>CM036754.1:17250866-18639616 GCA_020796225.1 Arion vulgaris
TAAGAAGTTTGTAGTTACCCATTGTACAAGTAGAACTGGATTCCTTAGGGGCAGAGAGAAGAGTGTGTTTAACCAGTAAACCGCAGTAACCATCAGTATGCACATCTATAGGTCTGCCTGGAGTGCAATGACATCAGTTCAGTAACCAATAACCAATCACTGGACTGACCTGTTAGCAAACGAGAAGAAGAAGACTGGACTGACCTGTACACAAATATTCAGATGGATACAATCTGTGAGTATCACATGTTCTAAGAAACATGAGGAGATCAATCAAATATGAAGTGGAAGGAAGGTCTGAATAGGATGAAACTGTTATGTTCAAATAAAAAAAAAACCTTATATAATAGTGTATTCTTGGTTATGAGTAATTAGAAGGATTATTATGCTAAAATATCCACTCTTGTTTAAGAATGATCTTTTATAAGACAGTTAATGTCATAAATAATTATACTTTACTACAAATGATTGCCAATATTTCTTCCTTCTCCTGCAAATGATTGCCAATATTTCTTCCTTCTGCAGATGATTGCCGATATTTCTTCCTTTTCCTGTACATTTTATTAGAAAATAACTATATACAATTCTCTGTGCCTGTGGGGCCTGTGGAAGCTTTTGCTATTTCAGTTTGTTTATGAAAAAGGATTCCTTGTTGACCGCTGTTTAAAACCATGCATATTTTTTATCTGTGATTTATGAACGGTGAAGTGTTAATTGAAGAAAGTATACTAGGTCTGTTAAAACAGTATCAGAGCTTTGATATGGAAAAAAATGCAGTTAATTACTGTCCTTACTGTCTGTGTAATATCATTTTTTAAAGGTAGGGTGAGGGACATGAGCCTGAGGAAATTAATGGCTGCATGGCTAGTGCAGTCACCGCAAAACTGTTCAGGTTCTGATTTTTTCTTTATGCTCCAACAAAAAAAAAGCTCCTTGAACAGGGATCAAACCTGGGTCTCCTGAATGTGAACTAGCGCTCTAATCTAATGGTCAGACGCTCCTCGCAGTTAGTTGCCAGAGGTCTAAAAACCTAATCCCTTCAAAGTACTCTCTTTGAGACTTCACATACTGCTTCCCCACCATTGTTGGAAGCATTACAAGAAAGCTTCTTTGGGAATGTAGTATAGCTTAGCTGGTTACGTTCAGTATAAAGCTTTCTTGTTATTAAATCAGGTCCCTTTCAGTCACAATTTAAGTTTGGGGAACATTCAAAAATTTCAGTAAGTCATGTCAGATGAGCAGGGATTCTGATGACCCACAAGAATATTATGTTTGTCAAAGAAAATTTGAACCAGGTGCAAAGAATTGATGAGTATGTTGTCATGAAAGAACTAAAGTTCCTGTTGTACACAGGTCCATAGCATTTTGTCACACAGTATCACAAAAGCGAAGGATAATACTCTTAGGAAATGTTTTGGCCCTCTACTCTCCCGATATAGCACCTTGTGATTTTTTACTGTTCCTCAAGCTGAAAGTACTGCTGAAGGAGACTGAATTTCAGTCATGAGAAATCATAATGCATAATGGGGCAGCTAAGTTCCATTAAGAAAGAATCCTTCCAGACATTCTTCCAACAATCGTGCAACCACTGGGGAAAATGTGTGTTGTCCAGAGAGAGTGCTTTATCTTCTTCTTCGAATGCTCCATATTGACCACTTGTTAGCCACTCTTTGTGATTTGTATGTGATCTGAGCATAAGAGCAATTGTACCAGACATTCTTCCAACAATCGTGCAACCACTGGGGAAAATGTGTGTTGTCCAGAGAGAGTGCTTTATCTTCTTCTTCTTCAACCACTTGTTAACCACTCTTTGTGATTTGTATGTGATCTGAGCATAAGAGCGATTGTACCAGACATTCTTCCAACAATCGTGCAACCACTGGGGAAAATGTGTTTGTCCAGAGAGATGCTTTATCTTCTTCTTCTCGAATGCTCCCATGGACCACTTGTTAGCCACTCTTGTGATTTGTATGTGATCTGAGCATAAGAGCGATTGTACCAGACATTCTTCCAACAATCGTGCAACCACTGGGGAAAATGTGTGTTGTCCAGAGAGAGTGCTTTATCTTCTTCTTCTTCGAACGCTCCATATTGACCACTTGTTAGCCACTCTTTGTGATTTGTATGTGATCTGAGCATAAGAGCAATTGTACCAGACATTCTTCCAACAATCGTGCAACCACTGGGGAAAATGTGTGTTGTCCAGAGAGAGTGCTTTATCTTCTTCTTCTTCGAATGCTCCATATTGACCACTTGTTAGCCACTCTTTGTGATTTGTATGTGATCTGAGCATAAGAGCAATTGTACCAGACATTCTTCCAACAATCTTGCAACCACTGGGGAAAATGTGTGTTGTCCAGAGAGAGTGCTTTATCTTCTTCTTCTTCGACCACTTGTTAACCACTCTTGTGATTTGTATGTGATCTGAGCATAAGAGCGATTGTATGTTGTGCCAGTTATGCACCTACAAGTAGGCCAGCACATCCAATTTCTGCAATGCTTTTTATTTACTAGGGCTGCTTCCCTGGGTCCTACATCAGTCACCTCTTATGACATGCCTTGTAGGTTGCACTATTCTTTGCTTCTTCGGGCCCCGGCACTACACTGGCAAGAGTACTTTGAAGGTGAATAGGATTTCAGACCTCTAGATGAGTAATCACCCTTTTCCCAGTTGAACATTTGATACTTTTTCAACAGATGACATATTCTTTGCAGAATAAAGTGATAAAAAGCTATTATATTGTTTTGTTTGTGTACAAATTAATGACAAAATAAAGTATAATTTAAAGTGAACAAGATAATGTGTGTTCTTTTGTTTCTCAATTACATTTCTGCTTTGTTGTTTTGTCATCTTGTCATAGTGGAACAGTTTTTGTGTTCTTCTGAACTATGCAGGTGTTAGCTAAGCTACAATGTTATGTCAATGGGTAGAAACTTCACTAAGTGAGACATGCAACTGCTGCTTTGCAAACAGGATGAAGACAGCCAAAGACTACGATACCCAAACCTGAAAGAAATGTCTGTTGAAATTGAACACACTGAACCACGCTTCTAATTAGAGTGCAATAAATGGTATCTTGAAATAACCCCAAAAAAAGCAGATGACAGAAGGCTAATAATTATATCTCTATATCCTCTTCGGGTCCTGATTGACACATAAGGATTCCACAAGAGACTTCCACTGTTGCTGTTCTGCTGCCTTTCTACCAACCGTCCCCCACATCAGGCCACACTCCTTCAATTCTCCACTGTTTTTTTCTCCATGTTTCCTTTGGAGGTCCAGGCCTTCTCTTCTCATCCGTTGTCCATCTGAGAGCTGTAATAATTATATAGACATATAATATACCTACCAGCTAGCCCCAATGTTAAGGCACACAAAAATCTTACTGACAGCTAAACAACAGATGATCAAAAGCATTTTCATGCATACTTTGTGTTACCAGAACCAAATATGGACAATGAGCAAAGCGCAGTCACAAAAATAACTACATGTGAAATGCGGTGCCTGTGAAAAGTTACCAACACCAGGAAAGACAGTCACCAACATCAGCATAAGAAAGAAAGTTGGTACAGAACCTTGCTTGAATTACATTGAGAAATAAAGAATGAAGTGGTTTAGTCACTTAATAAGAATGCATCCAAACTCAACAGTATACAGTCTTCTACAACAGAACATCAGGAAAGAAGGTGAGAGGAATACCACGAAAAAGATGGTTAGACGGCATAGCAGAATTCTGTCAAAGAGCAAAAATAACAGAGCACGAAATAGATGGTTATATGGCATAGGAGAATCCTGTCAACAGGCAAAAATAATCATCCAAGCCACCAGAACAGCGCAACACAAAAACAGAAAACCACAACACTGGGCAACAACCCGGTAGCAGTTTGACGACAAAATAAGAAGATATATATGTATTGAAACAGGTGGCTCAAAGACAATGAATGGAGTCGCTGAGGAGCTCCAAGTATGACTTTCCTATTTCTTTTGCTTTGTGGTTTAGACTTGTAGGCTTTAGTCTGTTTTTTTTTGGTTCTAGCCGCCATTTTTCCCTGTAGTTGGTGGTGAGGCATCCTATTGATCCTTTCAACGTGTAGAATCACTTTTCTCCTTCTTCTGTCTTCCAAGGGCTGGATGTTGGCTGCCTTTCCATTTCTACAATTGGTGTAGATTTGATGGCTCCAAAAATAGTGTGCAGACACCTATTTTGCGTTTATCCAGTATCAATTTATTTGAATGGGCTGCTGATATCCATGACGATGATGCATATTCCAGCAAGCAAACGAAAGGTAGAAATTCTACAGCAATCAATTATAATGGGAAGACTGCGGTAAAACTATGTAGCCAATGTGAAACACGTAAAGACATAGTAATGTAGTTTTAGCGAAACTTATATCGGTAATGTAGTCTTACAAAGTACTCAAGCAAGATATAGCGACGTTTCGACTAAAAATGTATTTATCAAGCAAAGAATACAAAATGAACGACAAGATTGAGATTGTTTTTGTACAATAGACATCACATATACATTCCAATGAGTCGGACAATACAACGTGATTAGCACTCCCAAATGTACTCGTAGTTTCACCGAATCTTTACAGTTTGAGTACATTTATCATCGCTAATGCGATTAATGTGGATCATCATCACATCATCCCGGACAGGTCTACATGTGTTCCGATCTCTTCCCCATAATCATTATTACCTTGTACTCCAGCATGTCCTAATAAAACAAAGATTAAGTGATTGATAGGACCATCATCATTGCACTTGTGTGAGTAACCATGTGTGCTCCGATCTCTTTCTTACACAGGAAGATCTCTGCTGCAGTGCACGAACTAGGTTCCGCGATGTAATTTTGAAGTTAGTAAAGATATTTTTGTAGGAATTTTATTTTAAATATTTTCTAATGAGTTTTCCCCGGGCAGCGACTTTCCAGCCTGCACTTCCCGATTTTTAACTGCCATGGGTTCTTTTACGTGCTCAAATTGAACACGGGACTTATGTTTTATCTTGCGTCTCCGATAGGACTAGGAACTCGATCTCACCTACACTGAGATCAGAGATCGCTGGAAAAATATCCAGATGGTTCCACGAGGGAACGAACCTGATACCTTTAACACGAGAGACGAGCACCTAACCTCTACGCCACAGAGAGCCCTACAAGAGTCATTCATGATGTATTCAATCACAACCGACTTTATAGAGTCGGTAGTGATTCAATGTGACAAGCCAGGGCGGTCATCATTAAGGCCAGTGTCGCCCGGCCCCACCAAAAATCGAAAGGGGAATAACTTCCCGGATTAGACAAATAATAGTAAATACTCCAGAAAACCATGATTTTTCCGAAAATGTGTGTCTGGCCCCACCAAGAAAAATTACCACGAGCCGCCACTGTGACAAGCCATTCCTGCCTTATACAGCCCGCCTGTGAGTTTTCTTTAACATATTCATTGAGTCGCTCAGTACACACGCATGTTTGAATTCCCGTGTACTCATCTACTTCAGCCACTGATCCTTTGTGAGACTGCTCGAAGTGGCAGCAAAATTTATCGCTGTTCTCCTTGACAGTTTCGCATCGAGTTCGAAGTAGATGCCCATGCACTTCGCTTGCTTCGAATTACTGAGTCATCAGTGTATAATATCATATCACAGCATCGCTAATGTGGCTGATAGTAGCATGGTACCATGCACTTGTGGAGTGACTGATCGTGTTTGTTTTATCACCAGTCTTTAGACTGCCTAAAATGATGATGTTGTTTGAATCAAGCGCATTAATAACGTATTTACCCTGTGACTGTAGCTCACTTTAGAAGACAAGCAATAAATGAAAAGTTTCGCTTTTATATTTGATTAAATGTTGTTAACAACTTTCTACAAATCTACTCGCTTCAAAAGAACTGTTAATTCGCAGTTGATGACTATTTCCAATGATTTCTGATTTCGATATATTTTAGTTCCTAGACTAAAGAACCGTGCGTTAGTCGCCACACGCTGATGGACATACGAGGGAGATCGAGCACTTATAGACTAATTTGTTCGATTAGTGATGGTGATCCGACGACTAAACTAAAATATTGGAGAGGTACGGTAAAACGTAATTTCCGTGTTCAAAATGAGCATGTAAAAGAACAATAGACAGTTTAAAATCGATGAGAGTGGGCAGCAAAATTCAGGATAACAATATAACGCAAGATAACAATAACATTTCTAAAAACGTTTTCACAATCTTGAAAACCACATCGGGGACCCTCTCTGGTCCGGTGCTACGGAGTTTGTGCACTGCCGCTAAGATCTTCATGTGTAAGAAGAGATTGGAGAACAAATTATTATTCCCCGAAGTGCAATGATAATGGTCATACCATCAATTAAACAATCAATCGTATAAGCATCTGTCAGAAGGCAAACGCAGTGACATACCAACTGTCACCACTATTAAAATATCCAAGCATTAACATGGCAGTCAAACGACAACTGATAAACTGCATATTTATTCCAACTCTCTGTTATCAGTGCCAAACATGGCCCCTGACTAAGACACAAGAAGAAAGATTACAACATGTGAAATGAGATGTCTACGAAAAGCTATCAATGTTACAAGGAGAGATAGAGTGCGAAACGAGAATATCAGAAGCATCGTTGGTACTATACCATGCATATAGTACATCGAGAAGCAAAGAATCAAGTGGTTCGGCCATCTAATGAGAATGGAACCACATTTACTACCATCGCGTGCCTATAATAATCGACTCTCAGGTCGCAGAGCACGAGGCAGACCAAGAACACGATGGATAGATAACATCTCAGAGTCCCTGCGAAAGCATGGACAGACAACGTCAAGTCCAACACACCTGGCACAAGATAGAAACAACTCCACGGCAAATGTGGTTAGATCATCTCGGTGCCGTTCCACATCGAAGGTTGGCTGCAATGAATCAGCATCCTCTGCTTCGCCTGTGTTGCACACTGCCAGACTGTAACGTGTCCATTTCTTCAAGTTTCCCCCACTTATCCTCGGTCTTCCTCTGCGCTCTCAACTTTCCTCTAGTAAATGTTTTATCATGATGTCTTTATGTGCCCAAATACTTTACTTGTCTGAATTTTATTCTAATAATTGTTTTTCATGCCAGTTTTCTAAATTGTTTATTTGTCTGTTTTTCTGTCCATGAAACTCGTATTCTTCATATATATAGGCAGATATATGGTAAGATAAGATGATAATCGTACAAATCTGCGTCTAAAAGATATATTATAATTTTGTTTCGCTTTCACGAACATTCAATTTACGAAATAATCCAGTATTTACAAAAACTGACACTGCGGTTCACAATATTCCGAAATTCAGGCTATTGAAAGACAGTAACCAGATATACAGCATGGGACAAAAAAGACGACATGGATCTACAGGTGGTAGAGGAAAACATAAGCGAAGAAAGTTAAATTTACTTACGATCCGACAAAAGAATGACTATAGACAGCTAGGGGAACCTCATCCCATAGAGGACAGGTGGGTCTCATGTGGTGACAGAGTGTTCAGTGAGTTGACAGTGAGTTAGGAGTTCACCAGTGACAGTCGACAGTAAGTATTTTACTAACTACGGTAAACTTACAAACATATTCCTGACTGGTGACTAAAAACAATAATATTATTCTTCAATTCTTTGGTATTCAACTATAAGTTAAAGTAGTATCAGTACTCTTAACAATAACTCACTACTTGTAACATGTTATAATTAAACGTGGAAGACCTAAGACTTAATAATACCACTCTGAAGAACAATCCAACAAGAAAGTAAACTATTGCAGTATTGGGATGTAAAAGCATACAAGATCTCCAACTGCTAGCAACGACCGCATCACATGGAGATCTAAAACCTCTGCCCTATGTGCCGCCTTTGGCACGAAAGGAACAAACTAACTAACTATAACATTAACTGCTGTGTTTGTTATTGTCATAATACTCTACTAAACTTCACTGACTACTCACACAGACTACTTAAAAGTGTGATTTGAATACTTTGACTATGTGATACTTCAAATTCAGAATCATCATAATAATAAACTATTGAAATTTGTCAGTCATTTCACATTACTGTGACATTACTCATGAATGAATTGGATGAATACTACAGAACTCGGTGTAACATTGTTGAGTGTACCATCAATTTGATTACTCGCCAATGGAGTTTCAGTTAAATCCACCACAATTGTGGACTAGTAATATGATAATATATAAATATGTTGAAAAATGGGACTAAACTTAGACAAACAATTGATATCATTGCTGCAGCATATTTGGAAGGGAAACACTTCATGATGAAGTTCACCAATACATAATTTCCATTCCTTGCATGATAATGCCAAAAAACTGTAACGAAATGCTGCTTCCTTGAAAGTTGAATACTTAATAAACTTGATGCCATCAATTGTACAAACTGATCCTGGTAGCCTGGGGAATGTGCATGACATGCTAGAATGAATGGGTAAATAATATAAAGCTTGTTTGGAACAGGGCATTATTTATTTACAGAAATCACAACATAAGTAAGTTCACAATCACAGTCTTACATGTTGGTATTTCTCCATTGAATAGTTTGCATTTTTTCTCTAAATTGCAGCACAAAGGTGAAGAGTTACAGTAAAGTCACTCAGGCAGAAAATCAGGTTTGTTTCTTTACATATTAAATTGATATTATTTTAAGTGTTATGCACATCTTGCAATTTTATTTTAACAACCACATACATGTCACTCATTGTTTTGGAACCCGCAGGGAAAAAGGATATGGGGAAGACCTAGACATACCTGGAGACTGATATTAAAAGGATAGGTAAAACATGGAAAGAATCAGGAGGGATGGCAGGAGAGAGGAAGAGTTGGAAGAAGTTTGTTGAAGACCTGTGCTTCGTTGGGAGCTGAAAGGTGAAGAAGATTCATGTCATATGTATGCAAAATGTACGGGAGATTCGATAGCATAGTTGTCTTGCTTTATAGATCATGGTTTCAAGATAACATTTCACAGCGGATGTTTTCAGCAATGAAAAAGTAATCAGGAGAGCCAAAGATATGTTGCAGATATGGAGAATAATTCACAACCATTACTAGAACTCTAGAACTGCAGTGCTAGGAACTATGAAAAGTAGCGGAGATATAGACCAAGGACACCTTGATTAGTAACAGTGGAGTGAACATGAGATTGTCCTTGGACATCATATGGAGGATTGCCACCCATTCTTGACAGCAAAGTAGAGAGAGTTTAATGCTGCTCTACAAACACCACGTTGTGCCACTGACAGTTTCATTGAATAATGATCAAGAAAAGAAGTTGAGAAGACATGGCTGAAATGGGGTTTGTTGGATATATAGTCTAGTTAATTTTTGGGAAAATGCTAACTTTATATTTGCTCCAATCTGTAAACTGCATTTCAGCCTTGTTGTATATTTAAATAATGTTTGCATTCTCGAATGGAAAATGACTAAAATAAAGATATATAAATTATATATATGTAAGAAAGAAAAGATGGAGATATATTGGTGATACCTTGAAGAAATAATCTTCTTCTGCATTCTCACTAGATTGGGATTTCGATTCTCTAATAAAGGCAGCCGTCTGCCTCAGATTATCAACCACGCATACAGTTTGTCTTGGACGCTGGTGTAAGTGGTCACTTTTTCTTCTCAAGTCTGCACACTGGGGGCAGTTCTGTAGGATATAATTCCTATGATTTCTGCTTCCTGTTTGTGCACTCTTCCCAGTAAGTTTTGGCCACCTCGATGGTGGGTCTGACATTCTTACTGCGTGGTTAAATCTCCGAGGCAGATTGGCGGTCGTAGAATCTATCCCATTCCTCATTGTGAGGGGTCGTTGCATCATGTTATACACCTTACGGCCTAGTGCATCCGTTTTTGCAAGCATTTGTTTAGGTTAGCATTCCTAGTGGACATGTGCATCCGATTTCAACCAAACCTCCTAAGTCGCCCTTACGACATGCTGGCAGGTAACAGTGCTTCTATTCTTTACACCCCAAATTTGGGCCTGGTAACCACTCGGCGGAAGAAATAATTCGAGCAGACATTAAAGTGGAGGCAAGGGTTAAAGAAAGAGAACACCTTAGGAAAACCCTGAAATGAATTTTGTTGAGAATGGCACGAAATATCGGACTCGATTCCATGGAAGAGATTAACCCTCTGGACCCCACACCATTTTACACCAAATCACTTCCCAAATCCCAGCAAAGGGAAATAACCCACTGACATTCCACAGCATGTTTTAAAAAAATTAATAAAAAAACTATTGACCTAGGACACTCAAATTTGTGTCAGTGAACAAGAAAATGGACATAGTTTAAAAGGAAACTAAATTAAAATGAATACATAAAAAAGAATGATTGAAAAATGCAGTAGAAGTTGGTAAGAAAAAAATTTGAAAAAAAAAAAATTTGAAAAAAAAATTTGACTCAACAGTTCAAGACAGTGTACTCACCAAATGTCATATATCCAGGCTGGAATGGTACTTGGAGTAACATTCGCCTTTGCAGAGATGTATCTGGCAAATGTTACACCCGTACACGCTTTCCCCGGGCGTTCTTGCTGCCATCGGGTGCTTTTCTGTTGCGGCACCAGAAACAGGATTTGCATTTACCTGGCATGCGAATAAGGCGGTGCGCCGTCTTATTGCCAGTGACTGGTACATTTGTAGGCAAAAAGGGGTTAGCTCTCCTCGTGACAATGTTGCCCTTCACGAGTGATGCACAGAGAGCAAGCCTAAAATCTATGTGTTTTTTTTCAATATCCTTAGCCTTTGGGTGTGGGCGATGCGAATTGGAATAGATTATCCAGCTATTGACGATGGAAGTCTGTAAGAGAAAATTAAAGAGATATCTCCACCACTTAACAGACTTCCTTCCCACAGTGTAATATGAGCAAAGCTGGTCAAACTTATCCACGCCACCCATAGACTTATTATAGGATGCCACGGTTGATGGTACCTGCAACTCCTGCTACCACCAGGGCACGACTGATACTGTTGTCTCTCCATGGTAGTATTGGTGCTCAGCAAATTGACAATTCTCTTGTCCTCCAGACAGTAGCCAAATATCCCCTGTTGCCTGTATAATACGGAACCTTTCTGCATTCGCTGAGCAGTTGCTTTACAGTCAGCTGGCCAGCCCTTTCGATTTGGTCTGATTGTAGAGCACAGTGAGTCTTCTTGTTGAGGAGATCCACCGCCAGCTGTAGAGAAGCAAAGTAATTATCATAATAAAAATGATGATATTTGTGAAGGTAAGTTCTCCTACTTTGCAGACAAGATAATGGCCTGATCCATATGGCATTGGATCATGAACCGCACAACATAGACGCTCGAAGTTTAGAAGGTAACCTGTAACCGAGTCCGCTGCACACCAGACCTTGATCCTCAAGGGTTGGGCTTACCCTTGATATACTGTTTGAAGTTAAGACGACCAGTGTAGGGAATCATAGCTTCATCAACACTAATATCTCTGCCAGGGCGATAACATGAAGCTATGTTCCTTTCACCATGTCGAGGAAAGGTCTTACTTTGTACAGCGGGTCGTAGTTCCTATGGCCTTTGGGGAACTGATTCTCGAATCATTCAGGTGAAAGTACTGAGAAATTTTACAAATCTGTTTCTCGACATACATTTAAACCCTACTTGATTCAATCGATCATCTGTGCTCCAGTACATTTTGTACTGTGATAAACAATGCCCATCAAGATATTGATGTGCATATACAGACGAATCTCAGAAGGCGTTACAGGTACCCAGTACTTGTCAACATTGCGTAGTTTCTGACGTTGAACGGCATACAAGTTGGTCTGATCAACAGCTAACTGATAGAAGTCCTCATTAACTATCAGGCTAAAATAATCAAATGGATCAGCATTCCCTTTCAAGACGTGCACAGGCCCACAGTCTTCGACGAATGGCTCGACTTCAACTGGGGAGGTGGCATCACACCAACGATCACAGTTAAAAACCGGCAAAATAACGGTCTCCTCATCAGAACTTGAAGCCTCGTGGTCTGAATCAGAGAAAGGAACATCTATGTCACTTTCCACATCAATAACACGAGTATCCTTTTCTAACTCGATGAAATGTCAGTGAAAAGATATATCAGAGCTGTCACTATCGTTGTCATAATTAGTAGCCATTTTCAGAAAATTTTGAAATTTTTACAGACGAATTCAAAATTGAGAAAAATACACAACCTTTCAGTAGCGGGTCCAGAGACTAAAAGAAAGTAGTTCCGTTAGTAAATGCCCGGATGCGAAAGTCCATTCTAAAATTGGTTGATTAGTTGTAACGTAAAGCGAGTTACAAACTGACAGTTAAAAAAGTCGTGTATTTTCGTGTTTGGGAGGGACTACTATATAAACAAAATCCCGGAGATTTTCATTTCCGGGATTGAACCGGTTAAGCTAGTTGTCCAGGACACAGTTGTATGTAGAAATTACTTGCAGGCCCTATGTAACGTATAATGGTACGAAGGAATATTTATATATTTTCATATTTGTATCTAGTTTAACTAGTCTACTTCACACCTTCAGTAATGACAATGATAGACCAGTAGCTAGCAATATGTATGATAATATTGTTAAAGATGGGATATTTTTTTACTTCACAGTCAAAAAATGATAGCTCATCTGATGAAAGTGAACAGGAGATGCCTGCCATTAAGCAGCTCATGGAAGAGATTGGAGTAAAAGAGGATGAGTCTGAGGAGGAAGAAACAGGGGAAGAGTCTGAGGAGGAAGAAACAGATGATGGGTCGGATCAGGAAGATCCAGGAGCAGAGACGAATAAAAACGAGAAACATGCTCGAGCTGAACCGGATGCAAGTAGGGACAGTGAAAGCAGTGCAGATGAGGATGGTGATGAGGAGGAAGATGTTGGTGATTTTGATGATGATGAAGATAAATTGAAAACGTCTGATTCAGAGGAAGAATCAACAAAATCGAAAACTGCTGTGCTAAAAAATGAGAAGCAACTTTTAGAATCAGGTAAATTGTCAACATTTTCAAACAATATTCATTAGTTTAGTGATAAGATGTATGTGTTAAAACAATATTCATTTCTTGGTTTAGTGATAAACATGGTCTCTGTAGCAGGGGAGATAAGGTACTTGCCTCTCAGTACAATGGTACTCGGTTTATTCCCTGCGCTGAGTGATATTTTTCCAGAGAATGTACATATTTATGTTGAGCATATAAAAATATCCTTGCCATTTGAAAAATTATTAAGAGTATGCTGTAAAGTCGCTGTTGTGACAAAATTTAAATTGTCTAGATAAAAATCCCGACAAAAATGTTCACATCTTCAAACTTACATCGGCGACCATCGCCGGTGTTGCAAACTTTGTGCACTGCCACTAAGATCTTTCTGTGTAAGAAAGAGATCAGAGCATACATGGTTATTCACTGAAGTGCACTTATGATGGTTATATCAATCAGCAACAAGAGTGTGCGTTGCAACAAAATTCATTTGTCTTGATATAGTGTGGATAAGTTTTATGTGCTGAAAAAAACCACAAGATTCACAATATTTGATGCTGGTAGTGTTCAATTGTTTTTCAATAAATTAAAATAATATATTTTTATGGAAACATTTCAGTTTTGGACTAAAATTTTCATTTGTTATAAGTTAACCGTTTTTGAAGGAACTACATTATTATATATTGTTGTCTCATTTTCAGAAAATGTTATAATAGAAACACTGGCGGAGGAAGAAGAGGACGAAGAAACGGAAGATGAAGATAACAATGAACTTTGTCTTAAGGAATCCGGTAAGAGATTATCTTCTTCTTTGCGATCGCTCTTTATGACCAATTTTAATCACTCTTTGTGACGTGTTTGATCTTTGCCAAGAACGTGTATACGTTGCACATTGGTTTGGTAGGCCCTAAATGCATAGACTTCTACACGTTTAGGACATGTGCATCCGATTTCAGCCAAACCTCCTTAGTCGCCTCTTACAACATGCGTGGCAGGTAACAGTGGTTCTATTCTTTACACCCTAAATTTGGGCCCGTAACCACTCGGGCGAAGAGATTATCAATCTAGATGTAAATATTTCATTCATACTTTAATCATACTCTCTCTTGCGATCGTATACTTTAATCATACAATATAATTTCAATGTGTTTTAATGACTAAATCCTTTCCCTTGCTTCCGGATGCATTTATATTGCAATGTATTCTGAATTAGCCAGTCAATCGTGTGTTGCCAGGGCCAACAAGGAGTAAAGATTAGTAACACTCGACCTACAAGGCATGTCGTAAGAGGCGACTGAGGTAGGGTCTAAGGAAGCTACCCTAGTAAATCCTCTTCTTTGAATGCTTTATAATACCATTTGTTAACCACTTTTTGTGATTTATATAAGATCTGAGCCTAAGAGCAATTGATCGTTGTGCCAGTATGCACCTACAATTAGGTTAGAACATCTGATTTCTGCAACGCTTTTTATTTATTAGGTAACTTCCTAGACCTCTACCTCAGTCCGCGCTCTTCACTCAGATGCATCTTGAGAATGAGTTTTCTATTCTTTGCTCCCTTGGACAATGGCACACTGGCACATTGTAAATAAAAAGCATAGCAGAAATCGGATGTCTGGCTACTTGCAGGTGCATAACTGTACAGTCGTTCTTACACTCAGATCACATACAAAAAGTGGTTTAACTAGTGGTCGATATGGAGCCTTCGAAGAAGAAGAGTTAGCCAGTACACCAGCTTTGTGTCTGTGTAAAATTACTTGAGCTAGTGTATATCTATCTATATCCTTTTCGTGTCCCGATTGACACATAAGGCTTCCATTGTTGCCGTTCTGCTGCCTTTCTACCAAACGTCTCCCAGGTCAGGCAGCACTCCTTCCTCTCTCTCTCCACAGTTCTTCTCCATGTTTCCTTTGATCGTCCAGGCCTTCTCCTCCCATCTGCTGTCCACCTGAGAGCTGTCCTAGCCAATGCCCCTGTGGGGATTGAACTAGTATAAAAGCAATGGGTTTGTGAATATGTTTGTCTGAAAGTTTAGGTTACACCGTGACTGAAACAATATAAAGACATTTGTTAACTTAGATTTATCACATTCTGAATGTGGTCATCAAATAGTATAACATTGTTATTATTCTGGAGGCCAATTAAACATCCTAAAATTGATGTGTGGCAAGCCAGTGTGCCCCTAATGATTGAGAATCTTCCTAATCCAGAACAACTTCACATAGTCAGAAAGGGTACACAGCGTAGACATACTCTTAGGCGTAGTTCATAAAGCCCAAATATACAGCAAAAATGATTGTTAAAGAGCAATGGATACGAAGGAAGGAAAGTGTGGGGACTGACTGTCAGCGAGACAGACTCAAAACATTTCTGTAGGATAAAAACGGAAGCCCTGCCCTGCAAGTGTATGGTACCATACACAAGTAGGGGCCTACACACCAGAGTTTAAACGTTAGTCGTTCTTGTCAATGATCAATTATATATCACAATAAGAACGATTAAATTGGTCGCATTGAAGAACGAACAAGAAGAAGAAAAAAAGTTATTATTCTCCTTCTTTATAGCCCTATTTCTCATGCTGTACAAGAATGTTTAACCCTTTCGCTGCTACATACTTTTCGAGGGCTGAGCTAAAAATAGCTACTCTTTGTTTCTAGGTCACAAAAGTGAATGTACGCCTATAGCAGTGACAGTAGCAATGTATAACGTGTTAATGCGTCTTTAGAAGTGAATGGGCAAAATGTATATATACGTCTTTAGCAGCTAAAGGGTTAAGGATACGCATTTGTCACAAAAATCATACGCCGTACAGTAACATTCTATTATTTGTAAATTCTGTTTTTGAGGATAACCGACAATTACAATAGAAGAATGGTTCCATGCAATAACCAGCTTGTGTTTGCAATTTTTTATTATACATTTGTAATGTCATAGGTGTTCTAATATTACTTGCCAAAAAACTGGTTTTATTACGTAGAGTTCTGTTTGTTCGAAAATAACTTATCACTGGGTCACGAATTTGTGAGTGGACTATATATAAATTTATAACATTTATACAAGCTTCAAAATGTCTAATGGCGACCTTATAGATAATAGAATAACCTCTGAAGTCGGAGAAGGCACGCCTGTATGGCGAGGAACACTGATAATAAGGAAGGCAAGCCTTCACGTAAAAATCAATCAGAAGCGTCATACCAGGCACTCTGACTACGCCTGCATTCATAGCAGGCAAACATAAGAAGAGGAAGATAATAGAAAACTTCTGTGGAAAGGCAATCTTTAAAATAGCAAACAAATGTAAAAACTTCTTATTTTTGTGCGTGTTATTTCAGATCCATTTACCAAACATTTTGAGGTTGATAATGACTTCTCAGCAATTGCAGAAAGCGGTGGCACAAAGTGGCAGAAGAAACAGATCAAGGTATCTATTTGAATAAACAGACATTTTATTTTGTTGTTCTTTTCTGTTTCAAGCAGCTGTATAAAAAAAAGGCAACCTGTTTGTATTTGCCTTTATTATGATGATAATTTAGAATACTAAATGCATTGACGATGATAATTATGTGTTTACATTTGAATAACAGCTATATCAATTTTAGTTACTTAATTATAACTGTAGTGTCTGTAGCTTAACTGGTAGCGAGCTCGATCACAACCCAAGTGTATCTGGTTTCTCTCTCTCGCGATCGTTCTTAGGCTACTTTTATCATTCAATTGTGATATATAAGCAGCCAAACATCAAGAACGAATGTACGTGCACAGCCTTCAGTACCTATTGGAGCTCATCTTTCGGTGGCGTGTTCGATTTCAACCAGTGTTTACTGGGTTCACTCTCCGTTAGCCTTTTGCTGTCACCAGCCAAAACCCACAAGGCAGCAGGTTGCTATTTTCTTTCAGGGTAGTGACTCAGCGCGTGCTCTCCTGTGCTGATGAGCGTCATATGCCCAGCTATACCTGTCTTGTTAATGGACTGCTTGGTTTACCCACCGTTCATTTTTGTGTATGTTTGCTCCGCTAGCCTTTGATTGTCCCCAATCAAACTACAAGGCAGCAGTAGTTCCCTGCGAGCGGAAATGAGCACTGGTTTAAACTGCGGTGGAAAGTTTGGAAGCAAATTCATTCCCTTGGATTTTTCTGACGGTAAAAATAGACCTCACCGTTCAGAAAGTAATGACAAACTACTGAACATATAAGTGGTGCTTAGAAAAATCAACGACTCGTTTATTGTGTTTGATGGCTAAGTCCTGTAAAGGATATGCCACAATTTTCATTTCAAGACTGCATTAAAACGATATCATTTCTCATCTCATCCAAGGGTACATAAGGCAATGACCACCCAAAAATTTCCACTCAATTTGATCTTATGCCTCAGGCATCTGGATCTCCATGAGCAGTTTGGGGATTTTAAAATGTCTTTGTTTCTGTAGCTATTTGCTTTTTTCAGTGTGGGTGTTGCTGGCTTCTGCAGTACACCTGCTTGGGTGTTCTTTTCTTCCAGTTAATTGTTCAAATCCAATTTAGTCATTGGTTTGATGAAAATCCTCTTTTCACCACCCACCCTTGTGAAGATTTGCATTTGAAAATGTCAACTTTATCCATTGGCTGACCCTCTGATATTGGTGTCAGAGCCAGCCAGCTTGTCTGCTTTCTTATTGCCATCAACACCCAGGTGTCCCTGAATGAAGGTGAATGCAATTCTGCAAATTATTGACGTTTGTATTGATTCAGTCTATTGCTTGCGCACTGACTGAACAGTACTCTTGCAGAATTGTCATGCAACTTGTTGTCATACTAAATGCACCACTGGTCTTTCTGCCTTCTAAGTATTTTTCTGTAGCAATTTGTTTTAAAAGATACACATTCATATGTTATGCTATAGTTTCTTCATATTAACCACCCTCTGAAATGCCATGGCTAGTCTTTTCGAATTTATTTTTGTACAATTTCATCTGTTGTTAATTACGGAGCCAAGCAATTCAAAATTCAGAACGTTTTCAATGTCTTTATTATTGATGGTAATTTTACGGAATGATTAAATAAACAATTAATATTCTAATCAGATTATTGGACAAATGTCACCAATGCTAAAAAAACAAGCATGTAACGATGGGCGCCAAGAGAGCAGTGTTCAACACAGTTTTCTTACCAACTCTGTGCTATCAGTGTCAGACCTGGACACTGACAACAAATAACAAAAGAAGAATCCAAATGACAGATGAAGTGTTTATGATGAATTCTAAATGTTACAAGAAGTGATAAGATCAGAAATGATGAAACAGAAGAAGAGTGGGATCCTTGCAGGTGCTACAATATATAAACAACAGGTTGAATTTTTTGGACATGTATCAAGGTTACCACAAGACAGTCTCTTGCAAATATCACTAGCACTCAGATACATCCGCAACAGACCCAGAGAACGACCACTTGAACGATGGATCGATGGAATATCCTAGGTGCTAAAATCCACCTTGTACAATGAGGCGCATGCCAGATGTCTTTTTTTCGACATGATGTCGAAAGGTAAAACAGGTTTAGAGAATATATAGAATATTCTAACATTTTCTTAATGGAAACTACCTAGAGACAAAATCTGAGAATAAAATTAGGGAAAGATTAATTTATAACGTTAGAGTTAAGACCAGAGTTATATGCACAAGGAAACAATGTACTTTATACTATTGCACTGTTGTCATCTAATCCTGAGTGTTTTGTTGATTTCTCAGGTTCCAGGTTTAGGAAAAAGTTTGTTGCTCTTCAAAGATCCATCCTATTTACCACATCCTGAAACAGATACTGACCTCAATAAACTACATGTATGTTGGTATTTCTGATGTCATTCTGTAGCATTTGTTTCCATGTTTATTTCTTTCTTCAGTTTAATGTTTAACATAATCCTAAAATTGATCAAAGAATCACAAAGCAGGCATTGAAGTGGAAGACAAATGATTTCAGAAAGAAAGGACTCCACTGGGAAGCCATGAAACGAACTTTACTGCGAGAGGTGAGAAATATTCCATGGAAGAAATTGAGCGAGTTGCCCAAGACGGTGTGGTATTGAAAAATTACTTGCAGGCCCTATGTAACATATGTGCAAGTGGAATATATATATATATGTATCAAATCTGATGGTTTTGACAGCTGTTGAAGAACAGTGATTACTGCACTTTCCTTGTAGATGGAAAGTCTTGGTTCGATCCCCAGTTGGAGTGGTACTTCTTTGACCGCAAACGGAACTGAAATTGTGAAACAGACAGCAGACTATATCAGAGATCTGAAATCTCAGTCTAAAAGGAATAATTGTTGCAGAATAACTCTTCTAGATGAATTTAAATGAACTAGTATGTGTAACAGGTTAAAAAAAGACACTGGCGCTGGATAGGACACACTTTACGAAACCGGAGGGAATATAACAAGAAGGGTCCTTGCCTGGAACCCGCAGGGACAGCGAAAGAAGGGGAGACCGAGAAATACATGGAGACCAGATTTGGAGGCAGAGATCAACAATATAAAGAAGAGCTGAGGCTGCAGGGAGACAGTGAAATAAGAAGACTTGGCATGAGTGGTTGAGAGGCTATTTTCCCAGACCAGGCGGTAAAAAAGGCAGAAGAGAGAATAAAGAAGTATGTGTAACTGTTGTACATTGAGACGGCAACTCTTTTACTACTTGGCTTTGTCCATTACATGATTAATGAGGATCATAGTCACAGCACTCTGAGCAGGTCTATAGGTGCTCTGATTTCTGCCCCAATATCTTTAGCCTCTTAATAACGGCTATTCAACCTATTCAGTGTAATTAATCAAATGCCTCTAACAAAGTGTTTGTGTCTTGCAGTTCCCATTTTCACTTCTATCTCCGTCACTCAGAATAGGGATGCAGATTTGTCAATGTCTTCAAAATGATCTATACGACCTGCTTCTCTTATAGCAGGGATGATAATTTTGCAAGTGGTTGAGACATTTGCCTGTTGTTCTGAAAGTTGTGGGTTTGAATCCAGACCGGGTCACATGTGCAATTGATGATATCTGCACCATCAATTGACAACTTCCACCACAACTGCTGCTTAAGCCAGGTGATCTGCAAGCTTATTGCCTGTACTTCGGCATGCCCTGGTACAAAAATAAAGGTTTAATGGGTAATTTAGGATGTGCTCAATGGTACAAGCCATTCATGTCTTATACAGACAGTTGGAAGTTTCTTGAGCATACTCATTAAGTCGCTCAGTATACATGCATGTATGAATTCCTGTGTACTCAACCACTTCATAGCCATGGGGTTGACCCTTCTTCTTCTTGTTTCGCCCACTATGAATTCAAGCATAGTCAGGGCGCTTGATATGGCATTTCTGACTAATTTTTGCATGAAGATGTGCTTTCCTTTTTATCAGTGTATATCCCTCGCCATACAGGTGTGCCATCTCTGACTTCAGAGGTAATGGTGACTCTAACCTCAGGCAATGTTGGACATGATGTATCACATATTTACCGCCCATGTGGTGCGGGGCCCAAGGAAGCAAAGAATAGTACCACTTCAACCTACAATGCATGTCGTAAGAGGCGACTAATGTAGACCCTAGGGATGCTACCTAGTAACTAAAAGCAGCGAAGAAATTGGATATGCTGGCCTACTTGTAGATGCATAACTGGCACAACGTACAATCACTCTTAGGTTCAGATCACATACAAATCACACAGAGTGGTTGACAAGTGGTCGATATGGAGCGTTCGAAGAAGAAGACATATACTACACTCAGACATATTAAAATACATTTCTTTTATATTACGCTTCAATATCCACCAGGTGAAACAGAAGCTTTGTCAACAGGTGTTGAGCTAACCAACACACAACAAGCTCAATATTATTCTCTACATTCCTAAGGATATAGAGCCTGTGCTTTATATCTCATGTTGTTGTCTTTGTCTCTGAGCTTTTGTTCTGTCTTCTGTCCTTTGTCTTTCCTCTGCAGCTTTACATCAATCTTGCTTCTTCAACAAACGCTCCATATCAATCACTTGTTAAGCCACGCTTTGTGATTTGTATGTGATCTCAGCCTAAGAGCAATTCTACGTTGTGCCAGTTATGTGCCTACAAGTAGGCCAGAACATCAGATTTCTTCTACACTTTTTATTTACTAGGTAACTTCCAGATCCCTACCTCAGTCACCTCTTACGACATGCCTTGCAGGTCACAGTGTTACTATTCTTTGTTCCCCTCCCTTGCAGGCTCGGCAACATGGGTGTCCCCACCACAAATCTATAATGATTACCTTCATGGATTTAGTTTTATATTTTAGAATTCTAACCAGCAGTGCTTTGTATCTAAGGTACATTTAAGAAATATAGATATTACCAACCTGTGTAATACAGGAATATTCATATTTGTACCCTGTTACAATTTAGGAGAATTCATAATCTTGACCTATCCATTTTTAAAATTCCATGTACTTTCGATGCTAATGATGTTTCCTGTTTGTTCATTTTTTCATTTTTTAGTATTCTCTATTTAAAAATATGTTGCTCTTTTCTCAATAGCTTCTCTGAGCGCACTGCAGCATCGTCTATTCTGTGGGATTAACTCTTATCAAGACTTAATGTATCCGAAACAGACAGTGCACAACCTTGAGGAGATCAGACTGGTCTACACCTTGCATGCATTGAACCATGTGTTAAAGTGAGTACATGAATATTCAGTGTAGTATGATCATTTTCTCAATATTTATTGTGAAACCAACCTCCATGTTCTCACTATTTTTTTAATGAAATCGACCTCCATGTTCTCATTAATTTTTATGCAACCAACCTCCTTGAACTTTGGATAGATGAATAGATTCTGCGCATTCTCTCTCCCCCAACAAATTTAGTAAATATGAGTCGTGTTGATGACTCACTGGCTCAACACACTTTCCATTTGGTCCCTCACATGTGATTGATAGGACCATCATCATTGCACTTTGGGGAATGACCATGTGTGAACTAATCTATTTCTTACACAAGAAGATCTTAGCGGCGGTAGACAGGCGCTGTAGTAATGGCGAGGATTCCATATGTAATTTTGTAATACTGCATCTCAGGTACCCAGTCCTATTATTGCTCCTACTCATGCAACATTTTATTTCAACTTTTATCCTTCTAATTATGTTAGTTCAAACCATTTCCTTATTGAACATTATCTTTTTACCTATGTTATCTATTTTCACACTGGTGAGCGTCACTGCTTGAGCCTGCTTTATTTTGATATGCCCTCAGCGTTCCATTGGATTATGTTGAGTTTAATTTCAAGAGTTGTTATCTGTATTGCAACCCCCTTGATGAACATTGCCCCATAGAATACACATTTGTACAGATGGATTGCTGATAAGATTTTATAGCATAACACCCCACTTTGTAGCACCACATGTACTTAGTCTTATTGTCGTTCACTGATGTTCAATGCCTATACAATGAGTCCGGTTCTCTGGATGTATACTGCTGTGTTTGTTAGTTCATCAAGGGTTCCAAACAGCTTTTTGTGTGTGTCTGTCTCTCATGGCCAGTGTTCTTTCCGCAGTTGATTCATCAGGTAACAATCTTGCAGGATGTGATCGACTGTCTATATGTACTTAGTTTTCTTGTAGCATTGTATCAGAGCTGTTTAGTTATAGAGGAAACCCTCAGAGCTGACTCATACCAACTTTGTCTGTTATAGAGCAAGAAGCCGTGTCATCGCTCACAATACAAAATTGAAGAACAAGACGATTGATGCAGATGATGAGTAAGTAGATATGTAGTCATCATATTTAGTATGTACATTTAGTAGGTACAGCTGGTGTCGGAAATATAAATTAATGTGGAAGCATTGAATTAAGAGCTTTGGATAACCTTTCTTCTTCTTCGAACTCTCCATATTGACCACTTGTTAAACCACTCTTTGTGATTTGTATGGGATCTAAATAATTGTACCCGTGCAGTTATGTGCCTACAAGTAGGCCAGCACACCTGATTTCAGCAAATTTTTTATTTTCTTGGGTAGCTTCCCTAGGCTACCTTGGTCGCCTCTTACAACATGCCCTGTAGATCGCAGTACTTTAACACATTGGGGGCCCCGGCAACACACATGCGATGATAGCACTGATATTTGTGCATTTGTTTCCTAGACAAGTGGTCTTGGTTTGATCTCAAGTTTGAGATTTTATTTTACCACAAACGACTAGCAGGTCGACCCAGAATTATTGGACACTAGAGAAACACTGGAAAGTAATGGTGACAAGCATTATGTTGACCAAATCACCCATAGTTTACCTCATCACCTATTGTTTACCTTTGGTCAGTGAGAAATACTGGTCCAACACCTTATCCCCCAAAATACTATATGGTATGAAGACGGGTTATCAACTTTTCTCTCTCATATGGTTGATAAAGAAAATGAATGAGAGTAGTATCAGGTTTGAATGAATGATGTGAGACAAAAATAATATGCATTATTCTGTAAGCAAAGAGATGAAGAAATATATTAGAAAAGAAAATTATTTGGAGAAAGTAAATAAATAGAATGGAAGGAGGTCCAAAAGTGTAGAGAGTGGTTAAGTAGTTTGTCTTGCATTCTGGAAAATGTTGGATTCGGTTTGCAAGTTTATTTATTTTGAGATCCCTTGTAATTGATGCTGGAGTTCAGGCTTTGTGCAATACATCATGAGGAGTACCATTTCTATGAAGAGTGGCAGAGTCGTGGGGGGAACCTGATGCAAGGAAATCAAACCTTCACTATTAGATCCATTTATCGCCGAGTGGTTACCGGACCCAAATTTGGGGTGTAACGAATAGAACCACTGTTACCTGTCATGCATGTTGTAAGAGGCGACTAAGGAGGTTTGACTGAAATCGAATGCACATGTCCGCTGGGGAATGCTAACCCGAAACAAATGCTTGCAGAATACAGGTGCACCAGGCCGTAAGGCGCATAACATGGTGCAACGACCCCTCACAATGAGGAATGGGATAACGGATTCTACAGTTGCCAATCTGCCTCGGAGATTTAGCCACGCAGTAAGAATATCAGACCTACCATCACAAAGGTGGCCAGAACTTACTCAGGGAAGAGGTCAGCACAAACGGGGAAGCAGAAATCAGGAATTATATCCTACAGAACTGCCCCCAGTATGCAGACTTGAGAAGAAAGAGGTGGCCCATTTACAATAGCGTCCAAGACAAACTCTATGGCGTGTCTGATAATCTGAGGCAGGCGGCTGCCTTTATTAGAGAATCCAAATCCCAATCTAGTGAGAATGCAGAAGAAGATCCATTTATAAAAATCTCTTAATTGAAATATGTTGTTTCTGTTGACAGTTTAGTTAATATTCTATATGAAAGTAAGGTACTTGTTTTGTTATACATATAACACTGTTGAAATGACATTTGTTATTGTAATAGTAGTGTATATAAATTATCCTCTCTCTCTCTCTCTCTCTAGTCTGTGATGTTCATGGCGCTTAGGGCAAATGCACACCATTCTTCTCTATTCTTGGCCGTCATCTGTATTGTGTTCCAGCTGTGGTTCGTTTCTTTCAGTTCTTGTTCTACTGTTCTCCTCCACGTCTTTTTGGGCCAAGTTTTCATTCTCCCCCTGATGTCCATCTCAATTCAGTTTTCATGATAGAATTAGTCTCCATGAGTATCACATGTTCGATTCACCTCCAGAACATCTTTTGGATGATGGTGCTCAAATTCTCTTGTTGACACTGTGCAAGCAGTTCTTGGTTAGAGAAAGTATTTAGCCAGAACATGCGTAAGATCTTTTGCAGACAAGTTGCATTGAAGGTGGCGAGTGTGGACATATCTTGTAGTGTCATATACATATTATTTTTGAGACAAATTGACACAATGTCAAGTCAGAAAATTATAAATGTTTTTGAAAATGTTCCAGAATTTTGGGAGGAATATTTCGTGTCCTGGTGTAAATATACTAAAATGTTTGTGTAAGCATGAAAGCAGTAGTAATTTTTCTTATAATTTTTAATTTCTAGCGTTGAGTATCGCGACCAAGGCTTGACCAGACCTAAGGTGCTGATTATCCTACCATACAGGGACAAGGCACTCAAAGTTGTGAACATGATCATAAGTCTATTATCATCTACTCAACAGGTTAGTCTCCTATATGTCTTTTTCTGCAGCTCTTCTTGTTCCAAACTCATTCATTCATTAGTTTACAAAAAAAGCTAAAGATCCCTTTTTCATACCTCAAGGTGCATTGGGTAATACAGTTTTAGGCCCGTATTTTTCATTGACTGCCAGCACACGATGGGTGTTGTTCTTTACATCATGCGCACCTTTACTTCCTAGTGATTTTCCTAGTATCCAATTGAGGCTGGGTCGACATGAGAGCCGTTACGATCGGAAAATTATTACACGCCCACTGTAGGATTGAACCCGGACTACAAGCTTAAGAAGCGAGTTCACTAACAACTGTGCTACTGTGGCTTTTATCCATGAAGTTTCTATTAAAAGTCTTTATTATCTTTTAATTTCAGACTCTTAACTTTCTTAATTATAGAATTTATATTGAATCTTGACTTTATAAAAAAATGGATACAACACAAACACCCAGTGTCACTACCAGGGAGCAAGACACTTATCAAGCAAAAATACTAAGTGTTGTAGAGACAACAAACTCACAGCAAACACCCACAAGATCCCATCAGCAGACTTAACATAAAACAGCACACAACAATCTTCAGTCTCAGAATAGGACACTGCAGGCTCAACCACACATGCACAGAATATAGCCTGCACAGTCTGCATGTCAGATTACAGAGCACATCCCAGTCCTGTCCATCATAAACACAACGGAATGAAATATGACCTCATGAATGAAGCTTACAGAGCAAGCTGTATGGAACCCACAAGGAACTCCCAACTGAGTGCAACTTCTTAGAGGCAACCAACCTCATAGTTTAGGCTGAGCATATGAAACCAATCGCAAAGACGAAAACTTTATGAAAATATTGTTATTAGCATTAGGCGATCCTTACATCTTGTGGCAACACTTCACTGAGGTAATGGAGACATAGACTATTAGCATTAGGTGATCCTTACATCTCGTGGCAACACTTCAGAGGTAATAGAGAAATAGAATATTAGCATTAGGCGATCCTTTTATCTTGTGGCAACACTTCACTGAGGTAATGGAGAAATAGAATATTAGCATTAGGTGATCCTTACATCTTGTGGCAACACTGCAGAGGTAATAGAGAAATAGAATATTAGCATTAGGCGATCCTTTTATCTTGTGGCAACACTTCACTGAGGTAATGGAGAAATAGAATATTAGATTGGTGATCCTTACATCTTGTGGCAACACTGCAGAGGTAATAGAGAAATAGAATATTAGCATTAGGCGATCCTTTCATCTTGTGGCAACACTTCACTGAGGTAATGGAGAAATAGAATATTAGCATTGGTGATCCTTTCATCTCATGGCAAACACTTACTGAGGTAATGGAGAAATAGAAATTGCATTAGCCATCCTTTATCGTGTGCAACACTTCACTGATTGATATGGAGACATGACTATTAGCATTAGGTGATCCTTACATCTCGTGGCAACACTTCAGAGGTAATAGAGAAATAGAATATTAGCATTAGGCGATCCTTTTATCTTGTGGCAACACTTCACTGAGGTAATGGAGAAATAGAATATTAGCATTAGGTGATCCTTACATCTTGTGGCAACACTGCAGAGGTAATAGAGAAATAGAATATTAGCATTAGGCGATCCTTTCATCTCATGGCAACACTTCACTGAGGTAATGGAGAAATAGAATATTAGCATTAGGCGATCCTTACATCTCATGGCAACACTTCACTGAGGTAATGGAGAAATAGAAGAAGAAGCTTGTTATTGATGCTGTGAATGAATGAATAACCAGTTTGAACATTTTTTTGTCTTTGATCACAGGCAAATGTGAGCAACAGAAAGAGGTTTGAAAGTGAATACTCTGAGCTTGGAAATTCTGATCTTGCAGAGAAAGGTTTCAAACCTGGTAAGCTGGTTAAACATTTACAATATTTGATTGCAACACTTGCTGTATTAATAGATATAATGAGAATTTTTAAAAATTAAGCTGAACAGAATTTAAACCTTGTTTCATCTAGTCCATGTTCCAAGTGCGTTATCGGTGTGATCTATTACACTACATTCAAATCTGACTTGATTATTCTGTGTTCAACAGACATTGCTGTTTATGAAAGAGACACAGCTTAGTGAAGCTCTTTTTTGGAGAGCTAGCTGATTGTGTTATTAAAAACGCTTGTATTGTGGGGCTAGGCAATATGTGCTATAAGAAATAAGAGTTTGTGGTTCGAATCCTGTGTTTGGTAATTTGTTTTTCTTGTAAGCTCTTAATACTTGCTCATTGTCTATTTAATGATCATATTCATTGGCTTCAGTGCTTCACAGGGTTCTTAAAACTATCTTATTTTCTTCCTACACTACATTTAGAAGCGTTTCTAGGTTATATATATATATATATACAGGGTGTTCAACTTAAAAGCAGCCCGTGAATGGAGCTAATCTGGCATATATGTATGGAAATGGGAAGGTTCAGTTATGACGTAGAATAGGCCAAGGTTGTGTGACGGTGTGTAATTGTAGTGCGGGAAGGGCGATGAACAAATGTGATGTAGGACAAGCTAGTCAGAACTGGTTTAAATAGTAAATAAACACAACTCTACAAAGTACCTGGCAACTTTCGAATTCTCAATGGGGCTGCAATTATCTTGGAACACCCTGTATATATACATAAAGGGAAGAGTTATCTGGGCAGACCACTGCTCAGATATAAAGATGTCTGCAAGGCCTCAGTGAAGAACTTTTCTATTGGTCCCAGCACATGGGAAAAACTAGCTGATGACAGAGTTGCATGGAAAGCGATATTCCAATAGTGCCATTCCATAGTCAATAGTCATTTGAGAAGAGGCTTATGTATGAGTTGAAAGACAAGAGAGAAAAGCAAAAACTCAGAGGTTGTCACAGTAAAACACTTGTCAATTGTCTGTAAAGATGAAAAAGCCCACATCTATATCTAGATATGGAAACACTGATAGCATAGTGGTTAGTTCACTTGCTTTATAGGTTCTTGGTTCCAACATGAAATTCTTCAGTTGGTCTATACATTTTTCCTCTCAGGTCGACCCAGCCTCAATTGGGTACCAGAGAAACATTGGAAAGTAAAAGTAGATGCTAGGATGCTGACCACATCACCATCATGTGCCATTGGTCAAAGAAAAATGATAGTGTAACACTATATAATAATAATAATTCCTTTCGTCATCGTTATCGCTACATATGGCCTGCAAGCAATTTCTCCATACCGTTCTATCCTGGGCAACTTGCACAATCTCCTTCATGGAACTGAGACCGATATTTCTTGCCTCTCTCAGCAAAGTTCGTTTCAGTCTCCTTAGGTCGTCCTCTCTTTCTTGAACATCATGGTATTAAAACTTTTTTAAAACTTATTTAAAACTTATTTTATTTATTATATTATGGGCTGAGATATAATTTGTTAATGCAAAAAAAGTAACCATTTATACCATTGCTCTTCTTGAATTCTCCAGCGGTGCTTGATCTCTTGCTCTTCTGCCCAATGATATGTAGTGGTATCTTCATATGTTTGTAAGTTGTTGTTTTCTTCTATTTTATGTGATCCATTTATCTGACTTTGGAGGAAGAAGGATCTTTCTGACATCCTGCGGTTGGCACCTGAAGAGGTGAATGGCCCATTGCTTTTAAAAGAAATGGACACTTTCATTAAAGTGATAGTCATTCAAATAGCTTGTCCTGAGCAGAATTTTGCCACCCTAATAGTCCCCACCCGAACAGAATTTCTTTCTCATAGGCTACATGTCCCACCTCTGCAACCGTTATGCTCAAATCATCAGTTAATCCCGAATCCATCTTCTCAGTGGTCTTCCATTTCTCCTCTATGCCAGGATATCTCCTTCAATAATAGTCTTCTCCAACCGTTCATGTCTCTTTGTATGCCCGAAATACTTCCACTTTCTCATTATTACTTGTAAATTATAGTACCTAAAGCAATAATTTACATATTTTGTTTTCATAGAGGACTTCAGGATAACATTTCAAGGGAACACAGATGACAACTTCCGTGTGGGGATGAGTGTATCAAAGAAAAGTTTGCGTTTGTACAGTCCATTCTATGAGTCAGATATCATTTTAGCATCTCCACTTGGTCTTAGGACAATTATTGGATTGGAAGGGTAAGAGAAACTGTGTAAAACTAGGCTAGATTATTTTTGTTTAACTATCATTTTGCATCTTTTTATTAGTCTAATAGCTTCATCTAAAAATGAATAAATTGCAAACATTCATAAACTGGTGTTTGCGCAGAATAGGCAGACTGAGATGGTATAATAGAGTCAATGGCAAACACATAAAAACAAAGTACCCTAGTTTTACAATATATAGTAGAGTCACAAATAAGGAGCTTATGGAGCGATAAAATAGATCCCAGTGAATGAAGAGATGAATAAAAGATGCTGGCACTTGATAGGACACACCTTGAGAAAACTCTGAGGGGAATATATCGAGATGGGTCCTTTCGTGGAACCCGCAGGGACAGGGAAAGAGAGGGAAGCCTCGAAATACATGAAGAAGAGATTTGAAGAACAAGAAATTAATGATATATCAAAGAGCTGCAAGAGGTAGCTAATGATGGGAAGACATGGGATGAGTTGTTATGCCTCAGTCGGTGTTACAAAAAAGCACAAGAGAGAGATAGTTTCATCTGTAGCTTATTTGTAATTTGTTTTGAGTATTAGTAACTTTCTTTTGTCATTGAATGTACTTTTGACCATTTTTTTCTCTTTTCACTTCTGTCATTATTTGTAATCATGATACTGGAAATAAATCCCTTGAAAAAGATATCTCAAATCAAATAGAATATTGCCTGTGTGTTACCAGGGCTCACAGGGGAGCAAAGAATAGTGGCACTGTGACCTACAAGCATGTCGTAAGAGACGACTGATGTAGGACCTAGGGAAGTCACCCTAGTAAATAAATAACATTGCAGAAATCGGATGCGCTGGCCTACTTGTAGGCGCATTACTGGCACAATATAGAGAGCCGCGGTAGCGTAGTTGTTAGTGAACTCGCTCTCAAGGCTGGTGGTCTGGGTTCAACTCCCGCAGTACGCGTGGAATTTTTCCCGACCGCGACGGCTCTCAGGTCGATCCAGCCTCAACTGGGTACCAGACATGCTCTGGGAAAGTAAAGGCGGCCGGCGTGATGCCGTAAGTGTTACTAATCTTAGCTTCCTTGAGCCCTGGCAACGTACGGGCGCGGATGTTCGTGATAATGATAGAGCAAGCAGATTTTCATTAACATTGCTTATCGTTAAGAAGTTGATGATAAAGATTGCGTCCTGACATTGTGCAATGTTCATTCGTTAAGAAGTTGATGATAAAGATTGCGTCCTGACATTGTGCAATGTTCATTCGTTAAGAAGTTGATGATAAAGATTGCGTCCTGACATTGTGCAATGTTCATTTGTTAAGAAGTTGATGATAAAGATTGCGTCCTGACATTGTGCAGTGTTCATTCGTTGAGAAGTTGATGATAAAGATTGCGTCCTGACATTGTGCAATGTTCATTTGTTAAGAAGTTGATGATAAAGATTGCGTCCTGACATTGTGCAGTGTTCATTCGTTAAGAAGTTGATGATAAAGATTGCGTCCTGACATTGTGCAGTGTTCATTCGTTAAGAAGTTGATGATAAAGATTGCGTCCTGACATTGTGCAATGTTCATTCGTTAAAATTTTAAAAATATTTTTGTCGTACTGGTATACGTTACATAGAACCTGCAAGCAATTTAGTCATGACACTCTATCCTGGGCAACATGTTCAATCTTTTCTATGGAAGTGAACCGTTCCCGAATATTTCTTTCACGTCTCAGTGAAGTTCATTTCAGGCTTTTCCTAGAGCGTCCTTTCTTTCTGGAATCATATACCGCCTTCCTCCATTTAGTGCCTATTTTGGGATTTATCATGTGATCTAAATCACTTCATTTTTGACGACGAGTCTCTAAATTGTTTAAAAGCGAATGATTGACTTCATTGCACACGGTCTCCCCATATGGCTCCGTCCCTGTTTTGACAGAAAGGCCGAGAGTGTTGCACAAAGCATGAATTCCGTAGCTCCAACACCAATCATAGGTTACTCATGAAAAAATTGGTCCGGATTCGAACCCACTGCAATGGGTGTTAAGATGTACATACTAGTTCTCTATCCTCAGATCTAGTCAGAATCATTCTGACTTCTTTTCAATCAGAGAGGAATGCATGCATACTGCTTAATGCGACAAAGATATGTACTCCCAAAACTCTACATATCTTGTTCTCATATTTATTTTCTTCAAATGTACACTAATTTTCTCTGTAATAAGAAAATTGAATACAAATTCAAATTATTTAAATTGTAATTTTTGAATATTTTAATTTTTACTATCACTACGTTTTTGTCTTAGATTACTTTTGCTTCAATATTTGCAGACAAATAGTCTGATATGTTAAGAACATATTCCCAGAAATAAAATGTTTATATTAATCTTGAAATTTTGCATGCACTTAAAAAAAATCTGAATTGCTTTTTTCTGAGAATATTAAAAATGAGCTATATGCCCTTTTTCCACTAAGCGCTTCATTTGACAAACAGAAAACCCAACTTTATAATACCACATCTACTTAGTTAGACTATAGCATGGTGTCAGATATGATGTGTTATATAAGAAGCCAACAGAGCTGACTCATAGCAAGTTTACTAACTAAACATAATTTATATCTAAACTCACTCAGCCCACGAACATATCCTAACGGTAGTGGCCTGTATTGTCACAAGCCTGTTTTCACTTGTTTGCTAGCGATCGTTAAAGGCCGTAAAAACAATTACGAATGTTCGCGACGTCTTATCGATCTGGATGTCCTTCATCATGTCTGTACTTATTTGGTATAGAATAAATTAGACCATACTAGATGTGTGTGGGATTATACACAAACACATAAAAACACTCATACACACATACACATAACACGTCTAGAATAACAATCGCTATCACTACACAACAGCATATTTGAGCATACACGCTTAAAATGACATCTATAATATCAATTTCAAACGTGCTCACGAATTAATGGACAGACTATAGTTAAAGTGTCATAACACAACAGCACGCCCGCTTGGAGTGTATCCAACAGTAGTATCATAAATAACGTCACAAACACTAGACGTCTATACAACAGTAATAGAATTACATCACACACGCTAGACGTGCATACAATAGTAATAAAATTACATCACACACGCTAGACGTGCTTACAACAGTAATAAAATTACATCACACACGCTAGACGTGCTTACAACAGTAATAAAACTACATCACACACGCTAGACGTGCTTACAATAGTAATAAAACTACATCACACACGCTAGACGTGCTTACAATAGTAATAAAACTACATCACACACGCTAGACGTGCTTACAATAGTAATAAAACTACATCACACGCGCTAGACGTGCATACAATAGTAATAAAACTACATCACACACGCTAGACGTCTATACAACAGTAATAAAACTACATCACACACGCTAGACGTGCATACACTAGTAATAAAACTACATCACACACGCTAGACGTGCATACAATAGTAATAAAACTACATCACACACGCTAGACGTGCATACAATAGTAATAAAACTATATCACACACGCTAGACGTCTATACAATAGTAATAAAACTACATCACACACGCTAGACGTCTATACAATAGTAATAAAACTACATCACACACGCTAGACGTGCTTACACAGTAATAAACTATATGACACACTCTAGACGTGCATACAATAGTAATAAAACTACATCACACACGCTAGACGTGCTTACAACAGTAATAAAACTATATGACACACGCTAGACGTCTATACAATAGTAATAAAACTACATCACACACACTAGACGTGCATACAATAGTAATAAAACTACATCACACACGCTAGACGTGCATACAATAGTAATAAAACTACATCACACACGCTAGACGTGCATACAATAGTAATAAAACTATATCACACACGCTAGACGTCTATACAATAGTAATAAAACTACATCACACACGCTAGACGTGCATACAATAGTAATAAAACTACATCACACACGCTAGACGTCTATACAATAGTAATAAAACTACATCACACACGCTAGACGTGCATACAATAGTAATAAAACTACATCACACACGCTAGACGTGCATACAATAGTAATAAAACTACATCACACACGCTAGACGTGCATACAATAGTAATAAAACTACATCACACACGCTAGACGTGCATACAATAGTAATAAAACTACATCACACACGCTAGACGTCTATACAATAGTAATAAAACTACATCACACACGCTAGACGTCTATACAATAGTAATAAAACTACATCACACACGCTAGACGTCTATACAATAGTAATAAAACTACATCACACACGCTAGACGTGCATACAATAGTAATAAAACTACATCACACACTCTAGACGTGCTTACAACAGTAATAAAACTACATCACACACGCTAGACTTGCTTACAACAGTAATAAAACTACATCACACACGCTAGACTTGCATACAAAAAAAGTTAATTGCATATCCTTTACAGGACTTTGCGAATCAACCCCAGCTTTTTAACGCTGTTTGTGATTTTTCTAGGCATTATTACGTTCAATAGTTTGCGATTGCTTTCTGAACGGGTGGTTCCATCGTTCTTTTGTAAAAATCCAAGCGAAACAATTTGCAACCAAACTGTCCGCAGCGTGATTCGAACTCAGAACGTCGGGGTTAATAGACCGAGTCACTATCCCCTAATCTACATACGCCACCGACGTGCATACAGCAGTAGTATCATATTAGTTTAGTTTAGTTTAGTCGGATTATCATCACTGTACCGTGTATCTAGCTAAACACGTAAACACAAAGTACTACAGTTTTACAAAATACATAAACAGTGACGATAAACAGCAACGTTTCGACCAAAAGGCCTTTATCAAGCAAACAATACAACAAGAATGACGAATTTCGAGGAACACTACAAATGGACGATTACATGTGGAAACATAAACCTATCTAATGAAAATCTGGGAATAAAAACGAACAACGAAATGAGTGCAACACAAAAACCGAAAGTGGAAAGAAGAGAAACAATAAACAATATAGTGGATAAATGACACATATATGGAGCAAACACACATATAGATAACAAGGCACGAGATAAGACAGCACTAAGAAGCATAGGAATGTAATGCGTTGAGTCCAAGAGGTCGCAAAGTGCCATAGAATGAACTAAAACGGTTCTCAGGGCGAATCGACTGCGATCATCGGAGGAACATGATCGGATGGCTGTGACCTGGACATCGTCAACTCCTGAATGGCCAGTATCGTTGAAATTAGTGGCACAGGAGTCCAGAGCGTTGACGAATATCGCGTAAGTGTTGGGCGAATCGGTCACTGAGTCTCTTACCGGTTTCGCCAATATAGGACTTGTTGCATCGTTTGCAGGTGATGGCATAGATGATATTGCGGGACTCACACGTGAAACTGTCTTGAATGGCATACGTAGCTTTTGGAAAAGAGACAGTGGGGTCTGTATTACATATGCACATGTATTACAGCGCCGACGTCCGCATTGGATGGTGCCAAAGTGACTCTGGATATTAGGCTTGAGGCGACTGTGTACCAACAAATCCTTGAGGCTTCTGTCCCGTCTGTAAGCCACCAAATAATAGTGTTGGAAGACTGAACGTGTCTCAGGATCAGACTGAAGAATAGGAGATGATGGAATAAGACCTTTTTCACCAGGGAACTATCACCATCAGCCTATCCACTATCACTACATCAGTATACTACAAGCCTACTGATACACATAGCTTTCTTCTGTATACCTCTTCCCATCCCCAGGCCTGTCGTGGCTCTTTACCTTTCTCTCCACTCTTACGCCTTCGTCGCCTCTGTAGTGAGGACGACGATTTTCTTGATAGAGCTCACGAGATGCTGGATTTCTTCCGCCAGCGCCTATACCCGGAGAATGTGCTTAAATCTGCCATGCATCGGGTTCAGCTAATTTAATCCAGGAGGCCCTTTCTCACCATAGAACCCCAATTCTGACAGGGTTAAACTTATCTTAACTTTCCACCCTCATAGTTCCCTGGTGAAAAGGTCTTATTCCATCATCTCCCTATTCTTCAGTCTGATCCTGAGACACGTTCAGTCTTCCAACACTATCCTTTGGTGGCTTACAGACGGGACAGAAGCCTCAAGGATTTGTTGGTACACAGTCGCCTCAAGCCTAATATCCAGAGTCACTTTGGCACCATCCAATGCGGACGTCGGCGCTGTAATACATGTGCATATGTAATACAGACCCCACTGTCTCTTTTCCAAAAGCTACGTATGCCATTCAAGACAGTTTCACGTGTAGTCCCGCAATATCATCTATGCCATCACCTGCAAACGATGCAACAAGTCCTATATTGGCGAAACCGGTAAGAGACTCAGTGACCGATTCGCCAACACTTACGCGATATTCGCCAACGCTCTGTGACTCCTGTGGCCACTCATTTCAACGATACTGGCCATTCAGGAGTTGACGATGTCAGGTCACAGCCATCCGATCATGTTCCTCCGATGATCGCAGTCGATTCGCCCTGGAGAACCGTTTTATTTCATTCTATGGCACTTTGCGACCTCTTGGACTCAACGCATTACTTTCCCTATGCTTCTTAGTACTGTCTTATCTCGTGCCTTGTTATCTATATGTGTGTTTGCTCCATATATGTGTCATTTATCCACTATATTGTTTATTGTTTTCTTCTTTTCCACTTTCGGTTTTTGTGTTGCACTCATTTCGTTGTTCGTTTTATTCCCAGATTTTCATTAGATAGGTTTATGTTTCCCCATGTAATCGTCCATTTGTAGTGTTCCTCGAAATTCGTCATTCTTGTTGTATTGTTTGCTTGATAAAGGCCTTTTGGTCGAAACGTTGCTGTTTATCGTCACTGTTTATGTATTTTGTAAAACTGTAGTACTTTGTGTTTACGTGTTTAGCTATTTTTCAAAGTTTTACTGCAGCCTCCACCTTTTTCGATTACCGTGTATCTGTGTTTGCGTCTGTGTGTGCTTCATTCAATTTCAAAACTAACATTTTTATCAGAAATTGCTTAGAGACCATTGAAATAATGTGATGTTGCAGCATCCATTATAATTCCCCCACCTCCCCCTCTTTCATATATCTTCCTTACAAAGTAATTTATTTTCCACTTATCTGACTGCAACTCCCCAGTGTCAACCCGTCTCATTAATACAGACTTTTCAAATGTTGATAGATTGTCGTAAGCACACAATGTCCCAGCGATAATGGATTGTCTCGCGTCGATAACGTACCATATCAGGAATCTGGACGAGTTCAAGTCTGCACGACATAGATGCCAATCTGATCTATGTTATTTGGGGGTGATTCTCACATAATTTATAGTTTCCTCAAACTCTAAAAATAGGATAGGTCGTGAAATATTGTTTAAACTATTTAATTTATTCTGTTCGAGATGAAGATGATGTGTCATTTATTCACTTCATTAAACATATTCCAACTGTTTCGTCCGTTATAATAAATATTAAATCATTAAAAAAGAATAAAAACAGTTCAATATCAATATTCATAGATACTTCGACTTCCATACAGTTTAAAGACATCTTCGAGATTTATGGTGACATACGTACGAAATGGGTGGAGAAAGTAGGGGGCTAACATACTGCATAATGATTTTACTTATCGAATTGGACATAGGAGGGTTATAAGATCAATCCCACAGTCAACGTTCTACACGTGAGGAAAGAAATTTGCCCTCCTACCTCCTGCTCTTTTTGGTCTCGAAATGTAAAGTGACAGGCACTACATACTGTTAGAAACTACTCTCTCTCTCTCTCTCTTTCTTGCATGCCTTTTAGCCCGATTGGAGCATAGGCCAGCAACCAACTCATACCGTCTTCCTATCTTTAGCTATTTCCTTCAGCTTCCTCCAGCTATTCTGTAAATTGTTAATCTCTGCCTTCAAATCTCTTCTCTATAAAAGACTACAGGAATTAACTTTGATGTACTAAATAATTTTAAATATTCATGATTCCGTGAGCATAAATTAAAGTTAATGGTTCGGACACATGAACAGATTATCAACAGACTCGAAGAGCAACGAAAGCTACTCCGATACAGTGGATACAAAACAAATTGCCGTCCATGATGTCGTGCCAGACATACTAAAGGTAATTCCATCGTGATGGACGATCTTCCAAAATGAGGAAACAGTAAATGGTACTACATAAAATAGTTTAATCGCGAAGTAGACATCGACAAATATATAGCCTTTTTCGTCTTCACAGACGGTCAATTGCAAATGTTTTACTGTGACAACTTCTGAGTTTCGCTTTCTCTCTTGTCGTAGAGCTTATACATAAGTCTCTTCTCAAAAGATTTTGCGCCCTTTCGTAATTTGGCTTTCCCCACAACTTTGTCATCAGCTAGTCCTTCCCATGTGCTGGGACCTATAAAAAAGTTTTTCATTGAGGCTTTGCAGACATCTTTATATCTGAGCAGTGGTCTGTCCTGGTGCCTCTTCCTCCGAAAGTTCACAGAACAACATTTGTTTTGGTATGCGGCAAGTTTTCATTCTTCTCACATGTCCCAACCATCTTAGTCGTCTACTGCTGAGCATGCCCATGATGGAAGGCAGGTTTGCACGTTGCAGTACTTCAGAGTTGGTTATCTTGTCGTACTACCTGATGTTCATAATCTTGCGGAGACATCGAAGGACAAATATTGAGAAATATTGCTTACTAATTATGTCACAAATTGCGTTCTTCTTAATTTTCTTTCAATACCGAAACTGTCATGTGAACACTTTTAAGTTGAGTGATCTTATACACATATTTTTGATATACCTTTCTTATTTGTATTTACAAGCTTTGCTGCTTTTTCTGTACGATGACCATCTGTTAAATATTTGTATTTACAAGCTTTGCTACTTTTTCTGTACGATGACCATCTGTTAAATATTTGTATTTACAAGCTTTGCTGCTATTCCTGTACGATGACCATCTGTTAAATATTTGTAAGTTCGAAATGGGTAAGAATAATTCACATGTAGTTTATACTGTTTCAAATCGTTTATGTAAATCATCGATAGAAAGAAACCAAACTAATACTGGAAAACGTTCCCAAATTCTGAACTTTTTTCAGGTTATATTGAAGTATTTAGATCTTTTGAAAATTGAGGCTGCATTTCTACTACCCATACTTTTCATACGTTTCTCATTAATTTCTGCAACGCAATAATCCACTGTGTCATGATCTTTCCCAGTCCTTATTCCTTAGGTATTGTGTTTGTGTTCTTGTAATTTGTTCTTCAGTAGTAACATGTTCACATGCAACAATCACTCCTTTCTTGACTTAATTGGTAACTTGTGAATCTATTTCGTACTAATTTGGTAGTTTGTGAATATATTTGATACTCATTTGGTTGCTTGTGAATCTATTTGAGATTCAGTTGGTAGCTTGTGAATCTATTTGATATTCATTTGGTAGCTTCTGAATCTATTTGACACTAATTTGGGCGCTTATGGTTCCCTTGACACTAATTTCGAAGCTTATGAATTAATTTGACACTGATGTACTGTAATGCTACAACCATCATCCTCACCACTACCATTATGACATGTACCAGCTGCTATTTGTTTCAGATCTGAATAATTTAGCTATGGATTGAAGAAACTCATAATGTTTCGACTCTCAGTTTTAAGTCTTCTCTTCTGTGAGCGTGACTTGTGTTCGTAATTTCAATGAGACATAATCATAATCAGAAGAAAAAACTGTTTTATCTTTGGAATTTTAAACCGAAAGTTGATATCATTGCATCGTAAACAACCGCAATAGAGGTGTGTTAAGATTATTGTCAACCGTCAAAGTAGCCAGTGCAAAAAAGCAGAATTTGTTTAGAAGTTTATTTTTTTATGCTGCTTATCAGTTATCAGTTTTATGAGGACTATCATCATAACACTCCGGACACGTCCATAGGTGCCCTGATAACCGCCTCAATAAATCCAGCAGCGTTTGGTGACCCAACACACCAGTTCAATGTTGATTAATCAATCTCTTTACTTATTTGATATGCTGTTCTTTTCCGGCTACACCAATATTGACACCCAATCTTTCTCAATCTGGTCAGCGAGTGGGATTCACAGCCCTGAAACTTCTCTGTTCGGAAAGACTCAATGCGTTGAGAATGTTATTTCAGACCATGGCAGCTCCCTTCCCTCTGATATTGTAGCAGAGCCAATATTATGTTTCTTATTTGTAAAAACATCAAAGAGAGCGATTAATATTATTAATTGACAAGCGTCATCCAAAAAATATGTCGTTAAAGTTCAGGATACCGCCCACTCGATAATCGCTTTCTTTCGCTTGCCGCGTTATTAATTGTATTTACAATTGGAAGCTTTACATAAAACATTGATTGGATTTTCGGATAAATGTGTTAGAGCAGGAACGTATTGTCCATCGGGAAAAATAAGAGTGTAAATGATGATTAATAACCAAGACAAAATAGCAAGTCGGTGGATGAGCTCATAATATAATCTAATGGATAAAATAATTAGTTTCATTTGTATGCACAAATCAAAAGACACTGTTTTATAAAGTCTCTTTTTTGTCTTCTATTTATTTCACTTCAGTTGGCCGACATACCACTTCGGCAGTCATCCTTTCCAATTCCGGCCCTAGAATAGAGCTTTATCTCTTTACTCCCTTCCCATTTTTGGGATTGTGGATTTCTCATGAAAAGATTCAATGATAACCCAAACCATCCCACACATGAGTCATTTCAAGATTATGTGATACAACACCAACCACGCATGAGTCATTTAAAGATTATGTGGTACAACACCGTTATCCCTACAACCACACATAACACTCTAACATTAAAATCTACAATCATATTATAAACTATCCTACACATAAACTGCTCCACACACAATTATCCACATATAAACTGCCCCACACATAATCTATCTCCCACATAATCAACCCGACACATAAACTATCTCACACATAAACTATCCCACACATAAACTCGAACATTAATAAATTATGTCATATAGCACAAAATCCCACACACAAAAACTCCCATTTATTAAAAATACACGAATATCGTATATCCTCCCACATATAACTGTCTCATTAACTATATCATCCCACATACAACTGTCTCATTAAACATTGAAGAGATGTTATACATAATTCCACTGTTATATTTCTTGAAGGTATACAACAAGCATGTATTACTAAAAGCCAAATCTGAAAAATATTGATCCAAGAAGCTCATCACATACTGTAGATTGTTACATCGGCAAATTTTTAAGCTATACATATATATATATATATACGTTATACATTATATAGGATCTGCAAGTACTTCTCCATACTGCTCTGTCCTTGGCAGCTCGCTCAATCTCTTCCATGAAATGCCTCTATAAGCAAGTTCGTCTCAGGGTTTCGCTAGGGCGTCCTCTCTTTATTGAACTTTTTGTCTCCTACTTCATTGCCTGCTTTGATATTCTTTGATTATTTCTTCTCAAGGTATGCCCAATATATCTCCATCTTCTCCTTCTTATAACAGTTGTTACTAGTGGTTGACCAGACATTTCTCTGATTTCAACTCTCGCTGGTATATGTTAGGATTGATACAACATTTAAATTGAAAATTCGTAATTTTGTTTTAATAATATATAATTTTCAATGTCATACTTTATTTAGACAATTATAAGCTCATGTTGCTTTGACAATTTCTAGTTCTATGTGGTTGTGGAAAATAATTATCTAACCACTCTTAACATTCTAGTTTCGTTGTCCAAAACTGAAATATAAACGCTAATATTAACTTGTTTATGCGAACTCGTCTGTGGCTTAGGGATAGTGACTCTGTCTATTAACCCCGACGTTCTGAGTTCGAATCACGCTGCGGACAGTTTGGTGACAAATTGCTTCGCGTGGATTTTTACAAAAGGACGATGACACCACACGTTCAGAAAGCAATGGCAAACTACTGAACATAATAATGCCTAGCAAAATCACAGAGAGCGTTAAAAAGCTGGGATTGATTCGCAAAGTCCTGTAAATGATATGCAATTAACATTTAACTTTATGCCAACTATATTACATTATTGGTATGTACGAGGACTGTAAACCAAGTGTTGGTCGGACAAAAATACAATTAGGTTTTCTTACTTGGTGATCTGAAACCCTAATTTCATTCAACTTAATCTACTTTGTACAGTACATAGTTTATGCTCGCGGTCTCACAAATGTTGGACAAATTTCAGTATTCAGTATATATATATGGAACTGCAGTAAAACTATTTCAACAAATTGCCAACAAATTTCAGTAGCGCCTTTTCGGTAATAGAGAATTTCTTGGCAGCCTCCTCTCTGTGAACAGAGTATATCTTGACAGTCTCCTCTTTGGGAATAAAACATAGCTTGACAGTCTCCTCTTTGGGAATAAAACATAGCTTGACAGTCTCCTCTTTGGGAATAAAACATAGCTTGACAGTCTCCTCTTCGTGAATCGAGTATATCTTGACAGTCTCCTCTTCATGAATCGAGTATAGCTTTGACAGTCTAAGTCTTAAAGTTTATTTGTGACTAAAATGTTGCCCTTTAGCAGCATTTTCACTTTGGCTAGAAACCAAGATAACAATTAGCCGTCTCTGGAGAGTACGGAATCTGACGAAGAACATAAATGGTGTGGTTTTGCCAAGACGATTTGAATCAGCTAGAAGAATAGCCGGGTGTGTTGTCATGATGAAACTGCCAAGGCCCTGTTACCCACAGGTCTGTCGATTTGCGTCGCACAGCTGCACAGCATCCCGGAGACGATAGATGACATGTTTCAAAACGGAGTCTACCAAATGTTTCTCCTCACCTAGTCTGTAACTTTGTGGATGGTGACACGACGATTCTGCATGACCAAAGTCCGCACTTTGTTAATGTCCTTGTCGTTTAGTTTCTGACCTGAGTGAAATCTATTCACCACTGATATGCAGTCATCTTTGACGCATTGGAAAGACTTCCTACTTAGTGCAGTGGTCCTGAAGTCATCCTTTTGAATCTTCCGAATAATCTCCATTTGGAAATTTTCTAGCTTTTTGAAAAACCTGATGCAGTACAGCTTCTCAAATCATTTGTCAGTGGACAGGGAAATATTTGGCCGAGTGTACCAACAGGATAACGGATAGAACTTACTGCAGAGCAATTACAACTAACCTTTGATACGGAGAGAGCAATGACCGATTGATTGATTGGTTGGTTGATTGATTAGTAGTCAGAATGACCAGAGCTTATTCAATGGTAGAGAGCACCAGACTCTGGTATAACATCATAAGTAGCCGTTGTTCGGAGTTCCCAACAACCATAACTTTTATTGATGACAGATACTTTACGTCTTTGACTATAACATGGTATATGTGTTGTTTGATTGCTAGACTTCGGTCGAATCTCACAGTCAGGTATTTTATGAAGCCGGTCTTTTTAGTTTGTTCATCCACAAAGTTCACAGCTGGACAAATGTGTCGACAGTTCCATTGTTCAGTGAGAATCACGTCACAGTATCTTAAGATCGAGTGACAGTTTGCACAGGAGGAGTTACACAACGATGATATACGGTCCAGACATTTCTGTAGCTCTTCAACGATACATGCTCTGTCTTATCATAGTATGTGCACAAAGACGTTATCTTCATACGACAGTGCTCTGCCATTGCCACTCAGCTGACTTGTTGTGTACTTAATTGTGTACACGTTGAAGATAACTAGTGAGAAAAGAAATCCATGCATTCAATCAGGCTTGACTGTTATCGGTTCCGATGACCATCCACTACATCTCAGCATCACTTTCCTCAATCAATCAATCATTCAATCAATCCCTTTCCTTTCAACAGTGTTATGATATCCATCTGATGAAGACAGGGTGATAGTTAAGCTCCAACAATTGATTCTTCGGTAGCTGGAAGGGAATTTTGTTGCCGGCATCTTTCAATTCTATGCAATAGTACATATTTCAACACCCACGTGAAACACTTTCATACGTGTCATATGAAAACATCTGCAGCATAGCCACATGTTTCTGTGCCTCGTCTGTATCATTCAAGCGTGATGGGCATTATGTTGTTGTGGCTTATTTTCTAGTACATATGCTGCCTTCCTAAAAATACTTTCTATATAATTTTGCACATTGTATTTTACATTGCAATGTTTCTGCAACGACTGATGAGACAAGCTTTTTCCCATATTTGATTAGCGGAATTAGGTAGCCGGTAGTTACTTTTCGGGAATGTAGCCATTACGAATACTGTTTTGTGTGCATTGCACAGGTATTGCTTCTTATAGCCTGTCAGTGTCTTCGTGTCTAATACCAACAGTACCAGGTGCAGACTTTTGAAACTCTTAAATATACCCTTGATCTCACCAATAGTAATTAACAGGTCATCCCTTATTTCTAGTTCAGTACATAGTTCAAAGAGTATGTTTATTTGGCACCTTTTGTCAGGTCTTTTGTATAGGTTTGTTCGGTGTATCTTCCAATGAGCATTATTACTATTTCTTTGTCTGACCTATTGTAGATCATGTCATTACTTTGAACCTCTCTAATACACTTATTTCTAGAAGTATCGTTCATGGACTTGGGAAGAAACCAAAGCTTCTTAAGTAATTTTTCTTTCCATATTTCTTCACAGAATGTTTCCCATTTCGACAGTTTAACTTGAAGAGCAACTTCTTTGAAAATAGTTTCCATGGTTTTCATGTTCTGTTTTAGTTCATGTAGCAGTTCAGGTGGAGCATTCAGTACTTTCTTAGCACTTTACCTGGTCGGTTTTGATTGCACATCATTTAATTGCTCATGCTTATTTCAAAATCATCATTCCATCAAATTGGGAGAGTCAGTTCTTTCATTCATAGGTCTCTCAATGGCGAAGTGGTTAAGACGTTTGCCTGTCGCTCTGAAAGTTATGGTTTGAATCCAGAAAGAGGTAAAATGTCAAGCTTTTAAGATCACCTGAATTAATGCTGAGCTACGTGGTTCAGTAGCTTTGCAACACTCACAGCAGATAATAGAGTCCCATTTCTGCCGATAGGACTGAATCATATAGAAACCCGGTACAAGGAGGAAGTTAATCCCATCTTACGCCCGTGGATGCCAGGCCAGCAAGGGAAGCAAAGAATAGTACCACTGCAACCTATAATGCATGTCGTAAAAGGCAACTGATATAGGCCGTAGGGATGCTACCCTAGTAAATAAAAAGCAGCGTAGAAATCGGATATGCTGGCCTACTTGTAGGCATAACGGACACAACGTACAATCGCTATTAAGCTCAGATCACATACAAATCACACAGAGTGGTTGACAAGTGATCGATATGGAGCGTTCGAGGAAGAAGAAGAAGAATCCACCTTAGACCCTTTTTTCCTTTCCTTCCATAACATCTCATTTATATTTTCTTATTTTCACTGATGCTGTTGCGCTTAGTCAGGTTTGACAAAGAGTGTGTCGTCTCCTTGGGTTATTTCTTGACGTCCCTTTTAACTAAGACGATACAAGAGTAATAGTCACTACCAAGATCTCCCAGGATGTAGCAGTGACAGATTAGGGTGAAGACTGACGATGCCAAGGATAAGTCAATCACATTACATTTCTTCTCTGCTAAACTAGCAATCCTTGTAATGTTGTCATCGTTTCGACCAGTGATGTAAAACATGTGTGTATTTACTAAGTCGCATTTGACTGAAGATTGGAGATATTTTTGTGCCAGGTGACGATTGAAATAATAATATAAACAATAATAGTAATCAAATAATATTATTAGTATTATTAATAAAATGTTAAAGTGAATTGGCTGATAAACAACATACTATACAGAAAAATTACATACTTTGGTTACATCAAGCGTCACGATGGCCTGTAAAGAATAATACTAGAGGGCAGGGTCCCAGGACTCGGAGGCAGAGGCAGACCAAGAAGATGGGTACAAGATATAAAGAAACCATGAATATGACCATCGACGAAGTGGGTGAACTGGCTAGAGACAAAGTGAATTTCAGATGTGCTGCAAAGAGAGCAACATCCTTGATAATGAATAAAATAATAACAGATAAAAACTTAATATTTACTTATAATCCTAACGTTTAATTAACTCCAAATTGTACTTACATTTTATATAATTAGTAGGAAATGTGGCACTGCTTATTCGCTGCAAGCTGAAGAAATTCTAGTGTGTAATTGATATAGACTGCTCTTAGTGTATCATCGAGTCCGTCAGGCAGAGTCGGTTTTTACCTTTGATAATGTTCATAGATAAAAACAAGACTTCACACAGATTTATTGAGCCAAATCACGAATATATTTTTAGAGCAACGCTACCAATCAGTGGATATTTATTCTTGTCCACCAAAACAAAATCCAGAAATTGTCATACGTGCCACGGAAGGGCTTTAACCATATGTCTTCTTTCAGATTTCTAATTCTAACTCTTCAATATTACATTTTTGAAAACTCCACAGACCTTCTCCACCTTACTTCTAAGTACAGTTGCATCAACAGAAGGGAATAATTTATTGATGACCATTATAATTAGTTCAACGATGCGGGAGGAGGGAAGACGCAAATAATAATGGAAAATGCTGAATTTGTTGACGAAAATAAAGATCTCCTCGTAATGACTGCTAATTTGTTATAAAAGGGTACAAGAAAGTTTACATCTTAAAAAAGCAAAAACAACAAACAAATAAAACTGAAGTGATGGCTATATCAAAGAGACGTAACTACTAAAACAAGTCGAGCGATTCAAGTATCTAGGTTTCATAATAACATTAACATCAGATGAGATGAGGGATGTAGCACAGATGTAGGGAATTGAATAGACCAGTGTAAAGTAACATTATTAAAAATGAAGTACAACATATGGATGTCGACTGAGATAAAAGAAAAACCTAGTTATTTGATGTTACGTACATTAATTACTGACATATGGTAGTGAATTTTGGATAATAAGCAAGATGTCATATAACTTATCTCTTTGAAAAGAGTTAATTATTGTTTTCGTGTTTGTTGGCCTACACGCTCTGATAGAACAAAATTAAAGTGAGTCATTAGTCGTGAATCTGCACCTGATCAAGGATGCTTTAATCCTTGACATAGCAAACAAGATAACAAGTAAATAATCATGAAAAATCGTGGTCCATTGAGATATGATTCCACAGAATATGTTAATAATCTCATATACTACTAAAATGACTAAAACATGTGTTAAGAGAGGCCACTGAAAACAGATTTTATGACAACCATTTCAATAAGGAAATATTTACTTTATGACAAATATTTCACGAAGAAAATATTTACTTTATGACAAATATTCCAGGACTATATATAGACTATATGACAAACATTCCAAGAAGAAAATTAGACTTTGTGGCAAGCAATCAATCGTGACATGACAGTAGGTTTAGAACAATTGTGAGGCAGGGTTTAGAACACATTGATAGTGCAGGGTTTAGAACACATTGCGAGGGCAGGGTTTAGAACACATTGCGAGTGCAGGGTTTAGAACACATTGCGAGTGCAGGGTTTAGAACACATTGCGAGGGCAGGGTTTAGAACACATTGCGAGTGAGGGTTTAGAACACATTGCGAGTGCAGGGTTTAGAACACATTGCGAGTGCAGGGTTTAGAATACATTGCGAGTGCAGGGTTTAGAACACATTGCGAGTGCAGGGTTTAGAACACATTGCGAGTGCAGGGTTTAGAACACATTGCGAGTGCAGGGTTTAGAACACATTGCGAGTGCAGGGTTTAGAAACATTGTTACACGGGAAAAATTCATTGAAAAAGAGTAGAGGACGAAGCGAATAAAATACTAAACAACGATTATCGTGACGGAAGAACGGTAATTTGTAGTAGGTACATAAATTGTGGAGATCCATGATTATCAGAATTATATGGCAGTTGATAATGATTATAAGTCAAAGGAGATTTTTAAACAACACATAGCTGAGAATATTTCAGAAATGAATCATGTGATCTATGGCTCGAAACAGAGTGCAACAAGAGAAACCACCAGAAAACTACAGACCTTCATAAATGGATGTTTACGTAGAATAGAGGGCCTGAGATGGTATGATAAAATTACAAACGAGGAACTCAGTAGATACCATGGAGAAAGAGCTAAGGAAGAGACTGTTGGATAGACATACATTAGAAGACGACTGGAAGCATAGCAAGACAGACACAGTTTGAACCAGCAGGAAAGAGAGTAGAGGCTTAGACAGACATGGGAAGAATTGGAGACTGATATTAAAAGGATAGGTAAAACATGGAAAGAATTGGAAAGGATGGCAGGAGAGAAGAGCTGGAATAAATTTGAAGACTATGTCAGGCTGGAAGTTAAGTAAGAAAGATAATGATAAGATAATTATGATAAAGTCATGAAAAGTCAAGATTACAAATATTTGAAGAATATCAGAGAATATGAAAGTAAACAATATAGAAACATATTAGGTTCAGAAAAGATGTTCACTCATAAATCACGAACGAGATGAAACGTGCAGGATCCTGGAGTAATAAGAAGAGACTGGTTAGACATGGATCATTAAAAAGAGGGTTGGTACAACATCAGTACTGAACTTCATAAGAGAACAAATAAATGGTTCGAGTCACTTACAGATTACCATTGAAGTGGCCTCAAAGACAACATATTCCGATACATTGATAAAGAAAATACGTCCAGCAAGGTTGGACTCATGGATAACGAGGTCGACGAACACTGTTTAGACCGCACAAAGCCCGTTCTATAAACTCTTTATCCTGACGCTGTGAGGAAAAAAAGATTGAGAAAGGACAAAAAGAAATAAAGAATAAATCCAATATAAAAAAATGCACAAAGCAGTGAAAATCAATATTGCAAAATACAAAATAGCAAGAAAAGAGGAAAATAATCAGAAATCATGCACAGCTGGACGTTATAAATTTGTAGAAGAGAAATAAAAGCAAAAACAACGATGGAATATTAAGGAATATAATCGTATTGACAGATGGTATGATTTATAAAATGTACGGCAGTGATTTCGTATGTTGAAGTATAGAACACGTTATTTCTGCATTAGTAGTTTTGACATAGTTGTTATGTATGTAGTTTTACATTTATATGTGTTTAACTAGCATCACACGTATATGATAACCGAGATAGTCCAGTTGTTAGTGTCTTGGCCTCATAGAAGGATGGTACAGGTTTATTCACCTCCCAAACCCATCCAGCGGGAGTTTCTTCCCAAAATGGCTCTGATGTCAACCACAGCCAACTATAAACTTATGGGCCTCGGACTCGGTAAGAATAATGAGAAATCAGACTCTCAACTACACACGTGACCGCATTCAGTATTGGTGTATATAGACGAATTCATTTTAAAATCAAACTAAATGCAACTGAAGTTTTATTATGCAAAAGTTATTTAACAATAAGGAATATCAATATTGGAATATTTTCACCAATAAATAACATAGACTCTAAAATTGAGTAAAATTGCAAAAAGCTTGCAGTGTTCTATCAAACATATATAATTGCCATGTTTACTAGGTCAGGTACCAGTCAGTTGTAGGCCTAGTTATCTAGAGTTGCGTGTTAACCCAGTCTCAGTTGGGTACTAGAACAATGTCTGGAAAGTAAATGTGACCTACCAGCACCCAATAGATGCCATTGGTCTGACAACAATATGAACACAATACCACATTTCCTCATTTTGAAAGTGAAATGAAAACTAATCAATCTTTAATTTCTAATTTTATGCGTAAAGAGGTCACATATATGTATGCGTAAAGCTGTCACATTTATGTATGCGTAAAGCGGTTACATATATGTATGCGTAAAGTGGTTACATATATGTATGCGTAAAGCTGTCACATATATGCATAAGTAAAGTGGTCGCATATATGTATGCGTAAAGCTGTCACATTTATGTATGCGTAAAGCGGTTACATATATGTATGCGTAAAGCTGTCACATATATGCATAAGTAAAGTGGTCGCATATATGTATGCGTAAAGCGGTCCCACATATGTATGCGTAAAGCGGTCGCTTTTCGAATCGAGCACAAAATGATTTTGGATCCATTTTCCACACCCGACATTTGACAAGTGAGGAAGTAATTGGTCCTCCTGCCACTAGCATACTGCTGGTATAGAGATGAAGTGACATACATTTCTACCCTATGGTCTGCAAAGGATACATAACATTTCCATATTCTTCCAACGTTGAAGTAATCTTCATATTCAGTTACTTCATCAAGTCATATTGACTGTTCTACGCTTTAGGTAGTATTTATATATGTAATATGTTTACGTGTTAGTAGAATACACAATTGTATATGTTAAATTGGTATTCACATTTATATATACTATATTAGTATTCACATTTGGATATGCTATATTGGTGTTCACATTGTTATATGTTAATGTAGTGTCCATATGCTATCGTTCTCTTACCTGTAACTTACATTTCTACAAACAAGGTTTCAATAGCAAATATCATGTAGGAAGGATTGAACCAAACACTCGCTCAATGTGATCCCACTTACGCACTACCAGACAGTGATCACGCATTGTTATTCACGTGCAAACAAGATCAACTATTCCCTGCATCTGATCAGGGCAGGTTGTGCGAGACAGTTAAAGTTCAGAGTTATTTGACTGTTTCTGACCTTCTAGTTTATTTTCTTGTTCTTCGTGTTATGTGTCGGTTTTTAGATAACGGAATGCGACATGCTGAGTGTCATTGCTGTGGATAACACACCGAGAGTGGAGAAAGTCACACACAAGACGTGAGTGCAACTGGTGAGTACCAACACATTATGGAGAATATTTTCTATCAGATTTTTCCAAATAGTTAAATTAGACAATAGACATTTCTTTCTTATCTCTTATCCTGTTTTGCCTCACATGGGTCAGGATAAAAAGAGATTTTTAGAACGGCTTTTGTGTGCGCTTCATAAATATTGTTTTTCACCTCCTCTGTTATCTCTGCGGTCCTCCTTTTGCGTGGATAGTATTCTGATTTGTATCTACTGTTTCAGAGTAGTATTGCTTTTTGAGGCGTGTTTTCTATTGATAATATACATATGTGACCGAATATTTTTATTGATTATTTCTTGACGAAGTTCAGTACTGATGCTGTAGCCATTTTTTTCCTGATGGCTTCATTTATAAACCGGTCTCTTCTTGATACTTCAAGCATTCTACACAGACACTTAATTTCTGTCGGGTCGTTTCGTGTCATAGAAAATAGTACCCATGAATAAAGTGCATGTTTTTTGCGTGACATATACCTATCCCTTCCAGCTTTGTTATAATGACAATGCAGTTGTTCTTACGTTGTGTGACCGTTGCTACATATACACATTTTATTCTTAAATTGTATTTCTCTCAAATGTTACCATTTGCAATTGTTGCTACCAAACAGTAGTATAGCTGTCACCTCTGAGTTTGTTTTTTTATATTATACTATTATTATTACTTCTGCAGATGTTGTCGAACGTTCTGCATATAATATTCCTTCATTATACTGTTTTGTCACAGGTGTGCATATCCTGAATAGAATGAAAATAATACAGGAATGTTGTTGAGAACAGGCTCAGTGCGTGCAGTATTGTTACGTATTTCTTCCTCATGAAACAGAGATGCGGTTTTACAGAAGAAGGATGAGAATCCCATGGACTGCTAAAAGGACAAATGTGGAGGTGTTGAATGAGGTAAAGACACAGGGAAAGCGTATTATCAATATAAGATTGGCTGAAATCGGATGCACATGTCCTAAACGTGTAGAAGTCTATGCGTTTAGGGCCTACTAAATCAATGTGCAACGTATACACGTTCTTGGCAAAGATCAAACATATCACAAAGTGCGATTAAAATTGGTCGTAAAGAACGAACGCAAAGAAGAAGAAGAAGATCAATATAAGAAAGAGGTAATCATCATTTTTCGGACATGTAATGAGAAGTTGAGGCTTAGAACATATTGTGACAACTGGTAAAATCGAGGGGAGAAGAAACAGAGGAAGACAGAGAGATAAAAAAAAATTGATTGTAGACAGCTTGACTTCATCGCACAGAAGAGTGTCAACATTTGAGATGATAACAAACACCAGGAACAGATATTTAAGGAGATCCATGATCGATTACGCCAGCTTGCACGGCACCTGATAGTGATGATTTCTTCAATGATCCACATTAATTGGCCTAATACAATAGGTTATATATGTTGTACATATTATTGAAATAAAATATGCTGTCTATGGATTGTCTTTCCGCTGTGGTCATGGGTCAGCATTGGAATGCTCTTAACTTTAACGGATGAGAGAGCTTTATACTACTCACTGATACAGCAGCCAAGATAGGGTGGACTAAAATGCCTGTAGGTCATGCCAAGCTCTACTATATTCTAGACATTTCTCCAGATGTTTAAGCAAACAGAGACTCGTGTGTATCTATTATTCTGGTCCTGTTCACGGCGACGAGAGAGCGAAAATGCTTGCATTGAGGGCATCGATTAGCTGGGGAGTTTATGATGGATGGGGATGGGAGGGAGGGGATGTTCTTCGGTCTCTTGTCGACCTACAGTTGGATGAGAACACTAAAATTGAAGTTGAATCAATCCACCGATTTAGAGAGTTTGGTATTACTCGTTTTACAAGTAGAGGTGGATGCTTGAGGGGCAGAGAGAGAATCGTGTTTATCCAGTGAGTCACAGGAACCATCAGTATGCATACCCTTTGACATCTGTTGGGGAGACTGAACACCTATGGGTCTGCCCGGAGTGCTGTGACGTCAGTTTAGTAACCTATAACCAAGGAAAGATAATCGTCGCGCTCAGCAATAATGTACCAGTACAACGGCTGTCGTTTGTTATAAAGTTGCGCATATCAGTTTTCTCTCATCACTCTAGTCAGTACCATTCTTGCGTCTTTCCAACCACAAAGCGTTCAAGAATATTGTATAATAAATAAAATGTCAGCAGACCCAGAGAACGACCACACGAACGATGGATCGACATAATATCCGAGGCACTAAATTCCTCCTTATACAAAGCGCATTAAGAGGCTCGTTCCATGTGCCTCTTTTTTCTGCTCTACTCCGAAAAGACAAAACTGGGATAGAGAATAGATAGACAGAGAATATAAATGTGTAAAGGTGAACGCTTGGTAAGATATTGCTAACATTAAATCTCACTTTATAGTACCACATCCTCTGTATGCTATACTGCAGCATCGTGCCAGATCTGAATAGGGAAGACCATCATAGCTGACTCCTGCCAAGAAAACGTTGTTTCAGCCCACCTGTTGTATGTGTAATTTATCAATGTCTATGATAATGTAAATACATATCAAGATATGTAAATGTGTACCTGATCATCATTATGAGCTAGATATATGTCAATGTAAACAATACAGTTCAATAATTAAATGAATGTAACATCTGCAAATCACGTGATGTTGACTGCTGGTCAGAATATTTCACTTCTCATTAGATCAGTTGTATTAAACAATCAGGTTTTTGTTTTTTTATTGATAGTCATCATCAATGCACTTCGGTAAGTAACCATGTGTGCTCCGATCTCTCTTTCTTACACAGGAAGATCCCAGCTGCAGTGCACGAACGCCTTAGCACCAGCGAGGGTCTCTGATGTAATTTTGTAGACGTTGAAGATTTTTGCAGAAATTTTATTTTTAATCTTTTCTAATGAATTTTGCCAGGGCAGCTGCTTTCCAGCCTCCTATTCTAGATTATGTGCTGCGAGTGTTGTTGTACTGCTCAAATTGAACACGGAATAAACTTTTTATAGTCCGTTAGCAGTAGAACTAGGAACTCGTTTTCACCTACACTGAGAACAGGCATCACTGGAAAATATATCCAGATGACGCCATGAGGTAGCGAACCTGGTACCTTTGGCATGAGAGACGAGTACCTAGCCTCTACGCCACAGAAACAATCGTTAGTACTTTATAAGAGATCAACTGACCTGCAAATCCAAATATTGATTCTTCTTCTTCTACCCTTAGCCCCAAAGGAGGCATAGGTCCCCAACCAAGACCTTGCAAGCTCTCTTGCACTTGGTTTGCGGTTTTATAGCTGAGTGTTTTTTACCGGATGGGAGTAGCTAATTCTACGCCAGACCTCCATATTTGCCAAATATGGCATGTGGTAGGTATTAGTGGTTCTATTATTTACCCCAAACTTGGGCCCCGGTAACCACACGGACGTCTGATTTGTATTATGAATCATCTTTGACTCATTATTGGACAGGAGAGATGTGTAGGCGTATGTGCTGAGATTCTCTTCGTCTTTATGGCGATCAGATCTCATATCAGACATGTATGCACTTACCCTTCTACCAATTCCAAGTAGATCTCCTTCACTTGGCTAGACAGTCTGTTACCAGGGCCACCACTTGGAGGTGGGGTAGGATCTTGAAAACATTGATTACAGAACAGCATTCTCAAATGTCAGTTATGTTGGGCGCAACATCTTCTATCTGTTACAAATGACACTAAAATAAATGTATATATTACGAATCTAAACAGTAATCATTTTATCATACCCAGTATCTAGACTAGCCCAAATCTATACTAACTTGTTACCAAGCTAACATATTTCATTCTGGGGCTGGTGATTATCACACAGTTTGTGTCTACTAAACCTCTGTGATCTCTAAAACAGGATAGGTCGTAATTTAAATTTTATTATGTTTAAAAAAGTGAGTAAGAGATTGTGCCTTATGTTTGCTCACAAAATATATTCTTCTTGTCTGATGTCTGAGCCACAAAATGTATTCTTCTTGTCTGATGTCTGAGCCACAAAATATATTCTTCTTGTCTGATGTCTGAGCCACAAAATGTAAATGATTTCATTGAGTACATGTTCTGAACTAGCGCAGCGAAGATATGGAACGCAACTTTGTCTTACATATGTTAAGCGTTATGTAATTGTGACCGTTAATAGTTAATGAATATCTCGATTCATTGAAAGAAAAACTGTGGCGACGAGAAAGAACAAGGCGAAGTTTGATGTTAGATGTGATAGATGATTTGCTAGGGCTTTTGTGGCGTAGAGGTTAGGTACTCACATCTTATTCCAAGTTACTCGGTTCGCTCCCTCGTAAAGACATCGGTATATGTTTCAGTGTAGGGGAGATCGTGTTCCTAGTCCAATTGGATATACAGTCAGATAGTAAATTCTACACGAACCAAAAATTAAAATATGTGACTAATGGGAAATATAAGTACACAACAAATGTTACCACTAAGAATAATGTAAATGACAATACGTCGAATAGCTGCAGCGAAATGTCGAATAGTAATCGATAATACTATTTACCATTTTGCTCCAACTATTAGTTAGATACTGGTGGTGACTAAGACGCTATTACTCTGGCTGAAATCACAAAACTACACTCATGCGTGCATTGTGAGTGATTCATTGAGTATGATCCGAAGATGGAGACTAGTTCGGTGTGCAGACAATGGACTCAATCACTACAAGCGTCAATAATTTGCAGAATTACACTTATCTTTGTTCCGGGCCAAATGGGTGTCTCTGGCAATGAGGGAGCAGACAGGCTGGCTCTGCAACCATATCAGGGGGGCGGGCAGTCAATGGATAGAGCTGACATTATGAACGCCCTCATCGAGTGTGGCTGCAAAGAAGATTTTCAGCTAAATCAATCCACGACAACTACTAGATTGCAGGAGATGGGATTGAAGATTGGAGTAACAAGAAAAGAAGAGCATAACAGGTACGTGAGTAGGCTCATCAATCAAAATCGAACTGGTACAATCAGTCGCTGGACGCTGTTAGAGTCATTGCGAAGGAGATCGTAGCACCTATGGACCTGTCCGGAGTAAATGAAGATATTCCAAACTGAAACTGAAAGTAGTCCTATATGCTCTGCAGTGCTCAGCAATCACCCTGTCATGCACGCTAGCCAAGAAACCTCAGCCTGACCTCTCACGACTATGTACATATCCATCGGTATAAACAGCAGCGTCATCATCACTTGCATTGTCTACTATCAGCTTCGAAATTTCGAGTTCATCCTCAATGTTGCCACATTCTCTACATTCCCGTCCAATAGTAATGTTAACATTGCTGAAGCTGACCATGTTAGTTGTACCTATTTTCCGATCCAGAGCACTGAGCTTTCAGATATTCAGCTCGGTGCTATTAACCTTCGGTTTCGTGCCACGAACACCGAAAATCTGGAAGAACATGTGGCTTTTTCTGCCAGCCCGCGGAATAGAACCCGCACTCACAGAGAGCTTCTCATCAGTCGTCCAACGCGCTATTAACAAGCTGGGCATGCGGCCAGTTGTGCTCTTAAAAACCCTCCTCTGCAGAGCTAGACAATTGGTACCGTAAGAAGTAAGTTTGAGGTTTGAATCCTGTATTTGGTAAATTGTTTTATTTCGGAGGCCTTTAATACTTGTTCCATGTCTATTTCTTTACAATATTCATTGGCACTGGTGCTCTCGCTTGAGTTCTTAAAACTCCTTGGCAACAGTCCTATTGTTCTCCGGAAAAAACAGCACACGTGAACAGAACAGCGAGACTCGGTCCGTATTCGTACCCACGACATTTACAAAGCAAGACATCGACTTAACAGAGACATCCAGAAGAAAGAATATAGTAATCAAGACATCGACTTAACAGAGACATCCAGAAGAAAGAATATAGTAATCAAGACAGCGGCTTAACAGAGACATCCAGAAGAAAGAATATAGTAATCAAGACATCGACTTAACAGAGACATCTAGAAGAAAGAATATAGTAATCAAGACATCGACTTAACAGAGACATCTAGAAGAAATAATATAGTAATCAAGACATCGACTTAACAGAGACATCCAGTAGAAAGAATATAGTAATCAAGACATCGACTTAACAGAATCATCCAGAAGAAAGAATATAGTAATCAAGACATCGACTTAACAGAGACATCTAGAAGAAAGAATATAGTAATCAAGACATCGACTTAACAGAATCATCCAGAAGAAAGAATATAGTAATCAAGACATCGACTTAACAGAGACATCTAGAAGAAAGAATATAGTAATCAAGACAGCGACTTAACAGAGACATCTAGAAGAAATAATATAGTAATCAAGACATCGACTTAACAGAGACATCTAGAAGAAATAATATAGTAATCAAGACATCGACTTAACAGAGACATCTAGAAGAAAGAATATAGTAATCAAGACATCGACTTAACAGAGACATCTAGAAGAAAGAATATAGTAATCTGGTCCAATGTTTCAGGTTCTTACTTAAGAAGCATGTTGGAAAGACACCAAAAGTAATACCTCTTTTTTTTAAAGGATTTCCGTTGACATCAGTCATTAGATTGTTCTTTCTCGTGACAAGGTGCAGTTCCCTTGTTGCAGACTTGTCTTCAATTCAGATTTATATTCCATTACTTAATGTTTATCTTTATAGACTACCTACATTATTTTGTAATTTGTATCCATTCTATTGTCACCGTGTTTCCTGATGATGCAAATATTGGTCAGACTTTCTAATTATGCAACCCATTATTTTTGTAATCATCAGTTTTTCATTTGGTTTGCTAACATATTGTGCGTGTTATATATTCATTTGAAACTTCTGATCTGTGATTAGTGTGCGCAATAATTTCTTCGTAAATAAAATTTATATTATGGTAAACTTGTTTTAAATCAATAAGAACTGAACAGTTGTGTATCAATGTATGCATCTTTCATCCACAAATCTGATGATTTTCTAGATATATGGCCTTTTATTCTTTACAGACGGTCAATTGACTAGTGTTTCACTGTGACAACTTCTGAGTTTTCGCTTGTCTCTCTTGTCTTTCAGCGCATCCCTAAGTCTCTCTTCAAAAGATTATGCACCTTTGCGTAATGTTGTTTTCCATATATCTCGATCATCAGCCAGTTGTTCCCATTTGTTGGAACCGATAGAAATGTTATTCATTGAGGCCTTGCAGACATCTTTATATCTGAGCAGTGGTCTGCCCTGGTGCCTCTTCCTCCGAAAGTTCACAGAACAACATTTGTTTTGGAATGCGGTCATTGTCCATTCTTCGCACATGCCCTAGCCATCTAAGTCTTCTACTGCTGAGCATGCCTATGATGGAAGGCATGTTTGGACGTTGCAGTGTTTCAAAGTTGGTTATTTCATCTAAGTCTTCTACTGCTGAGCGAGCCAATGATGGAAGGCAAGTTTGGACGTTGCAGTGTTTCAAAGTTGGTTATTTCATCTAAGTCTTCTACTGCTGAGCGAGCCAATGATGGAAGGCAAGTTTGGATGTTGCAGTGCTTCAAAGTTGGTTATTTCATCTAAGTCTTCTACTGCTGAGCGAGCCAATGATGGAAGGCAAGTTTGGACGTTGCAGTGTTTCAAAGTTGGTTATTTCATCTAAGTCTTCTACTGCTGAGCGAGCCTATGATGGAAGGCAAGTTTGGATGTTGCAGTGCTTCAAAGTTGGTTATTTCATCGAAGTCTTCTACTGCTGAGCGAGCCAATGATGGAAGGCAAGTTTGGACGTTGCAGTGTTTCAAAGTTGGTTATTTCATCTAAGTCTTCTGCTGCTGAGCGAGCATATGATGGAAGGCAAGTTTGGATGTTGCAGTGCTTCAAAGTTGGTTATTTCATCTAAGTCTTCTACTGCTGAGCGAGCCTATGATGGAAGGCAAGTTTGGACGTTGCAGTACTTCAGTGTTTGTTATTTTGTCTAGTTATATTATGACGTATTAGCAAATAACCTTTTACACGTATCTTAACAGCTGTCATCATCCTAATCGGGTGCCGTGTCGGCTGACGTAGGCGATCATGGATTTCCACAAATCTCTGTCTCTGTTATATGCTATCATCTCAGATGTTGACACTCTGCCATGCCAGTGGTCTAAATTTTCTATCTCTGTCTTCCTCTATATCGTCTCCCTTCGATTTTACCCGTTGTCACTCTGTGTGTTCCAAACGTCCCCTTTTCATCACATGTCCGAAAAATGATGACTGTCTCTTTCTTATATTGACAATAGGTTTTCTCTGTGTTGACTTTATTCAACACCTCCACAGTGGTCATTCTAGCAGTCCATTTGATTCTCATCATTCTTCAAACATCCATACAGTTATGAAACGTGTTCTATCTGTAAAAGAAATACTGATTTCTAAAGACACAATCTCATAAATACTATGAGACGTTTATGAGAGGTTATGTTCAACTAAAAAAAATATCCCATCAGGAGACTAAACATAATACAGCACGCAACAATCTTTCGCCTCAGAACAGGACACTGCAGGCTCAACTTTCACATGCACAGAATAAAGCCGGCTCAGATTGCATAGTGTGTATGTCAGACTGAAACACAGACTCCATAGCACATCCTGAAGTCATGTTCATCATACATGTATTAACGAAACTAAACATAGCCTCATGAACAAAAGCTTACAGAGCAAGCTATAGGGAACCAACGATGAACTGCGATTAATATGCAGCTTGAAAGAGATAACCCATATCATGGTTTGACGAGTATATGAAACTGATCGCAAAGATGAACATGAAGATACTAGGTATCGCGAAATGCAGTGTGTTTCGTCATGGTCAGAAACAGGTCAGTGGGGAGACTTAAGACCAATGTATGTCTGATAGAAAGTAATTGAGGGGGTCTCTGTAGCTAAGTGGTGAAACCGTTGTCTTGCGTTTCGAAGATCGTAGGTTCGAATCCGGACCGCACCATTCTGTTCACTAGTGCATTTTTTCCAGAGGCCTCAAGGGTTGTTGCCGGAGCTACAGAGTTCGTGTTTTGTGAAATACTTTCGGCAGTTGGCATGCCATTTCTACATAGAGGGGCTGAGTCATATGGGTGTAAATCCCGGTGCAATGAAGTCAATCCTACGGCTTTAGACACATTAGAAAGGAATTATCGTTCTTCAGAATTTCTCTTCAGAATACTTTCTTCAGAATACTTTCTTCAGAATACTTCTCTTCAGAATACTTTCTCTTCAGAATACTTTCTCTTCAGAATACTTTCGATTGTGTAATAAGAAAGTTCATCTCCGAGTAGACAATGTTCCATTGTGTCGTTAAATCACACACAATGAAACAATGGTTATGTAGATCTCTGTGTGTTGGTTTTTTTTATTAGGAAGCTTTGGAAATAAGTTTTTTTTAAATATAACTCCTACAGGAAAGTAAACTATTGGGATGTAAAACCATTCAAGATCTCCAACTGCTAGAAAATAACGCGTCAGATGGAGATCAAAACCTCTGCCTTTGTGCCGACTTTAGCACGAAAAGAACAAACTAACTAACTAAATGTGACTCGTCAGAAGAAGATCAATGACAACTCAATTGTCTGGTAATGTTATTGGAAAGTGTAACTGGGAGAAAACATCAAGAACAGTGATATATCAGAATGTACCATCAAATAAATGATCAGAATTGTCTGGAGATATATTTGAACCAATCGTTGGAAACTGCAGTAACTCGACTTGTAGGAATTTGATTGATTGAGGGATTGACTGATTGAATGGACCTTCATCATTGCACGTCGGTGAGTAACCATGTGTGCTCCGATCTCTTCTTACAAAGATAGAGTATAAAGCAGTGCACGACTCCGCAGCACCGACAAGGATCAGTGATGTAATTTTGAAGATGGTGGCAATATTTTGTAGGAATTTTATTTTTCAACTTTCTAATGAATTTTATTTTTCAACTTTCTAATGAACTTTATTTTAAAGCTTCAATGAATTTATTTTTCAACTTTCTAATAATTTACCCAGACATCGTCTTTCTGCTCTCTACTCGATTTTGAACTGTCAATAGTTCATTTATGTGCTCAACTTGAACACATGTTCTACGTTTTATCGTTCGTCTCCGATAGAACTAGGAACTCGATTTCACCTACACTGAGATTACGGATCTCTTGAAAAATATATCGATGACTCCTTGAGGGAGCGAACAGAGTACCTTGGAAAGCGAGGCTAACACTCACACTCAACACCGCCGAGGTATATTATTAAATAGTGCATACACGTTCTATTTTAGATATTTAAAAAAAGAATACCAAATTTTGGTCTTTTTTCTAAACAGATAATTTGTTTTGTAAATATTTTGTTCTTTTTACTGTTAAAAAAACATCAACTACAATGATCAATATGGCTGCCAAACTGGTTTGCACTTGTGTGGGCTATTATGTTTACGTGCGTGGGATATTTCACTCAATTTGATTTGTTTAATCGTAACAGCAGGCAACAAGCTGAGATGCGTGTTGTTTATTGTCTCACATATCGATCTTGTCGCTTGAGCTCATTTTATTATCATATTATTGTGTTCGATAGTTTATATAGATATTATAGTTAACGATCAAATCAAAACAAGTACCATCTTCATATCAACGGTTTGATGTAACGGATTATTCAATAATTTCTTTCGCATGGCTCAGTGACATGTCCACTCTCTTTGTTTTTTCTAATTTATCGCCATGCCTTCCTTTCGGTTGTTTATCTTCCATCTTTTCATCGTCAATGACTTCAAAAAAGGAGTGTTGTTTATCTTTGGATTGGCAAATATGTTTCACATTATTTGTTTTTTTCCTTCAACAATTTATCTCCTAAATAATTCTCTTATTTACGTGTATTTTATCAGCATTCCTTTCTCTTCTTCTTTCTCTCTCTCTCTCTTTTCTCATGCCTTTTAATCCAGATTAGGGCATAGGTCCTCAACCAACTCATGTCAAGTCTTCCTATCTCTAGCTATCTCCTGCACCTCCCTCCAGCTCTTCTTCCTATCTCTAGTTACCTCCTGCAGCTCCTCCAGCTCTTTTTTATATTGTTGATCTCTGCCTCAAATCTCATCTCTGTGTATTTCTAGTCCTCCTTTCTTTCGCTGTCTTGTGTGTTCCTCTGTGTTAAGGTTCTCTGTGTTAAGGTTCTCTGTGTTAAGGTTCTCTGTGTTAAGGTTCTCTGTGTTAAGTTCTCTGTGTTAAGGTTCTCTGTGTTAAGTTCTCTGTTTAAGTTCTGTGTTGTTCTCTGTGTTAGTTCCTCTGTGTTAAGGTTCTCTGTGTTGTGCCTCTGTGTTAAGGTTCTCTGTGTTGACAGTCTGTGTTGGTTCCTCTGTGTTAAGTTCTCCTCAGTTAAGGTTCTCTGGTTGCCTTCTCTGTGTCTAAGGTTCTCTGTGTTAAGGTTCTCTGTGTTAAGGTTCTCTGTGTTAAGGTTCTCTGTGTTAAGGTTCTCTGTGTTAAGGTTCTCTGTTAAGGTTCTCTGTGTTAGGTTCTCTGTGTTAAGGTTATCTGTGTTAAGTTCTCTGTGTTAAGGTCTCTGTGTTAGGTTCTCTGTGTTAAGGTTCTCTGTGTTAAGGTTCTCTGTGTTAAGCGTTCTCTGTGTTAAGGTTCTCTGTGTTAAGTTCTCTGTGTTGGTTCTCTGTGTTAAGGTTCTCTGTGTTAAGGTTCTCTGTGTTAAGGTTATCTGTGTTAAGAACAGGAATACGTCGCTTCTCTGTTTATAGGCTTTACCATGAAGGAAATTGTATTCAAAAATGGTCTGCCTAACGAAGTGCTAGTGACCGCATATCGCTAAAATTCCAGGGCCAAGCTATCTTGACCAACAAATGTTGTGGCATGAGGTACGAGGTATAACTACAGAAAACCCTATCCTTTACTTGGAAATCTAAATTACAAATACACCTTAAGTTGAGTAAGGATCGCTTATATGTTTATTATTTTTCATAGACATGACATTATTTTTCATAGACATGACATTATTTTTCATAGACATGACATATTATTTTTCATAGACATGACATTATTTTTCATAGACATGACATATTATTTTTCATAGACATGACATATTATTTTTCATAGACATGACATATTATTGTTGAAAATGAAAATGATGGCATATCCTTTACAGACTTCACCATCAACTACAGAAAACGAGTCATCTATTTTCTAGACACCACTTATACTTTCTGTAGTTTGTCATTGTTTTCTGAACGGTGATGTCTTTTTTTTACACTTCGTAAAAATTCACGCGAACAAATTTACTTCCAAAATGCCGGCCGCTGAGTTTGAACTATGTACGCTTGGCTGTGATCGAACTCAATACCGCTTAAGCTACAGACGCCCACTACAGACACATGATTGTTAGCCAGAATAAGCTCAGATTGATGTATGATATTCTTAAAAGATTAAATGATTGATGGTCAGGGTATATTCAGATTCATATCCTTAGAGACCAGATGATTGATAGTCAGGAAAGATTTCAATTTGTGCTTACGTTATTTTCAGTTTACTAACACTCTATAGAAGCACACAAAAATCATGTGTATACGCCCCTGTTTTATTTTAGAATATATTTTAAATGGAGTGGGCTGTAACATAATTTTTTCAAAATTGTATTTAAAGAACAAGCCCACTATTTTGTGTATAAAAATGTGCATAACTGAAGGCTCTTATATACAGGGTCGTTCCTGGCTATGATACAGGAGACGACCGCATCAGACGGCGCTCTAAGGGGCGGCATATACAGCAAAATCAAAATTACAATTGAAGGTTATTTTAAGGAAAAACATTTAAGGGGCGGCATTTCAAAGACTTGCATCATGCTGTGAAAATATACAGCACGAGCCTGCTTCTATATAACTTCATTTGTTGTATACTACAAAGATTTATATATGGTTAGTAGTAATTGAATCTGGTAAATGATTTGATTGTTTTTAGTGTTACATTTCGTTAAATATCTTGTCGGAAAATTGGTACTATTAGAATGGTTAGTCATGTGACTTGTCGTACTATATGAGTTAAAACGCCCTGAATGAGTTACCGGGGCCCAAATTTGGGGTGTAAGGAATAGAACCACCGTTACCTGCCACACATGCCGTAAGAGGCGACTAAGGAGGTTTGGCTGAAATCGGATGCACATGTCCTAAACACGTAAAAGTCTATGCGTTTAGCGGCCGACCAAACCAATGTGCAACGTTAACGCGTTATTGGCAAAGATCAAACATATCACAAAGAGTGATTAACATTGGTCGTAAAGAACGAAAGCAAAGAAGAAGAAGAAGATGAGTTAAATAACTAATAAATTAAACTTTTTCTAATGTTTCTAAAACTATATTTCAGATTTACAGAATCATGAAGAGACAATCATTAAAGTGTGTAATTTAACTGGAATGGTTTCAGGATTACCCTTATCCTGCAAATGCTTCCATTAAAGTGTTCCTTTTGGAATTGTCATAAATGCAAACTGTCTTTATAAAACATGTGTCTGACATACAGTCTGATGAAAAGTAACAGTATATAAAGCTATGATGACGAGACAAAGCTGTCAATGCCTCCAAGACATTCTGATATAACTACATAAAAAGGTCGATCTTAGGTTGAACGGGTGGACGTTGTCTTAAAGAAGTTTTTTTTTACACCACAAAATAAAGTTGAAGCTGAAGTGAATAGCTGTGTGGGTTAACCAGTTTGTCACCTGTCAATCAAGAAAATCAAACTACAAGTGACGGTGACCTGTACTGGTTTTACTTGACAACTTCAGCATGCAGGTTGTTTACAGTGGGGGATCAACCCCAACTCCATCGCCTCGTATACAGCGTAAGGAGGGTTATCGTCGACCTCTAATGCGTGGATACATGACTCATGTCAACCCACAAGTATTTGCACAAAGGTCCCGTCAGAAGCTGACGGAAGGAGACATCACCTTAAGAGACTCGATACCTGCTATGAGTAAATCCACGGCAATCACTTGCCTGATCCTGAATATTATATTACCTGGTTCAGGTGAGTGACCCTCTGACATCTCACGCACCTTTCAATTGCCTTTCACTCGAAACATATAATGCTTCTATTCTTAAAAACTGATTGTTATTTTTCCTGTATGCATTTTTACTTATTGATTTACAGGATTCATATTTATTAAGATAAGCAGTGGCGGCTCGTGATCGTTTTTATTGGTGGGGCCAGACTCAAATTTTCGGGAAAATCATGGCTTTGGGTTAGGTTATATTTTAATTTATTAAATAATAAATACACGTTACACATTATTTTTGGTGGGACCCGGCCCCTCTGGCCCTTAATGACGAGCCGCCACTGAAGATAAGCTTATTGTACTCAAGCAACTACTTTTGGAGATCACATAAATATAACCAACTAACACATTGATAGATAGCGTCGAGTTAACGAAACAAATACACCACCCACTTACAACATCATTCGCCCGTGTGGTGTCGGGGCCTGCAATGGAAGAAAAGAATAGAACCACTGCAACCTCCAAGGCATATCGTAAGAGTCGACTGATGTAGAACCTAGGGAAGCTACCCTAGTAAATAAAAAGAATCGCAAAAATCAGAAGTGCTGGCCTATTTGTAGGAGCATAACTAACACAACGTACAATCGCTATTATGCACAGATCACATAGAAATGACACCGAGTAGCTAGCAAGTGGTTGATATGGAGCGCTCTATGAATAAGAAAACTTACAACATCACATTAATCAAACAAACCCTTTCATGGTCAAAGATACTCTATTGGAATAGACCAGGGGTCGGCAACCTTTTGTGACGGAAGAGCCAAAAGTTATAATTTACAAAATTTCTCAGTTTTTAAAGAGCCACTAAAATTGTTGTTTCAACGTGGCGTTGCAACCAGCTGCGCAGCTACATTTCGACAGTGCTTTAATTTGACTACCGGCAATGTATTTATTATAGGGACGCTTGATCCTCTCTCCTTCCTAGATTCATGGTTTTTATCCTGTTTGCAATATTTCTTTGAGTTTTGAAAATAAAATAATATAATAATTATTTTTTGCGCATGGAACTGGAAGGCCGCAATTTGACATCGAAAGAGACGCACCTTGACATCGAAAGAGCGCATGCGGCTCGCGAGCCGTAGGTTGCCGACCCCTGGAATAGACCATGAAATGACACATAATGACACATACATAAAACGAAAGACACTGAAAATGACACATACCTAAAAACGAAAGACGCTGAAAAAATGACACATAACATAAAACGAAAGACACTGAAAATGACACATACCTAAAACGAAAGACACTGAAAATGACACATACCTAAAACGAAAGACACTGAAAATGACACATACATAAAACGAAAGACACTGAAAATGACACATAAATAAAACGAAAGACACTGAAAATGACACATACATAAAACGAAAGACACTGAAAATGACACATAAATAAAACGAAAGACACTGAAAATGACACATATCTAAAACGAAAGACACTGAAAATAGCAGACACATATAATGAAAAATTATGACTTCTATTTCCAAGGTACCCTGACAGCTGGTCTGTCTGTTCTGTGTTGCTCACATGTCCGTCCAAAGGACGGCTCAAAGTTTCATTGCATATTGCTCAACGCAGGTGTAGCTCTCCTCCAGTTCATGCTAACCTTCCTGTTCCTCTTAGGATGGATATGGAGCATCATGTGGGGAGTAACATTCGTAACTATGTCCAGTAAGTATGATACAATCCTCAACTTTCGTAATTGTGTCCAGTAAGTATGATACAATCCTCAACTTTCGGTACTATGTCCAGTAAGTATGATACAATCCTCAACTTTCGGTACTATGTCCAGTAAGTATGATACAATCCTCAACTTTCGTAATTATGTCCAGTAAGTATGATGCAATCCTCAACTTTCGGTACTATGTCCAGTAAGTATGATACAATTCTCAACTGTCGACATTTATGTAAGAAACGTATGCTACACAATGCTTGACGAACTATAGACTAGACTAATTGCTTGCTACATGTATTGTTTTATTGGAAATATCAAGTGAAAATACCATGTTCGACATTGTAATGTTTAGTTGGACTTTGTACTGTATAGTTGAACTTGGTAATGTATTGTTGGACATTGTAATGTTTAGTTGGACATTGTAATGTACTGTGGACTTAGTGATGTTTCGTTGAACATGATGATGATCACTGAATTTAACGATGTCCATTTCAACGTAGTGATGTCCAGTGGTGTTGTTGATATATACTACTTTCGCTAGTTTGGATGTGCTGATGTACATATAAGCGACATGATGCACACATGATTGTGTCGATTGGTTATTGGTTATTGGTTACTAAACTGACGTTATTCACCGGCAAACCCATAGGTGCTCAGTCTCCCCAACAGATATCGAAGAGTATGCATACTGATGGTTCCTGTGGCTCGCTGATTAAACACACCTCTCACTCTGCCTCTCAGGCATCCAGTTCGACTTGAACAAAGGGTAATTCCAAACTGCTTAAATCGCTTGATCGATTCAACATCGATTTTAGTGTCCTCATCCAACAGAGAGTCTCGAAGAGACCGAAGAATATCCCCTTATCCATCTTCAACTCCCCAACAATCGATGCTGTTGATGCAAGCCTGTCCGCTCTCTCATTACCGTAAACACCGCATGCCCAGGACAGTATATCCACGTAAGCCGCTGGAGGTTAGAAACTTCTATAGACGACATCCACTCATACTGAAACCGCCTTCTGGATCTGTAAGCATCGACTGAGAGTCAGATACAACAACTGCCCCAGTAAATGAGTCCCAGAAATCCAATGGAGGGCAGCAGTAACGGCCTCAACCTCCATACTAGAAGTAGTTGTCCTGTATGCCCCACTTCGCTCTGCAACAACCCTACCATGCGCATTAGCCAAGAAACCCCAGCGGATTTCTCACCACGTTGAACCGACCCATCGTATATACAACAACATCATCATCCCTTGCATTATCTTCATCAGCTGCTTAACTTCGAGATCAGCCTTCATGTTGCCTCAATCTCTACATTCTCTTCCAAGAGTAATGATAACGTTGAGATAGTTCATCATGCTTCCATCTGTTGGGATCCATTCTTCCCTTTGTAGAGACGCAACCGTAGTCACCTGGCCAATCGTTCTTTCAGCCTGGGCCATCCACGACATGCCACGCTTGATTCTCGTGACCTTAACATCATTAGTGTTCCTGTGAAGTGGATGTCTCTTATCCACAGTAACCCGCATATATGCCTTGGTTTGACGATTGCATGACAGGAGCGAGTGACAGAAGGCCAAGCGTATATCTCATCTTCACAATGGGGGTATCTCTAGTGCAGCCCAGAACTATACGCATACCTTCATTCTGAAGCCGTTCAAGTCGTTCACATTGTGATCTTGATATCGTAAGAATTCCGAGTCCGTAATCTACCACTGACATTACCAGTCGATCGAACAAAGGGCAAGTAGTCTCTGCTCAAGATGTGCGGCCACCATAACTTTGAGAGCCGCAAGACCACGCTTGCACCGTTGTATCGTCTGTTCAATATGGTGTTTGAAAGATAGACTACGATCAAAGGTTATTCCAAGATAGCGAAGCCTGTCTCTGCCTTCGATGGTAGTTCATCAAAGATTACACAGGGTAGGTCAGCCTTGACGATGTGATTATTCCACGAGCACCATAACATACACGCTTTTTCAGGATTGACCTGAGAGCGAGACTCTCTACACCAACCGAGATGGTATGCAATGTTTTCTGAATGTCGTCAACCATCTCTCGTCTATCTGACCCAGTCCTATATTAAGATATCATCTGCAAATGTCAATGTCCGACCCAATCCGGTTGGCTGAATTTAGCTACATTTGCTGTGTAAATATTAAACAACACGGGTGATAGAGGAGAACCCTGGGGCAATCCCGGGCATATACGAGCAGGATCCGATGTCCATGTTCTAAACGGAGGCAACGGTTCTTCCATTAAAGAAGCAGCTATCCAGTTTACCAGCCAAGGATTAACTTTACATTTAATCAAAGAGCGCACCATTATTGAATAATTCACCTTGTTATAAGCATCTCCAAGTCGATGGCCACAGCAACAGTCTCTTGCTTGGATTGAAGCTTCATAAACATCATATGCAAACGTGCCAGCATTGTACCATGTCCCTTCATTGGCCGGTAGCTACCAAAGTGTCAGGAGAATGTGTCATTCTCCAGTGACACATTACCTTCTGGCCACTATCTTCTCTAGTAATTTGCCATATACATTTTGTAAGGTGAGTATGCGGTAGCTGCTGAGCAGTTTAGGATCCTTCCCATGTTTGTGGAGCGGTCGTAAATAACTATGAAGCCAATCCTCGGTACCACAGCATTCTGTACACTTTTATTAAAATCCACCACAACTGCATTAATAACAGTCTCGTCCAGCTGTTTGATGTGATGATATTTGACACCATCAGGCCCTGGAGCGGTGCTGTGGCTTGCCTTGAGTGCATTAACAACATCCTCCTTTGTTATTAAGTCAATGTAAGGTTCTCCAGAGCTAGTAATATCACGAAGAGCACTTATGATATTATGGCGGTCAGTTTTTCACCTTTTTCTGTCTGTTCCACGAAACGATGAAGGAACCCCTGCCCCTTCTCTGCATATGTTGTCAAGACGGATCCTGACGAGTCACGTAAAGTAGGAAAAGACTGGTGGTATTCCTCCGTTCATTTTGCTATAGAAACTGCCAGAATTGATATAGAGACTTTTCGCCACAGACTTGCGTTATGAAAGTCTCCCATAACCCACTCTTTGCCTCACTAGCCAATACTTTGAAATCCCAGTGGCTTTGTGGCGAATAGCAGACTTTTCAGCCACATCACACATATTTCTAGGTCGCTTCTTCTGTGCTCTGCCATGACTTTGTAGCAGCCTCTTTTTCCAGCCATGCTTTTTCAACATTTTCATTCCACCAAGGTGGTTGCAGGAAAGGAGTCCTAGCAGTCTTCTTCTGGCAGTCTGTCGCAGTATACGTAATGGGTTTTCGTGATCAGAGTGGCATGGCGTGTACTGAAAGACAGATTTGGGTCTTCTGTGTCGCAAATTATTGGCCTTATTAAGAAGAACAACGCAGGGAGATGATCACTATCTTGAGCCCCAAGAACATTCCATCGAGCAAAAGTAGCATCAGTTGTGGAGATCAGTGCCAGATCAATGACACCATCAGTGTCTTCAGGTCTAGAAGCCAACCGAGTTGGGCGGCCGTCATTCAATATCGTCAAGTCAGAGTTTAGTAGAGCAGAACTCAAAGCGATGCCCTGTCTATTCTCGGTAAGCGTTGCCCACCTCCTTTGATCGTGCATTGAAACTCCTGCTATGAGAAACTTTGTGCGTGGTACATCTGAGAGTTTCTCAAGGAAATCCCAGTTATCTTCAATATGGAGTTTGTCCACATGGGCGTATACATTATAGATTCGCCATACCTGATCACGAATTGTTAATTGAATTCTTGTAATTCCACACCCTCTGGTAAGAGTCAGGCGTGTCAAGGCAGTTGGGGAAGGCCATGTTTCAATAGATAGCTCCTGACCTCGTCCTACTCCGGGTTCACTGGGAGTGAAATAACATTTGAATCCTGGACACGCAAGGGCTTTATCCTGCTGCAAGTTGGTTTCCTGAATCATGAATATGTCAAAGTCATAGACTAGCTTCTGTAGAATTGGTCCTCTCTGTTTGTACTTTCGACAATTCCAGTAGCCAATGCGTAGGTATTTCAGAGCAAGTCGGTCTGTCTTTCTTCTAAACCGTCTCTGTCCAGCTGTCTCTTACGTCCATTCCTCTTCTCTCCTCTACCTCTTCTTTTGTATGCATATTTTCTTGTCTGATCTGCTGAGGACTAGTCAACGGTGCACGAACCCTAGCACCGGCTGACTCATTACATATAATACAATTAGACAGAAATCAAACCTGAAAACAAAGAGCATGTAACATTATAATTGGTGAAAACGTATAAATCACAAAATAATTTTGTGATTGTGTCGATATCTATATCAATGTGGCACTATCATTTCTGACGGTGATAACATTGTGAATGTGAGAATATCAATTGGAATGAGTCATTGTTGATTTCAAACAAAAACAACGCATTTTGTTCGTCATTGTTTCTAAAGTTTATCTGATTTATTCTTGATTGTTTCTAAAGTTTATCTAATTTATTTTTCATTATTTCTAAAGTTTATCTAATTTATTTTTCATTATTTCTAAAGTTTATTTGATTTATTCTTGATTGTTTCTAAAGTTTATCTGATTTATTCTTGATTGTTTCTAAAGTTTATCTAATTTATTCTTCATTATTTCTAAAGTTTATCTGATTTATTCTTGATTGTTTCTAAAGTTTGTCTGATTTATTCTTCACTTTCTGTGTAGTTTTAATGCGGCATTCTGTACTTCCTATTTTATACTTTGTTTTTTAATGCAGAATGGGCAACTTCTTATCAAGCAATCTTTTATCAAAGTGGCAGATTTTCCTATTGACTTTCCATCTTTAACTCAAATTGTAATTAATCATATTATATATATATATTTATTTCTATCGTTAAACGTTACATACGACTCTCAAGTTATTTCCATACCACTTGCCCTGACAACTCGCTCAATCTCTCCCATGGAATTGGGTCCGAATTGTCTTGCCTTTCTCAGCAAAGTTCATTTCAGGGTTTCCTAGGGAGTCCTCTGTATCTTGAACCGTTGCATCCTACTTTAATGCCTGTTTTGTTACTATTTTATCGATTTATCATATTGATCTTTTTGTAGAATGGCAAACTTCTAAAACATTCCTTTGCCACTATGACAGATTTTCTTGAGAATATTCATTTGAAGATGTGACACATTTTTTGTATAATGTTTTCAAACATTCCTGTGCTCATGTGACAGAGGTTATTGTAGAATAACCAACATTTTCTCAAACATTCATGAGCTCATGTGACAGAGTTTATTGTAGAATAACCAACATTTTCTCACACATTCATGTAGTCATGTGACAGAGGTTATTGTAGAATAACCAACATTTTCTCAAACATTCATGAGCTCATGTGACAGAGTTTATTGTAGAATGATCAACATTTTCTCAAACATTCATGTAGTCATGTGCCAGAGTTTATTGTAGAATAACCAACATTTTCTCAAACATTCATGAGCTCATGTGACAGAGTTTATTGTAGAATGATCAACATTTTCTCAAACATTCATTCGTTATTGCGAAATGTTTTCTTAAAGTTTGTATAGCATCTTCTTGTAGACGTTTCATAATTGCTTTCCTCATCTCATCCGTTTTTTTTAGATCTATGTGTGTATGTGTGCTTGTGTATGTGTTGTTGTGTGTTTCTAGTGTGTCCCTGTCACATTTGTTATAAAGATCAAGATCCTTTATAAGTAAAACAAAACAGATGAGACTGCAGTAAAACTATTTGATTGGCAAAACACGTAATCACAAAGTACTGTAGTTTTACAAATTACAAAAACAATGATAAAATACAGATTAGAAACGTTTGTTTTGGTCGACCATTGGTTTTTTAAATTTGTCACTCCTGTTGTTCGTTTGCTTGATAAAGGCCTTTTGGTCGAAACGTTGCTGTATTTTGTCATTGCTTTGTAATTTGTAAAACTACAGTACTTTGTGATTATGTGTTTTGCTAAGTAAAACAAACGTACTTATAAAAAGCGCTAAGTTATAACGAAATAAATAATAATGCACTAACTGTGTTATTTATTCTCTTGCAGATAAAATTGCATATCAGAAAAATTGTGAGGATGACAGCGAACAAGGCAAAGTTGTAGAACATCTGCAGAAGAAGATTTCACAAGCGGACAAAATAGTAAATAAAACTAGGAATAGTAATACAGCAGAGATTACTCACAATAAGAGTTGCGAGCATCACCATGATAGTCGTCACCAGGAACAATACCATCATTATCTAGAGCATTATCGACGTTACACTCTCAAAGAATCTTCTCAGACTTCTCAAAGTTACGATGTTGTCGACAGCATTCCTTCTAGCATCCATATTTCTAATAGACAGTGTGATAAGAAAAAGGACACCACCTGTGTTGATAGTCAGGTACCTGACAGGTGTGTGACGGAACTAAATATTTTACCTGAACAGTCAATCACAGAATATCAGCATGCTCGTCACTCTGATACCTGTGTTATAGTCTCCGAATCTACCTGTGACAAGGTGGGCAAGACATTTACAAGTTATACAAGCACTCTACTGTCTACATCGTTGGATAACGACATTTCCTCTCCCCAATTAAGAGATCTAAATTTTAAGACATCTACAGAACCTGATACTACCACTCTCGTTGACGTCCCTGAACAAGAAGAAGAAACTAACAATACGCGAATTGCCTTATTAAAGTGTTAAATGTGTATACATAATGCAACAAAACAATATAATATATTTGAAAAAACGTTATCCACATGATTTCACGATATTGATTTATTCTATTCCGCTCCTCGTGAAGCGTAGGTCCTCAACAGTTGTTCGTTACTATTCCCGATCTCTATTTTCTTAATGACTTCCTAGGATAGTCCATCATCCTTCAGGTCATCAAGGAGACCTCCAAGCCTGTTTACTTCGTTCCCTTATTAGTTTTATTTGCGGGCTCCACTCAACTGCCTGTCTAATGATACTCGACTGTCTTCCGCAGGATATGCCCGACACATCACCATTTTCACATTTGAACCTAGATCATCATCAGTTCCTGTCCTGTTCCTATCCACAGGTCTGTGTTTTACAACTATGTTATACCATCTCAGTCTGAAAATACGCCGAACATGCCTGTTGACAAAAGTCTGAATCTTATTTATATTTAACTTAGTGACTAACGACGTTTACGAGCCATGCAACAAAACAGATTTCACATTTGAATTACATATTCCGAACTTAGTTTTAGTAGGGGTGACAGTAGATTTCCACACTGTGTACAGGGAGCTTACACAAACAGCAAATTTATTCAGCATATCCAGCTAAAACAATTTAGTCACATTAAACGTCACAGTGGCTTTTAAAAAGCTGTAATGGATAGCATGATTCCTGGAAGAAAATGCATGGAACGACCAAGACGACGGAGGCTTGTGACAGAAGTTAACGAAACCTTGAGTTTGATGATGAAGAAGGTAGAGTAAATAGCTAGAGATTATTTGGGGAATTTTCCAGAGTGCCGTGTTGAGAACGACGTTCTAAGAATGACATTCAACTTGAAGAGATCCAGCCGACGAAATTTAAGAATAGTGTGAGAAAAATTGACTGTATAGAATCTCCATATATAAACTTCATCAAATAGAGTAGTGAGACAGATGGGCGGTATATTCTTCATCAGTAGCGGCTCGTAATCATTTTTGTTGGTGGGGGCAGACATTTTTTTCCGATAAATCATGGTTTTTGGTTGCTATATTTTAATTTATAAAATAATAGATATACGTTATACATTATTTTTAGTGGGGCCCAGTCCCATGGCCCTTAATGACGAGCCGCCACTGTTCTTCATATAGAAACTACAACTGAATGTAATCAACGTCTATGTACTCTGGTTGTGCTCTCTGAACAACGGTCGACTGCAGAGTTAGGCAATAGGTGCGTAGAAAGTAAACTTGTGGTTATAATCCTGTGTTTGTAAACTCTTTCTTTCCGCTGGCTCTTGTTTACTGTCCTTGTATTTCTCAAGATACTATTTAGTTACCATATTCATTGGCTCCGGTGCTTTCCCATGGGTTCTTGACACTCCTTATTCACTAATCTATAAATTCAGTGCACCTTCATGTGTGATCGTTTTTTAATGCTAGGGAAAATGTCAACGACAGAGCATGTTAACAGTAGCTCTGGCGACGACTTCGAATTGATTAGTTTCAAAATTCGAGTACAAATTTCTATTGTTGTTACTGGAGAATGAATGGTACTTGGAAACCAACAACATCACCTAGTATTCAAATACGTCTCAATGTTAGCTACTGAGCTATGGCGCCTTTCTAAATGTCTGTTCATATATAAATACACATTCATGATATAATATCATTGGCATAATAGCATGATTAAGTAATAGAATCTAAGTTTGCACTCATACAGTGTTTGATCATATCTAACGTCATGGAGGCTTACAGAAGAGAATCATGGAAATGTATTTATCAATAAGAGAAAATACGGAATAACCCAAGAGAAGACTGTTACAAGATGTGATAGACATGAATGAATCAGATACGGATTGCCTTATATATGAGAGAGAGATTCTTATGAGAAATGTCATGATAGCAAAGTTCTGTAATTATATAAATGAACAAGATCCGGATTGCCTTATATATGATAGAGAAATTCTTATGAGAAATGTCATGATAGCAAAGTTCCGTAATGACCATAAATGAATCAATGACATTAGATAAAAGTGTAGTACTTCGACTTTAGTCTTAAAGTGCAATATCAATGACAGCTAACGTTCTGAGAAAGTCGAATTTGTGATAGACTCGCAATTGCAATATGAAATTGCCAAATTTCTCTGAAGTTTAGCAGTTTCGCAAAAGTACGTTAACAGAGAATTGATGTCTTTAAACACACAACTTTTGTAAAATATCAGATACTTGAAGAAACAAAATGCACAAATTGTGTGTATTAATCTATGTGGCCTTTTTTCCTATTTATAGACGGTCAATTAGCAAGTCTTTTACTGTGACCACGTCTGAGTTTGCTCTTGTCTCTCTTATCTTTCAGCTCATCCCCATGACTCTTTTTTAAAAGATTATTTACCTTTGCACAATATTGTTCTCTACACAACTTGGTCATCAGCAAGTCTTTTTCTCATTAATTGGGACCGATTGAAAAGTTCGTCATTGATGCCTTGCAAATATCCTTATATCTAAGAAGTGGTATACCTTGGTGCCTCTTCCTCTCCGAAAGTTCACAGAACAACATTTGTTGTGGTATGCGGGTATTGTCCATTCTTCTCACATGCACTAACCATTTAGTCTTCTACTGCTGAGCATGCCCATGATGGAAGGCAAGTTTGTACGTTGTAGTACTTCAGAGTATGTTATTTTGTCGTACAACTTGATGTTAATAATCTTGCGACTACATTTAACACACAGATAAAAAAAACAAATTCGTCTATAAATGGATTACACTCTATATATATATGTATGTGTTGTGTGTATGTATGTGTCGTGATTAATGAAAGGTATTCTGTAGAAATGTCAACTCCATATATGCGTATGCTTAATGTGAGACTCTCACACCTTGTGCTTAGTTTGTCATATTCTAGAAAAAGAAAAAGAAACTCAAAGACTTAAACCCTTATAGATTGTTTGTCAATTATAAACATATAAAACTTGGATTTGTATACTGTTTAACTCAAACTATTTTGGTATACACTGGTGTTTTAAATATCCTCCCCAAACCCCAAAAAAATATAATAAACTTTGTCGATCCTTAGAAAAGATCATTTCTTGTAGCTTTTTATTCCCAAAATCTAATGATACAACAAAACCTATTGCTGTTCCTTTATCACACTGAATGATATATATATCAGTTATAACTCAGTTACATCCGCTTCTGTATATAATTTATAACTATATTAGGGAACGTATATAACCAACCTTCAGTTTAATTTAGATAAATATAACCTATCTATGGGGCTGTAATCTCTCAAATAAACTTATGACGCACACAAGGATATGATATTGTGATCTTCATTTGTCACGATATTCCACTAACCAAATATTCTTCTAAATGTTGAACAGTTCAATACAGGATGAAGGATATTATACTGTAGCAAAACACACCTGTTTCGAAATACAAAGGAGATTTTCATATTGATTAGATTATTTATTAGTTCGAAAACGTCTTGTTACTTAAGCGTTTCTTATGCTTTTATCTCTTTCAGACAGAATCTTTATTGTGTACTTTACAACTGCGCCTACATTTTTATTTTTATTTATCAAATTAGCTTTGTCAATGTTTTCTCTAATAAGCAGTGATACAGAAATAGGAAAGAGTGTCGCAATCGTAGAATAAGATGACAAATGTACCCAGTGGTTATTTCTATTTTACGACTTTATTTTCATTAGGTTGTCATTTTATGTTGTTATATTTCTTTCAAGTATGTCATAGTACGACATTTGTAGACGTGGGAAGAAGAGTTTTAAATATGAATATGGCTATGAGTCAGGTATGACGTCCTACTGTATGATTAATCAGATCGATAGCATTATATCTATCTATCATTTTCATGTCATATTATTGACACATAAAGCTTTGAAGACTGATAGCTATTGCTGCCATTCTGTTGCCTCTCTTCTAAATATTTCCAGTGTCAGATCACAATTTTTCAAATCTCTTTCCACCGATCTTCTCCGAGTTTCATTTTGACACCCACGACTTCTTTTTCCATCCACTGTCTATTGTAGAAATATCATAGCCAATAATAATAATAATTTCTCTTGATCCGTTATACGTTACATAGGGCCCGCAAGATATTTCTCCATACCGCTCTATCGTGGACAACTCGCTCAATCTCCTTCAGGAAACTGAGACCGATATTTTTTGCCTCTCTCAGCAAAGTTCGTGTCAGGGTCTCCTTTGGTAATTCTTGCAAACTTTCGGTAGCTCTTTAAATTTCTTGTGGTGAGGTAAATGGTCTCACGCACAAGTCCTCCTCCTTTTTCATCCGAGCTTGGAGCCGGCATTGGCAGAGTTAATTGAACTAGCTAATGCCCGATGTTAATTTTTTTTCAGTTTTGCTTTCAGACTGTATTTGTGTTATATTTTCCACTTCTTCTATGCATTCATTTGTCTCGTTCATTTCTTGCATTGAATTATCATCAGCGTGTGATTGGAATCTACCAACATTATAATTATCTAAACAGATTACTAGTTTACAAGATGTTTGATCTATGTGTGTTATATTTATATTAAATTTGTTCTTATAGTTTTCTCAAAGAATTTATTATTTGTTTCAATGTTTGCTTCATTGACTTCAATCAAGATCGATGTCATAAAACAAAACATTCAGTAACTGTTCGAAGTTTAATTAATGGCTATATCCACATTTAGTCCACATTTACGTGGCTCCTGCTATGCTAGCATGTAGTTCTTACATCTCCAACACACTACATTTCTCACATATGTTCATCAACAGCACAAACACCCCATGTCATACAACGATCTAACACAGCAATTCTCACACTGTCTCACAAACCACATGTCTCGACACAATCCCACATGTCTCAACATCTCACACAACACCCACTGTTTCTAACACAAAACCCCATTTTCAACACACACCACTGTCTCAACACACAACACATGTCTCTATACACCCATGTCTCTAACACACACACCAATTCTCAACACACAACACCCACATGTCTCTAACACACAACACCCACATGTCTCTAACACACAACACCCACATGTCTCTAACACAACAACACCCACCTGTCGACCTTGGTCAACACCCACCTGTGATAGACGATTGTGTTCCACAACTCTACAGTCATCTCCGCGCACACCAGAAATGTGCAACAACCCAAGTCTGAGGCTGTTGTAATCATCGTTTGGCACGGAACAGCTCTACATATCAATATGTTATCAATATTTTATTTAACTATATTGGATTTCTACTATCTCATAAAAACGTCTTCAGATTGCGCAATGTTGTAGATATATGTCTTGCAGACATTATCGATTTTGTTTTTCAATTGTTCAAGATAACATTTATTGATTCTAATTTTTCTACCATATATGTTCATGTCATTTACATATATATATATATATATATATACTTCTCACAAAGGAAGATTTGCAGATTTTGTGTTAACACTGTTATTTTCGTGATTATAATTCTCATGGCAATACTTTTTTTACTTTGTTACAATTCTTACATAATTTTACAAGTGATATATACAAGACAGAATTGGTGCATTTGAGATGTGCATATATAGAAGAATAGGCAGGGTTTCGTGGACAGAAAAACAGACAAATAAACAAGTTTTAGGAAAATTAGGCATGCAGAAACTATTAAGAGAAATAAAATTCAGACAAATAAAGTATTTTGAGCACATAAAAGGTATGACACCTTGATAAAATCTTTACTAGAGGAAAGTTGAGGGAGAAGAGCAAGAGGAAGACCGGGAGATAAGTGTGATGTAAATTTAAAGAAATGGACAGGATATAGTCTGGTAGAGTGCAACACCAAGGCGAAAGACAGAGGATGCTGTAGATTCATTGCAGCCAACCTTCGATGTGGAAACGGCAGCTGATGATGATGATATACAAGACAGAATTAATGCATGACATTTGGTAGATAAGGTGGCAGCAGGACATGAAAGAAACCTTAAATATGATGCTGGAAGAGACGAGAGCATCTGGAAGAGACGAGAGTTTCAAAGTCGGGATGTGATGAACGCGACGTTTCGCATGGGGCATGCTATTACTTGATTTAGTGAATATATCCATATGATTTCTCCGAGATAAGTCTATTATATTTTCTGCAGCTTACTGTGTCCTATTTCTTTTCCAAATATTTCAAGCTGGTTTCACATTATATCAAGCTGAATTCTTAATACATAAACTTAACCAAAAACTAATTTTATTACACTAAGTACGGTATTTATTACACTAAGTACGGTATTTATTACACTAAGTACGGTATTTATAATGCCGCGACTCAAACGGGCAGAAGTATGGTATGGACAGAGCCGATATCATCAATGCGGTACTCTCTCAATTATGTGACATGGACACGTCTCAGACACTGGAACGAGTTCGAGAATTAGGCGTTAAGTGTGGACATGCCAGACAGTGTCGTCTTCGTGGTAGAGAGAGAAGATATAGTAATCAACTTCTCATGGGTACGGTGAGCAAATGAACTTTAGGATGGCTGCTGCAGCGGAGGACAGAGCATGCATGGGAATGCCCAATGTGCCGTGACGTCGATCACATAACATAACATAACGGTATTTATTACACTAAGTACGGTATTTATTACACTAAGTACGGTATTACACTAGTAGTATTTATTAATTTTTTACAAACTGTACAGTTAGAATAGTTTTAGTGAATATGCTTGTCAAAGAACTAATATCCAGACCTTTGAGCACACCCTAAGGATTTACTTATCTACAATAACGGGCGATTGAACAAATACATTACAATAATATACAGTATTACATAAGTAATTAAAAATGAATGATTAAATATAAAAATAAACACCACTCGACGTTTCAGTCATATACCTGTATCAAGATACACTGCCTACAATAACCTAACGTTTCAAACATGGTTAAGTGTGGCTGGCTGAGGTAGAAGCCATTGTGCAATTACAGGAACCTGGAAACGGCCGAGGGATCAATCAGAAGACAGACTTGAAAATAAAACATGTGCAAGATCTAAGTGTAGGAGATGGAATAAAAGTTGACTTGTCAATATCATGTGATCTACATGCGATCACATTTTTTTGGACATCTGTGAAAACTACTCAGACAAAACCTGACGACTGGAGTTCTTGAAGGTAACGTGACTGTAGGCAGACGTGTATAAATAGCCTAGATCGTGAGGAAGTTGTTGAAGGTAACGTGACTGTAGGCAGATTTGTATAAATAGCCTCGATCGTAAGGAAGTTGTTGAAAGTAACGTGACTGTAGGCAGACGTGTATAAATAGCCTAGATCGTGAGGAAGTTGTTGAAGGTAACGTGACTGTAGGCAGACGTGTATAAATAGCCTAGATCGTGAGGAAGTTGTTGAAAGTAACGTGACTGTAGGCAGATTTGTATAAATAGTCTCGATCGTAAGGAAGTTGTTGAAAGTAACGTGACTGTAGGCAGACGTGTATAAATAGCCTAGATCGTGAGGAAGTTGTTGAATAACGTGATCTGTAGGCAGGGCGTGTATGAAAAGCTCTAGATCGTGAGGAAGTTTTGAAGAGTGCAGTAATGCGTGACTGTAGGCAGACGTGTATAAATAGCCTAGATCGTAGGAAGTTGTAAGTAAGACTGTAGCAGACGTATAAATAGCTGATCGAGAGTTTTGAAGTAACGTGACTGTAGGCAGACGTGTATAAATAGCCTAGATCGTGAGGAAGTTGTTGAAGGTAACGTGACTGTAGGCAGATTTGTATAAATAGTCTCGATCGTAAGGAAGTTGTTGAAAGTAACGTGACTGTAGGCAGACGTGTATAAATAGCTCGATCGTAGGAAGTTGTTGAAAGTAACGTGACTGTAGGCAGATTTGTATAAATAGTCTCGATCGTAAGGAAGTTGTTTGATTGGTATCGTTTTACTGTAGTAACAAATTTAACTCGCTAGTGTGATTTGTTTTGGTTGATTTATGTAGCAGTACGTTGCGGATTGGTTAGACTCCCTATGGCATGTAAGACTTAAACACCCAAATATCAACCAACGTATTTGCATGTTATACACAGATACTCGTCGTGTGCACGGTAAGCACGGAATGGCACCAATGCGAACTACAAGGAATATCGTAAGAGACAACTAATGTAGGACCTAGGGAAGCTACCCTAGTAAATACAAAGCGTCGCAGAAATCGTATGTGTTGGCCTACTTGCATAACTGGCCCAGCGTATAATCGCTCTTAGGCTCAGATCACATACAAATCACACAGAGTAGTTAACAAGTGGTCGATATGGAACGCTCGAAGAAGAATATATAGATACTATAAGATCGTTAATTTATCTTCACGGCTACACGCATTGCACACTGTGGCTATGACTTGATATTTCTTTTTCAGCAACTTATTCGATCACAGCCTTCACAGTCTCCATAATTTCACTCCTTGTAAATATCAACTACCTCGTCTACTACCATTATTTTTTTCTGTTAACTTGTATATCTAGAATATGTATCGTTGACTGTTATGACGAGTAGGAAACATTATGAGCAGCAGCACACCACTCAATCATACCCTTCGACATTCTCCTGAATGAATACTGAGCACTTTTGAGTATGTCAAGAGTAAATATCCGCCGGTTATATTACATTTTTTTTATGTGTTTGTTTTGGTTACACATAGTGTAATTTGATTCACCGTATTAAATTGTACACTTTATTTCGTTTATTGATATCTTCTGTCTGACTTTTCGCCTTGAATTATTACGGATTTAATCAATTGTTCACGTATTTTTTTTTTTTAATATCAAAATTAAATAAAGATTTTTAATACCTCATCCACAAATAAGACAATCTGTATTTGATCTCGTGTGTACTTGTAATTGTGTTTATAAGATTTGTCAAGTTCTATTGTTGTTTGTTTACAATTAGATTTGTGTTTCTTGTTATATTCTTTTTTCTTAGAAATGTATATAAAAGTGTTTGATACCATAGTCATTTATTGATTGAAACAACACCCGTGTGGTGCCGGGTCCCGCAAGGAAGCAAAGAATAGTACCACTGCGACCTGCAAAGAATAGTGTTACTGCAAGCTGCAAAGCATGTCGCAAGAGGCACTTAAGTAGGACCTAAGGAAGCTACCCTAGTAAATAAAAAGCATCTTAGAAATCGGATGTTCATGCTTACTGGTAGGCTCATAACTGGCACAACGTACAATCGCTCTTTGGCTAAGATCACATACAAATCCCAAAGAATGGTTAACAAGTGGTCGATATGGAGCGTTCGAAGAAAAAGATTGAAGCAAACGTTCACTTGTAATTTCAGGTCGAAATATCTTCATAGCAATCGGGACATGTCTATAAGTGTTCCGATCTAATTCCAAATATCTCCAACAGCTGTCTGTATTTCTGGATCATTTTAATGAGAGAATTTCACCGATGATACTTTAATTGTATCCTTAACGTTGCATGGTTCTTCAATGAACACTCCTCTTCCTTCATTCTCTACTGCGTTTTCATTTGAACAACAGATTAAATGATTTAGACACCTGACAAGAATGCCCTGGTTATTGTCTATCACAGTGAGTCACACAGAAAAAGTATAACGAGTATAGAGCAAGAGAAAGTTCATGCAAACAATGGAGCGACGACATCAAGAACAGAATTCAGTAAATGAATAACAGCTTACAAAGTGCATTAGAACAAGCACACACACGATCATTACACCCCTCCACCATCCCTCCCCAACCACTTCTATAAAGAAGTAAATGGTAGAAGAGAAGACGACCTCTCTTACTTCTCCCCCCAACATTGCTTCAGTTATCAATAGTAATACTAGTTATTGTTGCAAATACATGAATTATTACATTGAGTCTATAGGGCATCTGTAGCTTAAGCGATAATGAGCTTGATCACAGCCCAAGTGTACCTTGTTCAGACACTGTGGCGGACTGTTTGGAAGCAAATTCGTTTCGTTAATAATAGACCTCACCGTTCAGAATGCAATGGCAAACTACTGAACGTATAAGGGGTGCGTAGAAAATCGATGACTCGTTTACTGTGGCTGATGGCGGTGTCCTGTATAAGATATGCCACGATTGTCAACATTGCTTATGTTGTTCTTCTTCTTTGTCGTCACACTGCTACCGGGTTGTTGCCCAGTGTCGTGGCTTTCTGTTTTGTCTTGCGCTGTTCTGGTGGCTTGTGTGATTGTTATCTTTGCTCTTTCACAGGATTCTGCTACGCCATCTAACCATTTTGTCCGTGGTCTTCCTCTTGCCTTCTTTCCCGATGTTATGTTATAGGTGTTAATGTTATTTTTCATTAACAAGATATTGAAATTTCATGGAAAAATACAATGAACTTTCTCTTGTTAAAATCTGTTTTTAATTATCTCTTTGGTGTGTGTCGCTAATATTATAATAGCCGTCCATTGCAAGCGATGATGACAACAGTATCAGACGTGTGTTGCTGCACCTCTCTGGTGTGTGCGGAGCTGACTGAGAGTCCAATCCTAGAACACAACCCCCTACCACAGGTGGGGTATATATGATCACTGTTAGACATGTGGGTGTTGTGTGTTCTGTCTTTTTTCGCGCATCTCGTTTTCTCTGTGCCTCAACGGCACGATGATTCTCAGCTATAGGGGTTCCTCTTGAGTTGTTACAGCTCCCCATTTGGCGATCTTGGGCAAGGAATTCCCAGAACGTATTGTCTGTATCGAAGCATTTCAGAGATACTTTAAGAGTGCCTTTAAAGCGCTTTTTCTGTCCACCAGCTGAACGTCTGCCCCCTTCAAGCTCGCCACACATTAACTGTTTTGGGATGCGTTTATCATACATCTGAGCAACGTGACCGGCCCATCTCACTTGGGCCGTCTGCAACAGGGCGTTGACGCTTGGAATCTTTGCTCTTGTGAGGATTTCGCTATGTGGAATTTTGTCCTGCCAGTTTATTTTTAATATTCTGCGTAGACAGCTTGTGTGGAAGCGGTTTCCTTTTCTTACTTTCTACTCTACACTCTCCATGCATTTGTTTGCGTACTGCAGCGTGGTTAGCACTATGGCCTGGTAAACTTTCAACTTTGTGGCTGCGCTTATACCCTTCCTCTACCACACAGTGACACGTAGCCTTCCGAACGCAGCACTGGGTTTGGATATCCTATTGTTGACCAAGATAGGCAAAGTTGTCCGCTGGCAGAAGACGCTGATGTTTAATGTTGATGTCTGGATCGTAGAAGATATTATACTTTCTGTCCATGTTATGTAATTATTCTTTTATAAATGCACATTTCAGCATCGAACATTGAACATTCTCAATTCAGTTACTCATTTATGACGATCCTAATGTTTTCCCCCTTTGTTATTATATATTGGTGTTGAACGTTCCTGATAAATAATGGGAAACAATCCACGCAAGAACACTATCTTTACAATATTTTTAGTAAACTAGAGGTTATTTCCCCGGAACCTCACAATAAATTATCGTTTGATCGTTTCCATCATGTAGTAATACAATATTATGTACACATTCGCATGTATAATTGTTACAAGTTCAAGAAGATAAGATGAGTCTTCATATTTGTTTAAGCGAACTGTTGAGGAAAGATAGAAGATAAGTTTTCAAAGCACAAAATTACTCTTGATCTAGATAAAACAAGCTATGCTGTAGAAGTTTGGTGCTCCTCTATCGCTCTAAAGGTACTCTGCTCGCTCCCTCGTGGAGCAATCTGCTCTTTTACAGAGATCCCTGATCTCGGTGTAGGTGAGAACGAGCTCCTAGTCCTATCGGGGACAGACAGTAAAACGTTGGTCCTGTGTTAAAGATGAGGACGTATAAGAACCCATGGTCGCTCAAAATCGATTAGAGAAGCCTGGAAAGCCACTGCGCTGGCACAATTTATTTAGAAAGATTAAACAAAGAAGAAAATGTCCTACAAAATATGTTGGTGAAATGCTGAGCAATTTTACTCCGTGGCAATGGATATGAAAGCAAAAGGCCGTCCTCTGTGGTAGGTCTTGTCTCATTTTCAAGGTGGACGCCAGCTAAAGATAGTAGATAGTCACTGTTCTATACAAATTCTATTAAAAGGAAATGATGTGCTTCTAACTTGATTTATTATGTATTCTGGTTTCACAGAATATATTGTATGAGACAAAAATACACACCCTTTCAAATCTAATGTCTGTAATTATGTATGTCACGAAAATGGAATCATCAAGAGAAATGGACAAACCAATAGAAAGATGGATTGATGGAGTTACATAATCTTAAAACTCCACAATATCACAGAGTATCAAGCGACCGAGCGTGCACTATCTCGAAAATCTAAAATCAGTTAAACATGCGATGTCTAACGGCAAAAAACAGAGAAGGACAAAAGAACGTAGGTGTTTGTCCTGCTCCAAAGTTTCTTCAACTTTTATAATTTCTCAGTTTTGCTTATTATCACGGTTAATAAATAATGAAAGTCGTAATCGAATTAATAAAGTTGTGACACTGGCAGAGAGAGGACAGTTTCCCTTCATCTCAACAGTAACTTTTAACATAACTTCAACCATATCCTACTCTGCTAGCAGATTAGTACCACTAAACTGTTGTATCAGTGGAACATAGAACTGCAACTGTCGCTCTCCACGGAAAGCTATTCTAGGCTGTATTGTATTGTTGATTTTTTGTCATGAATCTTCAACTTGTCATTCCTTCTCTTGGGGTGTCTTTCCTATGTATTCTAGGGAAGAGGTGTCAATGTGGTTAAGTGTTTAATCCTTTGCTTCGCGTTCTGAAGGTCGTGGGTTTGAAACCGGACCGCGCCGTTAATCTGTTCACGAGTACATGAGTTTGTGCTTTGTGCAATATGTTCAGCTGGTGTTGTGCCATTTTTTCGGAGAGAGACCGAGCCATATGGGGTAAAACCCGGTGCAATGTACTCCATCTTTCGGCTTGAGACTCTTTAGATCCAAGGTATTCATCGACCTTTGCACTTGATTATGATTATCTTACAAGATTACAGATAATTATTAAAATATACATTTGTTTATATAAACTTTTCAAATAGACAACATATTGTGCAACGACAACTACATATCAACACATACATCCTAAAACTTTTTGTATATTTTGTCTATTGTCTATTCCAAGGTGGAAAATGTAGTTGGCTGTCCACTCTTGCCGTTAAGTGTAGGGATGGGAGCTATAATTTGCGTTCTAGGGCTAGATGAGTCGCTCTTGTTGTGTTATATCCGTGTTTATGTAGTGTTGTCTTGATATTGTCTATCCATCTTTTTCGTGGTCTTACCTTAGCTGTAGTACCCCATCTCTTTTTATTGTATGCTGTTATTGGTGGTTGGTTGTAAATATATATAAATATATATATATATGAAAAAGAAAATCGGGGCATTTCCTTTCACATGACGTCACCATCAGCCATAGTAAACGAGTCGTAGATTTTCTAGACACCACTTATACGTTCAGTAGTTTGAAATTGCTTTGTAAACGGTGAGGTCTATATGTACCGTTCGTAAAAATTCACGGAAACAAATTTGCTTCGAAACTATCCGCCACTGAGTTTAAACCAGGTACTCTTGGGTTGAGAAAGAGCTCTTTGCCACTAGGCACCTGACGCCCATTTATATATATATATTATATGCATACATACTCATGAAATTAAATTTGATACGTTCATTCGTATATGTGTATGTATATTTTTTAATATAATACATATATAAATATACAGACATAAACACACATACAGTCAGTTATACATACAAACATTCCTCAAAATGTTTAGTGAATAAAGGATTTTTCAACAAAATTCTTTCTGAAATCTACAGGTAAGTTAATAGTTAGTAAATTTGTATATAAAATTAATGAAACCATAAAATCAGAATGAAACCAACACTGTACATTTATGAATAATGTATGATATATAGTTTTATGTATACTAAACATGTGTATAGTTTTACACTATTTATTACATTTACATGGAAACGCTAATAGTGAAGTTGACAACACGCTGCGTGGACAACGTTTCGGACCAATTCAGGGGTTCGAGGCAAGATTGGTCCAAAAATTATCAGTGTGCACATTGTGCATTTTTGGACTATAGGAAACCCAAGTCATTTACTTGGAGATCTAAATTATAAGTGCATCTGTGCTTGGAGTACAGTTCTCAAGAATGGTAAGAGACACTGGTGATAGAGAAAGCAAGCGCTCATGCAAAAATCAGTTCTATGTGCCAGATTATGAGCCATGATTACGCCTGAATTAATATTTGGTGAACGTTAATCAAAATGTACCTTTGCAGTTAGTGATATTATTATTATTATTATTATTTTTGCAAGTGGTGATGTTATGTGTCTAATTTTTATTGGATATTTTCAGTTTTATGTGGTTGGAGATAAGACAACGAGACGACTCGAAACAAATTTTGAAACAGTATAGTTAAGATAGAGAAGATGGAGATATGTTGGACACACCTTGAGGAGAAATGATCAACGAATATCAAAGTAGGCATTGAAGTGGGATGCAAAGGGTTCAAGAAAGAGAGGTCGAGCTAAGGAGACCCTGAAACGAACTTTGCTGAGAGAGGCAGGAATTATCGGTTTCAGTTTTATGGAGGAGATTGAGCGAGTTGCCCAGGATAGAACAGTATGGAGAAATTACTTACAGGTCCTATGTAACGTATACGGTACGATAGGAATTATTATTATTATTATTATAGTTGAGAAAAGCTGCATTTTCTGGTGGGGACGATATATAATGATGTTTCGGATACTATTATTATTACTACGGAGGTCTCTGTAGGTAAGAGGTTGAGCAATTGCTTCGATCTCTTTACTACGGAGGTCTCTGTAGGTAAGAGGTTGAGCAATTGCTTCGATCTCTTTACTACAGAGGTCTCTGTAGGTAAGAGGTTGAGCAATTGCTTCGATCTCTTTACTACAGAGGTCTCTGTAGGTAAGAGGTTGAGCAATTGCTTCGATCTCTTTACTACAGAGGTCTCTGTAGGTAAGAGGTTGAGCAATTGCTTCGATCTCTTTACTACAGAGGTCTCTGTAGGTAAGAGGTTGAGCAATTGCTTCGATCTCTTTACTACAGAGGTCTCTGTAGGTAAGAGGTTGAGCAATTGCTTCGATCTCTTTACTACGGAGGTCTCTGTAGGTAAGAGGTTGAGCAATTGCTTCGATCTCTTTACTACGGAGGTCTCTGTAGGTAAGAGGTTGAGCAATTGCTTCGATCTCTTTACTACAGAGGTCTCTGTAGGTAAGAGGTTGAGCAATTGCTTCGATCTCTTTACTACAGAGGTCTCTGTAGGTAAGAGGTTGAGCAATTGCTTCGATCTCTTTACTACAGAGGTCTCTGTAGGTAAGAGGTTGAGCAATTGCTTCGATCTCTTTACTACAGAGGTCTCTGTAGGTAAGAGGTTGAGCAATTGCTTCGATCTCTTTACTACAGAGGTCTCTGTAGGTAAGAGGTTGAGCAATTGCTTCGATCTCTTTACTACGGAGGTCTCTGTAGGTAAGAGGTTGAGCAATTGCTTCGATCTCTTTACTACGGAGGTCTCTGTAGGTAAGAGGTTGAGCAATTGCTTCGATCTCTTTACTACAGAGGTCTCTGTAGGTAAGAGGTTGAGCAATTGCTTCGATCTCTTTACTACGGAGGTCTCTGTAGGTAAGAGGTTGAGCAATTGCTTCGATCTCTTTACTACAGAGGTCTCTGTAGGTAAGAGGTTGAGCAATTGCTTCGATCTCTTTACTACGGAGGTCTCTGTAGGTAAGAGGTTGAGCAATTGCTTCGATCTCTTTACTACGGAGGTCTCTGTAGGTAAGAGGTTGAGCAATTGCTTCGATCTCTTTACTACAGAGGTCTCTGTAGGTAAGAGGTTGAGCAATTGCTTCGATCTCTTTACTACAGAGGTCTCTGTAGGTAAGAGGTTGAGCAATTGCTTCGATCTCTTTACTACAGAGGTCTCTGTAGGTAAGAGGTTGAGCAATTGCTTCGATCTCTTTACTACAGAGGTCTCTGTAGGTAAGAGGTTGAGCAATTGCTTCGATCTCTTTACTACAGAGGTCTCTGTAGGTAAGAGGTTGAGCAATTGCTTCGATCTCTTTACTACGGAGGTCTCTGTAGGTAAGAGGTTGAGCAATTGCTTCGATCTCTTTACTACGGAGGTCTCTGTAGGTAAGAGGTTGAGCAATTGCTTCGATCTCTTTACTACAGAGGTCTCTGTAGGTAAGAGGTTGAGCAATTGCTTCGATCTCTTTACTACAGAGGTCTCTGTAGGTAAGAGGTTGAGCAATTGCTTCGATCTCTTTACTACAGAGGTCTCTGTGGGTAAGAGGTTGAGCAATTGCTTCGATCTCTTTACTACAGAGGTCTCTGTAGGTAAGAGGTTGAGCAATTGCTTCGATCTCTTTACTACAGAGGTCTCTGTAGGTAAGAGGTTGAGCAATTGCTTCGATCTCTTTACTACAGAGGTCTCTGTAGGTAAGAGGTTGAGCAATTGCTTCGATCTCTTTACTACAGAGGTCTCTGTAGGTAAGAGGTTGAGCAATTGCTTCGATCTCTTTACTACGGAGGTCTCTGTAGGTAAGAGGTTGAGCAATTGCTTCGATCTCTTTACTACAGAGGTCTCTGTAGGTAAGAGGTTGAGCAATTGCTTCGATCTCTTTACTACAGAGGTCTCTGTAGGTAAGAGGTTGAGCAATTGCTTCGATCTCTTTACTACAGAGGTCTCTGTAGGTAAGAGGTTGAGCAATTGCTTCGATCTCTTTACTACAGAGGTCTCTGTAGGTAAGAGGTTGAGCAATTGCTTCGATCTCTTTACTACAGAGGTCTCTGTAGGTAAGAGGTTGAGCAATTGCTTCGATCTCTTTACTACGGAGGTCTCTGTAGGTAAGAGGTTGAGCAATTGCTTCGATCTCTTTACTACGGAGGTCTCTGTAGGTAAGAGGTTGAGCAATTGCTTCGATCTCTTTACTACAGAGGTCTCTGTAGGTAAGAGGTTGAGCAATTGCTTCGATCTCTTTACTACGGAGGTCTCTGTAGGTAAGAGGTTGAGCAATTGCTTCGATCTCTTTACTACAGAGGTCTCTGTAGGTAAGAGGTTGAGCAATTGCTTCGATCTCTTTACTACGGAGGTCTCTGTAGGTAAGAGGTTGAGCAATTGCTTCGATCTATGCGTGTATTTCAGTGTGGTTAGACTAAGAAAGAGGTGGCCCACTTACACCAGCGTCCAAGACAAACTGTATGGTGTGGCTGATAATCTGAGGCAGACGGCTGCCTTTATTAGAGAATCCGAAATCCCAATCTAGTGAGAACGCAGAAGACAAACTGTATGGCGTGGCTGATAATCTGAGGCAGACGACTGCCTTTATTAGAGAATCCGAAATCCCAATCTAGTGAGAACGCAGAAGAAGAAGAAGACAAACAACTCCCGTTCTGTAATGGTTGATGTATCTACTAGAGTTTCTCGCATGGTTTTCCCATCTTGCTGCACCAAACTGCATGCCTAATTGCCCAACCGAGATAGAAGACACTCTTAATCTTCATCAGTGAAATTCTCATAGCATGTGTTTTTCTCGGAGTATTGATGATGACCCTTTTGTTGATATGTCGCTTATTCTCCATCGCTGTATTGCTCACCAGTGTATCCGCTCCCTCAATGCCCTTCACCCTAGAAATATATGTGACAAAGATCAAAGTGGGTGTCAGTATAGTATTATTTATTATTAGTTGTATCCAGTGGCGGCGCGTGATCCATTTTGTTGGTGGGGCCAGACACACATTTACAGAAAAAGCATGGTTTTGGGTTAGGGTATATTTTAATTTATTAAATAATAAATACACGTTACACATTATTTTTGGTGGGGCCGGCCCCACTGACCCTTAATGACGAGCCGCCACTGGTTGTATCCATTCGCTTCGCAGACAACCTGCTTCATCTTCTGTAGCATGCTCATAGAGACACCCAGCACGTATGCATGAGTGAATATTTGCTTCTTTAGACACTCCAAGAATGTTGTCACAGACATGACTTTCAAAGTCATCCTGCTGGTAGCTGTCGCATATTCGAATCTTTCCATTTTAATTATCTTTTCTTCGGCTCTATCCGTCATTGCATTATGACTTTGTCGAATCGTGGAACTATCAATGTAGACAAAGAGCAATGGCGGCTCGTCATTAGGGGCCAGTGGGGCTGGGCCCCACCAAACATAATGTGTAAGGTGTATTTATTATTTTATAAATTAAAATATAACCTAACACAAAACCATGATTTTTCGAAAATGTTTGTCTGGCCCCACCAATAAAAGTGATCACGAGCCGCCACTGACAACGAATCTTCTTTGAATGAATATTCATTTATTAATGATTCAACTGCGTGTACTATTGTAAGCAGTGAATCGCGACCAGGGCTGTTTACCGTGGTAACTACCACAATGTATTGACAACAAAACTTAGCAACATCATATAAATGTAAACAGCTAACTTATTTGTGTTCAATGATAACGCTTTATTTAATATTTCTAACTTTTATATGTGAATCTTTTATTTTGTATCCACATTCAATATTCACATTTCATTACAATGCATTATAAATAGTTTCGCTATATTTCAGAACGTGTTGACTTTGTTTTGCATCAATGAAATGTGAGATTAAAAGGACAGATATAACAGCCGATGCACATTTTTTACACATGTGTTTGTGCCCTCATACCAGAAGCAGAAGGTTGTATGAAAGATATAAAGATGATGATTATAGAGCTAAAATACATTTTAAAACAGTGAGAAAAGTACACTAACAGAACAGTCTGTTGCAATGGAAGTGAAAAAGACTGTCAAAAACGCATGCGTTATAAATTGGGAAAAATTAACAGTGAATAAATAAGATTTTATAGAGGGACTGAGATGGTACAATAAGATTACAAACGAAGAACTCAGAGAAAGAACAAGGCAGGCACCATGGAAGAAAGAGCTCAGGAAGAGATGCTGGCGATGGATAGGACACCCATTGAGAAGACCGACTGGAAGCATTACAAGACAGGCATAGTTTGGAACCCACAGGGAAAGAGGAGTAGGGAAGACCTAGACAGACTTGGAGAAGAGAGCTGGAGGCTGATATTAAAAGGATAGGTAAAACATGGAACGAATTGGAAATAATGACAAGACAGAGGAAGAGCTGGAAGAAGTTTGTTGAAGTCCTGTGCTGCGTTGGGAGTTGAAAGGTGAAGAAGAAGAAGAAACAAGACTTTATTTGGTTTTATTTTTCTTAAGTGATTCCACAAATTTACTATCAAGTGTCTGTATGAGAGGACAGGTTCGGTTGTAACAGCAGATTCGAAAGAACAAATTTAACTGGATAGGTCACACAGTACAAAAGCATCTAATCAGTTTTAACAGACAAATATTATTAAAAAATCTTCAGAGACAAGAGAAGTGGATTGACCAAACAAACATTTGCAGAAGAAATATAGATTTTGATGTTGAAAGAACAAGGAAGGTATAAAGAGAATTGTATAAGATATGATTGCTTGGGAAGGGTTAGTTAATGATCTGTGCATCTGGCGTCTGTGAAAATGGCGGAAGTAGATGAAGAACAAGAAGACGAAGAAGAAGACGAAGAAGAATGAGAAACAAGAACAGAAGAACTATGAAACGTAATAATAATGATAAAAATATTCTACATTTTATTAGTAATAACTGGTAAAATTGAAATTATGAAATTGTACATAAATCACAATTTAAAATGAAATACTCATGACAATATAATTACAGACAAATTCATTGGATATAAACAGTAGAATCTCGTTAGTATGTTCCTCATTTCAACCGTTTCACTCATTGTAAAGTACTCATTTTAAAGTCCCTGTGTCAATCTTACTATAATACATAACTTATTATATCTTGTTACGACTTTGTCATTTTACGTTTGTTATATTCGTCAAGTGTGATGGTATTAGAAATGTGAAGGTGGAAAAATAGAGACATTTTATTACTGACTGTTTTATTATGCTGAAATAACAATGAAACAGTGACGTTAGTACCCCTGATAATTGGAAAATCATAGAAACAGCTTATTTTTTAAACTGAGAAGAGAATAAGCAGTTTTAAGAACTCCTGGGACTCCACCGGAGTCAATGAATATTATCAATAAATAGATCGTGAACAAGTATTAATGGCTTCAGGAAAAACGAATTACTAAAAACAGGATTCTGGGTATCTGTGGCTAAGTGGTTAAGCCCTTTGCCTTGTGAGTCGAAGGTCATAGGTTCGAGTCCGGACCACGCCGTTCTGTTCAAGAGTGTAGATTTTTCCAGAGACAACTAGGATTGTTGCTGGAGCTACGCAGTTCGTGCTTTGTGCAATACTCTCGGCAGGTGGCATGCCATTTCTGCGAAGAGAGACCGAGCCATAGGGGGTAAAACTCGGTGCAATGAAGTCAATGCTTCGGCCTTAAAACCCTTAAAACTCTTATTTCTAACGGCACCTATTGCAGTATTACATACGAATATTTTTAACAACACATCCAGCTATCTCTTCCCAAAAAATAGCTTCACTAAGCTGTGTCTTTCATAAACAGAATCGTCTGTTGAACAAAGAATAATCAGGTCAGATTTGATGGAACAGTGTTTACATATGAAAATCGAAAATTGTGGCATATCCTTTACAGGACGTAAATATCAACCATAGTAACTATGTACCATTTATACGTTCAGTAGTTTGTCGTTGCTTTCTGAACGGTGAGGTCTATTTTACCTTTTGTAAAAATCCCATGGAAACGAATTTGCTTTTAAACTTGCACACCGCAGAGTTTGAACCAGGTACGCTTGGGTTGTGATCGTGCTCACTGCCGCTTGAGCTACAGACGCTCACTCTGCATATACATATGCGATAAGCGTTTCTGGGCTTATATATTTATTTATTTTTTTAATTGTACGCACCCTCTTTTCCAAACATGCATCAAATACGAAAGTCTAGATTGCGTTCTCAGTATGTTACAATTTCTGACGTCATACATGAGACTCAAGTATAACATTATCAGTATGATGGGATGTACTGACTTACGGTTGTGAAAGTTGGAAATCAACAAGAAAATTGATAAGAAACTGGACAGCTTTGAGAATAAATGTCTCCGAAAGTTTTTTAAAGTAAAATAGAGTGATTTCGTTTCTAACAACACAGTGAGAGATATAACACACCAACAACCCGTATCAAATATTATAAGGAAACGAAGGTGGAAATATTTAGGTCATGTTCTTAGATCAGACGAAAAGAGACTAAATCGACAAGTCCTTATGTGGTCACCAGTTGGGAAAAGAAAACGTGGAAGACCTAACACCACTCTTCGAAGAACAATCCAACAAGAAAGTAAACTATTGGAATGTAAAACCATACAAGATCTCCAACTGCTAGCAACGAACCTCATCACATGGAGATCTAAAACCTCCGCCCTATGTGATGCATTTGGCACGAAAGGAACAAACACACTATGTTACAACTGCTTACGTCATACATGGGAATCAAGTGTAACATTGTCAGTATGTTACAACTTCTTACGTCATACATGGGACTCAAGTATAACATTATCAGTATGTTACAACTTCTTACGTCATACATGGGACTCAAGTATAACATTATAAGTATGTTACAACTTCTTACGTCATACATGGGACTCAAGTATAACATTATCAGTATGTTACAACTTCTTACGTCATACATGGGACTCAAGTATACCATTATCAGTATGTTACAACTTCTTACGTCATACATGGGACTCAAGTATAACATTATCAGTATGTTACAACTTCTTACGTCCTACATGGGACTCAAGTATAACATTATAAGTATGTTACAACTTCTTACGTCATACATGGGACTCAACTATAACATTATCAGTATGTTACAACTTCTTACGTCATACATGGGACTCAAGATTGGGCTCTAGTAACAGAAATATCATATTGCAAATTATTTCAATAAGGCCGGCTTTCATTGAGTGGTTTTGAATGGCACAACGTCAGGAAGTGAAGACATAACAAGGGTTGAAGAATCACAATAATAATGAAAGAAGCCTACAATGTAAGCTTGGGTGTACATGCTGATTGTTTGACCGTTCTTGTAGGCTGCCAGTTTATGACAATAGTGGAGGAGGTGCAGATGGAAGTTGAGGGGGAAGGCGGGTGGAGGAGGATGTTGATAACAAGTCAGAGCCTGCAATAGTTCCTAAAATATCAAAATTTAAAAAACGGATTAAACAATGAACACAGGGCTGTGTTACGTGTGTAGTTTAATGACGTAATGACAGTTTTGCAAACGTGCTTACTAAAATGAGTGCTGCTATAATACAATTGGGACACAGAAAAACAATAAACTTTGATATGCTTTTTTAAGCAAGTGTAAATTACTTCCTGGTTATGTACAATTAGTATATATGAAATATTAAATAAATATATTTTGACTTGATAAATCAGCGTTCATCACTTAGTACACTTTTCAAATTTATGACGTTTCAAGTGTTTTTGGTCCATTGAAAAACATACTAACGAGATTTCCCTGTACTTAAAACAAAAACAAAGAAAATCTTAATGCAGCTGTAAAATATTTATAAACAAAACGGATAGTACAAAGACCTGGACATGGAGATCATAGAGAATGAGATAACAGCAAGCATACGGGGCTGAAAGATCAGAACTAAGTTATCATATAATATATACATACATACATACATACATATATATATATATATATATATATATATATATATATATATATATATATATATAAGAATGAAAAAGTATTTAATTGTATGTGTGTGTGTGTTCCCATTGTTTCATAATATCTGGACATCCTACAGACTTGAAATTTGGCAAGAGTGTAGCTTTCATAGATGGGAATATGTAAAAATTATAAGACCATGCTATTGATTCGTCTCTATATCTAAATTCCAACAACGAAATTTACATGACAAATTAAAACCCGAAATGTTGTATTCCGTGCCGATCACATGTTACAGTGACTATAAAGTCACGTTACAAAAATAGTTGATGCTATTTATTGGTATTCCAAAATGTCTAATCGGTAGCCGAATGTAATAGATGCTTTTAAATCTTATTTTTATAAACACATTGGGTCACTAGTTGATCAGTTTTTATGTTTTTATTCGTATTTCAACAAGTCTGACAATGGCATGATGTATTAGATGCTTGGCTGCCATGCTGGATTCGTGTTAAATTCACTCGAATGCCAACAATTTTCACACCATGTGGCAAGTTTGCACTATTGAACTTGCAGACGTACCCATTATTCGCACACTACAGTTACATGCATGATATTACACGATGGTGTAACTATCAAAGTCAAATGTAAGTTAGATCTTCTGGTTTTGTATTAGTACTTTAACACATCTGATCATTATTCGATAAGTTTATAATCAGTTCAATAACTGAATGTACCTATTGTTAGTATTGAAGCATTCCCACTTGACAATCTGTGTTACTTTAGTTTAGGCTGTTCAGTACGCTCCTCAAACGTTTTATTTTGTTTAATCGACATAACATGGAGAGAAAACATATTAATGGAAAAGCAGCCGATTTTGATGTCACACGGGAGACAGTGGAACGGGGCACGTTTCTTTAATATGCTCAATGCTCGCCTGACCCATGTGTTCGTAGCGCGTTGGACTGCGGGTGACAAGCCCTCTGAGTGCGGGTTCAATTCTGCGGGCTGGCAGAAAAAGCCACAGATTTTCCTGATTTACGGTGTTCGTGGCACCGAACCGAAGGGTTACGATGTCCATGGCATAGAGCCGAAGAGCTGAAAGCTCAAGTGCTTCTGGATCGGCCACACAAAAAATATGCTCAATCTTACACTGTTTGGGACTTTACAAATAGATTGAAACTAAATTCCACGTGCGAAGAATGGGTACATCTGCTAGTTATCTGATAAACTAGTCGTGGCAGTTGATGATGATAGTACAGTAAAACCTCGTTTAACTGTCACTCGTTTAACCGCCAGTTTATGTTATCCGTCTTCGTCTAAAAAAAATTCAATGAGAAGCGAGAGCATTCTCGGAAGATAACAGATTATTTTGAAGTAACGTAGGTTTATAGTATTACAATAGCGAAAACACGTAAAAACAAAGTACTATAGTTTTACAAAATGCAGAAACAGTGACGATATACAGCAACGTTTCAACCCAAAGGCCTTTATCAAGCAAACGATACAACAAAAATGACGGATTTCGAGGAGCACTACAAATGGACGATTACATATGGAAACATTCAAACCTATCTAATGAAAACCTGGGAATAAAATATAGTATTACAATACATTTCTGTACATTATTACTCTTGTATTGAAGTTTATATTGATCGTTTTGTAAAATTAAATACAATATGTGTGTATTATTCCCTATTAAAGGATTTTATTTTCATTTTTCGTCCCAATCCCGCAGTGAAATCACGTTACTGTACATATGTATTAAGACATTTCTGTTATTCTTCTACACAGTTATTCGTCACAGACCTGGGCCGGACGGTGACGGTTAATCGAGCTTCTACTCTAATTATATATTAGAATGGTAACTCTTCTTAATGAGGAGTAACATGAAACATTTGCTCCATTCAATATAAAATCAATAATAACAAGATAAAATTGAATGCTAAAACGACAAACTTTCAACAAAGAAAATAAATCCCCTATGCGGTAGACTGCAGTAAACAATAGTATTATCGATATAGGTTAAGACTGCAGTAAAACTATGAAGCAATTGCGAAATACATTAAAAACAAAGTAATGTAGTTTTACAAAATACAAAAACAACAATAATATATAATCAATAAAAATATAAAAGAACATAAAAACGCTGCTATTCTTGATAAAACTCTAATTTCATGTTTGATTTTTCGTCTAGTTTGATTTTCATAGTTAGCCAACAAACTATAAAAATTTAACAAGAAAAAAACCCAAATAAAAGAAACACAAACATTAACAAGAAGACATAAAATATAATAAAGTATTAAAGAATGAAAGTGGGAATATAAGTATTTTCGCCGTTGCAAGTTCAGTTATTTTATTTAATATACTTCACAAACTAAGTTTGAAATGAGACACAAGAATGAACTCTTATTAGACATGGGCATATTCTTCAATTAAATCGTGAACTAGTCAAAGAGACAATACAGTTATCCCTCGGATATGACATAACAGACTGAACAAACACCTATGCAGGCTACGATTGTCCCCATCCCCTCTGTGTCCCTGTCGCTCATCTGATCAAACCACAGATCAAGCATGTTCTGCAAGAATGTCACCTAAATGTCCTCACTAGAAAGGAATGATGGCCCTACAACACAACACTATATTCAAAACTACAAGGCACCAGAGATTAGATCTAGACAACAGTTGACTTCATCATAAGAACGTGTCTAATGGTATAATCATCAAAACTCATGGCACCAGAGATAGCCAAAACAACAGTTGACTTCATCCTAAGAACACGCTAATGGTATAATCATCAAAACACATGGCACCAGGATGAGCTCTAGACAACAGTTGACTTCATCATAAGAACGTGTCTAATGGTATAATCATCAAAACTACAAGGCACCAGAGATGAATCAGACAACAGTTGACTTCATCATCAGAACGTGTCTACCAGTATAATCATCAAACTACATGGACAGAGATGAGCTCAGACAACAGTTGACTTCATCATAGAACACGTCTAATGGTTAATCATCAAAACTACATGGCACCAGAGATGAAGATCAGACAACGTTGACTTCATCATAGAACGTGTCTAATGGTATAATCATCAAAACTAAGGCACCAGAATGAGCTCCAGACAACAGTTGACTTCATCATAAGAACGCGTCTAACCGTATAATCATCAAAACTACATGGCACTAGAGATGAGCTCCAGACAACAGTTGACTTCATCATGAACAGTGTCTACGTATAATCATCAAAACTACAAGCACCAGAGATAGATCAGACAACAGTTGACTTCATCATAGAACGTGTCAATGGTATAATCATCAAAACTACATGACACCAGAGATGAGCTCCAGACAAAAGTTGACTTCATCATAAGAACGTGTCTACCGGTATAATCATCAAAACTACAAGGCACCAGAGATGAGATCAGACAAAGTTGACTTCATCATAAGAACTGTCTACCGTATAATCATCAAAACTACAAGGCACCAGAGATGAGATCCAGACAACAGTTGACTTCATCATAAGAACGTGTCTAATGTATAATCATCAAAACTACATGGCACCAGAGATGAGCTCAGAAACAGTTGACTTCATCATAAGAACGTGTCTAATGGTATAATCATCAAAACTACATGGCACCAGAGATGAGATCTAGACAACAGTTGACTTCATCATAAGAACGTGTCTAATGGTATAATCATCAAAACTACATGGCACCAGAGATGAGCTCCAGACAACAGTTGACTTCATCATAAGAACGTGTCTAATGGTATAATCATCAAAACTACATGGCACTAGAGATGAGCTCCAGACAAAAGTTGACTTCATCATAAGAACGTGTCTAATGGTATAATCATCAAAACTACATGGCACCAGAGATTAGATCCAGACAAAAGTTGACTTCATCATAAGAACGTGTCTAATGGTATAATCATCAAAACTACATGGCACCAGAGATGAGCTCCAGACAAAAGTTGACTTCATCATAAGAACGTGTCTAATGGTATAATCATCAAAACTACATGGCACCAGAGATGAGCTCCAGACAACAGTTGACTTCATCATAAGAACGTGTCTAACGGTATAATGATCAAAACTACATGGCACCAGAGATGAGCTCCAGACAAAAGTTGACTTCATCATAAGAACGCGTCTAATGGTATAATCATCAAAATAGTGTTCGCAAAGAAGAAGAAGAAGAAAGTTATCCCTCCTTCCTGCAAAGACAGCGGCAAGTCAATTTACTAAGTGTCTTGAAAAGACAGCGGCAAGTCAATTTACTAAGTGTCTTGAAAAGACAGCGGCAAGTCAATTTACTAAGTGTCTTGAAAAGCGAATACATGAAATACCTAAGAGAAAACTACGAGCTGATTGCATTCTTTCTAGATGATCTATGCACATGATCTATGCACATGAACTATGCACATGATCTATGCACATGAACTGTGCACATGAACTATGCACATGAACTATGCACATGAACTATGCACATGAACTATGCACATGAACTTTGCACACGAACTATGCACATGAACTATGCACATGAACTATGCACATGAACTATGCACATGAACTATGCACATGAACTATGCACATGAACTATGCACATGAACTATGCACATGAACTATGCACATGAACTATGCACATGAACTATGCACATGAACTATGCACATGAACTATGCACATGATCTATGCACATGAACTATGCACATGAACTATGCACATGAACTATGCACATGAACTATGCACATGAACTATGCACATGAACTATGCACATGAACTATGCACAGAAAAGTAGACTCGGAGCGGTCAAGAATAAGAAGATAAATGTGATTATACATTTTATTATATTGCTTGTTGGTATAATGTTTGTTGTGTGAGACTTATATTGTTTGTTGGTATAATGTTTGTTGTGTGAGACTTTTATTGTTTGTTGGTATAATGTTTGTTGTGTGAGACTTATATTGCTTGTTGGTATACTGTTTGTTGTGTGAGACTTATATTGTTTGTTGGTATACTGTTTGTTGTGTGAGACTTATATTGTTTGTTGGTATAATGTTTGTTGTGTGAGACTTATATTGCTTGTTGGTATACTGTTTGTTGTGTGAGACTTATATTGTTTGTTGGTATAATGTTTGTTTTGTGAGACTTATATTGCTTGTTGGTATAATGTTTGTTGTGTGAGACTTATATTGCTTGTTGGTATAATGTTTGTTGTGTGAGACTTATATTGCTTGTTGGTATAATGTTTGTTGTGTGAGACTTATATTGTTTGTTGGTATAATGTTTGTTGTGTGAGACTTATATTGCTTGTTGGTATAATGTTTGTTGTGTGAGACTTATATTGTTTGTTGGTATAATGTTTGTTGTGTGAGACTTATATTGTTTTTTGGTATAATGTTTGTTGTGTGAGACTTTTATTGTTTGTTGGTATAATGTTTGTTGTGTGAGACTTATATTGCTTGTTGGTATAATGTTTGTTGTGTGAGACTTATATTGCTTGTTGGTATAATGTTTGTTGTGTGAGACTTATATTGCTTGTTGGTATAATGTTTGTTGTGTGAGACTTATATTGTTTGTTGGTATAATGTTTGTTGTGTGAGACTTATATTGCTTGTTGGTATACTGTTTGTTGTGTGAGACTTATATTGTTTGTTGGTATACTGTTTGTTGTGTGAGACTTATATTGTTTGTTGGTATAATGTTTGTTGTGTGAGACTTATATTGTTTGTTGGTATAATGTTTGTTGTGTGAGACTTACATTGCTTGTTGGTATAATGTTTGTTGTGTGAGACTTATATTGTTTGTTGGTATAATGTTTGTTGTGTGAGACTTATATTGTTTGTTGGTATAATGTTTGTTGTGTGAGACTTATATTGTTTGTTGGTATAATGTTTGTTGTGTGAGACTTATATTGTTTGTTGGTATAATGTTTGTTGTGTGAGACTTATATTGTTTGTTGGTATAATGTTTGTTGTGTGAGACTTATATTGTTTGTTGGTATAATGTTTGTTGTGTGAGACTTTTATTGTTTGTTGGTATACTGTTTGTTGTGTGAGACTTTTATTGCTTGTTGGTATACTGTTTGTTGTGTGAGACTTATATTGTTTGTTTTAGAACGTTCACCAAAGACCTGTGTTCGATTCACGGTAAGGCCAAGGATTATTTTTTTTTTTGTGAGCATAAATGAAAAGTCCTAACCTGAACAGCTTCGCAGCCACTGCACTAGCTATGCGACCTTAAATTCCTCAGTCCAACCTGTCCTACCCTGCCCTAAAAAGCAGTAACTACAGTTTCTTTTTTTTTATTAACGACAAGGTCGTGTCATTATCATACGCCAAGAACTTGTAATCAACATACCATTGCCAGAATACGAACCAGTCCACATCTGCACTACACAGCTGCTAAACTGGTATACTTAGTTTAGGGGAATCCACGTCTACTTTCCTCTCAAACTCTAACTTGCTACGGGTCAAAGTTGACCGTGTCCTTAGAATCATGCCATTGTCTTCTGCTTCACCAGTTTTACTTGGGCCGTGCTTAAACTTTATTTCCAAATAAATTGGTCAAAGCTCTATTTCTACAAACAAAGGGATAATAATGTTGCTGAATGTGGTGTATCTGTACAAAGGGTCCAAAGGCGAAGGACTGATTTCATTGCACCAGGTTTCCCCATATGGATCCGTTGCTGTCGGATGGCATGCCAAAATGCACATGTGTCTCGGTTCAGATTCAAACCCACAGCCTTCAGTACGTCGACTTAACCACTTCGTCATTGAGACCCCCTTCCCCAACAGACGTATCTGTATATGCTAATAGTAATTTGAACGAATGAACAGTTGGACTAAGCTCAACAAAGTTATGTCATGTAGCTTATGTAGTCGATATGAATCAATGTTGGTGAGCTGAGCTATTTGTGTAATAATTGACGGTATTCAACTTCATCGATTATCTAATCTGCATTTAAGTTTAGTCATCTGAAAACTAGTTAGTAGACTGCATTAGGAGGAAATTCAGAGTTTTCTGATTTAAGGTGCATGTGTGTTATTGGTGACATTTTCATTAAGATGATAGGGACTGGGCACTTTTATAGGCATTCATATCGATAATACTGGCATTTGACCAGACTGAGAGAGATGGGTGTCAATATTGGTGCAGCCCGAAAAGAATGACATACTAAATATGCAAAGAGATTGATTAATCAACATCAGACTGGCGTGTTGGGCCGCTGGGCGCTGCTGGATTTGCTGAGGTGGAGATCGGAGCACCTATGGACATGTCCGGAGTGCTATAATGATAGTCCTCTGATAACTGATAATTGATTGACCAGACATTTTTTTATATCATCATTTCTCCTGAATTCATCTTATTTAATGCTCATTATTTTACTATCAACATGGACAGAATCAAAATAGGAAAAAATAATTTTTGATTGACAGTAATTCTTACATGTATTACGTTTGTTTGAAATATATAATAATATCTGATTAGACTTTAGTTGAAGAAGATGCGATCGCTGTGAGAAATTGTAATTCTTCAAATATAAATATTATTAGAAATGTCATCACAGTCATTAGAGCTGAAAACACAAAGAGAATCTCTGAAATCTTAGTAGACAGTGTACAAATGTTAGGGATTTCGAAAAAATAAAAATGACCACATGCAGGATTCGAACCACAAACCCTTATTTCTAATGGTAAACATTGCCTAGCCATATAATACCACCATTTTTAAATACAACCAGCTAGTTTTTAACAAATAAGCTTTACTGATGAGTGTCTTTCATAAACACGTCGTTTGTTGAACACATAATAATTAGGTCAGATTCAAACTAACAGTGTTTGTACAAACATATGCGATAAGTCTATTGTGCTTGTATATTTGTCGTTCGAATCTTCCTTGGTAATTTGATAGGTTTTTTTTCCTGAAGATCTAATACTTGTACGCTGTATCTATTTATTAATCATATTCATTGGCTTGGTTGTTTCCCCTGTGGTTCATTTTAAAGAAATCATAACTCTCTTCTTGAAATCATATAAGAAACTGTGAAGATATAAGTGTATAAGTCAAATAGTGTAAACATCTGGCACACTTATTAATGGGGTAATATATGATATCAGCATTGGCTCTTGTCCAGTAAGCAAACATCATAAGAGACTTGGTTTGAGAGCTATCTCGTGGTTTCAGAAGACGAAGATGGAGGACATTATCACTCTACAACACTGCTCTGTCTGCGGACGTAGTATGGCGTCTTTGATGGCTCGTGTTCCGATTGTGCTGTGGAACAAATGGTAGATGGCAATAAATATGATATACTGTATTAGTTCTTTAAATCACTAAGTATAACATGGTGCATTGCACTTGTTAAAAAGGATCTAAGCGGAAGGTTGGCTTCATTGCTTAGTATTTTACCACATATGTCTCGGTCCCTTCTGCAGAATTGGCGGCACGCCATCTGACCCTTAATAAGAATGCATCCAAACTCCACAGTATACAGAGTCTTCTACAACAGAACATCAGGGAAGAAGGCGAGAGGAAGACCACGTCAAAGATGGTTAGATGGTATAGCAGAATCCTGTCAAAGAGCAAAAGTAACAATCACTATGGAACGGAACTGATAAGAAAACAAAGATCAGAATACTAAGAGCCTGCATATTCCCAGTGGCAACGTATGGGTGTGAAGCATGGACATTTAATAGAACAGTGGAAAAACATATATGTGCTTTTCAATATAAGTATTACAGAAGAGTCCTTCGTATATCTTGGACATAGAAGAGAACAAATAGATCTATCCAGAAAGAACTCAAAATCAAAGAAAGCTGACTGATGCTACAAATAAGAAAGAGAAAATTGAGATATTTTGGACATATAAAAGACATGAAGGGCTGGAGAAGACCATCATGGAAAGAGGCATGCCGGCAAAGAGAAAAGAGGAAGACCACGGAGAAGATGGATTCAGGATGTAACTGATGGTTTGAACATGACGGCTGCAAAGACAGGACATCTGGCCTATGAGAGAGAGAAATTCCGGAGGACTTGGAGTGGCAAAGTTCTGCTCAGGACAAACTATTTGATGATGATGATGAAGCCACCAGAACAGCGCAAGACAACAAAAGAAAACCGCGACACTGGGCAACAACCGGGTAGTAGTGTGACGACAGAAGAGAAGATATGTTGAGAGTATTGGGACAAAAGCACGAACTCCGTTTCTCCGGCAGCAATCCTAGTGTTCTGTGGAAAAAATGCATTCGTGAATAGAGCGGAGCTGCCAAGGTATTCAAAATTGTTAACATTTGTAATGCCTTCATTATTGATGATAATTGTATGGTTGCATGTTATTTTCTCAGCATACATAATCTTATCTCTTTTTTATATTCAGATAAAAGACTGTCGTCTGCACTTACATTTTTAGTGGAAAACGTTATTTTCTTCTTCTTCTTCTTGCGTTCGTTCTTGCTACAATTTTAATCACGCTTTGTGATATGTTTGATCTTTCCCAAAGAACGTATATATTGCACATTGGTTTTAGGCCTCAAACGCATAGACTTCACACATTTAGGACAGTCATCCGATTTCAGCCAAACCTCCTTAGTCGCCTCTTACGACATGCGTGGTAGGTAACAGTAGTTCTATTCTTTACACCCCAAATTTGGGTCCCAGAACCACTGCAGCTTTTTCTTATGCCTTGATGTCCTCAAAGTCTTCTACTTTATAATAAGATACCAGATACCTCTAGAACAGCCCAAACTAGCAAGCTACCAAGCTACCTCTAGTACAGCTCAAACTATCTAGCTATCTCTAGTACAGTCCAAGCTAGCAAGCTACCAAGCTACCTCTAGTACAGTCCAAACTAGCAAACTACTCAAGCTACCTCTAGTACATCCCAAACTAGCAAGCTGCCAAGCTATCTAGTACATCCCAAACTAGTAAGCTACCAAGCTATCTAGTTACCTCTAGTACATACCAAACTAGCAAGCTAACATTAGAGGACACATTAAAATAAGCAGGTAACAATGATAATGAAACTAATAATTTAATTACTAACTGGCAATCTGTACAAAATTCATGCCCCACAGGATCGACCACACCCATCCAACAATGACCACAAAGGAAATCATCTGCAGAAATGCGGATAGCATGTTGAGACCGAATGCTTTGGCAGGTTTTCCAAGTTTAGTCTTGCAGCCACATAGACAAGTCCATGATGTCATGAATGTACCTGAAAACATAAAACAAATATGGTTGAATTCAACATAACCATTATTGCCATTAACACATTCTACCGTCCTGGTTTTCTAGCCCTGCTATTGTCAAACAAGTGGGTATGCATTCTATTTTAATGTTCAAAGTTGTAGTTATAAGTTAGTTATACATTTCATTATGAAGTTATGCAACATTTTATAATCAGCAGGAGAAAAAGAAACATTTGTGGAAAGGAAGCAGAAAATAGCAATGACATTTTGGTTGGAAAGTAAGAACAGTAGAAAACGTGTGTATTTTATGAGATGGGGATGGGGAGGCGGTGAGTGACAGAAGATATTTACAAAAATGTCAGGACTTTAAATAACACCGGAAATAATTTTTAATCACTTTTAAACGGTAAACACCTTATTTCATGTTTCCTGTGTAATGATGATTTCACTTTAAGGAGGGTTTTTTAATGGGTTTTTAGTAATTATTCTTTATTAAAGTTGTATAGGATAGAACTGTGTCTTTCTTTTCATTGTAATATTGCATCTGTATTAGCTTGTTTCACATCAATACCGTCAGACTTTTATTTATGTTGACATAATAGTTGACAATTTACAAAGATGCAGAACTACTATTTATTGGTTATTGGTTATTGGTTACTAAACTGACGTCATTGCACTCCGGGCAGACCCATAGGTGCTCAGTCTCCCCAACAGATATCGAAGAGTATGCATACTAATGGTTCCCGTGGCTCGCTGATTAAACACACCTCTCACTCTGCCCCTCAGGCATCCAGTTCTACTTGTACAACGGGTAACTCCAAACTGCTTAAATCACGTGATCGATTCAACATCTATTTTAGTGTCTTCATCCAAGAGACACTCGCGAAGAAACCGAAGAACATACCCCTTCAACATTCATCTTCAACTCCCCAACAATTGATTGCATTTATTGATTGATTCAACAGTGTTTCGGTTCAGTTTATTATTTCCACGAAGTTGTGTATTTTTGACATGTGAAACAAATGGTACATCCTCGCAATGAAATCCCCTTGGCAGTGGCAATCCAAATTATAAGCACCATAACATGTTCTGATTGAGGTCTGTGTTCAAGTCGCACAGGATGTAATTAATGAAGTGTCTCTGAAAAACGGTTGAAATAAGAACAAAAGTGATTTGGACATTTCTTCTACAGCAACAATGGGTTCACTAAGGTTCAGTGTGCAAATATGCGGATTTCCTCATTCTGATATAGTTTCCACATCAGTAATGAGTTCCTTGCAACGCAATAAATACATATGAAGGTAAATGTCTGTCGCAACTGATATGGATTTTGTAAAAGAACTGCTTCAAGATATCGTTTTCATTCTTCGTCTGATGCTAACAAACGATGATATTCTGCTTCCATCAGAACTGTGTAATATATACCATCAACTGTGCGAATACATCTGTAGGTTGTAGCTCCTTGAACATGCAGCAATAAAAGAACACATATAAATATTTCCAGTGGCGGCTAGTGATCCTTTTTGTTGGTGGAGTCAGACTCAAATTTTCGAGAAAAATCATGGTTTTTAATTAGGTTATATTTTAATTTATTAACTAATAAATACGCGTTACACATTAATTTTGGTGGGGCCCCTAATGACGAGCCGCTACTGAACATTTCTATCTTTGAGACCAACGGTGTCAATTCGGCAAACGATGTTGTTACATCCCTGCTTATGCATGCACTATTTGTTGAGATTGAAGACTTAGGCGTTGGGAATCTAAGTGTAAAATAAATGATTTGCTTCTGTGCTATAAAGATTTCTCTGAAACCAAGCCAAGAGCTTTATCTTTCAACTTGCTGCATGATGACTCATGGCATGTTCTTCTTCATTTACTTTTTAAAATATAATTCGTTGTTGATCTTGTAAATGGAAGTTCTTCTTCTTCTTCATCTTTGCGTTCGTCCGTTGTCAATTCAGGCAAAAAGTCATGACGCCTGGTATTGCGCTACTGAGTTTTGCGTGAAGCCTGCTTACTGTTTTACTGGTGTCCATCGCCATGCGGTGAACCTCCGCCATCTTCAAATTAGATCCTTAGAGTGTGATCGTTACGGGAAACCTGTTTTCCGCGAAACACTTGCCTTGTCCTCGTACCATCGGTAGCTTTAGCGGTCAGTGTTGATTGGTGAAGTGCGACCTCTCTATCGGATTTCCTGACTTTGGTGAAGTCATTGCGTACGCATCGTATGATAAACACTCTTTAACGACCTTTAACTGCCGTATATTTTAAATGTAAGTTGAATCATAGTTTTGTACGTCTGTGGATTTTAAAACTCTACGTTAACTCTGTTTGTGCTAGTAACGTATAACATTTTAAAATGTAAATTAATCATAACATTTGTACAAGCGTGTCCTGTAAAAGTATTTATGTAAGTTGTCATAGTTTTGTACGTCTGTGCCGTATATTTTAAATGTAAGTTGAATCATAGTTTTGTACGTCTGTGCCGTATATTTTAAATGTAAGTTGAATCATAGTTTTGTACGTCTGTGCCGTATATTTTAAATGTAAGTTGAATCATAGTTTTGTACGTCTGTGATTCAAGCAACTCTCACGTTACCTCTGATGTTGTGCTAACGTAACAAGTATAAATAAACATCACAATATAATCAGGAACCATCAGTTGACCTTCTCCAACCAACTCTAACTACAACACTTGTACAAGCAGGTCCCTTGTAGAAGTATCTGTAGCTGTAATTGTATGTTATATGTGATGTGCAGGCTTCAACATAAATATGTGCTAATTACTACAGTTCGTTCCGAAATTTGTGAACACTAAGGTTTAATTTGTACGAAATCTACCGGATGGATAACAGTAATTTTGAAAGGCAGTCTTATACTGCCTTATGAATTCATGTTTAACTAATTGGTAGGCAGCTTAGTTGATGCAAAAACGTTTTTGTTATATAATTTTGCATAAACAGCAAAAATGATAATCAAAACTTTAAAAATTTTAATAATCACAAAATGGTAGCAAATGTTTGCAAAGGTGTATCTCTAATACATAATATAAAAAGAAAGGTAACACAGGGAACAAATGATACCTTCCACTTCTATCAATGAAAATGAATGGTGCTACATCGCCACTAACAGTCGTTAGATACATTGTGAACTGATTAATTCCACGGGATTCTCGATTTTCACTTGCGCTGAATTGCATGTGGAGCACGCAAATGCGAAATTATAGAAAAACCTGACAATCGTACTGTTAAACTTCTACATCTACACCAAATCAACATCGCTGTCATTTTACTAACAACATATAATATAAATCTTACAGCACTAAAGGTTTTGGGAGCAAAAATACTTTAGGAAGGTCGCCACTGTTACCTATATACAAATGTAAAAATCAATCATTTCTGTCAAAGTAGATGATTTTATATAGGTCGGTAAAGGCGTTCACAAAGTTTGCAATAATATTATAGAGTTAGAGTTAAGTAATATTGTCATTGTTTTTAAAATTTCAGCCTTTTATCATTACATGTTCATAGTGGACTTTTGCCTAGTTTTGTAGCAAGGCAATTTCCAAATCATGGTCATCGTAAACGTTCACACTTCTGAGTGTCCTGCTGTAATCTTAGTCTCTGTTTATACTGCTCTTATAGTGGACTTTGCCTAGACTTGGCAAGGTACATTCCCAAATCATGGTCACGAACTTCCACACTTCGACTTGTCCTTCTGTACTCTAGTCTTCCGTTTATACTGCTGTATAGTGAACTTTGCCTAGCCTTGGCAAGGTAATTCCCAAATCATGGTCATGCGCAACTTCCACACTTCTGATCTTGTCCTTCTGTCACTCTGGTCTCTCGTTTATACTGTTGTATAGTGGACTTTTGCCTAGCCTTGGCAAGGTACATTCCCCAAATCATGGTCACGCAACTTCCACACTTCGACTTGTCCTGCTGTACTCTAGTCTCTCGTTTATACTGCTGTATAGTGGACTTTTGCCTAGCCCTGGCAAGGTACATTCCCCAAATCATGGTCACGCAACTTCCACACTTCGACGTGTCTTGCTGTACTCTAGAGCTTCTCGTTTATGTTTTGTCTTTATAACAAAATCTGAGCTGCCAAAATGTGTAAATCTTTGCGCTCTACTTTTGTATTTTCTTTCTATTTATGATTGTTTGTTTCCCTGTCCTCTAAACCTTGTGTTCTATTTATGTTATATAACAAACAATGTTAGAAATGTAGGAAATATTTGGCGATTGTCTCTGTGGCTTAGGTGGTTAAGCAGTTGTCTCTGTGGCTTAGGGTGGTTAAGCAGTTGTCTTGCGTTCCGAATGTCGTGGGTTTGAATTCGGCGACTTCGTTCTGTTCACTATTGGTCCCCTCCCTAGAATCCCTAGAATTGTTGCCTGTTCTACTAGTATACTGAGTTCGCGCCTTGTGCAATGTTCATGGTAGTGGTGAGTTATTTCTGTGGAGGTGACGAGATCTTCTTCTTCTTGCGTTCGTTCTCTAGACCAGTTTTAACACACTTTGTGATGCTTGATTTTAAGAACATGTATACTGCACATTGGTTTGGTAGCCCCAACGCATAGACTTCTACACTTTAGACTGTATCCGATTTCAGCCAAAGTGACTGAGATGAATCGTCAATGAATAAACCTGTAGTCAGGTTCTCAATTCTAATGCCACTTTAATACAGTTCATGTATGTATCTAAACCTATAAATTATTTTCTGTTACTTCATAACTGTAATTACATATGATTAATCAAATATATGATATGTGGGTGTATTGCATTGTTGACAAATGGACATAATTAAAGAGATAGTGGGTAATCACATGCGGGTAGCGCATATGTGGGCGTAGCTGCATGTGGGCGGATCAGCATGAAAAAAGGATAGAGGAGCGGTATCTCGGTTCCTAAGACATCGAAAATATGTATTTTCCGATAGTCTTAGGCGACCCATGTGAAAGGGTCGTTCGACCCCCAAAGGTGTCGCGACCCACAGGTTAAGAACCACTGGTCTAGATATACATATAGATAACAAGTGAATACGGAGATTTAAGAACCCAGAGAGAAGCACCGAAGCCAATGAATATTAAACTATTTACCAAACACAGAATTAGAACCACAAACCTTTATTTCTTACGGCACACATTGCCTAGCTCTGCAGACAAACTTACGGCACACATTGCCTAGCTCTGCAGACAAACTTACGGCACACATTGCCTAGCTCTGCAGACAAACTTACGGCACACATTGCCTAGCTCTGCAGACGAACTTACGGCACACATTGCCTAGCTCTGCAGACAAACTTACGGCACACATTGCCTAGCTCTGCAGACGAACGTTTTACAAAGCACAACCAGCTAGATAGATAATATATATATATATGATTACTTGTAATAATCATAGAAGTTGGAGGTAAAATGAAAGTTTTCTACTGTTAAATCTGCAATTCGGGGTTTTTTTAAGAGAAAGGAAGAAAGAAAAGAAGGGGTTGATTGGTGAAAGGACTTCCCAAAAGCTCTCAGTCTCATCTCATCAGTATCTCAGTCTCATCTCATCAGTCTCTCAGTCTCATCTCATCAGTGTCTCAGTCTCATCTCATCAGTCTCTCAGTCTCATCTCATTAGTCTCTCAGTCTCATCTCATCAGTGTCTCAGTCTCATCTCATCAGTCTCTCAGTCTCATCTCATCAGTCTCTCAGTCTCATCTCATCAGTCTCTCAGTCTCATCTCATCAGTCTCTCAGTCTCATCTCATTAGTCTCTCAGTCTCATCTCATCAGTGTCTCAGTCTCATCTCATCAGTGTTTCAGTCTCATCTCATCAGTCTCTCAGTCTCATCTCATCAGTCTCTCAGTCTCATCTCATCAGTCTCTCAGTCTCATCTCATCAGTCTCTCAGTCTCATCTCATCAGTATCTCAGTCTCATCTCATCAGTCTCTCAGTCTCATCTCATCAGTCTCTCTTCATCTCATCTCTCAGTCTCCTCATCAGTCTCCCATCTCATCAGTCTCTCAGTCTCATCTCATCAGTATCTCAGTCCATCTCATCAGTCTCCAGTCTCATCTCTATCAGTGGCTCAGTCTCATCTCATCAGTCTCTCAGTCTCATCTCATCAGTCTCTCAGTCTCATCTCATCAGTCTCTCAGTCTCATCTCATCAGTCTCTCAGTCTCATCTCATCAGTCTTTCAGTCTCATCTCATCAGTCTCTCAGTCTCATCTCATCAGTCTCTCTAGTCTCTCATCTCTCAGTCTCTCAGTCTCATCTCATCAGTCTCATCAGTCTCTCAATCTCATCTCATCAGTCTCTCAGTCTCATCTCATCAGTCTCTCAGTCTCATCTCATCAGTCTCTCAGTCTCATCTCATCAGTCTCTCAGTCTCTCAGTCTCTCAGTCTCATCTCATCAGTCTCTCAGTCTCATCTCTCAGTCTCTCAGTCTCTCAGTCTCTCAGTCTCATCTCATCAGTCTCTCAGTCTCATCTCATCAGTCTCTCAGTCTCATCTCATCAGTCTCTCAGTCTCATCTCATCAGTCTCTCAGTCTCATCTCATCAGTCTCTCAGTCTCATCTCATCAGTCCTCATCTCATCTCATCAGTCTCTCAGTCTCATCTCATCAGTCTCTCAGTCTCATCAGTCTCAGTCTCTCAGTCTCTCAGTCTCTCATCTCATCAGTCTCTCAGTCTCTCAGTCTCTCAGTCTCTCAGTCTCTCAGTCTCATCTCATCAGTCTCTCAGTCTCATCTCATCATTCTCTCAGTCTCTCAGTCTCATCTCATCAGTCTCTCAGTCTCATCTCATCAGTCTCTCATCTCATCAGTCTCTCAGTCTCTCAGTCTCATCTCATCAGTCTCTCAGTCTCATCTCATCAGTCTCTCAGTCTCTCAGTCTCTCAGTCTCTCAGTCTCTCAGTCTCTCAGTCTCTCAGTCTCTCAGTCTCATCAATAATAAATCGAAAACTAAACTTCTACTTCTTCGAACGCTTCATATCGACCACTTATTAACCACTCTGTGCGATTTGTATGTGATCTGAGCCTAAGAGCGATTGTACGTTGTGCCAGTAATGCGCCTACAAGTAAGCCACCACATCCGATTTCTGCTCTGCTTTTTATTTACTAGGATAGCTTCCCTAGGTCCTACATCAGTCACCTCTTACGACATGCCTTGTAGGTCGCAGTGGTACTATTGTTTGCTTCCCTTGCCGGCCCCGCCACTACACCGACAGAATGCTGAACAAGATGATGTGTCGTTTGGCTCGCTCGTTAAACATACTACTCATTCCGTCTAGTACATGCACAGTTCTGCTCATGCAGAGTGTGATATGTAGCGACACACATTAGATTTTCATTCTAGCTACACATCAAACTCTGTTAAATTATGTTAATCTGATTATAGTTAAAAATTAAAAATTAATCTTTTTCATACCTTGTGGTAAATTGGGAGTACGGTGTCATGCATGCATTTTTCTTTGACCAGCGTTACGTGATGAAGGATGTTGTCAACCTTATGCACATTACATTTACTTCCGAGTATTATAAGTTTTAGTTTTAGTTTAAATCATATAGTTTTAGAGCTAAATTATGAATTGAGTATAGGTTGAGCATTTTGTTTGCACTGAAAATATTTTAAAAGAAATTGATGAAAACGAATTGGCAAAGCAACATCAGCTTTTAACAGACTAAATAAAATATAGAACTGCAAGTTATATAGTTTTAACAGACTAAATAAAATATAGAACTGCAAGTTATATAGTTTTAAACAAGTATATTAAACTAAGCTATGATATTTCAATTTCAATGTTGTATCAATACTAACATATGCTAGCGAGAGTTGCAAGGGGATTAAAGATATACAAAGTAAGTTGAATGAGTTTGAAAATAGATGTAGGGGAGGGGGGATGAAATAATAATGGGATGAATTCATGACAAGTGATGAAATCAGAGAACTGTCTGGTCAACCACTAGTAACAACTGTTGTAAGAAGGAGACGATGGAGATATGTTGCGCATACTTTAAGAAGAAATGAGCAAAGAATTACAAAACAAGCATTTAAGTGGGAGGCAAATGGGTTCAAGAAAAACAAACGGCAATGGAAACAATGAAGCTAACTTTACTGAAAAAAGTAAGAAATATTGGTCTCTCTTTCATACAGGATAATAAACAAGTTGCCCAAGATAAAGCAGTATGAAGAAATTGACTGCATGCACTATATAACGTATAATCGTTTGAGAAACATATAATAATAACAATTTGTTTGGTACCCTATTGAGGGTGGGACGACCATTGAGCTATTGCGGTCGGAACAAAATCTCACTCTGAGAGTTTAATCCTGGGACTGCACGCATAGGAAGCAAGTGTTCTAACTAATGTACTATCGTCACTCTATAGCGATGTAATTAAAATGTGCACAAAAACTCACCATAGAATATTGTATTTTATTTTATTTTACCATACAGAAAGAAGAAAAAAAGCTATAGAGAAATATAATTTACTTCAGGTAAACATACAACTGTAAAACGAAATATTAGTTTCTTATTAGTGTCACTATTCTAAAATTATGAAGCAACCAAATAGATTTGGCTAACTATTAACAACGCATAACTCATATACCTCATTTTAATTTATCAATGTCGTATCGTACCTCTTCTTCTTCTTCTTCTTCGAACGCCCCACATCGACTACTTGTTAACCACTCTGTGTGGTTTGTATGTGATCTGAGCCTAAGAGCGACTTACGTTGTGCCTGTCATGCGCCTACAAGTAGGCCAGCAAATCCGATGTCTACGATGCTTTTTATTTACTAGGTAGCTTCCTAGATCCTAAATCAGTTACCTTTCACGACATGCCTTGTAGGTCGCAGTGGTACTATTCTTTGCTTACTTTGCGGGCCCCGGCAACACGCTGGCTGTATCGTACCTGTAACTTTATGTAAACACAAAACAATATAAATGTGTACATAAAGTGAGATATAGAAAACACAAACAATATAAATGTGTACATAAAGTGAGATATAAATGTATACATAAAGTGAAATATAAGAAAACAAAGTAAGCCTTTTATTTATCACAAAGTACAACAATAGACTGAATCAATATTTTTCTCACAATATTTCGGGTAACCATATTAAACCCTATGTTTTTATTTTCCGATCCAGAAGCACTTGAGCTTTCAGCTCTTCGACTCGGTGCCATGGACATCGTAACCCTTCGATTTGGTGCCACGGACATCGTGAATCTGGGAAACCTGTGGCTTTTCTGCCAGCCTGCGGAATTGAACCCGCACTCACAGAGTCTATATAAACAATCACATTTCACTTTCTTTGTATCTTATAATAGTTTCCTGATAAAGTCTTTTTATCGATATGTCTTTTAGTCTTGCACTTTGCAAAGCTATTTTACTTTGTTTCGATAATTCGCCATGACAGTAGTCTTATGTTTTAAGTTGTTGTTTGTGTGTTTGTTTGTTTGTTTGTTTTTTTGGTGTGTTTTTTTTTTGCGTTCGTTCGTTCTTATTCAACTCTTAATATTTGTGCTGTTTGTGACCAGAACATGAGTACATTACAACCCTATTATGCCCTACGTTATATAAGACGGGCATATCCGAATTTTGGCTAAAGTGAATGCATATTATCCAACAGTATATAGATTTGTACAGATGGAAATTTTACATACAGAAAAAACCACTTTAAAGTACCACCCACATATGGAGCTATATTGTAGTATTGGTATTAGATCTGATTGATCAGAGGGAGGCTGTCAGGGCTGACTCATTCCAGTTTAAAGTAATAAACATGTTATCAATCTGTATAAAGGCAATGGGTTGGCTTATTAAAGCGGGTTTCCCATAGGGTACGCCCCTGTTGGAAGCAATGGCACGTCACAAAGCACGAACTTCGTCCATTAACAATACATGTACTAGAGATTTCATGAAAAATCGCCCGAGTGGTTACCGGGGTCCACATTTGGGATGTAAAGAATAGAACCACTGTTACCTGTCACGCATGTCATTAGAGGCGACTAAGAAAGTTTAGCTGAAATTGGATGCATGTGTCCTAAACTTGTAGAAGTCTATGCGTTTAGGGCCTACCAAACCAATGTGCAACGTATACACGTTCTTGGCAAAGATCAAACATATCACAAAGAGTGATTAAAATTGATCGTAAAGAACGAACGCAAAGAGGAAGATATGAAAAACTGTGACTAAGTTCAGAGTCAAACCTACAACCTTCATAATGACAGGCACACGTCTTAGCCACTCTGCCAAAGAGTTCTAGTCACAAAATGTCTCAGCATGACTCTAGTGAACTCTAGTGAAGATACAAAACTTCAAATTTACGTTCTTATAAAATCCAACATTAGTTCATGAAACCTGGACTATTTTATTTTTCTAATTGGAGAAACATTTTGTGGGTAATTGAAATAGTAGCAATTATTTGGTGTTTAGTTGGTTTCGAATAATTGCTGCTATTTCACCATCCGATCTCGAACCAATTCATTTCTCTTTTAGCAAAGTTATTTGGTACACCACATTTAAAGATTTGCGCAGCAGAAATGAATGATGCTCATCTTACACTATCTTAAACTTGCACCGCAGATTCTACGACCTATATATTTTAAAGAGTGCTCTTTTAATTTGAGAAGGCTGAAATTTCGTGATAAACAACTTTAAACGAAATAGGTCACAGAATTGGACTGGCTCGAATTCTGAGTATGGCAGTTTGATTATATCTTAACTTCTTACTAAACAGAGATTATATTCTGTAGACTGTTAATAAAAGCGGGCACTCAAACTTTATTAGATTACCAGACAGGAATTAATTCTTATTTTTCATGTCTGTTGGCATACAAGCTCTGATATAACCAAAACAAGGTTCGTCCTTAGGTTGAAAGGGCGTGCCTCGGCTGAAAGAGGTTTTAATCCTCTACACAACAAACAAACAAGCAATTGTTACATGAGAAATATAATCTTGTCAGACTTTACTTTCAGAATAAGCACAAAGTGTTACTTATGCAATATCGTCTAAGAAATGACTCATCACCTGATTCTCCAGGCACCGTATAAATGTTGACGTATGCATGATAACATTGACATAACCACACTCATCTAGTTCACAGTGTCTCCAGACTGTGGTGAATTTATTTTTTTATTTTCCTAAAGTCTACAAACATAATGGTATAAATAAATGGGACATGTAGCGAAGACAACAAACACATTAACTATTTGATGGAATTATTTTTAACTATCTTGAAAACTACTTTTTTCAATTTACATTTTTTTCACACCGGAGCATATCCTGCAAGACTGTTCTCTCCTGTGTGAGCTGACTAGCAACATTTGGTCACATCCAGTCGACCTGACAACTAAGATTTGGGAAAACCTGACAGACCTGAAGCTAACTGCCCAGTTTGTGGTCTACAGTAAATTAAGCGCATGACCAGAGATCGCTGAGAAGAAGAGGAATTTACATTAGCTGTGACATACGGAAGCCAATCATGGACAAAATACAAACAGATATAAAAATCTCTGAGGGTCACAGATATGTGATTTTATAGAAGAATGATGAGAATCACATGGACTGCTAAAATGACTAATGTTGAGGTGTTGAGTGAGGTTAATACACAGTCATCATTTTTCTTGTCATCAATATGAGAAAGAGGCAGTCATCCTTTTTCGGACATGTGATGAGGAAGGGAGATTTAGAACACATTGTAATAACTGGTAAAATCGACGGTAGACGACACACAAGAAGACAGAGAGAGACAATTAAGAATAGTTTGACTTCATGACACGGTAGAGCGTCAACATTTTTGATAGCTTCTTCTTTTTCTTCTTCTGCGTTCGCCCGCTGTCAACTCAGGCGGGAGTCATAACGACTGGTATTGCGCTTCTGAGTTTTGCGTGAAGCCTGCTTACCATTTTACCGATGTCCCTGGCCATGTGGTGAGCCTTCGTCATCTTCAGAGGTATTTGAAGTTTAGATCCTTCAAGTGTGATCGTTACAGGAAACCTGTTGTCCATGAAACACTTGCCTTTAGTCCTCATACCATCGGTACTTTTACGGCCAGTGTTGATTAGTGAAGTTCGACTTCTCTATCAGATTTCCTGCCTTCCGTGGAGTCGTTCCGTACGCATCGTATGATAAACACTCTTTAATGATCTTTTACTGCCGTATATTTGGGCTTGGATCTACGCCATTTACTACTTTGCTGACTAGTTGCGGTCGTTCCGGTTTAGGAGCGTTATCAACCCTTCTAGGACTAGTCATTAGAACGGTCACTTTTTGTATTCATTGCTCTTTTACGATCATTTTTCGCCGTATATTTGTGCTTTATGATCTTCGCCTAAGAGTATGTCTACAGTATGTGCACTTTCTGACTATGTGAGGTCGTTTCGGATCAAAAACATTCTCAGTCATTGGAGACACATGTGCTTGTCACACAAACGATCATTTTTTGGCTGTTTAATTGCCTTTATATGATCTGAGCCATAGTGTTTGGACATTATTTTACGATGATGGGCATCCGAAAAGTATCGCCCTTCGCCAATGCTTGGGGTTGTACCAGTCAAGCCCTTACATTATCGACGTTACTTTTCTATCCACGGCGAGTTTATTCCTGTAAAGAAGTATTCTCAGCCGTTTAGCATTTCAACTACTCTGAATTTTCCCTGTTCCCGGGAAACACTGGACTGGGGCAGCCCACATATATTTTAGAGGGTCTTTCATTCGGCGCTAGCAACGCAACTGAAATTGTGTGCGCTCGCCAACATCTGGACAATCTTCCGGGGATGTCAGTTGTTAGTGCAACAGTACCGTGCCCGGTTGTTCTAGGGGGAGCAGTTTCGTTAGACACAAGAGCGCAACTTAAGCATTTGCGCTCGGCCTACCTTACCCAATAGATGTATCCGCGTTTGCCACCGATACGGAGTTTACTGCAATCGTCCATTGTATCGTAACGATACGTTATAGTGTTTTCAGAGATACTTGCCAAGAGCTGGCAACTGTGGTGCGACCACTGTCTCGTTACACATCGTTCTCATGGATTCTTGCCCGACAGTTGGCAATTACAGTGCGGCAATTGACTCCGGAGGAGTTTGTTTTCGTTCAAAGATGACTCGTACGCTACTATTTCTTACGTTTGCCTTGCATTTGTGCAACTTCTCATCGGGCCTCAGCCAGGAGATGATTTTTCATTTAGGGCTTTGGACCTGTATTACGTTTCTGTGCTTGCACTACTACCACTACCTTTAGCTCTCCCTCGATGCCTAGCCGCTTAGCCAGACATCATTCTATGTATGTTTCCATGGTCACCACGTGGAGTTGGGGTAGGATCTTGATTAGTGCCAGCTCACTAAACCTGACGCGACGTTGTTCCCTACTGCGCCTTTGACCCCCTTGATGATAGCAAACACCAAAGACAGAGATTTATGGAGATCTCTGATCGTCTACGACATCTGGCACGGCACCTGATGATGATGGTGCGTTAAAAAATTACCACGTAAGTTAGTTTGTTATTCATTTTTATTCTCCAATTATAAGATTAATTATAAGATTAATTATAAGATTAATTATAAGATTAATTATAAGATTAATTATAAGATTAATTATAAGATTAATTATAAGATTAATTATAAGATTAATTATAAGATTAATTATAAGATTAATTATAAGATTAATTATAAGATTAATTATAAGATTAATTATAAGATTAATTATAAGATTAAGCTTAGTTCTTATTTATTCTTCTTCTGCTTCGTTCGGTTTATATCAACCAATTGTTAATCCACTCTTGTGATATGTATGTGATCTGTGCCTTAGTGTGTGTGTGGGTTCGTTGTGCCAGTTATGCTCTTAGAGACCCTAGGCCAGCACACCTGGTTTTTACATATTATTTTTATTTAGGCTCATCGCCCTAAATCGTTGGTTGTGGACAAAAAAAAAGGACTTTGACATAGGGAGTCCATCCATCTAGGCGTCCCAGAGCTCCTTGGTCTTTTATCTCGGTTTAAAGCCGCTGCGGAAGTAAACATTTACCAAAAAAATTAAAATAAAATTCTACAAAACTGCTGCCATCTTTAAAATTACATCATTGACTCTCATCTGTGCTACGGAGTTTGTGCACTGTCGATGAGATATTACTATGTAAGAAAGAGATTAAATCACACATCGTTAGTCGCCGAATTTCAATAATGATGGTCCTATCAAAATGTGTAAATATGAAGAAAGAAAATGTTGGACGCAAGAGGTACGATAGCATGGACGAAGGAGATTAGATTTCAAGAAAGAAATATTACAAAAAAGGGGAAGTAATAACCCATTTCCATTGTCAAATAGCAGACATAAATATGAAGAACGACAACTCTCAATCTAAACAAAAATGGAAACGATGAATGCAAAAAAATCATAAGACGTCGATAAAACCAGTGAAGTAATCAGCGTCCAAAAGAAAACCGATATTCTGTTTGGATACACAGAAGTTAAATAGGAGATCTCCAACCCCAAAAAACTTGTTGCACTAAGATAGTGACGATGAAGGACAGAAGATTGAACTACTACGATTGGAACACAACGGACGTACTCGTACATTAACCGAGAAAGCCAAGGATATTATCTTGAATAATGACAACAACTAATCGATGGATCACATTGAACGTACTCTAACATTTGCAATGAAAGACATTATACTATCAGATAAAGACTAGATAAGATATTCAGACTACCAGTAAAGATAGAGATATGATTAACAGATTGCACGCAAGTAATGCACAGAATAAGAGATATAGTTGCCATGACAAGGACGTAGTACAATTCTGGAACTCGTTAACGAGATTTTATATATCAACTTTGTGTAAGAAATATTTTTCAGAGAAGTACGTAATCGTACCATACCAAGAATGTAAGAACCAAAGTCGAGTTACAAATTGTAAAATTGTAGGCAATGTCCCATAATCAGAGTGCACATATATATGTATATTTGGTTAAGTCTGGTATCTGGTATTTGGTTACGTGTATATTATATCGTATATATATCACAACCCAAGAGTACTTGGTTCAAATTCTGCTGCATGCAGTTTGGAAGAAAACACTTGTCCCGTGGATTTTTACGAACGGTAAAAATAGACCTCACCGTTCAGAAAACAATGGCAAACTACTGGACGTATAGGTTGTGCTTAGAAAATCAAATACTCGTTTACTATGGATGATAGCGACGTCCTGTAAAGGATATGCCACAATTGTTTCATACATACACTCATATATATATATATATAACTTACAACATGCCCAGATTATGCATACCAAATGTGTACTATACTTGTCAATTTCCTATTCTTATAGGTTTGTTTGTCAATTTTTAAGGCTTTCTTTTAACACGTCTCAAACTAAAATACACTGCATCAAGATCACGTGACGTAAAGACGTCACATATTTACTCTCTAAATATACTTCGTGAGTGAATCACGTGGCATTAAAGATGTCTTTGATGCTAAGTTTAAGTTTTGTGATACTACAAAAATCTGATACTCAAGAAACATATTCCGAACCAGTTCAGCAAAGATAAGTGGCAACGCTTTGCTTTCGAATATATTGATTTAATAGCTGTGTGTGTGTGCGCGAGTATGCATTTTTAAAATATATTTTCCCGCCCGTGTGTTACCGGGGAACACATGAGAGAGGTATTAACTTAGATAAGAAAATAATTTTTATATAAATAAGTAAATTATGACACTGCTTTGGAGGTGTCGATAGCGAATTCGATAACCTGTTCGATGCCCAAAACAATTTATCGTGTGCACACTGTGCGCGATTGCACTACAGGTTTTCTGATCCTTTATCTTATGAATTAAATTACAAGTACCACAGAAGCCAGAGTAAAGCTCGCCTGAAAGGGTTAAGGACACTGATGATAAGGAAAGCTAGTTTTAAAAAATCATCAGTCTGTTGTTAATTGCATATCCTTTACAGGACTTTGCGAATCAATCACAGATTTGTAAAGCAGTTTACGATTTTTCTAGGTATTATTACGTTCAGTAGTTTGACATTGCTTTCTGAACAGGTAGTTCCATCGTCCTTTTGTAAAAATCCACGAAGAAAATGATGCATCTTTGAGAACAGAGAAAATAGTGTTTTTTGTTAGAGTCAATTCAAGTAATCAAACAGTTGCATTCAGTGTTTCACTATAAATAATCCAATGCAGATATTACACATGTTGAGCACTAAACAATGAACCCAACTTTACAATAGTATTTTAGAGCTTGTTTGACGAGCTTGGGATGGAGATGAGTGTTGTTTAAACACAATAGCTATATATTCGGCAACCGATAACAATCCTGGAAGATTGCATTGCAGTCTAGACAACGGTAACGAAATCTGTAATAAACAGGATTTTAAAACCTAACAATGAAGAGTCATAACATGCAACATGAAAGCAAAGGCGAAACACGTAAAAATAAAACAATGTAGTTTTACAAAGTACAGAAACAAGATACATCGACGTTGCGACCAAAAAGCATTTATCAAGTAAAGGGTACAGAACAAATAAATGTCCATTCAAAACAAAAGATCTGCACCTACTTGACGTTATAGAGAACATTTCTGGTATTTAAAAAACATAGAGGTCAGACTTAACCACAAATAGAAGTCATAAAAACGAAATATTTAAACACTACTCAATTAAAATTTTAATTCAAGTATAAACAGATGTTGGACGTCTGTGACTTAGTGGTAGTGAGCTTGATCACAAACCAAGAGTGCCTGGTTCAAACTCCACGACGGTTAATTTGGAAAAAAATTTGAGATCGTGGATTTTTACGAATGGTAAAAATGTACCTCATGGTTTAGAAAGCATGTAAAACTACTGAGCTTATGAGTGGTGCCTAGAAAAGCAATAACTCGTTTACTGTGGTTGATGGGAAGGTTCTGTAAAGGATATGCCACGATTTTCGTTTTTTTGTTTTTTCATAGACAGATTAATCAACAACTATTGCAATAGAAAATGAAGTAAGTGAAATATTTCTGAATCTAAGTAACTACACACAGGAGAGATTGTTAGTCATCATCATCATCAAGTAGCTTGTCCCTTCCGAAACTTGCTCCAATGAAAAAGTCCTGAAAAACTCTCTATTCTGTGCAAGTTGACCGGTGTCAGCAGCAGTCATTCTCAGATCGTCAATGACATCTTGCACCCATCGTCTTGTAAACCTTCTTCTCATTCTTCTTCCAGGTATCATTCCCTCCAAAATTATCTTCTCTAGTTACTCATGTCGTTTGATGTGTCTGAAATATATTTTATTTTCCTTGATTTTATTATCAACAGGTAAATTCACTAGAAACTTTATAATAGAAGCAGAAGTCTTGAAAAGCTAGAAGAGAAACCATACTGAAAGAGGAAAGCAACGAAAAGTAAACAATTATTTTCGCTAATGCACTATCAGTAGCTGCAGCAGTAAAAAAACTAGAAAATGAAGAATATACGAATTTAGAGAAACAATATATAATCTTTTCTGGCATTTTACAAGAGCTGTGATACAGTGAATCCAGTCTCATTAGAACATACATGAAGGAGTTTAGTTTAGTCTAGTTTAGTTTAGTCTAGTTTAGTTTAGTTTAGTTTAGCCTAGTTTAGTTTAGTCTAGTTTAGTTTAGTCTAGTTTATTTTAGTTTAGTTTTTTTAGTTTAGTTTAGTCTAGCTTATTTTAGTTTAGTGTAGTTTAGTCTATTTTAGTTTAGTTTAGTTTAGTCTAGTTTAGTTTAGTTTAGTCTAGTTTATTTTAGTTTAGTTTAGTTTTTTTAGTTTAGTTTAGTCTAGCTTATTTTAGTTTAGTGTAGTTTAGTCTATTTTAGTTTAGTTTAGTTTAGTCTAGTTTAGTTTAGTTTAGTTTAGTTTTTTTTTAGTTTAGTCTAGTCTAGCTTATTTTAGTTTAGTGTAGTTTAGTCTATTTTAGTTTAGTTTAGTTTAGTCTAGTTTAGTTTAGTTTAGTTTAGTCTAGTCTAGTTTATTTTAGTTTAGTTTAGTTTTTTTTAGTTTAGTCTAGCTTATTTTAGTTTAGTGTAGTTTAGTTTATTTTAGTTTAGTTCAGTTTAGTCTAGTTTAGTTTAGTTTAGTTTAGTTTTTTTTAGTTTAGTCTAGTCTAGCTTATTTTAGTTTAGTGTAGTTTAGTCTATTTTAGTTTAGTTTAGTTTAGTCTAGTTTAGTTTATTTAAGTTTAGTCTAGTTTAGTCTAGTTTATTTTAGTTTTCGGATAACCATCACTGCACATCGAACTAATTAGTCAATAATTGCTACGATCTCATCCTCAGTATGTCTCTCAGCGTGTGGCAACTAACGACACCAGTTCTCTGTTGGTTTGCTGTTCTTCTTTGGCTACCAGTATAATGCTCTTGTCTAGATACACCGCATTTGACTTGATATTCTTGCAGTTTTATTAGGGTTGTAGATTCCCCAATATTACTTGAATCATTTACACGTTCTCTCTCCATTAGGGATTTCAGAATTTCAGCCTGGTTCATTGTTCGTTCGCTTTTTACAGCAGCCATACCCGCAAGCCTAGAGGTGCGTTAATTTTCCCTTAAACCTGCATGCCCTGGTAACATTATAATTATTTGTGTCAGCATAGACCTATTCAGAGGTACAGATGATTGTCTCCGAGCTCAGCCTGTTTCAATCTTCCCGAGCGTACTCATCGAGTCACTGAAAAAATAAGCATGGATACCGGATAAAAGTCTTTGACTTCAGCCAGACCCTCGCTTTAGTTAATGCCATGATTTCCATAGTGATACTGCTTGTGGTCACGGCACAACCACCACTGCCTTTCTTCACGACATCACCTCTGACTAAGCCAGTGAAATGTATACGGATGTAGACGACAGATTAGCAACGGAGGCAGAGCAAAATGTCTTCCCTGGTCAATTTCGACTTAGAAAACTGTCATCATTAATGAGTACCCATTCACTCTATTTGTCAGTACATCCAACGCTTACTTGATGTATTATGTATTCGCTTTTGTTTTTTACTGCTCACACATTCTCTGTCTCTTCTAATAAGCATATCTTCATCTTCTTCTTCATCTCGTCTCTCTCTCTCTCTCTCTCTCTCTCTCTTGGAGGTCTCTGTAGCGTAGAGGCTAGGTGATCGTCTCTCGTGACAAAGGTACCAGGCTCGTTCCCTCGTGGAGTCATTTGAATATTTTTCCAGAGATCCCTGATTTCAGTATAGGTGAGATTGAGTTACTAGTCCTATCGGAGACGGACGATAAAACGTAGGTCCCGTATTCAATTTGAGCACGTGAAAGAACCATTGACAGTTCATAATCGAGAAGAGCAGGCGGAAAGCCGTTGCTCGAGCAAAATTCATTAGAAAAATTTATTTAAATAAAATGTTTACAAAAATATTTTTACCATCTTCAAATTTCATCGGGGACTCTAGCCGGTGCTACAGGGTTCGTGCACTGCACTGAGATCTTCATGTGTAAGAAAGAGATCGGAGCACATATGGCTACTCACCAAAGTGTAATGATGATGTTCCTATCAATCAATCAATCAATCAATCAATCTCTCAACTCTATCACTCTTTGCAACTCTCTTTCTCAACCCTTTCTCTCTCTCTCTCTCTCTCTCTCTCTCTCTCTCTCTCTACTTTAAGCGTTGCCATTAAACAAACTTATTATTTTACACTGCTTTGTTTATGCTTTACGAATTCCAATTTGGAAAAAAAAATTAATATCGTTTTCTTTTCGGAAAAAAAATCTTAAAGTTGATAACTAAATGTCTCTTTTCCGTGATAAATAGTATTTCGTGTTCTGCCCTTTATTCGATGGAAAAATAACGGCTTGTCCCCTTTTAATCTATTCCTTTCCAACTTCCTACTCCTCGGAAATGGTTCCTTCTCTCTTCTGGAATCTGATACAACGATCTGTCAAGCTTTCACGCAAATCCCAGGAAAACTTGCCTTCAATTTTTACCTGTTCTTATCTGTCAATTTTATGTTCTCTTTTTCTCAACGTTTCTCTTACCTGGTCAAAGCTATGAATGTTCTTTTGGATGACGCCTGCCTACTTTGTTGCTTATTAACATTATTTTCCTGTTCTTTAATCTATGAAACCTGCTACTTCAACTTTGGGAAAATCTTAAATTGATATAAATCATCTGTTCAGCTGTAATGTATTCGTATTCTGCCATTTATTGTGTAAATTAACAGGCATGATCCTTTTAATCTATACTCATTTCTCAAATGGTTCTTTTACGGCAATTGTACGTGTGTTTGTATACAGGCAAGTGTAGTGTTTTTATTACACATGTTTTGTGTTTATGTTCTTTTTTTAACTGCATGGTCAAGTGGTTTCTGTTGTGAGGTGTCGTTTGCTATTAAGCATTTTTCATGTGTTTGTATACAGGCATGTTATTTGGTTTGAATAGGTTTTACTGTTGTACAGCTGTGTGTTTGTATAAGGCATGGTTTGTGTGTTTGATTACGGCATGTTTTTACTACTATCTTTTAATACACTGCAGGCATGGTGTGTGTGTTATGTTATACAGCATGGTTAGTGTGTTTGTATAAGGCATGGTTGTAGTGTGTTTGTATACAGGCATGGTGTGTAGTGTGTTTGTATAAGGCATGGTTGTAGTGTGTTTGTATACAGGCATGGTGTGTAGTGTGTTTGTATAAGGCATGGTTTGTAGTGTGTTTGTATACAGCATGTGTGTAGTGTGTTTGTATACAGGCTTTAGGTTATGTGTTTGTATACAGGCATGGTGTGTAGTGTGTTTGTATACAGGCATGGTGTAATGTGTTGTATACAGGCATGGTGGTGTGTAGTGTTGTATTTTTTATACAGGCATGGTGTGTAGTGTGTTTGTATACAGGCATGGTGTGTGGTGTTTGTATACAGGCATGGTGTGTAATGTGTTTGTATACAGGCATGGTGTGTAATGTGTTTGTATACAGGCATGGTGTGTAATGTGTTTGTATACAGGCATGGTGTGTAATGTGTTTGTATACAGGCATGGTGTGTAATGTGTTTGTATACAGGCATGGTGTGTAGTGTGTTTGTATACAGGCATGGTGTGTAGTGTGTTTGTATACAATGTGTGATGTGTTGTAACAGTGGTGTGTTTTATACAAGCATGGTGTGTAGTGTGTTTGTATACAGGCATGGTTTGTAGTGTGTTTGTATACAGGCATGGTGTGTAGTGTGTTTGTATACAGGCATGGTGTGTAATGTGTTTGTATACAGGCATGGTGTGTAATGTGTTTGTATACAGGCATGGTGTGTAGTGTGTTTGCATACAGGCATGGTGTGTAATGTGTTTGTATACAGGCATGGTGTGTAGTGTGTTTGTATACAGGCATGGTGTGTAGTGTGTTTGTATACAGGCATGGTGTGTAGTGTGTTTGTACACAGGCATGGTGTGTAGTGTGTTTTTATACAGGCATGGTGTGTAGTGTGTTTGTATACAGGCATGGTGTGTAGTGTTTTGAAGTGCCATTGAAAATATTCATTTTTTAGACATATTTTTTCTGTTGTTAAAATGTGAACTTTCGTCTATACACTTAGTCTTTCGTGTGTACACTTTAATCTTTCGTCTGTACACTTAGTCTTTCGTCTGTACACTTAGTCTTTCGTGTGTATACTTAGTCTTTCGTGTGTGCACTTAGTTTTTCGTCTGTACACTTTAGTCTTTCGTCTGTAAACTTTAGTTTTTCGTGTGTACATTTTAGTCTTTTGTAGGTACACTTTAGTCTTTCGTGTGTACACTTAGTCTTTCGTGTGTGCACTTGTCTTTCGTGTGTACACTTAGTCTTTCGTGTTACCGCCACTACGTTACCGCCTCTCTCATATTATAATAATCAGGATTCAAACTCATTGTGGTCTGCATACTTTAATGTGAATTTCAGACTGGATCTCATTAATTATATCGGTCAACCTAGTCAGATCAAATCTAATTCAGACAAGACATGCCCAATAACTTGTTTTCCTTAAAACAGAAGATTACAAATGTACGAATAGTGTAGTAAAATGAGCTATAAGCTGTAGTGAACTCGATAATTTATTTTTATATTTTTTGCCGATCCAGAAGCACTTGAGCTGAAAGCTCTTCGGCTCGGTGTCATGGACATCGTAACCCTTCGGCTCGGTGCCACGAACACCGTAAATCTGGGAACCTGTAGCTTTTCTGCTAGTCCGCGGAGTTGAACCCGCACATACAGAGGACTTGTCACCCGTAGTCCAACGTGCTACGAACATGCTGGGCACGCGGGCGAACTCGATTAGAACTCAAACGTACTTGGTTCAAACTACGCTGGGCAAAATTCGTTCCCTTGGGATTTTTACGAACGATAAAAATAGACCTCTCCTTTCAGAGGGTTATAGCCATTTAATGAACGTATAAGTGGTGCCTGGTGGCGTCTGTAGCTTAGGTGATAGTGACTCGGTCTATTAACCCCGACGTTCTGAGGTCATATCACGCTGTGGACAGTTTGGTTGCAAATTGTTTCGCGGGATTTTACAAAAGCACGATGATACCACCCGTTCAGAAAGCAATGGCAAACTACTGAACTAATGCCTAAAAAAATCACAAACAGCGTTAAAAGGCTGGGGATTGTTTCGCAAAGTCCTGTAAAGCATATGCAATTAACTATTTTAAAATAAGTTTTGCCTAGAAAATTGATGACTCGCTTACTGTGGTTGATGGCTAAGTCCTTTAAAGGATGTTATGTTATGCGATCAACGTCATGGCACATTGGGCATTCCCATTCATGCTCTGGTCTCCGCTACAGCAGCCATCCCAAAGTCTAGCTGCTCACCATACCCATGAGAAGTTGATTACTATATCTTCTCTCTTTACCGCGAAGACGACACTGTCTGACATGTCCAAACTTAACGCCTAATTCTGGAACACGTTTCAGTGTCTGAGACTTGCCCATGTCACATAATTGAGAACGTACCTCATTGATGATATCGACTCTGTCCATACTTCTGCCCGCTTGAGTCGGGGCATTGTTTGCAAGAGAGTCAGCACGTTCGTTACTCTGCACTCCAGCCTGTCCAGGCATGTACAGGCATGTCATTTTCTTGAGATGTGATCTCTGAATGATGTCTACCCATTCCACACGTACACTTCCAGATTCAATCATTTGAGGCATATTCATCGAGTCTGATATGATAATAGTATGGGTTACCTGTAGCTCAGCCACATGACAGCTCTAGAGGCAGCGGTGATCTCCATAGCCATGCTCGATGTCATTGTCTCGAAAGCGCCGCAGTCCTCATGAAGTGGGCGATCGTTGCGTTGTGCTGAATAAGCCCACGATGATCTGGTTCCGCGTCTGACAAAACCATCGATGTAGATAATAATATCACCTGGATAGGAGTGCTGATCTGCGAGTGCAAGAATCTCCGCATTGACGATTATTCTGATATTATTATACTCTTTTCGTACCGTTATACATTACATGGGCCTGCAAGTAATTTTTCTATATCGTTCTATTCTGTGCAACGTGCTAAATCGCTATCGAATTGAGTCGTATTTTCATTTTCTATCTATCTATTTCAATAAAGTTTGATTGGAAGTATCCACGGCGTCCTTTCTTTCTTGAACCGTTTGTCTTCACTTCAATGCCTTCGGTTGACCAGATCATTTCTCTCAAGGTGTGCCCAACATATCTCCATCTTCCTTCTTATAACAGGTAATTTCCACTTCTCTTCATTCCAACATATCTCCATCTTCTCCTTCTTATAACAGTTGTTACTAGTGGTTGACCAGACAAGACTTTCATTTCATCACTTCTCTCAAATTCGTTCCATTTTATGTACATTATGTTTCGCAGATATCTATTTTCAAATGCATTCATTTGCTTTCTGTATCTTTAATTCTCCAACTCTAGCTGGTATATATTGAAACGTATTCATCAATGGAATTAAAATGTGTAAACTAGTTTTGAAACTTTATAACTTGGAGCTATACATATTTTTTTAGACAACGATATATACTGTTCTTATATAGCAACGCGAAGAAACGCCTTTGCATTATGAAACACGCTTGAAGATCAAATCAATGGGAAGTACTTCAACACAGGAGAGATTGTATCGAAATGTAACCCTAGAAGAAGTACTCTTCATCCTGGGAATCGACACTGCTGCATAATATACACATCTTTCCTTCGTCCATCTTTCCTATCTGTTGAAACATCATTAATTTGCAATAATTTTACCATACGCAATTACGATCAGCAACTCCGACGATCCGACGTTATACGTTGTTAGTATTTATCTCAATGAACGTGTACTTTCACATGAACAGTTGTATATAGATTTGTCTAGATTGTTAAATTATTAACATATCAAGTAGTAGCAAGTCCCTTACGGAACGTCACTTTCAGCATAACAACCCACTCGTCTCTTGCGAGTTCTCCCACCCCCTCTTGTTCAATGTCTCTCTGATTTCCTGTTGCCACAATGATATTTGCTGTCCGCTGCCTCGTATTCTAGAAATCATGCCTTCCATTACCATTCTTTTCAAACCACTGTGAGGTTTAACATGGTCAAAATATTTCATCGTCAGGGACATGATGTATGCTTGTTTCTATCGTTCTTCTCGAACATTTTGATCATTCTTATTGTGATATATAAACAGTCTTTGCCAAAAACTGTTAGAACTTTGCTCCCCCATCATTCCCCGCTAGTGTAGGACAGGCGCAAACGAAACCTACGTTTTCGGCCTAGATATGATGTTATTTATGAGCCAATGCTTCTCGATATGTAGGTCCTGTAGAATCTTGGACCATAGGTACCCACACAAACATGTTTAGTATTGTTGTCACTTTTTCGTAGGCGATGTTAAGACAGTAAAATAAATATGATGATAACTTATAAATATTATTTGTTGTAACTTTTACCGTAGACTAGATACAAGTAACTTTTTCTTTTTTCCAATTCTGTTTTGCCTCACAGCGTCAGGTCAAAACGGGCCTTTGTGTGTGCTTCGTAGATATTGTCTTTCGTCGCCTCTGTTAACTTGATGCACCTCTTTTGCGTGGCCTGCCTTTTGCTTTGTATCCATTGTATCAGAGAAGCATTGCTCTTTGAGGTGCACTGTCTGTTGGTAATCTGCTTATGTGGCCAAACCATTTAATTTGTTGTTTCTTGATGAAGTTCAGTACTGATGTTGTACCCACTTTTTCCTGATGTCTTCATTTCTCAACCGGTCTCTTCTTGTTACCCCCAGCATTTTGGGTAGACACTTCACCTCTGTCAAGACTAGCTTTCTTCTATAATTTGTTGTCAGCGTCCAGGTTTGACACTGGTAGCATAATGTGGGGAGAAAGATTGTGTTGAACATTGCTCTTTTTGTGTTCATGGTGAAATGTTTCCATTTTAAAATTGGCACCATTTGCCCTATCATTTGATTTGCTTTGTTGCATCTGTGTTAAATTTCATTAGTCATTCTTCCATTTGCTGAAAAAATGATCCCGAGGTATGTGAAATTCTGTACACATGTAACGACTGTTAGATATTTCAGTGAATGTCTTGGGGAGTATTAAGATCTAGACTGTTGACAGCTCATGGAAACAATCATTAATGTTGTATGTGGTTTTTTTTTTATGAATGGGAGTTATCAAGAACAGTTGAACAACTTCCTTGTTAGAAAAACATAATTCAGTCGTCGCAAGATATGTCAAGCAACATCAATGTCATTTCTTGTTAAATATTAGCTTTGTCAGCACAACATATTGCACTAGTCAGGAATGCAACAATGTGGCCAAACAAAGCAAATTACTTTAGAATAACGTGTATCTACATACGAAAATGAGCATTTGATCCCAGATATAAAAAGTATTTTGTACAAAGTTGTGGAAACGCTGTGCGTTCGTTTAGTGCAGCGTTTATCAAAGTGGGGTACCCAGTGGGAGCTGAAGCGTTCTACTGGGGCGATAGTGGGTTCAGAATAATTTGGGGGATGTTCATGCAATTAGAGGTCGGTGACTCCTTAAAGAAGAAATTAAATGCATATGTAAAAAAATTATGTTCGTGTTTTTGCGATTGAATAATCATTTAAAATTTGAATTCTGCATTTTTATTCATCTTATGCCCGTCTCACAGGATCCATTTTTTCATCACTTTTTGATTTCATGCATATAATCATTTGAAAATTGACCATGTATTACAGAAATATATATAAATGTCTATATCAAAGAGAAAATATAGCATTTATGTATGTGGGAGGGGGCGTTGGCAAATTGTTATAATGTGGAGGGGGTGTTACTAAGTTTATGTTGTGCAAAGTGGGCGGTGTAGAGGGCAGTATTTAAAGTTTATGTTGTGCAAAGTGGGCGGTGGGGGGCGTTACAAAGTTTATGTTGTGCAAAGTGGGCGGTGGGGCGTTATAAAGTTTATGTTGTGCAAAGTGGGCGGTGGGGGACAGTTATAAAGTTTACTGTTTGTGCAAAGTGGGCGGTGGGCTGAAAAAGTTTGGGAATCTATGGTTTAATGCAAATGTAGGCGTTTGAAAAGAAACTGATCATGGATGGACGAAGCAGAGGATGTTATTAAACAGGGCTGTATTCTAGAGGAGCTGGAGTATGGGGAAGAATGGATGGTTGTATCAGAGGATATGATTAAATACACCAGGGGTGTCCATACACTTGAGCGTTGCTGTAGGAATGGGGCTATAGAGTGACGGGAAGCGGAGATTACGTCACTCGTCGATCAGCACTCTCATCAAGGGAAGATCATTATTTACACTGATGGCTCTGTCAGGCACGGAACCAGATCAACGTAGGCTTAGTCCAAAGACACAGAAACATACTTACGGATGACTATGGCGACTTAGAAACAACAACATCGAACATGACTATGGAGATCACCGCTGCCTCCATGGCTATATTGTGAGTGGCTGAACAACAGATCACTATTGTCATATCAGGTTTCATGAATATCTTTCAAATGATTGAGTCTGGAAGCCTGCACGTGGAATCTGTTGACGGCATTCGGCGGTCAAATTCCAAGACCATAACTTAACTGTACACACATGGACATGCTGGATTGCAGGGCAACAAACGCTGCTGACGTTCTTGCAAATAATACCTGTACTCAAACTGTCAGAAGTATGGACAGAACTGATGTCATTAAAGCAGTTCCCTCTCAGCTATCTGATACGGACCAGTCTCACGACACTGGAAAGCTTCCCAAGAATTAAGTGTCAAGTCTGGACATGCCAGACAGTGTCGTCTTCGTGGTACAGTAAAGGTAAAAGAACCATTTTTATACCACATATCACCTACGGGTGTTAGGCCCGTATTTTTTCATTGACCGTCTGAACACGATGGGTGGTGTGGTCAACATCACACCAGCTGTCTTTACTTTCCAGTGATTTTCCTGAATTGAAGCTAGATCGACCTTAGAGCCGTTACCGTCGGTAAATATTCCACGCCCACTGTGGAATTGAACCCCTGACCATTAGCCCAAGAAGCGAACACACTAACAACTACACTACTGTGGCTCTTCTCATGTGTACGGTGAGCAGGTATACTTTTTAATGGCTGCTGCAGAGGAGGACGGAGCACCCATGATAATAATTAATGTGCTATGCGATCTATAGTGACAACTGTTATAGGAAAGAGAAGATGGAGATATGTTGGACACATCTTGAGGAAAAATTATCAACGAATATCAAAGCAGGCATTGAAGTGGGATGCAAAGGGTTCAAGAAAGAGATGACGACCTAGAGAGACCCTGAAACGAATAGGGGCTTGCAGGCCCTATGTAACGTATAATAGTACGAGGGGAATTATTATTATTATGTGATCTTCTACATAACATAACATTCGTTTGGTGCAATCAATTGCTCATTTCAACTATACACTTCGTATGCGACTGAAATTACAGCTGAGATTCAATATGCTTTTGCTTTTCTGCTATTTTCTAACACTTTAGGAGCACGTCAATAAAAATATAATCAATTTCTACACAATTTAACGTTTGATTGTGAGCGGAGAGATCAAGATTCCTAGAAAAATGCAATCTCCGATTCGTTTATGTCATTCGTGCAAACGTTTTTCTCATTTTCTTTCCGATTTGTAACTATTTCTATATAAAACTATCAAGTCTGTCTTCCAGACCATTTATTTTGTACAGTTCTTATTTCAATGACATCTTTGTTACTGTTATAGTGAAAAGTAAATCGTTGTTCGTTGATGATTTTTGTGGTTAACATCACGTCAGCCTACTTACTTCCCATGCCGTTTCTTGTCAGGAAAATATGTAAAAAAGAATAAGAATTTTACTCAAGTTTATGCCATCATCTATTAATAAAACAGTATCACTCTGGGTTTTTGTTAAGGTTCAAAAACCGAAGGATTGACTTCATTGTACCCGGTTTTATCCCATATGGCTCGGTCCTCTCCGCATAAATGGCACGTCACCTGTCAAGAGTATTGCACAAAGCACAAACTCCATAGCTCCAGCAATAATCCTAGGAAAAATACTGCACTCGTGAACAGAACTGCGCGGTCCAGATTCGAACCCACGACCTTCGACTCACAAAGCAAAGAGCTTAACTACAGAGACCTCGGTTTAACTCTGTTTAAAATATAACATATTCTGAAACGAAAATATGTAAGATAAAGAATCACTTTGTGACTCTGGTACGCAATAAAAAAATTAAAAAATAGATTCTTGTTGAAATCAGCTTGCTAATTTCCAGACAAAAACAACAATTAAAAACTAATGTTTCACTAAAGTCAACTAAAGTGCACAAATGTTTACTTGTATCCTGTGAGATCTCCAATTTAATTGTTAAAACTGACAAATTCTACAATATAGCTCAATCATTGATTTGATATTATCTGTCTGTTGTTATTGCAAATTATATGAATCAGAACATACAAGAAATTATTCAGAACAGCACTTTAAGCGACTCATCAGTCTCAATGAGTACTGTTGGAATAGTAGATGATGTTGAAATTTCAACAGTTGCAATTTCAGAAGTTGATGTTAGAAATTGATGAATACAATGTACTTATTGATTGATTTATTGATAGGACCATCATCATTGCACTTTGGTGAGCATACATTGTGCTTCTATCATTTTCTTACACTGGAAAGTTGCTCAGCGACAGTGCACGACTCAGTAACAACGGGAGGGTCCCTGATATAATTTAGATGATGGTGAAAATATTTGGTAGAATTTTATTTTTAATCTTTCTAATGAATTTTGTCGGGCAGCGGCTTTCCAGCCTGCTCTTCTCGATTTTGAACTGCCAGCGGTTCTTTTACTGCTCAACTCGAACACGGGAACAACTTTCTATCGTTCGTCTCTTATATGACTAGAAACTCGATATCACATACACTGATATCAATTTTATCTGGAAAAATATCCCAATGGCTTCCTGATGGAGCGAATCGAGGACATTTGGAACGAGATGGAGCATATTGCTTCTACTACAATTCCGTGATAATGAAGCCACTTTTTGCATTACTTAAACAAAATATATATACAGGGTGTTTAAGATAAAAGTTTGCCTGTCTGCCCAGCGTGTTCGTAGCGAGTTGGACGACGGGTGACAAGCCCCGTGTGAGGGCGGTTTCATTTCCACAGGTTTTCCTTATTTACGGTGTTCGTTGCACCGAACCGAAGAGTTACGATGTACATGGCACCGAGCCGAAGAGCTGAAAGCTCAAGTGCTTATGGATCTAAAAAAGAAAAAAGACAAAAGATGAAAAGATAAATTGACAAATCAAAAGTTGCCAGTTACGCATTGCGTTTTGTCTATTTACTATTTGAACCGGTTCTGACTAGCTTGTCCTACGACACATTGGTTCACGCCCCTTCCCGCACCATAATGACACATCATCACAAAAAGACTTGCGTAGTTGACCTATATTACGTCATAAATAATTGAACCTTCTCATTTTCATAAACATAAAGGTGATGTTGTGAAGGAAGACAGTGGTGGTTTTGTCGTGACTACGAGCAGCCTCACTATGGAAATCATGGCGGTTACCAAAGCGATGATTTGGCTAGAATCACAGACTTTTATCCATGCATGTTTTCTCAGTGACTCAATGAGTATGCTCAGGAAGATTGCATTGAAACAGGATGGACTAGGAGACATTGGATAGAATCGCTGGGGAGGTCTGAGCTGACCAAGATCAGTTTTATTTTTGTGCCAGGGCATGCAGGTGTAAGGGGGAATGAACATGCGGATAGGCTTGCAGGTATGGCTGCTGTCCAAAGCGGGCGAGCAATGGACCAGGCTGATATTATAAATTCCTTAAGGGAGAGAGGGCGTGTACATGATTCACGTAATAGCGGTAAATCCACAACACTAACCAGACTGCAAGAACTCAAAGTTAAGTGCGGTGTAGCTCAACAAGAACGCTATGCTGGCAGACAAAGAAGAATTGTAAACCAACAAAGAACCGGTGTCGTTAGTCGCCACACGCTGATGGACATACTGAGGGAGAGATCAGAGCACTTATGGGCTAATTTGTTCGACGTGCAGTGATGGTGATCCGACGACTAAACTAAACAATTTTCATAAACATATGCCAGATTGGCTCCCTTGACAAGCTACTTTTCTCTTGAACACCCTGTATATATATCTTTTTAAATTATCAGTTTTATGAGAAACTACCATTTGTATGGAAATTTAAGACCAACAGGAGACCATTTTTTTTTTAAAGGATTATTCAATATTTTCAGTGAAAGCAATTTTAAACTGAACAAATATATTGCTTTGTACCACTCTTCTTCTACTTTACGTTCGTTCTTTACGACCAATTTTAATCACTCCTTGTGATATGTTTGATCTTTGCCAAGAACGTGTATACGTTGCACATTGGTTTGGTAGGCCCCTAAACGCATAGACTTCTACACGTCGTTTAGGACACATGCATTCGATTTCAGCCAAACCTCCTTAATCGCCTCTTATGACATGCATTGCAGGTAACAGCGGTTCTATTCTTTACACCCCAAATTTGGGCCCCGGTAACCACTCGGGCGAGCTTTGTACCACTAAATACGCAGCTTCTATGGTGGTACCACTGATGACGTAGCTGCTATGGGTGGTACCACTCAGGACGTAGCTACTATGACTGGTACCACTAATGACACAGCCTCTTCGGTTGGTACCACAGACTGTTAGAACCAGAGATTGATATTTCACAATGGCTGGTGTACATATGTTTTAAATACGACTAATATTGTTATCACACTGCAATAATATCTGACTGACCTCCGGACTGATATAACACTTCGCAACCGTTTTTATTTCAAACATGCAATATTGACATTCTGGTTATGCTTTCACAACTATGAGATAACGAAGTCTTATTTCTGTTGTTCATAACCAACTTCTTATCTGGTTAAATGTGGTTTTGGTTGTTTTCAGCCTGTTATTAAAAAACTTAGAAGAATAGTGTTATTATGAAACGAGAGGATCTAGAATTGCATCAATCAACACTACACCCAATATATTCACAATCTGACTAGTTTATGTCAACCATCGAGATCTTATTAACTGAAAGGGCAGTTATATTCGTATTTTAATAATGTGTTTGTTAACTTTAAAATACATAAAATTTGTAAATATTATACAGCAAATATATGTATTTATTTTTTGAAGGTCTCTGTGGCTAAGTGGTTCGGTTAAGCCCTCGCCTCGCGTTCCGAATGTTGAGGTTTCAAATAGGGACTACCACGTTCTGTTCACATGTGTATTTTTTTCAGAAACTCATAGTGTTGTTACCGGAGCAAAGGAGTTCGTGATTTGTGAAATACTCTCGGCAGATGGCGTGCCATTTCTACGGAGAGAGAGCGAGCCATATGGGTAAAACACGGTGCAATGACGTCAATTCTTCGGTTTTAGACCTTCAGACACTTATAGGAGAGCAAGCTGGATGGGTTCTTAAAACGCTCATCTCTAGGGCTAGGCAGTGGGTCTTGTTTGTCTGTAGAGCTAGGCAGTGGGTGCTTTAAGCTTTTCTGTAGAGCTAGGCAGTGGGTGCTGTAAGTTTTTCTGTAGAGCTAGGCAGTGGGTGCTTTAAGCTTTTCTGTAGAGCTAGGCAGTGGGTGATGTAAGCTTGTCTGTATTGCTAGACAGTGGGTCTTGTTTGTCTGTAGAGTAAGGCAGTGGGTGCTGTAAGCTTTTATGTAGAGCGAGGCAGTGGGTGCTGTAAGCTTTTCTGTAGAGCTAGGCTGTGGGTCTTGTTTGTCTGTAGAGTTAGGCAGTGGGTGCTGTAAGCTCGTCTGTAGAGTTAGGCAGTGGGTGCTGTAAGCTTGTCTGTAGAGCTAGGCAGTGGGTCTTGTTTGTCTGTAGAGCGAGGCAGTGGGTCTTGTTTGTCTGTAGAGCTAGGCAGTGGATTCTTTAAGTTTGTCTGTAGAGCTAGGCAGTGGGTTCTGTAAGCTTGTATGTAGAGCTAGGCAGTGGGTGATGTAAGCTTGTCTGTATTGCTAGACAGTGGGTCTTGTTTGTCTGTAGAGTAAGGCAGTGGGTGCTGTAAGCTTTTCTGTAGAGCGAGGCAGTGGGTGCTGTAAGCTTTTCTGTAGAGCTAGGCTGTGGGTCTTGTTTGTCTGTAGAGTTAGGCAGTGGGTGCTGTAAGCTCGTCTGTAGAGTTAGGCAGTGGGTGCTGTAAGCTTGTCTGTAGAGCTAGGCAGTGGGTCTTGTTTGTCTGTAGAGCGAGGCAGTGGGTCTTGTTTGTCTGTAGAGCTAGGCAGTGGATTCTTTAAGTTTGTCTGTAGAGCTAGGCAGTGGGTTCTGTAAGCTTGTCTGTAGAGCTAGGCAGTGGGTGCTGTAAGCTTGTCTGTAGACCTAGGGATTGGGTGCTGTAAGCTTGTCTGTAGACCTAGACAGTGGGTGCTGTAAGCTTGTCTGTAGAGCTAGGCAGTGGGTGCTGTAAGCTTGTCTGTAGACCTAGGGATTGGGTGCTGTAAGCTTTGTCTGTAGAGCTAGGCAGTGGGGCCTAAGCTGGTCTGTAGAGCTAGGCAGTGGGGGCCGTAAGCTTGTCTGTAGAGCTAGGCAGTGGGGCCGTAAGTTGTCTGTAGACCTAGGCAGTGGGGGCCGTAAGCTTGTCTGTAGAGCTAGGCAGTGGATTCTTTAAGTTTGTCTGTGGGGCTAGACAGTGGGTGATGTAAGCTTCTCTGTATTGCTAGACAGTGGGTCTTGTTTCTCTGTAGGGCTAGGCAGTGGGTGCTCTAAGCTTGTCTGTAGAGTTAGGCAGTGGGTGCTCTAAGCTTGTCTGTAGAGTTAGGCAGTGGGTGCTGTAAGTTTGTCTGTAGAGCTAACAGTGGGTGCTGATGCTTTTCTGTAGAGCTAGGCAGTGGGTGCTTTAAGCTTTTCTGTAGAGCTAGGCAGTGGGTGATGTAAGCTTGTCTGTATTGCTAGACAGTGGGTCTTGTTTGTCTGTAGAGTAAGGCAGTGGGTGCTGTAAGCTTTTCTGTAGAGCGAGGCAGTGGGTGCTGTAAGCTTTTCTGTAGAGCTAGGCTGTGGGTCTTGTTTGTCTGTAGAGTTAGGCAGTGGGTGCTGTAAGCTCGTCTGTAGAGTTAGGCAGTGGGTGCTGTAAGCTTGTCTGTAGAGCTAGGCAGTGGGTCTTGTTTGTCTGTAGAGCGAGGCAGTGGGTCTTGTTTGTCTGTAGAGCTAGGCAGTGGATTCTTTAAGTTTGTCTGTAGAGCTAGGCAGTGGGTTCTGTAAGCTTGTCTGTAGAGCTAGGCAGTGGGTGCTGTAAGCTTGTCTGTAGACCTAGGGATTGGGTGCTGTAAGCTTGTCTGTAGAGCTAGGCAGTGGGTGCTGTAAGCTTGTCTGTAGACCTAGACAGTGGGTGCTGTAAGCTTGTCTGTAGACCTAGGCAGTGGGTGCTGTAAGCTTGTCTGTAGACCTAGGGATTGGGTGCTGTAAGCTTGTCTGTAGAGCTAGGCAGTGGGTGCTGTAAGCTTGTCTGTAGAGCTAGGCAGTGGGGGCCGTAAGCTTGTCTGTAGAGCTAGGCAGTGGGGGCCGTAAGCTTGTCTGTAGAGCTAGGCAGTGGATTCTTTAAGTTTGTCTGTGGGGCTAGACAGTGGGTGATGTAAGCTTCTCTGTATTGCTAGACAGTGGGTCTTGTTTCTCTGTAGGGCTAGGCAGTGGGTGCTCTAAGCTTGTCTGTAGGGCTAGGCAGTGGGTGCTCTAAGCTTGTCTGTAGAGTTAGGCAGTGGGTGCTGTAAACTTGTCTGTAGAGCTAGGCAGTGGATGCTGTAAGCTTGTCTGTAGAGCTAGGCAGTGGGGGCCGTAAGCTTGTCTGTAGAGCTAAGCAGTGGGTGCTGTAAGCTTTTCTGTAGAGTTAGGCAGTGGTGTCGTAAGAAATAACGGTTTGTTGCTCTGAACCCAGTAATTTGTGTTTTCTGGAAGCTCCTAATATGTGTTTACTGTCTATTTTTGATAACTTTATTTTATATAACTATTTTTGTTTAATTCATGAACAGAAAGAAATCTTGATATTTTTTGTTTAATTCATGAACAGAAAGAAATCTTGGTATTTTTTGTTTTGAAATTAAAATCAGCCAACATTTATTTTCAAATTTACGTGGGGAGAAGTACCACAAATATAAATGAAACTTGAAAAGAGGATAAAAAGCAATAAAATGTTGAGAACTACTAAACAAAATCAATGACAGTAAACTGACTGGCAATAACTAATCTTGTCCTTCTCTAGACTGACTGATCGATACAAGCAAGTACTTTTATGTTATTACCTAACCGGTTCAGTCGGTTTTTTTTATCTGTCTTTCTCCCAGAAATGTCCTATTTCTAGTGTCTGCGTCTACCTTCTAGACTTAATTGCAACTTTTTATCTTCGTCTTTCTTATAGATTTAACCGCAACCTTCTTATCTTTTTATTTCTTCTATACTTAACTGCCATCTTTTATTTATTTCTTTATTTGAGACTTAATAGAGACCCTTCAGTTATGTCTGTTTCGTTTACTCAACATAGAACCTTCGTCTCTGCTTCTTTCTTTCTTTTCATCTTAACTTAACTGTGACCTTTCATCTTCCTTTCTTCTATACTTAACTGTGACCATTCATCTCCTTTCTTCTATCTACTTAACTGTAACCATTTATCTTCCTTTTCTCTTCTTTTACTTAACTGTAACCATTTATCTTCCTTTCTTCTATACTTAACTGTAACCATTTATCTTCCTTTCTTCTATACTTAACTGTGACCATTTATCTTCCTTTCTTCTATACTTAACTGTGACCATTTATCTTCCTTTCTTCTATTTACTTAACGTGACCATTTATCTCCCTTTCTTCTATACTTAACTGTGACCATTTATCTTCTTTTCTTCTATCTACTTAACTGTGACCATTTATCTTCCTTTCTTCTATACTTAACTGTGACCTTTCATCTTCCTTTTCTATCTACTTAACAGAACAATCTTCTTTTCAGATTTAACCAGACTCTAGTCTCTGGGTTTTTCACCAAAGTTTAACTGTATTTCATCTTTATCTTTCTCGCTGACTTCACCATGAACTGTCATCGTGTTTCTTCCTGCCAATCTTAACAAAGTACCTTATCCACACAAAAAATGTTTCTATCATATTCCCGTATGTTTCTCTCTAAACACTGAATTCACTATATTCTATCTCCACTGAACCGTGCTTCACCCTGGATCAGATATCACATCTTCCAATGTCTAATTCCCAATCCGATTTTGGATCTCTGCAAAAGAAAATATTATTTTTATACAGTCTTCCCTTCCCAATTGATGTAATGCATTTATGCATAAGGTTTGGGTTGATATCGGTGTCTCTGAGCCTAGTCTGCTTACATTACGTCTACATAGTTCTTTTCTGACAACTACTAATTTATATTTTTACTTTATATTTTCATTTCCGTTCGCAACTTCTAGACTACAATACTTTATTGTGTGCTTTGGTGCAGGTTTTCTACGTGGGGGTAGTCGGGTCGCTTTTAACGAAAACGGCTCCCACGCGGGCGACCCGTGTTCATTTCACGGTAAGGCCAAGGATTTATTTTCTGTTGAGGGCATACAGAAAAAATCTAACCTGAACAGGTTCGCGGTGAATGCAGTAGTCATGCGGCCATTAAATTCCTTAGGCTCTTGTTCCACCTGTCCTGAAATGAAAATCGTGGCATATCCTTTTAGAGGACGTAGCTATCAACCACAGTAAATGAGGCGTTTATTTTTCTAGGCACCACTTATACGTTCAGCAGTTTGTCATTGCTTTCTGAACGGTGAGGTATATTTTTTCCTTTTTGTAAAAATCCCACGGAAACCAATTTACCTCCAAACTAGCCCGCAGTGGGTGTTGAACCAGGTACGCTTGGGTTTGTAATCGAGCTCACTACCGCTTAAGCTACAGACGCTTACCCACCTGTCCTACACGGCCCTAAAAAACGGTGCTACAGGCAGTAACGACAGTTTCAGTAACGACAGTTTCAGTAACGACAGTTTCAGTAACGACAGTTTCAGTAACGACAGTTTCAGTAACGACAGTTTCACTAACGACAGTTTTAGTAACGACAGTTTCGGTAACGAAACCATTCGCCAACAAATAAAGTACACTAACCAGTGCGCTATTTCGGCTCTCAAAACATTCAGTATCATTTACTAACATAAAATAAACCACAATGTTCACATGCATAATATATATAAAAACATATTTTATATTAGTTCAGATTCAGAAATAAATACGGTTATCATGTATAGTAGCGTAGTTGTTAGTGAACTTGCTTCTTAGACTAGTTATCCGGGTTCTTTCTCTCTCTCTCTCTCTCTCTCTCGGGGATCACCATCCAGACCAATGTACCAGATCTCCCATAAATTCTATTCATGTGAAAATCTGATTCATGCAGCCTTAACATTGGTGTATTTTACGTCCACATCTTCAGCACCATTTGGAGCTCTGGTGCTTAACATTCGGCGATGTATCCGGTTTCAGCCAGCGTTTACTCGGTTTGTTCTCCGTTATGTAGCCATCTAGTGTTTTTTACGGTGTGGGGTAGTTAGCCAACGCACAACCTCCTTAGTCGCCTCTTATGACATGCATGGTAGGTAACAGTGGTTCTATTCTTTGCACCCCAATTTGGGAACCACTCGGGCAATCCGGGTTCAATTCCATAGAGGGTTTGGAATTTTGTCCGACGGTAACGGTTCTCAGGTCGATCCAGCCTCAATTGGGTACAACGAAAAGAATTGAGAAGTAAAGGCGCCCGACATGATGTTGACCACAACACATATCATGTACCCATGGTCAATTAAAACATACGAGCCTAACTTCGAATTACCCAATATATAACGTTATATATAAAATGTTCCTTTGCTGTTTTATTTTTACTATGTATAGTCATGTTCAGTATGCATTATTGGAAAACCTTTTACATTACCTCTGATTACCTACATTAACTCAGATTACCTCTGATTACCTACATTAACCAGATTACCTCTGATTACCTACATTAAAAACTCAGATTGACCTCTCTGATTACCTACATTAACTCAGTAGATTACTACCTTCTGATGATTACCTCTGAGTATAGATCGCCTGTATGACGAGGGACAATTGTGATAGGGAAAGCAAACATGTATGCAAAAATCAGTCAGATGCGCTATATTAAGCATCCTGACTGCGCCTGAATTCTTAGCAAGCAAACAAATTAAAAAAAAATTACTTAGGTATGAAATATGGTTTCCAGTAAGAGTATTTAGAGACGTGGAACGAAGTAACGACAGCAGAGCCATTTACACTGAAGATGCTCAAAATTTGTGAATTTCGACTACATTTGCCAGTTTGGTAAACCGTACTAAACTTGTTGTCCCTAACCTTCAATATGGCCTTGACGTGTACGGAGAAACAGGATTCTCTCATGATTAAACACATATGCACAGATTTGAGAAGAAATCAGGCGGACACCTAAACGAGGAAATATATACGATTACTAGCTGACGATTAGCTGCGTAGTTGTGCCGCCCCTGTGTTGTTGTTTTTGTGCAACCATGGCGCGTACTGCCTCACAAAATGAAGTAAATATTTAGCTTTACAATATTTTCTTTATTTAACATTAATTTGTTATGTGTTTTTTTTTAAACAAAGCTAACGTTTAATGATTTGTGTCTGTTTGTGTATACGCCTAGCTGTACGTGGGTACAACACTAGAACTGAACTTCACCAAGAAACATCAAATTATATGGTACGGCCACATCGGCAAATTACCAATAAACAGTTCGCCTCACAGGAAAACTCTACTTAGATACAGTGGATACAAGCAAACGATCGTCCACGTAAAATGTGGACCACATAAATAACAGCGGCAGCGAAAGACATCAATCATATCTCAACGTAGCATATCCTTCACAGGACGTCGCCATCAAACCCAGTAAACGAGTTGTTGATTTTCTAGACACCACTTATACGTTCAGTAGTTTGTCATTGCTTTCTGGACGGTGATGTCTATTTTTATCGTTCGTAAACGCCCGAGTGGTTACGTGGGCCCAAATTTTGGCTGTACAGAATAGAACCACTGTTACCTGCCACGCATGTCGTAAGAGGCGGTAAAGGAGTTTTGCTGAAATCGGATGCACGTGTCCTAAACGTATAGAAGTCTATGTGTTTAGGGGCCTACCAAACCAATTGCAACGTATACACGTTCTTGGCAAAGATCAAACATATCACAAAGAGTGATTAAAATTGATCGTAAAGAACGAACGCACAGAAGAAAGAAGATCGTTCGTAAAAATCAACGGGTACAAATTTTCCACCAAACTGGCCGCACTGGAGTTTGAACCAGTTTCGTTTGGGCTGTGGTCGAGCTCACTGCCACATAAGCTATAGACGCTCACCAACCATGTACGATTCACATAAGAGTCTGTTTTAGAAATATCTTCTTATATATCATTGTGTTTGTTATAGCATCCGTAGATCGTCAACCAGTTTAGTGTAAACATCACATATTCAACGATATATTTTTTAAATCATTAAAGAAACATTATACTTATTTCTCGTCATTCCTCGCGGAGCATAGGGTCTCTACAATTGTTTGTCACTTTTTCCCAGTCTCTGGCTGTTTTCTTTATGGCTTCACATGATAGTACAAAATCCTTCAATTCCTCAAATCGATTATTGATCAAATAGAATAGAAAGATGGGCAAGAAAAAGGTTCTCCTAATCTCTAAAAAAAAAATGCAGTTGTATATCAAATTATCTAATACATACTTGTACAAAACTATCAAACATGAAACAGAACTTCCGCTGAATCTTGAAGGAACTAAATGCAAATTAACCCATTCGTTCTTCTGAGCTGATATATAGGCTCATTGTCATTTTAAATATATCACAAAGCCAGCATACTGTCAAATCTAGTATATACTGCAAAGTAAATGAGTCGGGGTAAAAATTCGTATCAGGAAGTATCTAGGTCTAGAATGTAGGTTTCCAAACTTTTCTGGGCCACCGCCCACTTTGCTAGACATAAATTTTGTAACGTCCATTCCCCCCTCCCCATCGGCACCCGCCCCGCCTCGCTCCAGTTTTCCGCGTTCAATCAGTTTATAATTTTCGACATAAATTTTTTTTTCCGATCCAGAAGCACTTGATCTGAAAGCTCTTCGGCTCGCTGTCATGGACATCGTAACCCTTCGGCTCGGTGCCACGAACACCGTAAATCTGGGGAACCTGTAGCTTTTCTGCCAGTCCGCGGAGTTGAACCCGCACTTACAGAGGACTAGTCACCCGTAGTCCAACGCGATACGAACACGCTGGGCACGCGGGCTTCGACGTAAATAACAACTATAGTCCGTTCAACAACTCATGCCCACAGTCGAATGCGCTTTGTAGCAAAACCATCAGTTTCAGTAGCGTAACTTTGCACCCAACCTAAGAATTATACCGAAGCAAATGTCTGATAGAAGAAATTGCTATAGGAAACCTGGATTTTGTAATATTACGGTTTCCTTTGATGTTGACGGCATATTTGGCGAGTCTGAAACGAAATTTTAGTTTTTACAGTAAACGCACACATATGACATTTGATGACAAGTCTCATGCAAAGGCGTATCATCTCAACTTATGCATGGGGGCCAATGTTGATACTTGCAATACAGTCATGAAATAAACAAGAAATGGAGACATAGTTGTATTATTGTTTTTAAATAACTTATATTACAGTTAAAGTTAGCTGCCATGTCATAATGCCATCACCCTTTCACGTCCAGGCTTGGGACTGGCAATGGTCTAGCTCAAATAGTAGCATTTCCCTTGCGGAACGTCGCATTCAACACAGCCGGCCTGATAAGCTGTATGTCTCTTGCAAGTTCTCCTGCCTCTTCCAGCGTCATGTTTAAGCTTTCTGTGATGTCCTGCTGTCATCTTCGTCTTGGTTGTCCCCTGCCTTGTTTTCCAGGAACCGTGCCTTCCATTACCTTTCTCTCTAGACCAGTGTGGCGTTTAATGTGGCCAAAATATTTCATCTTCCGGGCCATGATGTTATTTATGAGCCAATGCTCCTTGATATTCAGGTCCTGTAGGATGTCTTTGTTTCTTCTCTTCTCTGTCCAGGATGTTCTAAGAACTTTTCTATAGCACCTTGTTATAGCGGAGCTACTGGAAAGATTCTTTTCTTCTTCTTCTTCTTTGCGTTCGTTCTTTACGACCAATTTTAATCACTCTTTGTGATATGTTTGATCTTTGCCAAGAACGTGTATACGTTGCACATTGGTTTGGTAGCCCCTAAACGCATTGAGTTCTACACGTTTAGGACACATGCATCCGATTTCAGCCAAACCTCCTTAGTCGCCTATAACGAAATGCGTGGCAGGTAACAGTGGTTCTATTCTGTACACCCCAAACTTGGGCCCCGGTAACCACTCGGGCGAGATTTTTTTCAAATTGCTACTTCTTCGTTACAATGTGCGTGTGTTAACATATGTGGTAGGGACGTATCACTATAATAAAATAGCTCTTTTCTCTGGTTCTTGTATACTGTAGTACAGATGACCCATATGTGTCTCTTTGCGGAAATGCGCGTATAGCATTAATGATCCTTTTACATTGTAACTTCAAACTCATTAGAAATGTTATATCAATGTCTGATTTGAGAAGTCAACAATATGACCCAATAGCTTCACACTAATTTCGATATACGCCTTTAACTAAAAGTCCATCTCCCACTAATGACGTCATTCGTTTACCATGTTCAAGCCCGAGTCTATTTGGTGCATGGAAAATGCAAGAATTGTTCAAAAACCCATGGAATTCGTCATGAATGTTGCTATTTTTGTTATCAATGTATTAAATGGCTGTAAACGTTAGTTTTCTTCAACCATGCCAATGGACGCGTTAAATATATATCACAAAGAAGGAAACTTCTAGATGGTATGATTGTTTGAATGGAAAAAAATATTTTGTAGCGTCGGGAACATATGCAGTTCACATGCAAGTTTTCAAATTATTTCATCAAATGGTTACAAAGATAAAAATTTTGATCTGTGGGCATGACAAGTTGAACTGAGTATAATGATACATTACTGCTTATGTCGTTAAATTATTGAAAAGGTAGTGGTCAATATGTGCTTCCTCTTGAATACAGTTATTCAATCCCAAAACTAAGAACCTTTCATATTTAAAAAATATATATTATTAATATATCTTCTATTAGGAGTAACCAACCCATAGATCGTCTCGTCTGAACGAACCCCCACCCCACCCTAATGCTTCTGAACCCACTATCCCCCATAGAATCTTGGGGAACACCACTTTGTGAACCTATGGCCTAGAACATTCTATATTACCTGTAGCAACTTAAAGTCAATAAAAAAAGCAAGTTCACGTGTACGTTTGCAAAACGAAAGCATTTCCTATTGTAAGATGGAATGTGGGAAATTATTGTAGTCAGACATCTCTTATATTTTCTAAAGTGCAAGATACCAAATCACGAAATAAGGTCGTTTTAGAACTTACAAGAACCGACTCAATAAATCTACTGTTGTTTGGTATCTAGTGTAGGGTCTCTGTGGCAAAGTGGTTAAGATGTTTGTCTTGCGTTTTGAAGGTTTTGGATTCGAATAAAAACCGCCTCGTCGTTCAGTTCCTGTGCATTTCTTTCCGGAAATCCCTAGAATTGTTTCTGGGGCTACGGAGATCGTGATGTGTGCAAACACTCTCAGCAGGTGAATTGCAATTTATGTCGTTGGGGACTTGGTCATATGATGAAACTAGACAGGGGACTTGGTCATATGATGAAACTAGACAGGGGACTTGGCCATATGATGAAACTAGACAGAGGACTTGGCATATGATGAAACTAGACAGGGACTTGGCATAGGATGAAACTAGACTAGACAGGGGACTTGGCCATATGATGAAACGAGACAGGGGACTTGGCCATATGATGAAACTAGACAGGGGGTTTGGCCATATGATGAAACTAGACAGGGGACTTGGCCATATGATGAAACTAGACAGGGGACTTGGCCATATGATGAAACTAGACAGGGGACTTGGCCATATGATGAAACTAGACTAGACGGGACTTGGCATATGATGAAACTAGACAGGGGACTTGGCCATATGATGAAACTAGACAGGGGTTTGGCCATATGATGAAACTAGACAGGGACTTGGCCATATGTGAAACTAGACAGGGACTTGGCCATATGATGAAACTAGACAGGGACTTGGCCATATGATGAAACTAGACAGGGGTTTGGCCATATGATGAAACTAGACAGGGACTTGGCCATATGATGAAACTAGACAGGACTTGGATATGAAACTAGACAGGACTTGGCCTTGATGAAACTAGACAGGACTTGGCCATTGTGAAACTAGACAGGGACTTGGTCATAGGATGAAACTAGACAGGGGACGGCCATATGATGAAACTAGACTAGACAGGGGACTTGGCCATATGATGAAACTAGACAGGGGACTTGGCCATATGATGAAACTAGACAGGGGACTTGGCCATATGATGAAACTAGACAGGGGACTTGGCCATATGATGAAACTAGACAGGGGACTTGGCCATATGATGAAACTAGACAGGGGGCTTGGCCATATGATGAAACTAGACAAGGGGCTTGGCCATATGATGAAACTAGATACAATGAAGTAACGCCTTCGCTTTCTGACTACTTAGATCTAGTACTACTATATCTTGCACCATCACAGTAAATGAGACTGATCTAAGACAAGTGCAGAAATTTAAATATCTCGGAGTCCTGGTAACATCAGATGCCAGATGCCGGTTAGAAATAAAGAGCAGAATAGGACAAGCGAAAACATCGTTTCTGAAAATGCATGCATTATCTGCAACAAGTCATTGTCAATCCCGATCAGAATGCGAGTTATTCAGTGCTACAAACTAGAACCAGTACCACAGAGCCCCACGGATACGAGTTATTCAGTGCTACATAGAACCATTACCGACACACGGATACGAGTCATGGATAATGAACACACAGATCGAAAAATCTCTAAAGGCCACAAAGATGTGGTTTTACAGAAGAATAATGGACTGCTAAAATGACTAATGTGGAGGAGTTGAATGTGGGTCAAGACAAAGAGAAAGTTTATCATCAATAATAAAAGATAAGAGGCATGTGATGAGGAAGTGAGGTTTAGAACACATTGTGACAACCGGTAAAATCGAGGGTAGACGAGACAGAGGAAGACAGAGAGAGAAAATGTTGGATAGCCTGACTTTATCGCACGGTAGAGCGTCAACATCTGAGTTGATAGCAAACACCAAAGACAGAGATTTGTGGAGATACCCTGATCGTCTACGCCAGCCGGCACGGCACCGGATGATGAAGATGACTACTGTGTCTGATTCCTGTACTGTGTATCAGAAACTTGCCACGAAACTTGGACCTCAGAAATAACAGAGGCGGTGAAAAAACACTATTTATGAAACCACACACAAAAGTCCGTTTTAGAAATCTCTTCTTATCGTGACTCTGTGAGGCATGAGAAGATAAAAGAAAAGAAGACAGACAGCCATGAAACTTGACCATATCTACACAGTATGTCTAAGAAAAGTGATGAATAGCAGATGACAAGATAAAATCACAGTTACTAATATCTTCAACATAGCGGTTCTTCCTAGCATCACACCAGTGTTTCCCAACCTTTTTGTGTCATGCCACACCAAATCTTTTAAAAATTCGTATGCTCCACCCCCACATCCCATCCTTTTTAAAATCAGTAACGTGATTGTGTAGCAACTTTCATTTTTGTCAACAGACATCCAAATACTGATATATCGGCTTTTGCAACATCATGAACATTAGTTAACTCTGAACGAGTCCATTGCCCCCCATAACAAGGAAAATGCCCCCCTGTGGGGCGTGGGCCCCACGTTGGGAAACAGGGATCTACAAGATCTTAGTGCAATCAGAGATGAGCTAAACAAAGGTGGCAGCAGGACATCAAAGAAACCTTGAACATGACGCTGGAGGAGGCGGGAGAGCTTGCTAGAGACAGCGAGTTTTTTTTTCAGACGAGCTGTGATGAAAGCAACGTTCTGCAAGAGACATGCTGCTATTTGAAAATGTTGATATTCAAGTTTATTGAACTGAAACAGTAACAGAAAGTTACTAATATCTTTGACATAGCGGTCCTCCATAATATCTACACGATCTTAGTGCAATCACAGATGCGCTGAACAGGTAACGTAGTTAACATGGCAGACAATCGGCTGCCAAAAAGAAGACATCGGTTTTGTTCTTTCTTTTCTCCTATCCTGTTTTGCCTCACAGCGTCAGGTCAAGAAGAGATTCGTAAAACGTGCCTTTGTGTGCGCTTCGTAGATATTGTCTTTCGTCGCCTCTGTTATCTCTGAGGTCCATCTTTTGCGTGGTCGGCCTTTTCCTTTGTACCCATTGTATCGGAGCAGCATTGCTCTTTGAGGTGCACTGTCTGTTGGTATGTCTGTTGGTATGTCTGTTGTTTATGTGGCCGAACCATTTAATTTTTTTTTGTTTCTTGATAAAGTTCAGTACTGATGTTGTACCCCCTTTGTTCCTGATGTCATTTCGCAACCGGTCTCTTCTTGTTACCCCCAGTATTCTGCGTAGACACTTCAGCTCTGTCGAGACAAGTTTTCTTCTATCATTTGTTATCAGCGTCCAGGTTTGACACTGGTAGCATAATGTGAGGAGAAAGATTGTGTTGATTCTGTTTTGTGAACTGAAGAAAGGTAAACACTCCATCTGTGGCCCAATAGAAGAGTTACAAATACACGCTCAGAACGTTGCTAAAAACTAGTGAAAAGAACAATAGCGCATGTAAGATTGCTGTACACGATTTTTCGCACATTGTTTCGCCACGATAGAGTGGTTTGTGGAGCATCCAGAACTAGCGGGGGACAAACAGAGAAGACTAGAGAAATAATACATCTAAAAATTGCACTTGCTTGTTCACAGTGTTCAATAATCTTCCAGTCTCACAACGATCTCATCAATCATCTACGCACCTATAGACTGCCTTCCCCCAATCAATGTTTTTATCTATTGAATAAACTGAGTGGTCCTCATCACTTGTGATGGACAAACAAAAACAGCAGTTTTGGGGGCCAGTCCCCCCACCCTCCCCCATCACTCATTATACTTTTTTAGAACATCTCCGAAACTATTTCGAGAGAAGCTATTTGGAAACGTTAACAGCCTCCGGTTGACCAGAGCTTTAATTATGCATAAACATTCCAGTTGACGTCTGGGATACGAGCAGGAAAATAAGGAATGGAATAGAAAGCAACTTAATGAAACTTAACAAAGGTAAATCTCAAAGTTAATTAATGGGAAAGTAAGGAGTTAATTATAGTTTATATAGGTAATAATAGCCGTTCATGGCAAGCGATGAGGACAACAGCCTCAGACGTGTCCTGGTGCACCTTTCTGGTGGGTGAGGAGGTGACTGTAGAGTTCATTCCTAGAACACAATCCCCTACCACAGGTGGGCATACATGATCAAGGTTAGACATGTGCGTGCTGTGTGTTCTGTCTTTTCGCTCGTTTTCTCTGTTCCTCAACGGCACGACGATTCTCAGCTACGCAAATTTCTCTTGTGTTGTTACAGCCCCACATTTGGCGATCTTGCGCCAGAAATTCCCCGCACGTGATGTCTATATTGGAGCATTTCGGAGACACTTTAAGACTGTCTTTAAATCGTTTTTTTTTCTGTTCACCAGCTGAACGCCTGACCCTCATCAAGCTTGCCATACATCTACTGTTTTGGGAAGCGTTTATCAGACATCCGAGCAACTACCGGCCCATCTCACTTGGGCCCAACAGTGGGTTGATGCTTGGGATCCTTGCTCTTATGAGGACTTCGGTATCTAGAACTTTGTCCTATCAGTTTATATTAGTAGTCTGCGTAGACAGCTTGTGTGGAAGTGATTTAGTTTTCTTGCGTGTCTGCTATACACTGAAATTTTTATTTTTTTCCGATCCAGAAGCACTTGAGTGTCATGGACATTGTAACCCTTCGGTTCGGTGCCACGAACACCGTGAATCTGGAGAACCTGTGGCTTTTCTGCAATCTCGCAGAATTGAACCCGCACTCACAGAGGTCTAGTCACCCGCAGTCCAACGCGCTACGAACACGCTGGGCAGACGGGCATACACTGAAATAAGGAAATAGGATTGCTGACAGAGATGGTCTATGTCGGTTCCATTTGTATTGTAAAAGGATTTGCTGTTACCAACCGGTCTCCCACCTCCGCCTTTGCTGTTGACATTAAATTCGAGTCTTGAAATAACGTGTGACATGTATAATAAGGATTAGAGTAGGACAAACCAATTTTAGATTAACAGGCAAAGCACATCTGAGCAAACATGTATTTCAGTGAGCAATAGGAACCGTCAGTATGCATACTATTCAACATCTGTTAGTGGAGACTGAGCACCTATGAGTCTGCCCGGAGTGTTGTGACGTCAGTTCAGTAACCAATAACCAATAACAAGTCCTGAATTAAACCACTTCCTGTGTTTACAGTTTCAATATAACATCCAAACCCCATTCCCCCTCCCGTAACAGTATTGTATAATAAACAACGTGTTACAATATTAATTACTATCAATATTGAAGAATTTGATAATGTTACATATTGTGGATATCTTTTCCTAATCAACAACGGATAATGTACAAAAGAAATCAGACGAAGACTCGCCTGAGTAGTTACCTGGACCCAAATTTGGGTGTACAGAATAGAACCACTGTTACCTGCCACGCATGTTGTAAGTGGCGACTAAGGAGGTTAGACGTGGTGCTAGCTACCCCACACCGTAAAAAACACTAGATGGCTACATAAGGGAGAGCGAACCGAGTAAACGCTGGCTGAAACCGGACACATCGCCGAAGGATAAACACCAGAGCTCCAAATGGTGCTGAAGATGTGACGTAAAACACTAATGCTAAGGCTGCATGAATCAGATTTCCACATGAATAGGATTTATGGTGAGATCTGGTACATCGGTCTGAGCGGTGATCAGGAGAGAGAGAAAGAGAAAGAGAAGAAGAAGACTAGCCATGGTATTTCTGAGAGAGTACAATATGAGGAAAATTATGGCATAACAAAAGAATATAAATTAAAGTCAACTTTCAGAAGACATATATATATATATATATTATTCCGTGGCAACGTATGTATATGAATCATGAACCACAGCGTCAACATTAAAGAACAAAATCTAATCTTATGAAACAAAATGCTACAGAAAATGTGTTTGAATGTCTTGGACAGATAAGAGAGAAGAATGTAGACATCCTACAATAATGAATATCGACGAACATTGAGGCATAAACAGTATCATACCGTCATTTTAAACGTTATAGTGATTTGAAGATAACTGTACTGCAGGTCAGGACTAGTGGAAGACGAGGTAGGGGGCAACCAACACGATGGATGGCAATCAGACATTAAAGAAGCCTTGGACATGGTGTTCCGCCTTAGGAGCCCTTTGGAGCGATGAGAACTTATGATGATGATGATGATGATGATGGTGATGATGATGTTGATGTTCATGATAATGATGATGGGAATGATGATGATGATGATGGTGATGATAATGTTAATTTTGATGATGATAATGATGATGGTGATGATTATGATGATGAATAAAATGGTGATGATAAATGTGTAATTTAGATGATGTTTAATGAATTGATGTTAATGATGATGTGATGATGATGACGATTGGAATGATGATGATTATGATGATGATGATGATGATGATGATTATGATGATGATGATGTTGATAATGTTGATGTTGTTGATGTTGATAATGATGATGATGATGATGATGATGATGGGAATGATGATGATTATTATGATGATGATGATAATGATGATGATGATGTTAATTTTGATGATGGTGGGGATGATGATGATGATGATGATGGTAACGATAATGATGATGATAACGATGATGATGACGAAGCTGATTATAAAGATGATGAGCATGACGTTGCAGGAGGCGGAATAATCTGCTAGAAACCGGCGAGTTTTTCATGCTTGCTGTTATAAATGCAACTGTCTGCAAAAGATGACAATTATACAGCAATCAACGTTACATAAACATTTGATGTGAAGAACAAAATACAGTTGCTATTCGTTGAAAATTGATATCACTATTGTTCCTAGTAAACACAAGGCGGATACTTAAACATAACACTAACATTAGAAATGACATTTTAGGAATATCCGCCTCTGAGGTCAGATTAGTCATTTGTTTCTAAAAGTTGTTATGGCTGTAAACGTATTGTGTTAACAGTAGTTATGTTACTAAGTTACCCATTATCCTGGAGTGACTAATCATTATTTGTTAACAGTCTGAAGGCAATGAAGTACTAGTAGTAGATTGATATGACCATCATCATTGCACTTCGGTGAGTAACCATGTGTGTTCCGATTTGTTTCTTATACAGGAAGGTTTCAGCGACAGTGCACGAACTCCGTAGCACCGGTGAGGGTCATCGATGTAAGTTTGAAGATGGTGAAGATATTTTGTAGGAATTTTATTTTAATTTTTTTCTAATGAGTTCTGTCAGGCAGCGGCTTTCCAGCCTGTTCTTCTCGGTTTTGAGCTGTCAATCATTTTTTTATGTACTTAAATTGAACACGGGTCCTACGTTTTATCTTTCGTCAACGATAGGACTAGGAACTCGATCTCACCTACACTGAGATCAGGTATCTCTGGAAAAATATCCGATAGCTCCACGAGGGCAACCGAGTACATTTGAAACGAAAGACGAGCACCTAACTTCTACGCTGCAGAGACAAATAATCATTATGAGCTAACAGTATGAAGGAAAGTGAGAAAGTATTGAGGCTAATCATTATGAACTAACAGTATGAAGGAAAGTGAGAAAGTATTAGCAGGCTAATCATTATGAACTAACAGTATGAAGGAAAGTGAGAAAGTATTAGCAGGCTAATCATTATGAACTAACTTATGAGCCAACTTACCTTTCATCTTTGTCCCAGGTCATGCTGGGGTGAAGGGCAATGAGAGAGCGGATGCACTGGCGAGCAATGCTACGATCGAGAAGGGGTCTTCTACGGACAAAAACGACATTATCAACGCTCTAAGAGAAAACATACGCTCTGAAGATTTCAACGACGAAGATAAAGGATATTTTCTATTGCGGTTGCGCAAGTTATGCATACCGATAGGTGCGGCAAGGCGGGAAAAAACGACGAGTAAAACCCCAGTAGATACATCAATCAACACAGAACGGGAGTTGTTAGTCTAAACACACTGAAATACATGATTAGGAGGAGATCGTAACAATTATGAACATGTGAGATGAAGATGATGCTTAAATGAACAATGCGCCAACAGTCTGCAGGCTAGTGAGAAAGTACAAGAACTATTGAATCAATGCTGGACTCTGTTCTCATCAGTTCAATGAAGGTCTTACCTATATATATATATGTGTGTCTAAAATGTAGATCCTTTAGATTCTAAATGGTGTAAAGGGGCAGGATTGAATTCATTGCACCGTTGTTCCCATATAATCGTCTCTGTCTGCATAAATGACACGCCATCTGCCGAGAGTGTTGTACAAAGCATAAACTTCGTAACTCCAGTAACAATCTTAGGGTTGTATGGAAAAAATGTACTCAGGAACAGAACGGCGCGGTCTGGACTCGAACTCACGACCTTCAGAACGTAAGGCAATAGCTTAACCACTTGACCACAGAGACCCAACATTTTTTAAAATGAATTATTCTTCTATCACGTATTAATAATACAGGGTGTTCAACATAAAAGTAGCCCAATTTACAGGCTTTATTAGTCAATTGGGCTACTTTTATCTTGAACACCCTGTAGATATAAAATTACTCAGCCAATTCTGTAAAGCGACCAAAACATGTAAGACTCATAAATCCATTCTTGAATTGTATTTCGCCCGTGTAGTGCCGGGGCCCGCAAGCGGAAGCAAAGAATAGTGCCACTGTGGCCTACAATGCATGTCGTAAGCGGCGACTGATGTAGGACTCTAGGGGAGCTACCCTGGTCAATAAAAAGCAGCGCAGAAATCGGATGTGCTGGCCTACTTGTAGGCGCATAACTGGCACAGCGTACAATCGCTCTTAGACTCAGATCACATACAAGTCACACAGAGTGGTTGACAAGTGGTCGATATTAAACGTTGGAAAAAGAAGAAAGAAGAACTGTATTTTTTTCATATTTGTTCACAAGCTAGTTATTTTTGAAGTGTACATTTTACGACCAACGACTGCAATCGAGAAAGTTGAAGACTGCAGTCATCTCAAACAATCTAAGATGTCTGTGCAAACGGTCTGCTTACTTGCAGTGCCCTTCAACTATATATTAGTTTCTATGAAACCATACGATTGATGCCCTTATTATTTACAGCAGTTGCTCTGGAGATTTCTACAAATATGTTTTATTCGTTAGTCTGATAACTAATGTAATTGCGTTTTGTGATTGTATAACGTGACCCCGCGAGTTTGGGGATAATCAATAAAGATCAAGACTTGTTCCGATAACTTCACTTCTGGAATGTCATCAGAAATATAAATCTCTCTCTCTTTCTTTCTCTCTCTCTCTTTCTTTCTCTTTCTTTCTCTCTCTCTCTCTTTCTTTCTCTCCTCTCACTCTCTCTCACTCTCTCTCACTCTCTCTCACTCTCTCTCACTCTCTCTCTCTCACTCTCTCTCTCACTCTCTCTCTCACTCTCTCTCTCACTCTCTCTCTCACTCTCTCTCTCACTCTCTCTCTCTTTCTCTCTCTCTCTCTCTCTATCTCTCTCTCACTCTCTCTCTCACTCTCTCTCTCTCACTCTCTCTCACTCTCTCTCTCTCTCACTCTCCCCTCTCACTCTCTCACTCTCTCTCTCTCTACTCTCTCTCCTCTCTCTCTCACTCTCTCTCTAAATCTACGTATTTCTCTTCTTTCTTTCCGAGCACATAAATATGCACTTAACTCTCCCTCTCCCCCTCTCTCTCTCTCTACACACACACACATGCATTTTAAATCTCGTTCGGGGCAAAGGTCCTCAACCAACTAATGCCAACTCTTCCTATCGTTAGCTATCCTATACAGCTCCCTCCAGCTCTTCTTTATATTGTTACTCTCTGCCTCAAAATCTCTCCTCCGTGTAACGTCTAGACCTCTTCCTCTCGCTTCCCCTGTGGGTTACAGGAAATGGCCCTTCTTGTTATATCCCTCTTATTTTTCCCAGGGTGTGTCCTATCCAGCGACAGCGGTTTTTCATTGCTTGGTTCACTGGAATCTGTCTTGTTCTCTTAATAAGCACCTCATATGTGACTCTATCATCCCATCTCAGTCCCTCTATTATGTTGCAGACATCAGTTGATGAATCATCATCATCAGGTGCCGTCTCCACATCGAAGGTTGGCTGCAATGAATCTCCAGCATCCTCTGTCTTTCGCCTTGGTGTTGCACACTGCCAGACTGTAACCTGTCCATTTCTTAAAGTTTCCTCCCACTTATCTCTCGGTCTTCCTCTTGCTCTTCCCCCTCAACTTTCCCTCTAGTAAATGTTTTATCATGGTGTCATGTCTTTTTATGTGCCCACAATACTCGTACTTTACTTGTCTGAATTTTATTTCTCTTAATAATTGTTTCTTCATGCCTAGTTTTCCTAAAACTTGTTTATTTATCTGTTTTTCTGTCCATGAAACTCTGCCTATTCTTCTACATATCCACATCTCAAATACATCTCAAATGCAGTTGATAAATACTTGCAATTTATTCGTTACTGTTTTAGTCATTCTCCAATTTAGACACGCAGCATAACTGTTGTATGCACATATCTGTCAACAGTGCATTACATACAAGTGCAAACATACTTATAACTAAATATGCTTTCCTACCCACAAAAATAAAAGTTAGTTAAATATGTTTTATGAAGAAACAAATGATATATATTTTAGTGAGTGTAATATTCAAATATATAAATTATTGAGATGTGGATGTACAGAAGAGTAGTTTCTAGTTTATGGACAGAAAAAAAGACAAATAAAGACGTTTTCGAATAAACTAGAAATGAGGAATAAATTACTACAAACAAAAAAAATTTTTTAATAAAATATTTTGGACACATAAAGAGACATGTCTTGTCTTTTCTTATCCACATGTGCCTTGAAGCGTCGTGGGGAGTTCCAATTTTCTATCATGTGCCAGGTGTGTTGCATCTGTAGTTATTAGCTTTTGATGTTACAGGATATATGTGATATTATCTATCCTTTGGGTTCTTGATCTTCCTCGGAGTCTATGTCCGGGTTGCACGTTGTTATAAGAACAAGATAGTAGTAGATCTGGTTTAATTCTCATTATGTGATCTATTCTTTACATCCCAACTATCGGCCCCGGTAACCACTCGGGAACCACTGTTACCTGCCACGCATGTCGTAAGATACGTCTAATGAAGTTTGGTTGAAATCGGATGCACGTGTCCTAAACGTGTAGAAGTCTATGTTTAGGGGCCTACCAAACCAATGTGTAACGTATGCACGTTCTTGGCAAAGATCAAACATATCAGAAAGAGTGATTAAAATTGGTCGTAAAGAATGAACGCAAAGAAGAAGAAGAAGATTATGTGATAAACCATTTTATTTATTGTCTTCTAATATGTTGAATGTATGGTGTGAGTTCAACGACATTTCGAATGTTCTCATTTCTCAATCTAACCCGTCTTGTAACATTGACTAATTTTCTTAAACAGTTCATTTCACGCGGTGTGATCTTTCTCTCTTGGGCTTTAGTTAGGGACCTTGTTTGACATTGACAATAGAGAGTTGGTAGAAATATCCAACGAATCAGTTGTTGCATGCATGTCACATGTCATATCATATAATGTCACATGTCATATCACATACATGTCCATGTCATATCAGATACATGTCCCATGTCTATATATACATGTCAATGTCATATCATATACATGTCACATGTCATATCATATACATGTCACATGTCACATCATATACATGTCACATGTCATATCATATACATGTCATATACATGTCACATGTCATGCCATATCATATACATGTCACATATCATATCATATACATGGCACATGTCATATCATATACATGTCACATGTCATATCATATACATGTCACATGTCATATCATATACATGACACATGTCATATCATACATATGTCACATGTCATATCATATACATGTCACATTGATACAAATTTTATTGGAATGACAAGTTGAAGGAGGACGAACAAAAGAAAGATCGAGATACAAAGGGGGAGGGGTAAACATCAAGAGATGAACAAATTATAGCCTGGCAGAGTGTAACATCAAAGCAAGAGACGGGGAATGTTGAGGTTCCATTCTCTTCGATACCGCGACGGTACATGATGATGACGATAATAGCCAAAAGTCATATAATATTAATATATTGTAACAATAGTCAACATGTTCTTATGTTTATTTTATCTTATTTCTCATTTTTATCTTTCTTCCAAATGTTTGAATTTTACACCAGACCTGGTAACCTATTGTTCCTGTCTTTTGTTAACACACATTTTTCATTCATAAAAGTCATTCTTTTGTTTCCAAGTTCTACAAGGTATCCAACTAATTTCTATGTATGAACTTCTCATAGTTGAAGAACATAATGATGATCGAACAGCAATCGATTTCTATGTTTCAATTATTTATCCTGTTTTTATAAAGATTTTGTCTGCCTGATATTGATCATTGATGTTAGAGAACAAAATGTCTCATTTTATAAAGAAAGTTTTAATCTTTTTTTCTTCTTTGGCGATTTGTAGCTCGGGCTAAATTTCATTGGGAACCACAAAATGGGCAGTCAGTTTAAAGTCTGTTTCAGGTTTCCCCCAAAGATTAGTTTCAGATCGACTGGTGTGAATACGTGTTGTTTCCAAGTTCCGACAGGAGACAAATGTCTTGAAGACATGCTAAAGTGTTAGTTCCGCCTGTTGACACTGGTAGAGATCTGTTTAGTTTATTTCTAGTTTATGTAAGTGTCTGTTGAGTCTGCAGTGTCTGGTGCGTAGGTTAAATATATTGACCAGGTCTATTCTGCTGAAGTCTTTTTCATAATTATATCCAGTGTGTGTGTGCGTTCCAGTTTACTGCAGATTTTCTCTTCATAAGAGTTTTGACAACATAAAAAGACAGTGGTTGGTAGATTTATTTTCACACCGTCTTCCTTAGTCAAGACTTCGACGCTCTCGTTACTTCATTCACTGTCTTCTAGTCAAGACTGACGCCTTTACTTCAATGCTGGCACTGTCTTCCTTAGTCAAGACTTTGACGCTCTTCTAGTTGCTAGTCCTTCAATGCTGGCACTGTCTTCGCTTAGGTTCAAGCGATTTCCCTGAAACGCCTCTTGTTATCTTCAATGCTGGCACTGTTTTCCTAGTCAAGACTTCGACGCTCTTGTTATCTTCAATGCTGGCACTGTCTTCCTTAGTCAAGACTTCGACGCTCTTGTTACTCTCTGCACAGTCAGCCATTTAGTAAGAGTGAATTGCATTGCCCTTGAATATTTTGTCTTTTTTGACAGCTAGACAAGTTCGATTTCTAGGTTCTGCACTATGTTTTCAGAGAATTTAATTTTCAGAGCTTGTAAAGCTGACGGTAAGTCTGTAAGAAATATCATCTTGCCTGCAAGTTCTTGAAGCTTATTCATGTGATATTCAAGGGATGAGCGCTCTGCTTTGTAGCAGAAACATATTCGTAAAGTGGAAAACACCAGATACATCGTGATGGCATATGGGTTTAAAGGGTTTTAAAGCTGAAGGATTGACTTCATTGCACCGGGTTTTACCTCATAAGGCTCGGTCCCTCTCCGCAGAAACGCACGCCACCTGCCGAAAGTACTGCATAAAGCACGAACTCCTTAACTCCAGCAACAATCCTAGTGGTCTCTGGAAAACAAACTACACTCGTGAACAGAACGGCGCGGTCCGGATTCGAACCCACGATCTTCGACTCACAAGGCAAAGGGCTTAACCACTTGGCCACAGACATATGGACGACTTAATGTAAACTTCGGCTTTCCCCATTCATGTTGCCCAATTCCCATATCCGTCTACATAAACTTCCTTCCAGCTGTCTTCTAGAAAATGAAGTAAAAATGTTCCATTTTGTGCTGCTTTAATTATTTTTGATATATCAGTCTTGTTTACCAACCATTGTTGTAGAAACATGACTGCATTCAATTGTTAAAATTAAGTTCATTTATGAAACATAATATTTAATTTTTCAGTTAAATTTTACGATTTGGAAGCATTATTTTAGTTTATTTTACTAATGCTCAACTTTAAACTGTTATTTCGTGTAAAAAAAAAAACAGATATAGACATTTCTTGAACAACACTAACAAAAAAAACTGTCCTGTGGAAAAATGTGTAGAGTTCCTACGTTTTAAATTTTTTTAATTCATACAATTTTTACTTCCTTCAAAATTACACCTGATACCCACGCCGGTATTAAGAAATAATTGCCCTGTCGCTGAGACCTTCCTGTTTTAGAAAGAGATCGAAGTACGTATGATTATTCATATAAGTGTAATAATTATGGTCCTTCCACCACTCAATTGATCTCTTCTCTCTTCCAGACCGATTTACTGGCTCTCTGTATTTTTTCAGATGATATAAATCCAGTATTGTTTTGGAACCCGCAGGGAAAGAGGAGTAGGGGAAGACCAGAATACCTAGAGAAGATAGCTGATGGATGATATTAAAGAGATAGGTAAAACTTGGAAAGAATTGGAAAGGATGGCAAGAGAGAGAAAGAGATGGAAGAGTTTGTTGCAGACATGTGCTCCGTTGGGAGTTAAAATGTGAAGAAGACAGCCAGTACACTGTCTAATTTAATAGCATCATCAGGTGCCGTGCCGGCTGGCGTAGGCGATCATGGATCTCCACAAATCTCTATCTTTGGTGTTTGCTATCAATTCAGATATTGACGCTCTACTGTGCTATGAAGTCAGGCTATCCAACCTTTTCTCTCTCTGTCTTCCTTTGTCTCGTCTACCCTCGATTGTACCAGTTGTTATAATGTGTTCTAAATCTCCTCTCCTCATCACATATCCGAATAATGATGACTGCCTCTTTCTTATATTGATAATAAGTTTTCTCCCTGTCTTGACCTCATTCAACACCTCAACATTAGTCATTTTAGCAGTCCATTGTACATTGCAAGATTAATGCGACCGGAGGTAACAAAATTTACTGCGTGAAAGAGTTCAATTATCTATTTGTCTATCTTCTAGCCATGTCATTATTTCAATGTCTGTCTATCTACAATGACATATATCCGCTGTAATCTATTTATGTACACCCACGTCTTGTCTGTCAATCTATCCCCGATCACAAACGTATGTCAAACATGCATACAAATTCATGTGTGCTCTAGTTTCTAACAAGCGTCTCATTTTCTTTACTAGTTCAATATTGATTGGTCACTTCCTGGTCGAGACAACAAATCAGAGACGGTGAATTCTTGATCACCATATTGGTTATGTGATCCTTCTGTTTACGTGTTGTCTGTTTACTCTAGATTCTGTTTTACTGCGTACATTGGTTATTGGTTACTGAACCGATGTCAGTGCGCTACGGACAGACCCAGAGGTGCTCAGTAACTACCAGCAGATGTCTAAGAGAATGCGTACTGATGGATCCAGTGGATCGCTGATTAAATACTCTCCTCACTCTAGTCCTCAGGAATCCAGTTCTGCTTGTACAACGAGTAACTCCAAACAGCTGAAAACAGCATCACCATATGTGTACAATATCACCAGATGCGTACAACATTACCAGAGGCGTAAGTTATCCAGATGCGTACAACATTACCAGGGCGTTATCACCAGATGCGTACAACATTACCAGATGCGTACAACATCACCAGATACGTACAACATTACCAGACACGTACAACATCATCACCAGACGCGTACAACACCATCAGACGCGTACAAAACCTTCAGATGCGTACACAACCTCCAGACGCGTACAACACCACCAGATGCGTAAAAAAACCTTCAGATGCGTACACAACCACCAGACACGTACATCATCATCAGATAAGAATCACCGGAAATAATAAGAAAAGAATATTATTGATTAAGAAACTGTCGTTACTGTTTGTAGTACCACTTTTGAGGGCGGTATAGGACACGTTGGACGTGAGCCTGAAGGAGTTAATAGCCGCATGGCTAGTGCAGTCGCCGCAAAGCTGTTCAGGTTAGGATTTTTTGTTTATCCCACAGCAGAAAAAATCCTTGACCTTACCGTGAATTGAAAACAGGTCACCTGCATGACAGCCGCGTTTTAATCCATTCGTCCAGACGCTCCTCTTTGGCCAGATTAACCTCTACAGATTAACCTCTACAGATTAACCTCTACAGATTAACCTCTACAGATTAACCTCTACTGATTAACCTCTACAGATTAACCTCTACAGATTAACCTCTACAGATTAACCTCTACAAATTAAAGACAAAAATATAAAGATACCATTTTCATACCACGTGGTATATCGAGAGAAAAAACTGTTTTACTCCAGAATTTGTATTTGACCTTCGGCACACGATGAGTGATGTGGTCAACATAAGGTCAGACTGGTATTGAGGCCAGAAGTAGAAATTTAGAAATAGACAGACAGTTAGACTTTAGAGTAAGTAGTAACATGTACAGACCAAACAGAAAAGAATGTGAACAGACAGAATCCGCTTACAGTGAGTCCTCTGGCCAAATTCAGATTAAAGAATAGAACCACTGTTACCTCCTAAGCATGTCAAGAGGCGACTAAGGGTTTGGATGAAAGACATGTGTCTAAACTTAGAATCTATGCGTTTGACCTATCAACCAATATGCAACGTATAACGTTCTTGCCAAAGATCAAACATATACAGTAGATTAAGTAAGATGGTAAAGAATGAACACAAAGAAGAAGAAGATAGAATAGTTAAGAAGTGTGAGACTGTTGGTATGGAAACGTTGACATGTCGTTAACACAGGAAGTAAAATTAATTATAACTTGAAACGAAAAAAAAAGAAAAAAGAAGCGCAGACTAAAATTACGAAACTTAGACAGATCGATAGAAATTGAAAGAGTCATTGAGATCATTATGCCGTGACAAAGTCAAGTTAGGAGGAAGGTACATGAACACGTGAGGAAATGAAACAGACAGTCCTAAGAGAAAACAATAAGACAGCTACGAAACGTGAAATTAAGCAAGAGAGATCAAGAATGTCAGAGTAAAAAGAAAAATGACCCGTTTTCATATCACGCGTGTGCCCGAGTGGTTACTGAGGCCCAAATTTATGGTGTAATGAATAGAGCCACTGTTACCTGCCATGCATGTCGTAAGAGGCGATTAAGGAGGTTTGGTTGAAATCGGATGCACGTGTCCGCTAAGGAATGTTAACCCGAAACAAATGCTTGCAGAAAACGGATGAACCAGGCCGTAAGGCGCATAACATGGTGCAACGACCCCTCACAATGCGAAATGGGATAACGGACTCTACGATCGCCAATCTGCCTCGGAGATGTAGCCACGCAGTAAGAATGTCAGACCTACCATCACGAGGGTGGCCAAAACGGGGAAGCAGAAATCATATGAATTATATCCTACAGAACTACCCCAGTATGCAGGCTTGAGAACAAAGAGGTGGCTCACTCACACCAGCGTCCAAGACAAACTGTATGGCGTGGCTGACAATCTGAGGCAGACGGCTGAAATTTATTAGAGTATCCGAAATCTAATCTAGTGAGAAACTAGAAGAAGAAGAAGAATATCACGCGATATATTTGGTAATACTGCATCAGATCCGTATTAGTTATGAAGACTATCGAATACGATAAGTGATGTGGTCAACATCGCGCTGACCGTCTTCACTTGACAGAGTTTCTCTGGTACTCAATTGAGGCTGAGTAGACCTCAAAGCCGAAACGGTTGGTAAAATGTCCTCAATGTGAATGAATGAACATCAGCCTAAGAAGCTAGTTACGCTATTTCTGCGGCTCTCTCCTCTTCTCTTCTTCGCGTGTCGTTACAAGGCGATGGTTTGTCTGGTTCGTACTTCCCACTGAGGAATTAACCGGACCACCAGCATAGAGTGATTACTACAACTGCGCTATTGCGGCTCTCTTCTCGCATGTCGTACAAGATGGTTTAGATGGTTTGGTCGTTTTTCTGGACCCCACACTCTGCAAATGCAAACAGGTACAGACACGAGATAGTCAAAGCTGGGAACTGCTCATTTGAGTGACTGTCTGAGATTTTGTCCCAGGCTTTTATACCATTGAACGCAACGAGAACTGATGATGGTAATGATGTACGTTACTTAACGATATTGAACTACGATCAACATAAAGTAATCCGTCTCTATGTCATTGCTGGAGAATTTTAAAGCACCTATAAGTCGTTGTCTGAAATAGATCCTGCTCACAAAGCTCAACAATGACAGTAAATTTTTGAATGATTGATTGATTGATTGATTGATTAGTTGATTGATTGATAATACCTCATCATTGCACTTCGTGAGTAACATGTTGTTCCGATCTCTTCTTATAGGAAGATCTCAGCTGCAGTACGTAACTGTAGCACCGGCGAGTCCTGATTTAACATGAATATGGTGACGATATTTTGTAGGAAGTTTATTTTTAACCTTTTAATTAATTGTGCATGGGCAGAGGCTTTCCAGCCTGTTGTTCTCGATTATGAACTGCCAAGAGTTCTTTTACGTGTTCAAGTTAAACACGGAACATACGTTTATCGTCCGTCTGATAGGACTAGGAACCTCGATCTCACCTACACTGAGATCATGGGTCCTGTAAAATATCCAGATAGCTCCACAAGGGCGAACCGGTCATTGGCAGGAGACAAGCATCTAACTTATACGCCACAGAGAACCCTATGTACATTATTTACGATCAATAATCTACTCCTTCTATTTGTTCCTTCAAGAACAGCAACTAAATGTCTTTTATTCTCCTCTGTCAATGTTTGTTCTGTTATATACATTATACCCGCCCTGCCTCTTCTTGATCCGGAAGCATATCCCATCAACCATAATTCTCCATCTATTACTGTTCTGTTCAACCTGCCATGTCCTCCCAACTGAAACCCATTTGTTTAATGTCTTTGTCAGTTCTTGTCTCAATGTCGTCTTGATTTGCTTCTTCCGGGGTTTTTGGTTGTTTGTTCTGTTAAATATATTCTAGCTTAGTGACGATTTGCGCTGTTATTGGTGGTTCCTCCTCACTTGGTTTCTATCTATCTTCACTCTCTCTCTCTCTCACTCTCTTTTCTCTTCTTGCAGATTCTGTCAGCAGTTTTTGTTGTAATTACATGTGGATTCGTTACATAGATTGCATACTTAAACAGCGGAGTGTACCAAGGGTTAAAACGTTTGAATGTCGTCTCAAAGGCTCTTGTTCGAATCAGGAGTAACTTATTTAATGAAATCCCTAGGATTGTTCCTGGGGCTACGGAATTCGTGCATTGTGTAATACTCTCTGCATTTACACAGACAGGGACATAGTCATATGGGAAATTTCGTCCCAACAGGCAATCGCCCGTTGCCGGGGCCCGCAAGGAAGCAAAGAATAGTAACAATGTAACCTACAAGGCATGTCGAAACAGGCAACTGAGGTAGGGGCCTAGGGAATTAAATAATTAAATAATCTCATTATTTAAATGTCATTAAATGATCTCAATAAAGAATTGCACATGTGATTTCGCTCCGGATTCGAATTACAACCTTCAAAACGACATGCAAACGTCTTAACCACTTCGCCATAGAGTCCCCAAAATATATATATATATCGGAGCCTATTCCTCTCTGTCCGACATTTTGGATGGACTTTTAAATCTAGTCTGAAACCAAGATCAACAAAGCTGAACTTTGAAATATTACAGAGCGCTCTAGTTCATTAATCACTCTCATTTGTTTACAGTTCTTACGATATCTCTCTATCTGTCTACGTCACACCTATTTCTATTCCAAAGATATCATGAGATCTTGGTCTAACAAATAAATTGTGAATATAGGTTTTTATATTATGTTTATATTCCAAGTAGATAAAGGAACCCTTGCTATACCACGTGATATTAATATATATATATATATATATATATATATATATATATATATATAAGGTAATATGGCTTAGGGATAGTGACTCGGTCTATTAACCCCGACGTTCTGAGTTCGAATCACGCTGCGGACAGTTTGGTTGCAAATTGTTTCGCGTGGATTTTTACAAAGGACGATGGCACCACCCGTTCAGAAAGCAATGGCAAACGTAATAATACCTAGAAAAATCACAAACAGCGTTAAAAGCTGAGGTTGATTCGCAAAGTCCTGTAAAGGATATGCAATTAACTTTTTTAATATGGTGTTAGGCCGATATTTTTCATTGGCCGTCTGTGGTCAACATCACGCCGAGCACCATTACTTCTCAGTACTTTTCCTGGTACCTAGTTGAGGCTGAGTCGACTGAGAGCCTTACGGGGAATAAATTCCACACCCACCGTGGAGTTGAACTCAGACCACTATACTAAGAAGCGAGTTGACTAACAACTACGCTACTGCGGCTCTCGTTTATATTGGTAGTTCTTCTAATCTAACTATGGACAGATATGTGCTTTATTCAAACTCAGCAGCGCACACGTCTTATAAATTGTCTGATTTTTCTTACCTGAAGTAAATTTAATTTTTTATCCATATTCTGAAGTAGTTTAGTGGATGGTTATCAGTGGTGGCTCGTCATTAAGGGCCAGAGGGGCCGGCCCCACCAAAAATAATGTGTAACGTGTATTATTATTTTATAAATTAAAATATAACCAAAACCATGATTTTTCAGAAAATGTGTGTCTGACCCCACCAACAAAAAGGAGCACGAGCCGCCACTGATGGTTATGTTATGTTATGTTATGTTATGTTATGTTATACGATCGACTTCATGGTACATTGGGCATTCCCATCCGTGCTCTGTCCTCCTCCGCAGCAGCTATCCCAACGTCTATTTTCTCATCGTACCCATGAGAAGTTGATTAGTATACCTTCGCTCTCTACCACGAAGACGACACTGTCTGGAATGTCCAAACTTAACTCCTAAATCTCGCACTAGCTCCAGTGTCTGAGACTCACCCATATCACATAAATTAGAGCGTACAACATTGATGACATCGGCTCTGTACAGAGGATGGTGGGTGGTGTTCTGACTTGCTATATGAAAGATAACATCGTTTCCTGGTAACGACAAGACAGGACTAGTTGATTTTGTGGCGTAGTGGTTAGATGCTAACCTCTTGTTCCAAAGGTACTCGTTTCATTCCCTCGTGGAATCGTCGGGATATTTGACCAGAGATATCTGATCTCAATGTAGGTAAGATCAAGCTTCTAGTCCTATCGGAGACGGACGATAAAACGTAGGTTACTATTTCAAGTTAAGCATACAAAAGAGCTATTTGCAGTTCGAGAAAGCGAGAAGAGCAGGCTGGAAATCCGCTGCCTGGGCAAAATTCATTAGAAAAATTAAAAATAAAATTCCTACAAAATATTTTCACCATCTTCTAAATTCCATTGAAGACCAACGTCGGCGCTACGGAGTTTGTGCACTGAGATCTTCATGTGTAAGAAAGAGATGGAAGCACATGTAGTTACTCACCGAAGTGCAATGATGATGGTCCTACCAATCAATATAATCATCATCACTGCACGTCAGTAAATAATCATTTGTGCTTCAACAACTTTCTTACACAGGAAGATCGCATCGACAGTGCACAAACTCCGTAGCATTAACATGTATCCTCGATGTCATTTTTATGATGTTAATCTTTGTAGGTAGTATTACATCTTTTCGCCCTGACAGCCGATTTTTGGTCTGTTCTTGTCGATTTTTTCCTTCAAGCTATCAATGTCTTATTTAGGTATACAACGTGCAAATGTGATCTCCAAGTGTTTTATCCGTCTTTGATAGGACTCACCTCTCGACTTAAGAACAAAACAGCATCAGAAACAAGATTTATATATACTACGGTTGTGTGCTATCAATTTTAATGTACTAATCAGAATGCTGGAGATTAATTTATTGATTGGTTAATTGATTGATTGATTGATTGATTGGTGAATTGATTGATTGATTGATTGATTGATTGATTGATTGATTTATTGATTGATTGATTGATTCATTGATTGATTCATTCATTGATTGATTGACCATCATCATTGCACTTCGGTGAGTAACCCTGTGTGCTCCGAGTTCTTTCTTACACAGGAAGATCTCAGCGGCAATGCCCGAACTCCGTAGCACCAGCGAGGGTCTCCGATTCAATTTAGAAGATCGTGAAAGTATTTCGTATAAATTTTATTGTTATTTTTGTTTATGAATTAGGCCCAGACTGCGGCTTTCCAGTCTGTTTTTTTTTCAATTTTGAAACAATGGTTCTTTTGCGTCCTCAGCAACACGGAACCAACTTTGTATCGTTCGTCTCCGATAGGACTAGGAACTTGAACTCACCTACAATGAGATCAGGGATTTTTGGAACAATATTTATATGGCTCTACGAGGGAGTTAACCGGGCACTTTTGGTACGAGAGGCTAGCATCTAACCTCTATGCTACAGAGACTCCCTTGCTGGAGAATGATAGAACAAGATGTGTCTAAACTATAGACCGTCTATACAACCTGTCTGAGAGCCGCGGTAGCGTAGTTGTTAGTGAACTCGCTTCTCAAGGCTGGTGGTTTGAGTTCACCTCCGCAGTGCGCGTGAATTTTCCCGACCGCGACAGCTTTTCATGTCGACCCAGCCTCAACTGGGTACCAGACATGCTCTGGGAAAGTAAAGGCGACTGGCGTGATGCTGACCACACCACCCATCGTGTGTCGACGGTCAATGAAAAATACAGGCCTAACACTGTATTGCCCTATATACCACGAGGTATGAAAGGGTTCCTTTACTTTTACTTTACTTTACAAACAACCTGTCTAAGAAATATCTTAAGCATGTTCTGGCCAAGAAGTATCTCTAGCCAAGAACCTCTTACACAATGTCAACAGGAGAATATAAACACCGTCATTCAAAAGGGACGCTTGATGTGAATCGGGCACTGAATACTAACAGAAAACTGCACTGAGATAGACACCCAAGGGTAACGGAAAACGTGCGAGACTCAACACCATCTGAAGATCTGGAGGAGAACAGTAGAACAGAACCTGGCAGAAATTACTCTTAACTGGAACAAAATACGAACCAGGAACAGAGAAGTCTAGCGTGCTTTTATTGCTGTCACTAGCACCAATAACGTCACGAGCTAGAGAGAAAAATATGATCATGTACTTGATAGTCTTACCTCTTTTTTCTTCTTCTCTTCCCTCATTTACTTCTTTATAGAAGTGTTGGGGGGCGTAGTTATCTCGTATGTGCTTGTTTTAAGGCACTTTGTAAGCTGATATTCATTTTTGTAAAGCTGTTCTTGATGCCATAATTCCATCGTTTGCGTGGTCTTCCTCTTGCTTTGTACTCATTATACTTTTTCTGTGTGGCTCTCTGTGGTAGGCGATACAAGGGCATTCTTGACAGGTGTACAAACCACTTAATCTATTGCTCGTTTATAAATTGTATGACTGGTTTCACATCCAGTCTTATTCTGATTTCTTCATTTCTAATTTTGTCTCCTATTGTCACACCTGCTGCTCTTCTAAGACACCCATCTCTGTCGTTATGATTTTCCACTCATTAGCGGCTGTTATTGGCCATGTTTGACACTGGTAACATAGTGTTGGCCAGAAAATCGTTCAAATGAGATTTGCATTAGTTTTTAGCGGTATCTCTTTATGTGACAACAGTGGTGTTAACTGTCCAGTACCTGGTTAGCTTCTGTGCAACGATTGCTGATTTCGCTATCGATATCAGCAATCGTTGCATAAAAGCTAACCAGGTACTGGGACAGTCTTACCTGCATCGACTAAACAGCAAATAAATAATTTACCAGGCTTTGTTAGAGAAAGGAAGAGAGGAAGAGAATGTACTAAATCACCAGCAAATCTCTCATATTAATCCTTCTATTTCGTAGTTTAGTTTACCTTCAGGTGCATTTACTTTGCAAAGTATATTAAATTAATCAGTATGGTTACCGGGGTCCAAATTTGAGGTGTAATGAATAGAACCACTGTTATCTTCCACTCATGTCGTAAGAAGCAACTAAGGAGGTTTGGCTCAAATCGGATGCACGTGTCCTATCGGTGTAGAAGTCTATGCGTTTAGGGGCCTACCACACCAATGTGCAACGTATACACGTTCTTGGCAAAGATCACATATCTCAAAGAGTGATTAAAATTGGTCGTAAAGAACAAACGCAAAGAAGAAGAAGAACCAGTATACTAGCTTTCGGTCACATTAAAAAGCATTGTGAGCCACTATATGGGCTCATACGGGCGGAATGATTAAACGTTTTGTAGACCTTCATACTTCAATATAATAATGCGATGTACGAAAATCAACAAATCTGAGGTGGTCAGACTGGATCAGATCAGATCTGGAGAAAATCGTTAGGGTGGCTGCGGTAATACTGAGGAAATAGGCGATAGAGCAAAGACTGGTATGTACAGTATTACATAAGAAGGAAAAATAAATTATAAGATATGAAAAAAAAAAAAAAAAAAACTACACTCAACGTTTCGGTGCTTAAGACCTTTATCAAGAACACAAAAACTAAATTAACTAAAACATGATATTAACAAATGATCTGAATCAAGAGATACTGGCAAAGGTACCTGCGTGGCTTCTTGGTCAGCATCTCGTGAATGATAGAGAGGACAGGAAATAGGAAGACTATTAGGGACAGCAAAAGGCTAACGGAGATTGAACCCAGTAAACGCTGGTTGAAATCGAACACACCACCAAGGATAAGCACCTGAGCTCCAATAAGTACTGAAGGTTGTGAGCGTACATCCCGTTCTGATGTTTGAATGTTTATATATCACAATCATCATCATCAAGGCGCATATCCTTTATAGGACGTTGCTCTCTTTGCAGCACATCTGAAATTCTCTAGCTAGTTCACCCACTTCGTCGATGGTCATGTTCATGGTTTCTTAAATATCTCGTAGCCATCTTCTTCTTGGTCTGCCTCTGCGTCCTGGGACCCTGCCCTCTAGTATTGCTCTTTCCAGGCCATCGTGACGCTTGATGTGATCAAAGTATGTAATTTTTCTGTATAGTATGTTGTTTATCAGCCAATTCTCTTTAACATTTAGTTCTTTCAGGACATCGGTGTTCTTTCTTTTTTCTGTCCATGGTATTCGTTGGATCTTTCTGTAGCATTTAGTTTCGAAGGACTGGATTTTCGTTCTTAATTTTGTGTAATAGTCCACGATTCACAACCATAAGTAGCCACTGGGAAAGTGCATGCTCTCAATATTTTTAATTTTAGTATTTTGCTGGTGATTTGCCACATGTTCTTCATTGTGTTTAACTTCTTGATTGCTATTGCCAATCTTCTTGAGATCTCTTTGGAGCAGTCACCGTTAATGTTAATTATTGAACCCAGATATTCGTAGCTCTCTACACAGTGAAGTTCTTCATTGTTTACTTGGATGTTAGGTGAGCATTTTGCTTTGTCAGTTGACATGATTTTTGTTTTGTGTATTCAAATATAGATGTTGGTCTTCACTATGTTTCTTGGTCATCATGATTAGGTTTTCCAAACCTTCTTTGCTGGTGGATAATAATACTGTATCGTCTGCGTATCTAAGCTGTGGTATGCATTTGCCGCCTATAGTGAGAGGGTCGTAATTCACATAGTTGGCATCGTCTTTTACATTCCTCATGATGTTCTCCGCATATATGTTGAATAAGTATGGTGACAAAATACATCCCTGTCGTACCCTCTTTTGAATCTTGAACCATTCAGCTATTTCACCTCCTTTTTTAATAGTTGCCTGTTGTTCGTGGTATAGATATTCTATGAGTTGTATTATGTGTGTTGGAAAGTGCATGTCTTTCATGATGTTTCACATTTTCTGGTGTTGTAAATGGTCGAAAGCCTTGCTATAGTCTATGAAACATGCATGCAGGTCTATGTTGTATTCTCTGCATTTCTCGATAATGAGTCTCATGCTACAAATATGGTCTCTAGTGCCTCTACCTCTTCTGAAACCTGCTTGTGTTTCGTGTATTTCATCTTCTAATTTTTGTTCCATCCTCTTCATTATGATTTTTAGTAGGATTTTGCTGGTGTGACTTATAAGGGCAATAGTTCTGTAGTTGGTGCATAGTTTCATGTTCCCTTCTTTGGAATAGGTATAAATACTGATCTTTTCCACTCTTTTGGCTAGGAGGAGCTATTCCATATCTTTGTGCACAATTTATGATATACCCGAACACTGGCCTCCGCACCTGCTTGAATCAATTCCGCTGGTATATCATCGCATCCTGGGGATAGTACCACTGCAACCTACAAATCATGTCGTAAGATGTGACCTGATGTATGGGCCTAGGAAGCTACCTAGTAAATAAAAAGCCTCACAGAAATCTGACGTGCTGGGCCTACTTGTAGGCGCATAACTGGCACAACGTAAAATCGCTCTTAGGCTCAAGTCACATACAAATCACAAAAGTGGTTTAACAAGTGATTGATATGGAGAGTTTGAAGAAGAAAAACTACTATTTCTATTTTAATTTATCTTCTTCTTCTTCTTCTTTAGCCTGTTACGCCCTTGGCGTTTAGGGCAGCAACAAACGCACCCCATTCTTCTCTGTTCATGACCTTCCTCTGTATTGTGTTCCAGCTATGATTCATTTCCTTCAGTTCTTGCTCTATCGTTCTCCTCCAGGTCGTCTTGGGTCTTCCACGCTTGTTAATTTATCCCTTGATGGTAAATCTATCAAAAAAGTCAATAAAAATGGATTACTCTGCATGGTGACCATTTCAACTTACACATTTCACCATACAGAATCAGTTAAGATATCTGCATTTAAAAAACAAAATGTGATGACGTCTTTCTCAAGAGCATCGTTCTATCAAGCGCCATGTTTATGTGTGTGAGTTCATTTAAAAAATGTTAGCATAGAACTCACCTGTTATGTATGTTAAGGCGCACTGGAAATGTACACCAATTCTAGCAAACGCATACATATAACAGGCAAGAAGGAGTAACAGCTTACAAGTAACAATTAAAATAGCAGAGATTGTGCAGTTGGAAGAAAACTGGTTTTTGTAAACACAAATAAGAAAGTAAATATAGCTAGTTTACCTCCATAGTTAAACTTCTGCTCTTAGGCGGGTGGCTCGGGTTCAATTTCACAGTAGGAGTGGAATATTTTTCCGACCGTAATGACTCTCAGGTCGACTCAATTGGGTACCAGGAAAAAGCACTGGGAAGCAAAAGTTTACGGTGTGATGTTGACCAAAACATCCATTGTGTGCCGACGTTCAATCTTCTTCTTCTTCTTTGCGTTCGTTCTTTGCAACCAATTTTAATCATTCTTTGTGATATGTGTGATCTTTGCCAAGAACGTGTATACGTTGCACATTGATTTTGTAAAGCCCCTAAACGCATAGACTTCTACACGTTTAGGACACATGCATCCTATTTCAGCCAAACCTCCTTAGCCGCCTCTTACGACACGTGTGGCAGGTAACAGTGGTTCTATTCTTCACACCCCAAATTTGGGACCCGGTAACCACTGGGGCGCCGACGGTCAATGAAAAATACGGGCCTAACATCGTATTAATCAATTTACCTCAACATATGAAAATTATTCCTTTACCGCTACCCTTTATATTTTGCCATGGTGGTTAAATTTAAGTGAATAAAACGCTAGATGGATCAAAGAAAATCTAATACTGAGATCATCTGACGCACATACAACCTCAATATCAGCGAGGATATAAAAAGGAGCAGATGGAAGTATACCATAAATGTATCACATACCATTCGCCCATGTAGTGCAGGGACCGGCAAAGGAAGCAAAGAACAGTACCACTGAAACCTAGACGGCTGATGTAGTACCTAGGGAAGCTACACTAGTAAATAAAAAAGCATCGCAGAAATCGGATGTGTTGCCTTACTTTTAAGTGCATAACTGGTACAACGTACAATCGCTCTTATGCTCAGATCACATACAAATCACACAAAGTGGTTAACAAGTGATCGATATGAAGCGTTAGAAGAAGAAGAATCTCATACTACTTAACATAATAGTGACGTAGAACTGTGCTCCAATCCACACCACCAACCACTATAGTGACTGTTCACATGGAATCTTTATTTTATCTGTTATAGTAAACCTTCCAAGTTTTAATGCTGGCTAGAAATAGTTATGTAACAAGTCCTTGTCAGTTGAGATCAGAATGCAAGTTATTCAGTGCTACATAAAACCAATACTGGCATACGGATGCCAGTCATGGACAATAAACAAACAGATCGAAAAATCTCTTGAGGGCCACAGAGATGTGGTTTTACAGAAGAATGATGAGAATCCCATGGACTGCTAAAATGACTAATGTTACGGTGTTGAATGAGGTCAAGACACAGAGAAAGTTATCATCAATATAAGAAAGAGACAGTCATCATTTTTCAGGCATGTGATGAGGGGGAGGTTTAGAAACATTGTGACAACTGGTAACATCGAGGGTAGACGAGACAGGAAAAGACAGAGAGAGAAAATTGTGGATAGCTTGACTTCATGGCGCGTTAGAGCATCAACTTCTGAGTTGATAGCAAACACCAACGTCAGAGATTTGTGGAGATCCATGATCGCAAACGCCAGCCTACACGGCACCTGATGATGATGTGAGATGAAAAAAAAAAGTATATAAATGCTAAGAATTAGCTTCAATAAAAGGTTCGCCTTAGGTTGAAAGGGCGTACCTTGGCTTAAAGCGGCTTTAATCCCCTACAAAACATACAAACAAAATTCATTAAAGTGGGTTTTCCCCATATGTCTCTGTCCCTGTCGGTAGAAATGGTGCGCAATCTGTCGAGAGTGTCGCATACAGTACCAACTCTGTAGATACAACATCAATCCTAGGGATCGCATGAGCAAAAACTGCACATGTGACTTGGTCTGGAATCAAACCCACAACCTTCAGGACAACAAGCAAACGTCTTTACCACTTCACCATAGAGATGTGTAACGAATTCTTTCTTCTTCTTCTTCTGCGTTCTCACTAGATTGGGATTTCGAATTCTCTAATAAAGGCAGCCGTCTGCCTCAGATTATCAGCCACGCCATAGAGTTTGTCTTGGACGCTAGTGCAAGTGGGCCACCTCTTTCTTCTCAAGTCTGCATACTGGGGACAGTTCTGTAGGATATAGTTCATATGATTTCTGGTTCCCCGTTTGTGCCGACCTCCCCCCGCAGCAAGTTTTGGCCACCCTCGTGATGGTAGGTCTGACATTATTACTGCGTGGCTAAATCTCCGAGGCAGATTGGCAAACTGTAGAATCCGTTATCCCATTCCTCATTGTGAGGGGTCGTTGCACCATGTTATGCGCCTTATGGCCTGGTGCATCCGTTTTCTGCAAGCATTTGTTTCGGGTTAGCATTCCCTAGCGGACACATGCATCCGATTTCAGCCAAACCTCCTTAATCGCCTCTTACGACATGTGTGGCAGGTAACAGTGGTTATATTCTTTACACCCCAAATTTGGGCCCAGGTAACCACTCGGGCGGAAAAGAATTCAGGTGTATAAAACAATTGTGCTCAGAATTCATTTACATCCGTGGTATGGGAAGAATTAATAATGCAAGCAATCTGACACCAACAAATGGCTCTGACATGAAATATGTGAGTCAAGAAGGGTAAGTGAAGACCTTACCAGACATGAAGACGAACAGTCGACAATAAATAAAAAAGGTAAGAATGACCTGGAATAAACTAAGCTGGCTTACTCAAGACAGATCTGGTTGAGATCATTGCCCTAGGATTGTGACTGGAGCTACGAAGTTCGTGCTATGTGCAACATTCTCAGCAGGTGGCTTGACATTTCTGCCGAGAGGGACGGAGCCATTTTAGGAAACCCGGTGCAAGGTATCAATCTTCGCCTTTAGACCCTTAATATCTGTTTGAGGGAAATTTATTGATGTCCTATACCTCAAACGGAGTACAGAGAAGTAATATTTATTGATATCTTATATCTCAAACGGAGTACAGAAAGTAATATTTATTGATATCTTTATCCTGCCCAGCGTGTTCGTAGCGCGTTGACTGTAGGTGACTACCCTCTGTGTGTACGGTTCAATTCGTGGGCAGGCAGAAAGCAAGATTCCCCAGATTCCGGTGTTCGTGCACAACCGAAGTTACATGTCCATGAGAGCCGAAGGCTGAAAGCTCATGCTTCTGATCGGAAAAAAAAATTGATATCTTATATCTCAAACGGAGTACAGAGAAGTAACATTTGTTGATATCTTATATCTCAAACGGAGTACAGAGAAGTAAAATTAAACACAGAATGAATCTGAATTATAAATAATGGTAATTTTTTATATTATAAAGTTAATATAATGTCCCACAAATAAACAAAACATTTCGTAACAATAAATAATATGAAACATCAGACTCTGTAACTGGACTTTGATAAGTTTTATTAATCCTGTTTTGTACAACTTGATACTGGTATTTTATCCGACAGAGAAAGCAATGTGATACTGATGGAATAATATATTACATACATAGTATTTTATCCGACAGAGAAAGCAATGTGATACTGATGGAATAATTTATTATATACATAGTGATTTTAGAAGAAAATAATCATTAAGTACATTAAAGTTATAACGTATTACATTCTTATGCTTCTTAGTACTTTCTCTTCCATGCTTTGTAATCTCTATGGGTATATGTTGCATGTATTACATTCTTATACTTCTTAGTACTTTCTTCCATGCTTTATAATCTATATGGGTATATGTTGATGTATTCAAGTTATATATTTACTAGATGTTTCATTGTTTTTCTATTTCTAGTTTTTATGTGTGTTTTTGTGTTACATTTATTTCGTTATTCGTTTTTATTCCAGATTTTCCTTAGCTACGTTGGTATTTGGTCGTCCATTTGTGTTTCATTTTAATTTGTCACTCCTGTTTGTTCGTTTGCTTGATAAAGGCCTTGTTGGTCGAAACGTTGCTGTTTATGTCAACTGTATTATGTATCTTTGTCAGAAACAATAGTACTTTGTTTCGTACTAGTGTTCACTAATTAAAGTTATATCCAGTTTATGTTCTTTGTAAAGTGAGTTCATTGGCCTCTTTGTCTCAGGAGACAATAGATCTTGCGTCACGTAGTATGTTCTGCACTGAATCACGTTTCTTGTGGCTGTAATGATCTATTCTGGAGTGACAATCCTTGCCACAGTTGTTGCAGGTAAAACTGGAGATTAGAGCTGGTACATGAATGTTCTCTCTGCTCTCTCTTTTGCCTCCACATGTGATGGTGTTTTTCTTCTTTTCTTTTTGAGCCGCCACTCACTGCCGCTCGCCATACTTGATTGTCTTTGGTCAGCAGCTCCCAATGTTTTTGTCTATGCGCATGAAGTTAGATCACGTTGCATGTGTCAATAAGCGTAATAATGGGCGCCCATGCTGTCTAGTACCAGTTGCGAGTTGACCATATAGAATGTTCTTTGGGATTCTATCATCGCTTATACGGCACACGTGTCCCAGCCATCTCAGACGTCGCTGATTCAGCAAGGTCTACATGCTTGGAATGCCAGCACTATCCAGGACTTCTATATTTGAGATTAGGTCCAGCCATCAGATGTTATATATTCATTGTCATATATATCTCATCCAATAGCTTGTCCTGGGCAGAACTTTGTCACCATAACAGTTCTTTGGAATTTCAAAGACCGGATTTTTATAGATGCTCTGCCTCATAGCCGTCTTGCTCAAATTATCAGTCACATCGTGAATTCATCTTCTCCTTGATCTTTCTCTTCTCTTCTTTGCTGGGCCACCTTCTTGTATTATAGTCTTCTTCACTCATCCCATGCTTTTTTTTGTGAACCCAGCATCTTACTGTACTTCTAACAATTACAAGACTTCCATAACATCACATAGACGCGTGTGAATGTTCACAATAGTTTCCTTCTCTGCAACAAGACACTCAACAACAAATCGTTGCTTGTAACACAAGTTGCTAACATGTTCCATTTCAAGAGTTTAGTGCGGCCATATTATTTGATGAATTGCAGTGCGATTTGGTACACACATTTAGCATATCCCATATTTGAGGTATACAAAATGTCATTCTTCAATCATGATTATTAGCTGAGAAAACTGATGTGGCGCATTACTTTCTGAATCTCTCTCGTATGTTTCAAGTACTAATCAGCAGTGTAAAATTTGACATCTCTTCCTGCCAGGAATTTACGCTGCGACAAATTAAGTCTCCTCTCTCTCTCTCTCTCTCTCTCTCTCTCTCCCTCCCACCCTCTCTCTCTCTCTCTCTCTCTCTCTCTCTCTCTCTCTCTCTCTCTCTGTCATACTCTGGCTTGTGTTAGTATTTATTTTGTCACTCTTTTGTTGTACTGACTATAACTATATATATATAATTGATTTTGTTGCTTTAAAATATTAATATAACTATATAACTATATAATTGGCTTTTGTTGTACTGACTATAACTATATATATATATAATGGCTTTTGTTGTACTGACTATAACTATATATATATATATAATGGCTTTTGTTGTAGACTATAAGGGTTGCTTAGTAACCTCGATCACAACGTAAGAGTACCTGGTTTAATCTCCTCGGCGGGCAGTTTGGAAGCAAATTTGTTCCGTGGATGTCTACGAACGGTAAAAATACACCTCATCGTTCAGAAATCAATGGCAAACTATTGAACGTATAAGTAGTGCCTAGAAAAATCAAAGACTCGTTTACTGTGATTGATGACGACGTCATGTAAAGAATATACCACGAATTGTAAATATATAAATATATATATATAGCGAAACACGTAAAAACAAAGTACTGTAGTTGTACAAAATAGAAAAAACAATAACAATACATAACAACGTTTCGACCAACGGGTCTTTATCAAGGAAAGAGTGCAACAGAAATGAAGAAATTCACTTCTTACACGGCACATAGAGAATCAGACTATAAATTTCTAATCAGACTATAAATTTCTAATCAGACTATAAATTTCTAATCAGACTATAAATTCCTAATCAGACTATAAATTCCTAATCACACTATAAATTTCTAATCACACTATAAATTCCTAAACAGACTATAAATTCCTAATGACAAAGATCCCACTATTGTCTGATTCCATATGTAGTGAGTAATGTAAGAAGTTTAAATTGTTTTTAAGCGGAAGGATTGACTTCATTCCATCGGGTTTTACCCTATACGGCTCGGTCCCTCTCCGCAGAAATGGCACACCACCTGCCGAGAGTATTGCACAAAACACGAATTCCGTAGCTCCAGCAACAATCCTAAGTGTCTCTGGAAAAAATGTAAGAAGTTTGTTTGTTTGTTTGTTTTGCTCGTGCTTCTCGGTCATTTTGATCATTCTTATTGTGATATATAAACATCCTTTGTTAAGTACGAGTATAACGTTGCGCCCCAGTTAAAACCCTTACTAGTGTTTGACGAACGCCTCCGAAAATGAAGTTTTCTGAAATGTTCGAGTCTGTTCTGCCGACAGTCAAACACTTTCTAGACATCGTGAGTATATTTTTCTTTAATGATCCGTTTGACGCCGTATATTTGGACTTGGATCTACGACAAAGAGCATTCTGTATTTTGCAGCCTTTTTGACTAAACGCGGCGTACCTTTTTGCATCGTATGATGAGCACTCTTTAATGATTTTTTAACGCCGTATATTTTGGCTTCGATCTACGCTAAAGAGGATTATGCTTCATGTGTTCATTGCTCTTTAACCAATGAAACTATTTTTCTCCACATATTTAGACATTATGATCTTGGCCTAAGACTATATCTATACTATTCGCTTTTTTCTGACTATGTGAAGTCGTTTCGGATTAGGAACATTTTCAGCTATTAGAGACACATAAGCATGTCACGCGCTGCGGCATCCTACACGTGTAGGTCACCGTGAAAAGTGTCAGACTTCGCCAATGTTTGTATTTGGACAACATGTCAAACCTTTACTGTCGGCCTTACTTTTCAGTCGCTGTGAGTTTATTCCAGAGCAGGAATATTCCCAATATTTTCGAGACGTGTGTCGGCGCTTTGCAGTTTATACTCTGCATTTTCTCTGGCTCTGGGAAACACTGAGCTGGGGCTGCGCACAGATGATCCAGAGGGTCGTTTCATTACGCGCTAGCAGCGCAACTGAAAATGTTGCGCTCGCCAACATCATCCACCACAGTTCTTCCAGGGATGTTGTTAAAGCAACAGTACCTTGCCCGGTTGTCGAAGAGAGGGTAGTTTCGTTAGGCACTACAACGCAATTTTTGAATTTGCACTCGGCCAACCTTACCGAATAGATGTATCTGCGCTTGACCTCTGACACAGCGTTTACTGCAATCTTCCCTTGTGTTTTCACGACACATTGAAACTTTTCCGACGATTCTTGCCTAGAGTTGGCAAATTTGGTGCGACCATTGTGTCGAGGGGGACGTGCCTCTTGACGACTCGTACCTTGTCGGTTCTTACGATTCATTTTTATTTATTTAGCTTTTCCCAACGACTGGGAGAGGCGTGCAGAAACAGTCACTCTGTGATTCTGCTCGCCTGTGCTGCGAGTAGATCTCGTGTAGCGTAAATGCTCTTCCACCACTACTTATACCATAGTAGCTCTCCCTCGATCCCTACAACTTAGCCAGACAAGATCCGTTGTTTGTTTCCAGGGTCACCACATGGAGGTGGGGTAGGATCTTAATTAATGCCAGCTCACTAAACCTTGAAGCTACGTTGTCCCTCCAAATGCGCCTTTGACCCCGCCCCGTAATAAGTAAATTTCTTCACTTCTGTTGTATCCTTTTCTTGATAAAGACCTTTCGGTCGAAACATTGTTGTGTATTGTTTTTCTTTTTGTATTTCCTACAACTACAGTACTTTGTTTTTACGTGTTTCGCCATTGCTTCATAGTTTTACTGTAGTCTTCCCTTATATCAATAAATATACAGATATGGTTATGCAAACACAGATATACACACACAACAACTGTGGAACAATAATTACCAGAAAAACTCCCAACACAATCTTCTTTTACCTATACATATCTCATCATTATCAAATAGCTTGTCCTGAGAAGAACTTGCCACCCCAACAGTCCTCCGGAATTTCTCTCTCTCATAGGCCAGATGTCCTGCCTCTGCAGCTGTCATATTCAAACCATCAGTTACATCCTGAATCCATCTTATCCGTGGTCTTCCTTTTCTTCTCTTTGCTGGTATGCCTCCTTCCATGATGGTCTTCTCCAGCCCTTCATTTCTTTTTATATGTCCAAAATATCTCAATTTTCTCTTTCCTATTTGTATCATCAGCCAGTTTTCTTTGATTTTGAGTTCTTTCTGGATAGATCTATTTGTTCTCTTTTCTGTCCAAGATATACGAATGACTTTTCTGTAACACTTATATTCAAAAGCACACATATGTTTTTCCACTTCTCTATTAAATGTCCATGCTTCACACCCGTACGTTGCCACTGGGAATATGCATGCTCTTAGTATTCTGATCTTTGTTTTCTTATCATGATACAGATCTACTCTACAAAAATAGTACATTTCTACGGCACTATAAACTTCCTCATGAGAAATCTAGCAATCATCTCAACCATACCTCCTCTACATGCATAAGTTAAAACACTTCTCAACTACATATTTCCTGCTGTTATTACCAAATCTGTATCATGTTTAGAATTACTTTCTCTGACCAGAAATACAGATTCTCAAGCAGGTTTGCCTGCGTGTGTTACTATAACACGTAGTAATGAGTCTTGGCTCCTTATCTATCTAAACAGCTCTAATCTGTGTTAGACTTCAGATGCTAAATCGAGCAGTAATGTCATTCATATCAAACTGCGCTGCAGGAACGTTCAGGGGAAATAATTTATAGACACGTTTTGGCTCACATACATCGATATAAAAAGTGTCCCAAGTTGATTCAGTAATTTATTGCTAAATTCTTGTCTGTGTTCCCATATGTCTTTATTCCTACACACACACAGCGTATGGTTATGAAACATGAACATTTAATAAGGCAGTTGAAAGACATATATATGTGCTTTTGGATATAAGTGTTACAGAAGAGTCCTCCGTATATCAGGAACAGAGAAGAGAACAAATAGATCTATACAGAAAGAACTTAACATCAAATAATACTGGCTGATGCTACAAATAAGAAAAGAAAATTGAGATATTTTGGACATATAAAAAGACATGAAGAGCTGGAGATGATCATCATTGAAGGAGGCATACCGGTAAAAAGAAGAGGATGGCCACGGAGAGGATTGATTCAGGATGTAACTGATGGTTTGACTGGCTGCAGAGGCGGGATATCTGGCCTATGAGAGGGAGAAATTCTGAAGGACTGTTTGGGATGGCAAAGTTCTGATCAGGACAAGCTATTTGATGATAACACACAAACACTATGTGTTTCCACACACAAACACTATGTGTTTCCACATACAAACACTATTTGTTCACACACACAAACACTATGTGCTCTCACACACACAAACACTATGTGTTTCCACATACAAACACTATGTGTTTCCACACACAAACACTATGTGTTCACACACACACAAACACTATGTGCTCACATACACAAACACTATGTGTTCACACACACAGACACTATGTGTTCACACACACAGACACTATGTGTTCACACACACACAAACACTATGTGCTCACACAAACAGACACTATGTGTTCACACACACAGACACTATGTGTTCACACACACAAACACTATGTGTTCACACAAACACTATGTGTTCACACACACAGACACTATGTGTTCACACACACACAAACACTATGTGCTCACAAACACAAACACTGTGAAGCGCATACTCCCATAAAATGGTTTTTGTAAATATTTTTCGTGATCTAGAGAATGGCTTTAGGGTTATATAATGTACACTTAAAATTCATTATGTTGAATGTTATTGATAATATCGAGTTCATATATGTTCATAGTTCATAGTTCATAATATCGAGTGAAAATATGGGGGTGCGGCAGTTCCGTAGTGCCTCTGGCGTCACTGTAATGGTCATTGCTAACTACTCTCCAACCATGTGATGTCGAAATGTTGAATTACACAGTGAACACTATGATTGATTGATTGATTGATTGATTGATTGATTGATTGATTGATTGATTGGACCATCATCATTCCACTTCAGTGAGTAACCATATGTGCTCCAATCTCTTTCTTACACATGAAGATCTCAGCCACAGTGCACGAACTCCGTAGAACAGGCGAGGGTCCCAGTGTACACTCTAATATAAGTGTATGTTAGTGTACACTATAAGATAAGAAAACTAGTCATGACAGGGATGATGTTTCTGCGCAGAATGCTGGGGGTAACAAGAAGAGATCTGTTGAGAAATGAAGACAGGAGAAAGTGGATACGACATCAATACTGAACTTCATCAAGAAACACAAATTAAATGGTTCGGCCATATAAAAAGATTACTAACAGACAGTGCACCTCACATAGCAAAGTTTATCCACTGAAATGGATACAAAGCAAAAGGCCGGCCACACAATAGATGGACCTCAGAGATAACATAGGAGACAGAAGACACTATTTATGAAGCGCACACAAGGGCTCGTTCTAGAAATCTCTTCTTATCCTAAAGTTGTAAAGCAAAAAGGATTGGAGAAAAGAAAGAAAAGAAAAAAGAAAGAAACACTCTATTTTGTATTTCAGCGTTGAGTTGTTGATGTACTACAAATATTACTCAAACTTATCATTGAACGAATACTTTTCTTTTTGTATTATTAATAAAAGCTCACAGCCTATTATACCCACACATACAGCAAGCATGTGCCACCAAGGTAATGCACGAACGGTCGAACGTGGAACAATCTCTTGGCATACTTTCTTCAAATACCGGAACCAGTACTGTAAAAGTATTTCGATTGAATTGCGAGCAAGTACTCTTTAGTGTGAATACTTTTTCATCTTCATCTTAATTATTAGGAAGGGTGGTCAGAAAAAGCGATTCAAAGATACACTCAATAACTCGATAAAATCCTTTGGCATAGATGTCAACAACTGGGAGAATGTTGCTCAAGACAGATCAGCCTGGCGCACACTTCTTCGACACAGTTCCTCGGCCTGCAAGGCAGGTAGAACAGCACGGATTGAACAAAAATGTCAAAATAGAAAGGCAGTAAAACTTCCCACAAGTGCAAGAATATTTCAAGCCCGTATCGGGCTCACTAGTCATCTACGCACACACAGATAAACATAACACAACTACACTCCCTTGGATGAAAATTTGTGTGGTCATCATCACCCGTGATGGACGAGCATCATATCAATTATCAGGAAGGTGTAGACATTTCAGAGAAAGTTCATGTACGTGCATGTATAATTTCAACACATATTAGTCTACATTTATTATAAGCAATTGATCAATTTTAACAAATCAGGTCATTACTGAGAAAACTTTTTGGAGTACTGAGACAGCATACAGAAGTCAGTAGTGTCTTGAGGAGCTTTCTGCCCAAATTGATTAGAGCGCTGGCTTACATTCTGGGGACCCTGGTTTGATCCCCGGTAATGTCAATTAGTTGTTTCCTGTCGGGGACATAAATAAAATATCCATACTTGAACAGTTTTCAGGTGACTGCACTAATGCGACCATTAAATTCCTCAGTCGCATATTACCGCTGTCCTACAAATCGGTAACACCGACAGTAAATACAGACAGTCCCAGTACAACCAGAAGGTCAGATTTCTCTACCCATACCCACAGTCCCAGTAAAACCGGAACGTTTGATCTCTTTACCCATACAGACAGTCCCCAGTAAAACTTGAACGTCTGATCTCCATACCAATAACACACATTAACACAGAACTTGGTTCAATGCTACCTGGTGCATTGTTTTAAGAATCGAGTTTCGCTAAAGATGCAAGTGTTTACATTATTTATACTACGGTTAAACTAATAAGAAACGAATCCTACCATCTTCTGCCCGACTTTGAATATTCAAGAGGAATATACAAAATCCTCTTTGGAGCAGAGGATTCCCAAACGCACAGTATTACACCAACTATCACTTTAACTCAAGCAAGCTTCTGGGATTTCTAAAGTAAATCTTTGAAAACCTACCCCGTTTTCATCCTAAATGGGACCGAACGTACATACTAGACTGCCTGACACAAGAAAGAAAGAAAGAAAGATTGCAAACTAGACTGCCTGACACAAGAAAGAAAGAAAGAAAGAAAGATTGCAAACTAGACTGCCTGACACAAGAAAGAAAGAAAGAAAGAAAGAAAGATTGCAAACTAGACTGCCTGACACAAGAAAGAAAGAAAGATTGCAATCTCATAATGCATACAAAATTGAAAATAACATCAACAAGTCATCAACAATTTTGAGAGCGGGTGATCGAATAATTTTTTTTTGTTTGCCGATCCAAGAGCATTGAGCTTTCAACTCTTCGGCTCGGTGCCATGGACATCGTAACCCTTTGGTTTGGTGCCAGGAACACCGTAAATCTGGAGAACCTGTGGCTTTTCTGCCAGCCCGTGGAATTGAACCGCACTCACATGGGGCTTTCATACGTCGTCCAACGCGCTACGAACACGCTGGGCAGGCGGGTGGTCGAATAAATAAAGGCTGTCAGGAAACATCTCGTGTTTAACCCTCAGTAAGGTCTCCAAAACAATGTTGTTGAGATATAATAAAACCGAGTATCTGCACACTGAGGCGACAGTGACCTTAATTCCTATATACAATCCTCCAACATACTCTTAGTAATGGAAACAAAGTAATGTAATAGATAAAATCTTACTCATTATTTTAGTAATGGGAACAAAGTAATGTAATAGATAAATCTTACTCATTATTTTAGTAATTGGAACAAAGTAATGTAATGGATAAATCTTACTCATTATATTAGTAATGGGAACAAAGAAATGTAATGGTTAAATCTTACTCATTATATTAGTAATGTGAACAAAGTAATGTAATGGATAAATCTTACTCATTATATTAGTAATGGGAACAAAGTAATGTAATGGTTAAATCTTACTCATTATATTAGTAATGTGAACAAAGTAATGTAATTGATAAATCTTACTCATTATATTAGTAATTGGAACAAAGTAATGTAATGGATAAATCATACTCATTATATTAGTAATTGGAACAAAGTAATGTAATGGATAAATCTTACTCATTATATTAGTAATGGGAACAAAGTAATGTAATAGTTAAATCTTACTCATTATATTAGTAATGGGAACATAGTAATGTAATGGTTAAATCTTACTCATTATATAAGTAATGGGAACATAGTAATGTAATGGTTAAATCTTACTCATTATATTAGTAACTGGAACAAGGTAATGTAATGGCTAAGTCTTACTCATTATATTAGTAATGGGAACAAAGAAATGTAGTGGCTAAATAATACTTATTATCTTAGTAACGGGAACAAAGTAATGTAATGGATAAATCTTACTCATTATATTAGTAATGATTCATAATATAAAACTTTAGACGCACAAACATATGTACTCACCTAATCCAGGGACAATGATGTTAAAGATACAGAAGGTAACTGCCACTGGTAAGGGCATACAGGGTATAGCGTTATAGAGAGGCCCGTGTTTCTCTGAGATCTGAAGGATTTCTTCGTCTTCGTCGAGGTCTGACCTGAGACCACGGGCAGGACTTACAGATAATCTATTAGATTTGCTGGGCACAGCTACAGTAGTTGATGTGGTGTGTGGCATGTTGATAGAGGTGGTCAAATCCAATTAGAAACAGTAGGCGTGTCTGGAATGTATACGTGTTGCAGCTGATAAATCGATAATGGCCTTATCTCTTGGATGAAATCGCAGAATCTTTTTGTTCTCCTTGGTGCGTAGTGAAACGATTGCACTAGTTAGCAGAACGAGAAAATGACTGCATTAAATATTGGCACTGTTTCAGACAACTGATAACAGGTGCCGTTGAGGTGATAAATCACCCTGTTATTGAATAACCGTTTATTGATCAACAGTTATTTATTCAATCACAGAATGTGGAAATGTTGACTGCTTTAAATGATACTACGTACGGAATGTATCTATGTTAGTTATGTAGTAATCTGAGATGATACAGCTCCGATTGATGTATGATAAGATCAAGTCACTAGGTTTACCAGTAATACACTTATACTGTGATATCTTTCAATTAGCATATACCTGTAGAAACATGCAACTGGAATATATTCAACACGTCAAGTTTGATCGAAACTATTTTAACGAAATTTTACACTTCTGCCATTGCTGTTAACTATCATTTACCTTTTCTGACAGTTAATAGTATTATTGATGTAGGGTAATACTGCAGTAAAACTATGTAGCAATGACGAAACACGTATAAACAAAATACTGGTTTTACCAAATACAAAAACAATAACAATGCCGTTTCGACCAAAAGGCTTTTATGAAGCAAAGGATACAACAAGCTTGACGAATTTCACTTATTTCACAGCACACTATATATAGACTATGACAAGAACATCCTAACGGCCCTGTTACAACAATTCATATGTCATTTGTTCTTCAAAGAACCACAAAGTCATAAAGGATTTTACAACAAACCGTAGTAATAATGAAATGGACACCGTTTTAACAGTGCCCCTCACCTGGCGGTCTGCCTCGCCGTCTTCTGAGGTACAGAACCGCCTCCGGCAACATTATGTCGACTCACTCAGACGAGAAATGGGAAATTACTGTTTAATGGGGGCTGATTTTTATATGTTTGATTTTAAACTGCACGCTTTTTTGCAAGTTTACGCAATACTATGCGTTTCTGGTTATTTATTGATGAAAAATATTAATAGCACTGATATTCCTTAGCTTTAAACTGAATTTGTAACATAATATAACTTTCATTTCGCATGTTAATAGCACTGATATTCCTTAGCTTTAAACTGAATTTGTAAACATAATATAACTTTCATTTCGCATGTTAATAGCACTGATATTCCTTAGCTTTAAACTGAATTTGTAAACATAATATAACTTTCATTTCGCATGTTGTGTTCTTTTTCAAATGAATTAGTCTATATACAACAACACTCGATTGCGAGGATCCTGTGACAGTTGTGGTATTATTTCCTAGAATTTTTACCTGAGCCCGCCGGCCGTATGTTTATCGGAGGCCACGAATATGCCCGATGAGATGTAGAGGGGAGATAATGTTGCTTAGAATAGACAACAGCGTCTTCTGTGAAGATCTCTAAACAACACCACAAATCGATATATCCTTCAGCATCTGCATACGCCATCATACACAAAAATAGACTAGAATTTAAGAAAAAAACGCTGATGGAAAACTTATATAAAATCTATCTAGAATATCATATCAATAGCTCGCTAATGTATTGCCGGGTTCGCTTGGGGAGCAAAGAATAGTAACACTGTGACCTACAAGGCATATTGTAAGATGCGACTGAGGTAGGGGCCTAACGAAGCTATCCTAGTAAATAAAAATCATCGCAGAAATCGGAAGTGCTGGTCTACTTGTAGGCGCATAACTGGCACAACGTACAATCGCTCTTATGCTTTGATCACATACATATCACAAACAGTGGTTAAAATTTGGTCGATATGGAGCGCTCGTCGAAGAAGAAGAAGAAGAAGAAGAATATCAATAGCTTCGTGATTACTTAATTATTTTCCTTTTTCGTTGCGTTCGATCAACTAGATTAATCACACTGTGTAATATGTGTGGTTTGCGTCGAGAACGGGAATACTTTACTTCCTCGTTCGTAGGCTCCTCATATGGGACAGACGCATTAAAAAATATCGGCCTAATGAAATGTTTGTGTTTGTTATTGTTCTTACATTTTCGGTATTTTTTACGTCGAATATTCAGCACTCTCTAATTATCATTTTTCATCATTCGGACATCATTCGGAGATAACATCTCAAGAAAATGATTTGACAATACACACCTGGACATGTTCGGTGCAAGGTAACGAGCGTGCTGACTTTCTTGCATACAATGCCCCGACTCAAGCGGGCAGAAGTATGAACAGAGCCGATATCATCAATGCGGTACGTTATAGGCAAGTCTCAGACAATGGAACGAGTTCCAGAATTAGGAATTAAGTTGCGACCTGTCAGACAGTGTCGTCTTCGTGGTGAGAGAGAAGATATAGTAATCAACTTCTCATGGGTACGGTGAGCAATTTGACTTTTGGATGGCTGCTGCAGCGGAGGACAGAGCATGAATAGGAATGTCCAATGTGCCATGACTTCGATCGCATAACATAACTCTGAAAACACGCAATGTAAACTAAGAAGCTGACAACACACAATTTGCATACTGACATTTCTAACTTGGAAACAAGAGTTAGGTACGGACAACAAATTACTTGTGTTTGGAGATTTGTGATTAGGAAAGCAATATTTAAATACCACACTGCTTCCGTCATCTAATTATACTAATTTGTTTAATACGTTCGTGCGTAATAGGGTCGAATACTACTTCAAATAACTTCAAGTTTGACAAGACTTCAGTGTTCTTAATCAATTGCTAATGTTCTTTTTCAGAAAGTCAGAATATAAGGAGAAAAATGTCAACAACGTACTTCATTTCCAATGCTAACTTGAGGAGAATATTTAACTTACAACTAAGAAATAGTACGAAAAACCATTACAGCGGAATTTGCGAGTGGCTGTGGCCACGACGTTTCGGGTCCGATCCGGAAATGACGTCATTCGGTTCACAAGAGCATTTTTTCTGAGGCGATAATTATTGCTTGAGCTACGAATTTCGTGTTTTGTATTACAATACTTTAGTAAGACGGAGTGACATTTCTGCATAGAGGGACCGAGTCATATGGGGAAAACCAGATGCGATGAAACTTCAATAACGAACACATGCTTCACGTCGTGGAAAGATCACTTCGGTACATAATTGCAGTGATCGACCTTTTGAGAGTACGATAATGAGTGTGCAATATTGTTGATTATTTCCACTGTAATTCTGGCGGTTCTGTTTGGGAGCCATGGACTCTCCAACTCACCAATTTGTACCACAGACTAAAAGTTAATTGCATATCCTTTACAGGACTTTGCGAATGAACCCCAGCTTTTAACGCTGTTTGTGATTTTTCTAGACATTATTACATTCAGTAGTTTGTCATTGCTTTCTGAACGGGTGGTGCCATCGCCCTTTGGTAAAAATCCACGCGAAACAATTTGTACAGACTACACCATATAAAAGTTTTGGGGCTTACAGTCAGTTATATCATACGCTTATTTCAATAGGGTTTACATCAGCTTTATAGTCTACCCCAAGGGAGGGAGGACGTGGTACATGATTCAAGTAATAGTGGTGAATCTACAACACTAACTAGACTGCAAGAATTCCAAGTCAAATGTGGTGTAGAAAGACAAGAACACTATGCTGGTAGCCAAAGAAGAATAGTAAACCAACAAAGAACTGGTGTCGTTAGTCGCCACACACTGAGAGACAAACTGAGGAGGAGATCGGATCACTTATGGCCTAATTGGTTCGACGTGCAGTGTTGATGATCCGATGACTAAACTAAACTGAGAGAAAAACTGAGGAGGAGATCGGATCACTTATTGACTAATTGGTTCGACGTGCAGTGTTGATGATCCGATGACTAAACTAAACTGAGAGAAAAACTGAGGAGGAGATCGGATCACTTATTGACTAATTGGTTCGACGTGCAGTGATGATGATCCGATGACTAAACTAAACTATAGCCTTCCACTATTTTATAATACACAGACTTGATATGTGTTCATTTAATTGCTTATTGTAAAGTTTTGAAGGTTTTTAGGGCACAGAATTGGCTTCAGTACACCAAGTTTCCTTTATGGTTCGACCAGTCTCCGAAGAACTGGTAGCCATTTCCCAAGAGTATTACACAAAACATGAACTCCACAGCTGCAGAAACAATCCTAGAAATCTCCAGCAAAAATTAACTCAATAACTAAACGACTCGATCTGGATTTGAACCATAACCTTCAGAACGCAAAGCAAAGGGTTTGACTATTTTGCCACTGAAAGTACTTGCATAGATGAACATGTTACTAATGTCGTAAATGTGATTTGTATATGGTTCCTTCCTACTGCCTTAAAGTATATCATCATCATCATCATCTAACTTGTCTCTGTCGGAGTTTAGCTCATGTGACATCAGCTCTAAATATGTCACTGTCGTACTAGCATACTCGAGTTTAACCTATGACATCTTCTACTCTTCTTCTTGGTCTTTCCTTCATCTACCCAGTATACAGCTCTCCAGAACGATCTTCTACAGAGAATCACGTCGTTTGATATAACCAAAGTATTATTTTTTCTATTTTTCTCTTCTTTATCAATCACTTCTCATTTTTAACAGTTGTAAAATGGTCATATTTGTTCTTTTTGCTGTTCATTGTATTCTGCGTACTTTTCTGTAGCACATTCAAAGACAGTAATAGATTTGTCATTTGGTTTATTAATAACTCATCCCTTAGCCATATGTTCCGGCGTGATGCTGACCACATCACCCAACGTGTGCCGACGGTCAATGAATAATACAGGCCTAACACTGTATTGCCTATATACCACAAGGTATGAAAGGGTTCCTTTACTTTTTACTTTTAGCCATATGTTGCTATAGAGAAAAAATGTGATCTTAAAAATCTAACACTGGCCGATGCTACAAATAAAAATGAGAAAATTGAAGTATTTTTGACACATAAAAAGACACGAAGTGCTGGAGAAGACCATTATGAAAGGAGGCATCCCGGAAAATAGGAGAAGAGGAAGACCACGGAGCAGATGGATTCAGGATATAACTGATGATTTGACAGTGCATGTAGAGGCGGAACATTTGGTATATGAGAGAGAAATTCCGAAGGATTGTTAGGATGGCAAAGCTCTGCTCAGAACAAGCTAATGGATGATGACACACAATGTGATATTAAATCATGTCTAACTTGTTACCCTAACAGTCCTTTGTAATTTCTCTCTCTCTTATATGCCAGATGTTCCGCCTCTGCAGCTGTCATTTCTCAACTATCATTTACATTCAGAATTCATTTTCTTCGCGGTTTTCCTCTTCTTCTATCTGCCGGAATACCTCCTTCCATAAAGGTCTTCATCAAGCCTTCGTATCTTTTTATATGTTCAAGATACTTCAATTTTCTCATTCTTATTTCTAGCACCAACCAGTTTTTTTTTTATTTTTAGTTCATTCTAGATAGATCGATTTGTTCTATTCTCTGTTCATGATATACGGAGGACTTTTCTGTAAAACATATATTCAAAAGCACTTACGCGTTTTTCCATTGTTAAATGTGCATGCTTCATACCCATACGTTGCCAGCGGGAATGTGCATTCTCAAATTGTGTGTATTTCTTTGTCTTCTTCTTCAAAAGCTTCATATCGAATACTTGTTAAGGTATCAGTCTCAGCAGAGAATGGGTGCCATTAGTAAATAAATCATACAAAATTCAATTTTAAAGATTTAGATCCCACATTTTCACACGTACTAAACAAATGATAAAGCTATCTAAAACAGTGATTGGATATGGAGTTCAGTATAGACAGGTAGGTAAATGAGACTTTTGACAAGAAAAATTATTTTAGTCATGTGCAAAATATAGGTGTCACTTATTACACAATTTTACGACTGTAATTTTGCATGCATGTTAACATTAGGACTGCCTATAGCGTATACTAGGATAATTCCAATATCTTGATTATAATCTTTTTTATGATTTTTCAAAGACGACAATTTTTAACCCAAAAATAGACAATTTTCAGGTGGCAACAAAATAAAATCTATTCAGTGTATACTATTTATCCTAGTACTTGCCAAAATCACACAATCTGTGTATATGATGTTTAATTTTCAATGAATTTAACTGTACCATTTCATTAAAATTGTGTAATAAGTGACACCTATATTTTGCACATTACTAAAATAATTTTACTTGTCAAAAATCTCACTTACCTACCTGTCTATACTGAACTCCATATCCAATCACTGTTTTAGATAGCGTTATCATTTGTTTAGTACGTGTGAAAATGTGGGATCTAAATCTTTAAAATTGAATTTGTTATGATTTATTTACTAATGGCACACATTCTCTGCTGAGACTGATAACCACTCTTTGTGATTTGTATGTGATCCGATCCTAAGAGCGATTGTACGTAGTGCCAGCTATACGCCTACGAGTAGGCCAGCACATCTGATTTCTGCGGCGCTTTTTATTAACTAGATTAGCTTCAACAGGCCTCTACCTGATTCGACTCTTACGATACGCCTTGTAGGTCGAAGTGTTACTATTATTTGCACCCCTTGCAAACACTGGCGTTGTTTGTCCTAAACCAAAATATTTTTTTGCTGAGTCGACAGGTTTTGTTTATGCGGACATGCTATCTGGTTATCTTTCTTTAAACATATCGATTTGGTTTGAATAACGGAAGCTGATGATAGCGACTGCATTAAGGAGTGACAGACGGACACAGAAAAAACAGGTCCATGCAACGCAGTATATTTCAACATCATGAGTGTGCAGTGTTCAGATAACCACAGACTCACGCTGCTCCATTCCTTGTATGTGTCAACTAATATTTAATAATGTCTGCAATTATTTGTTAACTTAATCCGTTCAAGATTATTGTTTATTTGATTATTCACGAACGTCAGAATCAGGAGACTTGATAATAGCTATAATGATAAAACCTTCGTCTATGTATGGATTTTTTTCAATATCATTCTATTGCTGTTAGATTAAATAGTTTACTAGCAAAGTTATTGTTCGGTCAAAATAGTTGTTTATTGTACGGACTAAACAAGAAAATGATATAAACAAGAATTTAAAGACAGAGGATTGACTTCACCGCACCGAGTTTCTCTTCACTGCACCGAGTTTTTCTTCACTGCACCGAGTTTCTCTTCATTGTACCGAGTTTCTCAAAATGACATTTCACTGAGTTCCCCAATATGGCATTGCACCGAGTTTCCCAATATGGCATTGCACCAAGTTTCCTTCATTGCACCGAGTTTCCTTCATTATACCGAGTTTCCTTCGTTGCACCGAGTTTCCTTCATTGTACCGAGTTTCCTTCATTGTACCGAGTTTCCTTCATTGTACCGAGTTTCCTTCGTTGCACCGAGTTTGCCTTCATTGCACCGAGTTTCCCTTCATTGCACCGAGTTTACCTTCACTGCACCGAGTTTGCCTTCACTGCGCCGAGTTTACCTTCATTGCACCGAGTTTACCTTCATTGCACCGAGTTTCCCTTCATTGCACCGAGTTTCCTTCATTGCACCGAGTTTCCTTCATTGCACCGAGTTTCCTTCATTGCACCGAGTTTCCTTCATTGCACCGAGTTTGCCTTCATTGTACGAGTTTCCTTCATTGCACCGAGTTTCCCTTCATTGCACCGAGTTTACCATCATTGTACCGAGTTTCCCTTCATTGCACCGAGTTTCCCTTCATTGCACCGAATGTCCGTCCTTGTCCGTAGAAATGGCACGTCTTCTACCGAGAGTGTTGCACAAAGTACAAACTCCATATATCCAGCAACAAACACCAGGATCTCATGAAAGCCGAGAGTGTTGCACAAAGTACAAACTCCATATATCCAGCAACAAACACCAGGATCTCATGAAAGCCGAGAGTGTTGCACAAAGTACAAACTCCATATATCCAGCAACAAACACCAGGATCTCATGAAAGCCGAGAGTGTTGCACAAAGTACAAACTCCATATATCCAGCAACAAACACCAGGATCTCATGAAAGCCGAGAGTGTTGCACAAAGTACAAACTCCATATATCCAGCAACAAACACCAGGATCTCATGAAAGCCGAGAGTGTTGCACAAAGTACAAACTCCATATATCCAGCAACAAACACAGGGATCTCATGAAAGCCGAGAGTGTTGCACAAAGTACAAACTCCATATATCCAACAACAAACACCAGGATCTCATGAAAGCCGAGAGTGTTGCACAAAGTACAAACTCCATATATCCAGCAACAAACACCAGGATCTCATGAAAGAATTGCACATGTGACTCGATTCCAATTCGAACCCGCAACCTTGACTACTATAACCAAACATCTTAACTACTTCGCCATAGAGATCTCATAGACAAAAGAAGGATACTGTTCAAATCACAACCTTGACTACTATAACCAAACATCTTAACTACTTCACCATAGAGATCTCATAGACAAAAGAAGGATACTGTTCAAATCACAACCTTGACTACTATAACCAAACATCTTAACTACTTCACCATAGAGACTTCATATACAAAAGAAGGATACTGTTCAAATCACAACCTTGACTACTATAACCAAACATCTTAACTACTTCGCCATAGAGATCTCATAGACAAAAGAAGGATACTGTTCAAATCACAACCTTCACTTTCTTTCTTTCTTTCTCGAATCCTGTATGCCTCACCTCGTCAGGTCAGGAAGAGATTTCTAAAACGGGCCCTAGTATGCGCTTCGTAGTCTCTTTCGTTGCCTCTGTTATCTCTGAGGTCCATCTTTTGCGTGGCCGGCCTTTTGCTTTGTACCCGTTGTATCGGAGCAGCATTGCTCTTTGGGGTGCACTGTCTGATGGTAATCTGCTTACGTGACCGAACCATTTAATTTGTTGTTTCTTGATGAAGTCTAGTACTGATGTTGTACCCACTTTTTCCTGATGTCTTCATTTCTCAACCGTCTCTTCTTGTTACACCCAGCATTCTGCGTAGACACTTCATCTCTGTTGTGACTAGTTTTCTTCTATCGTTTGTTGTCAGCGTCCAGGTTTGGCACTGGTAACATAATGTGTGGAGAAAGATTGTGTTGAACATTGCTCTTTTTGTGTTCATGGTGACGTGTTTGCATCTTAAAATTGGCGCCATTTGCCCTATCATTTGATTTGCTTTGTTGCATCTGTGTTGAATTTCATTAGTTATTCTTCCATTTGCTGAAAAATGCTCCCCAGGTATGTGAAATCTTTGCTTGATTTAGTAGATGATTATCGATGGAGATGTTGGTAGTGTTTTCCTCTCTGGCGAATGTCATTACTTCTGTTTTGTCGATGTTAATTCTCATGTTGTATTCGTTACATGCTAACTGGAGTCTGTTGATGTGTTGTTGTAGCTGTTCTTCTGTTGTTGATATGATTGCCTGATCGTCTGCAAAAGAAATTCATTTAAGAGTTCTCCGAGGTTGTTTCCTTCGCTGGTGTTAGCTATTTTACAAATGTGGTCAATGTACGTGATGAATAGCAGCGGGATAGTACGCAACCTTGTCTTACTCCTGACCCTACGTGAAACTTTTCTGATAATCCTGTGTTTGTTCTAATCGTACATTGGCTGTCAGTATAAATGTTCTTGCAAGGTTGATTAGGTGTTCATTAACCCCATAGGTTGTTAGTATTTTCCACAACTTGTGCCTATCTACGCGGTCGAACGCTTTTTCCTGATCTACAAATGCAACGTGTAAATGTTTGTCGGATTCGATAGTCCTTTCTACTAACTGTCTGAGGGCGAATATTGCGTCTGTACAGCTTTTGTTCTTCCTGAATCCCATTTGGGAGTCATTAAGCTGTGGCTCGATGATGTGGCGGAGCCTTTCTCAAGTATTTTGCAGAATATTTTCCCAGTGTGGCTCAGTAGCGCTATGCCTCTATACTTTGTACAGTCCCTCTTGCTACCTTTCTTCTTCTAGATGGGAACAATTGTAGCATTCCTCCAATCTTCTGGTGTTTCTTGTGTGATCCAGACTTGGTTGAATAGTCTATGGAGCCAGCTGATTCCTACCTCTTTAGTTGCTTTGATTAGGTCGGCCGGGATGTTGTCTGTGCCTGGTGTTTTATTAGGTGGGGCCATATTTACAGCATTTCTGATCTCTGATAGTGTTATGCTTGGTTCTACTTGTGAAGTTACATTTACTGTGTGTTCTTGAGTGTTCGGTTGGTCCTCTTGTTGTAGGTTGAGAAGTTCACTAAAGTATTGTCGCCATCTGTTCATTATCACTTTTGGATCATTAAGAGCTTGGCCGTTTTCATCGTTAATAATTTCAGTTGGGTCATATTGTTCTTGTCTTTTCCGCATAGCTTTAATTTTCTTGTAAAAATGTCTTGTTGAATTTTTGTAGTCTGAATTTAATGTTTCGCCATAATCTTGCCATGCTTGTATTTTAGACTTCTTTATTATCTCCTTAACCAAACATCTTAACTACTTCGCCATAGAGACCTCATAAACAAAAGAAGGATACTGTTCAAATCTGCGATGTTCGGCTGGAAGTTGTAGAACATGTAAGAACAGGAATAGGAAGACTATAAAACTTTCCCCCACGGACACATGAATAATTCAGGTCTAACAGACGTGGATACTCAGCTATGATGTAAATCGGACATGTTTGTTTATGATGAAGAAGAGTTCAGCCGAAGCATGAACCATCAACCTAAATGCAAACCCTTTTTTTTTTTTATATCATAGCGTGTAAGCCAAGAAACATCAAACATAATCATTAACACCTTGCGGAGAATCTAAAGTATAGTGGGAAATGTACACATCAAACATAATCATTAACACCTTGCGGAGAATCTAAAGTATAGTGGGAAATGTACATCACACGTAGCATTAACACTTCGGAGAATCTAAAGTATAGTGGGAAATGTACACATCAAACATAATCATTAACACCTTGCGGAGAATCTAAAGTATAGTGGGAAATGTACACATCAAACGTAAGCATTAACACCTTACGGAGAATCTAAAGTATAGTGGGAAATGTACACATAAAACATAAGCATTAACACCTTGCGGAGAATCTAAAGTATAGTGGGAAATGTACACATCAAACATAATCATTAACACCTTGCGGAGAATCTAAAGTATAGTGGGAAATGTACACATCAAACATAATCATTAACACCTTGCGGAGAATCTAAAGTATAGTGGGAAATGTACACATCAAACATAAGCATTAACACCTTGCGGAGAATCTAAAGTATAGTGGGAAATGTACACATCAAACATAATCATTAACACCTTGCGGAGAATCTAAAGTATAGTGGGAAATGTACACATCAAACATAATCATTAACACCTTGCGGAGAATCTAAAGTATAGTGGGAAATGTACACATCAAACATAAGCATTAACACCTTGCGGAGAATCTAAAGTATAGTGGGAAATGTACACATCAAACATAATCATTAACACCTTGCGGAGAATCTAAAGTATAGTGGGAAATGTACACATCAAACATAAGCATTAACACCTTGCGGAGAATCTAAAGTATAGTGGGAAATGTACACATCAAACATAATCATTAACACCTTGCGGAGAATCTAAAGTATAGTGGGAAATGTACACATCAAACATAATCATTAACACCTTGCGGAGAATCTAAAGTATAGTGGGAAATGTACACATCAAACGTAAGCATTAACACCTTGCGGAGAATCTAAAGTATAGTGGGAAATGTACACATCAAACATAAGCATTAACACCTTGCGGAGAATCTAAAGTATAGTGGGAAATGTACACATCAAACGATCTTTATATTCTAAAATAAAAATAAATAAAAATAGTAATAATAATAATAAAAAATAGTAATTTTAAAAAGTGATAGTTGTCATGAAATTGAGAGTTGTCATAAAATTAAGAGTTGTCATAAAATTGAGAGTTGTCATAACTGACATGACAATGCTTTCATAGTAACCGTTATTAGTTAATGAACAGACGTCTTATCACTCCAGACAAACCCAGAGCTTTCATCTTTCCAGCAGATCATGTTTATTTATGTGGTTATTGGTTACTGAGCTGAAGGAATACCACTTCGAGTAGACTCATAGGTGCTCAGTCTTCCACAGCAGTTGTCGAAGCGCATGTATACTAATGGTTTCCGTGACTAGCTCGTTAAACACACTCCTCACTCTATCCCTCATACAGATGAAGTGTGACCGATGCAAATAAAGCTATATAACAGGATGATTAATTCAACGACTATATATATATATATTAGTTTAGTTTAGTAGTCGGATCATCATCAGTGTACGTTGAACCAATTAGTCCATCTCTCCCTCAGTATGTATCTCAGTGTGTGGCGACTAACGACCCCCGGTTCTGTGTTGGTTTACTATTCTTCTTTGTCTACCATCATAGTGTTCTTGTCAAGTTACACTACATTTGACTTGGAATTCGTGCAGTCTGTTTAGTGTTGTAGATTCACCAGTACTACCTGAATCGTGTACACATCCTCTCTTCCTTAGGAATTTATAACATCGTCCTGGTCCATTGCTCGCCCGCTTTTTGCAGCGGCCATACCTGCAAACCTATAGGTGCATTCATTTCCCCTGACACCTGCATGCCATGACACAAAAATAAAACTGATTTTGGTGATATATATATATAAATACTCTCAGTGCGCCCGTATCTATTAATGTACACTTCTATGTAGCGAAGATTCATAATGAATGCCCCTCCCTCGACTACAAAATAAGACTATCAATTTTCATCTTAATGACCGGGGTAATCGACTTAACGGTACTTTAACATTCTTTAAGTTATTGTGCAAATCCAGAACCCTACCAATGTGAAATGTCGAGTGTTTAAATATACAGTACTATAACTACCATCCTTAAATCGATGCATACCAATGTGAACACAATGTACACTAATATGAACTATAAGTTCATAATTTTTCACCATTCTAATTTTACTAAGAAATACACAGAATACTTGAGAATTGAGGATTTGTGTGCATAAAAACATACTATACAATATCAGATTTTGCAAGTCGTACTTGATCGTACCATGATATTTGATATTCTACCACCAGGAACAGACTAAATTACTGCGCCGGCTTACTTAAGTATGCTTGACATATAAAACAGCCCTATTAGGGATAAATTAGTATTATTTACATTTTGTTTGGTATTTAGACCACAATGCAATGTAACTGAAATCATTTATGTAACAATTACTATAATGTTAAAGTCAACAGAGCGAGTAACTTAAAGGCAACTTTGATAATTCAATGTATGTGAAGTGTGCAATATGTGCAAAGAGTTATATTATATACTATATTCATGTTTTAGTTCTGATGTTGTTAATGTCTCTATTGATATTTGTATTCTTTTAATTTGTTCAGTAATCGATCCCGTGTAAGCACTCAGCCACTCCTCCTTTCTTCCTGTCTACACCACCCGAGTTATGAATGCCTCCTTTATCAATACTTTTATATTGCACATGTGTGGCGTAGATTGATTGATTGAATGATTGATTGATTGATTGATTGATAGGATCATTGCACTTCGGTGAGTACCCATGTGTGCTCCGATCTCTTTCTTACACAGGAAGATCTCAGCTGCAGTGCACGAACTCCGTTGCACCGACGCGGGTCTCCGATGTCATTTTGAAGATGAAGATATTTTTGTATGAATTTTATTTTTAATCTTTTCTAATTAATGGTTGCCTCGTCAGTGGCTTTCCAGCCTGATATTCTCGATTTTGAACTGCAATGGTTCTTTTAAGTGCTCAAATTGAACACCGGACCTACGTTTTATCGTCCGTCTCCGATAAGACTAGGAACTCGATCACCTACACTGAGATCAGGGATTTATGGAAAAATATCAAGATGGCTCCACGAGGGAACGAAACTGGTACCTTTGGCACAAGAGATGAGTACCTAACCTCTGCGTCACAGAGATCTCTTGAGTGTAGAGATCTGGTGTTTGTATAACGTTTCAAAAGTAGTTGGTTCGTGTCATGTGTGTTATGATCGGGATGTTTTCATTGATCCTGATCTAAGACTGAGTACCCATAGCGTAGTGAGTAGTGCATTTACATCGAATGCGCATGTTTCCGGGATCGAATTTCGTAGTTGAAGTGAGAATAGCAGAGAAACACTTGAAATTAAAAGCGAACGGCGTGATGTTGACTGCATCAATCATCCATCGTGTGTCAATGGTCACAGACATACCGTATTCCCAATACACCACGCGGTATGAAAACGGGTTCTTTACTTACTTTACTGACTTCAGTGTATGTGATGTCGTGTGCGTTGTTAAATCGGAAACATGATAAAATGTAGGTCCAGTTGTCAAGCTGAGCATATAAAAGAACATATACATACAATACCGTGTTTGCTTCATATGTAGGCACATAGGTCAGGACTGCCTAACCAGAGCCAACTATAAACTTATGGGCCTTCGGACTCAGTTAAGAATTGTGGGAAATCAGACCCCAACTACACCACGTGACCTCGCATTCCAGTATTGGTGTATATAGACGAATTCATTTTAAAATCAACACAAAATGATAAATCGAAGTTATATTATGCAACAAGTTAAGTTTAACAATAAGGAATATCAATATTATGAATATTTTTCACCAATAAATGACCATAGACTCACAGAATTGAGTAAAATTGCCAAACAGCTTGCATTTTTCTATCAAACCTCTATATTTTCCAGCCCCCTTTTCTGATCTAGATCAGGGAACCTCGAGTCAGTTGTCTGGCCTAGTTATCTAGAGTTGGCTGTGATCTAGCTTACAATACAGTGTTCTTTTCACATTTCTAGGCACATAGACCAGGACTGCCTAACTTACAATACAGTGTTCTTTTCACATTTCTAGGCACATAGACCAGGACTGCCTAACTTACAATACAGTGTCTTTTCACATTTCTAGGCACATAGACCAGGACTGCCTAACTTACAATACAGTGTCTTTTCACATTTCTATGTACATAGACCAGGACTGCCTAACTTACAATACAGTGTCTTTTCACATTTCTATGTACATGGACTAGGACTACCTAACTTACAATACAGTATCTTTTCACATTTCTATGTACATAGACCAGGACTGCCTAACTTACAATACAGTGTCTTTTCACATTTCTAGGCACATAGACCAGGACTGCCTAACTTACAATACAGTGTTCTTTTCACATTTCTAGGCACATAGACCAGGACTGCCTAACTTACAATACAGTGTCTTTTCACATTTCTAGGCACATAGACCAGGACTGCCTAACTTACAATACAGTGTCTTTTCACATTTCTAGGCACATAGACCAGGACTGCCTAACTTACAATACAGTGTCTTTTCACATTTCTATGTACATAGACCAGGACTGCCTAACTTACAATACAGTGTCTTTTCACATTTCTATGTACATAGACCAGGACTGCCTAACTTACAATACAGTGTCTTTTCACATTTCTATGTACATAGACCAGGACTGCCTAACTTACAATACAGTGTCTTTTCACATTTCTATGTACATAGACCAGGACTGCCTAACTTACAATACAGTGTCTTTTCACATTTCTATGTACATAGACCAGGACTGCCTAACTTACAATACAGTGTCTTTTCACATTTCTAGGCACATAGACCAGGACTGCCTAACTTACAATACAGTGTCTTTTCACATTTCTAGGCACATAGACCAGGACTGCCTAACTTACAATACAGTGTCTTTTCACATTTCTATGTACATAGGTCATGCCCGCGTAACCTACAAAAGATTTAATACATTAAAAAACCTTACCAAGATGCTCAGACAAGACATAAGCTATCGTAACAGCCGTTTAGACTTGGATAGAACTGTTGGCTTCATTATATTGATAATAGCTTGAAAGCTATATATACGCATTAGAAGCAAGATCACACCGCCAGTTCCAACATAATATACTTTTGAGAGCTTACATCCTCTGAAATCGAAATTTTTCTATTCTTGCCCTTGTTGAGTTGTTGTAACTTTTGTTCCCATGTACATTTTTGCTAATACAGTATTTTTTTTAAATTATAAAATGGTCCATAGCCTTTTCCTATAAACAGGACCGTGCCGTGATATAATACAGAGAGGCAGCCGCATCAGGCGACACCGTAAGAGGGGCGGCATAAGCAAAATTAAAATTACAATTGAAGGTTATGTTAAGGAAAAACATTTAAGGGGCGGCATTTCGAAGACTTGCATCATAATGAGAAAATATACCGTACGGCCCTGCCTACATTAGGGTATGAAGTGCCTGTCCATTCACATTTCTAAACCGTAGTATGCAGGGCGGCCAATTCCTTTCCTAACTTGTGGAACTTCGAGTGTGGGATAGAAAATTCAACCCTCCTGTGTCCGGATCGATAGAAGCACATTTACGCATTACGTTAATCCTCCCCACCAACTCAGTTTATCTTTGTTAATTATGAGTATCTAGTTAGTATCATAATGAAACATCAAAGTGGACAGATCTGCAAGACGTTACTAAATATCTAGTTAGTATCATAATGAAGCATTAAAGTGGACAGATCTGCAAGACTTCGCTAAATATCTAGTTAGTATCATAATGAAGCATTAAAGTGGACAGATCTGCAAGACTTCGCTAAATATCTAGTTAGTATCATAATGAAGCATTAAAGTGGACAGATTTGCAAGACTTAACTAAATATCTAGTTAGTATCATAATGAAGCATCAAAGTGGACAGATCTGCAAGACTTAACTAAATATCTAGTTAGTATCATAATGAAACATCAAAGTGGACAGATCTGCAAGACTTCGCTAAATATCTAGTTAGTATCATAATGAAGCATTAAAGTGGACAGATCTGCAAGACTTAACTAAATATCTAGTTAGTATCATAATGAAACATCAAAGTGGACAGATCTGCAAGACTTAACTAAATATCTAGTTAGTATCATAATGAAGCATCAAAGTGGATAGATCTGCAAGACGTTTCTAACTATAGGAAGGCTAGATATTAGTTATTCAGACAAGTAAAGTATTTTGGGAACATCAAAAGTCATGACACCTTGTTAAAATCTTTACTGGAGGAATGTTGAAGGGCGAAGAGCAAGAGGAAGACTGAGAGATAAGTGGGAGGAAATTTAAAGAAATGGACAGGATACAGTCTGGCAGAGTGCAACACCAAGGTGAAATACAGAGAATGCTGGAGATTCATTGCAGCCAACCTTCAATGAGGAGACGACGCCTGATGGTGATGAGATATTAGTTGGTTGATGGTCTATTTTCAAACTGGGGTTAAAACGGCACAAGATGGAGACAGGGTGTTAGTACCCAAAAGTATACACTACTAATTCTGTCCTGTCTACCGTATAAAATTGTAGTTTTTAAGTTAACTTAAGGGAAACGGGAGGGTGTCCCTGTGGTGTAGAGACTAAGGGTGTCCCTGTGGTGTAGAGACTAGGGGTGTCCCTGTGTTGTAGAGGCTAGTGGTGTCCCTGTGGTGTAGAGGCTAGATGTTCACCTCTCGTTCCAAAGGTACTCGGTTCGCTTCCTCGTGGAACCATCTGGATAGTTTTCTAGAGATCCCTGATGTCAGTGTAGGTGAGATCGAGTTCTTAGTCCTATCGGAGACGGACGATAAAATGTAAGTCCCGTGTTCAAGTTGAGCACGAAGAAGAACCATTGGCAGTTCACAATCGATAATAGCAGCCTCTGTCCAGGCAGGAGAGAGGTAGAGCTGAAAGAAGTTTGTTGAAGACCTGTGTTCCGTTGGCAGTTGAAAGAGAGGTAGAGCTGAAAGAAGTTTGTTGAAGACATGTGTTCCGTTGGCAGTTGAAAGAGAGGTAGAGCTGAAAGAAGTTTGTTGAAGACATGTGTTCCGTTGGCAGTTGAAAGAGAGGTAGAGCTGAAAGAAGTTTGTTGAAGACCTGTGTTCCGTTGGCAGTTGAAAGAGAGGTAGAGCTGAAAGAAGTTTGTTGAAGACCTGTGTTCCGTTGGCAGTTGAAAGAGAGGTAGAGCTGAAAGAAGTTTGTTGAAGACCTGTGTTCCGTTGGCAGTTGAAAGAGAGGTAGAGCTGAAAGAAGTTTGTTGAAGACCTGTGTTCCGTTGGCAGTTGAAAGAGAGGAAGAGCTGAAAGAAGTTTGTTGAAGACCTGTGTTCCGTTGGCAGTTGAAAGAGAGGTAGAGCTGAATGAAGTTTGTTGAAGACCTGTGTTCCGTTGGCAGTTGAAAGAGAGGTAGAGCTGAAAGAAGTTTGTTGAAGACATGTGTTCCGTTGGCAGTTGAAAGAGAGGTAGAGCTGAAAGAAGTTTGTTGAAGACCTGTGTTCCGTTGGCAGTTGAAAGAGAGGTAGAGCTGAAAGAAGTTTGTTGAAGACCTGTGTTCCGTTGGCAGTTGAAAGAGAGGTAGAGCTGAAAGAAGTTTGTTGAAGACCTGTGTTCCGTTGGCAGTTGAAAGAGAGGTAGAGCTGAAAGAAGTTTGTTGAAGACCTGTGTTCCGTTGGCAGTTGAAAGAGAGGTAGAGCTGAAAGAAGTTTGTTGAAGACCTGTGTTCCGTTGGCAGTTGAAAGAGAGGTAGAGCTGAAAGAAGTTTGTTGAAGACATGTGTTCCGTTGGCAGTTGAAAGAGAGGTAGAGCTGAAAGAAGTTTGTTGAAGACCTGTGTTCCGTTGGCAGTTGAAAGAGAGGTAGAGCTGAAAGAAGTTTGTTGAAGACCTGTGTTCCGTTGGCAGTTGAAAGAGAGGTAGAGCTGAAAGAAGTTTGTTGAAGACCTGTGTTCCGTTGGCAGTTGAAAGAGAGGTAGAGCTGAAAGAAGTTTGTTGAAGACCTGTGTTCCGTTGGCAGTTGAAAGAGAGGAAGAGCTGAAAGAAGTTTGTTGAAGACCTGTGTTCCGTTGGCAGTTGAAAGAGAGGTAGAGCTGAAAGAAGTTTGTTGAAGACCTGTGTTCCGTTGGCAGTTGAAAGAGAGGTAGAGCTGAAAGAAGTTTGTTGAAGACCTGTGTTCCGTTGGCAGTTGAAAGAGAGGTAGAGCTGAAAGAAGTTTGTTGAAGACCTGTGTTCCGTTGGCAGTTGAAAGAGAGGTAGAGCTGAAAGAAGTTTGTTGAAGACATGTGTTCCGTTGGCAGTTGAAAGAGAGGTAGAGCTGAAAGAAGTTTGTTGAAGACCTGTGTTCCGTTGGCAGTTGAAAGGTGAAAAAGAAGAATAACAAGGCTGAGCTGGCAGTTAAGAAAATTATTGTAGATACCGCAAATGATGATGCTGTTTTTTGTATGTATAGATGGTTCTATGAATCGGGGTTAGAAATCAGGATTGAGTTTTCTAGCTAGTACGCATTGTGGGGTTGTCATAGAGTGGAACGGAGCATAGAAAAACAACTACTTGCAGTACGCGAATGAAGATTGAGACCGTTACTGCTGCCATTGAGCAGCTGTTTGGGACTTAAGTATAATAGGGCCGCTGTTGTGTCCAACTCTGTCACTGCTTCTGAAGGTTCAAAATGACGTGTTATGGTGTGAGTGGATGTCATCTATTGAGGTCTCTAAGCTCCATAGACTTGCATTGATCTACTGTCCTGGATATGTGTGAGTGTTGGCGGCAATGAGAGAGTTAAAGATGAAAAGGGGAGGGGGCTGGGAAGGGGAGATAGAGAGATATCCTTCGGAATTGTTGGTCGATCCACTGTTGTATGAAAACCCTTCCTTTTCAACAGCTCCATATTGACCACTTGTTAACCTCTTTTTTGTGATTCGCATGTGATTCGCCTAAGAGTGGTTGTACATTGTGCCAGTTATGCGACTACAAGTAGGCTAGCACACCCGATTTCTGCGACGCTTTTTATTTATTTCCGTTGTCCCCTTCCCCAATCGCCTCTTATGATATGCCTTGTAGGTCACAGTGCTACAACTCTTTGCCTCCCCTTGAGAGCCTCGGCAACACACGGGCGGTATGAAAACACTAATGCCCGCGTGCCCAGCGTGTTCGTAGCGCGTTGGACTACGGGTGAATAGTCCTCTGTAAGTGCAGGTTCAACTCCGCGGACTGGCAGAAAAGCTACAGGTTCCCCAGATTTACGGTGTTAGTGGCACCGAGCCGAAGGGTTACGATGTCCATGACACCGAGCCGAAGAGCTTTCAGCTCAAGTGCTTCTGGATCAGAAAAAAAAAATGATAACACTAAAATTGATATTGGATCTATCCAACGATACTGTTGATAAGGAAAGCAAACCTTCCCGCAAAATCAGTCATATGCGACATGACTACGCAGGAGACGAATGAAACCACCAAAAATTGTTTAATAAGCAAATGTGTATAAATGACATCGCATTACTTGATTTCAACACCACCATACTCTGCAGTAGTGGCGGCTCGTCATTAAGGACCAGTGGGGCCGGGAGCCACCAAAAATAATGTATAACGTGTATTTATTATTTTATAAATTAAAATATAGCAACCAAAACCATGATTTCTCCGGGAAAAAAATGTCTGGCCCCACCAACAAAAAAGATCACGAGCCGTCACTGCTCTGCAGCAATCACTACACCATTTTGTCATTCTGCAAGGACAAAGTGCCCCTCCATATACACACTCCCTGTTTGTTATTAGTTTTGGCAGCTGAAATAGAACAACTCATGGACGTAAACAAGCAGGTGAACAAGAATATGTGTGAACAGTGTCTACATATACACTGACTCAATACAAAACTAACAGGTGAAATCTCATTTATCGAAGTGTGAGCAATAAACCGTCAGATGTATTTTCAGCATGCATGTGTTGCGACTTTTGTTTTTACCTTGACTTCAAAGCATATGTGTTGCGTTGCTGAGAGAGTGAGTGAGAGAGAGAGGGAGAGAGAGAGAGAGAGAGAGAGAAACAGATGCTTCTCTGTCAAATTTACAACGAGCAGTCATCGTAACGAACTCGGTACCTGTGTCAAGAATGGATTCTTCATAAAGTAAATATGCTTTTCACTGCAGGTTTTCAAGTTTCAGGTGTGTTGTGTATGCCTACACACAGTTTCAGGTGTGTTGTGTATGCCTACACACAGTTTCAGGTGTGTTATGTATGCCTACACGCAGTTTCAGGTGTGTTGTGTATGCAAGAGATGTGGTTTGACAGCAGAATGATGAGAATCCTATGGGCTGCTAAAATGACTAATGTGAAGGTGTTGAATGAGGTCAAGACACATTCAGTTTATCATCAATATAAGAAAGAGGAAGTCATCATTTTTCGGACATGTGATGAGGATGGGAGGTTTAGAACACATTGTAAGAGTCGGTTAAATTCGAAGACAGAGAGAGAAAGTTTTGGATAGCATGACCTCATGGCACGGAAGAGCATAAACATCTGAGATGATAGCAAACACCAGAGATTTGTGAAGATCCATGATCGCCTACGCCAGCCGGCACGGCACCTGATGTTGATGATGTGTATGATGATGTGCATGCCTACATAGTGCTAAGATGATGGAATAACAACACGTTGATCATGATGATAAATCTCGTCTTGAACCAGTTGAATCTATGGCCATAAGCAGGCATAACTGCTGTCTTTTATTGTATGTGTGGTATGTTATAGACATGAGATAATAGCAAACACCAGATACTGATACTTGTGGAGATCAATGATCGCTTTCGCCGGCCGGTACGGCACCTGATGATGATGGCGATCAGTGGCGGCTCGTGATAATTTTTGTTGGTGGGACCAGACAGAAATTTTCGGACAAATCATGGTTTCGGCTAGGATATATTTTTAATGTATAAAATAATAAATACACATTGCACCTTATTTTTGGTGTGGCCCGGCCCCACTGGTCCTTAATGACGAGCCGCCACTGATGGTGATTATGTTATATACCTTTTACTAAATATGTGGAGGTAATGCGCTCGCCTCTCGCTCCAAAGGTACTTGGTTCGTTCCTAGCGTGGAGCGGTATAGATATTTTCCCAGAGATGTCTGATTTCGATGTAGGTGAGATCGAGATTCTAATCCTATCGGAGACGCAAGATAAAACGTAAGTCCCATGTTTAAGCTAAGTACATAAACGAAACTTAACCTTGGCAGTTGAAAATTGATAAGTGTACACTGCAAAGTCGATGTTATGACAAAATTCATTACAAGATTGAAAAAACAAAATGGATTTAAAGATTTTCACCATCTTCAAAGTTACTTTAGGGACCTTCGTACCCTCTCCCATGTTATATGTTCGTGTACCGCCGCTGATCTGACTCTCCATGTTATGTTCGTACCGCCGCTGATCCTTGACTCTCATGTTATATGTTCGTGTACCGCCGCTGATCTCTTCGGACCCTCTCCATTTATATGTTCGTGTACCGCCGCTGATCTCTTCGACCTCTCCCATGTTATATGTTCGTGTACCGCCGCTGATCTCTTCGGACCCTCTCCCATGTTATATGTTCGTGTACCGCCGCTGATCTCTTCAGACCCTCTCCCATGTTATATGTTCGTGTACCGCCGCTGATCTCTTTTCTCTCATGTTATATGCTCCGCGATCTCTTCCTCTCATGTTATATGTTCGTGTACCGCCGCTGATCTCTTCGTACCCTCTCCCATGTTATATGTTCGTGTACCGCCGCTGATCTCTTCGTACCCTCTCTCATGTTATATGTTCGTGTACCGCCGCTGATCTCTTCGTACCCTCTCTCATGTTATATGTTCTGTACCGCCGCTGATCTCTTCGTCCCTCTCCATGTTTATGTTCGTCCGCCGCTGATCTCTTCGACCCTCTCATGTTATATGTTCGTGTACCGCCGCTGATCTCTTCGACCCTCTCCCATGTTATATGTTCGTGTACGCCGCTGATCTTTCGGGCCCTCTCATGTTATATGTTCGTGTACCGCCGCTGATCTCTTCGACCTCTCTCATGTTATATGTTCGTGTACCGCCGCTGATCTCTTCGGACCCTCTCCCATGTTATATGTTCGTGTACCGCCGCTGATCTCTTCGTACCCTCTCCCATGTTATATGTTCGTGTACCGCCGCTGATCTCTTCGTACCCTCTCTCATGTTATATGTTCGTGTACCGCCGCTGATCTCTTCGTACCCTCTCTCATGTTATATGTTCGTGTACCGCCGCTGATCTCTTCGTACCCTCTCCCATGTTATATGTTCGTGTACCGCCGCTGATCTCTTCGTACCCTCTCTCATGTTATATGTTCGTGTACCGCCGCTGATCTCTTCGTACCCTCTCCCATGTTATATGTTCGTGTACCGCCGCTGATCTCTTCGTACCCTCTCTCATGTTATATGTTCGTGTACCGCCGCTGATCTCTTCGGACCCTCTCCCATGTTATATGTTCGTGTACCGCCGCTGATCTCTTCGTACCCTCTCTCATGTTATATGTTCGTGTACCGCCGCTGATCTCTTCGTACCCTCTCTCATGTTATATGTTCGTGTACCGCCGCTGATCTCTTCGTACCCTCTCCCATGTTATATGTTCGTGTACCGCCGCTGATCTCTTCGTACCCTCTCTCATGTTATATGTTCGTGTACCGCCGCTGATCTCTTCGTACCCTCTCCCATGTTATATGTTCGTGTACCGCCGCTGATCTCTTCGTACCTCTCTCATGTTATATGTTCGTGTACGCCGCTGATCTCTTCGACCTCTCCCATGTTATATGTTCGTGTACCGCCGCTGATCTCTTCGTACCCTCTCTCATGTTATATGTTCGTGTACCGCCGCTGATCTCTTCGTACCCTCTCTCATGTTATATGTTCGTGTACCGCCGCTGATCTCTTACTTCTGTGTAAGAAGAGATTGGAGCACACATGATTATTCACCGAAGTGCAATGATGATGGTCCTATAAATCAATCAACCAGTTACTAAATATGTACAACATGGTTTAGAATTAATGGCAACAATAAGGGGAATAGAATCCACCAGTGGCGGCTCGTGACCTTTTTTGTTGGTGGGGCCAGACAAAACATTAAAGAAAAATCATGGTTCTTGGTTAGGTTATATTTTAGTACTAATGTGAAGGTGCTGAATAAGGTCAAAACACAGGAAAAGCTAATCATCAATTTAAGAAAGAGGCAGTCATCATTTTTCGGACATGTGATGAGAAAGGGAGGTTTAGAATACATTGTAACAATTAGTCAAATCTAGTGGAGTCGAGACAGAGGAAGACAGAGAGAGACAAATTTTGGATAGCCTGACTTCAAGACACGGAAGAGCGTCAACATCAGGGTTAATAGCAAACACCAGCAACAGAGATTTGTGTAGATCCATGATCGTTTACGCTATCCGGTACGGCACCTGATGATGATGATGATACATTTGAGTATTTACTATTATTTTTCTAATCCAAGAAATTCAAGAAAGTATCTCTACTTTACAAGAATGAACTTTAAAAAGTAGGCCAGGCCCCACTGACCCTTAATGACGAGCCGCCACTGGAATCCACTAAATGAGACATCAGAAGTCAGCGAACCAGAGCTGACAGACCCTACTCTACCACAAAGTAGTGACCCTGGTAAGAGGCTGCATGACTGCTGTCTGGCTAGGTGAGTAGGGATCAAAAAGGAAATGCAAACCAGATCCTAGAACTGATATGCTAAACATGGATATGTTGGACCAAATAGAGAGCAGATACCACAGCGTCGTTGAGATACAACGTAATGAGCGCCATATTAAAGAAGGACAAAGAAAGCCTGATAAGAATCATCGCGACCAAAGTCGCATAAAATAAATACAAAAATAGTTACTCAATTTGAGCTTCTGTCTTCTATGGCATCCGGGAAGGCGCCCCCATCTTCAGAAGCAGCTTGTACTTTTTGTGTCTCTGTAGCTTCTTCTCTTCTTCTTCTTCTTTGCGTTCGTTCTTTACGATCAATTTTGATTACTCTTTATGATATGTTTGACCTTGCCAAGAACGTGTATACGTTGCACATTGGTTTGGTAAGCCTCTAAATGCATAGACTTCTATACATTTAGGACACGTGCATCCGATTTCAGCCAAACGTGGCAGGTAACAGTGGTTCTATTCTTTACACCCCAAATTTGGGCCCTGGTAACCACTCGGGCGGTCTCTGTGGCTACTTGCTGTGGTTACAGTGTGGCGCCACCGATCAATTTGTGGTTACAGTGTGGCGCCACCGATGGCGCAATTTTACGACATTCGAGACAATGGTTCATCCTGACAAGAATAACGCAAATAAGTATAAAGACAAATAATTGACGTCATTACATCGGGTTTCCCCGTATGGCTCGAACATCTTGATAGATATCGCACGTCACATCACAAGAATAGTTTCAACAATAATCCTAAGGTATCACCGACAACAAATTGCACTCGTGATACGAAAGACGCGATCTGGATTCTAACAACGCCCATGTAGCGCCGGGGCCCGAAAAGAATAGTACCACTACGACCTACAAGGCATGTCGTAAGAGGCGACTGATGTAGGACCTAGGGAAGCTATCTAGTAAATAAAAATCATCACAGATATCGGATGTGCTGGCCTACTTGTATGCGCATAACTGGCACAATGTACAAAACTACTCTTAGGCTCAGATCACAGACAAATCACACACAGCGGTTAACAAGTGGTCGATATGAAGCACTCGAAGAAGAAGGAAAAAAAGGATTCGAACCCACGATCTTCAGAACACAATGTAAACTTGATAAACCACTTTGACCTCAATAACCTATACTAACTAATACAGCAGAGAAACAGTAAACAAACTTGGCAATCCAACTTGAACACGATAAACAACATGCATCGCACATTTCATCAACTAACCTTCTGTCTTCCATCGACGTCAACAACAACAGTAACTATAACACATCAGATGTTAAGTAAGTATATTATTAACAAGCACAGTCCCTCTCCTTTTTTCACAAGCATATGCTTAACATTCTAAGCAACATTCATACAAGTGAGAGACTGCATATGTCCACAAGCCGTGGTTGATATTTGCTATGGGAATGCTTCCGAACAGATGAACTAAAAATTGAAACCATACAGTATTAGTTGCTGCTGCCAACAAGAATGTGGGATGTTACGGAAATCCGTTTTGCCAGAGTATTCGATTATTTTCCGTTAAGAAATATCAAGTCTGTAAACTATTCTTTGTACTAGCATCGTCTTTTTTCTTTATTTCTCTTTGATGATAATATTGTATACATCAATGATATATGATATCATCATCATCAAGTGCCGCGCCAGCTGGTGTAGGCGATCATGAATTTCCACAAATATATGTCTTTGGTGTTTGCTATCATCTCATATGTTGACGCTCTTCCGTGTCATGAAGTCAGGCTATCCCAAATTTTCTCTGTTTTCCTCTGTCTCGTCTCCCCTCGATTTTACCAATTGTTACAATGTATCATAAACTTCCCTTTCTCCCCACATGCCAGAAAAATGATGACTTGTCTCTTTCTTATATTGATGATAAGCTTTCTCTCTGTGTCTTGACCTCATTCAACACCTCCACATTAAACATTCTAGTATTAGTTGTTTTGACAATGACCATAGTGTCATATCCTTTACAGGACGTAGACATCAACCACAGTAAAACGAGTTGTTGATTTTCTAGGCACCACTTTTACGTTCAGTAGTTTGCCATTGCTTTCTGAAATGTGATGTTTAATTTTACCTATCGTAAAAATCCCACGGAAACGAATTTGCTTTCAAACTGCCTGCCGCGGTGTTTGAACCAGGTACGTTTGGATTAGGAATCAAGCTCACTATCACTTAAGCTACAGACGCCCACTTAATTGTTTTAGATATATGTTTTTAAATTTATAATTTTGTCTTCTGTTTTCCGTTTCTGATGCAGCAGCAGCTAAAAGACACAAATGCAGTAATTAAGATGTGGAAGACGAAACTGTCGTATTTCATGTACACAGAAGCAGACAAATGAAAATGTATGGGAAAACTTTTCCGTTTCTGATGCAGCAGCAGCTAAAAGACACAAATGCAGTAGTTAAGATGTGGAAGATACAGAAACAGACAAATGGAAATGTATGGGGAAACGTTATAAAACGTATTCTTCTTCTGCATTACCTTCTGCTATGAGACTACTCCAGTAAGTGTCATAAACATGGTGGTACGCTTGTTGAAGTCTTCACTGATTCCCCTATAGTTTGTTTATAAGGATGTTCCTGTTCTCCAGACTTTCACTCTCACGAAGCTCAGACTGGAGCAGTCTTATAAGATGTGCTTTGGGGACTGATTTGACGATGGTGCAGGCAGCTGAGTAACTGAGACCCATTCCATGGAGGTGTGCTCTGAGACACAATGTCCCGTCCTAAGTCTGAAGACTATGGTCTGCACTTTTCCGTTTAATGTATTAATGTTGCCATGATCTGGATTGTATCAACCGTTTCTTGTTCTGCGCGTTAGTTTTCTGAGACTATTTCAGGAAGTCCTTTGCTTCTGTCAAACTTTGTATTGGGTGTCGATGTGGGACATTATTTTTAAAATTATTTTTTTTAAAGAGATAAATCAAATATTGTATTATATAATAGATCAAATCTCTCTCTCTCTCTCGATCACCACATAGACTGATGTACCAGACGCCCCATAGATTCTTAGTCATGGGGAAATCTGATTCATGCAGCCTTAGCATGGGTGTGTTTCGTGACATCTTTAGCGCCATTTGGAACTCTGGTACTTATCCTTCGGTGATGGTTTTAGCCAGCGTTTACTGGGTTCGCTCTCCGTCAGCCTTGGGCTGTCTCCAGACGACCTGCAAAGCAGCAGGTTGCTATTTTCTTTTAAGGTAGCTACCCTTAGACAACCTTCCTCCCGGGTTGTTGAGCGTCATCTGCCCAGGTTACCAGTCTTTTTGGACTACTTGGTTTGTCTGCCATCCAGTTTTGTGTACGGTTTGCACCGCTAGCCTTTGATTATCCCCAATCGAACTACAAGGCAGGAGTAGTTCTCTTCGAGGGGAGACGCGGTTATTGTTCTCTGGATGGAGGCCTTATCTTCGAGGTTCACCATCGTTTTATCCACTTCTCGTCCACCTCTTGGGTGCCCTTTCGCCCATTTCTGCTTGTGCCCTTGTCCACCGACTGTCCCGCCCCTTTTCTCTTCGTTACTTGCGCTCACGTTGTTCTACTGGGCGACACCTTACCCATTTATATCTCACTGTGCACAGTGCACAGTTTATCACCATTCGGTAGGAACGTTTGCACTGGATTCAAGCCTCTGCTGGGCTTTCCAGTTTTTCTGCACATTTGGGTGGTCCGCTCACCCCTACTTTTGCCACGCCTTTTCATCGCTCCAGCATCAGCATCGTGCATGTCTGCCCCACCGGTGGGCTCACCCGTGTATCGTCCGTATGCGTGTTTGCTCTACATTGGTGCCTGCTCTCCGTGTTTATCATGTTTCTCGCCGTGCTCACATTTACTACGTCTCGACTGTCAGGACACGTAACTCAATTCGGACCCACATCAGGGTCCGAGTTTCGCCCCATGTGGGCCCACGTCTCTTCTCTGGATGCACCCCTCATTCCTTTATGTTTATTTTTTCATCTTTTCCTATCGGCCGGGAGAGACGAGCATTAATAGTTACTCTGGGATTCTGCTCATCTGTGTTGCGGGCGGATCTCCTCCAACGTAACTGCGTCTGCATCCCTACTTATACCGGAGTATCTCTCCCTCGATCCCTACCAGCTTAGCCAGACAGGAAACGATGTATGTTTCCAGGGTCACCACGTGGAGGTAGGGTATGATCTTGGTTAGTGCCAGCTCACTAATCCTGGTACGACGTAATCCCTATGCGCCTTTGACCCCTTAGATCAAATACCTTGGACACGCAAAGAGAAATCACAATGATGAAAACTAAACTAGAGGATTAGGTTGTGGGTAAGCAGGCAAAGAGAAAGACAACGATATAACATTGGCGGGAAAGACTGAGAGATGGATAACGAACAGTTCAGCAGAAGGCAACACTGGTACGGGAACGGCGAAACATGTAAAAACAAAGTACTGTAGTTTTACAAAATACAAAAACAATACACATCAACGTTTCGACCAAAAGAAATCTATCAAGCAAAGGGTACACACAACACATAGAATCAAACAATGAATTCCTAACAAAGGTTTGAGAGCCGTTAGAAATGTACTGTCTGATTGTATATGGTGTGTGTCATGTAAGAAGTAAATTTCACTTCTGTTGTATCCTTTGTTTGATAAAGGCGTTTTGGTCGAAACGTTGCTGTGCATTGTTATTGTTTTGTACAACCACATTACTTTGTTTTTTTCTTGTGTCACCATTGCTACATAGTTTTACTGCAGTCTTCCCTTATATCGATGGTACGGGACATGAAGCGATGGGCATCCATTGTACTGTCCACGCTCGATGTGTAGATGTCACCCAATCAATCAATGTTCTGTTTATCTTAACTCCTAGTGGACCAGGGCAAATGCCATGTCTTTACAAGCCATTTGTTTTTAGAATTTTTTAACAACTGTTTTTGGTGTGGCTCCTGGTAAAAAGGCTTCCAACCCAAAGCAACGTAGTGTGGCGTTTGATACACAAGGATTTAAGAAATGTTATCACTCATATCAGGAAGAAGCTATTAGTGTCTTGGAGAACAGTTGTAGTATATAGTGACAACAGGAAAATATCAGTGGACTACGCTGAAAGATTAGGTTAATCTCGTGTCATAGAAGAAAGTCAGCAACAATGCTGATTAACTCTTTCTATACTATGACTATTACTAACTTCTGACAACAATTGTTTTATGACATCATAATGTTTATCATACAAAGTTTGTAACATTGTTTACAGCTAGTATCACACTAATCTCTGTCGTTACTAGTTTTCTTCACGGCAGCGACGAAGTGTCTAATCAGAACGCTGAGGTAATAATAAGAGACCAGTTGAGAAATAAATACATCAGGAAAAAAGTGGTTACAACATCAGTAATGTACTTCATCAAGAAACAACAAATTAAATATTTCGGCCACATAAGCAGATTACCAATGGACAGTGCACATCAAAGAGCAATGTTACTCCGATACAATGGATACAAAGCAAAAGGCCGGCCATGCAAAAGTTGAACCTCAGAGATAACGGAGGCGACGAAAAACACTATTTATGAAGCGCACAAAAAGGCTCGTTCTATAAATCTCTTCTTATTATGACGCTATGGGGCAAAACGGTATTGGAGAAATGAAAGGGGAAATAATCACATTAATATATATGTTATCTATTATAGTATCTATACTAAGTGAATACTAAAAGAAGGGTGGATACCGTTACACTGTGTCATATCAGTAAACGAGAGAGCAGACAAAATTAGCAAAGGATTGAGCAACACATGAACTAAAGAATTAAATAATCACTTTCCAGGAAAAGACAACACATCAAGGCCAGTGGAAAAGAAGACCAGCAAAGAGACAGTTACCACTGTCCAGATAGAGCAAGGTTATACTGTTTCAGTTCAGAACTGGACACAACAGATTGAACAGACGCCTACACAGACTAAGACTAGTTTCATCACGCACATGTGCATGTGGACAGACAGCCGAACATATCCTGCAAAGATTGTCACCTGATGAATCAACCACTGAAAGAACACTGGTCAACAGAGATCCATGCTAAGCTGTTTGAAACCCTTGATAAACTAACAAACATAACAGCACACATGTGTGGACATTGAACAATAGCGAACAGAGATGCATGCTAAGCTGTTTGAAACCCTTGATAAACTAACAAACATAACAACACACATGTGTGGACATTGAACAACAGCGAACAGAGATGCATGCAAAGCTGTTTGAAACCCTTGATAAACTAACAAACATAACAACACACATGTGTGGACATTGAACAACAGCGAACAGAGATACATGCAAAGCTGTTTGAAACCCTTGATAAACTAACAAACATAACAACACACATGTGTGGACATTGAACAATAGCGAACAGAGATGCATGCTAAGCTGTTTGAAACCCTTGATAAACTAACAAACATAACAACACACATGTGTGGACATTGAACAATAGCAAACAAAAAGAAGATAGCGTTTTTATATAATATTGTTTCCTATTTTTACCTAAGATTAAAAAACTTAACAGATTTAGTATAAAACGAAAAAAGTACTCTAAATCCACTACAGCGGCGTGATTGACGTACATTTGTACGCCACTATAGTGGTTAATACAGGGTGTTCAAGATAATTGCAGCCCCATTGACAATTCGAAAGTTGCCAGGTACAAATTGAGTTGTGTTTATTTACTATTTAAACCGGTACTGATTAGCTCGTCCTACGTCACATTTGTTCATCGCCCCTTCCCGCACTACAATTACACATCGTCACACAACCTTGACCTATTCTACGTCATAACTGAACCTACCATTTCCATACATATATGCCAGATTAGCTCCATTCACTGGCTGCTTTTAAGTTGAACACCCTGTAGTATAGACTGGGTTAACAGCACTAGAGATAGAAATGTGGGAAGGTCATATTTACCTACACTTGCCGACATTGTACATAAAGAATATTATCTACACTTTCTATGTTTTCTTTAGTGTTTCTCCACTAATGTGTTCTCAATCTCCCATCTGTTTTGTTGATCATACACCTGATATCACTTGTTTTCCATATGCAGATCTGTACTGCATATTTTCCTTGTATGTTGTCCCTTTATGTAGCGGTTAATTACATCTGAAATAGTCACTAACCCGATTTAGCGTTATCGTTAGGTAATGAATGTGTGATATACAAAGTTGCGGCAAGCGGCACAAATGCTTTAATTGACAAATAATCAAAGCTTAGTATGTTATCATCATTATGCTATAACTTGGTTCTATCTAAGGAAAATCTAACTGGCGAAACAGCAGAGTTATACACTCAGTCAAAATTAAGAATCCGTTTTCGTACCATGTAGTTTATTGTGGGGGATGTACGTTGTAAAGTCCGCATTTTTTTCAACATTAAGACGCCCCACCCCTTTCCCAATATGTGTTCGTAGTACGGACGACTATGCCGAATTCTACTCTAACCAGTGGCGTAGCCTGATAATGCAAGATAGGTGGGCTGCTACTTAAAATGAATATGTGCCCCTCCTATTTAACCCCTGTTCCCTTTTAATCGAAAAGCCAACTCAATTACGTGCATATTCAATTATGCACCGTTAGTTAGTGAACTGGGGAAAATATTTTTTTAAATAGTACATATTTCCATTTACATGTTTCACTTGAAGATCAGGTCCATTCTTCTTCTTTTTGCAGAATCTTCTCTGTGACGGCATCGTAAAATGTATTCTTCATTCTAACCTTGCAGAAACTTCTCTGTGACGGCATCGTAAAATGTATTCTTCATTCTAACCTTGCAGAAACTTCTCTGTGACGGCATCGTAAAATGTATTCTTCATTCTAACCTTGCAGAAACTTCTCTGTGACGGCATCGTAAAATGTATTCTTCATTCTAACCTTGCAGAAACTTCTCTGTGACGGCATCGTAAAATGTATTCTTCATTCTAACCTTGCTCAAACGTTCCTATTCAAGACCAAAAGCTCGCCCATGTGTTGCTGGGGCCCACATGGGGAGCAAAGAATAGTAACACTGCGACCTACAAGGCATGTGGTAAGAGGCGACTAAGGTGGGGCTGGTGGACTACCCTAGTAAATAAAAAACGTCGCAGGAATCGGATGTGCTCGCCTACTTGTAGGCGCATAACTGGCACAACATACAACCACTCTTAAGCTCAGATCACATACAAATCACCAAGAGTGGTTTCACAAGTGGTCGTTATGAAGCGTTCGAAGAAGAAGAAGAAGACAAACGGCTAAGACTGGAGAGTATGCCCTGAACGTGTGTAGTCATCTGCGGCAACTGGATTTGCTTTAATGCCGAAAATGACCTTTCAACAGACTAGTTGCTGGAATAGTCATGATTAATTGTGCCAGTTTGAACACTTCTTTAAAACCTGAACTAAGATCATTTTCAACTAAAAACTACAATAAGTCATGAACTGACTTATTGTAGAGCTCATTGGAACCACGAGTTCATTTTTCAATTATACATAGTCGAACATTCCTATATAAACGTCTTTTAAACATCACTTTTATTGTTAGTGCTGGTTTGATCCCGCACGCATTCGCTATGTAAAACTACAATCTGTCCACCAATCCCTCCCCTCACTCGCTTCACAAAACGTCATAGTTAGCCTTGAATCCAGAGACCTGCGCTCGGACGGAGAACACCGAGCGATGTTCGTTGGACAAGGGTCGTAACTCCTAAATATTAACACACTGGAATTGCGTCTCATAATGCGTCCATAGAGACTGGCAGTTTGCTCGGTCGCTTAAATTGGACAATAGACAAATACTTATAGCTGAAAATCGTGGCATATTCTTTACATGACGTAGCCATCAACCACAGTAAACTAGTCGTTGATTATCTAGGCACCATTTATACGTTCAGTAGTTTGCCATTGCTTTCTGAACGGTGAGGTCTATTTTACCATTTTGTAAAAATATCCCACGGAAACGAATTTGCTTCCAAACTTGCCCACCGTGGGGTTTGAACAAGGTACGCTCGGGTTTGTGATCGAGCTCACTATCGCTTGAGCTACAGACGCTCACACTTATAGCTACTCTATAAATATACCAAAATTCGGAGTAGGCCTATCCATTTTCAGCAGAGTGACTGGAGAATCAATGGGAAATGAACACATCCAGTATAGTCTGTCCAATAATTCGTGAGCACGTTTGAAATTGATTTTCTCGAAAACTACCTGTTGGATCTCAGTGATTTTTGCAAGCAGCCTTAGAATATCCATGACGCTAGAGAAATATTTTTTCCAAGAAAATTTGATGTAGTTTGAAATATTTCTTCTTCAGGTTATATTAAAATCAACCTCACCGGATTGTACACAATAGTAACAGATTTACGGTACACAGACGCGTTGTTCTAAAAATACATTATGGTAACATTGAAATATCGTGATTTTCACGAATTCCCGTGCACCTAACCCAGTCGACTTTGAAAGCGGAAAGCATATGACGTTATAATTGGGATACCGTTGTATAGTTATAGGCGTATCTCGCTATTTGTATGAAGCTATTGTATCATATTTGTTGGCTTATCAAAACTGACATTGATATCACATTCATAATGAGTCTGAAGTGCACATTTATAACAATGCAGAAGGTTACAGTTTTACTATACCAACACTTCCGTAAGGAATCTAAGAGAGGTCATCTATATTGCGATATTCATAACCCTGAGAAACGAACGCAACTGGCGCTTGGTCTGAATAGAGAATCCTTTTCCCGATGGATTAAACAGGACACAAAGTGCACTAATGTCAAGCAAGGAAGGAAAAGAACAATTGACGACTTTGACATAGATGTCATAAGACGGGAGCTCTTGAAAATGTTTGCGACAAATCAACTTGTTACTCTCAGGAAACTGAAATTAAAACTGCAATCAGATTGCAGCATAGACATTTCTAAAAGTACTCTATGGAAAATTGTAAGAGCCGCCGGCTTCACCTTCAGAAAACTATAGGCGGCAGGAATATTATTTGTGAAAAGCCACATTTAATTGCTGCCCGAAGTAAATACCTGAGGCAGATCCGTGAGCGGCGGAGGCAAGGCTATGATATTGTATATTTGGACGAATCCTGGGTCAATGCTCACCACACCAATGCTAAAGAATGGCAATCAGTAGACGTTGAACATAAAAGAAAAATACCAAGCAGCAAAGGCCAGCGTATTATACTAACACATCTACTTCCTATTCTAAACAGACCATGATGCTTGGTAATGGATAATGCATCCTATCACAACGCAGTATCAGCGGAAGACAAAGTACCAACTGCATCAAATACAAAAGATCAAATTAGGACTTGGCTTGCTAAGGAAAATGTCAGCTTCGATGATACATATTTGAAACCCGAGTTGTTGCACCTGGTGAGGATGACAAATAAGACAAAGGTGTTTCATATTGACAAAATCATTGCGGAATACGGCCACACGTCTTTGCGACTACCTCCATATCATGCTCACCTCAATCCGATAGAGCTTGTCTGGGCTAAAGTAAAAGGGCAAGTTGCCGAACAGAACAGGACGTTTAAAATGTGTGATGTTGAAGTTCTGACACGTGAGTCCTTCTCAATGATAGACATGCAGTTCTGGAAGAAGTGTGTTGAACATGTGCTCCGAGAGGAAGACGAGTACTGGCACCGAGATGGATTACAATTTGTCCAGCCAGTAACAATTATCAACCTCATGGAATCGTCAGATTCGGGATGATACAAATCATATTTTTATTACAGACTGAGAAATAGCAACGTATACATTTCCATATCCAAATGCGTCTACCATCATACAATTTGTGGTGAAGTTAAGACACCCTGGGGTCTAATGGTGACCGAAGGGGAGGACTAACTGTTGCATATTGTATTCAAGTTCACGATTGCACATAAAGGGCAACACACTTAATTACTTGACCTATCAAGTTAATATGGAGATACACCTATGAATAGAATTGACATTGACAAATTCTAGGGATACTGTAAAATCTAAAATTTGAGCCCCGTATTTGCAATTGTCATAAAAGATCAAAGGAATTCGCCGATGTGCAAAATCCGTAGCATCTATGGACTACTGGTTAGCTTTATTTTAGCGTCATGGATATTCTAAGGCTGCATGCAAAAATCACTGAGATCCAACAGGTAGTTTTCGAGAAAATCAATTTCAAACGTGCTCACGAATTAATGGACAGACTATAGTAGTTTTTTTGTGGGGAAGGGGGATCCTGGCAAGTGTAACACAACAGTTATTATTTGCCTGATGCTACTTTACATGACTGAGGTTAGGATCCAGTGTGAACAAATTGGATTGTGGCATGCATACGACGTCGATCTTGTGTAGAACCATGATGTCAGGTCATCCAACATCTTATCCCTCTTGTCTTCCACGATCATTCCTTCCCTGAATTTTACCCATTGTCCCCAAATGTTCTAAAGCTCTTCTTTGCAATATATCCCAAGTGTTCTTTCTTTTGTCCTTCTCTGCTTTTTGTTGCCGTTTGGCATAGCAGATTCAACTGATGATCAGTTTCTGAGATAGTGCACGATCGGTCTCTTGATATGTTGTGGTATTGTGGAGTTTTAAGATGTCTAACTCCATCATTCCATCTTTTTCTTGGTCTGCTCTTCCTCTTGATGATTCCATTTTCAGGATGTATGCTCTTGCAACTGGTGTATTCAGGTTCATTCTCACCAAGTGGTCAAACCATTTGAGTCTCTCTGTTTTTCAATGAATCTAATATCAAGCATCTTTCCTCAAGCATCTCATTTCACAGGTGGTAATTTTCCTTTCTTGTTCTTTTGTCAGTGACCATATTTGGTACTGGCATCACAGGTAATCTCATTAAAATAAGCATTTTTGAAATGTTCCTTTTGTTAGGTAATTTTGGAAGCAAGGTTTTCTATTGATCTCTATAAAACTTAAATGTTAAGTCCGGCCACAGATTTAATGCCATTTTAAGAACAAAGTAGTTTACTATAACGTGAAGACACTTTTTCTTTAACAAAAACAGAAAAACTATCTTTATTGCCTGTGTAATATCGCTTTTAGGGGTGTAGGGGAGGGGAGGGGAATGAGCCTGAGAAATTTAATGGCTAGTGCAGTCACCTCAAAACTTCAGTTTCTGATTTTATCTATATGACCCGACAAAAAAAGGTGCTTAACCTTATCGAAGATTGAATCTGGATCTCCCACATGTTCTAATCCATTCGGCCAAATGTTCCACATTTTTTCTTAAACTGAATATACCATTAATTTTTCAAGCTCAACTACTTTTAAAAGATCAAATAAAAACCTTGTCCATAGACAGTTCTAAAGTCGAGACCTTAGCTATCTTTAATAGATAAATATTGACATATGACTACTCTCAACCAAATGACAAAGATATAACAAATGAGACAAAAGTTCTACTTCTGCAGTCGGAGAAGACCCGCATGTATGGCGAGGAAACTAATAAAATCTTAAGCAGGCTTTCATACAAAAATCAGTCAGAAGCACCACACCAGGTGCCATGGCTATGCCTGAATTCATAGCGGACGAATGCAGAAGAAGAAGCAAACAAATGTTCTATAACAAATATAATTTTGTTGAACATATAACAAATTCTAACAATACTTTTATAAGCATTTTATTTTTCAGAAACAAAAGACAAATATTTAGGCATACAAAACAAAGTTGAAATATATTTTCACAAGTAACACTTAAAAGTTGAAACGAGTATGACATATATGGTAAAGATTACAGTCACGGTAAAAATGAAGTTCATGGCAATGTGGAAATTATTTACAATCCAAAAGTAATAGGTGTTGATTTGTTCAGCTGTGCCTAATAAGGTCCAGGTACTCTTCCTTGCATTGCAGACCTTGACAGTGGTTTGATGTCATCTGCAATGTCTGACCCAGCGCCTGATGAAGCTCTGAAGTAATAGTTAAAGCAAGTGATACGAAGTGTAATACAGTCTGTAGATGTACTTAATAGATCTAATGTTCAGTCATAGACAAGATTCGTCCCTTAGCAACATTAGAAATAGTCAACTCTTAAATATGGTCACTCTGTACAAATAGTAACATCCTAGCTCTTACCATATATGGCTTACATCTTTAGTAATTATGAATAGTGCTCAATTAATTTCAAAGATAATATATAAAGTTATTTTTCCAGAAACAGTTGAAACAGTTAATAGAGGAGAACAGTAGAACAGGAAATATTTTTTCTGCAAACTGAAGAATTACTAATGAAATCCAACACAGATGCAACAAAGCAAATCAAATGATAGGACAAATGGCGGCAATTTTAAAATGCAAACATGTCACCATGAATACAAAAAGAGCAATGTTCAACACAATTTTTCTTCCAACCATTATGCTACCAGTGTCAAACCTGGATGCTGACATCAAATGATAAAAGAAAACTAATCACGACAAAGATGAAGTGTCTACGCAGAATGCTGGGGGTAACACGAAGAAACCAGTTGAGAAATGAAGACATCAGGAAAAAGTGGGTACAACATCAGTACTAAACTTCATCAAGAAACAATAAATTAAATGGTTCGGCCACATACACAGATTACCAACAGACAGTGCACCTCAAAGAGCGATGTTGCTCCGATACAATGGATACAAAGCAAAAGGTTAGCCACGCAAACGATGGACCTGAGATAACAGAAGTGACGAAAGACACCATTTATGAAGTGCACACAATGGCTCGTTCTAGAAATCTCTTCTTATCCTGACTCTGTGAGACAAAACAGGATTGGAGAAAAGAAAGAAAGCAGAAGAACAGGAACTGAAAGAAATGAATTACAGTTGGAACATAATACAGAAGATGGCCAGGATAGAGAAGAAAGGTGCGCCTTTGTTGCAGCCCTAAGACTGCTACTGGCTAGAGAGAGAGAGAGTATTATAGGCTAATAAATTACCTTTATTTTTCTCAAATATTTAAAGGATAATTAAAAATGCAAACATTTACTGGCAGCATAAATGGTAAAATAAAACAGTACAGTAAACTGTTTTCCTACCCCAAGGCATATTACTGTGTTAAACCTGTATGTTTTATTAACCAGTGACACATGGGTGATATGGTCAGCATCAAGCCAGTCACCATTACTTCCCAGTGTTTCTCTGGTACTTATCTGAGGCTTAGTTAACCTTAGAGCAATTACATTCAGACAATACTTGGTTATTGCCTACTGAACTGACGTCTAAGCACTCTTGACAGACCCATAGGTGCTCAGTCTCCCCCAACAGAAATCAAAGAGTATGCATACTGATGGTTCCTGTGGCTCGCTGGTTAAACACACTCCTCTCTCTGTCTCTCAAGTGTCCAGCTCTACTTGTACAATATCAATTCCAAACTCCTTAAATTGCTGGATTGATTCAAAGTCAATTTTAGTATCCTCATCCATCATTAGGTCTTCAAGAGACCAAAGAACATCCTCCTTATCCATCCTAAGCTCCCCAACAATAGATGCTTTCAATGCAAGCCTGTCCGCTCTCTCGTTGCCACAAACACCCCCTGACCAGATCAATATATTTATGTGGGTCTCTGGTGGTTATTCAGAAAATAATTTCACTCCCACTATGGAATTGACATATGGACCACAGGTACTACAAAGCAAGTGCACTAAATACTACACTAAAGCAGTTATCAAATAGTAACTGAAATGTTATCATTGTTTACTGATACTACAATTAAACTTCTATTAAGAATATTTATGATAAATCATTAAGACTAAAACTACACTTTACTCTGCATGTCTTTACTTTGAAGACTTCACGCACACATTTTACATTCAATAACATATATTTTATCTACACCAGACAACACACGATTACTTACGTAAGCTTGTCACCATATGCATCTAGTAATGCCATTCTGGAAAAGATAGGCATAATAATGAAACAAATAGAGAAATTGCCTGCAGGTCTTTTTTTCTACCATGTTGACTTGCTAAGAGATCTTATGTATATAAGACGATTGTAGCAACAAAACATAAGGAAATCCTTACCACGAACGCAGGAGAACTGGCTAGGTATAGAGTTTTTCAAGCAGGTTGTAATGAGTACAGCACTCTACAAAGGACATGCTATATGAAAAGATAGACAATATAAATCAGTTATGCCAGTAATGCCACAAATACGTTGTGCCAGTTACGCGTCTACAAGTAGGCCAGCACATATTATTTCTGTGACATTTTTTATTTACTAGGGTAGATTTCCTAGGCCCCCTACCTCAGTCGTCTCTTACGACATGCCTTGTAGGTCGCAGTGTTACTATTCTTTGCTCTCCTTGAGACCCCGGCAACACACTGGCAAAATGATCGATAACATATATTATTGAAATGCTACTAATCTAAGACAGCATCAGCCTATAGCAGTACTATCCAATATTGTTATATATTGGGGTGCATGTGACTAATGACTGTGGATGCATCATGTGGCAGTTGCAATAATATTACTAATAACAAAGTAACTTTAATAGTAAAAAAATGACAGATGGAAAACTTAACCCTGACTACAAGTTTATTTTTTTTATATTGTGCTTATGAATAAACTGAATCATACTGTTATTTAGAAACATTTTTTAACTGAAATTCTGATTAAAGTTAAAGCAAATAAGGTGCCAGGGATGTATGACGTGGGCGCCATGGCTCCCTCAGGCACCGTGTTGGACAGCACTTGCCTAGAGGATTAAGAATACACTCAATATTTAAAAATCAAATTTGCGTTCAGACTTACTGTATGAAACAGAGACATGGAAAACAAATACAGAGACATGGAAAACAAATACAGAGACATGGAAAACAAATACCGAGACAGATAGTCGCATAAGTGGCTTTGATGGAAGAGGTCTCTAGATGTATTCTCCAAATTCATTGAGATCAAAGAATACCTAATACTGAGATCACCTGACGCAAGAAATTAACAATGGCATGAACAAGGAAATAATGAGAAGATGGAAGTGAGTGGCGCATACATTAAGAATGCAGAAGGCCAACCCCACATGTGGCTCTGAAATGGAATCTGGGAGGCAAGAAAGATAGGGGATGATTTAGATAAGACATGGAGATGGACTGTAGAAGAAGAAGAGACAGGAATGACCTGGAATCAACTAAACTTGCGTGTTCAAGACAGACAGATTTGGTTGGAGTAAATTTGTAGATACCTAATGATTCAAGGAGAGTAATGAAAAGAAGATCTTAGACATCATACTGAAATATACATTATAATTTTTTTAAATGTTGCTTGCAAGTCTGAAAACTAATCTTCCTCCATCTTTAAAAAAAACAGTTGAAATGTATTACTATACACCTGTTATACCATATAAACTTTACCAGTAATACTGACAAGAAATGTATAGGACACAATTGCATTGTTACTGTATTCTCTTATAAACTATCTGTGGATAGATGCAATATGACAGAATTGTGTAATATTCAGTAACAATTTATGAGTTATTCAAAAACCTGTTACCTGCGTCGCTCATAAAAATCGTAGTATGGATCTTGAGCTGCAGATGATCTACGGTAGTAATCTTGGGATACTCTACCAAAGTCACGGAATAGTGAGTCACGCTGTAGTGGCAATGGTGGTATTCGTCGATCATAAGGATCAAATCGATAACGATCAAATGGAAGTGGTGGCAGCAGACGGGCCCTGGCAAAGTAATCATATGGGTCTGGATAAAAAGGATCTCTGTCATATGGACTGTATCTGTCACCTCTATCACGTCCTCTATCACGGGATCTTTGATGTTTGGAGTAGGAGAAAAAATAACAGAGAATGCATATTATAAGAACATTGTTGAGTAAGAACAAATATAACAAGTATCTTTCAATCCTATTTACCATAATTAACACAATCTATCTATTATCTATTATAATTATCTATCACAACAGCATGCTTTACTTGTCTACAGTTATGCAATATTTAGAGGAAACATTTAGAGGAAACATGTTGCTGTACAAAAAGTTTTTTTCTTCCTCTCATTTCACTGATAATATTACACATAACTAACATTTCAAGATAATCAAAGTATCTATCTATATCCTCTTCCCGTTACTGTTAACATATAAGTGATCCCCATTGCTGTAAATCTGCTACTCTTCTACCATGGTATCACATATAAGTTCACACTAATTTTGCTTTCCACTGTCCTTCTCCAGGATCCCTTTAGTCTACCCTATCTTCATCTTTCATCTGCGATCCAAAAGTCTTTACCAGCGTGCCCTGAGCCAATCTACGTACATGTCAAAGCCATCTTCATCCTCCGATTACGGTTACCAGTAATGTGCAAATAGTTCTCTTTCACTTTATTCTCCTGGGACAAAGTTTGAAACTTCAACTCAATTAAGAAAGGACATGTTTGCAGGAGAGAAATATTGGGGTTATTTTGGTTTGTGTACTGGTCAATTTGGGCAGCTTGAATTTGTAGTGATGGGCATTCAGTCTAGTGTCCCATACACAGACCAATATTGGTGATTGTTTGGATTCTATCTAACTTTAGGATGAATTGTTGTATATAACTGCCACATGTTTCATGTACCATATTTATATATCAATTAAATATCTTTTGCTTTCATCAGTGATATTCTGCGGTGGAACTGTTCCTTTGTTAGTACCTGCTTTGTCACTGTTAGCTGCACCATTTTCCATAATATTACATTGTGCTGATTCCATTACAGTAACACCATGTTGTTGACATATGGCTCTTTAATTTCCCTTTGTACTGTCTTTTTTTCCATGTTTCATTGTCGGGTTTCTTTTCTTCTGTAGAGAGGCTCTTTTTGCCAAGTGCCGACATACATACCAAGGCCGTCTCCGTCCTCTCATTGTGGTTGCCAATGAATTAGTTTGCTTCACAGTTATGTTTTTTTCTGGCCAAAATATGTGCAGAATTCATCTAAGACATTTATGTTGAATGATAACTACTATATGTGTAGTCCCTTGGGCCATTTTTCAGCATTTGTTATATTTACAGTATGTCATTCCCCAAATACATTACAACACTTGAAAGCAGAAGATGATGTATTAGTTAGTTCCTCCCTCTTTCCCTTCTCACACTTACACAGTTCTGCTATGTGATATCACAATTAGCTTTCAGATTAGAAAGAAATTCTGTTACTAATAAGGTAGAGGCTGAACATGAATATACAAATAGTTTAAAACTTACGGCCCTCTTGGACACTCCTTTGACCAATGACCTTCTCCGCCACAGCGGTAACATTCCCCTTTACCTCCCATGCCAGCCTTTTGTCTAACCTTGCTTCTCGATATCTGTCAAATTCAACAAAAACAAAGACTTGCAAATTATTCAAGTTTTGGTAATTTACAAACAAAACATGAAGTCTAACTAAAGGTTATGTGTACATTACTCTAGTAAAATTGTACAAATATGTACACAGGGTTATTACTCTTTTCAACTAAGAGTGAATTTATTGCTGTGTTATCATTTAACATTTCTCTATGGAAGGTAATATTTGTTTGTTATAAATGGCATTTCTTCTTTCTTTTCTTCAATATTGTTTTGCCTCACAGTGCCAGGATAAGAAGAGATTTATAGAATGTGCTTTTGTGTGCACATCATAAACACCATTTTTTGTCACTTCTGCTATCTCTGAGGTCCACATTTTGCTTTGTATCCACTTTATTGGAGTAACATTGTTTTCTGAGATGCACTGTCTGTTGGGAATTTGCTCATGTGGCGAACCATTTAATTTGTTGTTTCTTGATGAAGTTTAGTACTGATGTTGCACCCACTTTTTCCTGATGTCTTCATTTCTAAACTGGTCTCTTCTTGACACTCCCGGCATTCTGCATAGACACTTCATCTATGTCATAACTAGTTTTCTTCTATCATTTATGACTACTTTCATAAAGTAAATAAGAATTAGTTATATTGTTATTATATTCCTCTTGTACCGTTAGAAGTTGCATAAGGCCTGCAAGCAATTTCACCATACTACTCTGTCCTGGGCAACTCATTCAATCTTCTCTATGGAATTGAGTCTGATATTTCTCGCATCTCTCAGTTAAGTTTGTTTCATGGTTTCGGTCTGCATTTTGGCAAAGAATAAAGTGTAGTGCCAATTTGATCACGGCCAAAAGGTTGGAGCCTTAAAAAAAACGCCAAATGGCACGAATAAACAAACTTAAACTCCGAGCAGCTCTCATTTGAAAGAATGACAACACTCTTGAGTTTACATGTTCAACTATACTGGGTCCACTCGTTGTGGCACTTCTTAGTAGGGCCCAGTGTTTATTTTTTAATTCAATGTTTCAGTAGGGCGTTCTTTCATTTTTGAACCCTTAGCCTTCCACTTCAATGCCTGCTTTGTGATTCTGTGAACATTTATTCTCAGAAAGCATTCGATCAAAATAAAAATAGAATTCTAACTGTCAATGAGTATAAAATCAAATTGTCTACTAATAAAGAAATGTTATTTACAGACAAGGTAACATTATACTTACAAAATATGTGTAGATTTTTTTAAGAACTTTACTGGTCAAATTCTATGCTAGTCTAATATATAGTACTGTGATAGAAACAAAGAAGCCGTTCTGATAGCAATCCCAAATAATTTACATACTGTAAAATATTTTATTCTAAGATGGTAGCAAGCCCCTATGAAATATGTCATTTAGTGATGTTAGTAAAGATAATTCTGTTACTTCCATTGCTTAAAAAAATGTGTGATTACAAATACTGGAGTTCTGGAAAAATTGACCCTACTACCTCCTGTACATTATGGCCTAGAAATGTGGTCACAAGAACTTAATACTTTAAAGCCCTGCTTTGACTGGAACATCATTGAGAAGCACAGATAGTTCCCTCATCTTCTAGTGCTAGAGCAGTTAAATTCGGACTCCTGTCCAAGGTGGGCAGAACATCAAAATACTCCATCTCTTCAATGTTATGTCTACATGGAACTAGGCCAAATGTCAAGAGCAAAAGTGCTGCAGGATCATTGAAGAAGAAAACATGTAACTATTTTCAGAATAGTTTTTTAATGATACATTATATTATCTGAGAAAATCAATCATTTTCTCACCTCCACTCGAATGCTGCTGCCATGATGATCATATCCATCCAATGCATCTACTGCTGCTTTGGCCTCTGCCTCTTTCTCAAAGTGCTGGAGATCAAAATGTCATATATTATAATAAAGAATAGCTTTACAGTATAGAATTACTATCTTTAAAATGAAAAAACATACAAAACTTTATCCTTCATACAGACAACCTACAGAAATGTACTAATGTGGCTCATCACACAGGATGACAAGACAGCAACACCATATTAAATGTCCCCCTGTGACCTGTGCTATAAATTATATATCTTTCATCTATAACTCTTCTCATTAAAAATGCTAAGTAGGCAAGAATGAAAAGAATCTCATCATGTTTTTTGAGAATATTATAAGAGCATTGACACAGAAAGAACAAAATTACTGACTAAATGTCAGGTAACAAACAAAGGAGTAAACACATATACACAATTAATGTACCATAAAGATACTAGAGTGAACAACAGATTGGTAAAAATATCATTCAGAGCAAGCTCCCTGTGATCTACTACTGATACTATTGACTACCTATATGAATGAGGCAGTGAACATTTAATAAGGCAGTGGAAAAACATATATGTGCTTTTGAATATAAGTGTTACTGAAGAGTCCTTTGCATATCATGGACAGAAAAGAGAACAAATAGATCTATCCAGAAAGAACTCAAAATCAAAGAAAGCTGGCTGATGCTACAAATAAGAAAGAGAAAATTGAGGTATTTTGGACATATAAAAAGACATGAAGGGCTGGAGAAGACCATCATGGAAGGAGGCATACCGGCAAAGAGACGAGGAAGACTACGGAGAAGATGGATTCAGGATGTAACTGATGGTTTGAACATGATGGCTAGAGAGGCGGGACATCTGGACTATGAGAGAGAGAAATTCTGGAGGACTGTTGGGGTGGCAAAATTCTGCTCAGGACAAGCTATTTGATGATGATGGTATGAATGAGATGAGAGTAGCAATAATATAATGATCTTCTTCAATGATTCAGTGGTACTTGAGCTCTTGGCCTAGGCCCAATGCTATGTAATGGTATCTGCATGTGTTTGTAAGTTGTTCTTTTGCTCTGTATAATGTGTTCCATTTATCTGACCTTGGAGGAAGAATGATCTTCCTGACATCATCCAGCCCTTGGCACCTGAAGAGGTGGTAGAGAGCTGTTTCATGATGGCACACAGCTGGCACTCTGTAGTGTGTTGTGGTTGAATTCTGTTCATGTGATTACTAAGTGGTATGTCTTGGGTTCTGCATCTAAAAATGGTACTCTAATCTCTCCTTGTAAGGTGGTTGTTGTCATTGGGGTTAAGGTTGGTCAGGTGTCTGTAAATCTCTCTTTTCGTGTCTCCCATGGCAAATCTGTTCAGCCAAATTACTTTACTTGTTGTCATTAGGATTTATAGAAAAATATGGATCTAACACTGCATTTCTCAACATAACATAACATATGAAAAAATGTTCTCTACTTACTTATATGAACAAGATAACATACCCATTTAAGGCATCTACATAACGATTTTTGTCCATGATTAGGCAGAGGATTCGAAGCTCTAAAAAGAGTTTTGTGAAATGTCATGAAAATAGAACGAGGAACACTGAGCAATAAGAACATCATTGTCATGTGACACAGAGTGATAGATAAAAAGATTGATAGAGAGAAAATAGACCAATCTGTAATGTTTGAGAACTGTAAAAATCATGTTACACATTGCAAATACAATTTTTGGAAGTTTTATGATATAGAATTAACATTGAATAAAGTCAACTCACAACAAAACCATAGTCCTTGAGAATGTCAAACTCCACAATCGTGCCATAATTCAAGAAGAGCTGCTCTAGTTCATCTCTGTCAGTATCATTTGGAAGGTTGCCAATGTAGAGCTTTGTGGTTGGCATCTTGTAGACAAGGGATCACACCTGTAAAACAAACCAGTACGGCTCATGAATATTATAACATGAGATATATTCCTAATAAAATCAGGAAGTAGAAGACTAAGATGGTTAGGGCATGTGAGAAGAATGGACAATAGCCGCATACCCCAGCAAGTGTTGTTCTGTGAACTTTCGGAGGGGAAGAAGCACCACTTCTCAGATATAAGGATGTCTGCAAGGCCTCAATGAAAAACGTTTTTTATCAATCCCAACAAAAGACAAAAACTAGTTGATGACCAAGTTAGGTGGAGAACAACAATATGCAACAGTGCAGAATATTTTTAAAAGAGACTTAGCCATGAGCTAAAAGGCAAGAGAGAAACAAGCACAAACTCAGAAGTTGTCACAGTAAAACACTTGTCAATTGACCGTCTGTAAAGACGAAAAAGTCCATATATAATAACAAACAATGGAATAAGAGTAACAGTTATCTGAAATAGAATAGGAATGATCACATCAAAACTACATTCATTAATATGAAATGGGGGATATTCAAATATTTAAATCATAAATTACAAATAAGTCACCAGGTGTTATACATTTTCTTCAATAGCCTATTGAGGAACACTGATACCTAAACAAACAGGTAGCAAATAATATGAAAGTCTTTTAGAAGTGAATTTACAAAGAAAATGTGTGTACTTTACGACAACAATAAAAGAAGTAGTTCTAGAAAAAACATGGATTGAAATATGATTAATGAAAGATCTAAAACAAGAGTCAAATCACATTTGTTTGAAAATCATTCTGTAGTAGAAAGGAAGTTGTTGAGTGCAAGCCAACAAAAGGAATGCAATGATATAAGTGGGCATAAACCATCAAATAGTGGACAAATAACAATTAGAATCTAACACAATGGCATGGACTACAACATCGTGGAGATCTATTAATCAACCATTTGTCTGATTATGCGTTGTGATCAGTGAGCATGTAAGCGCCATATCAGAAGGTGGCACGACCTACTCTGATTGATTACATACTGCCTGATGAGAGATTGAGAGTGAGTTGAACCTACCGCCTTGTAGGTCGGCTGGGGAGACAGTCAAAGCTTAAGGGGGGCAGCCAGAGAGAAATGCCACTAAAGATGGATACACAACTCGCAGCCTAAACATTTTATAGTGACAATCAACCATTGATGTAAAGAAATGACACTTAGTTTATTTTTTTGAGGGCATAAGTCTCCTGATCCATATGATCAATCAAATCTGGCATCATGTCGCAGTATAATTCAGTAGATGTGGAACTATAAAGTGGTGTTTTGTCTATATAATATTTTACCAGTACATCTGAACAAATTTGTGTCCTATTGGACAATACACATGCATCTTCTGCAGTTGGAAATAAGCTACAATGATACTGGCTAGACCTGAGAAGAGATGATCAACACTTGCAACTTTCTGATTGATAACTGACACCTATTGCAATTGTGCAGCAACTCAGAAAATGATAATCCTCTTGTGTGAACATTAGGAAACATGTCTAGAGTAAAGTAGAATTCCACATTGTTTGGTTGCTGAATTGACATCACAGCACTCTGTCTCCCCAACAGATGTCGAATGGTATGCGTACTGATGGTTCCTGTTGCTCGCTGGTTAAACACACTCCTCTCTCTGCCCCCTTATGAATCAATAAAAGTTAGCTTGATTGATAGAACCATCATCATTGTACTTCGGTGAATAACCATGTTTGATTTGATCCTTTTCTTATTCAGGAAAATCACAGCGATAGTGAACAAACTCTCTAGCACCGGCATGGATCCCTAATGTAAGTTTTAAGATGGTGAGAATTTTTGTAGGCATTTTATTTTAATTTTGTTATCTGGTACCAGGTAATAAGCACAGTGAACCATACATTGGCTGGAGTACCATTGAGTAGTACAGATAGCCTCCTCGTACCTAGTGGGCGTCAATAGTGATAAGGCAGTTCAATTCTGACTACTGTCTGGATTGGATTGAAAATCCACAGACACCCTTTCAACACTTCAATGTTATGTACAACATAACTATCTCATGACATTTTGTTGAAATGCAAGAGCTCAAGCGATGTTGGATCATTGATGAAGAAGAAGCATTTTGTAGCAAATGTTTGTAAAATTATTATGTGTCTGTCATATTCAGAGAAGGAAGTTACAATTGTGCAGTTCTGTTAACCTTTGTTATAACTTCTTAATTGTCAGCTTGCTCATAATAATGTAGAGGCATGTAAAATGGATGGATAGGAAATACTAAGGCCATTGCCTGACCAATGTTTTCATGAACCATAGATAATGGTACGATCCTGAGACTTTAAGAATTTTTAATCAAATATTACATGCATACAAATATAAGCATCTGTGAGAACCCTTAAGTGTACTACGTACAGGAACCATTACCATTTGCTAAGTGAGACTAAACAATATCATACACAAGCTGGAGACATTCCTAAATAAATGTTTCAAAAGAATCCTGCAAATACTCTGGCCAAATACAACAGCAAATGAAGAGATTTTAAAATAAACAAAATGAGCATTGAAGACCATTATTACAACACGAAGATGGAGGTGGATTGGTCATGTATGTCAGTGGGGACATTGTCTAGGACAGCTCTATGATGGACACCGAATGAAAAAGGCCTTGACGTCCAAAGGAAACATACAGATAAACTATGGAATGAGAGTTGATAGATTGTGGTTTGACCTGGGAAACAATTGGTAGAAAGGCAGCAGAGTGGCAACAATTGAAAGTTTTTGAAGAAACCTTATTTGTCAAATGGGAGACGAAGATGATGCAGACGAAGATGATGAGACGAAAATGATGCAGGCCCTTACCAGCCAGCATAGGACTACTAACTCTGACAGAGTAAAACTTATCTTAACTTTCCACCCCCATAGTTCACTGGTGAAAAATGTTTTATTCCGTCATCTGTCTATCCTTAAGTCAGATCCTGAGACCCGTTCTGTCTTCCCCAACTATCCTTTTGTTGGCTTACAGACGGGACAGAAGTCTTAAGGATATGTTGGTACACAGTTGCCTTAAGTCCAATATCCAGACTCATTTTGGCTCTGTCCAGTGTGGCCGTCTGCGCTGCAACATGTGTGCTTATGTGATACAGACGCGTACTGTCTCTTTTCCTTTAGCCACGTTTCTTATTGACGATGGTTTCACATGCGAGTCCCGTAATCTGATCTATGCCATTATCTGTTAGCGGTGTAACAAGGCTTATATCGGCGAGACAGGCAAGAGGCTCAGTGACCGATTTGCCCAACACTTGCGCGACATACGCCAATGCTCTGTGACCCTGTAGCCACCCATTTCAATAATACTGGCCATTTAAGAGCTCACGATGTCCAGGTCACAGCCATCCGATCATGCTCCTCGGATGATCGCAGTCGATTTGCTCTGGAGAATCGGTTGATTTCTTTGTATGGTACCTTGCGACCATGTGGGCTCAATGTATTACATTCCTATGCTTCTTAGTACTTTCTCTTCCCATGCCTTGTAATCTATATGGGTATATGTTGCATGTATTCAAGTTATATATTTACTAGATTTTTCATTGTTTCTCTTCCGTTCTATTTCTAGTTTTTATGTGTGTTTTTGTGTTACATTTATTTTGTTATTCGTTTTTATTCCCAGATTTTCATTAGAAACGTTAGTATTTGGTCGTCCATTTCTTTTCTTTTAATTTGTCACTCCTGTTTGTTCATTTGCTTGATAAAGGCCTTGTTGGTCAAACGTTGCTGTATTTTGTCATTGTTTTTGTAATTTGTAAAACTACAGTACTTTGTGATTACGTGTTTTGCCAATCAAATATTTTTACTGCAGTCTCATCTATTTTGACGAAGATGATATAGATATAGAGAGACTAGACACCTTAGAGTCTGTCTGAAGTTCCCTTTTTTCTTTTGTTCACTGAAAATATTGTCTATATGTTCAATGTTGTCTCTTTTACAAACTTGACTGTCTTTTGTAGCTCAAACAGTCCATTTATGTTTTTCTTTGCTATTTCACTTGGACTGTGAGTTTGTCTTAATTTATTATATTCAAGACAGTCTTTAAGTACATGCTCTGCAGTCCTGGGGTGCATGTCCACATTTAGAAGTGGCAATCTTGAATTTTGTATACATGTGATTGCAGAGAGTTGATAGTGTCAGTGCCGTTGTGTTGGTTATATCAACAAATACTTGTGGTAATGCTCTTTTGTCTCTAAATGTCTTTCAGATATTACAAGGGCAAATGTAGCTACCTTCGCCATCACAGTCATCTGCCACTGTTTGTTGCATTGATATTTCAAATTTGAGTGGAACACATAAAAATAAAATGGGGGAGAACCTCACCAGAATAAGCTGCCAACACAGCTTTCAAGGAAATGTGATACTAGAGCAGGTTATGGATCGTCTGTTCTTTCTCCACTTTAACAGGAACATGGGGTACAATTGCAGTTTGTGCAGAAAGTCTATGACAAAGCATGTATGTGCTCCTTACAGTAGTGATTTCTATAGCAGTTTGTCTCATATAAGGTTGCAAGAAACTTGTGCTCTAGCAATGATGATGTCTGTAGTTTATATGACATAAGTTTGCTAGCAACATGTACTCTAGCAATGGCAATTTCTGTAGCAGTTTGTAACTAAAAAGGTTTATAGCATCAAATGTTCTTACAGAAGTGGTTTCTGTTAAAATTAGTTTTCCATAATTATGTCCCTAGCCTAATGACTAATCCTGCTGTGCAACCTAGGGCAAAATACAGAAGTCTTATTTATACTTCTCACAAAGAGAGGCTAGGTTTCATATGGAAAATATGAATAGTGTTGATCGGGAGAAACAAAACAAGACCTCACCAAAATAATATGCCACACACAATAATAAACACGGTTTCTCCACAAATCACTCATAAAAAGAGAAATAAGAATGTATGATCCAATATAATTGTGGACATATTCATAGAATATATAAAACCCAGCAAAAATGATAAGGAACTCGGGTGTGAGATACTTTTATATTGTGGATCTTAAACAGAGTAAACATGTTTGGTTTCAGATTCAATACTTGCTTTTTTGCCTTATAATTTTTCACCTCTTCCAGTTCTATGTGTAGAAAACAGAAATATTTATAATTCTTTTGAAATTACTGGACAATCATTGTTGGTGTAAGTTGTAGAATATTTTTTCTAGATTAATGGTTGGTGGGTACTAAGTAACAGCTCAGTTTACTAGAAACAATGCTTGCTTAACATTACTCTCATGTATGTTTGCAATACATTCTTCTTCTTCGAATGCTTCATAATGACCACTTGTTAAACCACTTTCTGTGATTTGTATGTGACCTGAGCCTAAGAGCGATTGTACATTGTACCAGTTATGCGCCCAGAAGTGGCCAGTACATCCAATTTCTGCTACACTTTTATTTACTAGGGTAGCTTCCCCACCTCAGTCGCCTCTTACGACATGCCTTGTAGGTAGCAGTGTTACTATTCTTTGCTCCCCAAGAGGTCCAAGGCAACACAATGGCGGCAATATTTTCAAATGTACATATTCACATTAAAACAATCATGGGCTTTCACTAGTTTGTATCCCTAGCCAGTTCTGAGATTTTCTTTCATGAGATGTTCTTCAAGCAAGCTTTCTCTAGTCATCCTTTCTATGTCTGTTTTGAGGAGACATCATTTATAAACCTTGAATTCAATGATGTACATGTAGCTTATTACTTTACTTATTTTAATGTAGCATGAGAAAGGACTATTTGGTCAACATGTTAGTTATGTTGGTATTGCATGTATCATAGAAGTATGTCCATGATAAGTTCCATCTTCTTTCTTTGTTGTCTTCTGTCTATCTTCATTAAATATGCCATTAACCATAATTTGTTCTAACTAATCTTCCACTATTAAAAAAATGCCCAAACATATGGGAATGATTTCTTTATATCCTGTGCAATAAGTTCCGTTTGCGCATTGATCTTTTTAACATTCTTTGGAATTCTTCATTTTCTTCTGTAAAATTGCAGGCCCACTTCAGTGACCATTACCATTTCTATTACAATGACTTAATGCATATCTTTATCGTTTCCCTTTCCAGAAAGATTACAATCTTTCTCTGTGCCAGACACTGGAGTCTGTACTAGCTTCTGCTCATATTTTTCCTAGCAACTCATTTAGACAAGGTAGGTTTCTAGAGCTTCCTTCCAGATCTCAGAGAGTTACTCAACAATGTAGTAATGTACAGTACCATGAGATAGGGCAGTTTTCCTCAACAGAAGGCTACTTGGCAATGTGGTAGTGTGTACAGTACGAGTTGAGACATCTTTCTCCAACTGAAGGCTACTCGACAATGCGTACAGTACCACAAGGTAAGACTTCCTATACAGAGATTATTCTTTCATTTACCAATGATTCAGTCATTCGCCAACAACGCTTGCGTGGGCTTTTCAGCACGTTCAGGAGGAAAAGTGGGCCTACGCAACAACCACAAGTAGTTTGACAATGGAGGTTCGAGCGGTTACGGAGGCGGTGAACTGGTTGGTATCTCACAACTACTCTTGTGTTTTCATACTCAGTGACTCCATGAGCATGATTCGTAAAGTCGAATCAGGAATGGTGAGACGCAACTGGGTGGAGGTACTGGTACAGACAATGATCAGAGAAATCACCTTCATTTTTGTCCCTGGGCATGCAGGAGTTAGGGGTAATGAACGAGCTGATAGATTGGCTGGCTTGGCTACAATATCAGAGGGAGCTGCCATGGATCGAAATGACATTCTTCCCGCATTGAGAGTCTTTCCGGACAGAGGAGTTTCAGGGCTGTGAATCCCACTCGCTAACCAGATTGAAAGAGATGGGTGTCAATATTGGTGCAGCCGAAAAGAACGACATACTAAATATGCAAAGAGATTGATTAATCAACATCGAACTGGCGTGTTGGGTCGCTGGACGCTGCTGGATTTGCTGAGGCGGAGATCGGAGCACCTATGGACATGTCCGGAGTGCTATGATGATAGTCTTCATATAACTGATTCTTTCATTTGTAAGAAATACAACCTCAAAGGTGTGCTCAAGATGCAGGGTCAAATAGGTCCTCAGCAGGCTTCTCCATGGCTAAGAAGATGTTAATTTTTGCACCATTAGATTGACTTTGCTTTTATGATGCCCCTAAGGTATATCATGGTCTAAGTTGGTGCTACCCCTGTTCACTCCAAACATTTTGTATTTTCTGGAATACTGTATTTTGCCTGATCTATATTTTCGAAGGGACTATATACTGTAGTATTATATGCAAGGATGTGTGGGGAGTTATTGTGGACAGGGGGCACATCTCACCAAATTTTTATGTAAGCAAAGAATTATTATTATTATAGTAGTAAAATGTGTACTTATAACTGTATTAACCTATCAAAGTTGGAAGCGCATCATTCCTTCACCTGTTGAGACATGTTGCACAATACTACATATAACATCTAAAAAACGTTGAATAACATACATGCTCTTGCTACAGTAGTATATTAGTATAAGCGCAATGAGTAACATATAGTGAAAGAGGACAAAATTACGTAGTTCAATGAACATAGTCAGTGTTTTAAGTGTATGGGGATGCAAGGAAAGTAGCAGTCCTTGTTCTTTATTGGTGTATACCTTTGCAGGCAAAAATTCATGGCGTGGATCATGTGTGGTGATTATAAACTATCTGGGTTTGGATTGCGTTTTCCACTGACTGATATGTCAGAGCCTTGTTGCATAATGAATAATGATTTGGCCAAACAAAATAAAACGAACGACATTGGCAATTTGTAAGCCAACAATAGTCGACTAGTGTACGCAGCTTCAAAATAAAACTACAGAACAGTATTTTGACGTCAGCGTCGCGAATGCAATAATTGTGAGAGACAAATAGTATGAATGTATTGTAACGTAGCAGTTAATATGAGTTAACTTATTTTAAGTAGCTCATTTAGCCGTTCCCGTGCGTTCGATGACGCGGTTTTGGATCAGCATTTCTCCATTTATTCCGAACTTTATCTCTACAAAAGCCATGTTATCATCGCCGGTCTGGCTGAAATTTGAAAGATAACCGTTAAATCTTACCACGTACCCCGCAAAACCACGTGTAAGTTATACAGATTCGTATAATTCGTTTGAGATACAGGTTTTCGTCGCTGCCTTCGCGTTCTTCGTTGCCGTTGAGTTTCATAAAAATAAGTAATGTTAGTTACGTCACAGTCACGTGTGAACAATACATATGAATGTGCGCTAATGAAACGAAATACAAAATGTTGGTCATTCAACTTTAAAATAAAGAGCACTGAAAACAAAACAATAGAAAGAAGAAATTATTATACTTTAGAATTCAGTTTCAGTTTGGAATATCTTCATTGCACTCCGGACATGTCCATAGGTGCTCCGATCTCCTTCACAATATCTCTAACGGCGCACGGCGATTGACCCTACCAGTTCGAATTTGATTGATGAGCACACTCATATACCTGCTGTGCTGTTATTTTCTTGCTACTCCAATCTTCAATCCCAGCTCCTGCAATCTAGTAGTAGACGTGGATTGGTTAAATAAAAATCTTTGCGGACACACTCTATGAGGACGTTCAAAATGTCAGCTCTATCCATTGACTGGCCCCCTTTATATAGTGGCAGGGCCAGCCAGCCTGTCTTCTCTCTCATTGTCAACAACACCCATGTGCCCCGGAACGAAGATAAGTATAATTTTGCTATTTTTTTGCGCTTGTAGTGATTCAGTCCATTTCCCTACTACTGCCTTGTAGTTAGATTGGTGACAATCAAAGGCTAGCGGAGCAAACCGTACACAAAACTGGACGGTAGACAAACCAAGTAGTCCAAAAAGACCGGTAACCCGGGCAGATGACGCTCATCAACCCGGGAGGGTAGGTCGTCTAAGGGTCGCTACCCTAAAAGAAAATAGCAACTTGCAGGTTGGCTGGGGATAGTCAAAGGCTGACAGAGAGCGAACCCAGTAAACGCTTGTTGAAATCGGACACATCGCCGAAGGACAAGCACCGAAGCTCCAAATGGTACTGAAGATGTAACGTAAAAAACGTTCTTGGAAAAGGCTGTTTATATATCAAAATAAGAATGAACAAAATGGCCGAAAAAAGAACGGTCGCGAGAGAGAGTCCATTGCCCGCGCACCAGCCTTCACCTTTCGGATCATACTCAATGAATCACTCAGAATGCATGTATGAGTGTAGTTTTGTGACTCCAGCCAGACTTTAAAATGCACAGGCCTACAGACCATTTCGAACAATCTCTCTCATAGTACATGATGTCATCATTATCATCATAACATCTTATCTTGTCTCAAGTGTTGTCTGTGTCAACTAGCTCTATTGTTAACTTTCATTTATACTAGGAAGTTGAACTGTCTAATATTTTCTCTCGTTGCTGACATCTTATTTCTCATTCCACGGACACATAAAATAATGACATGAATAGCACTAAATACTGTGGTAGATATCTTCTTCAGCGATCTCTGGTCTTGCGCTTAATTTACTGTGGACCACAAACTGGGCGGTTAGCTTTAGGTTTCCCCAAAGGTTATTTTCAGGTCGACTGGGTGTAGCCACATGTTGCTTTTCAGCTCACCCAGGAGAGAACAGTCTTGAAGGATATGCTCCGCGATCCGGTGATTTTTATTTCTCATATTTGAAAAGCTGTAATTCCTGAACACATTGTAGGTAAGATAGTGTTCCTAGTCCGGGGAGATGGAAGATAAAACGTATGTCCCGTGTTCACGCTGAGCACTTAAAAGAACCATTGGCGGTTGAAAAGTGATGAATTTGCTGGAAACTGGTTGCCAGTGTTGTTATTGGTTACTGAACCGATGTCATATCACTCCGGGCAGAACAATAGGTGTTCAGTCTCCCACAATAGATGTCGAATGGTATACTTGATTGGACCATAGTCATTGCACTTCTATGAGTAACCATATGTGCTCCGATCTCTTTCTTACACAGGAAGATCTCAGCGACAGTGCACGAACTGCGTAGCACATACGAGGGTCCCCGGTGTAATTTAGAAGATGGTAAAAATATGCTGTAGGAATTTTTATTTAAAAATCTTTTTAATGAATTTTGCAAGGGCAGCAGCTTTCCATCCTGCTCTTCTCGATTCTGAACTGCCAAGGGTGCCCTCCATAATTTTCTTCTCCAGCCATTCATGTCTTTTTAAGTGTCCAAAATAATTCATTGTTCGCATTCTTATTTGCAGCACCAGCCAGTTTTCTTTAATTCTGAGTTCCTTTTTAATATTATCTTTCTCCACTACAAAATTATTAAATCCCTTGGAGGGAGGTACTGGGCAGGGTCGCAACCTGTAGGCTCAGCACGGTTGAACCAGTAGACTAGGAGTGTCTCATTCTTTCAAAGTCCAATCGAAAGGAGAGATGCTCGGGAGCTTTTTTGAGTATGCAATTCAGCGTTTATGAAGGCTCTGAACTTCTGCCACAGTCAAGCATTGGACACTATACTTCAATTTTTTTTTTATTTGGCTCTTACCCGGCAGTGCTGCCCGTCTGCCCAGCGTGTTCGTAGCGCGTTGGACTGCGGGTTCAATTCCGCGGGCTGGCAGAAAAGCCACAGGTTCCCAGATTCACAGTGTTCGTGGCACCGAACCGAAGGGTTACAATGTCCATGGCACCGAGCCAAAGAGCTGAAAAGCTCAAGTGCTTCTGGATCGGGAAAAAAAACAACCCGGCAGTGCTGCAGCGGGTGGACCCAGTTACGGTTGAACTTCTAGCATCGTCAGCCTTTCAAATGAGAGCTGCTAGGAATTTGTTTAATTCTATTTGAGTGTGGCGTTTGGTTTTTTTAATGAAGGCTCCCACCTTCTTGTCGTGATCACACAGAATTACACTTGGATTTTTGCCAAAAGGCCAAGAAGCGAAATATATTTAAGGATATGTTTTATATCAGTTATTTTCTCTTGTAAGATACACTTTTAAACTATGACATCATATTTGACTTCAAGTTTTATCTTGTGTTTGATAAGAACCTTTTGGTCGATATGTCTAGTTAATCTCTGCAAAACAACCTTATTTTTGTATTTTGATTTTTCATCTACAGAGCAATAATATGCATTGTTTATTTGTTGGACAGGGTATTCTATTTTTACTTTGTTTGACATAACTGCTTTTGATAAACCTTTTCATTGTTATTTGTGTGAGTTTTTGCCCTTCATTTGTCAGTTATGCTGTGCTTTTGACAGACATTAGAAGCACTGTTAGATTTGTGAGAAGAAACTAACACAAGGATAAATCCAATAAAAGGCTGTGTAGAGTGGTGTTAACTCTTTCCACCCCAAGTTATTCCCTCAATTTTTAAAGAGTTAATTCAAGGAGGTAAATTAAATATTGTAAAAATAAAAAACAATTTCAACTACTCGTTAGTAATAAGAATATATATATTATTATATATTAAATTGAAGAACACTGGACAACCTAATAGAATAACCAGGCTAAAAGTAATAGAAGTAAAATAGTAGAAGTAAAACTAGAAAGACCTTATAAGGGAATCAACTCTATGGTGCAGTGTACTGCTAATGGCGTTCAACGGACTTCCACTGTGGTGCAGTGTGTGGCAAAAAGCGTGGAAAGAGTTAAGGAACATAGTAAAAACAGATATCCCTAGCATTTGCACTCTTCTATATTTTGTTTGTCGTCACACTGCTAGCGGGTTGCAGTTCGGTGTCATAGTCTTCTGTATTTGTCCTGCGCTTTTCCAGATGGATTTAACGACTGATTTCTGCATCTTTTGACAGGATATAGACACACGAGGAGCGTCTGGCCGAATGGATTAGAGTATGACTCCCATGCGGGAGACCCGTGTTCAATTCCGTGCACGTTACGGATTTTTTTTGTTATGGGCATAAATGAAAAATCCTAACCTGAACAGCTTTACGGCAACTGCACTAGCCATTAAATTCCTCAGACTCTTGTCCCATACAGCCCTAAAAAGCGGTACAACAGGCAGTAACAACAGTTAGTATTTATAGGCACTCCATCTATCCATTTTTTTCACGGTCTTCCCCTCACCCTGATCACTGCATTCAGTAGGCAGAATAATAAAAAGCTGTACAAATTGAAATAGATACTGTATTAGTGGTCTAGCAAATGATGTAGACACACATTTGTTACTGGTAAAATAGTTTGATTAATATTGAAATGATGAATTTGCTTTAATAAATGATAAGAATAAATGAAAATAAGCTGAAACAATAAATATATGAGATAAAAATGTCACAACACCACAGTTTATTTATCTGAATCATAAAAAATATGAAAGGAACAACATTTTGTTATTTTACATTCTGTGCATGAAAAATTTCAAACAAAAGCATTGCCATCGACTAAACATGTTTCCCTGCACAATAAGATGCAACGCAGTTAACAATGAAAGTGTCCCTCGCTATGAATTAAATTCAATGCACAGCTTAAGCACAATATCACTTTTCATTATGTTGACATTGCACTAATTTTCAATAAATGAAACATATGAAATGACAACCAATAATTCCTCAATGTAGGACTCGCAAATATTGAAATTATTCTCAATCAGCCTGTATTTTTCAAAATATCACTTATAACTGTATGTGGTTTGAATCCTGTGTTTGGTAATTCGATTTTTTCTGGAAGCCTCTAATATTTGTGCACTGTCTATTTATTGAACATATTCAATGCTCTTGTTGCTTCCCCTAGAGTCCTTAAAAAACGCCTTATTCTCACTATATATCACTTATATAGAGTTGTATCAGATTCATGAATTTATAAAACATAATAAGAAACTTTGGGAAATTACAATAAATTTACACATCTATTTTATCACATAATATACAGATGTAATTTACTTCAATAGCCATATATTGTTCAATAAAATTAAATTATCATTAGTCAACAATATATCAATTTTTAAATACATAATTAATTTAACTTAATGCAAAAATACACATCCCCACAATTTTATCCCATCAATAAATAATTATAGTGACCTTCATGATTAATGTTGTCCACAAATGAATTCAATATTTATCATCTTTCTTTACACTGTGTCACAATTCTAACAAGTTTCAGTATTGGTATCCTTAATTCACAAGAGAATAATACGGTACTTAATAATTAAATATACTTTTTTCTTCTTTTTGCATTTGCCCGCTATGAATTCAGGCACAGTCATACACTTGGTACAGCGCTTCCAGCTGATTGTTGCGCACAGGTCTACTTTCCTTTTTACCAGTGTCCCCTAATATACAGGTGTCCCTTCTCCAACTTCAGAGGTACAAATATATATTCAATACATGAAAAGATCTGTCGTTGTAGTTTTCTGTCATATTAGATGATTCTATAGAGAGCTAGATCTAGCTAAATATTTATGATACATCTGGAAATCTCTTTTTATGCTGATGCTGTGATGCAAAACAGGATTAGAGTAAAGATGCAGCAGAGAGAAACCTCTGACAAAACAAAGTGCTTTTGCGAGAAGCAAAGTGCTTTTATGAGCACAAGAAAGCAGCAAAATCTATATCCAACTTTCCCAGGAAGAATGCCAAGAATATGGACAGGAAGACTCCAAAAGTGTCCCCACAGAAGTTGGAGCAGGTCAGCTCTTTTTCCTCTAATGCTCCATATCGACCACTTGTTGACCACCCTGTGTGATTCGTGTGTGATCTAGGCCTAAGAGCGATTGTACGTTGTGCCAATTATGTACATCCGATTCTGCGATGCTCTTTATTTACTAGGTAGCTTCCTAGGTCCAACATCAGTCACCTTTTACGGCATGCCTTGTAGGTTGCATTTGTACTATTCTTTGCTTCCTTGCGGCCCAAGCACCAGACAGGGGATGTCAACCCTAATTAGCAAGCTTACTCAGCAATAGAAAAAGGACATGTACGCATCATACAGGTAAAATATCTTACACAGAATGTGGTTACTAATAATGATCATTTCTGGCTTGATGTACTGATCTTTGTTCTGACCATGGAAAACTGATTGCAGAAGAATAATAAATATGTGGTGAAGTATCTGGATTCCAGTTCTGCAAGAAATACATTTATGTATTACATTTTAAAGCTATAAAGACGGCCCAACAATCTCTAGCTGTCAATTATGCATTGATAAACAATTGTCAGTTAAGGACAGGTTAAACTGCTTTTTTTTCAACATTTTTTTTTTTTTTTACATAATATGAAAGTATTTTTATTTTTACATACAATAATGTATTGCTTGTTGTAAAATTCCATCTGGAAGTAATTTTAATTAATTTTTTTAAATTTGCATAGTAACGGTATGTTTACCTAATTAAATATGCAAAAAATTCAAACCCCAGAACTTTCCTATAGGAACCTGTAGGTCTAAAGAGAATCTTTGAGAGATCTGTCAGTCAGCATTGTCTAGCATACACTGGTTTTCTAGGAGATGGAGATTCAAAAAAGCTACAAAGAAATTGCTGAATCAGTGCCACACATCTATTCCTGTAAAGCAATGAGAAAACTAGAATGTTGCAGCCACTTTCAGAAGAGGCTGGATAAAAGACTCATAGATAAAAGACTCATAGATAAAGTTGTTGCCAATAAAAGCAAATCATTTATAGAAAATGAAGAAAATATAAAGGGATTGGAGGAGTTGGAAGATTGACAAAAGCCACTATCAAAAGAATTCAGGGTCACTACGGAGGCGAAATTTGGTCAAACGTGGGAAATTTAGACGCGATGAAAAAGGCAATATGGTCAATCTGGGAACATATGAAAGGTATCTGTGGAAACTGGTGCCATGGTCAGAATAGAAACAAGTTGCCAGATTTTGTCATGGAAATAATCAAACCTGTGTTTGAGGATCTTTCAAATGATCATTTGTTGAAAAATGTCTACATTGTGGAACACAAAATGCTAATGAAGCATACCATCATTTGATCTGGGACAGATGTCCTAAAGCTACATTTGTTGGAAGAGACAGGCTAGAAATAGCTGTAAATGATGCTATTATTGTATATAATGAAGGGAAACTAGGTAGGATTCAGCATTTTGATCGAGCGCGTGTAAGAGCAGCTGAAGAAGAGAATAAAATAGATAATAAGATACAAAGAGCAAGAAATAAGTATCCAGACAGCTGGGGAATATCCTGAAGATGACTCATATGCAGCAGGAGCTCATTAAGTAAACATTTACTTTGAAAACCAGCAAGGTATGTCACATTTTTGCAATTATCTCAAAATCACTTTTTTCAACATTGTTGGTTACATATGGCGTACTATCTCAAAAAGTTATGGACAGTTTATCTCCAAAATTGGCACACACGTAAGTAACTCTCATTGACATCAATTGAACTACCAGAAATGAAGTAGTTTCAATACTTTTTTTTTGATCATTTTTGTTAACCCATACCCTAATTTTAAAAAAATTAAAAATATTTTACATAAATAAGCATAACTTTTTAATGTTAGCTCTAATCCAAAAGTTGGTAGTTCACAATAAGTATAACACACTGTCCTACATATATACCAAGTTTCATTAAGCTATCTATAATAGTGTTTGATAAAACTTGACATGATGATGTATGCTAATTTGACCATTTTTCGCACAAAATATCATGATTTCAGCAAATTTTATCAAAACCACTGTAAATTTACCTCTAAAACTTAATTTTTCTGAAATCTTTAACCATTATGTATATACTGAAAGCATTGTTTCCATCATATATAGTCAAATTCAATATACCAGTTTAACCTGTCCTTAATGCCTGCATAGCTGGTGTACAAGGTTCAGTCAGTTGTTTTATTTTTTGTATTTACTGTCTTCAAATTCTTGGTATATTCCAGTAGGGATAATAGTGATTGACATCTGGCTGATGCATCATCTGCATCTGTTGTGACATATCTATGTGCTGAGGCTGCAGGATGTTCATGTCACTCATGATGGGCAATGGTTTCTGTGGTGCTAAAGGATAGACAGCAAGAAGAAATAGTGAATTGTTTACACTAGCAATGTGTGTTAGTATAAAAACAAATGCACATATATTTGTATGTTGCTCAAATATATTTTATTTTCTTTTGCGGATCAAACTCAGCACCCTCTCCAAATCGAACGTTGTCTAATAGATCTCAAATGTGTTTTGCCTTTTAACAAGGTAGTACATTATGACAAACTGAAGCATGGCGTCTTGTTTTCTTCCACCGTATACATGTGTTGTCTTCAATATTTCTGCACAAAATTTATGATCAGCAATGTGCCCAAAATATCTTACTTGTCAAATTATTTTTAATCTATCTTGGTCAATTAAAACTGACAAAAAGTCACAATAGTGCCTTCTTGGAAAAAAGGGTAGTATAGGAGAAGGTTGGCGTCTGTGGCTTAGCGGTAGTGAGCTCGATCACAACCCATGAGTGCCTGGTTCAAACTTTGATGCAGGCAGTTTGGAAGCTAATTTGTTCCAGCGGATTTTTACTAATCTTTAGTTATAACATCTAAGATAATACTTTTGAAAGTTGTATGTTACCTTCAGGCACTAATTGTTGTGGAATTCCAACATTTTTTGTATGCGTCAGTTTGTGGTTTTGAAGAGTTTTCCGTGTCCTAAAAGCCATGCCGCAGTCATCACAAAGATATGGACGTTCATCTGAAGATTATGTTCACAAACAAGTTTAAATACAAATTTATCAATATATTTCAAGTCTCAAAGGAAAACAAAGATATCATGGTTTGTTGCTAAAAACTGTTTAAACCCGTTTCATAAAATTTAAATTGGATGTGTCCCATTAACTGTCGCTACTGCCTGTAATACCGCTTTTTAGGGCAGTGTAGGACAGGGGGGAAAATGTGCCTGAGAATTTAATGGCGGCACGGCTAGTACAGTCGATGCGAAACTGTTCAGGTTAGGATTTCTCTTTATGCCCCAGACAAAAAAAATTCCTTGGCCTCACCAAGGATTTAACCTGGTACCGCACTCTAATCAATTCAGCCAGACGCTCCATTGAAAGGTTAAAATATCACAGCTCAACTGTTGTAAACCACAGACATATGCCCTTTTTTCTCAAATCAGAAAATGTGGTTTATAATTGGTTATTCTGGAGTGAACACGCGTGATGTAATTAATGCTCACTGACTTAAAGTTTCTACTAGACTTTGGAAGTACTAAACAAAATTAAAGCAAGTGAAGGACAATCCATGGCACATACTATCCACAACTTACTCTCCACATAAGACATCCATGTAACCTTGCATTGGATTCCAGGTCACACATGCCTTTAATGCAATGAACCATCTGGCAAAGGAAGGATCATCAAGGCTGTAAAATGTTAACAAACCTGTTAGCTACCTTCTTCTTCTTCAAATGCTCCATATTGACCACTTGTTAAACTACTCTGTGTGATTTCTATGTGATCTGAGCAAAAGACCAATTGTACGTCGTGCCAATTATGCGCCTACAAGTAGGCCAGCACATCCAATTTCTGAGTTGCTTTTTATTTACTAGGGTAGCTTCCATAGGCCGCTACATCAGTCGCCTCTTACGACATGCCTTGTAGGTCGTACTATTCTTTACTCGCCCTGTGGTGCCCCTGCAACACAGGCGTAGTAGAACAAACACCATCTCCCAACAATAAATGTTGGACAAGGGTCAGTTCATTTTTGTACTTTATAAAACGATATCACTTTGTTTTGAAAATGTTTCACCATTGCTACATAGTTTTACTGCAGTCTTCCATTATATCGATGATTAATCAGAACTTTACACATTGTTTTGTTGCAGTAAACTAGTTTTTCATACTGTATACGTTTTGTGAATTTTTTTTTTATACTCAGGAACCAATTAGTGTGACTTCTTTTGACTTCTTCTTCTTCTTTGCAATCACTTTTTGATGATTATACCGTTAGACGCGTTCTTATGATGAAATCAACTGTTGTCTGGAGCTCATCTCTAGTGCCATGTAGTTTTGAATGTAGTGTTGTGTTGTAGGGCGAGCATTCCTTTCTTGGGAGGACATACAGGGGGCAATCTTGCAGGAGATGTTCTGTGGTTTGTTCAGCGGAGCCACAGGGGCAAAGAGGGGTCTCATGTTGTAACTTCTTTTTACTCAGGAGCACAGAAAAATATACTTCACCTCAAAACTGAAAGGGAACAAGAAGAACAAAATGAGATGGGTAAATAGAAGAAAGATTCACAAAATATGAGAATGTCAACACATACCAGTATGTCTCCTTTTATGCTGTGTTAGCGTTGAGTGTCTGTTAAATTTCTCCCCACAGTACGGGCACTGGTATGGCTTCTCTTTGGTATGCTGTCGACGATGAATGCGACATTCCGCAGCTGACTTGAACTTTTTCTCACAAAAGTCACAAGGGAAGTCAAAGATGCCATAGTGAATTTTCATGTGTATGTCTAAGCTTGCCTTCTTTTGGTATACCTGCAACACAAACATATGTGAACATTTTTTAAATACTATCTGACTATAGTAGATTTATAAATATATTGATAAACAACTGGAGTTTGTAAGCAAACTCTAGAGATATGTTAACCAAAAACTGAGAGAGAGGAAACAAAAGTGGAAATACATGTTTATGGCTATTATAAGAAGTAGAAGAATCGGACTGGATGTATGACTTTCACCGACGTATTTGTACAGCACAGATATAAAATTAGTTACATTGATGGAGTAAATAAATGTAAAGGAACCCTTTTTATACCACGGGATGTGTAGTGCAATACAGTGTTAGGCCCATATTTTTCATTGACTGTCGACACACGATGGATTGAGTAGATACATCAATCAACACAGAAGGGGAGTTATTAGCCTGAACACACTGAGATACATGCTTGGGAGGAGATTGGAGCAATTATGGAAATGTCCGATGTGCGATGATCCTAAAATGAACACGATGGGTGATGTGGTCAACATAGTGCCAGCCGCTTTACTTCCCAGGGCTTTTCCTGGTTCTCAATTGAGGCTGGAGTCGACCTGAGAGCCGTTATGGTCTGAAAAAATTCTACGCCCACTGTGAAATTAACCCTTTAGCTGCTAAGGATGTATATATACGTTTTCCCATTCACTGCTAAAGACGCATTAACACATCTGTTATTATCTCTCCTCTGTGGGCTAAAGACGTGTTAACACGTTATACATTGCTACTGTCACTGCTATAGGTGTAGATTTACGTTTGTGACCTAGCAACAAAGAGTAGCTATTTTTAGCTCAGCCTTCAGAAAGTATGTAGCAGCGAAAGGGTTAAGAGTGATGGAACATATAGTTTACAGAGCAGCTTGTATGTCTTACCCTTGCACACATTTGACATGGAAAAGGTCCCCTGTACACGCCAGCAAGAGCCTGTTCCTGGACAGTGTTTCTTTTCTTCCTCTCGTGTTTGCTTTTTATATGCTCTCTTAGGTCAGCTTTGAGATAAAATGTGGTACTACAATGTGTACATAGATGTGTTTCCTTCTCTGGAAAAAATAAATGAAAAACAAAATGTTACAAATATTTGAAACCCCCATATCTTTCCACCACTTTCAAAGTTTGCCTTTTTTTTTTTAAACTGTCATTACTCATTTATTTTCTTTCCATTTCTGAAAGTACGCTGGGGTATTTTTAGGACAGAGGAATTAAGGTCGCTTGCTCAAAGCTGTCTCCATGAGTGTACAGAGCATCAGTGTTACTTTCTCCCCAAAATAAAAAACTTCTGATCTTACTGAGGGTCGAACACAGGATGTTTATCAGGAAACCCCAACTTGTTTAACCTTCCGGTCACACACTATCCTCAGAATAAACTAAAGTAAATAATTTGTTACTTAATGATATCTGTAAAAATAGTAAAGCTTTTAAGTGTTCTCCCTAAAACTAGCGTGTATATTGAGAGTTGAGAAACATAGAATTAGTATCAAGCGAACATCAGAGCAGAGATTTATTGCTTAGGACCGAATAACAAAATGATGTGCTCACTGATTATCTCCATCTAATACCTATACAAGTCTCTTTGCTTTATTCTTTTGTTCAACCTAGTTGTTGTCATGACATTCTGTTACAACTGTCTCGAGCATGCAATCTGTTTATATGTAGATTTTGACATTTGAATTTTGCACTTTGAAAATTGCAGTTTACAGTTTAATTATATTCTCAAGTTATTTAGTTTGCATGTTTTAAAATAAAACATTCAATGTTTAAAAAGCAAATATGCACCCATTTAACAGTTGAATTATTATTTTTGGTATATATTATTTTCATTAGACCCTGAACCTTTCAAGACTTGAACTGTTTTGATAGCAGTTCCATTCTTACTGAATATGTGTCTACCGAATGAGGAAAAAAATTGTGTTAGAATACATAGCCTATTTTATGACTGTATACTACATAGTAGACTTTACCTATTTATCTTATACTTCAATTTGGATGAACTTAATCTAATAGATCTCTATCAGTATGTTTAAGTGCATGAAGTCTTTAGTAACAAGGAGTCAGCAATGGAGAAGCTGCACTGGTGTCGGTAATATCAGAAGATGAATATAGGAACTAAACATGCTGGAGACAGAGGCAAAGGATAGAACAGGTTCGTAAGAGAAATCTATGAAGGAAATTAGTTAGACTTGCACTGAAGTACGTACTACTAAAGTTCTTTAATTGCAAAAAGGAACAACTACCATGCAGAAAATTGTTTAGATTTCAAGGCGTTGATTCACAAAATATACATCCACTTTATAGAAAGCTGTTTAAGATTTTCCTGATGGAAACTTTAGAAACAAAAAAATGTGGAATGTGTAGAAAGAGGCACTCACAAGGCCAGATCAACAGTGTTTATATTAAATACTCATTTTAGATTGGGATTCCAGACAGTCTGTTTCATGTTGTACCAAATAAATTTGACAAACAGGAAATGAAGTTTTAGTTCTTCACGATCAAGAGCTCTGTTTGTGCAAACAAACAGGAAATTATTTTGTTGAACACATGTTACAAATCAATTCAGCAAAGATATGTCACATAGTATAGTTTTAAATAACTTGATCAAATGATTACAATACTTTGACCAGGACATGACAGAAAGAGAGGCAGGACATGACAGCCAGAACATCATAGAAAGCTAGGACATGACAGAAAGAGAGACATGACATTTATAATTAATAAAGCTGTTAGTTTTATATGAAAAAGATAGCCACAATCTAAGAAAATTGCTCACCTGGATGTATCCTGAAATGTTCTAACAACTTGGCCTTTTCAGAGAACCTGGTCTCACAAAGATAACATGTGAATGGCATTTCTGTGTTGGTATGCAAACAGTGACCATGTGCACTCAGTTCTTCCGTGTATGTAAAGAACTTGTCACAGTAATTACAATTAAGTTCAAAGTTCCCAGAGTGAATTAAAAGGTGATTCCACATCTGATCTTTAATGCGAACACGCTGAGGAAAAAATTCCCAAGTTTAATTCTTATATTTGTCGGTGTAACTGCAAGCTTGTGTACAAAAATGTGCTAAAACAAAGTAGTGAAATTAGTCACAATAGTTACTGCAATGGTCTACTGTTGTTCTTGGTAAACTAGAAAGAATAAATGAAATATTTATTATAGCAGATATTGGAAATATCCACCACAGACTTAAGATATGTATGTACACGTTTCTTCATATTGTCAAATATTCTTTCTTCAGTTGAAAACACCATTATGTTTTGAGTGCAAAAAATTACCCCAGCAGACAACAGTCATTCACTTTGCACCACAACTGACTATGGAACACATTTTTTAATGATGTCATGTACTTTGTTTTTCACATTTGTTCTACATATAAAGTGTTGTGAGACTTTACAAACACCCTGTAGATAGAAATAGTTATGATCAATAAGAATATTTCTGTTTTTCTGTTTCACTTCACATACAATTAATTAAAATATAAGATTAGAAATAAAGATACAAATATCAACTGCAAAAATGCACAAACTCAGGTTTCTTAATTTGTAACTATAAGCTTGCAACCATAAAACCGATATATATTCTTTAAATGAAGTATATTTCACTTTCCGCCTATGTGTCTACTAGTGATATAAAGATATTGCTTGCAGACTTTATGTAATATATAATGGTGCATAAGGAATACAAAATCACATGTATGGTGCCGGGTTCCACAAGGGAAGCAAAGAATAGTACCACTGCGACCTATAAGGCATGTCGTAAGAGGCGACTGATGTAAGACCTAGGAAAACTACCATAGTAAATAAAAAGCATTGCAGAAATCGGATGTACTGGCCTACTTGTAGGTGCATAACTGGTACAATGTAGAATCGCTCTTAGGCACAGATCACATACAAATCACAGAGAGTGGTTAACAAGTGGTCGATGTGGAGCGTTTGTCGAAGAAGAATATAAAATAATGTGTCTGCTGCAGCTGCCTATTCCTTAGTGGTTGCTCCTTGTGCTATGTCTGTCTTGAGAGATTAAGCCCATTTAAAATCCTTATAAAATGTGAATGTTCATTGCCAAAATGACTTCCCAATCAGAACTGACTATCTCCCTTTAAAACAGTTCCTTTTGAATCAAACAGCTCTCTGCCAGTGTCAGCAGGCGGAACAAACACCGGAGCATACCCTACAAGACTGTCCTCTCCTGGGTGAGCTGAGAAGCAACATGTGGCCACACCCAGTCAACTTGAAAACTAAGCTTTGTGGAAACCTGACAGACCTGAAGCTGACCGCCCAGTTTGTGGTCCACAGTAAATTAAGCGCATGACCAGAGATTGCTGAAGAAGAAGAATGTTTGCGACATGTGACCGCTAATGGTTGTTGTCATTGATAAGTTCTAGATATGTTCTCCATCAATTTTAAAATAACAGAAAAAATTATGATAGTGCAATTGCCAAATATGACTTCATTCTGATGATATGTCTGAATTCAGAGCTGTCTGTGCCTGAAAGTTTTCAGACTAGTACTTTAAGTGTTCTTTCAGCTTGAATTTTACCTTGCAAGCTATTCCCAGTTTGGTGTGTTTTTGTCTAATGCATTCCCATGTGTCCTTGCATCGAAGGAAGCAACATCCCATGTTCTTTTGCCAGAAGTCAGCTTTCTGTAATGGATATCAATAGAGACTGTCTACTAGGCACAAGTGACCAAGCAATTTTAGATGGTGTAGGCAAGTGGAAACTTCAACATATTTCAAAACTTCCTAGTTTGTCACTTGGTTACTCCAGGATATCTTGAGTAAACATTACACCACATGTGAAATGTGTTCATTATTTTTCCTGTGATGTGTCCAGAGTTCATAATTTCTAGTATAGAGTAAGGATCTTAGTGCACAGCAACCTTGGTGCTGATGGCCAGTATGCAGTTTCTCAATACTCTCTGTAATTAACATTACTACCGTTGTTAATAAAAGTATAAATATGCAAACCATAGCCTTACTATATCACAGATTGGGCAGAGAGATGATGCATAGAATTTAATAGCATTCCTTCTCAGTCTCTCAGAGTGGACGTTGTAGTTGTGGAATCTCAGCCTCTCACTAGAAGCAAATCTCAAACCACAGGACTCACAGCAGAAAGGTTTCTCTCCTGCACCAACAGAAAAAAGCATGTATATAGCTAGTACAAATAGGATGTATTATATCTGTGTAAACAACAGGGTGACAACTAAACAACAGGGTGACAACTAACATACAACCTCACAAATCCAGGGTAAAAAAGGAAGAACTAAGTAGATTACAAGTATACAAGTAGATAGTTAAATAACATATAAATATTAAAAACCACTATTATGGCTAACTAGTAATGTTTGCATCTAAAGATGATGGAAATCAGAAGGGCAAACATAGCCTTAGAAAAATTTATAAGAAATTGAAGATCAGAATACTAAGATCATGCATATTCCCAGTTGAAGTGGAATTTTTTCCAACTACAAACTCCTATCAAGTCAATCCAGCCTCAATTGGGTACCAGAGAAACACTGGGAAGGAAAGACGACCGGCTTAATGTTGACCACATCACCCAACATGTTCTGGTGGGCAAAGAAAACTATGGGCCTAAAACTGTACTCAATATACAATACAGTACAAGTTCTTTACTTTACTTTTATTACAGTGTGAATAATAGGAATGGCTAAATCTTCTTCTTTAGCGATCTCAGGTCATGGGCTTAATTTACTGTGGACCACAAACTGGAATGGCTAAATGATGTGAGAGAGATATTAACATCCAGACAAATTTAGATGAAAAAATAATGAGTCATCAAGTTCTATATGTATTATTCGCCTGTGTGTTGCCGGGGCCCACAAGGAGAGCAAAGAATAGTAACAATAGAATAAAAAGGCATGTTGTAAGAGGCAACTGAGGTAGGGGTCATGGGAAGCTACCTAGTAAATAAAAGCATTGCAGAAATTGGAAGTGCTGGCCTATTTGTAGGGCATAGCTAGCACAACGTACGTAGGGCATAGCTAGCACAACGTACAAATGCTCTTAGGCTCAGATCACATACAAATCACAAGAGTGGTTAACAAGTAGTCAGTGTGGAGCGTTCTAAGAAAATATGTATTACTGATATATCCATGAGCGGAATTCTTCCCGACCCGACGGCTCTCAGGTCGATCCAGCCTCAACTGGGTACCAGATATGCTCTGGGAAAGTAAAGGCGGCCGGCGTGATGCTGACCATATCACCCATTGTGTGCCGACGGTGAATGAAAAATACAAGCCTAACACTGTATTGCCCTATATACCACGAGGTATGAAAAGGTTCCTTTACGTCTTTTCTTTTACTTTACTTATTGATATATCCATGGCAAAGTAACATGGACACTAAACAAGCTGCTAGAAAACAAAATTAAAGCATTTGAGATGTGAATTTACAAAAGAAGTTGACATAGGCCATGGAGACAAAAACAAGTAATGAAAAATTGTGAAAGAAATGATTGCTGAAAGAGATCCCAAATAGAGAAATATAATATTTCCAACATATTTTAAAAAAATGACGTTCAGCTAGTAAACCAAACTAGAAGGAAAGGTTGAGGGTCAGAAAACAAGAGGAAAGCATGCTGTATGTGAAAAGAAAATATTGAAAAAGTGACAAAAGACAAGTTTGGCAATATACACCAGAGATAGGAAAGGTTGGAGATCCACTAAAGCTGACCTTTGATGTGTAGATGGTATCTCATCTGACAGTGTAGTAAAATAATTATGGTACTGACAGTGACAACACAAAATTATGAACACAAAGACCAAAGTGTCACCTGAATGTTCCTTCTTGTGAATGTCCAATAATTTCTTCTGCTTGTAAATCTTGCCACACACATCACATTTATGTTCCCTGACTTCATGGGTCCTAGAATGAACAACCAGGTCATGTCTATTCTTCATTTTGATGCCACAAACACTGCAGGTAAAAATGCCTCCTCCAGCTCCACTGTCTTTGCAAGGGCGACACATATGCCCCTCAGGGGTAATGTCAGCATTTGGATCCCCACAAACAGCACATAAATGTGAATCTGAAAGTTCTTGTGAAAGTGTTGCCACTTTAGCAGTTTTAATAGTCCCTAAAAGATGTCTGTTACTCATGTGCTCCTGCAAAAACTGCTTCTTTGTGAAGTATCGTGCACAAACTTTGCATCTGTGCATCCACTGTCGTCTGTGTGTCCACATGTGTTGCCTCAAATAACGTCTCTCCCTAAAAAACTTCTTGCACACAGAACACATGAAATGTCTTTCTGAAGGGTCCACGCTTTCAGGAACATCCACTAAAGCAGCAACATAAGTCTGAACTGTCTCTTCACCGACAAGTTGTTCAATTTCATCACTTCCTTTGTTGTGAACTCTGCGAATATGTCTGTGTGCACTGCATTTGGTTGGAAACAGCATATTGCATAATAGACATTTATACTGATTTTGTATAGAACATGTCTTCATGTGCTCTTTCCAAGCTCCATGTGTCATGAATCCTCTACAGCAACGAGAGCACACAGTACAACCGGTTTTCTCACCAACACCTACCTCAGCTTCTGTAACTTCAGCCTCTTCTTCACTAACGGTCCCATTGTTATTCTCACAATAGACTTTTTTTTTTAAATCATGTTCTTTCTCAAATGTTTTCATGGGTTCATTCTTCTGTTCTTTTGTTCCTTGATCAACCTCAAACCTCTGGCCTGTATCTTTGTCAATGGATAAGTTATCTGAAGTGACCACCTTCATATACTGATTCACGTCTAGAATGCCATGTGTTTTAACATGTCGTGTTGCACAACTATGCCATAAAAATGACTTATTACACACAGTACATATAAAATACCTCTCCTTTACATGAATATGAAGGTGAGCTTTAAAGTTGCGCTTTGCACCAATTTTTTTTTCACATATAGGGCATGTGTACTGACCATTTTCATCTGTCAATGTATCTAACCTGTCCTGCTCATGAGTTAAAAATATATGAAGTTCTACTAGGATTTTATCTGTAAAACACTTATCACAGTAGCTGCAGTTAAATGATGTCTTTACTCCATCATTTGTTTGTTCCTTAAGTAATGAATCTTCAAAAACATGTTCAAACGCCTCCTCTGATTTTACTACAGACCTGTCATCAGACTGATTCAATGCATCTGTCACAAATTTTGCTACTGAAGCTGAAGGCAAATTGATTTTGCTCTTTTTGCGCAATATTTGAGTTTTATTACTCTTCTTACTGCTATGATCGTCAGTAAGATTTTGCCAAGTCGGAGTGTCACCACTAAAAGAATGTTTTTGCAATAGATGTATATTCAGAATATGTTTTTGCTTGAATCTTTTACCACAATTATTACAAGCAAAAGGTCTTGATTTGTCTCTGCTCTCCAAACACTCCTCATTAAGATCTCCAATTGTACTACCTAAGTTGCCGGAATCCAACAGAGTTAATTTTTTAACATATTGATCAACATTTGTTGTTGTTTTATCTTTATAATGAACATCTTTGACATGTTTCTTCGTATGACACAACCACAGAAATCCTCTATTACAAATCTTGCAAGCAAATCTTTTCTGTCCTGTGTGAAATTTATAATGATTGTGTAAATATCGCTTCTCTTTAAACTTTTTTCCACATAGAGGACATACATGTGAAAACAGCTCCTTCAGTCCATTACCTTTCATAATTATAAATTTCTCCCCATTTTGGAGGACTTCTTTTTTATTATGTGTTGTCTCTAAGTGCTTTCTGACCAAGTAAGGACGCAAGAAGGTTTTTCTACAAATACTGCAGGCATATCTTTTCTCCCTGTTTGCGCTTTTCTGGTGAATCTTTTCAGAGGAGCTGGTACTGTTTATGTCATAATATGCAAAATCCTGAATATCTGAAGCCTGAAGTAAAGCTTGCCTGACCAGCTCTGACGTCCCTATAGGTTTGTCTTTCATCTGTAGATCATCCTCAGTGGAATTTTCATCACATCTTACTACTGGTGTAAAAGTCTCTACTTCTGCATTCTCAACTTTGATACCAATTTCTGTATTGTTATGAAAATGTGTCTGTTCCTTTATTAAGATTTGTCTAGAACTGTCTATCTCTGGACTGCAATTTCTTTCATTTTTATTAGATTTGGTATCCTTTTTGCTGACACTACATTCCCTACTGGGAATTTTATATTTGGTTATACAAGCTCTGCACAATTCATTATTTTCTAGTATGAATTTTGTAATGTTGCAAATCACCTCAATTGAAGACAAATTAGTGTTAAAATCCAAACTTCTTCTAAGAAATTTCCAAAATGATTCAGCACTGCTTTCAAGTTTGAGAGAGAAGGACAGAAAATCTAGTTTATCCGTAGTATCTGTATTCTCGTGCATGATTGGATTAAATCAATGTTGTCATAGGAGCTCATTAATTAATGTTAAAATGATCCATCCCACTTGACTTGGTGCATAACATATTAACTGTAAAATAAAAACAGATAGAATCAAAACTAACAGAATCAGAAGGTATTCACATGCTTACACTTACACATTCTATTCGGTAAAAATATATATTTATTTGTAATACAAAATGTGCTTAACAATACTCTGAATTCTGAATGAGCTACCAATTGTGATCAAATTGATGGAAAGTGAAAGTATGATTTTGAGTCTTCTTTATGAGTTTCATGGATGGAGTTTGCAATTATGTAGTGAAGTGACAGTGCACTGCTTGTGCTACTATAGTTAATAACTATTACTATTAGTATAAGTTAAGTGATGCTACTTTAATTCTATTAGATTACCACTAACTTAGTCTAACCAAAACTACTAGCACTGGCTTATTCTTATGTTATTAACTAAACTTATTAACTAACTACTATTAAACCTTGCAAGCCAGGCACTGTTTTGGAACCCACAGGGAAAGAGGAGTAGGGGAAGACCTAGACAGACCTGAAAATAGAACTGGAGGCTGATATTAAAAGGATAGGTAAAACATGGAAAAATTGGAAGGGATGGCAAGAGAGAGGAAGAGCTGGAAGAAGTTTGTTGAAGACCTGTGCTCCGTTGGGAGTTGAAAGGTGAAGAAGACTTTTAAACCACTAGCTACTGATACTAACTATTAACTTTAGCTAGTTAACTTAAGTACTACTTACTACTTAGAGTAGACAAGACTACTAGTACTAATAAGATTAAGTTACTAATAAGTTAACTATATGAATATGTCTGTCTTAACAAGACTTACAAGTTACTTCTACGACTATGACTGGAGTTAGTGCATCAACTCAACTGTCACTGTGCAAAAAAAAGGCCGTTCCATACTCGTGTTAACTACAAGGCATAATACAAGTATAACACTTACTCTCATTAATTTTAGTTAATAAAACACTATAATCAGTAACGCTTATATAAACAACTAATTACACGAAAGAATACAAATGTTATTATAACAGCAGAATAACTTGAACACTTAAAAAATTGACTTGCAATGGCAGATGGTTACAAACTTGTATGCCATATTTATATGGTAATGTTATGGTATTTGTGGACTTCTGAAGTTGCAAGAGCTATTATGTTGGATATTAGTCCACAAATATAGAAGTAATAAACTAAAATCTCCGTGAATGTGCTGGTAAAAAAGTATGCTAATTTTAACTTTTCTAAACAGTATTTTCTAAATATTTACATGTAACATGTTACATGACGTGTACTATCTGGCAACAGTTCATTCTCTGCTCAATCTTCTATAATCAATTAATTTACTTCAGTGGTTGAAACCTACGGCCCGCAGGCGTTTCGACGCGCCAAACAATTATGATCCGCCCCTAGGTATTTCAGTATTACTACACACTTCATCCTCTGAGCTAAACGAAATTAATTTTGTAAAAGTACACACAACACAAGTTGTCTTTTTTTAAATCAACGTAAAAATGTAATATAATAATGTGTCACTTAATTGTTATCATTGTACATTTGTTGTGTTGCATATATATATATATATATATATATATATATATATATATATATACATGGGCCCCGCAGGTGCAAGGGGGCACTTGACACCCCCTGATTGCTTGAAAATAGTCAAATAATGTTACTTTCATTACTACTCCTTGTACAAAGATTTTAATGAATGTGACAGAAACCATACCAGCTCAGCATGGCATCGAGGGTCTCAACAAGAGCTGTTCAAGTTGATCTTCCAGAAGTCCAACTGCAAGTTCAAAACCTGCTCAGTGTAGTAAAACTTCACCGAGGTGATTCCGATAACTATTTCAGGGATATTTTTGAGAAAACAGTACAACTCGCACAGAAAGTGGATATTGAACTGATTATCCCAAGACATTGTGGAAGACAAAAGCATCGAAGTAATCCGGGAACCATAAGTGTTGAAGAGTACTTCAGACAAACAGTTTACATTCCATACTTAGATTCTCTAATTAACTCAATGGAGAGTCGATTTTGTGAAGCCAACAGTGCACAATTTAACTTAGCGTTGCTACATCCTTCGAAATTGTGCAAACTGAATCGTCAACAGTTTAAGGATATAATGTCTACTATTAATCAGGTATACCACATTGGTAATTTTGAAACTGAAGCCTTTGTTGGTTTGTTTTTTTGGAAAACGCGAGAATACAAAAGTAGCCAAGATTTCATCGACTTGTTACCTTTTACAAAGTTTTATCCGAGTGTCAGGTATGCCTTACTAGTTTTGCTAACATTATCAGCAACAACATGTACGGTGGAGCGATCGTTCAGCACATTACGTCGTGTAAAAACATGGCTTAGATCTACAATGTCAGATGAACGTCTGTCTGGATTGTGCATGTTAAGCGTACACAGAGACAAAGTGAACGTGAACTGCAACAAAAAGACTTTATGGACAAAATTGTAGATATGTTTGGTAGCGATAACAGACGACTCCAGTTCTTGTTTAAAGAATAAATTTTATTTTAAATTTATGTTGTAATATTTTTTTGTTATATACATATATTGTGTTCATAAAAATTTTGTTGCTACAGTATGCCCTTCATTACTACAATGTCCTGTCCGTTCGTTAACCATACAAATACGCTACAGTAAATTAAAACTACATTAAAACATTACTAAAAATATTTTGCCCCCCCCTAGAAAATTTTCTGCGGGCGCCTCTGTATATATATATATATATATATATATATATATATATATATATATATATATATATATATATATATATATATATATATGCAACACAATATTTAATGAGAATGAAATACAACCAACTACCAATAAGAGCATATAATAAAAAGAGATCGGGCACTAGAGCTAATGGAAGACCAACAAAAAGATGGATAGACAATATCAAGTCCATACTACATAAACACGGATATAACACAAGGGCGACTCAGCTGGCCCTAGAACGCAAATTAAAGCTCCCATCCCTACGCTTAACGGCAAGAGTGGACAGCCAACTCCATCTTCCACCTGGGAATAGACAATAGACATATATATATATATATATATATATATATATATATATATATATTCATATACTCATATACTCATATATACTGCCTTCCTACCCATAGTTTCAGATGTCAGTCCACATTTTGTGATGTCCTTTTCAACCGTAATGCTTCAAATTCTCCTTGATCTGCACCTTCGCCTGATATCCATTGTAGAGCTGTCAATACAAATGAGCCCGGTGACATTCTACACACAAGTCCAATCCATCTCCATTTTCTTCCTCTTTTCGTGGTTGACAATAATATACACTAAGTATTCTTGCGCACCTCCATAATTGGGATTTACTCTGGCTAACTAATGCATTTGCATGGTTACCCTAAGACATTCAAGTTGGAAAAGGACTAAATATATAGGCAGTAAGTTGAATGCATTTGAAAATAGATGTTTGCGAAAAATAGATTGATTACATGGTCAAAGAATAAGAAAATATGCATTGAAGTCGGAGGCAAAGGGTTCAAGAAAGAAAGGACGCCTTAGGAAAACTCTGAAACGAACTTTGCTGAGAAAGGCGAGAAATATCTGACTCAAATCCACGGAACAGATTGAGAGAGTTGACCAGAAAAGAGCGATATGGAGAGATTACTTGCAGGCCCTATGTAACGTATAACGGTGCGAGAGGTATATATATATATATATATATATATATATATATATATATATATATATATATATATATATATATATATATATATATATATATATATATATATATATATATATATATATATAAGCTGATTTCGGATGTGTGCCCTCTTATAGAAAGCCTAAGTTTACATCCAATATTCACCATTTTTTTCTGCAAAATTTTTTCTTCAAAAGTTAAGATTAGCTAAAGAAACCGCGTCGAAATCGGATCAATATTAGCTTTACAATTAAATTTAATCGATTTCTTGATGTCCAATCCAACATATTTCGACCCATGCGGGTGAATTAAAGGGATATAATCCACAAATAGCTAGATACAACATAGGCATGGATTGCGTCCCTAAATTTGTTGTTTCTAACTTGAATTGAAAATCTATGCATATCCCTTACAAGACGTAGCCATCAACCACAGAAAACGAGTCGTTGATTGTCTAGGCACCACTTATACGTTCAGTAGTTTGTCATTGTTTTCTGAACGGTGAGGTCTATTGTTACCTTTTGTAAAAACCCACGGAAACGAATTTGCTTCCAAACTTGCCCACCGTGGTGTTTGAACCAGATACGCTATAAAACTACGCTAACTACGCTATAAAAATTGCGTTTTTTCGTCTGCTTTGGTTTGAGCAAACTGTATAATTTAGAATGTTGACTCGAAATCGGGTCAATATTCGTTTAATAAATAAATAAAACCCAAACTGATATGTCTTATCCCACTTAAAATTGTTAATTTCCAATGGTGGTAGTCACCCCATGACCTCTATCAAATATATTTTTCTACAGTTGAAGAAGGGTAACTACCGTAAGATACGCTTTGTCATTTCCTGCGCTAAACTGATTGTTCGACAGCGGACACTTTCAATGGTCCAAGCTCAATCTGTGTGCTAACGTTTTTATGTGTTAACTTTCCATTAAATTGTTTAATACTTATTCTGTTTTGTCAAAATTCAGCAGGTCCTTTTCTATTGATATTGTTAAAATACAGGGTGTTCAACATAAAAGTAGCCCGGTTGACTAATCAAAGCCTGTAAATTGGGCTACTTTTATGTTGAACACCCTGTAGTATATAAAATGCGGCCTAAGAAAACTAGGAATAAGTCAAACAGCTTTCTGCCAGTGTCAACAGGCAGAACAGACACCAGAGCATATCCTGCAAGACTGTCCTCTCCTGGGTCAGCTGAGAAGCAACATGTGACCACACCCAGTCGACCTGAAAACTAAGCTTTGGGAAACCTGACAGACCTGAAGCTAACTGCTCATTTTGTGGTTTAAGCGCATGACGAGAAATCGCTGAAGAAGAAGATGACATCTCGTGGAACGGCTTCACCAATTCCTCATCAAGGCTTACTAACAACTTTCATCCGTGCAAAGCCGGGTTAATCAGCTAGCATATATATATATATATAGTGAAAGGTATTTAATTTATGTGTAATTGTGGTCATTTCCAACACTCGCCGTTGCACAGACTCATTCCCAGATTGTTGCCTCGGCCTCCTTCAGAAATATGTCAGAAGGTTTCTTTTGAAATTGTCCTCTCTTGGCACATCTACATTAGTCCTTTTAGATATTCATGAGATTCTTAACAGCTTCTGTAAATCCACATCTCTGTTACCTCCATTACGTTTCTTATCTGTGATCTTCTTCTTCCTCGAACGATCGATATCGACCACTTGTTAACCATTCTTTGTGATTTGTATATGATCTGAGCCTAAGAGCGATTGTACGTTCTGCCAGTTATGCGCCTATAAGTAGACTAGCACATACGATTTCTGCGACGCTTTTCATTCACTAGGATGGCTTCCTAGCTCCTACCTCAGTCGCCTCTTACGACATGCCTTGTAGATAGAAGTGTTACTATTCTTTGTTCCCCATGAGGTCTACAGCAAAATACGGGCGCTTCCCTGTGATATATATATATATATATATACTTCGTCTTTCAACTTTCTTAATTGGATACCGTAGTAAATCTATTCTGAGAGCCGCAGTAGCGTAGTTGTTAGTGAACTTCTTAGGCGCGTGGTTCGTGATCAATCCCAGTGGTCATACCCAGTCTCAATTGAGTACCAGGAAAAGCACTGGGAAGTAAAGGATCACATCATTCATCGTGTGCCGACGGTCAAGGAAAAAATATGGGCATAATACTGTATTAAACAATATCGACGTCCCTGTCGGAGACGGACGATAAAACGTTAATTCTATGATCAGATTTAGAACGTAATTGAACCCATGGAAGTTCAAAAATCGATATATTCAAATATATTTCCTGACTCTGATGTCTCGTGCACAACAAGGGCCTTCTATGCCTCTCAGCCACAAGTATACCAATTCCATATCATTGTCCAGTGGTTGCCACATGTCCCAAGATGGAACATCTTTGTTTGGTCCATGATTTTCTCCAGTAATTTATCATAGGCATTCTGCAAGATGAAGGTGATGTAGTTACCGAGATGTCTAGAACCATTTTCGCTTGTATGTAGCTAAGTACATAAAACGGAGGTCTTTGTAGTGTAGACGCTAGGTGCTCACCTCTCGTTCCAAATGTAACCGGTTTGCTCCTCGTGGAACCATCGGGATATTTTTCCAGAGATCCCTGATCTCAGTGTAGGTGATATCAAGTTCCTAGTCCTATTGGAGGTGGACGATAAAACGTTGATCTCGTCTTCAAATTGGGCGCGTAAAAGAACCCTTGGCAGTTCAAAATCGAAAGTGGATGCTGAAAAACCGCTGCCGGGAAAATTCATGAGAAAATTATTTTTTTAAATTTGAACAAAATATTTCCACCATCTTCTAAATGACACTGGGGACCCTCGTCGGTACTACGAAGTTTGTGCTCTGCAGCTGAGATCTTCCTGTGTAAGAAAGATATTGAAGCACACATGGTTACTCACCGAAGTGCAATGATGATGGTCATATCAATGTAGCTATGTAACTATTACATCAATGATCGAACACTAGAATATTGTACTTGAAATCCGTTATACCAGATTTATTACCAACTCGTGGAACGTGTTTGATTTTGTATAAACTCAGTAACTGTACATATACCACCTTTATCATATCAATCTCTGCTTATCTATAGCCCACCCTCTTCTTGGTGGCGTATGTGGCTTAAGGGATAGTGACTCGGTCTATTAACCCCGGCGTTCTGAGTTCGAATCACGATGCGGACAATTTGGTTGCAAATTGTTTCGCATGGATTTTTACAAAGGACGATGACACCACCCGTTCAGAAAGCAATGGCAAACTACTGAACGTTATAATGCCTAGAAAAATCACAAACAGCGTTAAAAAGCTGGGGTTGATTCGCAAAGTCCTGTAAAGGATATGCAATTAACTTTTAACAGCCTCTTCTTAGTTCTGTGCCAAACACTGATGGCTCCGCCCAAGTGGTTACCGGGCCCAAATTGGGGTGTAAAGAATAGAACCACTGTTACCTGTCATACATGTCGTAAGAGGCGACTGAGGAGTTTTGGCTGAAATCGGATGCATGTGTCCTAAGCGTGTAGAAGTCTATGCGTTTAGGGGCCTACCAAACCAATGTGCAACGTATACACGTTCTTGGCAAAGATCAAACATATCACAAAGAGTGATTAAAATTTGTTGTAAAGAACGAACGCGAAGAAGAAGAAGAAGACTGATGGCTCGGGGAAGAATGAACTGCATCAGCCAATATCTAAAAATTGATCTAAGGCAGTTGTTCTCAAACTGCGGGTTGCGACCCTTTTGGGGGTTGAACGACTATTTCACAGGGGTCGCCTAAAACTATTGGAAAATACATATTTGTCATAATTAGAAATAAATATTGCAAAATAATTTTATCGTTGGGGGTCACCACAACGTGAGGAACTGTATTAAAGGGTCGCGACATTAGGAAGATTGAGAAAACGATGAATTGACGAAAAATGATCTAAAAAACGATGGATTGACTTCAGTGCGCCAGGTTTTACCCCGTGTGGCTCAGTCCCTCTCCTCAGGAATGGCACGCCACCTGCCGAGAGTATTGTACGAACACCGTAGCTCCGGCAACAATCCAAGAGGTCTCTGAAAAAAAATGCACTCATGAACGGAACGACGGGGTCTGAATTCGAAGCTATGACCTTCGGAACACAAAGCGAGGGCTCACCCACTTAGACACAGACTCCAATGATGGATTGATGATACAGAGAAGGTATGGACATCTAAAATATATGCAATTAAATAATGGCAAAGAGCTAAGAAATGCTCTACATCTCAACAAGAACAAAACAATTTAATGAACTTTATAATACGAATATCCCATGTTTAAGAAAAAATATTGCTGGGAAAAATAAATGTTTACAACAACAAAGGACGTAAAATTCTAAAAATAAAATATTTTTTGTTTGAGGTCAGGCATTTCTTTTACGTACAGTATGCATAACCACAATATTTATTTGTGATTCTGGCATGTGTGTGCGTTCGTAGTTTTCTGCACGTGTGATGATGTCAGGAAGTGGGTAGCAGATATGCCACATGCTTGTCAGTTATAAAAGCATATGACAGTCATTAGCCTACGAGGTCATGTTTTTACGCAATATGCAGCCGTTTTCTCACGGGAAGCTGTCACCTAGCCACATTTGACATTTTTTTTATTATTGGAACCTTCAGTTGAGAACAAGTGAAACTTTTTAACATGCATTCTATTTATGCTAGTCCATTCAGGCATATTACTTCAAATGCACTATAGATTATTTATGTTATACACAGATTCAACAAAAACTGTTGTGTCTAAAAAGGGTCTTCTTTTCTTCTTCTTTTCTCGAACACCCGCTGTCAATTCAGGCGAAAGTCTGATATGGGCTTCTGACTGATTTTTGCGTGAGGCCTAAATTGCTCTTTTACATGTGTCCCTCAACTATACGGCCAGCCTCGCCGACTTCAGAAGTACTTGAAGCTTAGATCCTCCAAGTGTGATCGTTGCTGGAAACCTGTTGTCCGTGTAACTCTTGCCTTGAGTCCTCGTACCATTGGTACTTTTACGACCAGAGTTATTTAGTGAAGTGCGACTTCTCTATTGGATTTCCTGCCTTTGGTGAGGTCGTTCCGTACGCATCGTATGATAAACACTCTTTAATGATCTTTTAGTGCCGTATATTTGGGCTTGGATCTACGCCAAAGAGCTTTTGCTACTTTGTGCTGACTGGGTGAGGTCGCTCCGGTTTAGGGGCATTCTCGATCCTTCTATGGCTAGTCACTGGAACTGTCACCTTTCTTGTATTCATTACTCTTTTACCACCATTTTTCGCCGTATATTTGGGCTTTATGATCTTTGCAAAGAGTAAAAGAAGATCTAAAGGCAAAGGATTGATGCGGTTTTCGCTGTATGGCTCCGTCCTTTTCGGCAGAAATGGCACGCCATATGTCTAGAATGTTATACAAAGCACGAGCTCCGTAGCTCCAGCAACAATTCTAGGGATCTAATTAAAAAAATTGCACATTTTTCTTAGTCGGAATTCGAACTCACAACCTTAAGAACAACATGCAAACGTTTTAGGAACCTCACAATAGACATCCCACATAGAGATCCATCAGACTTCTGTGTAATGAGAACCTCACAATAGATATCCCACATAGAGATCCATCAGACTTCTGTGTAATAGATACTTCTTATTCGAATTCTCCATATCGAACACTTGTCAACCACTCTGTGTGATTTGTATGTGATCTGAGCCTAAGAGCGATTGTACGTTGTGCCAGTTATGCGCCTACATGTAGACCAGCACATCCGATTTCTGCGTTTCTTTTTATTTACTATGGTAGTATCCCTAGGGCCTACATCAGTCGCCTTTTACGACATGCATTGTGGGTTACAGTGGTACGTTTCTTTGTTTCCCTTGTGGGCTGCGGCACGACACGGGCGAATGCATACTAATTTTTTTTTAAAGCCAACACTTTAATGGAACATTTATTAAATGGTAATACATGGTGTATGTAAATAATGTTCACCTATTTAGTTAGCAACTTTGATTCTCTCTCTCTCTCTCTCTCTCTCTGAATTTTAAACCCGGATTGGGGCATATGCCCTCAACCAACTCATGCCGTCTTCCTATCTCTAGCTATCTCCTGCAGCTCCCTCCAGCTCTTCTTTATATTGTTGATCTCTGTCTCCAAATCTCGTCTCCATGTATTTCTCGACCTACCCTTCTTACGCTGCTCCTGTGGGTTCCAGGAAAGGACCCTTCTTGTTATATTCCCCTCAGTTTTTCGCAAACGCAACTTTGTTTGCGTGGGAAATATTAAAAAATAAATGATGCTATGAATTATCAAAGTAACATCAGCGTTTAAAAGTCTAAATAAAATATGGAATTTCAAGATATACTGTTTTAAAACTAAATTACAAATTTGCAATTCAAATGTTCTATCAATCTTCCCAGATGACACTACAAACATATTCTGTTTCATTATTTGTAAATATTATGCATATTTTTCAGACAGTGGGATTACTTAATTTATTTCTATATTTACATTCTATGGAAGCCATAATTCAGTTCACTTCTGTTACTTCTTCTTAGAGCGCTCCATATCGACCATTTGTTAACCACTCTGTGTGATTTGTATGGGATCTTATCCTAAGAGCTATTATACGTTGTGCCAGTTATGCGCTTACAAGTAGGCAAATCCGATTTCTGCTATGATATTTTATTCGGGTTCATTACCTTCTATCCTAGAACAGACAGAAAACTTGTTTTCAAATTAATATATATATATCTGTGTGTGTGTGTGTGTGTGTCTGCGCGCTCGCGTGCGTGTGTGTAAATAAATGATCTAGGAGAGTCTACCCCCCTACTCGAACCATTGCCTTTATAGCCTCTGACCTCTCGGTCAAAGTTTCCCAGTCTAAATCACTGTAAGATGGGATTGGCTTGTATGTTCTATTGGTCATCAGTAGGCAGCTAATTCTCACTTTTCACTCTTCCTAAGAAAGTATAGCCGACCCCAACGCTGCTGGATATAGAGGCATGCGTAAAACACACATTGTAGTCTATAAACTGATTAAATTTCAGGACAGGATTTCAAACCTGACACGATGCCGTGACAACGTTGCTAAACCTGGACAATTCCAGTCAAACTGTGATGTATAGTCTACTTCTTCTTTTCTCTAATCCTGTTTTACCTCACAGAGTCAGGATAAGAAGAGATTTCTAGAACGCGCATTTGTGTGCGCTTCATAAATACTGTTTTAAACCGTCTCTGTTATTCATGAGATCCACCTCTTGCCTGTACGGCATTTTGTTTTGTATCCGCTGTATCGAAGTAGCATTGATCTTTGAGGCACACTGTCTGTTGGTAATCTACTTATGTGGCTGAACCATTTAATGTGTTGTTTCTTGATGAAGTAGTCCTGGATGTTGTACCACTTTCCCTCGATGACTTCATTTCTAAAACGGTCTTTTCTTGATACTTCCAATATTCTGCGTCCCATCATGTTAATCTCTGTCGTGACTAGTTTTCTTCTATCTTTTGATTTCAGCATCCTGGTTCTACAGACCAATTTGGGATAGGATCTTCAAGCCAAACAATATTTAACATTTCTATGAGTGAGTAGTGCCTCTGTTGGTGGTTGGGGGTGTTGGTAGGCCTGTAAAAACATTTTCAGCACTTCAGAATAAAAGAGTGCAATCTTCAAATTCTCTGAGGTTCGAGGAACAAACTGAATCAATCGTCACATAATCATCATCATCCTCAGGTGCCGTGCCGGCTGGCGTAGGCAATAATGGATCTATACAAACCTCTGTCTCTGGTGTTTGCTATCATCTCAGATGTTGACGTTTTTCCGTGTCTTATCATCTCACATTTTTCATTTCTAGTGTTGAGTTTCATTTCATTCTTTTTCTTCAGCGATCTCCAGTCATGCGCTTAATTTACTGTGGACCACAAACTGGGCAGTCAGCTTCAGGTCTTCAGGTTTCCCCAAAGCTTAGTTTTCAGGTCAACTGGGTGTGGCCGCATGTTGCTTCTCAGCTCACCCAGGAGAGGACAGTCTTGCAGGATATGTTCTGCTGTCTGTTCCGCCTTCTGACACTGGCATAGATCTGTGATATCAGAGAGATTTCATTCAATCTGATATTATGGTGCCATTATTGTTTCATCTTTATGTGAACCGTATTCGAAGTGTGCGAAAACGAGTACTTCAATGCTATATTGAACCAATTCTTATGTATGGCAGCGAATCATGGACACTGAACAAACAATCAATACGATCATTGGAAGCCACAGAGATGTGGTTTTACAGAAGAATGTTGAGAATTCCATGGACAGCAAAGAAAACAAACGTGGAGGTTTTAAATCAGGCCTGCACACAAAGAAACCTTATCAAAAGAATAAGAATCCGACAATCAAGGTTCTTCGGGCATATAATGCGAAGAGAAGGTTTAGAACATTTGGTGACTACAGGTAAAATTCAGGAAGGAGAGATCGTGGAAGACAGAGGGAGAAGATGTTGGATGGCCTGACATCATGGTTCGACAAAATATCGACGTCAGAACTGATTACATGCACCAAGCAAAGAGAGTTGTGGAGAGACATGATCGCCTACGCCGGCAGGCATGGCACTTGATTGATTGATTCGAAGTGAGGCTAAAAATGAGAATGATCAAATGCTATATATATACTATATTAATGTATGGCTCTGAAACATGGACAATGAACAAGCAGTTGGAAGACAGAATTGATTCATTTGAGATGTGGATACATAGAAGAATATGCAGCTTCATAGACAGAAAACCGACAAATAAACAAGTTCTAGGAAAACTAGGCATGAAGAAACAATTATTAAGAGAAATAAAATTCAGACAAATAAAGTATTTTGGGCACATAAAAAGACATGACACCATGATAAAATCTTTACTAGAGGGGAAAGTTGAGAGGAACTTTAAGAAATGGACAGGTTACAGTCTGGCAGAGTGCAACACCAAGACGAAAGACAGAGGATGCTGGAGATTCATTGCAGCCAACCTTCGATGTGGAGACGGCACCTGATGATGATGATTCGAAGTGATGTTCCACTTGGAGGAGCAGAGTAAAACTATAATTGTTTGTGACACAGTCTAGATTTGAACCTATAACCTATAGAACCACAGACACACGTCTTAACCACTTCTACATAGAGAACTCCCTCCCCCATAATTGTTTGTGTTTGTCTGAATGCGACGGTAGCAGCGACGTATGTTAAGTGATACCAGTGAGGTCGTCGGGTCCTAGTGATCTTTGCCAAGTTCTGCAATAAAGATGTCAATTTGAAGTATCTTTTACCTGGTGTTTGTCACTTGAGACTGGCGAGACCTAAACAAATCTGGATATTTGATAGTTGTGCTGTGTGTGTATGTGTGCGTGCATGCGTGCGTGTGTGTGTGTGTGTGTTTCTGTGATGTGTATGTACCACCTAGACAATAATTCGAATATGTTGATGATGAACTATACATAACCTTTCGATGTGTAGAATATTCTGGATCTTATTATTCCCGGTCGTCGATCACTCTGAAAACAACATTTCTTACTTAAAGTCTCAGTTTACAACTGAGACTGCGATATCTGTACCTTTCATCCCAACATCCGTTTGTAACACATTTTTTCAATTCGGGTTGATTCCTCCTCCTCCCCCTCCCCCTCCTCCCCCTCTCCGTTCCAGAAGCACTTGAGCTTTCAGCTCTTCGGCTCGGTGAAATGGACATCGTAATCCTTCGGTTCGGTGCCACGAACACCGTAAATCTGGAGAACCTGTGACTTTTCTGCCAGCTCGCAAAATTGAACCGCACTCACAGGAGGCTTGTCACCCGTCGTCCAACGCGCTACGAACACGCTGGACAGGCGGGCTAATTAGGGTTGATAGCTATTTTTATTTGGGTCAACGCTGGCAACTCTAATGCCTTACCTATGACCAATCAGAACCTGACACCAGGCAGACTGAGTGCTATTAGGTGCCGTTTTCTGTTTGTAGAATCTTACCAGTAAAATATAAATATATGAGAGCCGCGGTTGCGTAGTTGTTAGTGAACTCGCTTCTCAAAGCTGGTGGTCTGGGTTCAACTCCCGCAGTGCGAGTACAATTTTTCCCGACAGCGACGGCTCTCAGGTCGACCCAGTCTCAACTGGGTACCAGACATGCTCTGGAAAAGTAAAGGCGGCAGGCGTGATGCTGACCACATCACCCATCGTGTGCCGACGGTCAATGAAAAATACAGGCCTAACACTGTATTGCCTATATACCACGAGGTATGAAATGGTTCACTTACTTACTTATATATATATATATACAGACTTGCATCCTATTAGACATTATGCATGCATTCTCTGTGGCTGGAAGGAAATCAGAGCGATACTAACTAGATATGAGAATAGAGAACCAGCATGTGCAGCTTTCTGATAAATGACATCCATCGTAAAGGCACGTTGACTCCGGACATGATATCCATCTTTGTCTTAAACATGTGGACACATGTTTAGAGTATAAAAGAACTCGGCATGAACAGCAGGCAGTTTGGTGGCGAGGAATGAGCACACTGAACCCTGTTTTGGTTGCTGTTTCAATAGGCAGCTCAGAAAACTTTCTCATCCTCTATTTCATCGTTTCCCAAAGTGGGCGGTACCGCCCCAGTGGGCGCTGAAGCGTTCTAGGGGGTGATAGTGGTTCAGAAGAATTTGGTGGGTGTTCAGGCGATTAGGGGTCGGTGGCTCCTTAAAGAAGAAATTAATAAAAATATTTTAAAATAAATTATTTTCGTGATTTTGCGATTGAATAATCATCTAAAATTTGAATTCTGCATTTTAATTCATCTTATGCCAGTCTTATACGATCCATTTTTTCACCAGTTTTCTATTTAATGCATATAATCATTTGAAAATTGACCATGTATGACAGAAATATATATCAATTTTCTATATCAAGAGAAAAAGAGCATGTGTATATGTGAAAGGGGGCGTTGGCAAACTGTTATAATATGGAGAGGGCGTTACAAAGTTTATGTTGTGCAAAGTGGGCGGTGGGCCGAAAAGTTTGGGAATCTATGTTCTATAGATATAACAGTTCAATTATGTCTTCTGTTCGAGGTGGTTGGTAAGAAAACTACAGGCAACCATGTTCTTCAGACAAATGTCTATTCTGAGAATTGATGATGAGTTATGATATTTTTCTATGCCATGATGTTAAGTTTCCCATAAAATGTTTCTCTATTTGTCGTGGTCTGTTTCGTCTCCTATTTATTTATTTTATCGCTAGCCACAATGTGTCATAATTCTTCATTTTGCATGTCATCGTCACCATCAGGTGCCGTGCCGGTTTACAAAGGCGATCATGGATCTCCACAAATCTCAATCTTTGGTGTTTGCTATCAATTCAGATGTTGACGCTCTACCGTGCCATGAAGTCAGGTTATCCAAAATTTTCTCTCTGTCTTCCTCTGTCTCTTCTACCCTCGATTTTACCGGTTGCCACAATGTGTTCTAAACCTTCCCTCCTCATCACATGCTCGAAAAATGATGACTGCCTCTTTCTTATATTGCATGTCATACCCAAACAATAATGATAATGCCTGTACATAAAAAAAATAACTTTTATAATAGCAGTGAAAGTTATTAATATTAAAAAAATTGAAGATAATCGTAACATCACGTCCAATATTATATGTAAACAATCACGTATGATCTCTGTTAGTAGTGTCGTGGGAATTAGGTTGATATGTGCTTGACTTGTACACATTTCAATGCTAAGCTGTCTGCTCTCAGATAAGTGTGAGATATTTCCCGTGTGTTGTTTTGTTCTGTTCCTGATAACAAAATTATAAATGGCTCATATTTGTATACGAAATCAAAGATAAAAAAATGTATTTCTGTATAGAAATATGACAGTAAATAAAGATGGTGTTATGCACAGTGACGTTTATACGTATGGTTGTGAAGCATGGACATTTAACAAAGCAGTGTGAAAATATGTATGTGCTTATAATATAACGCAGTGGCGGCTCGTGGTCATTTTTCTTGGTGGGGCCCGGTAAAATATTTAGGAAAAATCGTGGTTTTTGGAGTATTTACTATTATTTGTCTATTCCGGGAAGTTATTACCCCTTTCAGGGAAAGAGCAATTGCTGGAGCAGGGCCTCACTGGTCCTTAATGACGAGTCGCTCCTGAGTATAAGTGTTACAGAAGAGCTTCCCCCTATACCGTGGACAAAGTAGAGAACAAATAAATATATCCAGAAAGAACTTAAAATCAAAGAAAATTATCTAATACTATAAAATAAAAGTGAGAAAATTCGAAGTATCTTGGATATATAAAAATGCACGAAGTTTGGAAAAGATCATTATAGAAGGATACATCTTGGCAAAGAGGAGAAGAAGAAGATCACGGAGAAGATTGATTCAGGGTGTAACTGATGATTCGAGAATGACGGATGCAGAAGCGGACATCTGGCCTATGAGAGAAGAAGAGAGAGAGAGAGAGATTGCGGAAGACTCTTAGGGTGGCAAAGTACTGCTCAGGACAAGCTTTTGAGTGATGATACACGGAAATACTGTCACACGAGGAGAGAAGAATAGTTGCCCAAAATTATTTTTTATTTTTTTTTTTCCGTTACACTGCTACCGGTTTATAGCCAAGTGTTGCGGTTTTCTGTATTTGTTTTGCGCTTCACTAGGGTCTTAGGTGATTTCTACGTCTTTAGTATTATTTTGCCCGTGTGGTGCCGAGACCCGCCAGGGAAGCAAAGAATAGTACCACTGCAACGTACAAGGCATGTCATAAGAGGCGACTGGTGTAAGGGCATAGGGAACTACCCTAGTAAATAAAAAGCGTTGCAGAAATCGGCTGTGCTGGCCTACTTGTAGGCTCATAACTGGCACAACGTGCAATCAATCTTAGGCTCGGATCACATACAAATAACAAAAAGGAATTAACAAGTGGTCGACATGGAGCGTTCGATGAGGAACGTAGAATACATCATCCTGACAAGACAGATACATTGTTGGAGATTCATCCCAGCTGATGACACTTTAAAGATTACACTTAACATTTACAATACGATAAGAAACCTGACAGACAGTTCGGACTGTACCAATTCTCCGATATCCACTTCACAAACCAACATGTTTTATTTTCAGAAATTATTTCGTCTGGCCGAAAAGATTAGAACGCGGCTCCCAAACGGGAGATCCAAGCTCAGTTCACGGTAAGATCAAATATTTTTTTCTGTTGTGGGCATAAATGAAAAATCCTAACCTGAACAGCTTCACGGCGACTGCACTATAACAATGCGGCCATTACACTCTTCAGGCTCTCGTCCCACGTATCCTACACCGTCCTAAAGAGCTGTACTACGGGCAGTAACCGCAGTTTTTTAATTTTGTTAATTCAGACAATCAATTTGACGATATTGATTTATTGATTTATACTTCTTTGCAGAATAAATCTTCTTCTTCTTCGTACGCTTCATATCGATCACTTGTTAACCACTCTGTGTGATTTGTATGTGATCTTAGCCTAAGAGCGATTATACGTTGTGCCATTTATGCGTATACAAGTAGGCCAGGACATCCAATTTCTGCGATGCTTTTTATTTACTAGGGTAGCTTCCCTAGGGCCTACATTAGTCACCTCTTACGACATGCCTTGTAGGTGGCAGTTGTACTATTCTTTGCTACCCTTGCGGGCCCCGGCACCAAACGGGCGCTTTGCAGAATACAGTAGATTCGTTTTAAAATACAGATTTCAATTATATTTATTGTAATATGGTTTGTAGTGGTAGTTCTATTTCTAAGATGAAATGTCAAGAGAAATGTCAAGAGCGGCACCGTAACCTCTACATTGTCTTTGTCGATCTGACGAAGGCTTTCGACACGGTCAACAGAGAGGGTCTATGGAAGATCATGGAAAAATTTGAATGCCCAGTGAAATTCATCAAGATCGTCCAACAGTTCACGAGGGCATGGTGGCACGTGTACTTGATGAAGAGGAGCTGTCGGAAGCCTTCCATGTCACCAACGGCGTCAAACAGGGCTGTGTACTGGCCCCAACACTCTTCAGCATGATGTTTGCTGCCATGCTCACGGATGTCTTTGGGAAGGCGACGAACATGAGGTAAAGATTAGATACAGGACATACGGTAATCTATTCAATCTTCGGAGGTTAAAATTCTCCACCAAGGTAAAAGAATCAACTATCTCAAACCTGTTGTTTGCTGATGACTGCGCCCTCGCTACCAACTCTGTGGAAGAAATGCAGACTTACATGGACAAGTTCTCAATGGCCTGTGATAAGTTTGGCCTCACCATTAGCACCAAAAAACCAGAGGTCATGTCCCAGCCCGCCCCTAGAGAGCAGTATTACGATCCAGTCATCAACATTACACAACATTACACCAGCGTCTCCTGTCAACGGACAACTTTGCTTATCTTGGCAGCCTCCTATCCAGATCGGCAAACATAGATTCTGAGGTCAACAATAGGATATCCAAAGCCAGTGCTGCGTTCGGAAGGTTACGTGTCACTGTGTGGGAGCGGAAGGGGATAAGCATAGCAACAAAGCTGAAAGTTTACCAGGCCATATTGCTAACCACGCTGCTTTACGCAAGCAAGACATGGACAGTGTATAGCAGACACGCAAGAAAATTAAACCATTTACACACAAGCTGTCTACGCAGATACTAAAAATAAACTTGCAGGACAAAATTCCAGACAGCGAAGTCCTCACAAGAGCAAAGATCCCAAGCGTCAACACCCTGTTGCAGAAGGCCCAGATGAGATGGGTCGGTCACGTTGCTCGAATGCCTGATAAACGCATCCCAAAACAGTTGATGTATGGCGAACTTGAAGGGGCAGACGTTCAGCTGGTGGACAGAAAAAACGATTTAAAGACACTTTTAAAGTATCTCTGAAATGCTTCGACATAGACAATACGTGCTGGGAATCCTTGCGCAAGATCGCCAAATGTGGCGCTGTAACAACAAAAGAGGAACCCGGATAGCTGAGAATCATCGTATTGTTGAGTCACAGAGAAAACGAGCAGCGCGAAAAGACAGAGCACACAACACGCATATGTCTAACCTTGATCATGTATGCACCACCTGTGGTAGGGGATTCTGTTTTAGGATTGGACTCTACAGTCACCTCCGCACACACCAGAGAGGTGCAGCAGCACACGTCTGAGATTGTTGTCATCATGACTTGCGATGGACGGCTATTATTATAAATACTTAAGATAATAACTTTGTAACGCATTTTGTAATTGAATCAAATTCTATTATAAAAACAATCTAGAAATCTGGTTTTAGTGTGCCTTGGGTAACTTTATCAGTGGTGTGCGTTTGTAGCTTAAGCGATAGTGAACTCGATCACAATCCAAGAGTACCTGGTTCAAACTCCAGGTTGGAAGCAAATCTGTTCCCGTGGATTTTTACGAATGGTAAAAATAGACCACACAGTTCAGAAATCAATGACAAACTACTGAACGTATAAGTGATGCCTAGAAAATCGTCGACTCGTTTCAAATGGTAAATAGCGAAGTCCTGTATAGGATCCGTCACGATTTTTTCATTTTCATTGTTCTTCTTCTTGAGTTTACTTGCTATGAATTCAAGCGTAATCAGGGCGCATGGTACGACGCTTCTATCGATTTTTTGTGAAGGCATGCTTTCCTTTTTATCCGTGTTCCCGCCATACTGACGTGTCTTTTCTGACTTCAAAGTTAATTTTTCATTTTCATACTACGATTGATTGATTGATTGATTGATTGGTTGGACCATCATCATTGTACTACGGTGAGTAATCATGTGTGCTCCGGTCTCTTTCTTACACAGGAAGATCTCAGCTGCAGTGCACGAGCTCCTTAGCACCGGCGAGGGTACCCAATGCCATCTTGAAGAGAGTGAAGATATTTTGTAGGAATTTTGTTTTTAATCGTTTTCCAATGAATTTTGCCCTGGCAGCGGCTTTCCAGCCTGCTCTTCTCGATTTTGAACTGCCAAGGGTTCGTTTACGTGCTCAAATTGAACACGGGAGCTACGTTTTATCGTCCGTCTCCAATAGGACTAGGAACTCGATCTCACCTACACTGAGATAAGGGATCTCTGGAAAAATATCCCTTCATACTATGAGTTAATCCGATATGAATAATTCGCATACATTATTTCACATATAAAATATTGAAAGTAGCGACACTTTCCAATGGTTCCCTCTTTATTATAAGTTGAGAACCAACGATCTGATGATCGTCTGACCTGTGGGAAAATGATCTTCCTGATAACTGGTATATTAATCTCTGGCGCCAGCCATTTAATCAATATATTCAGGATTATTATCAGAGTAACATGAAAGGCGGAAAGTATAGCATGAGTAATAACATGTTATGTTGTGGGGTAACAGAGATATCACTTGATGTATTGAAGTGCCGTCAGTTGATACGCTAAAGTAACAATTGTCGTATTTCACATTTTTTATGATTCAGAGAGCAGAGAGCAGTCACAGAGCTTTACAATACACGTCTAAAGGGGTTTTAAGCCGAAAGATTGACTTCAATGTTCCGGGTTTTACCACATATGGCTCGGTCCATCTCCGCAGAAATGGCACGTCACCTGCCGAGAGTACTGCTCAAAGCACGAACTCCGTAGCTCCAGCAACAATCCTAGGAGTCTCTGAAAAAACTGCCCTCGTGAGCAGAACGGCGCGGTCCGGATTCGAACCAACGACCTTCGACTCACAAAGCAAAGGGCTTGACCACTTAGCCACAGAGACCCCTTAATACACTTCTGTTATTTACTTGGTTTCATACACTTCTTCTGTTCAATATTTCATTAACAGCGTTTGTTTTTCAATGTTTTAACATACAAGTTTTTTATTCAATAGGTTCAATCTCTTTGTATTATTCAATGTTTCAATAATTCTATGTTATTCTGTATTTAAATAACTATCTGTTATTCCGTTCACTAGTATCAATATGTCCTTCATTGCTTATAGTTCTTTTCCTTTCTCCTCTCTCTCTCTCTCTCGCTCTCTCTCTCTCTCTCTCTAACTTACTAACTCTATACACTCTTCATGCTTCCTAATACGACTTTTTTCGATTTAACAGCTATAAATTTAGACATAGTCACCTTTTATGGCACCTTTGACTGATTTTTGCGTGAATGCAATTTTGCATATTACCAGTGTTCAGGCGAGCATTACTCCGACTTCAGAGGTATGTTTAATTAATTTGCAGACATGTTTCTTTAAATTTCTTCTTCTTTCCGTCCGACGTTTTCTTGGGTTTTTTTAATATTACAAATATATTTTGTTCTATACTCATATCCCATACACTAAACATGTTTATGATCTTTTCTTACGAGTGATTATAATAATAATAATTCCTCTCTTACCGTTATACGTTACATAGGTTTACATAACGTTATACGTTACAAGTAATTTCTCCATACCGCTCTATCCTGGCAACTCGCTCATTTCCTTCATGGAAATGAGACCAATTTTTCTTTCCTCTCTCAGCAAAGTTTGTTTCAGGTTCTCCTTATGTCGTCTTCTCTTTCTTGAACCCTTTGCATCCCACTTCAATGTCTGCTTTGATATTCGTTGATCATTTCTCCTCAAGGTGTGCCCAACATATCTCCATCTTCTCTTTCTTATAAAGTTGTCACTAGTGGTTGACCAGGCATTTCTCTGATTTCATCACTTCTGAATTCATTTCATTTTATATTCATTATTTTTCGCAGACATCTATTTTCAAATGCATTCAACTTGTTTTCTGTATCTTTAGTCATTATCCAACTCTCGCTGGCATATGTTATGATTGATACAAATTTGAATTGAAAATTTAGTTTCAATACTATATAATTTGCAGTTCCATATTTTATTTAGACTTTTAAAAGCTGATTTTGCTTTGACAATTCGTATCATAATTTCTTTTTTAACATTTCCGGTGCAATCAAAATTGCTACCTAAATAGGCTACCTTACGAGTTTTCATCATCATCAGGTGCCGTCTCCACATCGAAGGTTGGCTGCAATGAATCTCCAGCATCCTCTGTCTTTCGTCTTGGTGTTGCACACTGCCAGACTGTAACCTGTCCATTTCTTAAAGTTTCCTCCCACTTATCTCTCGGTCTTCCTCTTGCTCTTCTCCTCAACTTTCCCCTCTAGTAAATGTTTTATCATGGTGTCATGCCTTTTATGTGCCCAAAATACTTTACTTGTCTGAATTTTATTTTCTTAATAATTGTTTCTTCATGCCTAGTTTTCCTAAAACTTGTTTATTTGTCTGTTTTTCTGTCCATGAAACTCTGCTTATTCTTCTATATATCCACATCTCAAATGCATCAATTCTGTCTTCTAACTGCTTGTTCATTGTCCATGTTTCTGAGCCATACATTAATATAGGATATATATAGCATTTGATCATTCTAATTTTTAGCCTGTTTGTAATTTGTTTGGATGTCAGTAACTTTCTCATACTATTGAAATTATCCTTGGCCATTCCTATTCTCTTTTTAATTTCAGTTATACATCTGCCATCATCTGTTATCGTCTGACCGAGATAGGAGTAGCTTTTTACTTGATGTAGTAATTCTCCATGTATTTTTATATTCATTTTAGGTTTTTCCATTTCCTTGTTGATTACCATAGTTTTTGTTTTCTGTATGTTAATGTCTAATCCATATTCCTTGCTAGTTCTGTCCAATTGGTCCACTAATTCTTGTAGATCTTGTTCATTTTCTGCTACCAATACTGTGTCATCTGCATATCTTAAGTTATTTATTATTTTTCCATTGATCTTGAGTCCTGGCATTCCCTCTAGTTGTTTGAAGATTTTCTCTGTGTAGATGTTAAATAGGCTTGGTGACAGTATGCATCCTTGTCTCACTTCTCTCTTTATGTCTATGTATGGAGAGTAGCTATTTTCATATTTTATTATTGCTGTCTGTTCCCAGTATATGTTACTTATTAGTCTGATATCATCCCCATCTAGGCCTATTTCTTGTAGACATATGATTAGCTTTTCATGTTGGACTCTGTCAAAAGCTTTGCTATAATCGATGAAACACAAGTAGATACTTTTTGCACTTCTATATACTTGTCAGCGAGTAGTCTTATACAAAGTATTGCCTCTCTTGTTCCTCTGTTCTTTCTAAAGCCAAACTGTTCTTCTCCTACTTCTATGTCTATCTTGTTTTTAATTCTTTCATGTATGATCTTGAGTAGTATTTTTGTTATGTGGCTCATCAGGCTATACGAGTTTTTACCAGGGCCCAAATTTGGGGTGTAAAGAATAGAACCACTGTTACCTGCCACGTATGTCGTAACAGGCTACTAGGGAGGTTTGGCTGAAATCGGATGCACGTGTCCTAAGCGTGTAGAAGTCTATGCGCTTAGGGGCCTACCAAACCAATGTGCAACGTATACACGTTCTTGGCAAAGATGAAACATATCACAAAGAGTGATTAAAATGTTGAGTTGGTAATGGTATATGGATTATAATGTTGAGTTGATAATGTAGATGGTAATCGTCACTGCATTTTTAAATGGTCTAAAGACGAAGGATTGACTTCCCTGTATCGGGTTTTATCACGTGGGACTCGGCCCCACTTCGCAGAAATGGCACACACCCTGCTGAGAGTATTGCACATGGTCTGAACTCGGTAACTCCGACAACAATCCCAGGTATTCCTGGGGAAAAATGAACTCATGAAAAGAACGGCACGGTCCGGATTCGAATCCACGACCTTCGGAAGGCGAGGCAAAAGCTTAATCACTTAGCCACAGAGATATCTCTGTAACTGATGTAATACTTGTTAAAGCGACGATAATAATAAGGAAACCAGTGTTGATGACAGTGGTACATTGCGACATTCTATTAGTCTTTGTAACAGGGTAGCAGAGGCGATACGCAAAATTACGGCCATTGGTTTAGAGGTAGGCTAATAACATGTGACCGAAAATTTACGATCAGATGGGACAGCAGGCTGGCCAAGTTCCGGATGAGGGTGCTATATAAGGCGGGACACAGTCAGCACACGGGAATCACGAGAAAGAGGACAGAAAACCCCCGTAACACAACATAAGCACGGAATATTTGGACAGATACATAAAAATGATACAGGTAGTAGGAACATATAAGAAATTAACGAAGTGTTAGATAAAGTAAAGCTGAGTTTGTTAGGTTTGATATACCAGAGTGTCAACCACGTTATATCAACACTAAGTAATAGAATAAATATGACGAGGTTGAATGGTATATCAAACCTCGTCATATTTATTCTATTGCACAGTGTTGTTATAACGTGTCAGAGAGCTAGTTATCAACACGTGGTGACAGATAATTTCGTCAAGTTCCGCCAAGCCTCAGCTTGTGTTAAACGCTGCAGATCGGTAGCCATCAACCACGTGGCAGAAGACCTTTCATTTTAAGATGACAGAGTCTTTCATTAAACTTTAGTTCTACACAGTCGTTCCTTGAGAACGTTTGACGTCGTCACATTTAATTATCACTCAACCTGATTTGAACTGTTCAGAGCAATAGTTACTAAGTGGGTCAGTTGTCAAGGACATCAGATAGACAATTTAAAAATTAGTGTTGAACAGTGGAGCGATTGGTGTATTAAAACGGTGTAATTTAAGTAGTTTAGAAGAACCAGTTCCGTAGGAGGAATCGGTTGGAGGTGACATTCTTTCAAATTTCAGAGTTAAGTAATGTGTATTTTAATTGAGAGTATGTTTTATAATACTTATGTGAGTGTTTCATGAAATGTTTGTGCAAGTATGCAACTTAGAGAAGTGAATAATTAGAGATGCAAGTATCTTGCTAACCTTTTTGATGCAAAGAATAGAATCTTAAGAATAAAAGAAACTTACGCATTTTGATAATCTGATACCACGTGTTTATAGATTCCAAGTGTTTAGGATAGTATACCTGTGTGTTTAAATGTATTCAGTAATAGCATTCAAACTGTTACAGATTGATTGATCGATTGATAGGACCATCATTACTGCACTTCGGTGAATATGTGCTTAGATCTCTTTCTTTCATAACAAGATCGCAGCGGCAGAGAACGAACTCTGTAGCATCGGTGAGGGTCCTCGTTGTCAATTATGAAAATTTGTGTGAGAATTACATTACAATTTTAAAAATAAATGTTGCCTGGACAACGACTTTGCAGTCTACTATTATCGATTTTTAACTGCAATGGATTCTTTTACATGTTCGACTTGACCACAGGGACTATTTTTTTTCCATACGTCTCCGAGGAAAATAGGACCTCGACCTCACCTATATTGAGATTACATTGAGATCTGGGACCTCTGGAAAAATATCCTGATCGTTCCTCGCGGGGAACGAACCGATTACATTTGAAACAAGAGGCGAACACATTATCTCTACGCCATATAGGAGGCCTCAGTTAGTTGGTGGTCTCAACAGGTAACACGTCTCTGACCTATAATATGTTTTCACCTTATATTAACTGTACTCTTAATATATAAATATATTTCTTTATATGCGAAGGTTTATTTCCAATGATTTTTCTCATAAAGACCAGAACAGACCAGTTCATTATATTTCGCCTACGTTCCAGACACTGTAGACTGGACACTTACATAGACTAGGACTAAGTCAAACAGCTCTCTGTCATTGTCAACAGTCGGATAAGACATCAGAGCATGTTCTGCAAGACTGTCCTCTCCTGTGTGAGCTGAGAAGCAACATGTGGCCCCATCCAGTCGACCTGAAAACTAAGCTTTGGGCAAACCTGAAGCTGACTGCCCAGTCTGTGGTCCACAGTAAACTAAGAGCATGACCAAAGATCGTTGAAGAAAAAGAATCAATTCATTCTCAGCTTCATTATCTACTTTTGACATTTAAAAAGGAGCAATGAAAATAAAGTATACTCTGAGAAACCGGTAAGAATGAACAGACATAAACAGAAGAAGATAAAACGATGACGATGGGTATCATTAGTAGAAAAAAGCGCCCATGTGGTGCCGGGGGCCGCAAGGGAAGCAAAGATTAGTACCACTGCGACCTACAGGGCATGTCGTAAGAGGCGACTGATGTACGACCTAGGAAAGCTAACCTAGAAAATAAAAAACATCGCAGAAATCGGTTGTGTTGGCCTACTTGTAGGTGCATAACTGGCACAACGTGCAATCGCTCTTCTGCTCAGATCACATACAAATCACACATCGTGGTTAACAAGTGGCCGATGTGGAGCGTTCGAAGAAGAGGAGGAGTAGAAAAAAAGATAAAAATAATAAAGAGGATGAGAAGAAAATTAGAAGAAAACTGATGACTATAATAAAAAGATTAATACGGAAAAGCGGAAAGTAAAATATGAAGTGCTGACAGAAATGTAAAAACAGATGAACAAAACATCAGATAACTTTCTGATCCTGTCATTATTTACTTTTCCCGGGTTCTGACATTTTCAAGAGAAGATGGCACAGATTTATTTTATTGTTGATGACGTGGACAGAAACAACATTCTACCTTCGAGAGAACAAGATCAGAACCTGATGTTGCATCTAACACTCCCTTAAGTGGTTCTCTAAATACTATTGATATGCCTTTCAGCTACTTGTATATAATTAAAATGATTCGTTACTTTTCCAGCAATTACTCGTTACCTAATCATCATCAAGTAGCTTATCTCTTCCGGAACTTGGCTCCCATGACAGCAATCCTGAAAAACTCTCTGTTCTGTGCAAGTTGACCGGTGTCAGCAGCAGTCATTCTCAGATCGTCAATGACATCTTTCACCCATCGTTACTTCATACTCATTGCTTAATCGTTACTAAGTCGTAATGTAAATATATATTACTGAGAGAAGATAGAAGTCAGAAATGATAGGAGAGGAGAAGTGGAAGATGCAAATAGAGAGAGAGAGAAGAGCGCGAAAGAGAGACATCAAATTATAAATGTGGCCGTAGGTTGTCCACATATGTTATAGCTGACTGACACTTAGTGAATAACGCATATTGACTATAAAAAGGTATTCGAGTAGCGAATAGCTGCTACATCAGTGCTCTCCTGAGATTTTTAATATTGAGTAACATCTGACTAATCACTGTGGAAGTACGTACGCCATGTGACAATTGCAACAACAATACTAATAATAAAATAATATTAGTAAATAGTAACATGAATTGGAAAAATAACATGAAACTTAATCCTGACTCATCATTAAGTAGCTTGTTCCTTCCGGAACTTGGCTCCCATGACAGCAGTCCTAAAACCTCTGTTCTGTGCAAGTTGGTCGGAGTCAGCAGCAGTAATTTCTCAGATCGTCAATGACATCTTTCACCCATCGTCTTCTATGTCTTCCTCTCATTCTTCCAGGCACCATTCCTCCAAAATTATCTTCTCTAGGCACTCATGTCGTTTGATGCTTCCGAAATATTTAATTGTCCTTGTTTTTATGCTCTTTAATAGCCATCTCTCTCTCTCTCTAATATTAAGCTGTTGCAGAATAGAAGCATTTGTTATTTTCTCTGTCCATGACTACCAGTTTAATTTGTGTTGAAATATTGTGCTGGAGAAAAAACTGAATAGAACTGTTATTCTGAAAAAATAATTTGTTACCAAAATTATGATTAACTCCTTTGCACTTCTGACCCGATATAGCGGCTAGTGCTAATTTTTCAGATGACGCAAATCAAGATGCAGGCTGGAAAGCCGCTGCCCGTCAAAATTCATAGAAAATATTCAGATTCTTACAAAAGTATCTTCACCATCTTCAAAATTACATCACGGACACGCGCTGGTGCTACGGAGTTCGTGCACTGCCGCTGAAATCTGCCAGTGCAAGAAAGAGATGGGGCACACATGGTTACTCACCGAAGTGCAATGATGATGTCATATCATCAATCAATCGTTGATTCTTCAGGCTATGTATGTCGCGGAGTCTAATTCCTGTCCGGCCCAACGAAGCCGAACAGACTGAAAACTCTGTCAAATTTCTCGGTCTACACCTCTGGGAGGTGAGGTTTGCTTGTGCGTTCTACGGCACTTCAGCTGGGTACTAATTTTCACTTTTCGCCCTGCCAAAGAAAGACAAGCCGACCCCAACTCTTCTGAACCTATATTAGTAACATATATAGCTTAGCAAATGAAATTTATATTTTAGGAGCGTAATAACACATCTAGAAATTATGATACGAATTGACAAAGCAACATCAGCTTTTAAAAGTCTAAATAAAATATGGAACTGCAAGTTATATAGTATTAAAACTAAATTATACATTTTCAATTCAAATGTTGTATCAATCCTAACAAATACCAGCGAGAGTTTGAAAATGACTAAAGATATAGTAAAACAAGTTGCATTTGAAAATAGACATCTGCTAAAAATAATGAATATAAAATGGAACGAATTCAGAAGTGATAAAATCAGAGAAATGTCTGCTCAACCAACAGTAACAACTGTTAAAGGAAGGAAAAGATGGAGATATGTTGGGCATGCCTGAGAAGAAATTATCAACGAATATCAAAGCAGGCATTGAAATGGGAGACAAAGGGTTCAATCGGCCTCAGTTCCATGGAGGAGATTGAGTGAGTTGCCCAGGATAGAGCGGTACGGATAAATTACTTGTAGGCCCTATGTAATGTATAACGAGAGGAATTATTATAATAACATATCTCTATAGCTGAACTAATAACAACTGTCTTTTACGGGCATATTACCATGTCTTCTAGTTTAACTATATAAACAGTGTGTTTATTGCCAGCTCTGCGCAGGTTATCATGTTCAATTCTATCTCAGGTGTCTTGAGAGGGACTTATCTCCGCTGATTTATTTACTCTTGAGAATAGTTTGTCCCCTTGAAAGGACTGAGTTGAGACGTCAAAAGAAGGTGTTGTCACAGTTTACAAGCTCGCACTTAAGACAGGAAGTTAGCAACACAAACTATGTGCATAGGGGGGAAAAATAAGACAAATGTCGTCGAGTAGGTATATCTTGCCCAGTAGAATAGGGCACGAAGAAGGTCGCAGGGAAACTGAAAACATGCCTGTTCCCACGACGGTGAATATAGACTTTGATGTCTAGAAAATGTGTACAAATATGCAAGCGATTGCAGAATAAGACTGGTTGGTTGTGTGTTGGTGCCAGTAGTTCTGCTACGGATATTTTCTTTGAAGATGTTGATATAGTTTTGGGATATATATACGATTTGTTATTCATTTCAGACGATGATTAGTTCATAATATTTGTACTGTCTCTAGGTAAGTCTTCTTTTATTGATGATAGGTAATCTATATATTTGTTATATTTTACTTATTTTACTTTGCTGCACTGCACGCTAGAGATTTTGTATTGACTATTGGTCATGTTAGTTACTTTGACGGTAGACCATGCTATGGTTTCTGTGGCTAAGACGTTTGCCTGGCGATCTGAAGATTGTAGGTTCTAATCCGGACCGAGTCACATTTGCTATTTTTTTTTTGGCAGAGCCATATGATTGTTGCTGGAGCTACGGAGTTCGTGCTTTGTGCAACACATTCGTCAGTTGGCTAGCTATTTCTGCCGACAGGGACGGAGCCATATAGTGAAACTCGGTGCAATGAAGTAAATTCTCCGCCATTAGACCCTTTAGTCCAGTGCTGTCCAACCTTTGTGTATACTGTAGCTCATTTGACTGATGGATGGGGATGCGCAGGCGCCATGTGACGATCGTAATAATAATAAAACAAATATTAATAATAAAATAATATTAATATTAATAAAAAGCACTAACCGATGAAAGTTTAATCCTGACTTGTAATCCTAAAGTTTAAAAAAAAAAATTGTACTTATATTTTATATAATTAATTGGGAAATTTGCCCTGCATATTCGCTGCAAACTTAAAGCACCACTATTTCAAACTTAAATCACGAGGTAGCAGATATATCAAAGAATCAGCTCGGACACGTTAGTTGTTTAAAGATACAAGTTTAAAGGTGAAGTTAGCTTTTTGTTCACCGTAAAAGCAATGGTTGGGGAATTGGTGGCAGTAGAATGGTTACAAAAGAAAATTATATTGCAATAGAGAGACGACAGTTTTACAAATAAATAATACAAGACAAATAAACGACTTTCTTTGTAATTTTCGTACAAAAGGTTTGACAATATAATACCAAACAACCGCCAGCAAAAATTTAAAAAAAACACGTTTTAATACCATGAGGTTTAGTGAGGAATACGGTGTAAGGCTCGTATTTACTATTAGACACCAGGCACAAGATGTTGATGTGGTCAACATCACGACGGTTGCCTTTACTTTTCACAGCTTCTTTGATACCTAATTGAGGCTGGGTCGACTTGTGAGCCGTTGTGGTCCATAAAATCCCCTTTTTCAGTAGAATTTAATTCTAGGGCATTATGCCGACAAATCAAGTGTAATACTCATTAAACTATCGCCAAGTGTGACTAGTGTCACGTTCTATCAATATCTCACACAAAATGAAGGCACGAAATATCATCTTGTGGTAGCCCTCAAGTCAAGTAGTAGCATGTCCTTTGGGGAACGTTGCTTTCATCACAGCCCGCTTAAAAAACTATGTCTCTAGCATGTTCTCCCGCCTCCACCAGCGTCATGTTCAATGTTTCTTTGATGTCCTGCTGACACCTTCTTCTTGATCGTTGCCCTGTCTCGTACGCCAGGAACTATGCCTTTCATTACCGTTCTCTCTAAACCACTGTGACATTAATGTTTAAGTAGTCGGTAGCACGGGAAAGTTAAATTCTAAATAAACATGTCACTATTATTCTAAACATAATCCTTAATGATATTTTTGTTTAGTTAAATAACCCAAAGTATATTGTTATGTCTGTCAGTTTACTGTAAGCCGCCCCTTAGTTAAACGAAATCTTTCCATTCTGTTCTCCTTGCATTCAATACTTTAAACACGGGAAGCAAATATGCATGTACACCGGAATGCTAACCGTTTACTGTCGAGAAGTGTCTGATCTTGTCATGGGGTTCTCTGACAATAGAAATCACTCACTCACCTAATGGAGTCTTACGGGCTTGAATGAAAGACGTCTTTTAGGTTGTTTGAAAAACAAATAAATTCCTTTCGGCAACACGATAAGAATTCAGTATTAAAATAATGATTTAACAAATTAGTGAAACTAGAAAGAGAGAATAACGAAGGAGAAAGTGAATAGTAAGGATGGGGAAGAGGTGGGAACGTATATTCGCGCTCAAATAAGACAGATGAAAGAATGAAGGGATAGGCTCCGGGGTTTTTTCCTGCGATTTCAAACTGTACCATCACAATTTGTCCTATATACTTTTAAAAATGTAATTATAACATGTAAATATATATATATATATATCAGCGGCTCCCAAACTCTGCATTACAGCGGGTCCCCTTTTAAATACATTGTACTGCCGCGAAAGCCCAAAAGTTTCTATATATGAAAATGGACAGGAATAAATGATCTTTGTGTTACAATAGTAAACAATGTTCTCAGACTGCAGGAAACTTCAAATGAGCTTTCATTTTGTCCTGTCAGAAATTTAGACTCCGGTCTGGTTCGAGTACTTTGATTTCACAGCGGAACTAGTTTACCCAATGTTTTTATACATACTTTTAACATTTGTTTTTCTGTTTGAAATGTCAAAGATCATAATATTTCTTCAAGCGCTTGAGGACCCCTGTGAGTACTTCGCGTACACCAGTTTGAGAAACGCTAATATATGTGATGGGTGCTAAGAGCTGGTGTTTAAAAAATGCTGTTACGTGCTGGTTGGCGAATAGTTCATGAAAATTATTGCGCAGAAGAAGACCACGTTATAGAAGACATGCAAAGAGAAGAGCATAGTTAATGAAGTATATTGTGACAAAGGAAACAAGTAATAGAAAGCAAATCAGTGAAAGTAATATTGAGAAGATTGGGTATCTGTGACTGTTTAAGCTCTTACCTTCCCTTGCCCTTTCTTTCCCTTTCTTTACTTTGCCCTTTCTTTCCCTTGCCATTTCTTTCCCTTGCCCTTTCTTTCCTTGCCCTTTCTTTCCTTTCTTTCCTTGCCTTTCTTTCCCTTGCCCTTTCTTTCCCTTGCCATTTCTTTCCCTTGCCCTTTCTTTCCCTTGCCATTTCTTTCCCTTGCCCTTTATTTCCCTTTCTTTACTTTGCCCTTTCTTTCCCTTGCCATTTCTTTCCCTTTGCCCTTTCTTTCCCTTGCCATTTCTTTCCCTTGCCATTTCTTTCCCTTGCCATTTCTTTCCCTTGCCCTTTCTTTCCCTTGCCATTTCTTTCCTTTCCTTTCTTTCCTTGCCCATTCTTTCCCTTGCCCTTTCTTTCCCTTGCCCTTTCTTTCCCTGCCATTTATTTCCTTTCTTTCCTTGTCCTTTATTTCCCTTGCCCTTTCCCTCTCTTTCCTTTGCCCTTTCTTTCCTTGCCCTTTCTTTCCTTGCCCATTCTTTCCCTTGCCCATTCTTTCCTTGCCCTTTATTTCCTTTCTTTCCTTGCCCTTTCTTTCCTTGCCCTTGCCCTTTCTTTCCTTGCCCTTTATTTCCTGCCCTTATTTCCCTTGCCCTTTATTTCCTTGCCCTTTCCTCCCTTTCCTTTCTTTCCCTTGCCCTTTCTTTCCCTTGCCCTTTCTTTCCTTGCCCATTCTTTCCCTTGTCCTTTCTTTCCTTGCCCTTTCCTTTCTTTCCTTTGCCCTTTCTTTCCTTGCCTTTCGAATCCGAACCGCGCTGTTCTGTTCACGGGTGCATTTTTTCCAGAGACCCTAGGATTGCTGCCGGAGCTACGTAGTTCGTGCAATACTCTTGGCAGGTAGCGTGCCATTTCTGCGGAGAGGGCCTGAGTCATATGGGTAAAACCAGGTACAAATGAAGTCAATTCTTGGGTTTAAAAAACCTCTTTATATTGAGAATATACTACTTGACAATCTAGTTTTTGTGTGTTTAAAACAGTCAATAACACAACTTGTGAGCAACATTCGAGATTTAACGTTAAGAAGATTTCGTGATCATCTACGTCAGCTCTGTCAAATATGGTGCTCATGTGATACATACCTGGCGTTCTTTTGTATTCCTACGACTTTAATGTTATTCAAAAATTCAAGAGCAAAAATATGCTTCTAACAGTAGCTTCTTCCTCTTCGAGATCACCTCTTAGACTGATGTACCAGACTTCCCCATAAATCTTATGCATGTGGAAATCTGATACATGCAGCCTTAGCATTGGTGTGGGTTTTTTTTTACGTCACATCATTCAGCGACATTTTAAGCTTTGATGCTTATCCTTCGGTGATGTGTCCGGTTTCAGCCAGCGTTTACTGGGTTCGCTCTCCGTCAGTCGTTAGCTGTTCCCAGCCGACCTGCAAGGCAGAAGGTTGAGTAACAGTATGATTCTGCTTCTTCGTAAGCACAATTGTTAACAAAATAAAACTTGTCTGGATTAAGTTTTCATGTTTCATTTTTATTCATGTACGTTACTGTTAATATTAATAATAATTCCTCTCGTATCGTTGTACGTTACATATGATCTGCAAGCAATTTCTCCATACCACTCTATCCTGGGCAACTCGTTCAATCTCCTCAATGGAACTGAGACTGATATTTCTTTCCTCTCTCAGCAAAGTTCGTCTCAGGGTCTCCCTAGGTCGTTATTTCTTGAGAATTTTAATATTATATATATATGGCCTTTTTCGTCTTTACAGACGGTCAATTGGCAAGTGTTTTACTGTGACAACTTCTGAGTTTTCGCTTTTCTCTCTTGTCGTTCAGCTCATACATAAGTCTCTTCTCAAAAGACGCCGCGTTCTTCCGCAATTTGGCTTTCCACACAACTCTGTCATCAGCTAGTCTTTCCCATGTGCTATTATTATTATTGCAGTTGCCACATGGCGCCTGCGCCTCCTGAGTTATTAGTTAGATGCGCCCCAATATATACAAATATTGAATAGCAATGGTCTTCATCAATCAGTAGGACACATAAGAAAGAGAAAACCTGAGAAATATAGATAGAGAGGACGATATATATATATATCTTTTCCTTTCTTTCTTCAATCCTGTATTACCTCACAGGTCAAGAAGAGATTTCTCAAACATGCCTTTGTGTGCGCTTCGTAGATAGTGTCTTTCGTCGCCTCTGTTATCTCTGAGGTCCATATTTTGCGTGGTCTGCCTTTTGCTTTGACCTATTGTATCGGAGCAGCATTGCTCTTTGAGGTGCACTGTCTGACATATATATATATTTATATACAGGGGCAGCTCGTCATTAAGGCCAGTGGGCTCGGCCCACCACAAACCGAAAGGCGAATAAATTTCCAGAATAGACAAATAATAGTAAATACTAAAAAAACATGATTTTTCCAAAATGTGTATCTGGCCTCACCAAGAAAAAAGACCACGAGCTGCCACTGTATATATATATATATATATATATATATATATATGGAGGGAGAGAATTCATAAGTTTTGAGCTCAAATAGGTTAGCAATTAGTTTTAAAAATACTGAAAACATACTATTTACATCCACGACAACGTTTCAGAACAAACGCTTAGAAAGTTTACAGAGGCGAATGTGTATATTATGTTGTGCAACAGAAGCGGACGACAAGCTGTTATCACAAGTAAACACAACCCACACATCTCAAGCACTTTTACCTGCATTGTTTGAGCACCTGTCATGTTACCTCCATAAATGTCCGCACAGACTCCAGATTTGTGAATCTAGTTGACCTGGTTGGGTAACTTCTTCTTTTCTATAATCCTGTTTTGCCTCGCAGCTTCAGGATAAGAATAGATTACTAGAACCGGCTTCTCTGTGTGTGCTTCATAAAGAGTGCTTTTCACCACCACTGTTATTTTTGGGTTCCACCTTTTGCGTGGACAGCCTTTTGCTTTGTATCCACTATATCAGAGTAGCAGTTGCTCTTTGAGACGAACTGTCTGTTGGCAATCTACTTATGTGCTTGAACCGCCCGTGTATTGTCGGGGCTCGCAAGGGAAGCAAAAACAAATAGTAACTCTGCGACCTACAATGCAGTTCATACGAGGCGACTAAGGTAGGGACCTAGTCAAGCTACCCAAGTAAACAAAAAGCGTCGCAGGAAACAGATGTGTTGGACTACTTGTAGACGCATAACTGCCACTACGTACAATCGCTCTTAGGCTCAGATCACATACAAATCATAAAGGGTGGTTAACAAGTGGTTGATATGGAGGAGAGACCATACATTAATTAACACATTGAAAAATTCCATTGACGTTCCCGTAGAGTTCGACCCCCCAAGAATCCAACAGACCTTCTTCTCCTTCACGACAATGCTCGCCCTCGCACAAGTCTGGCAGCACGGGAGGCATCACCAAATTGACGGGACTATACTTCCCATTGGTGGTCTGGGTTCAGCTGCCGCAATGTGCGTGGAATTTTTCCAGACCTCGATGGTCTCAGGTCGACCCAGCCTCAACTGGGTACCAGACATGCTCTTGGAAAGTAAAGGCGGCCGGCGTGATGCTGACCACATCACCCATCGTGTGTCGACGGTCAATGAAAATACAGGCCTAACACTGTATTGACCTATATCACGAGGTATGAAAGGGTTCCTAAAAAAATACTTCCCATCCACATTATAGTCCGATTTGGTTCCTCTGATTTTCATCTACTTGGTCCACTTTAAAATGCAATCCATGGGACAAAGGCTAAAGATTATGAGGGAGTGATTCATGCAGTGGCGGCTTGTCATTAAGGGCCAGTGAGGCCGGGCCCACCAAAAATAATGTGTAACGTGTATTTATTATTTTATAAATTAAAATATAACCTAACCCAAACCATGATTTTTCCGAAAATTTGGGTCTGGCCCCACCAACAAAAATGAGTACGAGTCGCCACTGGATTCATGTAACGAAAAAATGGCTATATGATCAAGACAAAATCTGGTACAGGCTAGAAATACATGCCCTTGTTTCACGCTGGCATAAAGCCCTACAAGTCGATGGAGATTATATTGAATAATACAAATGTTTAAATGATATGCCCATTGTATATTGTTATAAATTTCATTCTTTTTGATGAAACAGTTCGTTAGAAAAACAATGGTGTGCAATACTTTCTAAACGCACCTCGTACATTAAGAATGCTGAATCAACGTTAAGGCGTTTCTTATGTTCCGTCGTTGATTATAACGAGTCTGCGATATATGTGTCTCTCGATCCGTCACATCAGTTATTTAGCAAGACCATTGTTTAGAACGGGGCTGACATCCTTTTTGGGTTCCTCAGAATGAGGATTACAGGAATTCCGTCTTGCGTAGCACAACTGCAGTGATGCAGCCTACTATCAGAGCCAAGATTTGGAGGTGAAGTAGAGTTTTTGGAAGTAAGCTTTGGTTCTCTGACCCTGAGTTCTTCTTCTTCCTCTTCCTCACCTTTCACCTCTAAGGAAGCATAGCTCCGCAACCAAGGTTTTCCAAGGCATCCTATCCAAGGCCATCTTTATCAGATCTCCCAACTATCTCCCCTTTTCTTGCATTTTGTCTCTCGACCCCAGATGTTCTTTCTTTGCGAGGTCCTTCTTCTTACTCGGGTGAGCAAAGAATTTTCTTGGTTGTGTTTTGCTCAGATATCTAGTGTTTCTTTTCGGGATGAGAAGCTACCCCCGCCAACTTCCTTAGCCGCCTCTTCGACATGCGCGGCAGGTAACATTGGTTCTAATCTTTCATCCCTAATTTGGGTCCTCGGTAACCACTCAGGCGTGACACTGAGTTATATCATCTCAACCTCTGCGTTTTGGGCCATGAACCTGGATTTGTGTCCTGGTAAGTTCAAGGTAGTATTTTTGAAGCCGCTAAACTCAACAAAGCTAGCTTAGCACTGTGACATAGGATGAGACAAGTGAAAGTGTTCTCGGCCTACTTTCTCAGAGTGACATCTTAACCAGGAATGCGTTTATTGTCATCAGCAGGTTAGCCAGTTTGAAGCCTAGTGATAAATCCTCTTACGTTTCTCTCTCTTCTCTTGCGTGATAAAGTCTTATCATGTTCCTCCATTGCAATCTGTCATTATCATCATCAACACTCGACATAAAACGATACGGACCTCTGTGTGAACTACAAAAGACCATGAAGTTTATACAAGAGACAACGTTGAATATATATACACTATTTCCAGCGAACGAACGAAAGGAAGGAAGGATCATCATCATCATCATCATCCCGATAGACAGCCCGAAGACTGATGATAAAGTCGTTCTACTATGCCTCTCCACAGTACTGTCATCATCACCTTCTTCTTCATCACCATTATCGTCATCACGAAGCTAAACAGTCCGAAGATTAATGATACATTCGTTTTAAAGTCTCTCCACGGTACTTCATCATCATAATCATCATCATTTATCATCATCATCAGGAGGTTAAAGTGTCCGAAGATTGATGATAAAGTCGTTTTGTCACGTATCTCCACAGTACTGTCATCATCATCAGTTTCATCATCATCTTCATTATCATCATCATCCCCATCATTATCATGAGGTTACACAATTCGAAAACTAATTATAAAGTCGAGTGATCATGTCTCTCCAACTCATCTTGTTCTCTGTGTCTCTTGTTATGTCAACAATAAAAAAAATTACTGCTCTTGAGGAACCTGTTCGACATGGGATATAGAACATTCACCATTGCTCATCAATCAACATCAAACTGATATGGTTACTTGCTGGACGCTGTTGGAGATTTTGCGAAAGAGATCGGAGCACCTGTAGACGTGTCCGAAGTGCAATGAAGATATTCTAAACCAAAGTTGAAATCATCATTGCACTTCATTGAATAACCAAGTTTGCTCCAATCTCTTTCTTACACAGCAAGATCTCATAGGGTCCCGATGATGGTGGAAATTTGGGAATAAATGTTATTTAAATCTTTCCAATAACTTTGCCTGGGCTGCTGCTTTGCAGTCAACTCTTATAACTTTTCAACAGCCAAGTATTCTTACATGCTACACTTGAACACAAAAACCATACAAAAACCGTACGTCTTCGATTGAACTAAGAACTTGATTTCACTAACAGTGAACTTAGGGATCTGTGGACAAATATTCTGATCGTTCTACGCGGGGAACGAACTGAGTACCTGTGGAGCAAAAGGCGAGCCCTTTACCTCCACTCCAAGTAGGAATCCCTCTCCCTTCCCCTATCATTGTCTTGTTTTAAATCGTGGTAAGATCAACGAGCTCATGTAAAAATTCTAGGAAAACAGATCACAACCGTCGCGTGACCTTGCATTCCAGTATTGTAGTGTAGAGACTAATTCATTTGAAAAACAGCACAACATGCTAAATCAAGTTGATATTATGCGACAAATTAAGTTTAACACTAAGGAATATCAATATTATTAATGTTTTTCATCAATAAATAACCATGGACTGGTAGAACTGCCTAAAATTGCAGCAAACTGTACAGTGTTCTATCAAACACTTATTGTAAGCTCTCTGTGAGTGCGGGTTCAATTCCGCGGACTGGCAGAAAAGTCACAAGTTCTCCAGATTTACGGTGTTCGTGGCACCGAACCGAAGGTTTACGACGTCCATGGCACCGAGCCGAAGAGCTGAAAGCTCAAATGCTTCTAGATAGGAAAAAAAATCTAACACTTATAAAAACCAGCCCCCATTAAACAAAAATGTTGGTTATCGCGTCTGAGCTAGTCGGTCTTATCATTTTTGGCCAAATTAGCCTCGAATCCCGGAATTTTCACGGCAAGCGGTCACTATCTGAAAGTGTTATCAATTTCTTGGCTTACCTTTTTCTGGCTCTAGGTATTATTTCGCCAATCATGTTCTATGTTGCTTAATTGAGTTATATTTGTTGTGATTTTATTATAGAGTTTTGTGTTCCAGTGTGGGGCGGATTAGCGTAATAAATAAGCGTTCACCTGTCGACTCGCACACTAGAGGGTTGTAGGTTAAATCCCACACTCCATGTTCCACACGCGAGGAAAGAAATTTGCCTTCCTATCGCATGGACACTAAGTACTTTATACCCCGAGTTCTGAGTTGGTCATATCCGGTGCCGACAAGATGACGGTTAAATTTCGCACCGTTACAATGATTATGTAACATGCTACATAAATAAATGACAACATCCAAGCTTAAAGTGTTTTCACGTGCAGACAAGCTGTATGGCTAACGATAGAATCAGTCGATAACGTGAAACGGGACTTCTGGCCGTGCTACGGAGTATCTTGCACTAGCGCCAGAACCCGTCATAGCAAAGACGCAGTGTTCAGCGGTACCAACGGATGGAGAATCAACATCGAACTGACGTGTTGGGCCGCTGGACGCTGCTGATTTGCTGAATCGAGATCGGAGCACCTATGGACATGTCCGGAGTGCTATGATTATAGTCCTCATATAACTGATAACATTGAGTTCTGGAAAGGCTACGGCAAATGTTATTTATTATAATTGTGTTTCGAGTTTTTTTGTTTGTTTTTTTAAACCAATCTTATGAATTGACCTTGGAGCGTGTGAAACTTTTTAAAATCATTAATAAACATTGTGCTACGTCAAAACATTCTCCTTCCAAAACTGTGACACATTGACAAAAGTTTGGTAACCCCTGGTCTAGAGTAACTACTTATGTAGTGTCAGTGAGGAAATTTATGTTATGCGTACGCTTTATTTGATACTCAGACTGACCAAAATTTGAAATATGATACATAACTTGATAACTTTTACGAATAATAGAACAAATGCAATATATTACTACAAAGTGCGAAAGTGTGTACACTTGTAATGTCAACCAATATAACTAAGCTGTTTACTTGTTTTAATTTGATTACATTTATTATTTTATATTTACATACATATTATGTACAATTGGAACATTCTCTACAATAAACAATGTCGCTCAATTGGCCTGTACGGTTTTGTTCGTAAACTTGTGTAAACCATAAGCTTCATAGTGCTTGTTTTCGCGGATTTGACCGGCAGGTGCTAATTTGATTCCAGAGTGACATACCAATTTTCTTTCCAAGACCTGTGATACCGAATGAAATAGATGCAACATTTCGAGACAGATCAAGTATTCCAGGTGAGGAAGACGATATGCATTAGTTTGGTATTGAGATTACATTTAAACATGTAGGTTCCCAAGATGGCGCAATATTGTATTGGGGAACGTGTCATCAAGAGTCAAGACCATTTTGCATGTTCTCAGATGATGGTCATAGAATGCTAGTTTAGTCTGAATCCTTTTTAGGAGTAGCACATATACATACACACCGTTGAAAGTTTATAAAGTGTAAGATTTGCATCTTCAGTTTAACATTTACGCTCATACTTTAACAACGAGTTTAATACGATATGCCACAAGGCTTACAGTACTAGACCTAGGCGGGACTAGATTTACTGTTCAATAGAATTGTTGTCACTACGTCATGTTATTTTCAAACAACTATTACGCATAATAATATCAATACCTTCATTATTATTATCATAATAGTTATAGAACAATTCTCAACGGCTTAAAACTATATTATCAATGGTTGATTAATATTTCTGTATTTTAGAAACTACGAGTCGTCATAAATAATAGTTTTATTATAGTGATGTGTCGCATGTCGTGCTATTTCCTCACTTCATGTCCTTTGGGTTACTTCAAATTGATTGACACGTCTAAAATCTGAAAAAAAAATAGGTTTTATGTTTAGACGAAATGTATAACAAAGGTGTATATTTATTTCCCCTAACTAATACAGCATCTCTGTAACCTATGTAGCTTGAACACACTAGACTCCATAGGTGTAAAATTCCTTTGTCTTGATGTTCTTTTCTTTACAAATAAAACCATTACTTTGTTGCCGTATATTACCGATTTGTTTTGTATATTTTTTTTTCCTTTCGTCCGCCAAGAATTCAGGAGTAGTCATGACACCAAATATGGCACATCTGACTGATTTTTGCATAAAGGCTCATGTTCCTTATCCACCAGTGGCCATTGCCATTCAGGCATTGCTTTGCTTATTCATTCTTGCAATACTTCCTGTTCTGCTCCAATAGAAGAATCATAATTCATACAGCAGACATTGCTGGAAAGCATTTAGTAGTAGTGACCACTCAAAACATGTATGCAATTTATAGTGATCTTTTGTAGCAATTTTTGATATGCCAACTTTTTAGATTTTGACAACTTTTACATTCTAAGTAGAATGCATTGATCCTATAATTTTCCACCTTAACTTGTTAGTATAAAACATTATGTGTTTATTGTATTATTATGAACCTTATAGTTTCTTAAATATTCACATGTTCAATTGATAGTTTGAAACACCACATGTTCAACTGATAGTTTGAAACACCACATGTTCAGGAATAGTTTGAAATACCAGATGTTCAATTGATAGTTGAAACAACACATGTTCAGGCATAGCTTAAACACCACATTTTCAGGCATAGCTTAAACACTACATGTTCAAGATAGCTTAAACACCACATGTGCAGGCATAGCTTAAACACCACATGTTCAGGGATAGCTTAAACACCACATGTGCAGGCATAGCTTAAAACACCACATGTTCAGAGGTAATTGAAACACCACAACTTTCAGTATCCTATAAATATGTTTTCAAGAGACAAGAAGACCAACTGCAGTAATGACCTAGTGCTTCTATTGAAACAAACTTGGGTGAAGAATTGAACAATAAACAAATAGTACAGGTCTATAACCCCAGCTAGTGCTATTTCTAGTAGTTCTGATGTTATTATGTTACAATAATGTTTCATGACATTTCTTATCATCACTCTTATAATCTCATTTTGTTGAGGATATCCTCTTTCATCAGTAGACTAATCATTTTGGTTATATCAGGGAGTATGACCATTAGAAAAATATATCACAAAGTAGTCAAGAATGTTTAGAAATCATCTCCAAAAGTATTTATATTATACACAGTCATTAATTTTTTGATGTGTCATTACTTTTTATTTATTTATTGTTGTATTTGACTTTTGCTTGCACCATAATTAGAATAGATGATGTATTATTAAATAAATTAACATAATTGCGATGATCTGATAGTCTTTATTTGTTTCTTGGAATCTAGTTTCCGGAATTGTTTCTTAGTGTAAAATCAATTCTCGTTTTGTTGCCTTTTTTTAAAAGTATTTTTTGTATTTTAATATTCTTCTTCTTCTTTGCGTTCGTTCTTTACGACCAATTTTAATAACTCTTTGTGGTATGTTTGATCTTTGCCAAGAACGTGTATACGTTGCACATTGGTAGGTAGGACCCTAAACGCATAGACTTCTACACGTTTAGGACACATGCATCCGATTTCAACCAAACATCTTTAGTCGCCTCTTACGAAACGCTGGACACTTAACAGTGGTTCTATTCTTTACACCCAAATTTGGGCCCCGGTAACCACTCGGGCGGGTATTTTATTATTTTTAATCATTGTCATCAAATAGCTTGTCCTGATCAGAACTTTGCCACCCCAACAGTCCTTCGGAATTTCTCTATCTTTCATGGACAGATGTTCCACCTCTGCAGCCGTCATGTTCAAACTATCAGTTACATCCTGATCCATCTTCTCCGTGGTCTTCCTCTTCTTCTTTTCGCCGGTAAAGAGTGCCTCCTTATTTTTAAAGAGGGAGTTAATTAGTGAATTCTTTATTTTAAAAATAATTCTTAAGTTATCTCCCTTATACTGATAACCTGTCGAACTGATTATTCACCAAAATAAACATCTGGTTTGCTTCATCCTTCGCTCTTGGACAATGCTCGTTTATTAGTACATATGAATATAAGTTACCCCGTAATCCTTAACGCATATGCAGACTTAACTTAACCGCATTGTTAGCTTATTCGGTTGTGAAAAGTGACTAATTTCCTATAGCATTACTTTGGTGTTGTCAACCATGTTGGCAGGCTGTTCACATTTCCACCATAGCTTGATATTTGTTGGTGGATATTGTATCAGAACTCATATTGTGTGAACAATCTGGATAATCTAAACCGACACTTCTATTAATTCTACTTCACTAAAACTTCTGCTGTTACCACACTGTATTAATCATGATGAGGCTACTACTAATACTGATGCTACTACTTTTTCCTTCTTCTCCGAACGCTCCATATCGAACCCTTGTTAAACCACTCTTTGTGATTTGTATCTGATCTAATCCTAAGAGTGATTGTATATTGTGCCAGTTATGCGCCTACAAGTAGGCCAGTACATCCGATTTATGCGACGATTTGTTTTACAAGGGTAGCTTCTCTGGGCCCTTTACCTTAGTCGCCTCTTACAACATGCCCTGTAGGTCGCAGTGCTACTATTCTGTGCTCTGCTTGCGGGCCCCGGCAATACGCAGTCGGTAGTTACTACTAATACTGCTACTACTACTGATACTAGTACTAATACTAATACTGATAATACCACTAATACTCTTTTAAGACTACTACTTATGATACCACTAATACTGATGATACCACTAATACTGATGATACCACTAATACTGTTGATACCACTAATACTGATACTAAGTTTAATACTGATGTTAATACTAATACTGATGATACCACTAATACTGATTCTAATATTCTAATACTAATACTGATAATACCACTAATACTGATGCTAAGACTAATACTGATGCTAAGACTAATACTGAGGATACCACTAATACTGATGATACCACTAATACTGATAATACACTAATACTGATGATACCATTAATACTGATTACACTACTGATGATACCACTATTACTGTTGCTAACACTGATACTAATACTCATAAAAAAAGTAAAGGAACCCTATCATACCTCGTGATACATAGGTCAATACAGTGTTAGGCCTGTATTTTCATTGACCGTCGGCACACGATGGCTGATGTGGTCAGCATCACGCCGGCCACCTTTACTTCCCAGAGCATGTCTGGTACCCAGTTGAGGCTGGGTCGACCTGAGAGCCGTCGCGGTCGGGAAAAATTCCACGCGCACTGCGGGAGTTGAACCCAGACCACCAGCCTTGAGAAGCGAGTTCACTAACAACTACGCTACCGCGGCTTTCCACTAATACTCATGATACTACTAATGCTGCTACTGTTACAAGTTCTCCTTTTGTTGATGTTCTATGTTTACAGCTGACATAAATATTTATATTACTGCTGCTATTGTTATAACTACTGCATTTTGTAATCTAGTATTTTCTAGAAGTATAAATTTGTAATGTTATCATTCTATGATACACATTTTGTAATCTAATTTTGTTGGAGATAATATTGTAACATATCTTATAGAATGTTGGAGATAATATTGTAGCATATCTTATAGAATGTTGGAGATAATATTGTATCATGTCTTATAGAATGTTGGAGATAATATTGTATCATATCTTATAGAATGTTGGAGATAATATTGTAGCATATCTTATAGAATGTTGGAGATAATATTGTAGCATATCTTATAGAATGTTGGAGATAATATTGTATCATATCTTATAGAATGTTGGAGATAATATTGTAACATATCTTATAGAATGTTGGAGATAATATTGTAGCATATCTTATAGATGTAATATTGTAGCATATCTTATAAATGTAATAATGTAGCAGTCTTAGAGATGATCAAAGAACATCAAAGCAGGCATTGAAGTGGGATACAAAATGTTCAAGAAAGAGAGGACGACCTAGGGAGACACTGAAACGAACTTTGCTCTGAGAGGCTAGAAATATCGGTCTCGGTTCCATGGAGTAGATTGAGCGAGTTGCTCAGGATAGCGCGAAATGAGAAAATTGCTTGCAGGCCCTATATAACGTATAACGGAACGAGAGGAATGAGGAATTATGATATCTGATAGAATATTTGCAACAAGTACCGCAAAGTCGGAGTAAGACTCGCCTGAATGGCGAGGGACACTAGTCTTCTTCTTCCAACACTCCATATCGACCACAACTCTTTTGATTTGTATGTGATCCGAGCCTAAGAGCGATTGTACGTTGTGCCAGTTATGCACCTGCAACTAGGCCAGCACATCCGATTTCTGCGACGCATTTTATTTATTAGGATAGATTCACTAGGTCCTACATGTCGCCTCTTACGACATGCCTTATAAGTTGCAGTATTACTATTCTTTGCTTCCTATAGTCCCCGGCCATACACGGGCGTGGACACTAGTGATAAGGAAAGCATGCCTTCACGCAAAATGCAAGGCAGTGTTGGCGTATTACTCTTCATAACTACGCCTAAATTCATATTGGGTGGTAAGAAAAACAAAACTCAACAGATGAAATGTCAATTTTCATTTTTGTAATTGAAACACTTATTGTCAAGTTTCTGAAGTGCACATTATCTTGGAGATACTGCTGCTATATAACTCGAGACGGAATGCCATCTGTCTTTTAGCCGACAGTGCTGCTCCATGTAGTTATGTGTATGCGTGTCTGTGTGTATGTGTGTGCACATTTTCTGATGATAACATATCACTTAAAGTGTATTCTGGGAGGTTAGTCTGGCTTGACGCTGGCGGCATGATCATATGTTCTTTCATGCTTGCATTTCTCAGTATAGTTATTGTTTGACGTTGTGTGTGTTCTGTTGTGTAATCAGTTACAAAAATGTCGACTGTTTGATAGGATATTTAAATACATAAATGAGAATAATTATGTTGCCTGTCAAACTGAGAGAAATTCTCCTCTTCCTCATCTTCATCTTCATCATCATCATCATCATCATATGTTGTCAGCACATTCTTTGATATATTTTTGTCATGACCTTAGTCATGAAAGTTAGGATTTCTTTATGTCCTCAGAAATAATATGAGGTATTTGGCGTGATGGCGTCGGATGATCATATATATATATATATATATATATATATATATATATATATATATATATATATATATATATATATATATAATATGCCAGAGAGTTGGGAAATGGCTAAAGATATAAATAGTAAGTTTGAATGCATTTGAAAATAGCGAACATAAAATGGGACGAATTCAGGAGAAGTGCTGAAAGCAGATAAATGTCTGGTCAACTACTAGTAACAACTGTTATAAGAAGGAGAAGATAGAGATATGTTGGGCATGCCTTGTCAAGAAGAAATCATTAAAGAATATTAAAGCGTGCATTATCCAGGAAAAGACCTGCCGCCGTAACCAATATAGTGAGATGGTTGGGCTGAAAATAAATCAGAAGAAAACTGAAGTAATGACTCTGAACATAGCAACCCCAGCACCAGTCAAACTAGAAGGTAAAACCCTCCGAGATACAACCGCTTTCACATACCTTGGAAGTGTTATTAGCAATGAAGGAGGCGCTGGATCTGACATTAAAAACAGACTGAGTAGGCACGAAGTGCATTCATGACCCTTCAGACCGCCTTGAAATCTGCCCAATACAGCATCAGAACCAAGACTAGTATCTATAACAGCTGTGTACTGTCAACATTGCTGTACGGATCGGAATGCTGGAGAATGACAGAACAGGATATGTCCAGACTCTCCGCCTTTCATACAACTTGTCTGCGAAAAATCTTATGCGTGTACTGGCCGACTACTATCTCGAATCAAGAATTGCTTGCACGATGCCAACAAGAGAATATGGGCACTATCATCCGAAGACGACGCTGGAGATGGATTGGACATGTGATGCGCATGGAGACTGGCTCCGACACGAAAACTGCACTGAGATGGAAGATCTGAAGGAAATGAATCATAGCTGGAACACAATACAGAGGAAGGTCATGAACAGGGAAGAATGGTGTACGTTTGTTGCTGGCCTAAACGCCAAGGGCGTAACAGGCTAAAGAGAGAGAGAAAGCGTGCATTGAAGTGGGATTTTAAAGGTTCCGGAAAGATAGGACGCCATAGGGAACCCTGAAACGAACTTTGCTGAGAGAGGCAAGAAATATTGGACTCAATTCCATGGAAGATATTTAGCAAGTTGCCAAGACAGAACGGTATGGATACATTATTTGCAGGCTCTATTTTACGTACACCGGTACGCATCATTATCCACATCCTTGCCTGTGCAGAGCTTCGTCACCCTAACACTCCTTCAGAATTTCTCTGTCTCTCAGATCGGTTGTCCCTTCTCTGCTGCCGTAAGGCTCAAATCATCGGTCACATCGTGAATCCATCGTATTCTTGATCTTCCTCTTCTCTGTGCCTCTATAAGTCCTTTCACATGTGTTTATTTCAGCCCTCATGTTTTTTGTTATATTCTCATGTCCAAAATGCCTCACTTTTCTCATTTGAGTTAAGTAACGCTCTGGAATTGGAATGAAAGCCCTGAAATCCTACTCAGCCAGGAAGAACCGCTAAAATATCCACCAACCTTAAATCTGAAGAGAAAAATATGATTTACTACACTTTGTTTCCATTTCTGAGAATACGCCGAGAGATTGTATACTGTTTGGACAGAGGAATTCAGGCCGAACTGTCGCCACATGTGTGCATGCCAATGGGTTTTGTCTCTTAAAAGAAAAAAGAAAACTTGTGACCTTACTAAGTCAAACATGGAACATGTCCTTATGAAAACCACCATTTAACAAATCGGTCACCGCTCATCTGAGTCATCTTCTTCTTCATCGATCTGTGGTCATACGCTTAATTTACTGCTTCTTGAGTCAAAAGTATAATATCACTGATTTACAGGAAACCATAGTGCATACTTGTTTGTGGAAACCATAGTGCATACTTGTTTCCCTTTACCATTGAAACAACTAACAAGGGGGCGGGTCTCTGTAACTAAGTGGACCCTTGCCTTGCGATCCGAAAGTCAGAGGTTCGAATCTGGGTCGCGTATTTCTGTTCACGAGTGCAATTTTTTCCAGAAACCCTAGGATTGTTGCCGGAGCTACAAAGTTCGTGCTTTGAGCAATACTATCGGCAAACGGCGTGCCATTTCTACGGAGAGGGACCGAGTCAAACTGGGGCAATGAAGTCAATCCGTCAGCTTTAAACAACTAACAATAACATCAGAATTCATCATACCATTTCTCACATTTATCATTCCGCCACTTACTCCTACTTAGATCGTTTAGTTTGTGTAATCTCATATCATGAACCAAGTCTTTATGCACTATATATATATATATATATATATATATATGTTATAGAATCGTATTGATAAAACAAAACATCTGAGTTTTATTCGTTTTTTTAACACCACATTGAAATAACTTATTTTCTGTGGGAAAATGTATTTGTGTAGTGGTCTGTGCTGTTGTCTATTAACTAAATTAAGTAAGGCGTTATATGGTTAAGCAGTTTTCGCGGGTTGAGGGTGAGTAATAACATCTTGAACAAATGATGACGATTATATTGAACAGAGAACACCTGTAGAATCCCATTTCTGCACTTTCTTTCTCTCTGTTTGTATTGTAGACATTTGCTGGTGAACTCTTTAGCGAAGTGGTTAAGACGTTTGCTGGATCTCTTGAAGTGGTTAAGACGTTTGCTGGATTCTTTGCGAAGTGGTTAAGACGTTTGCTGGTGATCTCTTTAGCGAAGTGGTTAAGGAAGTTTGCCTGTCGTTCTGAAGGTTTAGTTAGAATCCGGATCGAGTGACATGTGCAATTTTTATGACGTCCTAACTTGTTGCTGGAGCTACGGAGCTTGTGCTTTTTTGCAACAGTCTGGGTAGATGGCTTGCTATTTCTGCCGACAGGGGCGTGATCATATCGGGAAACCCGATGCATTTAAGTCAATCCTTCACATTTAGATATTGCTTGTTCATCTTCTTCGATGTAGTCTCTTGGTTTGAAACTTTTGTTGGTATGTTTTTTGTAATGTTTTTACAGCAAAGCTTCCATGTCTGAGTATTTCGTGCCAGTACATTTGTAGAGGAGATAGGTAGATGATAGATAGAGAGAGAGAGAGAGAGAGAAGGAGAGAGAGAGATAGGTAGAGAGAGAGTAGGTAGAGAGAGAGAGAGAAGAGATGAGGTAGAGAGAGAGATAGGTGAGAGAGGAGATGGTAGAGAGAGAGTAGGTAGAGGCGAGATATAAGAGAGTAGAGAGAAGGTAGAGAGGAGAGATAGGTAGAGAGAGAGAGAGAGAGAGAGAGAGAGAGAGAGAGAGATAGGTAGAGCGGTGCGAGGGATGACTGTCCAGCTTCGAGTTTTTCTACCTAGATTTTTTTTGTGTAAACGTGTCCTTTTTACTCATTCAGGCGTAACCGCCCTATTCCCCCACCCCTCTCCCTCCACCCGTATACAGATCCACGAATTTTAACACAGTACAGTCTTGTTCAAAATAAGCAGTTGTGAAAGTAAACTAATCTACTATATATATAAAAATGGATGTTTGTCTGTTTGTTTGTTACTTATAGACTCGGAAACTACTGAACAGATTTAGCTGAAATTTACAGGATATGTTTGTTATAATGTCGGGATGCTACCTGTCATAGTTTGAAATAGGTAGCGCTGAAGCTTTTCGAAAAAAATCGAAAACACGCTTATTTCATCGAGAGTTTCTAAGTTTGTTTACAATTTGCTATGAAAGTTTCCGGAAGTCTACGGTATACACATTAATATATACACAAGATTCGATGACGTATGTTTTAAAACTATGGAAACCTCGATTTTTTCATAGCATAAAATAATCGTTTCAAGGCAATTTTATAAACAAGCTGAAGTTAAAATACGCAATCCAGGTTTGTTTCTTCATAGGATTTCTACTCATTTCGAATTATGATAAGAGAAATATCAACTGGGACGCGACATTAGTAGCAATGAAGCAGTATGTCAACTGGGACGCACCACTAGTAGCAATGAAGCAGTATATCGACTGGGCGTAATTCAATTTTTGTTAGAGCGTAGCAACGGGCGCAGGGTACAGCTAGTTATATATATATAACTGACAACAAACGCGATGAGAAGAAGATGAAAATGACTTGAAAATGTGTGTAGAATGCTACTATGTACTTTAGCAAAAACAGATCTCTCCAATGGACAACAGACGAAATGTGAAGAAGACAACAGACGAAATGTAAAGAAGATAGCAGACGAAATGTGAAGAAGGAGCAGACCAAAGAAACCATGGAGAAGGAAGATGGAGAGGGAATGAAATAGTGTGGATAGAAAAGCAGCAAACTTGCAGTAATAAGGGTCACTTATGAATGGTCTATGTATCAACTATGACATTGTTAGGATATATATATATTCTTGTTCATGTTCCTGAGTGAATTCTTGGTGGACATTTTTTATATATCCGTACACCATAAGGTCCAATATTGCAATTCATGTTTTTGTTTGTATTTTTATATTTTTTTTATTTGGACAAAACTAAAAGACAATGAAGCTAGAGAAGAAACGAATCATGATTACGCGATGGACAAAACTAAAGACAATGACAGCTAGGAAAGAAAGGAATATTTTAGATTGGACAAAACTAAAAGACAATGAAGCTAGAGAAAGAAACGAATCATGATTACGCGAAAAATCGTGTGATACTACAAACTGATGAAGTGACCGTTGAAGTCCCTGTGTTCCGTGGGGACAAGAAACATTAAATAGTAGTGGATGTCTGTATTGTCTTGACAGTTGAAATGATCAACGTACTGAGAAACGTATTGCCGACTGCTAGTTAGAAAGGGCGTCAACTTGACGAGGGTAAAGCGAGCTTGGGAACACTTTTTCTGCATAAGACTTTTCAATATTCGTGTTATATTTCAATGAATTGACTAAAGATTATCAACTTTGTTACAATTTAGATTAGCCAGAGAGACGAACCTTTATCAAAGAGACGCCAGATCGTCAACGAAATCTCAAACTGTATGTAAGCTGTCTGAGCTGGATTGTATTATGTCCCTTGTTTTGGTTCAGTTTCTCTCTTCGACTAACGTCCCACCGGCGTCATGGAAGGTAATGACGTCAGAGCTTGGTACGATAGAGAGAAGGAAACAGACAAACGGAGATTAGAGGGATTTGTAACTTCGAACGTATCAACCAACTATAGTGAGAAGTGTGTCAGCTTTCTATTGAACAACAATACAACAAATCGCCAGCTACAAACGCAGAAGTAGTCAGGGTGCTCAATATGGCACCTCTGACTGATTTTTGAGTAATATTGCTTTCTCTATTATCAATGCCTCGTCATTCAAGGGCTCAAACTGTGATGTATTGTAATTATTTTCAGTGAATATTCAGAAACGTATGTACGTCGTGTCTCCGTGCATTTTGGCTAAGTTTGTTCAACGGGAATTAGCGATGTGTTTCTAACGAAGGTGCTCGACTTCCTATTGGCCTTTAATCTAGGTCACTGTTCCTTCATTCTTCATCAACGCTCCATATCGCCACTTCGGGTAATGCAAGTTGAACCGCTGGTCAATAACACTGATTCTATGCATAGGCCACGATAGCAAGTGATAGTGCACAAGTAGCATGTGTGTAAGTGCACAAGATAGCATAGTGTAAGTGCAAGATAGCTGTGTGTGCACGATAGCATAGTGCAGTAAGTGCACAAGATAGCATATGTGGTAAGTGCTTACGATAGCATAGTGGTAAGTCACGATAGCGTAGTGGTAAGTGCACCGATACGCGAGTCGGTGAAGTCCACCTGCAATGGCGAGGACAGACAGAAGGGTAAGTAGGCTCAGCAATCTGTCAGAAGCGCCAATCAGGCGTACATGCATGGCTACGCCGAAATCAAGGGGCGAATGCAGCAGAAGAATCACTGATTCTTATCGGTGCTGGACTAAGTTTATAGTGGAAGGTGTACATTTGGTCTGACTATAGGTATTCAAATTGATCCCAGTTAAATTGGCTTATCAGAAAAATGATGTGAATGAAATGCGTGTTGTTTACCCATCAGCCATCTGTTCCGTTTCAATGCTAAAACGGACCTAACACTGTATTCTAAGATACATCATGGATCAAATAGACGAGAGCTAACTGTTAGTAACCTCGGTTCTAAGCTATGATCCGGTTCAATTACAGTGAATTTGTTCCGATCGAATGACATAAAGTTAACCTCGTAGAATTTGGACATGCACGGAAAAGCACTGGAAGTAAGACGGTGGACGTGATGTTGACCGACCTACCTTCGAAGCCGAGGTCAATTAAAATATCGACCTAACACTGCTTACAATATACTTCGATATATATGAAAAGGGATCATTTTACCTATAAAAATGGTCCTTTTACATATAAAAGTCATTTTTACCTATGAAAATGGTCCTTTTTTATAACCCACAAACACAGTATATTATAGGTCATCCACCATTTTGTCGACAGTGGTTTTCAAAGAACAGTTCTGTCAGTCTTGAGTGGGGTGGTGGACAGATGTTATCATGTTAATTTCTGAGTTTTTTTTGTCCGTTTGTGTGGTCAATTTCCATCATTACATCAGAAGCCGAACACTGTAATACACTAGAGGCCCAGGTTTGGCGGGTAAGGGACCCGGTAAAAGAAGACAAGTGGATCAACGAATGCGTAATACTAGTACGTTAGTGACTGAGCAGACCGACGTGAGCCTTGCCTTCATTAAGGATTCACACGTTCTCACGGACGAATGGTCATTCAGTTCTGTCACCCCCTGAACACTGATTCACAAAATCCCTGTTTGCTATAGTAGTCCATTGTCCATTGCTTTCAGAGCTCAGTCGCGGCGGCACCTGTTTAATAGACCAAGGAAACCAATGGCGTCTTCCGGTTTAAATAGTAATCTAGTCAACACTGTTGATATCCTCCATGGGGCAGGTATTAATGTGACCATTTCTGTATTTCTTTGTTGTTGTTTTTTTTTAAAGTCTGGGTTATCTTCAGCGTCCTGCTGTGCTCACCAAGAAAGGGTATCTATGGCGTAGAGGTTAGGTGCTCGCTTCCCATTTCAAAGGTACTCGGTCTGCTTCCTCGTGGAGCCATCGAGATATTATTCCAGAGATCCCTGATCGTAGTGTAGGTGATGTCGAGTTCCTAGCCCTACTGGAGACGGGCAATAAAACGTAGGTCCCATGTTCAATTAGCTCTTGCAAAAGAACCATTGACAGTTCAAAATCAAGAACAGGCTGGAAAGCTGCTGCCCAAGCAAAATGTATTTAAAAATTTCAAAAATAAAATCCCTACCATAATATCTTCACCCTCTTCTAAATTACACCGGGACCCTCGTCGGTGCTACGGAGTTCGTGCATTGTTGTTAATATTTTTGTGTGTAAGAAATAGATCGGATCACACATGGTAACTCACCGAAGTGCAGTGATGATGTCAATCAATCAATCACCATCAATATCTTTCCAGTCATTAACTTCGAACATTGGGATGGAGATTGAAACATCTATGGATCTTTCCGGAGTATTGTGATGATAGTACTGTGATGGTAGTACTGTGATGATAGTACTGTGATGATAGTACTGTGATGATAGTACTGGGATGATAGTACTGTGATGGTAGTACTGTGATGATAGTACTGTGATGATAATACTGTGATGATAGTACTGTGATGATAATCCTTACTAATCACAAATTCCGATCAAGCTTCTGAGTTTTTCAGAACTAATGCCACTGTTCTGTTTACGTTTTTCAATATAGTTCTCTGCTTTATTTGCTCTCAATATTTCCTGCTTTCACATGTTGTACATGTCCTGATATGGAATTCTTGTCTACTTCCTCTTTGTGTTCGTTCTTTACGACCAATTTTAATACTCTTTGTGATATGTTTGATCTTTGCCAAGAACGTGTATACGTTGCACATTGGTTTGGTAGGCCCCTAAACGCATAGATTTCTACACGTTTAGGACATGTGCATCCGATTTCAGCCAAACCTTCTTACTCGCCTCTTACGACATGCAGGTAACAGTGGTTCTATTCTTGACACCCCAATTCGGGCCCCGATAACCACTCGGGCAGTCTTGTCTTCTTTTCTCTAACCTTGTTTTATCTCACAGTGTCAGGATAAGGAGAGGTTTCTAGAACGGGCTTTTGTGTGTGCTTTATAAACAGTGGTTTTTTGGTCGCTTCTGTCATCTATTAGGTCCACCTTTTGTACGGACGACCTTTTTGCTTTGTATTCACTGTATCGCAGTAACATTGGTCTTTGAGGCGAAGTCTGTTGGTAATCCGCTTATGTGGCCGAACCATTTAATTTGTGCTTTTTTCTTGATAAAGTTCCGTACTAATGTTGTACCCACTTCGTACCTGATGTCTTCATTTCTAAACCGGTGTCTTCTTGGATAGAAATGAAGACATCGGAGAAGTGAATCTGATTCCCCCTTCATTATTTACCCTCTTTTGCTTGCTTTAAAATACTTATTATGTTGTAAAATACTGGACGCGTCTATTATGTGTTTTGAATGTACACTTTTTCTGTGATAGCAACCAAAGTCTCACTATGTTTTGTTTGGAAATAAAACTGCGCTAGTTTATGATTGTTGTTTTGTTTGAGTGAAGCAGACGAGTAGCGTCACTGAACGGCGGTGTCATGTATCTATCACGGTCAGTTTCTATAGTCATGTCTGGATATTGTTTACTTAATCGTCTCACCACTTTGTCGCCTTCTTGTTTTCTTCCCCATTGAAATCTAGAGATTTCATTGATTTGTTGTATTGTTGTTCGACAGAAAGCTGACACACTTCTTACTATAGTTCGAAGTTACAAATCCCTCTAATCTCCGTTTGTCTGTTTCTCGTTCTCTCTATCGTACCAAGCTCTGACGTCATTACCTCCATGACGCCGGTGGGACGTTAGTTGAAGAGAGAAACTGAACCAAAACAAGGATATAATACAATCCAGCTCAGACAGCTTACATACAGTTTGAGATTTCGTTGACGATCTGGCGTCTCTTTGATGAAGGTTCGTCTCTCTGGCTAATCTAAATTGTCACAAAGTTGATAATCTTTAGTGCACCCATTGAAACATACACGAATTTTGAAAAGTCGTATGCAGAAAAATTGTTCAAAAACTCGCTTTACCCTCGTCAAGCTGACGCCCTTTCTGACTTTCAGTTGGCAGTACGTTGATGATTTCAGCTGTCAAGACAACACAGACACCCATTACTATTTAGTTCTTCTTGTCCTCACGGAACACGGGTACTGCAACGGTCACTTCATCAGTTTGTAGTATTATCTGATTTTCGCGTCTTCATGATTCATTCTTTTCTCTAGTTTCATTGTCTTTTTTTTACTTTTTTCAAAATTATATTTAATTTGTAAAGTTAAGAAAATTGTAAATTATCATCGTTGTAATGATTTTTGTATGTTAAATTATAACTATATGCATAATAAGCTGAACATCAAGGAGTATTAGTTCATAAACAACATCGTGTCTTGGACACTGAAATAGTGTGTTAACATTAACTGATTTGTTCCCTAAACCACTGAGAACCACGGGAACCATCAGTGTGCATACTCTTCGATATCTTTTGGGGGTGCAATGACGTCAGTTTAGTAACCAATAATCAATAACTGAGAGCGTCATAGTGTATTTGTTTTATAATGATTTTTAATCAAATCCATTTACCTAGAAAATGGTATATTACTAATAAATATCGGTTAATAATTAAGAAAACTACCACTAAATTTGTACATACACCTCATCATCATCAAGGTGCGTATCCTTTATAGGACGTTGCTCTCTTTGCAGCCATCTGAAATTCACTCTGTCTCTAGCTAGTTCACCCACTTCGTCGATGGTCATATTCATGGTTTCTTTAATATCTTGTAGCCATCTTCTTCTTGGTCTGCCTCTGCGTCCTGGGACCCTGCCCTCTAGTATTGTTCTTTCTAGGTTATCGTGACGCTTGATGTGACCAAAGTATGTAATTTTTCTGTATAGTATGTTGTTTATCAGCCAATTCTCTTTAACATTTAGCTCTTTCAGGACATCAGTGTTCTTTCTTTTTTCTGTCCATGGTATTCGTAGGATCTTTCTGTAGCATTTAGTTTCGAAGGACTGGATTTTCGTTCTTAATTTTACATACACCTGCAATGGGAAAATATGACAAATTTAATTCAGCAACAACCTGTTTTCTCAATTCAGTAGCTAATCAGTTAAACGATACAGTGATTATTAGTGAAAGCAACAAGACAAGGGGTGGTTCGAGGAGCATGTGACATTAAAGACACATTTAACATGACAATTTATGAGACATTAGAACTGGCTAGAGACTAAGAATCTATCAGGTTGGGTTGTGAGAAGAGCGACATTCTGCAAAGGACATCTACAGAACGTTGCATTAAATGTATTTTTTTCTTCTTTTTTTCCAAGGAATAGAAAAACCTTTATCTATGTAATTAAAAAAGTTAATTGCATATCCTTTACAGGAATTTTCGAATAATCCCAGCTTTTAACGCTGTTTGTGATTTTTCTAGGCATTATTACGTTCAGTAGTTTGCCATGGCTTTCTGAACGGGTGGTGCCATCGTCCTTTGTAAAAATCCACGCGAAACAATTTGCAACCCAATGATCCGCAGCGTGTTTCAACTCAAACCTCAGATTAATAGACCGTGTCACTTCCCAACACAACGCCACCATATTAGTAATAGACCACAAAAATGTTATACCACACCATAGTATTAGTTTACCCTGCGGTATTCCCATATACCTAGTATTAGTTTGTCCTGCTGTATTCCCATATACCTAGTATTAGTTTGTCCTACAGAGCTACCATACCTTATATTAGTAAGGCCTTGCCAGGCTGCAAGGGAGCCAATGATAGTAACACTGCGACCTACAAGGCATGTCGTAAGATGCGACTGATGTAGGACCTAGGAAGCTACCCTAGTAAATAAAAGCAACGCAGAAATCGGATGTGCTGGCCTACTTGTAGACGCCTAACTGGCACAACGTACAATCACTCTTAGCTCAGATCACATACAAATCACAAAGAGTGGTTTAACAAGTGGTCGATATGGAACGTTCGAAGAAGAAGATTTACAAATGTGTGTATGCATTGTTGCTATATCTTTGTAAAATGATGTTTTCGTTTCTACCACTTCGATGTAAACCTGATTGTCTTCCATGCCCATGTGAATGTATGTAAAATTATGTTTTCGTTTCTACCACTTCAATGTAAACCTGATTTTCTGTCATTTCCATATGAATTTGTGTGCGAATGCTGTGTACCTCTTCTAAAGCTTGTTTCACTCTTTTTTGTGTGATTTTCATTGGCACAGGAACGGAGCAATTATGGAGTGACCCGTTGCAGTGAAGTTGGAACCGTACTTATGAACTATTATGAACTATGTCTTAAGCGTGTTGGTTATTTTAAAACTTGTCCTACTGTCCTACCTTGAAGTTTTGATACACAATTTACCTTCTCTTCCTACTCAATGACGAACTCTCTTTCATAGTTTTATCTAAGGTACCTAAATCTCCTACTCAATGACGAACTTCTTTCTAGTTTTATCTAAGGTACCAAATCTCCTCTCAATGACGAACTCTCTTTCATAGTTTTATCTAAGGTACCTAAATCTCCGATTGCTTTTCTCAACCTTCTGTTGTTTTTGCAGGCTTGTCCCCCTTTCCTTTCTCATTTCTTCTTTGTTTGACTGAAGGTCGAACAGTCAGAGACATAAGGCGGGTAGAGGATGATCGGGTCCCAGCGAAAGGGCTCAAACTCAGGTGTGAGAGAGTGATGGGATTGTCGAAAGTCTGGAGCTCGCTCTTTCTTCTTTAAACCTGTTCATTCTTAGTGACAGATTGCGCGTCCCAACTTTCAAGGTCGCACTCACACGCGCGCATGTACAGACGTTCTCTTGACCGAAGTCACATAAGAGCCAGAGTTGGACACATGCTGTAGGTCAAGGACACGGTTGATAAATAGTTCATCTCAATTGGATGCAGATATCACGTTTATTTTTCAGTGTCTCCTCTTTCTTGCCCCTCCTTGATTTTTTACTTTTGGTATGAACTTTGTTTTATTTGAATAGTTGGATAGATAGATCGATAGAGGAAACAATGAATGGCGGTAAGAGGAACACATGTTCTCATCTTCACTTAGAAAACCAGATTTATATTTTAGCCAATGCTTTGTTTTCTTCAATTGAATACCATAATGAAAGTCTTTAAAAAACCACCAAAAAACAATTAAATGTTTGTATGGCTTATCATTTGATGCGGATTAGCGAAGTGCGTAGAGCTTTGGCAGTTTGAGCCGGATGTACAAGGTTTGAGAGTTGATTATTCGCACCTGACGTTCTGTAAGTGAGCAAAGGAATAGATACATGTACCTACTGTATACATGGGTATCGAAATGAGAAATGACAGGTATTTCATCTTTTTTTCTTTTCTACAATCCTGTTTTGTCTCTCAGTGTCAGGATAAGAAGAGATTTCTCCAATCCTGTTTTGTCTCACAGTGTCAGGATAAGAAGAGATTTCTGAATACCAGTTTGTCTTCAAAGTGTTTTGTCGTTCTGATCAGAGATTTCTCCATTCTGTATCTTTGCATCACAGATGTCTGAGGATGAAGTGTTTTCTCAATCCTGTTTTGTCTCACAGCGTCAGGATAAGAAGAGATTTCTAGAACGAGCCATTGTGTGTGCTTCATAAATGGTGTATTTCGTCGTCTCTGTTATCTCAGAGGTCCATCTTTTGCGTGGCCGCATTTTTGCGTAGTATCCTTTGCATGAGAGCAGCATTGCTCTTTGAGGTGTATTGTCTGTTGGTAATCTGTGTATGTGGCCGGACCATTTAATTTGTTGTTTCTTGATGAAGTTCAGTACTGATGTTGTGCACACTTTTTTCTGATATCTTCATTTCTCAACCGGTCTCTTCTTGTTACCCCAGCATTCTGCGTAGACACTTCATCCCTGTCGTGACTAGTTTTCTTCTGTCATTTGATGTCACCAGCGTCCAGGTTTGGCAATGATAGCATAATATGGGGAGAAAGATTGTGTCGAACATTGCTCTTTTTGTGTTCATGGTGACATGTTTGAATTTTAAAATTGGCACCAGTTGTCCTATCATTTGATTTGCTTTGTTACATCTGTGTTGGATTTCATTAATTATTCTTTCGTTTGCTCAAAAAATGCCCCCTAGGTATGTAAAGTCTTTGACTAGTTTTAATGGGAGATTATCGATGGTGTTTTCCTCTCTAGCAAATGTCATTACTTCATATCTTGCGAAATGCAAAGACTACGGGATATGTCTATCTTTTTTTTTCTTCATAAAATATCGTGTCATCCTCATCATCAAATATCGTGTCATCCTCATCATCAAATATCTCATCCATCGTGTCATCCTCATCATCAAATATCGTGTCATCCTCATCATCAAATATCGTGTCATCCTCATCATCAAATATCATGTCATCCTCATCATCAAATATCCTGTCATCCTCATCATCATTGGGTGCCGTGCTTGTTGTCGTTGCGTCGTAGAGTCATCGGCATATTTTTCCAAGGATCCCTGATCACAGTGTAGGTAAGATCCAGTTCCTAGTCATATCGGAGACGGACGATAAAACGTATGTCCCGTGTTCAAGTTGAGCACGTAAAAGAACCCTAGGCAGTTCAAAATCGAGAAGAGCAGACTGGAAAGCTGCTGCCCGGGCAAAGTTTAGTATAAAAATTAAATTCCTACAAAATATTTTCAACATCTTCTAAATTACATTGAGACCCTCGCCGGTGTTACAGAGTTCGTGCACTGTCCCTGAGATCTTTCTGTGTAAGAAAGAGATCAGACAACACATGTTACCGATGTGCAATGATGATGGTCATATGACTGGATTATGAATCTCCACAACGCTGTTGTGTCTTAATCTTGTATTGCCACTGTTTTGTTGCTTACTCTTACCTACGACAGGATGTTATCATGACCATTATCTTCTTTCTCTTTATTTATATTATTGTCTTATTGAAAAGAAGAAGAAGAGGACAAACAATGAGGAAATTAGAAGAACAGTCGGAAAAATACCTGTTGTTAGATTCATTGAGAAAACAGAGACTCAAATGGTTTGGCTACTTGGTGAGAATGACCGAATACACTAGTTGCAAGAGTTTACAACCTGAATGTGGAATCATCAAGAGGAAGGTCAGACCAAGAAAAATATGGATTTGTGGGATTACAGACATCTTAAAACTCCACACTACCACAGTATATGGACCGAGCGTGCATTATCTCGGAAACCGATCATCAGTTAAACCTGCAACGCCTAACGACAAAAAAGCACAGAAGGACACAACATATCAAGCGACCGAGCGTGCACTATCTGGGAAACCGATCATCAGTTAAACCTGCTACACCTAACGACAAAAAAGCAGAGAAGGACAAAAGAAAAGAAAGAAGATTGTCCTCCCTCTTCCCTCCCGTAATGTTTACCACTGTCCTGTCAACAATGTGTTTCTAATCAATGTCTTCGCATTACTTACCCAAAAAAAACCCCGACGAAAACATCACTTGGGTGTGTTTTTAAGAAGGCCATTTTACAATTTACGTTATTCATTACGTCTACATTAACCCTTTTAGCAATATCATGTAACAGATGAGCACTTTTTACCAACTTGGTCTTCCAGCATTCTTCTTCTTCTATTCCACCATTTACTTCTTTATAGAAGTGTTGGGGGTGAAACGTAGTGATCTTGTGTGTGCTTTTTTAAATGCACTTTGTAAGCTGATATTCATGTTCGTAAGGCTGTTCTTGATGCCGTCGCTCCATATTTTGCGTGGTCTTCCTCTTGCTTTGTACTCATTATACTTTTTCTGTGTGGCTCTCTGTGGTAGGCGATACCAAGGCATTCTGGTCAGGTGTCCAAACCATTTAATCTGTTGTTCTAGTAATAATAGAAAATGTACAATATTTCTTTGATTCTTAGACGTATCATCTAATTTCAGCATCACCAGCATAAAAACATCAATAATATTAGCAAATATACAATATGTTTTTGATTCTTAGACGCATCACTTAATTTCAGCATCTCCAGCATAAAAACATCAATAATATTAGCAAATATACAATATTTTTTTGATTCTTAGACGCATCACTTAATTTCAGCATCACCAGCATAAAAACATCAATAATATTAGCAAATATACAATATTTTTTTGATTCTTAGACGCATCACTTAATTTTAGCATCACCAGCATAAAAACAATGATCACCTGTGTTGTTCCGGGGCCCGCAAAGGAAGCAAAGAATAGTATCACTGCGACCTACAATGCATGTCGTAAGAGGCGACTGATGTAAGCCCTAGGGATGCTACCCTAGTAAATAACAAGCAACGCAACAATCGAATATGCTGGCCTACTTGCAGGCGCATAGCTGGCACAACGTACAATCACTCTTAGGCTTAGATCACACGCAAATCACAGAGAGTGGTTGACAAGTGGTCGATATGGAGCGTAGGAAGAAGAACACATTGATTATACGAAAGATGATCATCAAGTAGCATATCACTTGTGGAACGTCGCTTTCATCACAACCGTCTGAAAAACTCTCTGTCTCTAGCAAGTTCTCTTGCCACCTCCAGCGTCATGTTCAAGGTTTCTTTGATGTCCTGCTGCCACCTTCGTCTAGGTCATAGATTCCCAAACTTTTTCGGCTCACAGCCCACTTTGCACAACATAAACTTTGTAACGCCCCCTCCATATTATAAGTTTGCCACGCCCCCCTCCATATTATAAGTTTGTCAACTCCCCCTCCCACATACATACATGCTCTATTTTCTTTTTGACATAGAAAATTGATATATATGTCTGTCATACATAGTCAATTTTCAAATGATTATATACATGAAATAGAAAATTGATGAAAAAATGGATCATGTAGGACGGGCATAAGATTAATTAAATTGCAGAATTTAAATTTTAAATGATTATTCAATCGCAAAATCACGAAAATAATTTATTTTAAAATATTTAGAATTAATTTAATCTTTAAGGAGCTACCGACCCCTAATAGACTGAACACCCCCACATTCTTCTGAACCCACTATCGCCCCCCCTAGAACGCTTCAGCAGCGCCCACTGGGGTGCGGTACCGCCCACTTTGGGAAACGCTAGTCTAGGTCGTCCCTGCCTCGTACTTCAGGAACCATGCCTTCTTCTTCTTCTTTGCGTTCGTTCTTTACGATCAATTTTAAACACTCTTTGTGATATGTTTGATCTTTGCTAAGAATGTGTATACGTTACACATTGGTTTGGTAGGCCCCTAAACGCATAGACTTCTACACGTTTAGGATATGTGCATCCGATTTCATCCAAAACCATGCCTTCCATTACCGTTCTCTCCAAACCACTGTGACGGTTAACGGGGCCAAAATATTTCATCTTCCGGGACATGATGTTATTTATGAATCAATGCTCCTTGATATTCAGGTCTTGTATGAGGTCTTTTTGTCTTCTCTGTCCGTGATGTTCTAAGAACGTTTCTGTAACACCTTGTTTTGAAAGCTTCCTATATAGTTCTTTAATATATGTGTTAAGGTCCACGATTCACATCCATATGTTGTATGTTGCCACAGAGAATATGCCTGCTCTCATAAGTCTTGATACGAAATATAAATACATAAAATAAAACACTGAAATAAATATATATATATATACAGAGTGTTCAACTTAAAAGCAGCCCGTGAATGGAGCTAATCTGGCATATATGTATGTAAATGAGAAGGTTCAGTTATGACGTAGAATAGGTCAAAGTTGTGTGACGGTGTGTAATTGTAGTGCGGGAAGGGGCGATAAACAAATGTGACGTAGGACGAGCTAGTCAGAACCGGTTTAAATAGTAAATAAACACAACTCAATGTGTACCTGGCAACTTTCGAATTGTCAATGGGGCTGCAATTATCTTGAACACCCTGTATATGAAACAGTGACATGGATCAGCTCTAACGGTATGATAAATCCGATCTGATATCATGCTACAGTATAACATCAGATGTGGTACTTAAATCGGAGCTTCTCTGTAAAATCTTAGTTTCCATTCTGTACACATTTGTATCCTGTTAGATAATATGTGTGTTCTTTGGTTGGCATTCAGATGTCCTACATGTTGCAGGGGCTTAACAGGGACGCGTGAAGAAGTCTACTTTATAAACAGCTGTATTAAGAAGTCTACTTTATAAACAGCTGTATGAAGTAGTCTACTTTATAAAACAGCTGTATAAATAAAGTAGTCTACTTTATAAACAGCTGTATAAAGTAGTTTATAAACAGCTTTAATATCTTTTATAAACAGCTGTATGAAGAAGTCTACTTTATAAACAGCTGTATGAAGAAGTCTACTTTGTAAACAGCTGTATGAAGAAGTCTACTTTGTAAACAGCTGTATGAAGTAGTCTACTTTGTAAACAGCTGTATGAAGTAGTCTACTTTATAAACAGCTGTATGAAGTAGTCTACTTTATAAACAGCTGTATGAAGTAGTCTACTTTATAAACAGCTGTATGAAGAAATCTACTTTCTAAACAGCTGTATGAAGAAAACAAACAAACAAACAGAACTGCATGAAAATGGGAGAATGGGGATGTAGTCGTGACATTGACAATGTGGTGATTGGGTTCAAGCCCTTAAGGTTCCGTAGTTTAGAGTCACCATCAAAATTCAGAGACAACTGTGCGAGCTCTCTGACCACCACTACTACAAACATCTGCCGATGTCACTGTTGGAACGCAGTGCTCAGAATGCACCAATCCAAGTAATTTCCGTTTTTAGTGACCGTGACCCGAACATAGTAACTGACACAGTACTGGCACAGGTCTCTTGCTATCTTTCATTTGACCATAGCCTCCGATAGCATACGACCGGCTGGCTCAGGTAAAAATTCTAGGAAATAAGACCACAACGGTCTCGGGACCACGCATTCCAGTATTGTTGTATAAAAAGGAATTCATTTAGAAAAACAACACAGCATGCTAAATCAAGGTTATATTATGTCACAAGTATTATTCATAATTTTTTATCTATAAATAACCACGGACTCATTTTTTTTTTTTCCGATCCAGAAGCACTTGAGCTTTTCAGCTCTTCGGCTCAGTGCCATGGACATCGTACCCTTCGTTCGTGCCACGAACACCGTGAATCTGGGAATCTGTGGCTTTTCTGCCTGCCCACGGAATGAACCCGACACGAGAGCGCACCACAGTAAATCGCTATAAAGCGCAACGTCGGGACCACGGATTCATATTGAGTAAAAATTTTAGAAAAACAACAGCTGCTATCAAGGTTATATAGTACCAGCCATTAAACAATTTTTTTCTTATAAGTCAGGCCTTTTTTCCGATCACAGATTGACTTGATATTTTAGAAATTCGTGCTGTGCATGTTGCATCGAATTCAGTTATCCAACATTTGTGTGAAATGAAATTTAGTTTGTGACGGATTTACCTAACAAATTCCATCAAGGTTGAAACCTAGCACACGACCATAGAATGAGTAAAAATTAGAAAAAGATACAGCACAGACAAAGGCAGAGACAGCCAGATTAAAAGGGAATTTGTATGAGAAGAAAGTGAAATTGTCAAGTTGTTGTGGTCACCGTTTACTTGATATTTAGAAACGATCTTGCAGTTTCGATCCAGACAGCTTTGTGAATTATTTATGTTTCAGGAGATTTGTTTCCTAGCATATCTCGATAGTAGTTTGAACCAAAGAAAGAACCAGTAGAGAGAAGATGAGATGAATCGACAGATCAGACAGACGATGCTGGAGAGAGACGAGAATAGGAGAAATTGATAGAAAATCAAGGATATGTCAAGTTTATGGCAAACGTTCATCTTATCAGAAGATCTAGTTCGAATCACAGATCATGGTCTGCATTAGTTATATTTTCAGATCTATAGTGTCACTCATTGATCTACGATCAGCTACCATTTCTTGAATCCATTGAATCACATCAGGATCCAATGTCAATCAATGATCACTATAAATCACTAATTGATAATGTCATACGACCATATGTCACTCATTGATCCTATAGTCACTCATGATCTCATACGTCACTCATGATCCTATAGTCACTCACTGATCCTATATGTCACTCATTGATCCTATATGTCACTCACTGATCCTATATGTCACTCATTGATCCTATATGTCACTCACTGATCCTATATGTCACTCATTGATCCTATATGTCACTCAATGATCCTATATGTCACTCAATGATCCTATACGTCACTCAATGATCCTATATGTCACTCAATGATCCTATATGTCACTCACTGATCCTATACGTCACTCAATGATCCTATAGTCACTCATGATCCTATATGTCACTCACTGATCCTATACGTCACTCACTGATCCTATATGTCACTCAATGATCCTATACGTCACTCAATGATCCTATATGTCACTCATTGATCCTATATGTCACTCAATGATCCTATATGTCACTCAATGATCCTATATGTCACTCAATGATCCTATATGTCACTCACTGATCCTATACGTCACTCAATGATCCTATATGTCACTCAATGATCCTATATGTCACTCACTGATCCTATATGTCACTCAATGATCCTATATGTCACTCAATGATCCTATACGTCACTCAATGATCCTATACGTCACTCATGATCCTATAGTCACTCATGATCCTATATGTCACTCACTGATCCTATAGTCACTCAATGATCCTATATGTCACTCATGATCCTATATGTCACTCAATGATCCTATCGTCACTCAATGATCCTATACGTCACTCATGATCCTATAGTCACTCACTGATCCTATATGTCACTCATTGATCCTATACGTCACTCATTGATCCTATACGTCACTCAATGATCCTATACGTCACTCAATGATCCTATATGTCACTCAATGATCCTATACGTCACTCAATGATCCTATACGTCACTCATTGATCCTATAAGTCACTCACTGATCCTATATGTCACTCAATGATCCTATATGTCACTCATTGATCCTATAAGTCACTCAATGATCCTATACGTCACTCATTGATCCTATAGTCACTCATGATCCTATACGTCACTCAATGATCCTATACGTCACTCAATGATCCTATATGTCACTCACTGATCCTATACGTCACTCAATGATCCTATACGTCACTCAATGATCCTATACGTCACTCAATGATCCTATATGTCACTCATTGATCCTATACGTCACTCAATGATCATACGTCACTCATGATCCTATACGTCACTCACTGATCCTATAAGTCACTCAATGATCCTATACGTCACTCAATGATCCTATACGTCACTCATTGATCCTATACGTCACTCAATGATCCTATACGTCACTCAATGATCCTATACGTCACTCAATGATCCTATACGTCACTCAATGATCCTATACGTCACTCAATGATCCTATACGTCACTCAATGATCCTATACGGCACTCAATGATCCTATATGTCACTCACTGATCCTATACGTCACTCAATGATCCTATACGTCACTCACTGATCCTATATGTCACTCAATGATCCTATAGTCACTCACTGATCCTATACGCACTCAATGATCCTATAGTCACTCATTGATCCTATCATCACTCAATGATCCTATAAGTCACTCAATGATCCTATACGTCACTCAATGATCCTATACGTCACTCAATGATCCTATATGTCACTCACTGATCTATAGCACTCAATGATCCTATATGTCACTCAATGATCCTATACGTCACTCAATGATCCTATACGTCACTCAATGATCCTATATGTCACTCAATGATCCTATAGTCACTCAATGATCTATACGTCACTCATGATCCTATACGTCACTCAATGATCCTATCGTCACTCATGATCCTATAGTCACTCAATGATCCTATACGTCACTCACTGATCCTATATGTCACTCAATGATCCTATACGTCACTCAATGATCCTATACGTCACTCAATGATCCTATAGTCACTCATTGATCCTATACGTCACTCAATGATCCTATATGTCACTCATGATCCTATAGTCACTCAATGATCCTATACGTCACTCACTGATCCTATATGTCACTCATGATCCTATGTCACTCACTGATCCTATATCGTCACTCAATGATCCTATACGTCACTCAATGATCCTATACGTCACTCACTGATCCTATACGTCACTCAATGATCCTATACGTCACTCAATGATCCTATACGTCACTCAACTGATCCTATAGTCACTCAATGATCCTATATGTCCCATGATCTAACGTCACTCAATGATCCTATCGTCACTCATGATCCTATACGTCACTCAATGATCCTATATGTCACTCAATGACCCATAACGTCACTCAATGATCCTATACGTCACTCATGATCCGATATGTCACTCACTGATCCTATAGTCACTCACTGATCCTTATGTCACTCAATGATCCTATAGTCACTCATGATCCTATAGCACTCATGATCCTATATGTCACTCACTGATCCTATAGTCACTCACTGACATCCTATTGATGTCACTCAATGATCCTATATGTCACTCAATGATCCTATACGGCACTCAATGATCCTATATGTCACTCAATGATCCTATACGTCACTCAATGATCCTATACGGCACTCAATATCCTATATGTCACTCATGATCCTATACGCACTCAATGATCCTATATGTCACTCACTTATCCTATATGTCACTCAATGATCCTATATGTCACTCACTGATCCTATACGGCACTCAATGATCCTATATGTCACTCATTGATCCTATACGTCACTCACTGATCCTATATGTCACTCACTTATCCTATATGTCACTCAATGATCCTATATGTCACTCACTGATCCTATACGGCACTCAATGATCCTATATGTCACTCACTAATCCTATATGTCACTCAATGATCCTATATGTCACTCACTGATCCTATACGGCACTCAATGATCCTATATGTCACTCAATTATCCTATATGTCACTCAATGATCCTATATGTCACTCACTGAATCCTATATGCACTCAATGATCCTATATGTCACTCATTGATCCTATACGTCACTCAATGATCCTATAGTCACTCATGATCCTATATGTCACTCAATGATCCTATACGTCACTCACTGATCCTATACGGCACTCATTGATCCTATACGTCACTCACTGATCCTATACGTCACTCAATGATCCTATACGTCACTCAATGATCCTATACGGCACTCACTGATCCTATACGGCACTCAATGATCCTATACGTCACTCAATGATCCTATTCGTCACTCATTGATCCTATACGTCACTCAGTCCTATACGTCATCATGATCATAACGTCACTCAATGATCATAAACGTCACTCACTGATCCTATATGTCACTCAATGATCCTATATGTCACTCATTGATCCTATATGTCACTCAATGATCCTATACGTCACTCAATGATCCTATATGTCACTCAATGATCCTATACGTCACTCAATGATCCTATACGTCACTCAATGATCCTATATGCACTCAATGATCCTATATGTCACTCAATGATCCTATAGTCACTCAGATAAGATCCTATACGTCACTCAATGATCCTATATGTCACTCAATGATCCTATATGTCACTCAATGATCCTATACGTCACTCAATGATCCTATATGTCACTCAATGATCCTATACGTCACTCAATGATCCTATATGTCACTCACTGATCCTATATGTCACTCACTGATCCTATATGTCACTCACTGATCCTATACGTCACTCATTGTTCCTATATGTCACTCAATGATCCTATATGTCACTCAATGATCCTATACGTCACTCAATGATCCTATACCGTCCTCATTGATCCTATACGTCACTCACTGATCCTATATGTCACTCAATGATCCTATATGTCACTCACTGATCCTATACGTCACTCAATGATCCTATATGTCACTCACTGATCCTATACGGCACTCACTGATCCTATATGTCACTCACTGATCCTATACGGCACTCACTGATCCTATATTCCTCTTTTCCCCTAACCATACCTCACAGCCCTAACTCTACTTTTCTTACGGGAAACTCTAATATAATCTTCAGAGTAAATTTGATTTATTTCTCACTTTCATCGTCTTTTATTCTCTCTCTCTCTCTCTCTCTCTATCTTTCTCTTAAAAGAAAGTGTGCACAATCGTTTATCTGCTACTCCATGAAACTACTCATGACCAGATTAAATATATGTTATTTGTTATCTCCGTCTTTTTTCTCTCTTTCTCTCTCTCCCTACTGCATGAAACTGTACTCATTTCCAGATTAAATATTTCTTTTTTAAAACACCTTCTCTTACTTTCCCTCATTCACTCTCTCTCTCTCTCTCTCTCACCACTATCTTGTGTTTGCTACTGCATGAAGCTATACTAATTTTCAGATTAAATATATATTTTTATCGTCTTTCTCTCTCTCTCTTTCTCTCTCTCTCTTAAAAGAAAGTATGCAACTTGTCTGCTTCTCTATGAAGCTGTACTCATCTCCAGATTATTTTATTTGTTATCATCTCTTTCGTTCTTCCTCTCTGTCTCCTTTCTCTCTCTCTCTGTCAGTTCAAAGAAAGTATACCACTATAATTTATCTAGAAGTCCTTAGAGTAACTTTGTAAAACGATTGTCGGCAACAGATCGAAGTCGTCGTATCCTGTCAAGCCAAAGTGTCGTCTGAACACTAGCAATCTACCGGCCTCGTCCCTAGACTATTATCTCTGACAGCGTCAGATATATTTTACTGTCGGTCTGAGCTTCATATCACAGGAAATCCTGTCTCTCAGCTCTCTATCTAATCGATATACTCAGTTGTGTCAGTCGCAGACAACATAAGAGAAACTCTCAAAGGAAGGGATCAGACAGTTCTGTCACTGAAGTTCAGGATTGAAGGTAGTAAGAAAAAACAACTCGTGATGGGGAAAAAATATCTGAAGTGGCAGTAGAAGACAATGACAGAGGATGGCAATAAGCTGATTGGAGTTTTTTTTTCACCGGTCTCTTCCGACATTGAATCATACCTCGATCACTCAGACTGCTTTCAGTTATAATCAACTTAACTTGAGATGTCTCACTAAACGTCGACCTAATTTTTATTGTTTTTATTTTAAAAATCATTTTCTATTTGGATTGAGTTCGACCTTTAAACTTTTTTTTTTTCTCTCTTTATAAACAAAGAACAATGAAAAACTGTCCTTTCACTGGGGGGAAAAAACCACACCCCTCATGAGCACCTGTTTCATGTGAACACATTCGCCATTGAAGCCTCATGCTGTCTAATGGATTCTGTTATATTTGGGGCTTCAACATTTCCCAAGAGAACACTCATAACAGGTGGTACCCAGAACTCCATCAACTCGACTTCTGAGTATCGTTCTTTCTGTGTGTGAGTTTTTACAAATGTTTTGAAAGCCCTATAGCGACAATTAGAGTTTTATCTCCGTGGCTGATTTACTAGTCGTAGAGATCATTTTACTTATGTGGAATCTTATTACTAGGTTTTTCAATGCAATGAAACATTTGAACGTTCATAAACGGGAAAACGTGCTAAGAAATAAGCACTGACTTCTCAATTTATTTCATCAAAGGATATAAAACTTGTCACGACAGAGATGAAGTGTTACACAAAGTGCTGGGAGTATCAAGAAGAGACCAGTTTAGAAATGAATACATCACGGGAAAAGTGAGTACAACTTTAGTACGGAACTTCATCAAGAAACAACAAATTAAATGGTTGGGCTACATAAGCAGATTACCAACATAAAGTGTGCCTCAACAAGCGAAGTTAATTCGATACAATGGATACAAAGCAAAATCTCGTCCACGCAAAAGTGTGGACCTCAGAAGTGACGAAAAACGCTGTTTACGAAGAGCACACAGAGCAGCGCAGTCGCAAAAAAAAAATTACCACATGTGAAATGCGGTGCTTGCGAAAAGTTACCAACAGCACCAGAAAAGACAAGGTCACCAACATCAGCATAAGATAGAGAGTTCGCACAGAACCTTGCTTGAATTACATCGAGAAACAAAGAATGAAGTGGTTTTCCAGAGTCTTCTACAACAGAACATCAGGAAGGAAGGCGAGAGGAAGACCACGAAAAGATGGTTAGATGACATAGCAGAATCCTGTCAAAGAACAAAAATAACAATCACCTAAGCCAGCAGAACAATGCAAGAGCAAAACATAAAACTACGACACTGGACAACAATCCTGTAACAGTTTGACGACAAATGAAGAAGAAGACCACGATACAAAAGCCCGTTCTATAAATTTAAAAGTATCATGACGCTGTGAGACAAAACAGGATTAGAAAAAGGAAGACGTTTTAATTGTATTTTGTAATGAAATATCGTATATACTAATGTATACGACGCTTGTGTATTTAACACGTTTGAGAAACATGGTGGCGTCTGTGGCTTAGGGGATAGTGACTCGGTCTATTAACCCCGACGCTCTGAATTTGAATCACGCTGCGGACACTTTGGTTGCAAATTGTTTCGCATGGATTTTTACAAAGGACGATGGCACCACCCGTTCAGAAAGCAATGGCAAACTACTGAACTTAATAATGCCTAGAAAAATCACAAACATCGTTAAAAGTTAGGGTTGATTCGCAAAGTCCTGTAAAGGATATGCAATTAACTTTTAAGAAACATATTCAGAGTGTATTGCTTGCTTTCCTCTGGTCCCCAAGTGTACTATAACAGCGCCCATCTTAGTTAGCAAGCCACAATATCGTCAACAACATCAAAATTGCACAGAGTGCAGTACTAATGTCTGTTGTATCCATCCAGTGGGACAGTGTAGGACCTGGTGCAGGCTCTGGTTAGTAATGCTTTTATTCCTCCTCTTCAAGTATTACGTTTTATTGTCATAGGTTAGTAAATTGCAACATAGTCGCCACAATCAACATGTGATCCGAAGCCCTAACATCTCATACTATCACTCACTCCCATACACACTCTTTAGTTACCCTACACACTAGAGTTATGTAATGTCAACTGTTTATTATCCTCCTCCCTCCCTCTCCCTCCTTCCTCCTGTAGTAGTCTGCCAGGACCGGGTACAACCGTTCCCCAACCCCAGGTAGTAGCCAACAGACTAGACAGGTAGTTTAGATAGATACGTTTGTAGAAATGCATAAGTAGAGACTGTAGTGTTTGCACACCAAATCTGCTCACTATGAGCAGTAGCAACACTAGAACGGAACATTGACGTAGTGAAACTAGTTGACGTAGAATTGTTAGTACTGCTTAGCGACGTAGTGACAACATGGGGAGACAAACATAAACACTGAAACCAGACAGACGTGTTTTGTCTGTGTCCAAGTAACATCAATAAAAATATACGAATGTCACAACATGATGGTTGTTTTACTATATTGTAACCGTCCTGAAGATGTATTGTCCTGAACTAAACCACATATTACATCAAACCACCACCACCAAGAACATCATTCCTACAACACTCCTCTCTCCCTATCACATACATCTCTCTCAGCCTTTTTAACCCGGATTGTGACATAGGCCCTCAACCAACTCATGCCAAGTCTTCCTATCTATAGCTATCCCCTTCAGCTCTTCTTTATATTTATTTTATCTCTGCCTCCAAATCTCGTCCTCATGTATTTTGCCTCAAAATCTCGTCCTCATGTATTTTGCCTTCAAAATCTCGTACTCATGTATTTCTCGGCCTCCTTCTTTACTGTCCCTGTGGGTTGCAGAAAAGGACCCTTTTGTTATATTCCCTCATGTTTTCGCAAAGTGTGTCCTATCCAGCGCCAGCGTCTTTTTTTCAACCTCTTGGTCCACTGGAATCTGTCTTGTTTTCTCCATAAGTTCTTCATTTGTGACCCTATCATACCATCTTAGTCCCTCTATTCTGCGCAGACACCAGTTGATGAATGTTTGCAATTTATGCGTTATTGTTGTAGTAGTTCTCCATGTTTCTGACCCATACAGTAGAACTGCTTTAACATTAGAGTTAAATATCCCAATTTTAGCTCTAGATTTGATTTCTTTAGACTGCCATATGTTCCCCAGTGCAATGAAAGATTCTCTTGCCTTCTGTATTCTTATTTTGGCATCCATATCTGTTCCACCCTCTTTATTTGTATGTGACCTGTTCATGGTTGGTTGGATTTTGTGGCTAAAATTTTCTACTGGATAGGGTGGTAGCCAGCCCTACACCAAACCCCAGGTTAGTCGCCTCTTAGGACATGCCTAGTAGGTCGCAGTGCTGCTATTCTTTGCTCCTTTTGCGGGCCCCGGCAACACACGGACGATCACATACATCTCATCGTGTATCAATCACAGTCAATCGTATTACGTACATTCTTTACCACTCGCACTCATAAACTCTCATGTCTATCAATCACAGTCAATCGTATTACGTACATTCTTTACCACTCGCACTCATAAACTCTCATGTCTATCAATCACAGTCAATCGTATTACGTACATTCTTTACCACTCGCACTCATAAACTCTCATGTCTATCAATCACAGTCAATCGTATTACGTACATTCTTTACCACTCGCACTCATAAACTCTCATGTCTATCAATCACAGTCAATCGTATTACGTACATTCTTTAAACCACCCCGACAATCATCTCGATAAACTCCTCACTCGTCTATCAATCACAGTCAATCGTATTACGTACATTCTTTACCACTCGCACTCATAAACTCTCATGTCTATCAATCACAGTCAATCGTATTACGTACATTCTTTACCACTCGCACTCATAAACTCTCATGTCTATCAATCACAGTCAATCGTATTACGTACATTCTTTACCACTCGCACTCATAAACTCTCATGTCTATCAATCACAGTCAATCGTATTACGTACATTCTTTACCACTCGCACTCATAAACTCTCATTCATCAATCACAGTCAATCTATACGATCATTCTTCCCTTCATAAACTCTCATACACATCATTCTCTCATAAACTCTCAATCATTCTCTTCATAAACTCTCAATACACATCATTCTTCTTCATAAACTCTCAATACACGATCATTCTCTCTCATAAACTCTCAATACACGAATATTCTCTTTCATAAACTCTCAATACACGATCATTCTCTCTCATAAACTCTCAATACACGATCATTCTCTCTCTCATAAACTCTCAATACACGATCATTCTCTCTCATAAACTCTCAATACACGATCATTCTCTCTCTCATAAACTCTCAATACACGATCATTCTCTCTCATAAACTCTCAATACACGATCATTCTCTCTCTCATAAACTCTCAATACACGATCACTTCATAAACTCAATACACGATCATTCTCTCTCTCTAATACCTCTCAATAAACCTACGATCATTCTCTCTCAACCTCAATCACTCTCAAATACACGATCATTCTCTCTCATAAACTCAATACACGATCATTCTCTCTCATAAACCCCAATACACGATCATTCTCTCTCAAACTCTCAATACACAATCATTCTCTCTCATAAACTCAATACACGATCATTCTCTCTCATAAACTCTCAATACACGATAACTCTCTCTCATAAATTCTCAATACACGATCACTCTCATTCTTTCTGTCTTTCTCACTCTCTCATTCTAATTGCCGAAACTTTCTGTCACTCACAATCACCCCCTCTCCCACCAACTCCAATTACCCATGTATCGTTCTTTCTCTCTCTCTCTCTCTCTCTCTCTTCCCTTCTATCCTCTAACACTAGTTACAAAAGGCCCCACAACTTTAATTACTTATTTATTGTTCTCTCTCTCTCTCCTCCTATCCTCTATTTTAGAAAAGGCGCCCACTCCCATGACTCATGTATCGTTCTTTTTCTCTTTCTATCCTCGTATCATCTAAGGCTAGTTACAAAAGACCGCCCAACTCCAGTTACTTATATATCTTCTCTCCCCTCTATCCTCTAACATTAGTTACAAAAGTCCCCCTCCCACTCCAGCTCCTATTACTCATGTATCGTTTTCTCTCTACCATCCTATCCTCTAACACTAGTTACAAAATGCCCCCAACTCCAGTGACTCATGTAGCGTTCTCTCTCTCTCTCTCTCTCTCTCTCTATCCTCTAACACAGCGTTTCCCAAAGTGGGCGGTACCGCCCCTGTGGGCGCTGAAGTGTTATAGGGGTGTAGCTGGCACGGAAGCATTTGGGGGCGTTCAGGCGATCGGTGGTCGGTGGTCTTATAGAAACAATTAATAGTATATATTTAACAATTAATTATTTTAGTTTTTTGCGATTGACTTTAAACTTTTAATTCTGCATTTTAATTCATCTTATGCCCGTTTTACACGATCAATTTTCCCGTGCCAGAAAAAATGTCTATACAGTAATCGTCCACCAGCTAAATATAATCACATCAACGATAGTGTCTGTCTTTGATCAAATTACAATAGCAAAGTGTTGCATGATGTTATTAAAATAACAAGCTGTATAAACATGTTACTACATTTATTCGCACATGTAGATAATGAATACAGGTTACTGTTCATTAAACAGTTACTAGAGGTGCTCAAAGTGATTTCTATTAGTCTCCACACCCCGGCACGAATTTTACTTGTCTCTGAACTTATAATAACAGACATCGTATTTTGCCAGAAATTAGGACACATCACTTAATAGACACTGAACGGAAATTGTTCAACTGTTGACAAATGGATCGATTATGACGAAGGGGTCTTGTGTTGAAAGAGTATTATCGATATAAGAAAAGACTACGGTAAAACTATGTAACAATAGCGAAACACGTTAAAACAAAGTATTGTAGTTTTATAATGTGTTATTACGTGTTTCGCCTGCGTTGAAAGAGAGGATATAGGAAAATTCAGAAGGTTAAAATACTTGGTTTTTGATGTCTTTTGAGCTCTTGGTTAACATAAATTTGAGTCCCTATTGCAGATGATTGCAGTTCATCATATTGCGGGATTTTAGTGTGTGTATGAAATGCAGCGTGACAGCAAATATATGTATATGAAATATTTTTACAACGAAGAGTGAAGTCGTTGGACTTTCATAGGTTAATGACCGATTTGAGAACAAAGAATTTTTGTTTTGTCACGCCATAAATACAGACTGAAGTGGCATTACATGACATTTTTATCCAATACTGGTATATTCCAGCCAGATGTCAAATCTATAAATACCAGTGGTTTAGTAATAAGCTTCATTATATTTTGTGTGCTTTGTCAACAATCATCAGTCGAGAAAGTGTAATATATAAGTGGAGTCATACAAAGTGTAAACTACATCTTTTTACTCATTATTCATTATGTCTGAATCTAAGAAGAATTGTTGACAGTACAGTATTTGAAATACGGCTTTATTCAGTCTCCTACGAACAAATTATTACCTATGTGCTTTATTTGCCAAAAAGTATTTTCAAATGGAGCAATGAAACCTTCTAGGCTACAAGAGCATTTCACGAAAATGCACGTTGACAAAAAGGATAAAGATTTGTCCTATTTTCAAGTACTAGAAGAAGAATATTGGAAATGTCCAAATATATTATCAACACTTTATGCGTCGTCAACAAAACAGATAATGACGGATTACAAGCTTCTTATAATATTTCATTACTAATCGCAAAAGCTGGAAAACCACACACAATTGACGAGGAATTAATCTTGCCGGCAGTAAAAAAAAGTTAACACTATGCTTCATAAGCCAGCGTCAGATATCATCCACTATATATAGCCACTTTTCAAAGTTATCAGCAGTTATCTCTCGAAAAGGATGATTTACTTTCATACTGCCAACACTTGGAGATTCTCCATACTGATTTCAATGAGCGATTCAAGGAGGTTTTAAACATGAATATACCAAATTTGGTTCTAGTTTCTTTCTCATATGTAAACACAGCAGAATCATCAAATTTAGAAGTGGAGCTTATAGAACTCACAACAAACGAAGAACTAAAAATCAAATTCAAAAGTGGATACCAAGAGTTCTGGCTTCAAGAATCCATACCGACATTGTACCCTGGATTATGGGAAATAGTGCAGAGATTTTTAATTGCATTTCCATCTTCTTATTTGGCTGAGTTTGGTTTAGGGCTGTAGCGAATTTACTATCTAAGAATAGGAACCGATTGCATATAAATGATTGTGGCGATTTACGACTGTTTTTAACGAAAATTGAACCCGATATTAACAAACTTTTAAGAATGCATTAGACTGATCATTCACATTAATTCGTAATCTTTTCTTTGTATTTTTACTTTGTAAATTCGAAAGCCTTTTAATTATTACAATAATATTCTTACTAATGCCATGCAATCTCTTAATATGTGTTCCAAATTTTCAAAGTTAAACCATTGTATGAATGTGCATAAGGTTATTCGAGCATACACTTTACAGTCTTTACATCTGGGCTACGTTTTATCAAAATATGTATAGTAATAACTCTGTTCAAGATGAAGCACATATTAGCCACTACTTTTTCAATAATTTTACAACATAAGCAGTCAGATCATGTATCATTAGTTGCTATTTGGGGTCTCAATGGCGAGAAGTGGTCAAGTCGCTTGCCTGTTTATAGCATAGGTTGTGGTTCCGAATCCGGACCGAGATACATGTGCAATTTTTTCATGAGATTCCTAGGATTGTTGCAGGAGCTACGAAGTTTGTGCTTTGTGCAATGCTCTTGGCAGGTGGCATGTCATCTATGTTGACAGGTACGGAACCATATGAGAAAAACCGGTGCTTTCTTTCTTTCTTTCTCGAATCCTGTATGCCTCACAGCGTCAGGTCAGGAAGAGATTTCTAAAACGGGCCTAGTATGCGCTTCGTAGATAGTCTCTTTCGTCGCCTCTGTTATCTCTGAGGTCCATCTTTGCGTGGCCGGCCTTTTGCTTTGTACCCATTGTATCGGAGCAGCATTGCTCTTTGGGGTGCACTGTCTGATGGTAATCTCCTTACGTGACCGAACCATTTAATTTGTTGTTTCTTGATGAAGTCTAGTACTGATGTTGTACCCACTTTTTCCTGATGTCTTCATTTCTCAACCGGTCTCTTCTTGTTGCACCCAGCATTCTGCGTAGACACTTCATCTCTGTTGTGACTAGTTTTCTTCTATCGTTTGTTGTCAGCGTCCAGGTTTGGCACTGGTAACATAATGTGGGGAGAAAGATTGTGTTGAACATTGCTCTTTTTGTGTTCATGGTGACGTGTTTGCATCTTAAAATTGGCGCCATTTGCCCTATCATTTGATTTGCTTTGTTGCATCTGTGTTGAATTTCATTAGTTATTCTTCCATTTGCTGAAAAATGCTCCCCAGGTATGTGAAATATTTTGCTTGATTTAGTAGATGATTATCGATGGAGATGTTGGTAGTGTTTTCCTCTCTGGCGAATGTCATTACTTCTGTTTTATCGATGTTAATTCTCATGTTGTATTCGTTACATGCTAACTGGAGTCTGTTGATGTGTTGTTGTAGCTGTTCTTCTGTTGTTGATATGATTGCCTGATCGTCTGCAAAAGAAATTCATTTAAGAGTTCTCCGAGGTTGTTTCCTTCGGTGGTGTTAGCTATTTTACAAATGTGGTCAATGTACGTGATGAATAGCAGCGGGGATAGTACGCAACCTTGTCTTACTCCTGACCCTACGTGAAACTTTTCTGATAATCCTGTATTTGTTCTAATCGTACATTGGCTGTCAGTATAAATGTTCTTGCAAAGGTTGATTAGGTGTTCATTAACCCCATAGGTTGTTAGTATTTTCCACAACTTGTGCCTATCTACGCGGTCGAACGCTTTTTCCTGATCTACAAATGCAACGTGTAAAACCGGTGCAATGAAGTCAATCATTGGATCCTTGTTTAGTTACTATTTACGTCGAAAATATCAAACGGCTTCAATGTAAAAATATTGGGGGCGTTACACAATTTATGTCTTGCAAAGGGGCGCTGACCCGAAAAAGTTTGGGAATCTATGCTCTAACACTAGTCACAAAATGCCCCCAACTCCAGTGACTCATGTAGCGTTCTCTCTCTCTCTCTATATATATATATATCATCATATCCTCTGACACTAGTTACACAATGCCCCAACTCCAATGACTCATGCATCGTTCTCTCTCTCTCTCTCTCTCTCTCTCTATCCTAAAGGGGTTTTAAAGCCGAAGGATTGACTTCATTGCACCTGGTTTTACCCCATATGGCTCGGTTCCTCTCCGCAGAAATAGCACACCACCTGCCGAGAGTATTGCACAAAGCACGAACTCCGTAGCTCCGGCAACAATCCTAGGATCTCTGGAAAAAATGCACTCGTGAACAGAACGGCGCGGTCCGGATTCGAACTCTCGACTCACAAGGCAAGAGCTTAACCACTTAGTTACATCATCTAACACTAGTTACAAAAGGCCGCCCCCACTCCAATTACTCATGTATCATTCTCTCTATCCTCCTATCATCTAACACTAGTTACAAAAGGCCCCCTAACTCCAATGACTCATGTATCATTCTCTCTATCCTTCTATCATCTAGTTACAAAAGGCCCCAACCAAGGATAAATGTCAGAATTTCGCAAGCCTGCATAGAATCGACAGATGCAGTCGGTTCTTAAAAGAAAAAAAAAAATCATTCCCTGCCCACTTCCTCCCTGGCACGCGCCGACAGGTAAACCTTGACCCGTGGCTGCTAACAATAAAAATGGAGAAATAGAGTATGCTTTTTTTAAAATTTAAAATCATGACCTTGAAACTATAACTTAAGAGCGGGTGTGGGTTATGGTGTGCGAATTGTGTTGATAAAGGGCTGCTGCTGCTAAATTTCGTTAGCTTATGTTTGCTAAAATGACTAATGTGGAAGTGTTGAATGAGGTCAAGACACAGAGAAAGCTTATCATCAATATAAGAAAGAATCAGTCATCATTTATTTCTGACATGTGATGAGGAGGTCAGGTTTAGAACACATTGTACAACCAGTAGAATCGAAGGTAGACGAGACTGAGAGAGAAAGTTGTGGATAGCCTGACTTCATGACACGGAAGAGCGGCAACATCTGAGATGATAGCAAACACAAGAGCGAGACATTTGTGGAGATCCATGATCGCCGACGCCAGCCGGGACGGCACCTGATGATGATGTATGCTATTTTTCTTTGCTTTAAACGTCCAGTAAAAAAAATACCCCGGAAACATTCATATTATTGCTGTTATTGTTATGTTCGGTAACATTCTCTGATATACATATTATTGCTACTGTTATCTTCTTCTCTTCCGCCATTTACTTTTATAGAAGTGTGAGGGGGCGGAGGGAAATGTGGTGATCATGTGTGTTCTTGTTTTAAGGCACTTTGTAAGCTGATATTCTTTATCTTAAGGCTGTTCTTTATGCCGTCGCTCCATCTTTTGCGTGGTCTTCCTCTTGTGTTATACTTTTTCTGTGTAGCTCTCTGTGGTAGACGATATCAGGGCATTCTTGTCAGGTGTTCAAACCATTTAATCTGTTCTTCTTTTATGAATTGTATGACTCTTTCACATGTCTTCTGATTTTTTCATTTCTAATTTTGTCTCTTATTGTCACATCTGTAGCTCTTCTAACAAAGAGAGAGAGTCGGGAGGAGCAAGAGAGAGAGAGAACAAGAGAGAGCGAGAGCACGAGAGAGAGAGCAAGAGAGAGAAAGACAGAGAGAGAGAGAAAGATAGAGCAAGAGAGAGAGAGAGCAAGAGAGAGAAAGACAGAGAGAGAGAAAGATAGAGCAAGAGAGAGAGAGAGCAAGAGAGAGAAAGACAGAGAGCAGAGAGAGAGAGAAAAATAGAGCAAGAGAGAGAGAGCAAATGAGAGACCGATATAGAAATAGAGCAAGAGAGAGAGAAAGACCGAGGTAGTCTATAAAAGACGAATGATGGACTTGATTGCACCGAGTTTCCCCATATTGCTCAATTCCTCTCGGCAGAAATGGCATGTCACCGTCAGAGAATGTTGCACAAATCTCGAGTTCCGTAGCTCCAGCAGCATTCCCTTGGCATCTCAGGAAAAAAATCGCATGTGGTACTCGGTCCGGATTCGAGACTTCAACCTTTCTGGACGTCTGACAAACGTCTTAACCACTTCGCCAGAGACATCCAAAGTGAGAGAGAGACGAGAGAGAGAAAGTGAGATGAGAGAGAGATTGAGACAAGAGAGAGAGAGAGACAGAATGCTTTAATTAACCCGTAATTGAGTTGAAAGGTTCAAGTACTGAGTTGTTATCATTCCCAACAGGAGGCTAATGTCCGCGGTAGTTTGATCCTTTTATAGAAGCCTGTTGCGAGGGGCGGTGTTAGACGGTAGTGCTCCTAGCGGGACTCAGATATCCTTACCTGTGTTTCGGAATACAGGTTAAAAGTCAATGGGTCAAACAGGTGACAGTCGGCACGCGACATAAGGTGTGGCGCCAAATTAGTATTCCCGGTAAACAAAGAGGTTAGTTCTTCTAGTGACGTACTTTGGCTGGGAAATGACGACTTGGTCAAGTGGTTTGTCAGCTGACTTCTAAACCCAACCGTACATTGATCGTGGCAGGGTACTACTCTCTGTAGTTTCAGTCGACAGAGCTGTCTTCTTATTCCAACGCTTCATATCTACCATTTGTTAAACCACTCTTTGTGATTTGTATGTCATCTGAGCCTAAGAGAAATTGTACGTTGTACCAGTTATGCACCTACAAGTAGGCCAGCACATCCGATTTCTGCGACGCTTTTTATTTACTAGGTTAGCTTCCCTAGTCCCCTACATCATTCGCCTCTCACGACATACCTTGTAGGTCGCAGTGTTACTGTTCTTTGCTCCCTTTGCAAGACCCATCAACACACGGGCGTTGAGTAGAGCTGTAAATTGTACTCAGCTTGATAAATCAAAGTTCAGAGACGCTACCGGAGCTGCGGAGAAAGTGCACTGTCGTTGGCGCTTTTAGTAAAGCACATGAGTATCCATGGGTTGATCACCGGGTTTTACCACAAATTCGGGTCCCAGGACTGTCTTGGACAAATCTCGTATTGTACATCACACGAATTGCTTATGTCTGTTAAGTGTTCACATATTTGTTATGAGGAATTAGGCTCGACACATAACAAAATGAGAGAGAGAGAGAGAGAGAACAAGACTAATATATAAATACATATATAAGTTGAAAATATTACCCAAAAAGTTAATTTTTCATTGCGTGTAATCACAATTATCATTTCAAATAGTTTCTTCTTCTTTGCGTTCGTTCTTTACGACCAATTTTAATCACTCTTTGTGATATGTTTGATCTTTGCCAAGAACGTGTATACGTTGCACATTGGTTTGGTAGGCCCCTAAACGCATAGACTTCTACACGTTTAGGACACATGTATCCGATTTCAGCCAAACCTCCTTAGGCGCCTCTTACGACATGCGTGGCAGGTAACAGTGGTTCTATTCTTTGCACCCCAAATTTAACCACTCTGACGATTTCAAATAGTTTATTTTTCATTGTGTTTAACCACAATTATCATTTCAAAGTTTATTTTCATTGTGTTTAACCACAATTATCATTTCAAATAGTTTATTTTTCATTTCAAGTACACATATCCAGATAATTTATTTTCATTGTGTTTGACCAAAGTTATCCAAATAGTTTCCTTGCTTTTAACTTCAGATCATCCAAAAAGTTTTGTTTTCATTGCGGGTTTAACTACAAATATCTGTATAGTTAATTTTCCATTGTGTTTAACCTCAGTTATCAGCTGTCGTGTTCTCTTAATTGTTGTCATCATCTCAGTCTTAGATGTCCTCGTTATCTTCCCTCTGGTTATGTGCTAGAGACATGTCGCCTTAAGTATATGAAGAGACATCACTACTACCACCACATAACTAGATAACATACCGATTCATGTGACCCACTTGTCGTGTGTGTCACGTGCTTCTTTTAATTCTTGAGGATATGGGTATTGTCAGACTAGTGGATCCATTCTGTTAAATGAACCCCGATAATCCCAGTCGTACGTGCCTACAGTCCCTGGATATCAGTCTCATTAAAATACTGATCTCTGCGGTCTGACATCAGTCTCATTAAAATACTGATCTCTGTGGTCTAGATGAGTGATTCTCTTTACACGTAGGATAGTTTGAACATTGACACAAACAGAGGCAGGATAGTATGAACATTGACACAAACAGAGGCAGGGCAGTAAGAACATTGAAACAGAGTCAAAAGACTATCTTCATTCAACTATTATGATTGAAAGCGTCTTAACCTCTCTTTAATTATTATTCTAACCGTCGCACCCTGCGTTATCATTATTAAGACACTCGCTTCCGCCTCAGCGTCGTCTCTGTGTAAACTGCCTGTGGTGGAATGAACAAGTAAAAGAATGTATTCCTGGCACTAACAGATGGCCCGTGTGACTGAAGAAAGTCAAACGAGGCCGGAATTACCCAGCTGTTATCATTGTTTCTTTGTTTTGTGGTTTTCTTTTTGTTAGCTAGTTCCCAGTTTTTGGATCAGGCAAGCTATCACCTTGTTTCATCATAAAATAGTAGTCGCACCGGCCTGTCACTTCCGGTAGAAAAATTAATGACATCGTCAATCTCATAATGACCGTTTAAAAAAGCAGTTCGTCTTGGATGTCGGTCGTCTTACGCCATAGATATCTTTTTGTACAGAAAATAGTTGATCTTAGATTTGGGTCGTCTTACAAAATAGATAACTTTTTGTACAAAAGATAGTCCCTCTTAGATGTGGGTCGTCTTACGCCATTGATATATTTTTGTACGTGATTTGTCGTCTACGCAATAGTAATTTTTGTACAAAAATAGTTCTCTTAGATTTGGGTCGTCTTACGCCATTGATATATTTTTGTACGTGACTTTTGTACGTAACTACGCAATACGTAATTTTGTGTACATAAAAATAGTCCTTCTTAGATGTGGGCCTTCAATCGTGTAATGCTGGGGCTCGCAAGGGGAGTAAAGAATAGTAACACTGCTACCTACAAGACATGTTGTAAGAGGCGACTACGGTAGGGGCCTAGGAAGCTACCCTAGTAAATAAAAAGTGTCGCAGAAATCGGATGTGATGACCTTCATGTAGGCGCATAACTGGCACAACATACAATCGCTCTTAGGCTCAGATTACATACAAATCACAAAGAGTGTTTTAGCAAGTGGTGGATATGGAGCGTTCAAGGAAGAAGATGTGGGTCGTCTTACGCCATAGGTAACATTTTATACATAAAAATAGTCCCTCTTGGATGTAGGTCATCTTACGCCATAAATAACTTATTTTTTATGTCTTCAGTTGCATGTTTTGTCATGCTGTTTCACCTACCCAATTTCAAAACAGGAAAACTGTGACTTATTGTGACTTACCTACACTGTCAAGTTGTCTTTTTAATTTGTCTCTTTTTATTGTATTGCTCAGTCAGTGTTCATTGTTTTCTTTGGGGGAAATGTAAATGTTAGCATATGTTTCTTTCTGTACATTTCCTATTTGATCTAATTATACTTCGGGAAGACCTGTATGTGCACAGTTTCGAACAGAAGCTAACGACGAAGAGAATGCATTGATGATGTTTCATATACAATTGCTGATTTAAGTTTCATTTAAACTCTTAGTATATATATATATATATATATATATATATATATATATATATATATATATTCCGCTCGTACTGTTATACGTTACATAAGTAGTTTCTCCATACCGCTCTTTCCTGTGCAACTTACTCAATCTCTTATATGGAATTGGGTCCGATATTTTTTGCCTCTCTCAGCACAGTTCGTTGCAGGGTTTTCTATGTGTTCTGTCTTTCTTGAGTCCGTTGGCTCCCACTTCAATGCCTGCTTTGGTAATTCTTTAATTATTTATTCTCAAGGTATGTTTAACATATTTCCATCGTCTTCTTGTTATAACAGTTGTTACTAGTGGCTGACCAGACATTTCTCTGATTTTTCCACCTCTTCTGAATTCGTCCCATTTTATGTTCATTATTTTTCGCAATCTGTTTTCAAATGCATTCAACTTACTTTCTATATCTTTAGTCATTTTCCAACTCTCGTTACCATATGTTAGGATTTGTACAAGATTGGAATTTTAAATTCTAATTTAGTTTTTTAAATTATATAACTTGCAGTTCCATGTTTTTATTTAGACTTTTAAAAGCTGATGTTGCTTTGACAATTCGTAGGATAATTTATTTGTTAATATTTCCAGTGCAATGAAAATTGTTACCCAAATAGGTGAACTGTTTTATTATTTTTATCATTTTTAGATTCCAGTGTGATATCTGCATTACTTGCCATAGGTTTCTTCATTATATTTGTTTTCTCATAGTTTATCTGCGTTTCAACTTTTGCTATAGATTACAAGTTGTCTGTTTTTATTTGCATATCTTGGTTGTTTCTACTTAACAAGGTAATATCTGGAAAATCTAAATTATCTAGTTGACTATTTTCTACCCCAATCGATACCAGTTTCGCCCCTGCAACATTTTCTCATCACCTAGTCAGTGGCCATTCTAAACAATAGCGAGATAAAATACACCCTTACTATCAAGGGTATCCAACGTTTTCTCTCTGTCTTCCTCTGTCTCGTCTACCCTCGATTTTACCGGTTGTCACAATGCGTTCTAAATTGAGAACTGTTAGTACTCAGGATATAAGTTTATTGAGATCTATCATCGCTTTAGTTAATCGACATGATGATGATGAGTTGTCTATACATTCCTTCCTATATCTGGATGTTTTTTTTAGAGATCCCTGATCTCAATGTAAATGAGATCGAGTTCCTAGTCCTATCGGAGACGGACGATAAAACATAGGTCCAATGTTCAATTTGAGAACGTAAAAGAAACTCATGACAGTTCAAAATTGAGAAGAGCAGGCTGGAAAGTCGCTGACCGGGCAAAATTCACTAGAAAAACTGAAAACAAAATTTCTACAAAACATCTTCATTATTACATAGGGGACCCTCGTCGGTGCTACGGAGTTCTTGCATGTCAGCTGAGATCTTCTTGTGTAAGAAAGAGATCGGAGCACACATGGTTACTCACCGAAGTGCAATTATGATGCTTCTATAAAATCAATCAATCAATTTTACCCTAAACAAATGCGGATAAAAATTCTCGACCCTAGAAAATTCGTACGGACATCCATGGATATATGTCGAATTTAATTCTTTTAAGAAACATATAGTTTTCTCTGTACTGTCCTGGTTTCCGTTAGAATCTGACATTCATACAGTTTATGAATATTGTTCAATTTAGTTTTATCGATTGTATTTCTTTGCTCTCATATCTTTCTATACGACGATAGAAGAATGGCCACACCTGCTAACTACCAAAAGTGATCACACCTGAGACCTTCCTTGGAAGCTGACCTTCCCCTAACGTCTGTTCTTCCTTACGGCTTCGTTGTCCAGGCCACAGGTGTAGTTCTCAGGTCAGAGACAGGTGGTCGATCAGAGTACTCACACTAAAGTTCCTCTCTCGGTCGCGTTTTCCTTGAAAGACTATATAAAACAGCATTGTTTATTTTTGGAAGTTGTTTTCTCTCTCTTGTTAGATACAGTTTACTAAGGTACAGTTTTAGTAAGGTACAGTTTACTAAGGTACAGTTAAGGTACAGTTAACCTCTTTATGGATGCTAGTTATCTCACGCTTCTTCTTCACCTTTCAACTCCCAACGGAGCACAGGTCTTCAACAAACTTCTTCCAGCTCTTCCTCTCTCTTGCCATCCCTTCCAATTCTTTCCATGTTTTACTTATCCTTATAATATCAGCCTCCAGCTCTCTTCTCCAGGTCTGTCTAGTTACCTCACGCTATCTCCACATATATTCTGATTGATTGATAGACCATCATCATTGCACTTCGGTGAGTAACCATGTGTGCTCCGATTTTTTTCTTACACAGGAAGATCTCAGCTGCAGTGCACAAACTCCGTAGCACCGGCTAGGGTTCCCGATGTAATTTTGAAGATAGTGAAGATATTTTGTTGGAATTTTATTTTTAATCGGTTTTTTTTCCTAATGATTTTTGCCCGTGCAGCGGCTTTCCAGTTTACTCTTCTCGATTTTGAACTGCCAAGTATTCTTTTATGTGCTCACATTGAACAAGGGACCTACGTTTTATCGTCCATCTCAGATAGGACTAGGAACTCGATCTCACCTACACTGAGATCGGGATCTCTGGAAAGATATTCACGAGGGAGCGAACCGGTTACCTTTGGCACGAGAAGCGAGCACCTAAACTCTGCTACAGAGACCACACACACACACACACATACATATATTAACAATAACAGTACTTATTGTTAGAATATAGATGAGGCTGCATTAAAACTATTTGATTGAGGAAACACGTAATCACAAAGTACTGTAGTTTTACAAATTACAAAAACAATGACAAAATTACTATTAAAAAAATCTTTTTAGTTTGTTGATAAAGGCCTTGTTGGTCGAAACGTTGCTGTATATTGTCATTGTTTTTGTAATTTGTAAAACTACAGTACTTTGTGACTTTCGTGTTTTCACTTATTGTTAGTACTTACTCTTGTTGTCTGTTACAACAACTGACCACAGTTCTGAAGTCAAATTAGGACAACAGTATGTATTAGTGCTACTTACTTGTGATGTCGACTGCAATAATTGATTAAATATTTGAGTACATTATGACTCAGACTATCGTCAGTCGTTACTGTCGTCACTTCCTGTAATACCTCTTTTTATGGCGGTGTATGACAGGTGGACATTAGCCTGTTGAATTTAATGGCCGCATGGCTAGTCTAGTCGCTGTGACACTGTTCAGATTTTTCTTTATGCCTCCGACAGAAAAAATCCTTAGCCTTACTGGGGATTGAATCCGGGTCTCCCGAACATTTTCTCTGTGTAATGTACCTGTGTAACTCTGAAGTACTATAACGTACAAACTTGCCTTCCATCGTGGGCATGTTCAGCAGTAGAAGATTAAGCTGGCTAGTGCATGTTAGAAGAATGGACAATACCCGCATACCACAACAAGTGATGTTCTGTGAACTATCGGAAGGGAAGAGACACCAAGGTATACCACTGCTCAGATATAAGGATATCTGCAAGGCTTCAATGAAGAGCTTTTCTATCGGTACCAACAAATGGGAACAAAAACTAGCTGATGACTAGCTATGCAGAAACCATTAGGCAAAGATGCAGGATCTTTTGAAAAGAGACTTAGGGATGAGCTAAAAGGCATGAGAAATAAGTGCAAACTCAGACGTTGTCACAGTAAAACACTTGCCAATTGACCATCTGTAAAGACAAGTTAGTCTGATTCTTAATCTTCATTCTTGTTGTCCGCAACGCTTCCACTTGTGTTCAATGATAACTATATTTAGCATGTTCTAGAGGAGTGTCCCCTGTAACAGACATCATGTAAAGTAATACAGACTCTGCAATGCAACACTACACACACAACTACTGTATATAGAAATGAAGAAGAACTACAAACATCAAATCGATTTCATCATGAGAACTTCTCCACCTGTGCAACCATGTTGAACAATAACTGGAGATCAAACATATCTTTTTAAAACTGTTTTATATTACGTCTATTCGTACACGCCATCTAGTTGACATTGAAGAAACATATTTTCTATCTTACGTTCATTCTTACTCCACAACTTGCTCACATTGAAGAAACATATTTTTTATCTTACGTTCATTCTTACTCCACAACTTGCTCACATTGAAGAAACATATTTTCTATCTTACGTTCATTCTTACTCCACAACTTTGCTCACATTGAAGAAACATATTTTCTATCTTACGTTCAATCTTACTCCACAACTTGCTCACATTGAAGAAACATATTTTCTATCTTACGTTCAATCTTACTCTACAACTTTGCTCACATTGAAGAAACATATTTTCTATCTTACGTTCAATCTTACTCCACAACTTGTTCACATTGAAGAAACATATTTTCTATCTTACGTTCAATCTTACTCTACAACTTTGCTCACATTGAAGAAACATATTTTCTATCTTACGTTCATTCTTACTCTACAACTTGCTCACATTGAAGAAACACATTTTCTATCGTACGTTCAATCTTACACTACAACTTTGCTCACATTGAAGAAACACATTTTCTATCTTACGTTCATTCTTACTCCACAACTTGCTCACATTGAAGAAACACATTTTCTATCGTACGTTCAATCTTACTCTACAACTTTGCTCACATTGAAGAAACATATTTTCTATCTTACGTTCAATCTTACTCTACAACTTTGCTCACATTGAAGAAACATATTTTCTATCTTACGTTCAATCTTACTCTACAACTTGCTCACATTGAAGAAACATATTTTCTATCTTACGTTCAATCTTACTCTACAACTTTGCTCACATTGAAGAAACATATTTTCTATCTTACGTTCATTCTTACTCTACAACTTTGCTCACATTGAAGAAACATATTTTCTATCTTACGTTCAATCTTACTCACAACTTGCTCACATTGAAGAAACATATTCTTCTTACGTTCAATTTACACCAACTTTGCTCACATTGAAGAAACATATTTTCTATCTTACGTTCAATCTTACTCTACAACTTTGTTCACATTGAAGAAAATATTTTCTATCGTACGTTCAATCTTATCAGAACTTTGTAACATTAAGAAACATATTTTCTATCTTACGTTCATTCTTACTAATTGCACATTGAAGAAACATATTTTCATTGTTATTCTTACTCTACAACTTTGTCACATTGAAAAACATATTTTCTATCTTACGTTCATTCTATCCACAACTTTGCTCACATTGAAGAAACACATTTTCTATCTTACGTTCATTCTTACTCCACAACTTGCTCACATTGAAGAAACATATTTTCATCTTACGTTCATTCTTACTCACAACTTGCTCACATTGGAAGAACATATTTTCTATTCTTATTGTCCGGTTTCAGTCAACTTACTCTACAACTTTGTCTCACATTGAAGAACATATTTTCTATCTGTACGTTCAATCTTACCACAACTCCATTGAAGAAACTTTTTCTATCGTACAGTTCAATCTTACTCTACAACTTGCTCACATTGAAGAAACATATTTTCTATCTTACGTTCAATCTTACTCTACAACTTGCTCACATTGAAGAAACAATTTCTATCTTACGTTCATCTTACTCTACAACTTGCTCACATTGAAGAAACCATTTTTATCTTACGTCTATTCTTACTCTACAACTTTGCTCACATTGAAGAAACATATTTTCTATCTTACGTTCATTCTTACTCTACAACTTTGCTCACATTGAAGAAACATATTTTCTATCTTACGTTCATTCTTACTCCACAACTTGCTCACATTGAAGAAACATATTTTCTATCTACGTTCATCTTACTCCACAACTTTGCTACATTGAAGAAACATATTTTCTATCTTAGTTCAATTTACTTCAACTTTGCTCATTGAAGAAACATATTTTCATCTTACGTTCAATCTTACTCACAACGCTCACATTGAAGAAACATATTTTCTATCTTACGTTCATTCTTACTCCACAACTTGCTCACATTGAGAAACAATTTTCTATCTACGTTCAATCTTACTCTAACTTGCTCATTGAGAAACATATTTTCTATCTTACGTTCAATCTTACTCTACAACTTGCTACATTGAAGAAACATATTTTCTATCTACGTTCATCTTACTCTACAACTTGCTCACATTGAAGAAACATATTTTCTATCTTACGTTCATTCTTACTCTACAACTTGCTCACATTGAAGAAACATATTTTCTATCTTACGTTCAATCTTACTCTACAACTTTGTTCACATTGAAGAAACATATTTTCTATCTTACGTTCAATCTTACTCTACAACTTGCTCACATTGAAGAAACATATTTTCTATCTTACGTTCAATCTTACTCTACAACTTGCTCACATTGAAGAAACATATTTTCTATCTTACGTTCAATCTTACACTACAACTTTGCTCACATTGAAGAAACATATTTTCTATCTTACGTTCAATCTTACTCTACAACTTTGTTCACATTGAAGAAACATATTTTCTATCTTACGTTCAATCTTACTCTACAACTTTGCTCACATTGAAGAAACATATTTTCTATCTTACGTTCATTCTTACTCTACAACTTGCTCACATTGAAGAAACATATTTTCTATCTTACGTTCATTCTTACTCCACAACTTTGCTCACATTGAAGAAACATATTTTCTATCTTACGTTCATTCTTACTCCACAACTTTGCTCACATTGAAGAAACATATTTTCTATCTTACGTTCAATCTTACTCTACAACTTTGCTCACATTGAAGAAACATATTTTCTATCTTACGTTCAATCTTACTCCACAACTTGCTCACATTGAAGAAACATATTTTCTGTCTTACGTTCATTCTTACTCCACAACTTGCTCACATTGAAGAAACATATTTTCTATCTTACGTTCATTCTTACTCCACAACTTGCTCACATTGAAGAAACATATTTTCTATCTTACGTTCAATCTTACTCCACAACTTGCTCACATTGAAGAAACACATTTTCTATCTTACGTTCATTCTTACTCCACAACTTGCTCACATTGAAGAAACATATTTTCTATCTTACGTTCAATCTTACTCTACAACTTGCTCACATTGAAGAAACATATTTTCTATCTTACGTTCAATTCTTCACAACTTGCTCACATTGAAGAAACATATTTTCGAGGTTAACCCTTTTAGACTGAGCAAATTGAGTTTCCTAAAGAAGACAGGGTCATATCTTTGAAGAAAGTAATGAGTACTGTGACAGTTTCGTAAAATGTGAAAGAAATATTAGAAACATAAATAAAGAAAGAAATATATATATATATAGGTATATTCTTAGAGAGACTAATACTCATGTATTTTTCTTCTTTTTCTTCTACGAACTTCCATATCGATCACTTGTTAACCACTCTTTCTGATTTGTATGTCATCCGAGTCTCTCTCTCTCTCTCGATCACCGCCCAGACCGATGTATCAGATCTCCCAAAACCCTTTTATCTCCCCATAAGTTCTATTCATGTGGAAATCTCATTCATGTAGCCTTAGTATTGGTGTGTTTTATGTCACATCTTCAGCACCATTTGGAGCTCTGGTGCTTATTCTTCGGCGATGTGTCCGGTTTCAGTCAACGTTTACTCGGTTTGCTCTCCGTTCTGTAGCCATCTAGTGTTTTTACGGTGTGGGGTAGCTAGACCCACTCCCAACCTCCTTAGTCGCCTCTTACGACATGCGTGGCAGGTAACAGTGGTTCTATTCTTTGCATCGCAATTTGGACCCCGGTAACCACTCGGCCGTGATCCGAGTCTAAGAGCGATTGTACGTTGTGCCAGTTATGCGCCTAAATGTAGGCCAGCACATTCGATTTCTGCGACGCTTTTTATTTACTAGGGTAGCTTTCCTATTTCCCTTCCTTATTCGCCTCTTACATCTCCTGTATGTTGCAGTATTACTATTCTTTGCTCCCCTTGCGAGCTTCGGCAACACACGGGAATGAAGTATTATGTATGGCGGCCAAAAATTCGATCCTATCATCCGAAGAGAGTGAAAGTTGAGAGTGTTGGGGGCAGGAGAAGACTCCTGCAATAAACGATTCATTGCTAATAAATATCTATTGAAAGCGGTGGATAAAAGCTAAACTGAAACAGATAATATTATATTATGTATATTTCATTTCACTTTTACCACAATCCCGTTCTCCAGGTACGCGTTACCAATTCATTATTTTGGGAAACTCTCCCTTCTTTCGTTATTCTGAAGAAAATAACAATAATACATGAGTTTTATATGCATCATGGATGAAGAAATATTCAAAGTAAAAGGATGGTAGTAGATTCTTGTTGTACCTGAGTAGTCAGGTAGAGAGACAGGTGTAAGAGGCAGGCATTTGATAGGAGGTTTATCTCGGTTACGGCAGTCTGATTTCATAGGAACAAACACCTGTACGCAAATTTGGTCCAGGCGCGAGCATTTTGGCGGGAGTGGAGGGCGGCTCCAGCAGTACGAACAATTATGTATCTCCAGACGAAAGTTGAATTGAAAAGTTTGGTGTCTACCGCGTCACGGACATTTACGAACTTTAGCGAACAGTTACGATGATTCATTAGATAATATCGTGTAGCAAGCAGTTTGTGTGTCCTTGCTGCTGTCGTCAGCAGTATGTGTGTATGAATGTAGTTGTTTGAATGTATGTCTGCATGTATGTGTGTGTGTATATATATGTATGAATGCATACAGTTAGTTATGTTTAAATGTAGTATTATTGTTATATGTGTGTATGTGTTGTGTACATGTGTATGTATGTGTATGAATGCATCCAGTTGTGTGTATGTATTGTGTGCATTTATGTGTGTGTGAATGCATGCAGTTGTGTGTAAATGTATTATTATTATATGTGTGTAAATATGTCTACATGTATGTGTGTATGTATGTAAATATGTGTCATGTATGTATGTATTGTGTGTGTGTATGTGAGAATGTATATGTGCATGTATGTATGTGTGTATTCATGTATATGTGTAAACTGTATAATTCCCGGCAAAGATGTGCGTGTGTACACATCATAAGCATGTAACATACTGGCTGGCGTAGGCGATTATGTATTTCCACAAACGTCTGTCCTGATTACTGGAAATAACTCCCAATGTTGACCTTTCTCCGCGACATGATGTTAGACTGTCCAAAATGTTATCTCTCTGTCTTCCTCTGTCTGTTCCCCATTGATTTTACCAGTTGTTACTATGCGTTAAAGATCTTGTTTGCCCGTCTACCCAGCGTGTTCGTAGCGCGTTGGACTACGGGTGACAAGCTCCCTGTGAGTGCGGGTTCAATTCCGCGGGCTGGCAGAACAGCCACAGTTTCACCAGATTCATGGTGTTCGTGGCACCGAACCGAAGGGTTATGATGTCCACGGCACCGAACCGAAGGGTTATGATGTCCACGGCACCGAACCGAAGGGTTATGATGTCCACGGCACCGAACCGAAGGGTTATGATGTCCATGGCACCGAGCCGAAGGTTACGATGTCCATGGCACCGAGCCGAAGAACTGAAAGCTCAAATGCTTCTGGATCGGTAAAAAAAATCTCGTTTCTCAAAGCCGTGTCTCATGTGTGACAGTGATCTTTCTCTGTGCGTTCATTCTTCCGACATCAATACATTAGTTATTTTAGTTGTCCATGGGGCTCTCAGTGTTCTTCTTTAAGCCACATATTTGTACCATCAAGAGATTTTGTTGGCAATGCATATTCAAGTCAGGATTCCATTTGTTAACCCTTTGAACCTCTGAAGTCGTAGAAGGCCTTCGTGTATGGCGAGAAAACCAATTAAATGGTAAGCAGACTTTCATGCACAAATCAGTTAAAAACTCCACACCAGACGCATGACTACGAATTAATTCATAGCGGACAAACGCAGAAGAAGAAGTTAACCTTTTCACCAGCTACATTTTTGTTTACCTTCCGAAGAATGTATGATGTAACGTATACTTTATCAGTTATATGAGAACTATCATCATAGCACTCTGGACATGTCCATAGGTGTTCCGATCTCCGCCTCAGCAAATCCAGCAGCGTCCAGCAACCCAACACGCCAGTTCGATGTTGATTAATCAATCTCTTTGCATATTTAGTATGTCGTTCTTTTCGGACTGCACCAATATTGACACCCATCTCTTTCAATCTGGTCAGCGAGTGGGATTCACAGCCCTGAAACTCCTCTGTTCGGAAAGACTCCCAATGCATGAAGAATGTCACTTCGATCCATTGCAGCTCCCTCTGATATTGTAGCTAAGCCAGCCAATCTATCAGCTCGTTCATTACCCCTAAACGTATACTTTATATTAGATTTAATTTATGCTACTTATGTGATACTGTACACACGTATCTTTGTCCCTAAACACCAGTTTACTTAGTATCACTGCACCCTACCACGGTTATCTCCAGATCTGACCTAACCACCTCATATCTGTAGATTTCCGTACATCGCATATATATACTTCAGCTAAATATACCGCAAGCCAGTACAATGGTTCAGCAGAGTGAAACGGTTAATACTAGATTTATATAGCACTAAAGAACTCTCTCTCTCTTTTACTACTAACGGGTCTAAGGATCAAATATTGATGTCATTGCACCCGATGTTCCTCTTTCAGATATGACATGCCACTTGCCGAAAGTATTGCACAAAGCACAATCTCCGTAGCTCCAGCAAAAGTCCTAGGGATCTCCGGAAAAATGCATTAATGAACAGAACGAGCGCAGTTCAAATTCAGCCGACGAACGCAATGCATATGGATGTTCTCTTACACGATACCCCCCCCTCTCCCCTTTCTTCTTCTGTTACTATTACTTAATCTTCTTGTACCCAGTAGAACATAGATGACCCAGCTGTCGTTTTCCTACAGAAATATGTTCTGGAATGTTTCTTCAGCTCTGCCTATGAGATTCCGACCTATCTGACGTTAGTTTCTATTGCTCCTCACCAGGTTTTCTTTAACCTCCCAGCTTGTCTCTTTCCCAGTGAGTTCAAGTCAAGTGCATTTTGCTTATGTTGTGAGGTTGTTTTCTCTTGGTGTGTTCAATCTATCGCCTTTGTCTGTTATTAGCCTCCAGCTGTTTGAATTTATATTTTATTCTCTTCCACAAGTCTGTATTTGTTATAACTTCTGCCTTTACTTCTGAAGTCGCAGTAATGGATATGAGCCTGAGTTGCGAGGGACAATGATGATAAGGAAAACAAGTCTTCACGCATAAAACAGTCATAGCTGATGTACTGATCGCGCTGACTACACATAAATTCATAGTGAGCGAACAAGAAGAAGACCTGCCATATTGACATGGAGTATCTGACAGAGACTTTTGACAGAGACATTGTGACAGAGACATGTTGTGACAGAGACATGTTGTAACAGAGACATGTTGTGACAGAGACATGTTGTAACAGAGACATGTTGTGATGAATATCTGTAGTCTGAGATTGATATTATTAGTCACATGTCATACCTTTCTTTTTTTCCTTTACTCTATTATAGCCACTTGTACAGCATTATCTGTGAGTAATATTTTAATTTAGTCATTTGAGCGTAAGTAAGTTGTTCTGTGTTTACATTAGTAGACATTGGCGTCCATAAGAAGAGAGGGCAAGAATAGACAAGTGTCACCCCTGAAATTTTATTTTTGATTCACAGTTTTACGTGAATCTAGTCTTTCCATTTCTGCGTAGTAAACTTTCAACTAAAAATTTGTTACATTCAAATGTACGTGGACGCCCATGTCTGTATATCCCATATAGTCTAATATGTATTTGTAATGTTGTCCGTTTATCTGACTACGTAACTAGAACGGGCTCTGTGGTTTGCTCACTTGTGCAGCAAAAGCACAATAGAGAAAGAAACATGTCTACATCGACACTTAGATATCTCCATATCTCGGTACAGCACATACAATTTCGTTGCGCATTTTTTTGCTCAATTTCACTCTCCCAGTTTTTTCATGATAGTATAATTGGTAGACGTTAAACTTAACTTGTATTACAAATTGTGTCCACACAGGCACACAGCCTACTTTTCATTCAAATGTTTTTGTTACCAATCGATCTTTGGCGTGCACAGCTTGCACACAGGACATCCGTATTTTTCGTCCATCTCTGATAAGACTGAAATCTTATCTTCACCTAGTCAGAGATAGAGGTCGGTTTGAATTGTATGAATGATTTCGAAGTGAGAAAAACCACAATGGTGGACATCGGAAATATCAGAGGAGATATAAAACACCATATACAAGGCGCATTCAAGAGCACTTGCCAGAACTCTTCACATACCCTAAACGCTGAAAGGCTCAAACGGAATAGAGAAAAGAACAAAAAGAAACGAACACAGAATCTTCCGTTCGGAAGGCAAGAGTCAAACCACGTTATGGCTACTGCAATTATTTTTCACAATTCATTTACAGGCAATCATAGTACAAAAAATAACGAACATAGAATAGGAGGAATTCAGGAGAGGTAATGAAATCAGTGACATGTCTTATTAACTCACTGACATGTCTTATTAACCTATAACAACTGTTATGTGAAAGAGAAGATGGGGATATATTGGATGTACTGTGAGAAGAAATGATCAAAGAATAACTTGTTTCATTAAGGTTTTTGAAAAGGGAGACAAATGAATCAAGAAAGGAAAGAAGCACAAGGAAAAATCTGAAACGAACTTTACTGAGAAGATATTGAAATAGTTGCCCATGATAGAGCGGTATGGAGATATTGCTCCCAGAGCATGTGTAACATAAAAAGGCGCGAGTGTAATACAATACAATATTACAAAGAACAAACGTCCGAGTGGTTACCGGGGCCCAAATTTGGGGTGTGAAGAATAGAACTACTGTTACATGCTATGCGTGTCGTAAGAGGCGTCTAAGGAGGTTTGGCTGAAATCGGATGCATGTGTCCTAAACGTGTAGAAGTCTATGCGTTTAGGGGCCTACCAAACCAATGTGCAACGTATACACGTTCTTAGCATTGATCAAACATATCACAAAGAGTGATTAAAATTGGTCGTAAAGAACGAACGCGAAGAAGAAGAAGATAAAGAACAAAAATATAAAAAGTAGAATAATAATGCGAAAGTGAAAACTATCACTGAAACAAAGATATTCAAACTGAACAGTTACAGTATATACAGATAAAGGTTTCACACACAATTAGTAAAACATTTGTAGCAGACTAACTGGTTTCACACACAATTAGTAAAACATTTGTAGCAGACTAAAAAACAACATTAGGTTCCCAGGAACTCGGAGGTGACAGTCAATGACAGTTTAGATCAGAAGCTCAAAACATAACCTCATCGATCTAGATCAGTGGTTCTCAACTTGGGGATACGACCAACAGGAGTAGCAATTTAATATTGAATGGGGAGAGTGGGTGATTGGGGGCAATTAGTGCATGGTGTCACTGATATAATAATTTTGTTGTTAATAGCAAATTTAGGCGATAAATTATCGATGATGGAATAGAAACTTTCCGGAAAACAATAGTTGGTAATACTAGTACAACATGCAACATAACTTCTTGGTGGCGCGTGTTTTGAGGTTCATTAGATCATATTGTCTGTCACTTCTAAAAGTAAGCAGTGCCAATTAAATTTTTTTCTTAGTTCTTCCAATGCTCCAGTTTCGTTACGTCCATTGTGTATGAAATCGCTGATGAAACTGTTTCATGGGAGGTTGAACTGTCTGTACTCATGCGTATGTCTACTGTGTATTGTTAGGTAGACAGTATACAAGTATTAGGAGCTTCCGAAAAAACAAATTGGCAAACACAGGATTCGAACCACTTAACCTTATTTCTTGCGGCACCATTGCCTAGCCTAGCAATACGAGCGTTCTTTCGAACACTATCAATGATCATATCCTTTGCTTCTGTTCCTTCCCCTGGGGTTCTTACAAATAACTCCTTGTTCTGATCTATGTATTATTAATGGCGTGGACAACACAAAATTAACATTACAGACGAAGATTCAAATATATCGAGCCTGTGTGATTAGTTTTTTACTATTTGGCTTAGTAAGGTGGACAGTCTACTCAAGGCATGCATGGACACTTAGCTAACACCTTTCACCTTCGATGTCTCCTGTAAATTACGAACATCAGGTGGTACGACAAGATAAGTAATTCTGAAGTACTGCAACATGCAAATTTGTCTTCCCTCATGGGCATGTTCAGCAGTAGAAGACTAAGATGGCTAGTGCATGGTAGCCGCAGCCTTCGTAAATAATGGCCACTTCGCACCATTTTTCAAGATGGCGGTTGAGGCGGAGTAGTCAACTGTATTTAGTAGACATACATCATTGGCCTCTTTGTCTCAGGAGACAATAGGTGTTGCATAACGTAGTATGTTCTGTGCTGAATCACAACGTTTCATGTGGCTGTAATGGCCTATTCTGGAGTGACAATTCTTGCCACAGTTGCTGCAGGTAAAACTGGAGACTAGAGCCGATTTTCTTTTTGAGCCGCCCCTCACTGTCGCTCGCCATGCTTGCCTGTCTTAGTAGACATACAGACTCTTTAGTAAACATACGGACTCAAACGGGCTTATTTAGTAAACATAACAAAATAACGATGCCTAGTAAGTGCTGTGTAACAAAATGTATACAAGGAATATGTTCTATTGTATACTGTAATTGTTGAAACCATGAAAGCACCAACTGTATGACTCAGTATTAAAATAGACCAGGACATGTCCTTTACTGTTCACCTAATGAAAGTTTCCATAGATAAGAGTTCCTATAACTGGCTGTCAAGTAGTGGAAAAATTGAGAAATGATCTCATGTTGAGAACCTCTTGTCCATGCAAATAAGATTTAGAAGAGCACCAACTGCTGACTATTACATGACAAGGACACTTGATAATCTGGTTGAAGCAATTAGTTTATCATCCACCACAACAAGCACTAGTTTTGTGCCAGAGAAAATACTCAAATTCCTCGCTAAACAGTTGCAGCTGGTCGGTCGTGATGGTAGCCACATACTACAAGTGTTTATGTGAACTTCAGAAAGGGAAGAGGTACCAAGACAGACCACTGTTCAGATATAAGGGTGTCTGCAAGGCCTCAATGAAGAACTTTTCTATAGATCTCAACAAATGGGAAGAACTACATTACGTAAATGTGCAGAATCTTTTTAAAAGCAACTTAGATATGAGCTGAAAGGCAAGAGAATTAAACGCAAACTGAGAAGTTATCACAGTAAAATTGACTTGCCGTCTTGTAAAGACAAAAAAATGTCATATATTATTGATGTTATGTAGAAGTGGATGGCGCCTGTGGCTTAATTAAGGGATAGTGACTCGATCTTTTAGCCCCGACTTTCTGAGTTCGAATCACGCTGCGGACAATTTGGTTGCAAATTTTTTCTCGTGGATTTTTACAAAAGGACGATTGCACCACCTGTTCAGAAAGCAATTGCAAACTACTGAACGTAATAATGCCTAGAAAAATCACAAACAGCGTTAAAAGCTAGGGTTGATTCGCAGTCCTGTAAAGGATATGCAATTAACTTTTTATGTAGAAGTGAGAAATTGGAAATGTACAGGAAAAATGAAATGGGATTTGAAGTGGATGTGTAGTGCGAAATGTTGATAAACCGTGTCGTTATTCTTGAAAAAAAGATCTGCAACAGAGACTAGAACTTCTGAGACTACGCCATTAACCATATAATCAAAATATATTTGAAATGAAAATATGCACATAGCGATATTAAGGAGACAGAATACATCAACCTGTTGCTAGTATCCATCGGTACTCACTCAACCATTCAATTATTGAGAGAGATTTTGTCCTCTAATAGATTTTGTCATATAAGTTCGCTGGAAGTCACAGATGTGTGACTTGATAGAAGAATATCGAAAATCCACTAGACAGCTGGGATAAAATGCCGTATTTAAAGAAATCTGTACACAAAGCTTTGTGAATTCTTTGATCATTTCTTCACAGGGACCGCAGCCCCTGGTAACAGAGTTTGTTATGTTTGAAATGTTACCGTGGGGTGGAGAGGGGGTGAAACGTTCCAACATATCTCTATCTTCTCTTTCTTATAACTGTTGTTACAAGTGGTTAACCAATTTCTTTGATTTCATCACTTCCGAATTCGTCCCATTTCATGTTTATTATCTATCGCAGACATCTTTTTTTTCAAATGTATTCAACCTACTTTCTATATCTGTAGGTTAAGAGACATAAAGAGTTACTTGATATTTTCCCCATCTTCGCTAATAGTTTAGTCCTGCATTATAATATTCACTCCCTACCAATATTTTTTTGTTTTGTTATTTTGCTCATTCTTATTCTCACCAGTTTTACACTCATGGGTTGTCTATTTTAGAATTGTAGCTAATGTGATTTTTCTCGTTTAACGTTTGTTGCCTTTGTTGGCAGTTAGATTTTAGTATTGTCCAAGTGTTCCCGGGACACGACACGGGATAAAAGAATGGTAACACTGTAGCTTGTCATGCATGTCGGAAGAGACGATTAAGGAGGGTTAGATAAGGTACTGACTACCCCAGTCTCTAGAAAAACCTATGACAAAAAAACTGATAAACATGGTTAGCCCAGCTATAGAGGACAAAAATTCAATAAGCATAGTTGGTTTCAGTTTTAGTTTGGAATATCTTCATTGCACTCCGGACATGTCCATAGGTGCTCCGATCTCCTTCGCAATATCTCCAACAGCGTCCAGCGACTGATACAATAATAGAAAGACAAAAATTGGTTAAGTGTACAGCCATAGGTATACACAAAATCAATAAACATGGCTAGTACAACTATAACAAAACAACAATGCTCCAACTATCCAATTAAGACATGGTCCCTGCAACTCAAGAGTTAGTCAAAAGAAGATTAAGCTGTAGACTTCACCTACTTGATACTAAAATAAAAACCACACAGAGTTGGTACCTGGAATGCTCTAGCTTGAAATGAACAAGTAAACACTGCACATGTGGCACGATGGGAAATGGAATTGGGTAAATGAAATTAAACACAGCAGAAATAATACTGAACCCCCAGGGCTCTAGAAAAAAAGTAGTAATTTATAGTAAAGGATCAACTTGAAAAAGAAGCACAGATATCATTCATAGAATATCAATAATTAATACCAAGAGGTTTTTTGTGGTTTTTTTCCCCCGATCCAGAAGCACTTGAGCTTTCAGCTTCTCGGCTCGGTACCATGGGCATCGTAACCCTTCGGTTCGGTGCCACGAACACCGTAAATCTGGGGAACCTACGACTTTCTGCCAGCCCGCGGAATTGAACTCGTACTCACAGAGGGCTTATCACCCTTCGTCCAACGCGCTACGAACCTGTTGGGCAGGCGGGCAAAACCAAGAATTAAATGAGTAACATCGAAAACAGTCAAACCTAAAGGTATTCAGTACCCAATGCTTTGCGCCAACTAATGACACTTCTTCTTTGAATGCTCCATATCGACCACTTGTTAACCACTCTTTGTGATTTGTATGTGATCTGAGCTTAAGTGCTAGTGTACGTTGTGTCAGTTATGCGCCTACAAGTAGGCCAGCAATCCGATTTATGCGATGCTTTTATTTACTAGGTCGCCTGAGTGGTTACCGGGGCCCAAATTTGGGGTGTAAAGAATAGAACCACTGTTACCTGCCACGCATGTCGTAAGAGGCGCCTAAGGAGGTTTGGCTGAAATCGGATGCATGTGTCCGCTAGGAATGCTAACCCGAAACAAATGCTTGCAGAAAGCGGATGCAACAGGCCATATGGCGCATAACATGGTGCAACGTTCCTCACAATGAGGAATGGGATAACGGATTCTACAGTTGCCAATCTGCCTCGGAGATTTAGCCACGCAGTAAGAATATCAAAACTACCAACACAAGGGTGGCCAAAACTTGCTGCGGGAGGAGGTCGGCACAAACGGGGAAGCAGAAATCATAGGAATTATATCCTACAGAACTGCCCCCAGTATGCAGACTTGAGAAGAAAGAGGTGGCCCACTTACACTAGTGTCCAAGACAAACTGTATGGCGTGGCTGATAATCTGAGGCAGACAGCTGCCTTTATTAGAGAATTCGAAATCCAATCTAGTGAGAACGTAAAAAAGAAAGATTTACTAGGTAGCTTCCTAGGTCTACATCAGTCTCCTTTTACGACATGCCTTGCAGGTCGCTGTGTTACTATTCTTTGCTCCGGCACCACACTGGCGAACTAATAACACGAAAATCACTCTGCCAGACGGTATGATAACCCTCCTCGTTCCCCAGCAAGAGCATGTATTCACTTTTCACCCAATTGTTCAATAGTTTTCTTTCTGTTTTGTTTTACGTTTATGAATTAATGCCTACTAATGGCACATAATATTACCTTGACTTGTTTGCGTGAAGGTTTGCTTTCCTTCGCCATTCAGGCGAGCCTTACTCCGACTTCAGTGGTATTTGTAATTTATATCTTCAAGTAAAGAATGATGGTCTCCTGTAGCCCAACCGTGTACGACACACGTGCGTGCGCGTGCGTGCGGCGTACGCGCGTGTGCGTGCGTGCCTGTGTGTATTCCCCAATCTAGCCTCAAGCACACAATTTCCGAAGTGTTATCAAGTTTGCTATCTGTGACCCCGTTCAACAGGTTAAAATAATTTATGTTTCTCCATATTTCTGTTGTCCAATGTGGTCGATGTTAGCTTACAAATGTGATGCACGTCTGAAGACATCACAGCTCGAATAGCATGCCAGCAAAGAATGACAGTCATCATTAGATCTTAGCTGACTAGTTTATTTTATAACAGTTGACTGTAGTTTGTTAGTATTCCAGTTGACTGCAGTTTATTGTATGCCACCTGACTGCCGTTTTCTGTGCTGCAGTTTTTGCTAGTTGACTGTAACTTTTTATATACTAGCTGACTGTTTGTTGCATTTCACCTGACTGTAGTTTGTTGTGTACCAGTTGACTGCAAATATGTGTATACCAATTATGCTTCTTCTTCTGCGAACGCCCGCTATCAAACCAGTTATGCTAAAAATGGATGTTCTGGACTTGAAGTCGCAAATATCTCACTGTAGCATAACGTGCTTACGCTCTTTGGCTCTAATTTAGAGCCTCTAATTGTAACACATTATAATGTATAACAAGTGAGTATTCTAAAGTGAAAACAGGACAAGAAGAACAAGAATAAAGAAATATAGCGGCTGACAGCAGCTTGTTGTATATCTGTATAACAAAACATAGTGCAGTGGGATATAGTAAACTAATAATTCATTTCTACCAAGTAACATTATCAGTCTTCTTTTTCTTCTTTGCGTTCGTTCTTTACGACCAATTTTAATCACTCTTTGTGATATGTTTGATCTTTGCCAAGATCGTGTATACATTGCAAATTGGTTTGGTAGGCCCTCTTCTTCTTCTTCTTTGCGTTCGTTCTTTACGACCAATTTTAATCACTCTTTGTGATATGTTTGATCTTTGCCAAGATCGTGTATACGTTGCACATTGGTTTGGTAGGTCCCTAAACGCATAGACTTCTAAACGTTTAGGACACGTGCATCCGATTTCAGCCTAACCTCCTTAGTCACCTCTTACGACATGCGTGGCAGGTAACAGTGGTTCTATTCTATACACCCCAAATTTGGACCCCGGTAACCACTCGGGCGATAATATCAGTCTAATTGATCTTGGATCGGATACTATATCTCACGGGAATGGATACTTTCTCTCTCCTAAACTTACACCTAATTAACCAGTACCTGACAGCCTGTGAACAGCTTAGGATGCCATATCTGATAAGACTACTCAATAAGCATACAAATGTGTGATATGAGTCTACACTAGCTCAGCATCATTACTGAATCACCTAGAACATTCCGATTAGGTATGCAATATGTTAGTGGTGGTAGAAACATAAGGTCCAGGTAAACATAGTAAAGGTGGCTTGGTATTATTTAATGTCGCAAGTGTGTGAAGTATTATAGACATCACAGTACTGACATTTAACATTTAGTAGTATGGTCACCGAAGAGTGCTGACTATCCTGAGACCATAAAGAGAACAGCCAGAGACCGAGTAGAGAGCTGAACAACTGTTGAGGCCCTATGATCCACGAGAAGCGGAGAGGAATCTTCTTCTTCTTTGCGTTCGTTCTTTAGACCAATTTTAATCACTCTTTGTGATATGTTTGATCTTTGCCAAGAACGTGTATACGTTGCACATTGGTTTTGTAGGCCCTAAACGCATAGACTTCTACACGTTTAGGACAAATGCATCCGATTTCAGCCAAACATCCTTAGTCGCCTCTTACGACATGCTTGGCAGATAACAGTGGTTCTATTCTTACACCCCAAATTTGGGCCCCGGTAACCACTCGGGCGAAGCGGAGAGAATAAGTCAAGTCAAGTCAAGTATGGTGACCAGTGGTTGATTGATTGATAAGGCCATCATCACTGCACTTCGCTGAGTAACCATGTGTACTTCGATCTATTTCTTACATAGGAAGAGCTTAGTGGCAGTGCACGAACTACGTAGCACCGGCGAGGGTTCCCAATGTAATTTAGAAGACAGTGAAAATATTTTGTAGGAATTTTATTTTTAAAAATCTTACTAATCAATGTTGCTATGGCAACGGCTTCTCGATCTGTTCTTTTCGATTTCTGAGCCGACATGGGGACTTTTACGTGCTCAACTTGGATACGGAACCAATGTGTTGTCGTCCGTCTACGATAGGACTAGAACTTGATCTCACCTACACTGAGATCAGGGATCTCTGGAAAAATATCTCAACGGCTCCACAAGGGAACGAACCGAATACATTCAGAACGAGAGGAACTTTTAAGCCACGGATACCCCAGTTTCTGTTGTGACTAACTTCTCTTCGCTAAATCAGGAAAAGAATTAATCAATTAACCTCGGATAGAATATGAAGTAAATAGGATTTGAATTTGGTCTATCTGGATTGCGACGCCAGCGCCCTAACCACTTGAGCGAACCAGGTCTTTAATAATTTTACTACATGATGCAGAATACAACAAAATCACCAACCTCCAACTAGTGGGCGCCATTACTAACCCTCAGGATGATGCATACCACTAAGTATATAAGAACATGTTGTCATTTTTTGTCTATGAACAGGACACAATAGGCTGAGGTACCATCTGTTTAACAAGTACAAAATAGACCCTTCTGACATATGCACATGTGGCACCAGCAAGATGACAGAGACACACACACTGCAAGAATGTCCAACATATAATGAACAGAAAGGAAACACATGGCCAATCCTCATGTCAGTCCAAGACAAGCTATATGGAGATGTACATGGACTCTGGTTGACCACTAACTACTTTAAAAGCATACAAATCGATGTCAGTCCAAGACAAGCTATATGGAGATGTACATGGACCCTGGTTGACCACTAACTACTTTAAAAGTATACAAATCGACGTCAGTCCAAGACAAGCTATATGGAGATGTACATGGACTCTGGTTGACCACTAACTACTTTAAAAGTATACAAATCGATGTCAGTCCAAGACAAGCTATATGGAGATGTACATGGACTCTGGTTGACCACTAACTACTTTAAAAGTATACAAATCGATGTCAGTCCAAGACAAGCTATATGGAGATGTACATGGACTCTGGTTGACCACTAACTACTTTAAAGTATACAAATCGATGTCAGTCCAAGACAAGCTATATGGAGATGTACATGGACTCTGGTTGACCACTAACTACTTTAAAAGTATACAAATCGATGTCAGTCCAAGACAAGCTGTATGGAGAGATGTACATGGACTCTGGTTGACCACTAACTACTTTAAAAGTATACAAATCGATGTCAGTCCAAGACAAGCTATATGGAGATGTACATGGACTCTGGTTGACCACTAACTACTTTAAAAGTATACAAATCGATGTCAGTCCAAGACAAGCTATATGGAGATGTACATGGACTCTGGTTGACCACTAACTACTTTAAAAGTATACAAATCGATGTCAGTCAAGACAAGCTATATGGAGATGTACATGGACTCTGGTTGACCACTAACTACTTTAAAATATACAATCGATGTCTGAAAACGTTTGAAGAAGAAGACACAACCTCCAACTACTGGTCACCATCATTAACACTGAACTAGTGTAGGAGATTTACTCGTGGAGTTGTCGCTCCGTTCGAGTTTGTCTTTCCATGCTTATGCTTCTGTGGTCATTATTACCAGTTGCTGACCATTCAATATTTCTCACATTCTAACAATGGACAACAGTTTGTACAGGTGTATCGTCAATCTCAATGTGTGAAAACACTAATATACTTCACAGGATGAGATGGTACTTTCCTTCCGTTAGTTACCTGTCAATAGTATGGTCAAGTTTGAAGATCGTTGACCAAAGGTATGGATTAATCACAGTGGTAGGACTAAAGAAAGACTACAATAATATGGGCAGATTTAACGATCCAGTGAAATAAAAGTCATTTTTATCAGTTTAGCAAGTAATACAAATTAGCGCTCGTGATTTTATCAGAAGTATGTGGTGAGTTTCCTCTTGTCACATATTTCTCACAGAGTTCAGGTTAGAAACACAGGTGGGAACACTTTTCAAGTCAGTGGCGTATAATAGAACTTGCTGTGTAAAAAAAGGCTCGTATCCTGCGGAACAAATTCCCTCATTCGCACCCCCTCCCTTCCTTTTCCCCGGCATGCAGGGTGATATATATTTTGTTCAAGTAACATGTACATCGCCGTAAATAACAGAAATCCTCATTGTTAGAAACAGAAAATACATTACACGCATTTGATGAATCCAACTCATTTACTTGCGGATCTAAATTACAAGTACCTCTGAAGTCGGAATAAGACGCTCCTAAATAGCGATAGACGCTGTCGATAAGGAAAGCAAGTCTTCACGTAAAAATAATTCAGATGGACCATACAACTATGCCTCGCCCGAGTGGTTACCGGGGCCCAAATTTGGGTGTAAAGAATAGAACCACTGTAACCTGCCACGCATGTCGTAAGAGGCGCCTAAGGAGGTTTGGCTGAAATCGGATGCACATGTCCTAAATGTGTAAAAGTCTATGCGTTTAGGGGCCTACCAAACCAATGTGCAACATATACACTTCTTGGCAAAGATCAAACATATTACAAAGAGTGATTAAATTGGTCGTAAAAATGAACGCAAAGAAGAAGACTACGCCTGAATGCATAGCTGGCGACAAAAATAATAGATCAAATGGCGATAAAGAAGCAGTCCTTCAGTAAAATTAATCAGTGCTAATTGCTCCATGACTCGCTTGAATGCTAGCTGGCGACAAAAATAATGATCAAAATGCGATAAAGAAAGCAGGCCTTCACGTAAAATTCAATCAGAAGTGCCATATTAAGCTCCATGACTACGCCTGAATGCATAGCTGGCTGACAAAAAATAATAGATCAAACATGGCGATAAAGAATGCAGGCCTTCACGTAAAATTCAATCAGAAGTGCCATATTAAGCTCCATGACTACGCCTGAATGCATAGCTGGCTGACAAAAAATAATAAATATATCTATTTGCTATTCCCAGGTGGAAGATGTAATTGACTGTCCACTCTCGCCGTTAAGCGTAGGAATGGGAGCTTTAATATGCGTTCTAAGGCCAGATGAGTTGCTCTTGTTGTGTTGTATCCGTGTTTATGTAGTGTGATCTTGATATTGTCTATCCATCTTTTCTTGGTCTTCCCTTAGCTCTAGTACCCGAATCTCTTTTTATTGTATGCTGTTTTTATTGTATGCTGTTATTGGTGGTTGGTTGTATTTCATTCTCATTAAATGTCCAAACCACTGCATTTGTTGTCTTTCAATGTATTCGGTGCATGAAGTTATGCCCACTCTGCTTCTGGTGTCCTCATTTTGTAGTCTATCTTTCCTGGTGACTCCCACTGCCTTCCTCAAGCATTTCATTTCACACGTGGTGAGCTTGCTGTTGTGTGTTGCTGTATGAGACCAAGTTTGGCACTGGTAATAATAAATCAAACAATCAAATTAGTTATGTACTATCATAATTCTATGTTAGTAGTATGTTAGTAAGATTGACAATAGCAATCAAGAAGTTAAACACAATGAAGAACATGTGGCAAAGTACCAGCAAAATACTAAATTAAAAATATTGAGAGCATGCATTTTCCCAGTGGCTACTTATGGTTGTGAATCATGGACTATTACACAAAATTAAGAACGAAAATCCAGTCCTTCGAAACTAAATGCTACAGAAAGATCCTACGAATATCATGGACAGAAAATAGAAAGAACACTGATGTCCTGGAAGAACTAAATGTTAAAGAGAATTGGCTGATAAACAACATACTATACAGAAAAATTAGATACTTTGGTCAAATCAAGCGTCACGATGGCCTGGAAAGAACAATATTAGAGGGCAAGCTCCCGGGACGCAGAGGCAGACCAAGAAGAAGATGCTACAAGATATAAAGAAACATGAATAGGACCATCGACGAAGTGGGTGAACTGGCAAGAGACAGAGTGAATTTCAGATGCGTTGCAAAGCGAGCAACGTCCTATAAAGGATACGCACCTTGATGATGAATATGTTGATATGATAGGCCGGACCAGTTTGATTTGTTTGTTAATTAGGGGATTAAGCGTTTTATATGACCGATGCACGCCACTTTCAACCTAAGACAGGTTCCTTTTTTGTTTATATCAGAGCGTTAATACCCGACCAGTTTGACGATTCTAGAAGAGGGTTTATACATTTCGAGGGTCAGTTTACAACCCCAAAACTCGTGCCGAATGTGTCCCTAGTGGCTACTTGCAACCACAGGCTTAGAGTGTTCACTTTCCGATACTACTCTAGAAGTTTAGCTTCACATGTCAATTATTTTCTTTCAACTATTTATTCTTTTCATGAACAGTCATCGTTTTACTAGTCTCATAAAGATACTAACAATATTGAAATAGAGGAGATATAAGTTCTGAAGTATTCGTTAGTAGAGTGCTCTCCAACGTTTTTATATAGTGGGGCGCATCTGACTGATGACTATGAAGGCCCGGACGTCATAGGGCAATCACAATAATAATAATGTAGTATTAATAGTATTATGCAAGATCAAAGACCGATTAATTGATCATATGACCATCAATGCACTTCGGTTGAGTATCCATGTGTGCTCCGATCTCTTTCTTACACGGGAATATATCAGCTGCAGTGCACGAACTCCGTAGAACCGGCGAGTGTCACCGGTGTAATTTTGAAGAATGAACACTGAGGAATGGAATACAACCAACCACCAATAACAGCATACAATAAAAAGAGATCACGTACTAGAGCCAAAGGAAGACCATGAAAAGATGGACAAACAATATCAAGATCACACTAAATAAACACGAATGTAACACAACAAGGGTCAATCATCTGACAATGGAGCGCAAATTAAAGCCCCAACCCCTACGCTTAAAGGCAAGAGTGGACAACCAATTCCATCATACACCTGGGAAAAGACAATAGTAGCACTAAAGAACTCTCTTTCTGATTTCAATTGACAATGACTTGTTGATTATAATTCCTTTCATTTTCTGGAAGCCTGTTTTTTGCCTTATCTATTCTACTCCTTATGTGGAATCTGCATCTACCATGTGGTGTTATAAGACTTTCCTATTCTACTCCTTATGTGGAATCTGCATCTATCATGTGGTGTTATAAGAGCCCCGAGATATTTAAATTAATAGTCTTGTCTTTGCTTTGTCTTGTTTCTTTGACAGTGCATGTTTTCTGGAGTCTGCTTCTCTGATGTGATCTGCTTCTCTGATGTGATCTGCTTCTCTGATGTGATCATTACATTTGCCATCTTGCTATTCAGATGTGGGCATTTGTTGTTCTGTTCAGTCTCCGCCATATTAACTAGTTCCTCGCCCGTGTGGTGTCCGGGGCCCTCAAGGGAGCAACGAATAGTACTACTGCAACCAACAAAGCATGTCGTAAGAGGCGACTGATGTAGGCTCTAAGGATGCTACCCTAGTAAATAAAAAGCAGCGCAGAAATAGGATGTGCTGGCCTACTTTTAGGCGCATAATTGGCACAACGTACAATCGCTCTTAGGATTAGATCACATACAAATCACACAGAGTGGTTGACAAGTGGTCGATATGTAGCGTTCAAAGAAGAAGAAGAAGAACAAGTTCCTGAAGCTCAATTTCATGATAAGTATAGAGCGTTTCAATAATACACATAATAAATGATACACTTCACAAGTTTTCAAATAACATTCAAAAAGCCTTATGCAAATATGCGCAACACATCCACCTTTCTACGCGTACGACAGCAATGTTGCCTTGGTACTGAGAGAGAGAGAGAGAGAGAGTTAACACGTGTTTAAGCCGCCCCCTCCCTTCATCCTTCATTAAAAAACCCACTGTCGATTTATTTATGAAGACAGGCAAAGAAACAGAGAAAAAAATGTTCTGAATGGGTTTAAACTTCATACGGTTGATTATCTTCTTTCATTCCGTCATACCTTACCCTCCCGTATCCACATATTTTTTATTTGGTTCATAATATCTCTCCTCGTAAAATACACTGAACGATAACAAAGACTTGAGAGAAGAAAAAAAAAACCCGCAAAACAAAAGACATAGCGGGACACACGGAACGGACAGGTGGTCCAATGAAACCACGAATCGTCCAAGTGGGGCCCATCTACAGGTCGTGAGTCGACGCAAAGTGGCACGCGACTACCTCGCCTAGCAGCTCGACATTACCTGGTCACGAGTTAGACAGGGGTACCTGGAAGGGTGATCGTCTTTAGATAGGGAAACCGGCTACGTGATAGAGTAGAAGAGAAAATATCTCAGGTGGGGTAGAAGAAGGGAAGGAAGAACATGAAGAATCTAACAAAGGGTGTCGTACGGCAGGTGCAGGACAGCTGAAACCTCAAATCAAATTTGAGAGTACACTGTTGTTAACTCTATCTAACCTTACCTCTCAGACGGAACGTAAAAAAAAAAAGTATGGAGCAGGGTCGACAGGGCCTGGGAAACAACAGAACATGAAATGTTCAATTCTTAACGTTCGTTCATATAGATACGTATCAGCGGAAATTTTATTTAAAAAATAAATATAATAAAACTCGGGTCATATAACGTTTAAAGATCAGAAAAATAGAGGTAGAAAAAAGAACCACCTTTTAAAATGATTGTTCTTCTTTGAAGACAATACCTGGTGTAGGAATTTGATAGCTGCAGGAAATGGTTTTCTAAGCTTTAATGAAAGTTGTCAAGCTCATTAGTATCCACAGAACTATACTTTAATTATCTTGTGGGGGAAGAGGGTGGGGATGAGAATACTCTAGTTTCTCAAACTGGGTGCTGGACCCTGGGGGTCCACGAGGTAATCACATGGGGTCTTCAAGTCCTTGTAGAAATATTATGATCTTTCACATTTCAAATAGAACATTTTCATTTCAAATAGAACATTTTTTAATATATATAACAACATTGGCAAACTAGTTCCGCTGTGAAAGGACCCGGACAAGACCGGAGTCTAAATGTCTGACAGGACAAAATGATAGATCATTTGAAGTTTCCCGCAGTCTGAGAACATTGTTTACTTTTGTAACACAAAGATAATTTATTCTGTCCATTTTCATATATAGAAACTTTTGTGGTCTGTGGCAGCAAAATATATTTAAAAGGGGACCCGCTGTAATGCAAAGTTTGGGAGCCGCTACTCTAGTTGAAAAAGAGCAGGTCTCTCAACTTGGATAAGCGGTTGGTAGTCTATTGATATCATTTAAGGGCTCTCTGTGTGGTTTTGTTGGGGTCCCTTGAACTTGCAAAGTAGTGAATGCATCTTCAATAACATCAAGCATACGTTCAGCACTTCTAATGCACATGAAAACTGACTACACACATAAACTCTGGTGTCTAGTAGTTTTTCATTCCTCATGTAGATTTCTAATTCATTTCTTTGTGCTATTGTTGTCTTTTAGAATATACGTAATTAATGTTTCTGTTATGCTATGTATTGTTTTAATGTATTTTAAAATATGGAACTGAATAAATATGCATCTCTAGACTATCAAGATTGGGTTTCTGTTGCAACAAGTTTAGAACGCAGCGCAGATAAAATATACTTCTCATAGGCTACTGCGAAAAAGTCGATGAAGTACAGCGGTAGTGAGTTAAATTAAATCACCAATGTGCGGTATTCAATTGCCTGCACAGTCTACTCACTAGTCTACCCAGCTGGGCACAGTCGATTAACTAAGTCTGACCAGTTCCTTAATTAAGTCGATTCACTAGTCTATTCAGGTCTGCACAGTCGATACACTAGTCTATTCAGGTCTGCACAGTCGATTCACTAGTCTATTCAGGTCTGCACAGTCGATACACTAGTCTATTCAAGTTTTGTGTGTGGTTTGTTTCGATCCAGAAGAATTTGAGCTCTTCGGCTCGGTGCCATGGACATCGTAACCCTTCGGTTCAGTGCCACGAACACCGTAAATCTGGAGAGCCTGTGGCTTTTCTGCCAGCCCGCGGAATTGAACCCTCACAGGGAGCTTGTCACACGTCGCCCAACGCGCTACGAACACGCTGGGCAGGCAGGCATCCAGGTTGATACAGTCTATTCACTAGTCTGTTCAGGTCTGCACAGTCTTTCATCGACTATTGCTACACCTTTCATCCACTATTTGCTACACCTTTCATCCACTATTTGCTACACCTTTCATCCACTATTTGCTACACCTTTCATTGACTATTACTACACCTTTCATCCACTATTTGCTACACCTTTCATCGACTATTTGCTACACCTTTCATCCACTATTTGCTACACCTTTCATCCACTATTTGCTACACCTTTCATCCACTATTTGCTACACCTTTCATCACTATTTGCTACACCTTTCATCCACTATTACTACACCTTTCATCCACTATTTGCTACACCTTTCATCCACTATTTGCTACACCTTTCATCCATTATTTGCTACACCTTTCATCCACTATTTGCTACACCTTTCATCCATTATTTGCTACACCTTTCATTGACTATTTGCTACACCTTTCATCCACTATTTGCTACACCTTTCATCCATTATTTGCTACACCTTTCATCCACTATTTGCTACACCTTTCATCCACTATTTGCTACACCTTTCATCGACTTTTTTCAACATCTTTCATCGACTATTTGCTACACCTTTCATCCACTATTTGCTACACCTTTCATCCACTATTTGCTACACCTTTCATCCACTTTTTGCTACACCTTTCATCCACTATTTTCTACACCTTTCATTGACTATTACTACACCTTTAATCCACTATTTGCTACACCTTTCATCACCTTACTTTATTTACACTTATCATCATCTGTTGCTGTATGTAACAAGTTGCTGCATGTAACAAATTGCTGCATGCAACAAGTGGCTGCATGTAACAAGTGGCTGCATTTAACAAATTGCTGCATATAGCAAATAGTTGCTTCATGTAACAAGTAGCTGCAGATTGAGTTTTTTCGTTAAATGACTGAATGAGGCTAGACTCTTGACGGTAGAAAGGAATTGGGAGGGGGTAGAACTAGAAATAAAAATAAAATGACACTTGCTTCTTACAATATTATGGTGTTATTTTCCCGACCGTGAGTCATGTCCCTTAGTAGTAGTTGTTAGAGTTATCGTTGCTGGATGATCATATAAATTGGACTTCACACTGTATAATTTCGGCGGGAAAAAGTGCAATATAATCTATCTAAAGCTTAATGTCCCTATTCATGCTTCTCAATAACAGACTTAAGAAAATACGGTGCTTGTAACTATCTAAGAGACTAAGGCAGATGGGGTAAGGAGAGAGTATGGTTAGGGAAAGGTCGGTTGCATTCAAGTGCTGGATAGATTGTAAATTGCGCGTGTTCTCTTTTAACGAAACAAAGACATGGACTGAGCAGAACTGCTCGTGAAGTGGAGCCACAGTCCTGCTATGGAGGGCAAACACCTGCTAAGCGTTTTGAATTCAGAAACAGTCAAATAAACTTTGAGAGTAAATAGCTGATTAAGCTGAATATGGAGACTGCAGTTGGGGATGATGGGGAGGGTGTTGTTATATGTGGGTCAGGGTTGACAAGATCTGGAGGCGGTATCTTCTGTTCATCACCTGTTGCTTGGTTATCCAGTCATCGGTTAGATCATATACACATATTTATATTCTTCTATCAGTTAAAATATACATTCTTCTTGATATTTGTTGTTGGTGTTCACGTGTGGGATAGGGTATACCTTGTTGTAACAGTTGCAACTATTTTACATACAATCGTTGTTGTGATAGCAGTTGTTGTAGTAATAGTGCTGGCAGTAGTAGTAGTGGGGGTATGGGTTGTAGTATCAAAAGTAAGGTAGTTAGTGGTGGCATCAGTAGTAAGGTAGTAGTAGTAGTATATATTGTAGTAGCAGCATCAGTAGTAAGGTAGTTAGTGGTGGCATCAGTAGTAAGGTAGTAGTAGTGGTGGTATAGATTGTAGTAGCAGCATCAGTCGTAGGGGTAGAGGCAGTAGTAAGTAGTAGTAGTAGTGGTAGGGTAGTAGTGGTGGTAACAGCAGGGTAGTAGTAGTAGTAACATTAGGGATAGGGTAAGAAGTAGTGGTAATAGTAGGGGTAGTAGTAGTAACAGTAGGGGTAGTAGTAGTAGTAATGGTGGTGGTGGAAGGTATGGTTTATTCAGTAGTAGTTGTATTTGTGGTGGTTGTTCATATTGTAAATGTAGTAGTTGTATTACTGGTGTTAATAGTAGTAGTGATAGTAGTTATTGTTGTTATTGTAGTAGTTGTATGGCTGATATCATTATTATTAGTAGCAGTAGTAGTAACAAGCAATAGTATTGTTGTTTTGGTAGCAGTAGTACCTGCATTGTGGGACAGATTAGCGTAATACATAAACATTCACCTATCGATTCAACACTAGAATTTGGGGCTTAAATCCAACACTTATAGTTCTACAAGCGAGGAAAGAATTGGCCCTCCTACCTCCTGTACACTAATGCCTAGAAATTTAAAGTGATAGGCACTTTATGCTCAAAGGTCTGAAAATCCTACGGGAAAATTACATCTTATTTAGTAACCTGCGTTACTGGTAGTAGTAGTAGTAGTGTTGTAGCTAGCAGTAGTAGTAGTAGTAGTTGTAGCAGCAGTAGTAGTAATAGTAGTAGTTGTTGCAGTAGTAGTAATAGTAGTAGTTGTTGCAGCAGTAGTAATAGTAGTAGTAGTAGTAGTAGTAGTAATAGTAGTAGTTGTTGCAGCAGTAGTAATAGTAGTAGTTGTTGCAGAAGTAGTAATACTTGCGCTTATTACAGTGGCGGTAACAGCTGCAGTAGTATTATTTAGCAGTAATTGTAGTTGCATCAACAGCAGTAGTATTATTTAGCAGTAATTGTAGTTGTATCAACAGCAGTAGTAGTATTTAGCAGTAATTGTAGTTGTATCAACAGCAGTAGTAGTATTTAGCAGTAATTGTAGTTGTATCAACAGCGGTAGTATTATTATAAATGTAACAACTATATGATACCATAAGCAGTCCCGACCTCTGAAGTCGGCAGAAGGCACGTCTGTATGACGGGTGACACTGATAATAAAGGAAAACAGGTCTTCACGCAAAAATCACTATGCCAGATTATTTAATTCATAGCGGGCGAACGTGAGAAGAAGAAGAAGAAGTAGCAGTCTCATATTATCAACCATGTTCGCAAATATATGTATACTGATGGATGTGTGTTTCTCTCTTGTGTTATAGTTAACTGAACACTCACGGGCTATTCGAGGACTGTTATCAAAACAACGTTTAAGAAACGTGACTACTCTCAGCTGATTTACTAAGGTTAATGAAGATATCTCCCCGTGGAAGAAAACAGTGAAATTGTTTCAGAAATATCATGGAACATGACAACGTTGCATGAATGAAGTTGACCAGAGAACGCCAAAGCGTGAAGCATTCTCTGAATACTGTTATATATTTTGTAGTGTGTTTGTGCCTGATTCTACCTAGTTATTCTCAATGTTGGATATCTGAGAGGTAAGTACGATAGATAGTAAATCTAATCCAATATATGATATATATATATATATATATATATATATATATATATATATGGGATACTTAAAACTAATACTATAATATATGATATATATATAAATATATGGATACTTAAAACTAATACTATAATATATGAATATATATATATATATAAATATATGGGATACTTAAACTAATACTATAATATATTATATATATTTATATGGATACTTAAAACTAATACATGATATATATTATATATATATATATATATATATGGGATACTTAAAACTAATACTATAATAGTTAATACTATAAACACGGATATAACATAACAAAGGCGACTCATGTGCCACTGGAACGCAAATTAAAGCTCCCACCACTACGCTTAATGACAAGAGTGGACAGCTAATTCCATCATCCACCTGGGATAGACAATAGACTTAAAACTAGACTTCTATCTACAAGGCTGCATACTTGCATATCTAGATCTGTACCTTCTCTCTCTCTCTCTCTCTCTCTCTCTTCTTCTCTCAAAGTTTGTGTATTTATGTGTATAGCTATTTGTTTCTTCCTACATTATATTTTATTGGTAGAAGCTGCATTTCTTTACTACTTATATTTGTTTGTTTCGAGGTGTTTTTAGCCCTTATATGAATTCAGACGTAGTCATGAAGTCTAATGTGACGCCACTGACTGTTATTTGCGTGAAGGCTTGATTTTTTATCACTAACTACTTGTTAAATCTTTTCTTTTTTTTCCACTCCACTTGAAGCAAAGGATAAGCGATTCTTTCCTTTCATTCGCTTCAAATAGTGTCTATATAATTAATGTCTCTATAATTAATGTCTATATAATTAATGTCTATATAATTGTCTCTATAATTAATGTCTATATAATTAATGTCTCTTGTGTAAATGTCTTTTGTAGAACACATATAGTTATGTGCAGCTTTATTTCCAGTGCTGTTTCACTAAAACAAGGTTCGTTCTTAGGTTGAAAGGGGGGTGCCTCGGCTTAAGGTTTTAATCACTTTCATAGTCCGCCTTCCCAGCTTGTTCGTAGCGCGTTGGACGACGGGTGACCAAGCCCTCTGTGAGTGCAGGTTCAATTTCGCTGGCTGGCAGAAAAAGCCACAGGTTCTTTAGATTTGCGGTGTTCGTGGCACCGAATCGAAGGGTTATGATGTCCATGGCACCGAACCGAAGAGCTGAAAGCTCAAGTGCTTCGGGATCGGAAAAAAACAAAGAAAATAAATCACTTTCATAACACACAACCAACACAGTAGTGAGTGTTTTGATTGTAATATATTCAAACAATCTTGAACTATGTGCTTTCTGATCTAGGATGCCTGTCCAAATATAGACATAGGTAAATTAACAAACTTGTATTGTGTATACATGTAGCTGCGAAGTCGATTGTGTAGTAGCAGCACTTGTGATGTCTCTCTGGAAGTTTCCAGCCTGGGCTACGTAAATAACACGCACTGACATAATTTACCGAGACCATGCAATCCTTGATATATCAAAGTTTTCTTCTTCTTTGCGTTCATTCTTTACGACCAATTTTAATCACTCTTTGTGATATGTTTGATCTTTGCCAAGATCGTGTATACGTTGCACATTGGTTTAGTAGGCCCCTAAACGCATATACTTTTACATGTTTAGGAGACATGCATCCGATTTCAGCCAAACCTCCTTAGTCGCCTCTTACGACATGCGTGGCAGGTAACAGTGGTTCTATTCTTGACACCCCAAATTTGGGCCCCGGTAACCACTCGGGCGGTATCAAACAGTTACGACTGTCCTATGACATACGATATAATAGTACAACTATAATATAACTACTACTATCACAAGCACTATAGTGACCATCTGGTATTTAAACACGTTTTCAAGTACGCTTGTCTTGGAAACTGTTGTAGTGTTTATACTGTATTCCGATGTTGGTAGTCAGTCAGGAGATTGTATAGATGTTACCGTTCTGAGATATTACTCTTCTGATGTGCGGGTGATTCTCTTATTGTTTATTTGTTTGTTTATGTAGAGGATTAAAACTTCTTTAAACCGATGCACGCTCTTTCAACCTATGGACGACCCTTGTTTTGATTAAATCAGAGGGTGTAGGCGAACAAAATGAAAAATAAATAAATCCTTTAGGAGAATCCACGATATAATCCATGATATATTATACTCTATGTGCAGAAGCGTATACACTACCACCACATCGAGCGTAAGGGAAAACCTTCGATTCTTCCCTGCTTTGTCAGACTTCTGTGCATCAGTCTGTTTCCAGGGCCACCACTAGGAGATGGGATAGGGTCTTGATCAATAACAGTTGACTGAACCTGGCGCAGCAATGTTCCCTTATTTTCTTGCACCTATGACCTCGATAAGATTAGCAATACAAAACTTCAAACACAAACCTGATCTGATAAAAGAGAATGTTGCACCGGATGCAACATGTCCTCAGCAGTATTTTTTTTAAAAAGGCGCCCACGTCACCTTACGCAATGCAATTGGCAACGTAGGGACAGAGGGGAAAAAAGAGACATATAGGCACATGGTATCTTCCATTTGTCTGGGTGGAAAAGTCAGCTGAAAGATTTTGATTTTGCAGATGATATTAAGTAAAAGCAGTCAAGATATGACAAGAAAAGCAACCAAGATATGCCAAGAAAAGCAACCAAGATATGACAAGAAAAGCAACCAAGATATGACAAGAAAAGCAACCAAGATATGACAAGAAAAGCAACCAAGATATGACAAGAAAAGCAACCAAGATGTGACAAGAAAAGCAACCAAGATATGACAAGAAACGCAACCAAGATATGCCAAGAAACGCAACCAAGATATGCCAAGAAAAGCAACCAAGATATGCCAAGAAAAGCAACCAAGATATGACAAGAAAAGCAACCAAGATATGACAAGAAAAACAACCAAGATATGACAAGAAAAGCAACCAAGATATGACAAGAAAAGCAACCAAGATATGACAAGAAAAGCAACCAAGATATGACAAGAAAAGCAACCAAGATATGACAAGAAAAGCAACCAAGATATGACAAGAAAAGCAACCAAGATATGAAAAGAAAAGCAACCAAGATATGACAAGAAAAGCAACCAAGGTATGACAAGAAAAGCAACCAAGGTATGACAAGAAAAGCAACCAAGGTATGCCAAGAAAAGCAACCAAGATATGCCAAGAAAAGCAACCAAGATATGCAAGAAAGCAACCAAGATATGCCAAGAAAAGCAACCAAGATATGCAAGAAAGCAGACAACTTATCACCCATAACGTCAAAAGTTGGACTGCAGATAAGCTATGATTAGTAAGTATAATGAAGGCACCTATCGATGACAAGCAGTTATCACGCTGTAATCCAAAATAACACATCTACTCGCTTATTTGGGTAGCAGTTTTAACTGCATGAGAAATGTTGTTTTTTTTTAATTATGCTACAAATTGTTAAAGCAACATGAATTTTTCTGAGCCTAAATAATATATGGAATCCCAAGCTATATAGTTTGAAATAACAATCACCCAAGCCACCAGAACAGCGCAAGACAAAAATAGAACACCACGACACTGAGCAACAACCCGGTAGCATTGTGACAACAAAAGAAGAAGATGTAGTTTTAAAATTTAATAACGAATCTTCAATACTAATGCTACCGTGTGTGGTTCCAGGGCCGCAAGGAGGGGAGGGGGAGAGAGAATAGTAACACTGCGACCTACAAGGCATGTCGTAAAAGGCGACTGATGTAGGAATCTAGGGAAGCTACCCTAGTAAATAAAAAGCAGCGCTGAAATGGGATGTGCTGGCCTACTTATAGACGCATAACTGGCACAACGTACAATCGCTCTTAGGCTCAGATCACATACAAATCATAAAGAGTGGTTAACAAGTGCTCGATATGAAGCGTTAGAAGAAGGAGATAATAGTAATGTCTCAATCATAACATATGCCAGAAGCTATATGACTAAATCTATATAAAGTAATGTCTCAATCATAACATATACCAGAAGCTATATGACTAAAGCTATATAAAGTAATGTCTCAATCATAACATATGCCAGAAGCTATATGACTAAATCTATATAAAGTAATGTCTCAATCATAACATATACCAGAAGCTATATAACTAAAGCTATATAAAGTAATGTCTCAATCATAACATATGCCAGAAGCTATATAACTAAAGCTATATAAAGTAATGTCTCAATCATAACATATGCCAGAAGCTATATAACTAAAGCTATATAAAGTAATGTCTCAATCATAACATATACCAGAAGCTATATAACTAAAGCTATATAAAGTAATGTCTCAATCATAACATATACCAGAAGCTATATGACTAAAGCTATATAAAGTAATGTCTCAATCATAACATATACCAGAAGCTATATAACTAAAGCTATATAAAGTAATGTATCAATCATAACATAAACCAGAAGCTATATAACTAAAGCTATATAAAGTAATGTCTCAATCATAACATATACCAGAAGCTATATGACTCAAAGCTTTTATAAAGTAATGTCTCAATCATAACATATACCAGAAGCTATATGACTAAAGCTATATAAAGTAATGTCTCAATCATAACATATACCAGAAGCTATATGACTAAAGCTATATAAAGTAATGTCTCAATCATAACATAAACCAGAAGCTATATAACTAAAGCTATATAAAGTAATGTCTCAATCATAACATATACCAGAAGCTATATGACTAAAGCTATATAAAGTAATGTCTCAATCATAACATATACCAGAAGCTATATAACTGAAGCTATATAAAGTAATGTCTCAATCATAACATATACCAGAAGCTATATAACTAAAGCTATATAAAGTAATGTCTCAATCATAACATATACCAGAAGCTATATGACTAAAGCTATATAAAGTAATGTCTCAATCATAACATAAACCAGAAGCTATATAACTAAAGCTATATAAAGTAATGTCTCAATCATAACATATACCAGAAGCTATATGACTAAAGCTATATAAAGTAATGTCTCAATCATAACATATACCAGAAGCTATATAACTAAAGCTATATAAAGTAATGTCTCAATCATAACATATGCCAGAAGCTATATAACTAAAGCTATATAAAGTAATGTCTCAATCATAACATATACCAGAAGCTATATGACTAAAGCTATATAAAGTAATGTCTCAATCATAACATATGCCATAAGCTATATAACTAAAGCTATATAAAGTAATGTCTCAATCATAACATATACCAGAAGCTATATGACTAAAGCTATATAAAGTAATGTCTCAATCATAACATATACCAGAAGCTATATGACTGAAGCTATATAAAGTAATGTCTCAATCATAACATATGCCAGAAGCTATATAACTGAAGCTATATAAAGTAATGTCTCAATCATAACATATACCAGAAGCTATATGACTAAAGCTATATAAAGTAATGTCTCAATCATAACATATACAAGAAGCTATATGACTGAAGCTATATAAAGTAATGTCTCAATCATAACATATACCAGAAGCTATATGACTAAAGCTATATAAAGTAATGTCTCAATCATAACATATACCAGAAGCTATATGACTAAATCTATATAAAGTAATGTCTCAATCATAACATATACCAGAAGCTATATAACTGAAGCTATATAAAGTAATGTCTCAATCATAACATATACCAGAAGCTATATAACTGAAGCTATATAAAGTAATGTCTCAATCATAACATATACCAGAAGCTATATGACTAAAGCTATATAAAGTAATGTCTCAATCATAACATATACAAGAAGCTATATGACTGAAGCTATATAAAGTAATGTCTCAATCATAACATATACCAGAAGCTATATGACTAAAGCTATATAAAGTAATGTCTCAATCATAACATATACCAGAAGCTATATGACTAAAGCTATATAAAGTAATGTCTCAATCATAACATATACCAGAAGCTATATGACTAAAGCTATATAAAGTAAGTTGAGTGCGTTTCTTAATTGATTAAAGATACATCAAGTAAGTGATCTTGTTTGTGTGTGCTTGTTTTAAGGCACCATGTAAACTGATATTCATTTTCGAAAGGCTTTTCTTGATGCCGTTGCTCCATCTTTTGCGTGGTCTTCCTCTTGCTGTGTACTGATTATGTCTGTGTGGCTCTCTGTGGTAGGTGGTAGGACCATTCTTGTCATGTGTCCAAACCATTTAATCTGTTGTTCTTTTATGAATTGCATGACTGGTTTTACGTTGTCTTCTTATTTCTTCATTTCTTATTTTGTCTTTTTTTCCTTCCCTTTTTTTCCTTCCCTTTTTTCCCTTCCCTTTTTTTCCCTCAGTGGTAGTAGTGTAGCGAATGTCTTTGATTACGACAGATTTTTTCGCAGTAGTCTATGAGAAATATGTTTTATTTGCGCGGAGTTCTAAACTCGTTGCAATAGAAACCCAATTTTGATAGTCTGGACGCCCGAGTGGTTACCGGGTCCCAAATTTGGGGTGTAAAGAATAGAACCACTGTTACCTGCCATGCATGTCGTAAGAGGCGATTAAGGAGGTTCGGCTGAAATCGGATGTACGTGTCCTAAACGTGTAGAAGTCAATGCGTTTAGGGGTCTACCAAACCAATGTGCAACGTATACACGTTCTTGGCAAAGATCAAATATATCACAAAGAGTGATTAAAATTGGTCGTAAAGAACGAACGCAAAGAAGACGACAGATTTAAGTTGTTTGATTGGATTATCATTTTCTTTGCACTTTGGTGAGTAACCTTATGTGTTCCGATCTCTTTCTTGCATATATAAGATAGATGTGTTAGGTCTCACTGAGAGTAATTCTGCAACTTGTAAAAAGGGGGTTAAGGGGTGGGGGAGAAGAGATTTGCTAACTAAATGCAAGGAATGTGTAACATAACGATATTTAATAAAAACATGTTTAGATCAATATTTTCACCATCTTCTAACTTGCATCGGGGATCCTCGCCAGTGCTACAGAGTTCGTGTACTGCCGATGATATCTTCCTGTGTAAGAAAGAGATCAGAGCACACATGATTACTCACCGAAGTGCAATGATGATGGTCCAATCAATCAATCAAGTTTGCTGAAAACACGGAAGATATTCAGAAATCTATGACTTGTCATTTTTCAGGATTAGGCTCAAGACGAACAAGGAAGATGGCGATATAGCTAAAAGTGGAAAGAAAACATTAGGAGGCACACATATACTATTCATAGTGCCTAATCACGGTAAGAGACTTGATTTATTTGTTGTATAATGAATTAAAACCTATTTAACTCAATCCATACTGTAGACCAGTATAGCGGTGTTCATAGGACTGCCAATTATACCACCAGCCACTATAGTGGTTTTTAAACATATATCACTTACGTTCTATTTGTACTAAACCTTCCACGTTTTTATAATAGCTATAAATAGTAAAACAACTATTTGTAACTAAATAGTTTATTGAATGGTATATATATGTATATATATATATTAATGTGATACATTCTTCAAGCAATGCAAACATGCGTTTGTGTGATGAAATTTATGGTATTGTAATCCAATTATGATCGTTATTGGTTATTGTTTACTAAACTGACGCCATTGCACTCCGGGCAGACCCATAGGTGCTCAGTCTCACCCAACAGATATCGAAGAGTATGCATACTGATAGTTCCCGTGGCTCGCTGATTAAACACACCTCTCACTCTGCCTCTTAGGCATCCAGTTCGACTTGAACAACGGGTAACTCCAAACTGCCTAAATCGCTTGATCGATTCAACATTGATTTTAGTGTCCTCATCCAACAGACAGTCGCGAAGAGACCGAAGAATATCCCCTTTATCCATCTTCAACTCTCCAACAACCGATGCTGTTGATGCAAGCCTGTCCGTTCTCTCATTACCGCAAACACCCGCATGCCCAGGACAGTATATCCACGTAAGCCGCTGGAGGTTAGAAACTTCTATAGACGACATCCACTCATACCGAAACCTGCCCTTCTGGATCTTGTGATCATTGACTGAGAGTCAGATACAACAACTGCGCCAGTAAATGAAGTAAATAATGATCATAATTTGGTAACATTCATGATATGGAAAGAGTTAAGTCACTGCACGCCATTTCAGTGTGAGAACGAAAAGTGTTTTGGTTATATCAGTGTTGACTATATAGCGTTTAAAGACAAAGGATTGTCTTCATTGCACCGGGTTTCCCCATATTGCTCAGTCTATTTCCCCATAAATGCACGCCACCTACAGAGAGTATCTCACAAAGCGCGAACGATGTTAGCTCCTTCAACAATCTTAGTAATCTCCGGGAATAATGCACTCGTAATACAAACATCATTTTCAGATTCAAACCCACGATCTCGAGGCAAACTGCTTAAACCACTTCACAACAAAACCCCCTGTTGTTTGCTATACAACTAAGAAACAAATCAGAAGTAACTCGTTGCTGAGACTTAGTTTTGGTGATCATATATTCTTAATCAGCAAGCAGTGGGCCCGCCTGCCCAGCGTGCTCGTAGCGCGTTGGACGACGGGTGACCGCCCCTGTGAGTGCGGTTCACTTCCGCGGGCTGGCAGAAAAGCCACCGGTTCTCCAGATTTACGATGTTCGTGGCACCGAACTGAAGGGTTACGATGTCCATGGCACCGAGCCGAAGAGCTGAAACCTATCAAGTGCTTCTGGATCGGGATGAAAAAAAAAAATCAGCATTAGCAGATCAAACATATTCGTCTCGTTACGCCGCATTGGATTATAAACGAACACACGCCCAGACATTGTCTATCTCTACACTGACAAATCACAGAGCATGTTCCACAATACAGTCAGTATAGACAAGACTGCTGACATAACAATGCGTCACCATTTACACGAGACAGTCAATTTGAAATAAAGAAGAGCTCATCCATGCAACATCAGACGTCGTCATGAGAACTTATCTAGCCGTGCAAACACTTACTGCCCGTCTACCTACCTGTCTGTCTGTCTGTCTGTCTGTCTGTCTGTCTCCTCTTTATGTCATACTTGACCAACATTGCATTCACAAGTTATCTACATTGCAGGCATCTGCTGTAGATATTAGGGGATACAGGGTTTAAAGGGTTTTAAAGCCGAAGGATTGACTTCATTGCACCGGGTTTTACCCCATATGGCTCAGTCCCTCTCCGAAGAAATGGCACGCCACCTGCCGAGAGTTTTGCACAAAGCACGAACGCCGTAGCTCCGGCAACAATCCTAGGGTCTCTGGAAAAAACTGACTCGTGAACAGAAGGCCGCGGTCCGGATTCGAACCCACGACCTTCTACTCGCAAGCAAAGGGCTTAGCCACAGAGTAACGGATAAGGAGTTGGAGAGGGAGGGAGATTTCTAAGCAAACCCAAGGTTACCACATCACATATTCAGAAATATGGTGTCATCACATAAGGTTACCCACCAAAGTGCAATTCTGCTGTATTTCTGCCGATGGTATCTCATGTCAACACACTCATTCAATTTTCACCGCCCTCTCCTGGTTTCTGTTGATCTTCTTCGTCTCCTCCTTTCATCTACTGTCCGTAGGAAGATTCCCAGAATTTTCGGTCCCATATCTAAACCATCTCTATCTTCTTCCTCTGTTCATTGCTGCCAGTGTTTGCAGTTTTCTCGCTCAGCTCCTCTATTGTGATCGATCATTTTTGGTCAAAATAATATCAAGATTTCTTCGACGACACTTATTTTGATTTATTGATTGATAGGACCATCATCATTACAATTCGGAGAATAACCACGTGTGCTCTGATCTCTTTCTTACTCAATTAGATCTCAGTGACAGTGCACGAACTGGGTAGCACCCGAGAGGTGCACCGATGTCATTTTGAAGATGAAATTTTTTAAGAATTTCATGTTCTAATATTTTTAATGAGTTTTGTCCGGGCAGCGACGTTCCAGCCTCCTCTTCTCGATTTTGAACTGCCAAGGGTTCATTTACGTGCTCAAATTGAACACGACACCTACATTTTATCGTTCGTCTCCGATAGGACTAGGAGCTCGATAACAAAACATGTGTAGTTCACGCAGGAGTCATATTTAGTGAATAGACATGTAACGTAACCTAGAACTGGCCTGTCTAAACTTTAACAAGAATAGTTTACAATCTGACTTAATTTTGCAGTTTCTAGTTTGAGAACACAGTTATTCCATTTTAAAAAGTGCCCATAAATGAAATTGGTCAGCTTGATAACGACAGAGTGTAGATTAAAACCAGTTCAGATTCTGGGTATGGTAGATTGATTAAACCTTATTATACAGATGAGACACCGGTGATAAGAAAAGCAGGCCATTACGCAAATACCAGTTAGGAAAATATACAGATCATGTTCCTTATCTGTTTGACGTGAACATTTACATGAAACTTTCAATAGTAAAATATTTATGTGGTTATTGCCCTTGGTTTAACAAATTTCGTGTTTCATTTGGATATATAAAATAAATTTTATATAAATATAAATTTTATATAAATATAAATTTTAAGTGACAAAAACCACCCATATGTTGCCGGGGCTCCAGGGAGCAAAGAATAATAACACTTCGCCCTACAAGGCTCAGCTCCCCTACAAGGCAAGTCGTAACAGGCGACTGAGGTAGGGGCTTAGGAAGCTACCTAGTAAATAAAAAGCGTCGCAGAAATAGGATGTGCTGGCCTACTTGTAGGCGCATAACTGGCACAACGTACAATTGCTCTTAGACTCAGATCATATACAAATCACAAAAAGTGATTATCGAGTGATCGATATGGAGCGATCGAAGAAGTATTCACGAACTGGATTTGAGTTATAAAGTGTGGTATGACTCGGAAACATGAGTCACAAATAAGATTAAAACCTTTGTCACTGGATGTCTTCGGCGTATTCTCAGACTGAGATGGTATGACAGTTGCATACACAGACCTGTGGATAAGAACAGGACAGGGATCCATGATGGCCTGAGTAAGAGGTGAAAATGAAGCTGTGTCCTACAGAAGGTACAGTCGAGTGTCACTAGACATGCACCTAAATGGAACCCGCTAGGAAAACGGAGCAAGGGACGTCCTAAACAGATCTGGAGACGGGGTCTTCTTGAACTGAGAGATGCTGGAATCTCCTGAAAAGTCATAAAGACAACAGCCAGAGACCAGGAAAAGTGGCGAACTGTTGAGTCCCTATGCTCCACGGGGCGCAGAGACTAATAAGTAAAGTATATAGTGTAGTAGTTTAATAGATATTTACTGCAGTCCTAGTTCCAATAAGGTGTATGGTCGCACCTCACAATCGACTGGTTAGTTACCAGAACAGTTTCATATGTCCATAATCAAATTAAGTCTCTTATCTAGTTTGCAACTGCATTTAAGTTATCGAAAAATAATTTTTTTAAATATCTTTTCCGATCCAGAAGCACTTGAACTTTTCAGCTCTTCGGTTCGGTGCTACGGACATCGTAACCCTTCGGTTGGGTGCTACGGACATCGTAACCCTTCGGTTGGGTGCTACGGACATCGTAACCCTTCGGCTGGGTACTACGGACATCGTAACCCTTCGGTTGGGTGCTACGGACATCGTAACCCTTCGGCTGGGTGCTACGGAACATCCGTAAATCGAACCCTTCGGCTGGTCTGCCACCCGGTGGGCTACGGACATCGTAACCCTTCGGTTCGGTGCTACGAACACCGTAAATCTGCAGAACCTGTGGCTTTTCTGCCAGCCCGCGGAACTGTACCGCACTCACAGGGGTTTGTCACCAGTCGTTCACGCGCTACGTCACGCTGGGTATGCGGGCAATAGATATTCGTTTAATAAACTGAGCGATTGAACAATGACAATAATTCCGCAGAACCTAGACGCAGTAGACACCAAGTCGAAATAGTGAAGCGTGCCGTCGAATGTTTTGGTTAGGACGGTTATAATTGAAATCAGTCGAAAGTGTGAAGCGTCGATAGTCAAGGTACGGTACAACTGTATAATGATAACAACTAGTCGACAGAGTTAGCATAGTCTTAGTCAAGGTCGCAGTTTAACACAAACAGTTCACAAAGACACTGTGATTAATAGAGGGGGGGGGAGTTAGAAAACAAAACAAGCAAGAGAACTTGGATATAAAAACAAATAAATAGTGACACAACTACCACCCCCCAACAGTAGTTCAAGACACTTTCCGCATCGTCAGTAGACAGAGAAGACGAAGAGGCGAAAGCGTAGTACTGAAGTAGTCCACGTGCCACGCGTTTGTCGTTCTGGCTGAGTAGAGCTCTAGGCAGCCTCTTCATTTTGTTTCACCCCAGCAACAACTGTCAATCAGGCGCTGTGTCGCGGCAAGAAGGCGTGGACAGCGCGAGCGAGGCCTCGCGAGCGTCGATTTGAGGGTGTTGTGTGCACGCAACCCACAAAGTGGACTCTCCTCGCGGAAAAGCAGCAGACAGTGGAAAGGTAAAATCTTACAACGAAGTGGAGTAAACAACAGCCATGAGTGCACGGATAACGGCACTGTTTTCCGTTTTATGGAATTTATATTTCATGTCATTTCTTCCAACGGTAAGTAATAGTTTCATTAATTTATGCATATACTAAGATGATTTGTTCTATCTATCTCTTCTAAATTATGCTTGTCTTTCTTCCCAAACTAAACCGCCCTGTAACGTGAGGTTGACTCGAATCTCTACCCTTTACCTGTGGGGTTAAACGGTGAGCAATATGTCCCACTCTCAGGTACAGGGTTGCAAGAAAACGCACTAGGCACCCATCTTTTTTTCAGGTGTTTCTGTTTCCTCCACCCCATCTGCTTTTCTTACTTATATGAGAATAACCGAATTCTTTGTTTTGGTGCCAGTTGTATGGAGCGGCCTTATAGTTTTCTTGTCTTTCTGATGTGTCAACGTGTTCTGCGTTCACGTTTAAGTGTGTGACTTGCATCTCTTCATTCAGTCTCGAAATCCACAATCACACACCAGAACTTTTAGGCTGCTTTGTTTCCCTCATTTCTAGCCACTAATACTTTACAATGCATTGTAACAATGTATGTTTCATCATCATCTTGTGCCATCTCCACCTCGAATGTTGGTTGCAAGCCTGACAAGCTGTTGCCTATACATCTCTTGATGTTCTCCTCTCCCCCACTCAGTGATATCTCTTGTTTTATCCTTGCTTTCTAAATCTTGCTCTTATCATTGCTCTCTTATCCTTCCTCTCTAATCGTGCTCCCTTGTTGTTCTTATTCCCTTCCTTATCCTTGCCCTTCCTTGCCTCTATCCTTGCCCTTCTCCCTTATCCTTGCCCTCTTATCCTTGCCCTCTTATCCTTGCCATCTCCTATCCTTGCCCTCTTATCCTTGCCCTCTTATCCTTGCCATCCGATCTATCCTATTGCCCTCTTATCCTTGCCCTCTTTATCCTTGCCTCTTAACTTCCTCTTGCCCCTCTATCCTTGCCCTCGTATCGTTACCAGCTCCATTACCCTTGCTCCATTACCCTTGCTCCCTTGCCCTTGCTCCCTATCCTTGCTCCCCTACCCTTGCTCCCCCTACCCTTGCTCCCCTACCCTTGCTCCCCTATCCTTGCTCCCCTATTCTTGCCCTCTTATCGTGCTCCATTATCCTTGCTTCATTATCCTTGCTCCCCTACCCTTGCCCCCTATCCTGTCCCCTATCCTTCTGCCCACTCCCTATCCTTTCAATCATTGCTCTCTATTCTTTGCCCCTACCTTCTTTATCCTTGCCCTCTTATCCTTGCCCTCGTATCGTTACCAGCTCCATTACCCTTGCTCCATTACCCTTGCTCCTTACCCTTGCTCCCTATCCTTGCTCCCTATCCTTGCTCCCCTACCCTTGCTCCCCTACCCTTGCTCCCTATCCTGCTCCCCTACCGTTGCTCCCTACCCTTGCTCCCCTATCCTTGCTCCCCTATTCTTGCCCTCTTATCGTGCTCCATTATCCTTGCTTCATTATCCTTGCTCCCCTACCCTTGCTCCATTACCCTTGCTCCCTATCCTTGCTCCCCTATCCTTGCTCCCTATCCTTGCTCCCCTATCCTTGCTCCCTATTCTTGCCCTCTTATCCTTGCCCTCTTATCCTTGCCCTCTTATCCTTGCCCTCGTATCCTTGCCCTCGTATCCTTGCCCTCGTATCGTTACCAGCTCCATTACCCTTGCTCCCTTACCCTTGCTCCCTATCCTTGCTCCCCTACCCTTGCTCCCTACCCTTGCTCCCCTATCCTTGCTCCCCTATTCTTGCCCTCTTATCGTGCTCCATTATCCTTGCTTCATTATCCTTGCTCCCCTATCCTTGCCCTCCTATCCGTACCCTCTTATCCTTCCCTGCCCACTCCACTATAATTTTCAACAATATGCCATTATATCTTTTTAAGCGACCACAATACCTTTTTTTTTTGTTGGTCAAACTTTTCTTATTTTAAATTCCTTTTTCACTCTTAATTCTTGAAATTTATAAGCTTCCCCATTTCTTCCATGTATCCGCGTGCATTCTGTTTAAGTGGCATTCTGTTTAAGTGGAATTCTGTTTAAGTGGCATTCTGTTTCTTTCAAGTGTATTCTTTCTTCTTCTCTTCCACCATTTACTTTCTTTTTAGGTTTATTAAACGTTAATATCAACATTTCCAACAAGTTTCTACAACTAGTCTTTTTCTCATAGAACATTCAAGAACATACGAGCAACTGTTACTAGTTTGTTGTTGTTGTTGCTGCTTTGTATAATAATATCTTGTCTAATGTTGTCTATATCACACCGGTTCATATCTTCCTCAATGTTATTGTCCTTCCCCATACTACTACTATACTACTACTACTTTCTTACTATTACTATTACTACTACTACACGCATACATCAAATAAAGCAAACAGACTGGGTAGAAGTTCAACTGTAGTGATTGGTTGTGTCAGTGTTGTGTGTTGCACGTGCATAATGTCGTGCGTATATCGATCCACACTGCTGCCTCTCTCTCTCTCTGTCACTCACCCTCCATAACGTTACCTGAGCTAACCCACTTTATGATGCAGGTATTGTTTTGAGTGAGGGATAGCTAGTTGTAAGCTGTTTTATTCAAAATAGGGCACACTAGTATAGTGTAGTGTCTTCTTTCTTTTTTTCCTTTCCTCTTCTCATATTTTGCCTCACAGCGTCAGGATAAGAAACAATTTCTAGAACGGGCTCTAGTGTGTGCTTGATAAACAGTGTCTTTCGTCGCCTCTGTTATCTCTGAGGTCCACCTTTTGCGTGGTCGGTCTTTTGTTGTATATTCACTGTACATAGTGTAGGGCTCATTACCAAACACATTTGAAACACATATCTGTCATGTGTCAAAGAAATAACATTGATTCAAGACGCTTGCCAATTACAACTGACATGTGTTGTATATATCAATGCATTTCTCTGAGAGATTGAGAAGAGCAAAGAAATAGAGAGATAGTCTGTTGTGAATACTGTATGCGCTCGTGCAAGTCCGAACCACTTGAGGTTTCACTTACACGCAGAGTCCACTTCATTTGTCTCATTCAAAGTAGGTTAACACACACGCAAACACGAGCACACAGCTTCGGTCTTATCTATCAACCATATGTTACCATATATTCGCTTAGTTAATAGTTGACACAGACCAAACATTGTTTCTCCAACACTGAATACATCCAGGATTAGCAAGTCTATCATTTGTACAATACAGGTCAATAGAGTACGTTAGGGACACTCGCCGGTGCTACGGAGTTCGTGCACTGCTGCTAAGATTTTCCTATGTAGGAAAGATTTTAGTACACATAGTTTCTAACTGAAGTGCAAGGATGATGGCACTATCAATCAAACAATAAAGGAACACATATGCACGTGTTTTGTTTGTTGTTGATACATACTACTTTGTTGTATTCTAATACCTTGTGTATTGTATTTGTTTTACTTAGTCTTATGTCCTGTTGCATTGTCAGAGAGAGAGAGAGAGAGAGAGAACAGAATATATTAAGAACAAGAAATGTTACTTTTGTTAACACTTTTTTTTTAATCTTCAATCCTCAAATCTATATCGTCCACTGAACTGGTCTACGTACGCCCCTGACGTGGTCTACACACGCCCCTGACTTGGGTATATTACCAAATTTAACTCACACGGATTGATGTACATCGACTGTGACTCCATTTTGTTTCTATACTTGTTGTGTATTCAATAACTTGATAAAACACCTACGCCACAAATCGTTGATGTGATCAGACAAAATCTTCAGGTGTCTTCGAACTTCAGATCAGGTCATTCCGGAACGACCTTGGACTCACCAGCAACAGTACATGTTGTAACGGTTACCGTCAGAATGGTATCTGTTCGGCACCATGCAGAACTTTCTTCAAAGTTTGTCTTGCTCATTACCAAGCAGACATCGCCACCAACCCACAACCACGGTGCACTTTTGCCAACTACACAACGCCCGTTCTTGGAGACAACTCCATGGACTTCTCAATTCTATCAGAAATGCCCGTGCCAAGATCACGCCAGAACACATTCTACTTCCCAGTCAAGGAATTCTCATGGCCGGTAAGTTCATTATTTCATTTTAGTTCAAACAGATTTAGCTGTTAAGGTTATTTCTTCACAAATATATTTTTAATATTTGGCAAATGGTTACAAGTAAACAAGATATTGAATTGAGTGTAAACAATCGTAAATCTGGACCTTATATTCGATCCATTGTCTAAATTATGTACATCTGATGTACATTTTCAAAATTAAGTACATCTGATGTACATCTTCAAAATTAAGTACAGTGATGTACATCTTCAAAATTACATCTGTGACCCTCGCCGGTGCTTCGGAGTCGTGCACTGCAGCTGAGATTTACCTGTGTAAGAAAGAGATCGGAGCACACATGGTTACACACCGAAATGTAATGATGATCTTCCTATCAATCAATCAATCCATTGTGTTGCTTGATTTTAAGAATAATTTTACTTCATTTTTGGTGAATAATTAGGTTAAAATGGGACCTAGAATGTTTAATATATGAGTTCTAAAGGTTTATTTCAATTTTACCATGACTTCCACCATTTTTGTGTTTCTAATGGATTACTTGTCTGATGTGTGTGGATGTTCAGAGTTTCACTTGTGTGGGATTTATTCAGGATATCACTATTTCGAATTGGATTACAATTGATAAAAGCGTAAGTATCAGAGATAATAGAGAATGTATGCGGTCATCAATGTAAAAGATATTGATGATGATGGGGGTAAGGTTGATGATGATCATTTTAATGATTACATTTTACATGTTCATATTAATCAGTATAAATAGATTTATATTTGAAGAAGATGCATACACTTAGATGCTCGTTTGGCTACGTAAACATTGACTACATTAACATTGACTTACATTAACATTGCTACATTAACATTGACTTACATTACTCATTAAGACTACATTAACATTGACAACGTTACCATTGACAACGTTAAGATTGGCATGCATTTATATTATATAATTCTTGCTTTCGTAGATTAAAATTTTTTCTTCGAGCGCTCCATATCGACCACTTGTTAACCACTCTTTGTGAATTGTATGTCGTCCGAGCTTAAGAGCGATTGTACGTTGTGCCAGTTATGCCTCTATAAGTAGGTCAGCACATCCGATTTTGCGATGATGCTTTTTATTTACTAGGGTAGCTTCCCTAGACCCCTACATCATCGCCTCTTACACCATACCTTCTAGTTAGCAGTGTTACTATTCTTTGCTCCCATTGAGAGCCCCAACAACACACGGGCAATTAACCTGTTCACTCTGCTTAGCCGATGCACTGGCTCACGCTATATTTTAAGATGACTCAAAGCCCCACAGTATACTAGCTGAGTATACATTGCATTATAAATTCGTCAGTACGTTTAAAAAAAAAAAAAGTTACGGAGTGAACGGTTTAAAGTATCAACTATGTAATTGTGTGCCCCTTTGAGTTCAACTTGAGAACCTGGTTAAAAACACAGTGGCTAGTACATTTGCTTCCTAGACAGCTAGTCTAGATTTGATCCCCAATTACAGTTGGGATTATTCCGACCGCACACAGGTTTTAGGTGTCTACCTAACCTTAATTGGGTATCAGAAGCATTGGGAAGTAAAGACAGCCGACGCGACGTTGACCATATCCGCCGCCGTCGCGACACTGACCATATCCGCCGCCGTCGCGACACTGACCATATCTCCCGTCGTCGCGACGTTAACCATCTCCCCCGCCGCGTGCCGTCAACGATAATTACGGACATAACGTATTACATAATATTCTATATGGTGTGAAAAGTGGCGTTACAGTATTTAAGGTCAGCGTACTTCTGCTAAACACATCTGTATTTACTAGTTTTGTTGTTGATTAAACTCACAAATGACATAGATGATATCAATGGTGAAGTGGCTACGTCGTTAGTCTGTCGTACTGAAGGTTGTCGGTTCGAATCCAGACCAAGACATAAGTGCAATTTTTTTTCATGAGATCCCTAGAAATGTTGCCGGAGCTTGTGCTTTATGCAATGCTCTCGGCAGATGGTGCTCCGTCGACATGGACGGAACCATGAGGAAACCTGGTGCAATGAAGTAATTAGGCCAGGAATAGTTATGCACCAGGTATATACGCTCTCCCTTCCGCCTCTCACCTCGTCTTAACGCACGGATGCAACTGCGCCTGCGTTTGCTTCCAGTGTTTCTCTAGTACTCAAATTGAAACTGGTTAGACCTGAGGGCAGTTTGTGGTCGAATCCCCCCACTTCCTCCTCCCAACTGGTGATGTTTTCTTCTTCAAACACTCCATATCAACCACTTGTTAACCACTGTGTGTGGTTTGTATGTAATCCGAGTCTAAGAGCGATTGTACATTGCGCCAATTATGCGCATACAAGTAGACCAGCACATCCGATTTACTAAGGTAACTTCCCTATGTCCTACATCTAACGTTCTCTTGACATGCCTTGTAGGTCGCAGTGGTACCATTCATTGCCTCCCTTACAGGCCCCATCACAACACATGCGACTTGGGTGATGTTTTAACCAGGGACACCTTGTCTAGGAAACAAATTATATGAGAATCATCTTTATTTATAAGAGCGTTGTTTCAGTTAGTATATAGATCAGCGTTTCCCAAAGTGGGCGGTACCGCCCTCCTGTGGCTCTGAAGCCTTCGGGGGCGATGGTGGTTCAGAAGCATTTGGGAAGTTATTTTTTCGTGATATTGTGATTGAATAATCAAAAATTTTAATTCAACTTATGCCCATCTTACACGATCCATTTTTCATCAATTTTCTATTTCATGTATATAACCATTTGAAAATTGACCATGTATAACAGAACTATATATCAATTGTCTACTTCAAAGTGAAAATAGAGCATGTATATATGTAATATATATATATATATATATATATATATAATGAGGGGGCGTTACAAAGTTTATGTCGTGCAAAGTGGGCAATGGGCAGAAAAAGTTTGGGAATCTATGATATAGATTGACACATATGTTGTTGTTTGTAAGGTTAAACAAGTCTGAACTACCTGGGTAACCTCTTCACTTGTTTATTAGCAGATTTACAATTTACAGATTTACAAGTATCAATATTTACACAGACACCCCGAAACCACTACTCTCTGCATTTGTTTTATGTTCACGGATACTTGGAGCAAGTTATCCATACACGCAACGCATATGTATGTCAGTAGAGTGAGGGTACGCAGGTAGCTGACCTATATATGTCATTGGGGTGAGATTATACGCAGGTAGATGACCTATATAAAGTAATGATTTTCCACTTATTGCCAGTTACCCGGAAAAATGCACACAAAAATAGTGTTAACTCGAGATGCACTCTATTAGTTGGAAATGTTGTACACATACTACCAGTTCTCTAAGGCTTGCAGCTGTATTAGTTACGAATGTCCTGCATCTGTTTACCATGTTGTTGTCATCTATCCCATCTTGTATACGTCTTCTCCTTGGTTGCTACTAGCAATAAGCGTGATTTTAGTGCAGTTGTATTTGTTGCAATGTCTTGCTTAGACAGTTAAGTTTAAGTCCGCCGGTGTGGTGGCGGGGACTGCAAGAGAAGCAAATAACAGTACCACTGCTACCTACAAGGCGTGTCGTAAGAGGCGACTGATGTAGGACCTAGATAAACTACCCTAGTAAATAAAACGCATCGCAGAAATCAGATGTGCTGGTTTACTTGTAGGCGCATAACTGGCGCAACGTGCAATCGTTCTTAGGCTCAGATCACATACAAATCACACAGAGTGGTTAACAAGTGGTTGATATGGAACGTTCGAAGAAGAAGAATACTAAGTCAGTATATTGTAGTACTGACTCTATAATCAATATATTGTAGTACTGACTCTATAGTCAATATATTGTAGTTATGATATAGTCAATATATTGAGTACTGACTCTATATCAATATATTGTAGTATGATAAGGCAAAAACTGTACTGACTCTATAATCAATATATTGTATTTATGATTAAACAATACTGTGTACTGACTCTATAATCAATATATTGTAGTTACTATAGCAATAATTGGTACTGACTCTATATCAATAATTGTAACTGATTATGATAAAGGACACATACCTATAGAGTACTGACTCTATAATCAATATATTGTAGTTATGATAGGGCAATACCTGGTACTGACTCTATAATCAATATATTGTAGTTATGATAGGGCAATACCTGGTACTGACTCTATAATCAATACATTGTAGTTATGATAGGGCAATACCTGGTACTGACTCTATAATCAATATATTGTAGTTATGATAGGGCAATACCTGGTACTGACTCTAAATATAAACAATATATTGTATTGCTAAATTAGAAATGGTTATCCTGGCAAACATTCAACTGTCATATCAATATATTGTAGTTATGATAGGGCAATACCTGGTACTGACTCTATAATCAATATATTGTAGTTATGATAGGGCAATACCTGGTACTGACTCTATAATCAATATATTGTAGTTATGATAGGGCAATACCTGGTACTAACTCTATAATCAATATATTGTAGTTATGATAGGGCAATACCTGGTACTGACTCTATAATCAATATATTGTAGTTATGATAGGGCAATACCTGGTACTGACTCTATAATCAATATATTGTAGTTATGATAGGGCAATACCTGGTACTGACTCTATAATCAATATATTGTAGTTATGATAGGGCAATACCTGGTACTGACTCTATAATCAATATATTGTAGTTATGATAGGGCAATACCTGGTACTGACTCTATAATCAATATATTGTAGTTATGATAGGACAATACCTGGTACTGACTCTATAATCAATATATTGTAGTTATGATAGGGCAATACCTGGTACTGACTCTATAATCAATATATTGTAGTTATGATAGGGCAATACCTGGTACTGACTCTATAGTCAATATATTGTAGTTATGTTAGGGCAATACCTGGTACTGACTCTATAATCAATATATTGTAGTTATGATAGGGCAATACCTGGTACTGACTCTAGAAACTTGCTTAGTGAAACAAATATTATTACGTATTGTCGTACCAAATTGATGAAATGGTTGTATCACTGATCAAACAGTTCGAACTGTCATCATCAAATAGCTGGTCCTGAACAGAACATTGCTGCATTAACAGTCCCTCGGAATTTCTCTCTCGTAGGCCAGCTGTCTCGCCTTTGCAGCCGTCATGATCAAACAATCAGTTACATCCTGAATCCATCTTCTCCGTGGTCTTTCTCTTCTCTTTGCCGGGATGCCTCCTCCCGGAATTGAACTGTAGGTCATTATAATCTACCTTATTTTTAGAGTTTGATCCTACAATGAAATAGGTTAGCTTGACAACTGTATTGCTGATCTGAACTTGTCTATAATATGGGTATATCATGTTGGCAGTACACAAACCCAGAACTACTGTTAAGATATCAGAAAATTAGAAGTAAGACACACTTAATGTCAACGGTGCATTCTTCTTCCTGGACCGCTGTTATGATTTAATCACTGTCCTCGTAGCAATCTTAGTGTAGTACTTAATATTCACACGTGACCACTTCTCTCTCATATCTTATAACTTCCTCGACCACTCTCTAAGTGTTTCCTCTATATTTCATATCTATTTTAAATCAGTTGTTCTTCATAATAGTAAAACAGGATCGTTGCTCTTTCATAGTTTAGGAGGATAGGAGGGACATGAGTCTGTAGAATTTAATGGCCGTGAGGAATTTAAGGGCCGCATGGCTAGTAGTGTTGCCGCGAAATTGTTCAGGTAAAGATGTTTTCTGTATGTCCTCGACAGAAAAAAACTGTTGGCCTTACCGTGGATTGAATCCGGGTCTCCCGCATAAAAACCTCCATCGAATCCATTCGACCAGTCGCTTCACTCAAAGACTGGAGTCATAGTAGTAGACCAGTCATAAATTATTGGTGTTCATTATCCACTCTCTTCCAATATTTTCTCCATCTCATTATTTTTATTTTTTGGGGAGTTGAAAATGCAACAGTATTCTATCACGTGAGGTATTCTGTAAGGTCAAGTTAAGTTTGCTCCTTTCTTCCAGGTATTCCTCTCTCTCTCTCTCTCTCTCTCTCGCTCTCGCACACACACTCTCTCTCGTTAATCATCTCACCCCACCGACAGAGAACATAACGATTAAGTCAGTGTTAACGGCAGCCTCACGCTGGCAGGCACGAGGACAGAAGGTATAACATAGAAGTGGCTTCGACGATCCCCGCCTCAGTTCTCTTATTATTACTGCTTCATTGTAGTCCGTCCTGTACTTCCTCCCATCTCTTTTTATACTTTTCAATGCCCAAGTAATGAAAAGGACTTGTAATGAGAAAGGACATGTAAAAGAAAATCGTCAAGAGTGAGAGAAAAGACTTCTTCTCTCCCGCCTAATTCCATCGGGTTATGAGAAACACAAGATGCCTGGATGTTAGGCTTTGCCGGGGAGGGAGGGTGGAAAGTAAACCACACGTGTCTGGAACAGACGCTTAGTTCGTTTTACTACACCCTCTCTTTCTCTCTCTCTCTCTCTCTTTCTATCTATCACTCACTCTCACGCTTCCTCTCTCCTACGTCATTGCTCAGGTGAGCACTAGCTATTTTTAGAATTCATGCGCGTTCTGATAGAGAATTGAAGTGGAAAGTGAAAATGCACGTGCGCAGATCAGTATGACAGAGTTTCGAAACTTGAGTTGCAGTTTACCGACAATGTTGTTTAGATGCGTACTACAACAATAACAACAACAAAAGTGCATGCACTGTTGCTGGCATACTTTTTTTTCTGTTAATGGGTCACAGTTTCAGTTCTTTGAGTAAACTAAACATCTGTTCTGCACCTCATGCTCAGTCTTTTATTAAGACTCACGAGACTGTCGATATAGACAGAGACAGGTATATTATGGTATTACATATGTACATATATGTTACATATATACCTGGCGTTGCCCTTACCGAATCGTTTACTTACTATTATCGCAGCCTTCCCACGGTTTTCTCCAGATCTTATCTAATCCGGTCCGATCACCTCCGGTCTGTAGGTTTCCGTACATCACCGTGACCGTATTTTTGTTCAAAGTACCTTGGATCATCAACTAGTTAAGTAGCAGTTAATAATACACACAACAATAAAACACAGTGAAGTCTTATACAAGCAACAACATTGAAGATATAGAGAATATTTCAAGGGAACAAAAGGAAGGAACGAAACACAACAAAGCTAACAGAACCAAGCTCGAATAAGCTTAGTTAGTTTGTTTATATTATTCACAACAAAGACAAAGAAAAAGCTGGGAGAAAACTTAGATTACTTCTAAATAGAATATGTTATGAGGTTATGACTTCTGCGTTTTTTGTCGTTTTTTTAAATTTTAAGCCGGTGTATTTTTTTTTTTTACCTGTCTGTTTTAATCAGCTACGTCTAATCTACACAGTGTGCTATCATACACTTGTTTCATTAGTCTGGTATTTCTTTTGTATTTGTTTAAAAGCAATGTTTCAATTAATGCTACAACTTTCATACTTCTCTTGTCGCCATACTGCTACCGGGTTGTTACCCAGTAACGTGGTTTTCTGTTTGTGTGTTGCGCTGCTCTAGTGGCTTGTCATGTGAGGTCATTATGGTGTCCTTTCATAAGATCAATTCTCTGTGATACTTTCACCACTTACAGCTGTCTGTTTATAACTTGTGGACACTGTCTAACGAAAGCGTCATGATTGATTGATTGATTGATTGATTGATTGATTGAGGCTGCGCGGTGAGTTAGTGAAGAAAAGAGAATTTCGTCATCATATATTTATTCCTGAATTCCCAATTCTTAATCAATCAATCAAAGTGCCATGCCGCCGGTAGGCGATCATGACTTCCACAACTCTCTTTGCTTGGGGCATGTAATCAGTTCTGACGTCGATATTTTGTCGAACCATGATGTTCAGCCATCAACATCTTCTCCCTCTGTCTTCACGATCTCTCCTTCCCTGAATTTTACCTGTAGTCACCAAATGTCTAAACCTTCTCTTCGCATTAAAGCCGAAGACCTTTGATTGTCGGATTCTTATTCTTTTGATAAGGTTCTTTGTGTCAGGCCTGATTTAAACCTCCACGTTTGTTTTCTACGTTCAATTCTTAATACTAACTCGTATTAGAAATGTTGACTATTTCCCTTGCATCTTTTCCCTTCGAGATCGTTTCCCTTCGAGATCGTTTCCCTTCGAGATCTTTTACCTTCGAGATCGTTTACCTTCGAGATCGTTTCCCTTCGACTTCTTTAAAAGCTGAATGACTGACTTCATTGCACCGGGTTTTACCCCATATGGCTCGGTCCCTCTCCGCAGACATGGCACGCCACCTGCCGAGGTATTGCACAAAGCACGAACTCCGTAGCTCCAGCAACAATCCTAGGTGTCTTTGGAAAAACTGCACTGGTGAACAGAAGGCCGCGGTCCGGATTCGAACCAACGACCTTCGACTCGCAAGGCAAAGGGCTTAGCCACAGAGACCCACAGTCCTTAACGCAGTTGAACATGTCAGTCCACTTTTTCTTGTATACCCCGTAAAGAATTGTATAATCGGAGCATGTAAATATTTAATAGGACTTTAGTGAACTTTCGCCCGTGTGGTGCGGAGCCCGCAAGGAAAGCAAAAAATAATACCACTGCGACCTACAAGACATGTCGTAAGGGGCGACTGATGTAGGGACCTAGGAAGTTGCCTAGTAAATAAAAAGCGTCGCAGGAATCGGATGTACTGACCTACTTATAGGCGCATAACAGACACAACGTACAATCGCACTTACGCTCGGATCACATACAAATCGTTCGATATGGAGCGTTCGAAGAAGAACAAGAAGGATTGATAGAACATTCGCAATTTAATGTTCAAACTAAATAACTTAAAAGTTCCATATTTTATTTTGACTTTTATTTTGACTCTGCTTAAGACAGTTCGTATAACGATATTGCGAATACAGTTTATGATGTACCATTCCGCGTATATGACCTGTTGTTATCGTTGTTCGTTACTTTATCAATTGCGATTATCTTGTCAGTAGGTAGGATTATCTCAAGTTAGTCTTATCCATCATCGTATATTAGATGCAGACACAGTTATTCGCCATGTTATCTGATATTGTTCTTCCAGTGGCTATATTATGTAGCATTACACACATAGTGGGACTTCATCGCGTAACTATAACACTCAGCTGGTGCTAATATATTCACTACTATTAGTAATACTATACTAATACTACCAGCATTACTACTATTACTGTCAACTGCCAATACAACTTACAACTGCTAGTACTACTAATACTAAGCTATTGCTACTACTATTACTACTACTAATACGGCTACCACTTAATACTAAAACTACTCCCTACAACTGCTACTGTTATACTACTACTGCTACTACTACTCTCACTAGTCTGCTGCTACACTACAACTGCTACAGCTCTGCTACTACGCTGCTCTGCTACTTGCTCTGCTCTACTACAGCTGCTGCTACTACTACTACTACTACTACTACTACGCTACTACTACTACTACTACTACTACTACTGCTGCTACTACGAATAATAAAAGACCTATTTAATAGTGAGACTATATATGTAAACATAACGGCTCACAGGCTGACCTATCATAAGCAGTATCCTAAGCTGGTGTAGACAAGACACAATGGACAGTAAAGACAACCGTTGTGATGTTCAATACAGTATTATCACCCATGGATCTACTTCCTCTTATTTACGTTCGGTTTCGTATGCTCGTCTAAACCATGAGATGGGTTGCCTCAATGAAGCTGCATATCAGTTGGACTTCCTCGAGAGTTCCCCATAGCTTGCTCTTTAAGCTTCGTTTATGAGGCCATGTTTCGTTTTGTTGGTGTATGTATGATGGACATGACTGCAGGATGACCTATAGATAAAAATGTCATCATTCCTTGTTACCTTCTATAGACCGTACTTAAAAAATGGGTATAAAACCGAAGGATTAAATTCATTACGCCGGGTTTTATCCCATTTACCTCGGTCTATCTCCACTTAAGTGGCACGTCACCTGCAGACAGTAGTGCACGAAGTCCGTATCTCCGGCAACAATCCAAGGGGCCCTGGGGAAAAAATGCACTTGGGAACAGAACGGTGCGGTCTGGATTCGAACCACGACCTTGGGAACGTACGGCAAGGCCTAATACCACTATAATATACCCCCATATACCTTACTATAGACGTAGTATACACTAACCACATATACCCCCATATACCTTATTATAGACGTAGTATACACTAACCACATATACCCTCCATATAGACCTACTATAGACGTAGTATACACTAACCACATATACCCCCCATATACCTTACTATAGACGTAGTATACACTAACCACATATACCCCCATATACCTTACTATAGACGTAGTATACACTAACCACATTATATCGAGTTATTTTATTGGTAACAATTTCTAGTTGTAATGCATTCCACGTGCACTTAATACTCAACTTTGTAACAGGTGTTCTAAGTGTTTGCTCAATCTACCCCTCTCCCCATCTCCTATATTTCCCCCCACGTTCATGTACACATTGTTGCTACATCCAACGTTTTATATTCTCTTGTCACGTGCGGCGTGCCCTTGTTAAATGATTTGAAAAATGCATAATATCAACAATGTAACCAGGGTTTATCTCTGTCTCACTTACTATTCATCGTGTATACTTTTTTCTCACTCACTATTCATCGTGTATACCTCTCTGTCTCACTCACTATTCATTGTGTATATCTCTCTGTCTCACTCACTATTCATCGTGTATATCTCTCTGTCTCACTCATTATTCATCATGTGTAAATTGTATACTTCATTAAATTTGTTCACGAGATCCATATGATTTTTGCTGGATCTACAGAGTTTGTGCTTTGTGCAACTCTCTCTGCAAATATTGCGTCATTTCTGCCGACATAGACGGAGCTTCTTTTTCTTCTTTGAACGCTCCATATCGACCACTTGTTAACCACTCTGTATGATTTGTATGTTATCCGAGCCTAGGAGCGATTGTACGTTGAGCCAGTTATGCGCCTACAAGTAGGCCAGCACATCCGATTTCTGCGATGATGTTTATTTACTAGGGTAGTTTCCCTAGGTCCTACATCAGTCGCCTCTTACGACATGCCTTGTAGGTTGCAGTGGTACTATTCTTTCTTCCTTGCAGGCCCCGACACCACACGGTCGTGACGGAGCCATATGGAGTCAAACCCGGCGCAATACAGTAAACCATTTCGTATTTTGCTCTCCAACACGCTATCAGCACCACATTTCTGTATTTTGTTCTCCAACACGCTCGCTATCAGCACCACATTTTTGTATTGTATACTTCGTATTTTGTTCTACAACACGCTCGCTATCAGCACCACATTTCTGTATTGTATACTTCGTATTTTGTTCTCGCTATCAGCACCACATTTCTGTATTGTATACTTCGTATTTTGTTCTCCCAACACCGCTATCAGCACCACATTTCTGTATTGTATACTTTGTATTTTGTTCTCGCTATCAGCACCACATTTCTGTATTGTATACTTCGTATTTTGCTCTCCAACACGCTATCAGCACCACATTTCTGTATTGTATACTTCGTATTTTGTTCTCGCTATCAGCACCACATTTCTGTATTGTATACTTCGTATTTTGTTCTCCAACACGCTCGCTATCAGCACCCGTATTTTGTTCTCCAACACGCTCGCTATCAGCACCACATTTTTGTATTGTATACTTTGTATTTTGTTCTCGCTATCAGTACCACATTTTTGGCAGACCGAATTTGTCTTCCCTTTTCTGTCCCACATCGCATAACCAGACTGCAGAGTTGCAGCCTAGCTATAGTAGTCTATGTCCATGATGTAAGTAACGTTTTTAAAAGCACTTATCAGACCGGTTTGGGAATACGGCTGTATTTTTGCTTTGTCAACGGTTCATGATGATGATGTGATCAAGATCTTCCCAAGAAAATTTTAATGAAACATTTAATACTGTGATAGCGCCCGAGTGGTTACCGGGGCCAATTTTGAGGTGTAAAGAATAGAACCACTGTTACCTGCCACGCATGTCGTAAGAAGCGACTAAGGAGGTTTGGCTGAAATCGGATGCACGGGTCCGCTAGGGAATGCTAACCCGAAACAAATGCTTTGCAGAAAACGGATGCACCAGGCCGTAAGGCACATAACATGGTGCAACGACCCCTCACAATGTGGAATGGAATAACGGATTCTACGGTCGCCAATCTGCCTCAGGAGATTTAGCCACCACGCAGTAAGAATGTCAGACCTACCATCACGAGGTGGCCAAAACTTACTGCAGGAAGAGGTCGACACAAACGGGGAAGCAGAAATCATAGGAATTATATCCTACAGAACTGCCCCCAGTATGCAGACTTGAGAAGAAAGTGGTGGTCCACTTACACCAGCGTCCAAGACAAACTGTATGGCGTGACTGATAATCTGAGGCAGACGGCTGCCTTTATTAGAGAATCCGAAATCCCAATCTAGTGAGAACGCAGCAGCAGCAGAAGATGATACTGCGATAGAGGAGGTAGGAGCACATGTTAGATATCGAATTTATCAAACAAGCTTGGATGAGAGCAACTTTCCACAATGAACATGCTACATGTTTTCATGCTGACTGCCAGTAAATGTCAGGTATGCCAAGATTTACAAACCATTATTAGTTTTAACTAGAATGATGTTCTCCTGTTTACAACTATTTTATCGCGTAGTAAAATATCCGATTATCTTGTTAAGTCTCTATTTAGTCACCTGATATGTCTAGACTTCTATTACCTTTCAGACTTAGGGAGGCTTGGTAGCGGTTTGGTGGGCGGCGGGAAATATCGTACAGACATGTTCGTGTCCTGGAAGGTCACGGTAATGAATAGAAGTAATTAGAAATAATGCAACCACCTCTAGACACACATAGGAAGAAAGTTCTTGTGAAGTTCTGCACACAAACAAAGGACCATTAAGAATTGGGTGACACGGAATCGAACCGCCGGTCTGTCCGTCTTAATGAATAGAAGACGAAGATCGACGCGGAGCCACGACAGCTGTTTGGCGACGGAAGGGATGGAGGATTAGGTTAAAGCAAACGGTAGTCTACTATTGGATGACAACGGATGATCCTTACCGGCGAGGATTAGCGTTGATTTTTATAAGTTGATAAATCATTATGGTTGTCCGTCGTTTAAGCGTAATTTGAGAGAAAAGGTAAATTCTTTGTTTCTAACAATAGTGAATGCAGGCCAGCCCAGCGTGTTCGTAGAGCGTTAGACGACGGGTGACAAGCTCCCTGTGAGTGCGGGCTCAATTCCGTGGGCTGGCAGAAAAGCTACATGTTCTCTAGATTTACGGTGTTCGTGGCACAGAACCAACGGGTTACGATGTCCATGGCACCGAGCCGAAGAGCTGAAAGATCAAATGCTTCTGGATCGGGTAAAAAAAAATAAAAAATAATAGTAAATGATTTGATTGATAGATAGAACCATCATCATTACACTTCGGTATGTAACCATGTGTGCTCTTATCTTTCTTACACAGGAAGATCTCAGCTGCAGTGCACTAACCCCGTAGCACCGGCAAGGGTCCGCGATGTAATTTTTGAAGATGAAGATAATTTGTAGAAATCTATTTAAAATCTTTTCTAATGAATTTTACCCGGACAGCGGCTTTCCAGCCTGCTCTTCTTGATTTTGAACTACCAAGGGTTCTTTCACGTGCTCAAATTAAACACGGGAATCTACTTTTTATCGTCAATCTTCGATAGGGCTAGGAACTATACTGAGATCTGAGACTTCTAGGGAAATATCCAGATGGCTTCACGAGGTAGCGAACCAGGTACCTTTATCACTCGTCGTCCAACGCGCTACAAACACGCTGGGCAAGCGGACATTTACTATATATAGAAGTGTTGGGGGGTTGTTAGTATAATAGAAATTGCACAGTAGCTGTGGCTACGATTCGACGGAAATCTACTGTGTTCGGGAAAACGAACAGCGCTCACTGCTGGACAAATTCAGCTTACTGGGCTATGCCGGCACACTTTTCAAGTATATTGCATTACCGTGTCCTTCTTCTGCGTTCGCCCGCCGTAAATTCGGGCGTTAGCCATGACGCCTGGTATGGCGCTTTTGACTGATTTTCGCGTGAAGACTACTTTCCATGCTGCTACCATTTGACTGGTGTTCCTCGTTATGCAGACGGACCGTCGTCGATTTAAGAGGTATTATTACTGTTTTAACGCAAATGTTATGTTGTGTTTTAACGCACATGACAAAGCAGTTTTAACGCTCATCTTATATCGTCTTTTAGCGCACATGATATAGCAGTTTTAGCGCACATGATATAGCAGTTTTAACTCTCGTGCTATGCCTGTTTTAGCAAACTGTTCAAAATGTTAATTTTCTCTTGTACGCTATCAGGCGCTCGCACAAGCACGTGTTATCTCCCGCTGTGTGTTCCTCAGTACATATTTTATATGCTCTATGTGAAAAGGATAAGAAACATGATTACTGGTTACACGGCGCAAGTTCCAGCGATAACATTGTACACAAGTGCAAGTAAATAACCCCTTGTCATAGCAGGAGGTATATTGGGGAATACGCTTGTTGTTTTTCGGTGACTATTGGTACATTCTTCTTCAGCGATCTCTGGTCGTGCATTTCATTTACTGTGGACCACAAACTGGGCATTCAGCTTCAGGTCTGTCAGGTTTCCCCAATGCTTAGTTTTCAGGTTGACTGGGTGTGGCCACATGTTGCTTCTCGGCTATATGCTCCACTGTCTGTTCCGCCTGCTGACACTGCAAAAGAGCTGTTTGACTTATTCCTAGTACTATTGGTACATGATATGTGATGTGGATATATATACATCACGCCTTTACTTTCGCCTTTACTTTCGCCTTTACTTTCGCCTTTAGTTCCTATTGTTTCTCTGGTAACTTCTTCGGACGCTCCATATCGACCACTTTGTGTGATTTGTATGTGATCTGAGCTTAAGAGCGATTGTACGTTGTGCCAGTTATGCGCCTACAAGTAGGCCAGCCCATCCTATTTCTGCGACTCTTTTTATTTACTATCGTAGCTTCCCTATGCCCCTACATCAGTCGTCTCCTACGACATATCTTGTAAGTCGCAGTGGTACTATTCGCTGCTTCACTTGCGGGCCGTGGCACCCCAAAGCAACGTTCCAGAAAATGAAAAACATTATATGCAACAAGTCTATTGTCCATTGAGATCAGAATGAGAGTTATACAGTGCTACATAGAACCAATACTGACGTACGGATGCGAGTCCTGGACAATAAACAGAAAAATCTCTGAGGGCCACAGAGATATGGTTTTACAGAAGAATGATGAGAATCCCATGGACTGTTAAAATGACTAATGTTGAGGTGTTGAATGAGATCAAGACACAGAGAAGGCTTATCATCAATATAAGAAAGTATCAGTCGTCATTTTTCGGACATGTGACGAGAAAGGGAGGTACAAACACATTGCGACCACCGGTAAAATCGAGGGTAGGCGAGACAAAGGAAGACAGAGCATTTTGAATAGCCGGACGTCATGGCACAGAAGAGCCTCACCATCTGAGATGATAGAAAACACCAGAGACAGATTTGTGGATATCTGTGATCGCCTACATCAACCGGCACTGCACATGATGATGATGGACAGAAGGAAAGAAGAATGATATAATTTGAAAGAAGAAAAGAAAGTGTGAGAAGATATCAGGTGGGAAAAGGGGAGGGAGTGAAGTGTAATTTAATTTGAGAGGAAATGAAAGCGAGGGAGGTTTTCAATTGAAAGACAAGCGAGGTCAAGAGATTAAGAAAAAAGACTGACGCCAAAAGGTACCTGCCATAAAAAGAAAACTTGCCGCCGAGAAAGAACAGCAGGTGATATGGTGCGCGAGGTCAGTCAGCGCAAGAGGTAGCGGAACCTCAGCTACAGACAATGAGAATGATGTGGAGGACGTGGGTAGGGACTTGTGTGGAGCGAGGGGAGTACCGGAACAAGAGATGTAGAAAACATTAGAAAGTGTCCACTCGACCTAGTTCTGGTAAAGTCATCAACATTGAGGTGTTGCTAGGCTACATGTGTTTTCATGAAGATGGTGGTGCTTTTTTCCACTTCTATTTCTTCTAAAAGACATTGTTTTATGTGGGAATTAAAGCCTCTTCTAGCCACGGCACCTCACTGTCAACCTAACTGCGGAGTCGTTTTAGGTTTGCGGAGTCTTTTTAGGATATATCAGGGCATAACGGCCAAACGTGTCTTATCTTTCCTTGGCGCACAAATGTATACACGCACACGTCTGCACGTGCTGTAGCACAAATCACGGCTTCTTGGATTAGTCATTGTTACACTGTGGGATATAATATGGGAATGTACCAACGGCAAACACCGCGGCAGGCAGTTTGGAAGCAAATTCGTTTCCGTGAGATTTTTACGAAAAGTAAAAATAGACCTCACCGTTCAGATAGTAGTAATAAACAACTGAACGTATAAGTGGTACCTAGAAAATCAACGACTCGTTTACTGTGGTTGATGGCTGCGTCATGTAAAGGGTATGCCACCATTTCCACCAACGGTTTGGATCTATCAATTGATCTCTAAAAACTAGACAAAACACGTAAAAACAAAGTATTGTAGTTTTACAGAATACAAAAACAATAACAGTAACGTTTCAACCAAAAGGCCTTTATCAAGCTCAGTATACACCAGAAGTGAAGAAATTCATATCTTACACAGCACACTACATATCAGACCCATAACGGTCCGAAAATAAAAAAATGTCACTAAAAAAAAATAACGAAATCAATGCAAGTATTGTTATTGTTTTTTGTACTTTGCAAAAAAAAAACATTACTTTGTTTGTACGTGTTTCGCTTTTGCGACATAATTTGACTGCAATTTTCCCTTATATCGAATATTATTAATACATTTAAAAAATCTTCACAATTTTGTTCACTTTTTTTCCATATTTTGATAAAAAATTTAAATCACAGAGAGTTACTCTTATTTCATCGATACAGTGTATATTCATCCCGCTCAATTGACATGACAAGAGCTGTCTCCACACATACGTTGTTGAGTTTACCTTCCATTGTAGTAGTAGTAGTAATAAAACGTAAAAGCTAAAACGACAGCTGTGGCGTGCACATCGATAGTTGGTGTGCCCATAGCTGAACTTGGTTACCATGGACTGCTGATTGCTTACCACAATACTGTCAACACACACAGTGTTGTCACGGTTCGGATCGATGGCTATAGTGTCTGATGTTACGTCCATTGAAGTTGCACTGAGTGACTCTATTCTGACTGACTGTCGTTATGCTGACTCTATGCTGACTGACTGACTCTATGCTGACTGACTGACTCTATGCTGACTGACTGACTCTATGCTGACTGACTGACTCTATGCTCACTGACTGACTCTATGCTCACTGACTGACTCTATGCTCACTGACTGACTCTATGCTGACTGACTGACTCTATGCTGACTGACTGACTCTATGCTGACTGACTGACTCTATGCTCACTGACTGACTCTATGCTCACTGACTGACTCTATGCTCACTGACTGACTCTATGCTCACTGACTGACTCTATGCTCACTGACTGACTCTATGCTCACTGACTGACTCTATGCTCACTGACTGACTCTATGCTCACTGACTGACTCTATGCTCACTGACTGACTCTATGCTCACTGACTGACTCTATGCTCACTGACTGACTCTATGCTCACTGACGGGACTCATGCTCACTGACTGCTCATGCTCACTGACGGGACTCATGCTCACTGACTGACTCAATGCTCACTGACTGACTCTATGCTGCACTGGCTGACTCATGCACTGACTGGCTCAATGTCACTGACTGGCTCACATGCTCACTGGCGGGCACTATGCTGACTGGCTGGCACTATGCTGACTGGCTGACTCTATGCTGACTGGCTGACTCTATGCTGACTGGCTCACTCTCTATGCTCACTGACTGACTCTATGCTCACTGCTGACTCTATGCTGACTGACTGACTCTATGCTGACTGACTGTCGTTATGCTGTATACTACGCTGACTACTACTTTTTCGAACACTCCATATTGACCACTTGTTAACCACTCTTTGCGATTGTTATGTGATCCGAGCCTAAGATTTATTGTACGTTGTGCCAGTTATCACCTATAAGTAGGCCAGCACATCGATTTCTGCGACGCTTTTTATTTACTAGGGTAGCTTCCATAGTCCTCTACCTCAGTCGCCTCTTACGACATGCCTTGTAGGTAGCAGTGCTACTATTCTTTGCTCCCCTAGAGAGCGCCGACAACACACATACACTACATTGACAATAAGTCAACGCTACTAGCATGATACATTCCATTACTTGTAATGCCTTGAGTTGTATGTGCACCATAAACATTCATTATTGGCTTAGCAAAAATTTCCTTTTTCCAACTCTTCCGCTCCGTCCTCTTTCCTATCCTCACCAAATCCCCTATTCCCTCTCCCTTCCACCCACCCCCACACACACTTCCCCCCTCATGTGTTTATACTATTGAGTTTAGGGATTGGAGTGTAAGACCTTTGACCTCTCAACAACCTTGATATCTCTTGATTGATCAGTTGTTAACAATGCAAACTCTTCCTGTGAGCAAGTCCTTACTCGCGACTTGCGTACTGGGTTGACAATGCACACACTTCGTGTAAGTTCTTACTCACGGCTTGGGTACCGGGTTGACAATGCACTCTCTTCGTGTAAGTTCTTGGCTTGCGTACCGGGTTGACAATGCACACACTTCGTGTAAGTCCTTACTCCCGGCTAACAGTTTGCAACTTGTTTTACCTAACATAACCAACAGTTTGCATCTTGTTTTTAAACCTTTAACTATAACTACAGTTTGCATCTTGTTTTACCTAACATAACTAAGTTTGCAACTTGTTTTACCTAACATAACTAAGTTTGCAACTTGTTTACCTAATAACTAAGTTTAACTTGTTTTACTAAAATAACCAACAGTTTGCATCTTGTTTTACCTAACATAACTAAGCAGTTTGCAACAGTTTGATTTTTTACCTAACATAACTAAGTTTGCAACTTGTTTTACCTAACATAACTAAGTTTGCAACTTGTTTTACCTAACATAACTAAGTTTGCAACTTGTTTTACCTAACATAACAAAGTTTGCAACTTGTTTTACTAACTACAACAGTTTGCAACTTGTTTTACCTAACATAACTAAGTTTGCAACTTGTTTTACCTAACATAACTAAGTTTGCCTTTTACTAACATAACTAAGTTTGCAACTTGTTTTACCTAACATAACTAAGTTTGCAACTTGTTTTACATCTAAGCAACTCTAACTAACAGTTTGCAATTTGGTTTAACCTGCAACTGAACGGGATCATGTGTGCCTATATTCATCATCAAGGTGCGTATCCTTTATAGGATGTTACTCTCCTTGCAACACATCTGAAATTCACTCTGTCTCTTGCCAGTTCACCCACTTCGTCGATGGTCATGTTCATGGTTTCTTTAATATCTTGTAGCCATCTTCTTCTTGGTCTGCCTCTGCGCCCTGGGACCCTGTCCTCTAGTATTGTTCTTTCCAGGCCATCGTGACGCTTGATATGACCAAAGTATGTAATTTTTCTGTATAGTATGTTGTTTATCAACCAATTCTCTTTAACATTTAGTTATTTCAGGACATCAGTGTTCTTTCTTTTTCTGTCCATGGTATTCGTTGAATCTTTCTGTAGCATTTAGTTTCGAAGGACTGGATTTTCGTTCTTAATTTTTGTGTAATAGTCCATGATTCACACCCATAAGTAGCCACTGGGAAAATGCATGCTCTCAATATTTTTAATTTTAGTATTTTGCTGGTGCTTTGCCACATGTTCTTCATTGTGTTTAACTTCTTGATTGCTATTGCCAATCTTCTTGAGATCTCTTTGGAGCAGTCACCGTTATTGTTAATTATTGAGCCCAGATATTCGTAGCTCTCTACACATTGGAGTTCTTCATTGTTTACTTGGATGTTAGGTGAGCCTTTTGCTTTGTCAGTTGACATGATTTTTGTTGTTGTTGGTGTATTCAAATATAGATGTTGGTCTTCACTATGTTTCTTGGTCGTGCCTATATTAATTAACCTTAATAATGTTAGTTTTTCAATAGAAGATATATCATATTTTGTTTTAAAATGAGAAAATGTTTCTATATTGATAACATGGTTACTAAATAACGTCCATTGTATTTTTCCACAGGGAGATTTTTCTTTAATTATCGAGGCGTGGCATGACACATCATTGGATAGTCCTAAACAAGGTAAGCCAAATGTTTCTCTTGTTCTGTTCTGTTTCTCATGTGATGATGCACAACACTTCCAATCATTGGTTGAAATCGGATGCACATGTCCTAAACGTGTAGAAGTCTATGCGTTTAGGGCCTACCAAACCAATGTGCAACGTATACACGTTCTTGGCAAAGATCAAACATATCACAAAGAGTGAGATTAAAATTGGTTGTAAAGAACGAACGCAAAGACGAAGACTTCCAATCAGATATGTTTAGGATGGTATATCCTACTAGAGTTTTTCTTCTTTATCGTGTGCCCTTTTTAAACCCCGATTAGGGCATATGCCCTTAAGCAGCGCATGCCATGTGGTCGTACCGTTATCTATCTCGTACTACTTGTTCAATGTTTTCTGCATATCATTAATTTAATCGGACCTATAAATCTATTCGATGTGTATTTCTAGACTTAATCTCTCTTTTTCCCTGCTGCTTCTAGAATATCTCCCGTCTTGTTATACTCTTCTCAGGTTTTCTACAATCTTGCAAAAATTACACCGTGAACCTCTGCTCGTGCACTGCCGCTAAGATCTTCATGTGTAAGTAATAAATCGAAGCAAACATTGTTATTCACCAAAGTGCAATGATGGTTGTCCTATGAATCAATCTTCTTCTCGTTCGTCCGGTATGAATTCAAGCGTAGTCAGTGCGTCCGGAATGGTGTTTCTGGCTGATTTTTTCGTGAAAGATTGCTTTCCCTATCATCACTGTCCCTCGTCAATCAATCACCTAAGACTTTACTACGGCCATCTCATAGTTTCACAAAAAGATATCAGACTTATGATTTTTACATGTGTTTGAACAATTTCATAGCAGTAAATTCACTGGTTTAAGTGATACTACACAAGAATACAACGAAAATCGATTCTAAGTTTTTTTGGGTGGAGTATTTTGTACCAACTGTTAAGCTGATGCGCGCTAGTAAACATGTTAATATGATATCGGGTACAGAATAGCTTGAGTATAAAACACAGTTCTTATTTGTTGCGATATTGATTGACAGGAATGTCATGTATTGCTGGAATGATGTCAATGTTGGGTGAATTAACTACCACCTGTGTGAATTCTCAACCTTTCCTTCAACAGGTACACTTAGTTCACCGGAGCTGTTTATATGAATCTCTCGGTTTCTCTCTGTTATACATACATGCATACGATCTCTGTATGTTACACATAATCAAGCGCGCATTCTCCTTATCTTTACTCAAACGTTCTCTTCTCTTTCTTACACAATCGCGCATTATCTTGTCTTTTACACAACGCGCATTCTGGGTTTTTACACAACGTGCATTCTGGTGTTTTTACACAAGCGCGCATTTCTGTCTTTTACACAAGCGCGCATTCTCTGGTTCTTTACACAAACGCGCATTCTCTGTCTTTACAAAGCGCGCATTCTGTCTTTACACAAGCGCGCATTCTCTCTCAGCATTCTCTTACACAAGCGCGCATTCTGTCTTTTACACAAGCGCGCATTCTCTCTCTGTCTATTAGACATACCATACATAACTCTCTCTCGTGGTATGTGGTATAACGCAGTCAATCATGTAGTTTAACTTACCCATAGTTAACCGCTTATGCACACCGACATAACCGAAAACGGATGTACAGCACCGAAAGTCGCATATATCACAGCTGTGTTCTACACTAACATTGAACCCATCTTAACGCTCATTGGCTCAAATCACAGAGATTGCTACATAATTAGTTATTGCAGAGCGAATAAAGAAAGCACTTTCACCATAGTTTCTAAAACGTTTCAGAAATATTCTTCAATCGGAAAATCGTGTACCTTATTCATTGATCGGACAATTTTATACTCATGTTCACTTTGAGTAAACTAGGGAGCACAACGTACCAGGAATTGACCTCATGATTGTATACGTACCAGGAATTGACCTCATGATTGTATCCATCGACTGCCACCCAGCTGAGGTATCTCCCTAAACAACCCAATGTCTATCGCCATGTTCCGCCGATGTATCTACTAAAAGTTCAATGTACACATAGCAGCTGGAAAATATAAACTTGTAATGGGGGTTTCATAGATAAAACACACGATATGGAGGCTATCAAATAACGCATCCAATCAGTTGTCGAGTCTCTCATGTTGAAGAAATGGAAGAAGGTGAAAATATATGAACTGAAATCGAAACCGGTTGAGGACAAGAACCTTGAGGTGCAAATGTCAGGATATCTATATCAATAATTCATTACTATCTCAACCTTTTCTATGTTGGCCGTTATCGTCAATTCTATAACCATCTTCCTATGTTGTAAATGTATGTTCTATCGTTCAAGTTCTCTATCCGTCTGATACAATTCTATTATGTGATTCCTTGAGATATCCGTCTGATACACATAATCTATTATGTGATTCCTTGAGATATCCGTCTGATACATATAATCTATTATGTGGTTCCATTAGGAGCATGCTATCATGTTACTGTGTACATTTTTCTACTTCATATTCACCATTAGCTCTGATGTTACTTTCCCCCTTGTCAAACTGCCCTTCATCTGTTGATTCTGCTTGTCTCTGCTTCTCTTGTCCTGTATTTCTTTTTGCTAACATTGTTTTTTTAATATTTCTATCCCTCTACTGCCCGTTATGTCTTTCTAGATGTTGCATAACTGATAGTTATTCCAATATATAATTTGTTGCATTGTCTTTATAACTCCACATCATTGAGTCACATGCCTGCTACTGTAGTAGATGTAGGAGTCATAGTCACATCCTTGCTACTGTAGTAGATGTAGGAGTCATTGAGTCACATCCTTGCTACTGTAGTAGATGTAGGAGTCATTGAGTCACATCCTTGCTACTGTAGTAGATGTAGGAGTCATTGAGTCACATCCTTGATACTGTAGTAGATGTAGGTGTCACTGAGTCACTTTCCTTGATACTGTAGTAGATGTAGGTGTCACTGAGTCACATTCTTGATACTGTAATAGGTGTAGGGATGTTTGAGTCACATTCTTGATACTGTAATAGATGTAGGGATGTTTGAGTCACTTCCTTGATACTGTTGTAGGAGTCATTGAGTCATATCGTTGATCCTGTAATAGATGTAGGAGTCCTTAGAGTCTTGTTTTAAAATTACTAGAAGTAATAGCTGATACAATGCTTGTTACTGTTAACAGATGGCATGATTCTTGATTACATTAAGATTCTCTTCATCAAACGCTCCATAACGACCATTTGTTAAACCACTCTTTGTGATTTGTATGTGATCTTGTACGCTGTGCCAGTTATACGACTACAAGTAGGCAATCACATACGATTTCTTGCTCTTTTTATTTGTTAGAGTAGTTCCCTAAGCCAATACCTCAGTCATCTCTTACGACATGCCTTGAAGATCATCACAGTGTTACTATTCTTTGCTCCCATTGCAGGTCCCAGCAGTACACGAGCGACATTGAGATCATTGTATTGTAGACTATATTTAACATTGTTATTATTAGCAACCTTTACCTGTTGTAGCACAAGGTAACAATCATAATAAGCCCAACCCAACAGGTGCGTGTCTGTTTAAGATGGTGCCAGAAGCAGCCAACTCTTGTTACTGGAGTTACCGCCTAAGCCGTAAACAATGACAGCGACAAGGAAAGGGTAGTCTATCAAGACGCGAACCAGATATTGCTCTCATTATCGCCCTTGTGTTGCCGAGGCTCACAAGGGGAGCAAAGAATAGTAACACTTCGACATACAAGGCATGTCGTAATAGGCGACTGAGGTAGGAGGCTAGGGAAGCTACCCTAGTAAATAAACAGCGTCGCATACATCAGATGTGCTGGTCTACTTGTAGGCACATAACTGTCACAACGCACAATCGCTCTTAGGCACAGATTACATACAAATCACACAAGTGGTCGACAGTAGTTAATTCTAAGACTCAAACCAAATGTTACGTCCGTGCCAGTTTAAAGAAATATTGGGTTTATACAAAGAAACGTGTACGTGTTTTACTGCATTACAAAGTTTAGCATTAATGTTGGTGGCCAAGAAGATAAACGAGATGTTGATATGCCTAGTCCGAAGGGCAAGAGCTCAAGTGCCGCTGGATCATTGAGGAAGGAGGTGATGATATGCCTAGTCCACTACCTCTGATCTGAACTCTGAGAACGGATTCAATGTCTGTCTTCAAGCTCTAGAAGATGGTGGACATTGTAAATCTGAACTCTCCCATCTATCCCTAGATTTTGACAGACTTATTACATCACATGACGTCAAAATAACTATGTAGTGGACATTCAAATACACCTGGAAATGATCATAGGCTAGCCAAGAAAGGGTCAACACAGGAACAACCAACCAATCACGGCAACAACTCTCCATACAGCAAAGCAAATCCTAAAGACAACAAATAAAGAAATTTGGCTGAACAGATGCGCCATGGGAGACACGGGAAGAGGTGTACAGCCCTAACCTTAATGACATCAACAACCACCTTGTAAGAAGAGATCAGAGCCCTATTTTTAGACTCCGAACCCAACACATAACACTTAATAGCCACTTGAACAGAGTTCAACCACAACACACTCCAGAGTGCCAACTTTTATCATGAAACCGTTCACCACCACCTCTTCATGTGTCAAGCTCTAGATGACATCAGTAAGACCCTCCTTCCTCCAAGGTCAGATAAATGGAACACATTATACAGAACAAAAGAACAACTTACAAACACATGCAGATACCATTATATAGCATTGGACCAAAGGGCAAGAGCTCAAATGCCGCTGGATCATTGAAGAAGATGAGGAAGAACTCGGAGAACGAACGCCTGTATGGCGGGTAGTAAGGAAAGCAGGCTGCCAGGACTGTGACTATAGCTGTGTTCGTAGCGTGTACAAGCAGACGTTCATTAAAATAGCTTTGAATTCTGATAATATATGATAATAGATTGTCATAAGTTAAGAATAGGTTATACCAAGCAAAGACAGCAGCACAGAACGAACATGAAATAAAATATTAGTATAGTGTTTGTCAGTGTTATATAGAGACTTGTTGAATTATAAACACAGGTCACATGTAGTTTTACAGAAGAATGGTAGGAATTCTATGAACTACAGAATAGACTAATGGTGATATGCTAACAGAGGTTATTGTAGAGAGGATACTCGTCACCAACAGGAAGAGGCAATCATCATTTCAATGGCATGCCGTCAGGTTTCACACACAATCTAACAACCGGAACAATCAATAGTTGGCAGGATAGAGAAAGAGAGAGAGATAAAAGAGAGAGAGAGAGATAAAAGAGAGATAAGAGAGAGAGAGAGAATTTTAGAAAGCTTGAGTTTGTGACGCGGAAAATTTCAAAATCGGAACTATAGTCATTACTGATCGATCACATAGACGAATCGACATGCCACCTGATGATGTTCGCATTATAAAATATATATATATATATATATATACACACAACACACTGATCTTGCAGAAATACATGTTCGGAGACTATCAACTGTGAACGGATTTGCAAAGTTAGAGAAAATTCGAAATCGTTGCCTGCGCTACCGTGTAAGTGCTCTGAGGCTGGTACTTTCATCTAGATTGAACTAATTGAGAACTTTAGATGTGGCTATGAATGAAATAACGTTAACTGTAAACATGTCTCCAGATTGTTCTTAAATGTAAAAAGTGGTTCAGACATATGTCAAGTGTTTACCTAACAAACTCTATCTATATCCTCTTTGTGTCCCGATTGACACATAAGGCGTCCGTCCACAAGAGACTTTCCACTGTTGCCGTTCTGCTGCCTTTCTACCAACTGTCTCTCATGTCAGGCCACACTCCTTCAACTCTCTCTCTCTCTCTCTCTCTCCCGTTCTTCTCCGTTTCCTTTGAACGTCCAGGCCTTCTTTTCCCATCCGCTGTCCATCTGAGAGCTGTCCTAGCCAACGCCCCTACTTGCATACGCATACATGTATCCCCTCCATCTTCGTCCTTTAATGATAAGTCTCCAAAGATGCAGAGTCTGTTCGTTTCAAAAGCTCCTCATTTGTTATGGTATTTGGCCAGATAGAAAATCTGCAGGATTCTTCTTAACCATTTATTCTGAGATGTCTCCCAATGTTTGTATTATGTGGTGGGTCATTTTCCATCATTCACTACTGTATAATAGCACTCCCAGTATATTAAGTTCTGTCCTAAGATTTTAGTCGTTTTGTTTTCCAACTGTTGTTGAGCGCTATGCTCAAAAGTTTGCGTAACAAATTAAACAACTTAGTTAAATTGCGAGAGCATCTCAATATTACAAAAACGAATACACCATCTGTGCCAGTTACTACTCTGATGTTGTACTCAGTTAAAACTTTCATTTCGCTCTACCTACTTCGCTCTACCTACTTCGCTCTACCTACTTCGCTCTACCTACTTCGCCCTACCTACCCCATCAACTTAATCTAATGATGATGTTATTCAATGCTCACGTGACGTGAAGATGATTTCCGGTAACTTTCTCTTTGATCTGGACGGACTTATGTGACAGGGGGCAGTGAGTTCTTTTAACACTTGAACGCACTTTTGTTCATCACGCGAAGATCTTTCATTATCCCAGCTAAAGGAAATCCTGCTATGAGCAACCCATGGGCTGATTTGACCGCCTTTTCTGTGCTGGTCTCGTGCTCCAATAGTACTTAATTACCACCGCGTATGACTCCGGCAATCAAGGTTCTTCGGGCATATAATGCGAAGAGGTTTAAAGCATTTCGTGACAATAGGTAACATTCAGGGAAGGAGAGATCGTGGAAGACAGGGAGAAGATGTTGGATGTCCTGACATCATGGTTCGACATAAGATCGACGTCAGAACTGATTACATGCACCAAGTAGAGAGGAGAGAGTTGTGGAGAGACATGATCGCCTACGCCGGCAGGCATGGCACTTGATTGATTGATGACGCGATCAAGTTACTTACCAGAGAACTCTGATCGTAATGTATATGACGGCCCGCCTGCCCAGCGTGTTAGTAGCGTTGGACTGCGGGTGACTAGCCCTCTGTGAATGTGGGTTCAATTCCGCGGGCTAGCAGGAAAGCCACAGGTTCCCCAGATTCACGGCGTTCGTGGCACCGAACCGAAGGGTTACGATGTCCATGGCACCGAGCCGAAGAGCTAACTGCTCAAGTGCTTCTGGATCGGAAAAAAATGTATGTGATATCGAGTTCATAGTCCTATAGGAGACGAACGATAAAACTTAGGCCTAATATTCTTGGTCAGCACGTAACAGAACACTATTGACAGTTGACATTAAAGATTGATAGGTTTAAAATCCTCTTAACGCTCAAAAATCATGAATACTAATTAAACTACATATCTATGCTCATTTTAATCGTCCTCAGAATTAAATCGAATTTCAGTTGCCGGTGCTGCGAAGTTGGTGTATTACCGATGAGATCTTCATGTGAAAGAAAGAGATCTGATCATACATGAGAATTCACGAAAGTGATGCTGATCCTCTCAATCGTATCTGTGTCTCTGAACCTGCGACGTCCCTGTCGTTTAGAGCAGCAACACATGCACACCATGCTTCTCTATTCTTGGCCGTCCTGTATTGTGTTCCAGCCATGATTCATTTTTCTCAGTTCTTGTTTAGGAAGAAAACCTCACTACCGAAATGAAAAATCACGAAAAGGAAGAAACATATCACCTCACTACGTAAATAAGGAGTCCTGTAATAGAAGAAACACTACAAATAAAAAACTCACTCGTAAATAAGGAAGAAAACTCATTAGTCATCTAGTGTAAAAAGCTATAGAAAAGGAAGAAAACCCTTCACCTAGTGTAAATAAGTCAATAAAAAGGGAAGAAAACATCCTCACTAGTGTAAATAAGGAAACATCAAGAAAGGAAGAAAACATCAATAGTGTAAATAATAGGAAGAAAGAAGAAACATCACTAGTGTAAGGAAAACCACTAAATAGGAAGAAAACCTCACTACGTAAAGGAAACATAGTGGAAGGAAGAACATCACTACCGTGTGCTACTCTCTTGTCTACCAACACACGTCGAACCGCTTACAATAACAAGGCTAAGCTCGGCCATGTGTCTGTTAAGCGTCTACACAAAGCGTGCCTAACTAGCCATTATTTCTCTCGATAGTTTATGCTATTATTTATCATCTTTTCCATTCTATCTGTGAACGTAAGCAAGTATGTGTGAGGAGGTGGGTGGGTGTGAGAAGGTGGGTGTGTGTGTGTGTGAGTAGATGGCAATTATGTGTGGGAAGATAATGGATGTGTGTGAACGTAAGCAAGTATGTTTTTTAGATAGAGGAAAAAGAGGCGTAATAGACCATCTCACATTTTGTGTTAACGTCCTCATCGTCTCTTTCCATTCCTCATCGTCTCTTTCACTTCTCATTGCTCTCCTTTCACTTCATCACCGTCTCTTTCACTTCTCATTGTCTCTTTCCAATCTCACCGTCTCTTTCACTTCTCATCGTCTCTTTCACTTCTCATCGTCTCTTTCACTTCTCATCGTCTCTTTCACTTCTCACCGTCTCTTTCACTTCTCATCGTCTCTTTCACTTCTCATCGTCTCTTTCACTTCTCACCGTCTCTTTCACTTCTCATCGTCTCTTTCCAATCTTACCATCTTTCCATTCTCAAAAACTCATTTCATCGGCAACTGGTTCCATCGTGAACTATTTTCATTCTCACCAACTCTATCCCATCCGTTTTCTCTCGCTCAATCTGTCCACGCGCGACAGCTGTTTCTCCAGTTTTGCGATGGGTACATTAGAAGGTCACTACTGACACGCTCATGCTCACTTGAAATCATGACAACAACAATCAGCTGCTGTGTTCCGGAAGTAAACTATCTGCCCCCGTGTCCACGCCCCTATGCGTCCGTTGTTTTTTCATTTAAGGAATTAGTATTACACATAAATTGTTGCCAGTTTCTTCACATTCGTGGAAATAGAACTCCTTCGCATTCGTGGAAATAGAACTCCTTCACATTCGTGGAAATAGAACTCCTTCTCATTCGTGGAAATAGAACTCCTTCTCATTCGTGGAAATAGAACTTCGCATTCGTGGAAATAGAACTCCTTCACATTCGTGGAAATAGAACTCCTCCTCGCGTTCGTGGAAACAGATAGCAAATTCATGTATTAGAAGAATGTACAAGTTAAACAAGTTGAAAAAAATGGTTAAACAAGTTGAAAAAAATGAACTTCTGTGAGTGTGGCACAGACATTGGCAAATATGTTTCCAAAGTTTCCAAGATAACGATCGAAAAACAGAGAAAATAGATGTCCAACATTGAGACCAATCTGGGACAAACTCTTTGGAAACGCTAACAGCTGTTTTATTTCATCATTTTGATGAAATTGATGCATTATTTTTTGCGATCCAGAAGCACTTGAGCTTTCAGTTCTTCGGCTCGGTGCCATGGACATCGTAATCCTTCGGTTCGGTGCCATGGACATCGTAATCCTTCGGTTCGGTGCCACGAACACCGTAAACCTGGAGAACCTGTGGCTGTTTCTGCCAGCCCGCGAAATTGAACCCGCACTCACAGAGGGATTCTCATACCGTCGTTCAACGCGCTATGAACACGCTGGGTAGGCGGGAATACAGTTGATGCATAAAAACGTAGAAGAAGAAGAAGAAGAAATGCTAAGACAGATATAAAAAATAAAATATCCAAATATAACTAAAAGTGAAGAAATTGATCGCAAGTTGTAACCTTGGCCTCCGTTTATTGCCTCCTTTTTTCACTTAAAACCTGCTTGTGATAGATCTAGTTAAAAACTTCCTTTATGTTCCAAACTTCCCTTCAGTCCTCTCTTGTTTCACTTGATTGTGGTAGCCATAACAAACATGTGTTGTGCATGGCGATTGGTTCTTTTGTTGAAAACGCGTCGCACATTCTATAGTGTTATCTACGCACCATCTGACATCCCAGAGCGGCTGGCCGTTCCCATCGTAGTTTTATGGATGTATCGGTACCGTAGTAGAATCCCAGGTACACAGGACCAGTGATAGGCTTTGTGCTATGTGAATGTGCCAGCTTTAATGACCGCCAAATGCCAGAACTAACAGGGCATACGGTATAGTGTAGTATACGCACTGTTTCTCAACTTGTCAGAAAATTTGGACCCCTTGATAGAGTTTTCTAGAATTTCTCGGATCTGTTGCCTCAAAGTGTGATATTAATATAGAATAACTATAAGATACATATGTGGGGCAGATTACAGTAATACTTAATCGTTTGCCTATCGATTCGGGCTCAAAAAGAGTGGTGTGGGTTGAATTCCACACATGAGGAAAGAAATTGGCCACCCTAGTTTCTGCACACTAGAGTCTAGAAATATAAAGTGACATGCACTAAATACTCTAAAGCCTGAAAAGACTATGGAAATAATACACATGCGAATGAAGTGAACAGCGATGTGTGTTATAATTAGTTGCTTGAAGAATATATGATCTTGTTACACCTTGGCGCCCGTGTGGTGCCAAGGCCCGCATGGGAAGAAAAGAATAGTACCACTGCAACCTACAATGCATGTCCAAAGAGGCGACTGATGTAGGCCCTAGGGATGCTACCCTAGTAAATAAAAAGCAGTGCAGAAATCGGATGTGCTGGCCTACTTGTAGGCGCATAACTGGCAGAACGTACAATCGCTCTTAGGCTCAGATCACATACAAATCACACAGAGTGGTTGACAAGTGGTGGATATGGAACGTTCTAAGAAGTTACAACTTGGTTGCTATCATATCATCTTCTGTGACCAGTTTATCCTGCTCGTACAAACAATGAGTTATACTGCTATAAATCCAGATGATGATGATGATGGATGATCTACAACGGTAGCCATTCTTTGCAAGATGTCTGAACATAGTGATTAACTGTATGATGTGTACATTATCCCATTTCGTTGCTGGATATCCACGCTTGTTAGGACATCTTCTGCAATCAGTTTCATTTGTTCAGAAGCATAAACAGCGAGTAAAGCTGCTTCCGTGAATCTATTAGTCAGCAGGTTTTTCTCGACTACAATTTCTCTTTCAAATTAGTCTCTCACTGGGTCTGGTTTGAGTCTTCATATCATTTTAAAAAAGTAGTCTAATTATCTTTCCATTTCTGCAGCTTTCTGTCCTGACGACTATTGATTGTTCCGCTTGTTAATAATGTGTGCTAAACCTTATGACGTGTAATTGAAATGATGATTGCGTCTTCCTGTTGGTGACGGGGACATGTTTGCAGAGTGTGTTGGGGTGGTGTATTTTTGTCATGTTCATTGGTCAGTTTAAACTGCTTTCATTTTGTAGATCCATAGCTGGAGTTCCTGTGAAAGTTATCTTCATCACTGTATTCTGGCAACGCGTGCTGAGTCACTAGCACAAAGGTGTATCAGATACCGCCGTTTCTTTGAAAAGATTAATCATGAGGAACTAAGTAATAATAAGTTACATGACAGCTTATTTCTTTAAAACACTAGAGACACTTCATCTACCAACATTTTACAAAATGTCGACACAGATGAGAGTTTGCACATCGGTTACTTCTTCGAGAGTCTCATCAATTATATCTATGTTCTTGACGTGTCCCTTTGTGGATATACAATAACAAATTATTATTGCTAGAACAAGATAAATATAATAGCTTCTCAAATGACCCTCATTGCTGAAACTAGTAACACCGTTTATAGTAGATAGTATAATCGCTTGCATGGGCTGTATTCGAACCTTTTGTTGTGTGAACACTACATGACTTTCTTGTCTGTTTCTTTGCGTCCTTCAGGTGTATAGAATGTATTGTTTCAAAAACATTTACTGTACTTGCGACCCTTTTGGTTCCACGGACCACACTTTGAGAAACAGTGAGTGTGCGTCCAGTGCTCTCCCTTACATACTCCAGATGTAGAATACAGTTATCTATCTAGCAGGTTGATAGGGTCAGCACTTGCGAGCCAGGAAACACACAAAGATGAGGTGAGAAAAAAGAACAATTCTGAGAATTAAACCTCAAGCTACAAGACAGTGCCTACTGGAGATGAGATGATGAACACATTAAAAGTTAGATGATCGAACAGGAATCTATTTCCGTTTTCAAATGTATTTCAATTTTAAATATTGCTCTTGTTGATCCCTAAAAGTTTTCAGCATGAAAATCCTTTCACCGAATTCCATCTTCCATAATTTGTTTTTTTTAAAACCTTAATTCATTCTTATGTGTCCATGGTACTTCTCTTTGCCAAATCCTAGGGTCTTCTCATCAACCACTTTTTATTTTGAATGATAAATTCTTGATGAATATATTCTTTCATATCTCTCTCTTTCTCTCTCTTTCTCTCTCTCTCTCACACACTCTCTGCGTTCATATCAGTATAAGGAAAGATTGCAGTAAAACATGTATGACAAACTATGTACTGACGACTTCTTCTCCTGCGATCTCACCTAGACTGTGAGTTCGGATTCTCTAATAAAGATAGCCGTCTGCCTCAGATTATCTGCCACGCCATAAAGTTTGTCTTGGACGCTGGTGTAGGTGGACCACCTCTTTCTTCTCAGGTCTGCATACTAGGGGCAGTTCTTTAGGATAAGCCACAGGGGAACAGGTCGTTGATGCATATCTTGTATTTAGTGTACAGGTGGTGTCTCAATCTGTTGTGACCCGTCCAGAGGCGAAGCATCGTCCAGAGGGGAAGCATAACTGTCTGGTATCTTCTGGACAGTTGGTAATATCCATCGTCATGTACTGAAGACGAAACATGTAACAAAAAACAAAGTAGGGTACTTTTACACAGTACATAACAAAGATAACAGCAACTTTTCGACCAAATTGCCGTTATCAAGCAAAGGTTACAGGATAAACGGGATACAGATGATGGATATGTACAACATATATCATATACACAATCAAATGATTATTTTTTTTTGTGTCCATAAAACGTCTAGAATTTGTGTATATCTGCGGATTCTGTTAACTAATAATGCATTCAAATAGTTTAATGTAACCATAATGTGACTCGAATCTGCTTCATTATGTTGTCATGTTATTAGTGTGCAGATCTTTCGCTTTCTCTCTCTTTCGCTCTCTCTCTGTGTGTGTGTGTGTGTGTGTGTCTTTATCGCTCTCTTTGGCTTTCTCTCTTTGGTCTCTTTCGTTCGCTCTCTTTGCTCGCTTTCTTTTACTCACTTCGCTGCTTCTTCGCTCCTCTCTTCCTCTCTCTTTTGCTCTCTCTTTCGCTCTCTCTCTCTCTTTCGCTCTCTCTCTTTCGCTCTCTCTCTTTCGCTCTCTCTCTTTCGTCTCTCTCTCTCTTCGCCTCTCTTTCGCTCTCTCTTTCGCTCTCTCTCTCTTTCGCTCTCTCTCTCTTTCGCCTTCCTCTTTCGCTCTCTCTCTCTCTTTCGCTTCTCTCTCTCTTTCGCTCTCTCTCTCTTCGCCTCTCTCTCTTTCGCTCTCTCTCTCTCTTTCGCTCTCTCTCTTCTCTCTCTCTTCCTCTTTCTCTTCTCTTCACTCTTCTCTTCTCTCTCTCTTTCTCTCTCTCTCTCATGCCTTTTAAACCCCGATTGGGGCATAGGCCCTCAACAACTTATGTCGTGTCTTCCTATCTCTTGCTATCTCCTGCAGCTCCCTCTAGCTCTTCTTTATATTGTTCAGTGAAGATAAAGAACAACAATTGTTTTGGGACTGAGATTTTCTTGGGGGATCCCTATTCTACTAGCACATGACCTTTTGAGCACATGAATAATTAATTGTTCAGGTGACGCGTTATTTCTTCCTCTCAAATTTTTTTTATCTCTCTGTAATTACGTGTTCTTAAAACTCATTCTCTCTCTGTAATTACGTGTTCTTAAAACTCATTGTCTGTTTTCATACATAGAAGTACTAACAGATTGTCAGAAGTTATTAACTCACCATTTCCAATTTACTTCTATGGTACTTCGATATTGACCAACCTAACAAGTATCGACCACTCGTTAAACCACTCTGTGATTTGTAGGTGATCTGAGCCTAAGCGATTCTACTTTGGGCTAGTTATGCGCCTACTAGTAGGCCAGCACATGTGATTTCTGCGACGATTTTTATTTACTAGAATAGCTTCCCGAAGATTTACTAGATCACTACCTCGGTCGTCTCCTACGACATGTCTTGTAGGTAACAGTGTTTCTATTCTTTGCTTAACTTGTAAACCCTAGCAACACACAGGCGAAGTTATTGAATAATTCAGACAATATTGACGGAGTAATCTAAGTTTAATAAAGAAATGAAGTTTGAGACAAAATAGTTTGTGTATAAATAATTTAGAAGAAAAAAAAAACACAAGCGGAATTGATTGCGAGATTATTGACCAAAACTTTCACGCGATGGTAGATACTAATATATTCAACTCATTTTGTCGCTGGATAGTTTACTCTTTTATAAATGTGGTATGTGATTTCATTTTCTATCTGTTCACATTCTTCCATTCCTTCCAGTTTGTGGTCTTCTCGTTAACTGTCACCCACTGGGTCTTCTGTTAACTGTCACTCACTGGGGCTTCTCGTTAACTGTCACTCCACTGGGTCTTCTCGTTAACTGTCACTCCACTAGTGTGTTAACTACACTATTGTTGCACGACTCAGAACTGGACGCAATAGACTGAACAGACACCTACACAGACTAAGACTAGTTCCATCATCTACATGTGCATGTGGACAGACAATCGAACACCTCTGCAAAATTGTCACCTGATGAGTCAACTGCGAAAAGAACACTAGCCAATAGAGAAGAAAAAAACCAATGCAAAGCTGTTTAGTGAACTAACAAACACAACAACATACATCCAGAGAACCGGACTCATTGTGTAGACAGCGAACGAGAAGAAGAAGAGGACTACTGAGGACAAATAAATTTGCTGTAATCAACTTTCTGAGATCTCCGTCCACAGGTCGGGTTTCCAGTTTCGAAGGTTAGGTTGTGGCTGGGAAGTAGGCCGCCAAATTTGTCCAGTGCATCCAACCTGCCGTCCCCACCTGTTCTCATTGTCTTCTTGTCGGAACATTCTTTGTAGTCGGTTTTGCCTGTCTCCATTGAGGCTCTTGACCGGCCTTTAGTGATGCCAAATTTTGCTTTGTTGTTTCCAAGGATTCCCTTTGGTGTCGGGATGTCTTCGTCAGTAAAACGTCCATAACCTTCAAGTATCGCCGCTGCCATTATTGCTTTATTATCTTCCGCGATTTCTTAACAAGCGATATTAACCCTTCCACCCTGTGCAATGTTCAACAAGTCTTCTTTAAACAAAAGCCAGCAGTTCCTTATATTTTGTTTCCGTTTTGTTCAAGTCAGTTCGATTGAAAGTGTGTTCGTGCGTTTGTTTTCTCAAGACGATTTTCACATGTTTTCTGGAACAGCAAAATTAGCAGTTCTCATCTACCTACCACTCTATCTCTATCTCTCTCTCTCCTCTTTTCCACTCTTTATGCATCTCTCATTCACATGCACACGCAGAGGCGTATGTACACTAATACTGCACATTAGAACAGAAACTCTCCAATGCATATGCTACAAGCTTGAACAAAACAATGAACACTATTTCTCTTTGTAACTTGTGTTTACCAACCAGTTAGATTTAGTAGTTAGATAGTAGTCAATGTACTACAATACCCATTTCTTCAAATCATGTACAAAATCTTCTGTAAGAGATGTAGTCTCAAGGAAGTTCTTGAATATTTCATGGAAATCCCTTGTACATTTTATGGAATTTATTGATCATTGTGAGTTTATTTCACATGTTATAGAATGCATTGATTATTTTTAAGTTCATTCAATATTTGATGTAATTTCTTGGAAATTTGATGTAGTTCAGTGGACATTTGTAGTTCAAGACTTTCTCAAACTCTTTAAATGTTCCATTGGGCGAGAACTCTTATACAAAAAGTCACGGTACTCTCATAGCATATAATGTCATAAGTGTAACACAAGTGAGAGACCTCGCAATACTAGGCTTTAGAATGTGGTCAGCTCTTCTCTCATCTTCTCCCAGTTCTATAACTCAACGAGACCCATTAACATCTCGGTGAACTGTAAGATGCATTCGAACCTTTCAACTGTCGATTTCAATGCTAACGTTTCAAACACTTGACCACTCCAATTTACATCCCGTGGATGGTCATAAAGTAAGAACAGAACCTGTTCCCTACACACTAATTTCTTGTACCCATCTGACATTTAAAGTGGTATACGCGTGCTGAAAAGCTGATAGAATAATAATTCAGCCGGCAGTCAACACCCACACTACAGGTAATTGTGCTATCTTATAGTCATGGGGTCATGTTATCACCAGCTTGTCCGTACTATCTTCACCTTCCAGAAAATGTGTTTCATCTCTTACTTTCCCCTGACCTCCGCTACTGTGATAAATATTAACAGAAGAGGAAATGAGTATAGGGAAGAAGATAAAGGTTTATAGGGCACTCGGGGTGAACGATATCAACATACCACTTCCAGGGGAGCTATACGTTTAGTATGTGTTTTGTTTACTGTTGTGGGAGAGGTTGGAAAGAATGAAAGAGTAAAAAAAAAAAGCAGTTCTACATATAAAGCACAAGTACTCTTAGCAAACAGATCACAACAAAATGAAGGCGACATTGGCATCCTATTATATTGGACACTGATAATAAGGAAATCATGTCTTCACGCAAAAAGCAGTAAGAAGCGATATACCTGACACCCTGACTATTCTTTGCTTCCCTTGTGGATCTCGGCACTACACGGGCGAGTAATAGTTTAAAACTTATGCTTCCAGATGGAGTCTAAATGAGATTGCTATATATTTGTTTATTTTGTTAGCAACCAAGTCGATTTGGTTTCATTTGTAATCTTTATTTTCTTCTGTTTTGTATTTCACAGAATATCGGAGTATTTTAATTGCCCGTTTAGCAGAAATAAGGAGCGCTGTCTCAGGCAAAAATTGGACAACATTCTCACATAATTTTAACTACACTGAACTAAAATATGCCTTCCGGTTCATATGCGACAGTAACTATTATGGTGCTAATTGTGCAGACCTGTGCCGTCCTCGTGATGATAACTTTGGTCACTACAACTGCAGTCCTAATGGTACCAAGGTGTGCAAGGATGGCTGGGATGGAGAGTATTGTGATACAGGTGAGTAGCGACTAGGCTTTTAATACGTACTAAAATCTTAAGACATAAGGCTCTTACAGATTAGTTTGTTTAATACTAGACTTGTAACCACTAGGCTCTTAAAGACTCATTTGTTCAAATTTAGGCACTTTAACATGTCTCTTTAACGCTAAGCTATTGAACACTAGGCTGTTTATACTAGGCCGTTAAGTACTAGACTCCTTAATACTAGACACTTGAACGCTAGGCTATTGAACTTTAGTAGACTTGTAGAGTAGGAATTCGCTTTATCTAGAAGTTATGAGGAACGCTGAATAAAGAGATTGTAGAATAATCTTTCTGTATACCTGCCGCCAATCCCAAGCCATGAGAGCCATCTGTTGTCCTTTTCCCAAGCAAAGACACCTGTTCTGCTAACCATGTCACTTAGGCTGGGCAGTGGTCATTTTTGTTAATGGAGTAGGGTGGGTACCAGACTCGAGTGAGTTTGGCATAGTCGTCTAGTCACAGTTATATCCCAGCGGCATGAATTAAGTATTTGTATAAAACATCTGATTCTGCTTCTGAGTTGGCCCGCTATGGATTCATGCGTAGTTAGGGCGCCTAGTATGGCGCTTCTGACTGATTTTGTTAGGGGGCAGTAGAATGGTTACAAAATGAAACAAGACTGCAAACGCTGAAAAATCATGTTCATAGAAGTACTAGAAGAAAAATTTAAAAATACATGTAGCTTGATTTCTTGATATTTTGATTACCGCTGTCAGTGGAGGATAACATAGCTGGGAGTATCATGAGGAGACCGGTTTAGAAATGAAAACGCCCGCCTACCCAGCGTGTTCGTAGCGCGTTGGACGACGGGGTACAAGACCCATGAGAGTGCTGTTCAATTCCGCGGGCTGGCAGAAAAGCCACAGGTTCTCTAGATTTACAATGTCCATGGCACCGAGCCGAATAGCTGAAAGATCAAGTGCTTCTGGATCGAAAAAAAAAGAAATTAAAACAGTGGGAGAAAAGTGGGTACATCATCAGTGTTGAACTTCCAGAGATGTTGAATGGTTCGGCCACATAAACTGATTGCCAACATACTCAAAAAGTGCGCCTCAAAGAGCAATGTTACCCCGATAAGGTGGATACAAAGCAAAAGGCGCACCCCAAAAAGGCGCACTACGCAAAGGTGGACCTTATAAATAACAGGTGAAAAACACTTTATGAAGCGCACATAAAAACCCGTTCTAAACATCTCTTCTAATCCTGACGCTACGAGGCAAAACAAAATTAGAAAAAAAGACACAAGTTGCAGGAATCATCTCCCCCAAAAAAGCGCCATATGTCTTCCTTCCCTGGAAGCTGAGCAACAACCAGTCGTAACAAATCGGATCGCTGAACGAGAAAATCAAGGCACGGAATAATGGCTTCTATTCAACAATTCCCGGCCTTTACCTAAAACGGGGTGACACCATTATTCAAGGCCACAGCGGCCGTACAAAGGATTGAGTTCCGTCCTCAGTTAGCGATACACGCTGTGCAACAGATGCAGGAGTAATATTTGAAATGCACAGCTCACCAGTTTGACTGACTATTGGTGGATTTTGTGTATGATCAGTTTTCCCACTGCCAAGCGCTTGAACTGGGGGTTCTCTTTGCAGGATACAATATGGTGACCTTTAACAAAATATATTCAGAAACTAACAATTTGTTGATATTAAATTACATTTGACACGCCTCAGTATGGAATTCTTTGTTGAACGCGTGACTGCCTGCTTTTTGTGGTCTGCGTGTCTTGTTTTGAATATCGTCCCTGTTTCCGGGGCTCGCAAGGGGAGTAAAAGAATAGTAACATTGCGACCTACAAGGCATGCAACTGAGGTAGGAGCCACCCTAGTTAATGAACAGCGTCACAGAAATCAGATGTGCTGGCCAACTAATAGGCGCATAGTTGACACAACGTGCAATCGATCTTCGACTCAGATCACATACAAATCACAAAGAGTGGTTTAACAAGTTGAACCAATATGAGCGTTCGAAGAAAAAGTTTTGAATATTATAAAATAACTCTTACTGCATTTACCTCTCATTTAACTCTCATTTAGTTATGTACATTTTTTTACATTTCGCTTTGTACTGTCGTTAGAAATTATTCTACGTGAACAATGGAGTTGGGACAACATTCTACAATATTCTATGCGCACTCGATACAGATTGTAATTGTTTACTTTCACCCCATGGAGGGACTGATTGAATATATATTGATTTAGAATCATTTGGGTATTGTTAGATTTTCTTATAATTGAATCATGATCAATAATTCCTCTCATTTTGTTATAATTACAAATCATGTCAAATATATTTAGCAAATTGGAAATAGCGGATCTGATATCTGAGTACAGAGGTTAGATACAACAGTAGAGATTCTGTTGCTACTATTACTATCTCCAGGTAGGAATTGCCGGAAGATGAATGGGGGAGGGGTGGCACAGTAGGGAGGTGGTGGGCACAGAGAGTGGTGGGCGTACAGAGAGAGAGAGAGAAAATAGCAGCAAGAGCTAGAGAAGTGTTTGGTTGGTAGTTCGAACCCCATGGATGGATGAGAAATAGATTCATTGGTGGCATGTTTTTATGCGCGCGCACACACACACACACACACACATGTATGTTACCTTCATATACTTTCATCCTTATGTTTTTGGGCTGTAGTGCATAAACAGTTGATAAAGTACTAGGCTAGAAACAGTAAATAAATCGAAGAGAGTCTCCTGTTCTTTGTAGCTAGGGCGATCTTTCAGCTCGATTATTTTCCATCAGTTCTGTATCCTTTAGCTATATCTTCCTATGCATGCCATTTAATGCTGGACAATCCTGAAGTATAGATGGGTTTCTTCTACGTTTGCCAGATATGAATTCAGGCGTAGCCAGTGCGCCAGGTATGGTTCTTCTGAGTTTTGCGTGATTGACTACTTTCCTTATCAGTGTCTCCTTCCTCCCCGCCCCCTTTTTTCTCTTCACATTTACGTCACGTAGTTACGTCATTGATGTGTTGAGACGTAATACTGTAAGATATCTTGTCCCAGTGGTTACCGGGGCCCAAATTTGGGGTGTGAAGAATAGAACCACTGTTACCTACCACGCATGTCGTAAGAGGCGTCTAAGAAGGTAGGGGGTGGGGCTAGCTACAGAACGGAAAGCGAACCGAGTAAACGCTGGCTGAAACCGGACACATCGCCAAAGGATAAGCACCAGAGCTCCAAATGGTGCTGAAGATGTGACGTAAAACACACCAATGCTAAGGCTACATGAATCAGATTTCCACATTAATATAATTTATGGTGAGATCTGGTACATCGGTCTGGGCGGTGATCGCGAGAGAGAGAGAGAAATATATCTAGCATACATTCATGTGTTGAGACGTAATACTGTGCTGTATCTAACACACATTCATGTGTTGTGACGTAATACTGGGCCGTATCTAACACTTCATCTTCTACAGCAGTATAGGTTGTGACATTACCTTGACCTTACTGTTATCTGCCTCGTCGAATCCCCCAGCTGTCGAAAATCTTCATTTTTCTGTCGCCAACACCACTTTTCCCATTCACCTTTGTTACAGACCACTTGAAGATGCCCGCTACCATCCAGGCATGATATGGAACAGATGTTTGTGTTTATTGTACACTTTCCAGATAATCTGTATGTTTTCTATTTAGGTGGGCGTTACTTCAGTCATACAATGCGTCCTAGATCGCCTTGGCTAAAGCCAAATCGGTTTTCCTGGTTAGAAGAACTGGGAAAATCCTAGTCTTAAGTCAAGATCCTGACATTGGCATATTAGTCTTTTTTGCTATCTATTACTTCCTTTTTTGCTATCTATTACTTCCTTTTTGCTATCTATTACTTCCTTTTGCTATCTATTATTTCTTGATCTATTACTTCCTTTTTGCGATCTATTACTTCTGTTTTGCGATCTATTACTTCTGTTTTGCGATCTATTACTTCTGTTTTGCGATCTATTACTTCTGTTTTGCGATCTATTACTTCTGTTTTGATCTATACTCTGTTTGCGATCTATTACTTCTTTTTTGCGATCTATTACTTCCTTTTGCGTTTACTTTTTTCTGGCTGGTATAAAATTGTTGTTACCACTAGATCTATCAAATCTGATCTATCAAATCTATCACTAGATATATCACATTCATATATAAAGAGTTTGAGAAGAATATGAAAGTGTTATTGTGTGAGAGCTTGGTAGGGTGTCGAACTAGACTGATTGGCTAAAATGTAATATGTCTTTAAGACCTTTGACGGACCCGGTCAGTTAGCGGACACTAGCTGTGCTGTTTTATAAGTTTATGTATATATGTATATATATTATAATAATATATGCATCAGTGGGTGTGTTATATTTGTTGTTTGTTCATTGATGGAAATTTTAGGAATCGAAAATCTACAAAGTATGTAAACAACCAGCACAGGTAATCTTAAGACACATATGAAATCGTGAATGATATGCACAGATGGCTGAAGTTTTGGGAAATTCCTTTTATAGATAAGTGGTTCTCAAACCGGTAAATAGTCGTGCACTTGTATGTTACACCCGCTTCATTGCCGTGTGTTGTCGGATCTCGCAAGTGGAGCAACGAATAGTAACACTGCTACCTACAAAGCGACTGAGATACGAGCGACTTTCGTAAGAAGTGAGGGAGGTACGAGTCTAGGGAAGCTACCCTAGTAAAAAAAAGTGCTGCAGAAATTGTATATGCTGGCCTACTTGTAGGCGCCTAATTGGCACAACGTACAATCGCTCTTAGGTTCAGATCACATACAAATCACAAAGGGTGGTTTAACAAGTGGTCGCTGTGGAGCGTTCGAAAAAGAAGGTTATACAGAAAGTACAGATAAATGTTAATACATGCTTTAAACCTGGAAGCCGCCGGCGACATGTATGCAAGTCATAGGTCACTTGTGTCTCATGTATGAAAGAACTGGAGCGTCACATATATTTAAATCGTCAACCAGGTATGTTGCCTACATAGAACGTATCGACCAGGTCTGTAGTATATATGGAAAATCATCGTTGATGTGTGCCGTTTTAAAAAATAAGTTGAGAACTACTGCTAACTGACCCGCTGTCACTGCAGACACAAATGGCGGTCTAGTACAATATATTTCCAAAAGAAGTACTTCACACGAGATAGCCGTGTTTTACGCCCGAATTTTTCTTTCTGAAAATGAATTGTCCCAAGGGAATAACTCTGAATTGAGAATTGTTAAAGGACAACGAGGATACAATTAAGTCCCACAGTTTTCTCAATTCTACTTTCCAAACGTCATTTTCTCAATTCTACTTTCCGAACGTCATTTTCTCAATTCTACTTTCCGAACGTCATTTTCTCAATTCTACTTTCGAACGTCATTTTCATTTTTTCACCCTGATCAGTGTTCGACCGTGACAATTTTCTTTCTCTCTCACTCCTTTCCTCAACCCCTCCCCCTCCCTCCCCTCCTCCAATAGTTCTCGAAGTGTTGATCCTTGCTAGGAAAGCAACCACGTTTACTGCCTATTAGCCAGATATTATATTAGACACCTATGTTTGTTTCATCACTGGTCTCCCATCTTAAAAGAAGATACTTTTATTTATACATTTCACTGTTCCGGGAAAGCAACAGCTGAGAACGAAATGAAGGGCATTATTTATTTGATTCTATTGTGTACCAACAATAACCAATCCATCTTCTCTTTTTGTGCACCAAATCTTAATTTTTCGTGTTTTTTTTTTATTCCTTCCACAGCAATATGCTTACCAGGTTGCGACGCAGACAATGGAGTGTGTGATAAGCCCAATGAGTGCCAGTGAGTACAATGATATGATAAGATTAACGGTTGTCATTCTTGTGGAAACGTTATGTCGTGAGCATAGAATGGGCGGAGGAACACACAACACACAGACAATAGTGTAGTACTAATTATGTGTAAGAAAGTCCTGCTGTAAGTTATGCAATAAAATAGATTATAACAACATAAGTTTTCGGGCAACTTGACCTCAAATAGATTACATACCTTAAAAAAAAAATAATGGGCTCCTATCCGGTAGTGCCGCAGAGGGTGGACACAGTTATGGTTGAACGTGTAAAAACTCCAATCTTTGTCATTTCTTCGAATGAGATCTGCTTGGAATTTGTTTAAATGTGTTTAGTTGCCTATTGACTCTACAACGGCTCACGCCCTTTGGCCAGCGAACAAGTGGATACTACACTTTGATCTTAGCCAAAAAGTCGTTTGAAGTTGATATATATATATATATAATCAGAATGAGATTGTAGGCATGAAGGTTGAGTGAAAAGTTATCAAGAGTGATATATATATATATATATATATATATATAGAGTGACAAGTGAATGACCAGAACGTAAAGAATGGTAGAATGTTGCCAGTTCTGACAACAGAATGCTCTCAATAGCGTCTCATGGTTTTCCCGCCTGTATGCTTACAGTCAAGGGACAGTCACTCTCTGTATGAAATGTTCCTGTTAACATGTTTACTGCCCAGTGTGTTCGTAGCGCGTTGGACTGCGAGTGACAAAGTCCTCTGTGAGTGCGGGTTCAATTCCGCGGACTGGCAGAAAAGTTACAGGTTCTCCAGATTTACGGTGTTCGTGGCACCGAACCGAAGGGTTACGATCTCCATGGCACCGAGCCGAACAACTGAAAGCTCAAGTGCTTCTGGATCGAAAAACAAAAACATGTTAAGATTTGAGTTCTTTTATTCCTTCTTGTTGGTATTCAATTTATTAGTTGTCTTTGCTTTGCTTTCCCCCTAATACTTTTTTCTCTCTCTCAAAATGCGGTCTCTTATATTGCAGGTGTCGTGTCGGCTGGCAAGGAAAGTTCTGTAAAGATTGTATACCTTATCCTGGATGTCAGAGAGGACATTGTGAGAAGCCCTGGCAATGTAACTGTGAGGAGGGATGGGGCGGACTGTTCTGTAACCAAGGTAAACATTTCTACAATATCATATTTAGTTCAATCGGAGAAATACTGAGAACAATGGATTTAGTCATCTTTTTCTCTTCTCATTCTCTGTTTTCTTATATCTATTCTTTCTTTCTCATCTCCTGTCTTTCTCATCTCTCTGTCTTTCCTTCTAATCTACTGTCTTCTACTCTCCTGCCTCTATTGTCTTTATTTCGAATCTACTCTCTCTTTGTATCTCCCTTTCTTGTTCTAATTTCCTCTATTGTTTTTTTTCATCATGTCTCTTTTGTTTTATTTCTGCATTTCTATTTCTCTCTTCTCACCTGTCTCAACTCTTCTATACCCCTCCCCCTTCCTTTCTCCTCTCTCTCTTCTCTCTATTCATAATAATAATTCCTCTCGTACCGTTATACGTTACATAGGGCCTGCAAACAATTTCTCCATACGGCTCTATCCTGGACAACTCACTCAATCTTCTCCATGGAACTGAGACCGATATTTCTTGTCTCTGTCAGCAAAGTTCGCTTCATGGTATCCCTATGTCGTCCTCTTTTTTCTTGAAGCCCTCTACGTTTCCCACTTCAATGCCTGCTTTAATGTTCTTTGATTTCTTCTCAAGGTCTGTCCTATCCATCGCCAGCGTATCTTCCTTAGCACTTTCTCCACTGCTATCTGCTTAGTTCTTTCTCTCTGAGTTCCTCGTTCGTAATCTTATCATACCATCTCAGTCCCTCTATTCTACGTAAACATCCATTTATGAAGGTCTGTAGTTTTCTGATGTTTTCTTTTGTTGTCTTCCATGTTTCCACTGATTTACCCTATTGTTGATATATAACTTTACCCTATTGTTGATATATAACTTTACCCTATTGTTGATGTATAACTTTACCCTATTGTCGATGTATATATATAAATTGGAAATATATAATATATATATAACAACGTTGTTTACAGATCTGAACTACTGCACACATTACAAGCCGTGTAGGAATGGAGGTGTGTGTACCAACACGGGACCTGGCGGCTACACGTGCAAGTGTGTAGGCAGTTACACAGGACTGGACTGTGAGCGTGAGATTGATGACTGTAAAAGTAAACCCTGTGCTAATAATGGAGTATGTAAGGTAAGCTAAACCCTGAAGACTTTCTTTCTGGAGTGTTTGTTATCAGGGGTGGTCAAGTTTTGCAGATCTGTGGTTATTTGAAGTAAATGTTAAGTGGTTTGAATGTGGTAACAAAAATGGGGGTCATTGTGGCTAAGTGGTTAAACCCTTTGCCTTGTGAGTCGGAAAGTCGTGGGTTCGAATCTGGACCCCCGTCGTTCTGTTCACGAGTGCAGTTTTTTTTCCAGAGACTCATAGTATTGTTGCTAGAGCTACGGAGTTCGTGATTTGTGCAATACTCTCGGCAGGTAGCGTGCCATTTCTGCGGAGAGGGACCGAGCCATATGGGGTAAAACCCGGTGCAATGGAGTCAATACTTCGGCTTTAAAACCATTTTAAATAGCTAATTTTGGGTAATAACAAAAACAAATACAACTGAAAATTAACGGTAGTGGTGATGGATAAGAAACACCCTCGGGGAAACAACAACAACACATAAACAGACACACACTAATCTTGAACCCATATGGGAAAAGAGGGATTGGACTATCATTCCATAATAACTTAAACGTGTGCAGAGTGTAAACTTTCAAGCCAAACCAACCGGACGTCACGATTAGTGGAGAGAGAGAGCGTGTCTGAGAGAAAATAGTGAGAAAGAAAGAGAGAAAAACGAAAGAGAATTGGAGATGAAATGTAAAATTATAAAGCCACACAAACCGGTCCTCATAAAGACAGAACTTGCGTGTTTGAGATAATATATATATATATATATATATATATATATATATATATATATATATGCATATGGAGATTGAACGTAGAATATAAAAATGTATGTGAAATATGTCGTGTACGAACGATTATTATTCACTTAAAGATATGCTATCTGAAGATTTTCAAGTGCTCACATATTGTAGTTACATATGGAACATTTTTTAAATAATCATATCTAATTTATTTTTCTTCCTGTTACTGGGTTGTTGCCCAGTGTCGTGGTTTTCTGTTTTTGTTTTACTTTGCTCTTTGTGACTTGGTTGATAGTTATTTTTGCTTTTTTAGACAGGATTCTGTTTTGCCATCAACCATCTTTTTCGTGGTCTTCCTCTCGCCTTATTTCCCGAAGTTCTGTTTTTTTTAAACTCATTATTAATAAATATAATTTTATTATACAGGGTGTTCAAGATAATTGCAGCCCCATTGACAAATCGAAATTTGCCAGATAATCTGTCACGTTGTCTTTATTTACTATTTAAACCGGTTCTGACTAGCTCGTCCTGCGTCACATTTGTTCATCGCCCCTTCCCGCACTACAATTACACATCATCACACAACCTTGCCCTATACAACGTCATAACTGACCTTCTCATTTCCATACAAATATGCCAGATTAGCTCAATTCCTAGGCTGCTTTTAAGTTGAGCACCCTGTATAATGTATTATTTTTGTAAATGTGTTATTTCTAATAACCATATTTGATATGTCTCCAGGATATTGGAAATGGGTTTCAATGCCAGTGCCCTAAAGGATTCTATGGTCGTCAGTGTGACAGAGAAGCTCAATCGTGTAAGACCAACCCTTGCATGTATGGTGGCTCATGTGTTGAGAATGAGGACATGTATTATTGTAAATGTCAGCCAGGCTATAAAGGTTTCAACTGTGATACAGAGATCAACGAATGTGAATCTTCACCTTGTCTGAATGGTGAGTTACTCTATCATTCTCATCTTCTGTTGGTTTCATTTTGTAATACACTTTCTTGGTGGCTTCATTTTGTAACTGTACCGTCTCTCTCTCTCTCTCTCTCTCTCTCGCGCGCGATCACCGCCCAGATCGATGTACCAGACTCCCCCATAAATACTACTCTTGTGATTCATGCAGCCTTAGCATTGGTGTTTTACGTCACATCTAAAGCACCATTTATAGCTCTGGTGCTTATCCTTCGGCGATGTGTCCGGTTTTAGCCAGCGTTTACTCGGTTCGCTTTCCGTTCTCTCGATTCGCTTTCCGTTCTGTAGCCATCTAATGTTTTTAGGGTGTGGGATAGCTATCCCAACCTCCTTAGTCGCCTCTTACGATATGCATGGCTGGTAACAGTGGTTCTATTCTTTATACCCCAATTTGGGCCCCGGTAACCACTCGGGCGACTGCACTGTCTTCCTTGCTTCCAAACGTAATGGATTTCTGTTAACAAAAGTTAACAAATGGAAAAAAAGTGAACAAGACGTTTTCTTACAATTTAGTATATTGAGGAACACTGTGTTAGTCCCATGTTCCTGCTGGATCAACAAGAGAGTCGTTTACTGTCTGAAAATCCTACTGTCACAGAAGTCGGAGCCGAAATCACCTACATGAGACCCTGATCTTTGCTTGGAGATCTAAATTACAGGTACCCCTGAAGTCGAAGTAAGGTTTGCCTGAATGACGAGGGACACGGACGATATGGAAAACAAGCGCTTGGAGATAAGAAAACTGCTATCCATGTCTGTATGTTTCTAGTTCTGAGGCTTGTTCCAAGTATGTCTAGTTAAATCTCTGCTTGCAATATAGAAAAAATATGTATTAAACATTACTAGCATAAGTGTGTCTAAATCATGTAAACATGGTCTAAAAGGGTCAGGCAAGGATTAACGTCATTACATGTTCCACATGGCTCCGCCCAATCTTAGTAATATCCGAAAAAAATGTGCATGAGAGCTGAACGACGTGATCCTGAATGGAACACACAACTTTCAGAACACAAGTCAAACGTATTAACCACCTCACCTCAAAGACCCCGTTACGTAAACATTGTTTAACAATATCAATGCATGTGCACACAACTTTCAGAACACAAGTCAAACGTATTAACCACCTCGCCTCAAAGACCCGTTACGTAAACATTGTTTAACAATATCAATCATGTCACAACTTTCAGAACCAAGTCAAACGTATTAACACCTGCCTCAAGACCCGTTACGTAAACATTGTTTAACAATATCAATGCATGTCACACAACTTTCAGAACAAGTCAAACGTATTAACCACCTCGCCTCAAAGACCCTACGTAAACATTGTTTAACAATATCAATGCATGTCACAACTTTCAGAACACAAGTCAAACATTAACCACTCCTCAAAGACCGTTACGTAAACATTGTTTAACAATATCAATGCATTGCACACACTCAGAACACAAGTCAAACGTATTAACCACCTCGCCTCAAAGACCCCGTTACGTAAACATTGTTTAACAATATCAATGCATGTGCACAACTTCAGAACACAAGTCAAACGTATTAACCACCTCGCCTCAAAGACCCGTTACATAAACATTGTTTAACAATATCAATGCATTGCACAAAATTTCAGAACACAAGTCAAACGTATTAACCACTGCCTCAAAGACCCCGTTACATAAACATTGTTTAACAATATCAATGCATGGCACAAACTTTCAGAACACAAGTCAAACGTATTAACCACCTCGCCTCAAAGACCCCGTTACGTAAACATTGTTTAACAATATCAATGCATGTGCACACAACTTTCAGAACACAAGTCAAACGTATTAACCACCTCGCCTCAAAGACCCCGTTACGTAAACATTGTTTAACAATATCAATGCATGTGCACACAACTTTCAGAACACAAGTCAAACGTATTAACCACCTCGCCTCAAAGACCCCGTTACGTAAACATTGTTTAACAATATCAATGCATGTGCACACAACTTTCAGAACACAAGTCAAACGTATTAACCACCTCGCCTCAAAGACCCCGTTACGTAAACATTGTTTAACAATATCAATGCATGTGCACACAACTTTCAGAACACAAGTCAAACGTATTAACCACCTCGCCTCAAAGACCCCGTTACGTAAACATTGTTTAACAATATCAATGCATGTGCACACAACTTTCAGAACACAAGTCAAACGTATTAACCACCTCGCCTCAAAGACCCCGTTACGTAAACATTGTTTAACAATATCAATGCATGTGCACACAACTTTCAGAACACAAGTCAAACGTATTAACCACCTCGCCTCAAAGACCCCGTTACGTAAACATTGTTTAACAATATCAATGCATGTGCAAAAAAACTGTATCAAATCTACCACTCATGCCCAAACGCACGTTCAGCCCTTGTAACAGATAAATAGAACAGGAAATTGTCCTCTTAGATATGCAGTGAGTTATTAGTTTATACCGCAACATACTTGCTTACCATAACAACAGTATTCAGTTTTGTGTTAAGTCTGACAACCTTGAGACACACATGTTGTGAGTTTATCTAACACAATCCTCCATTCTGCTGGTATACAATATAAAAACATGTGACCAATGAAATCACTCAAGACAGAATCGAAACCGTTTGATTGGTTGATGTATTGATTTTAATGTCCAGATTATTTGTGTCGGTTGGATGTCGATTACAATCTTTGAAAACATTAAGAAATATTATTTATAATAATGAGAAATTTTGTAAATTGAAATTTGATGGTATTATATTTGTTTGTCTCTGTCAATTCTGGGTCTACTACTACTACTACTACTACTATTGTTGCCACAACCACTACTATTGCTACCACAAAGTCTTGTTCTAAGTTTAACATCGGGCTGTAACTGTTACTCTCGTCTTATAGTGACACACTATAAACTACCAATACCGATAGTACTTTGCTACCACGTGATTCTATTCGGGAGGGGGTAGACGACACGCCCGCCGTACCCTATTGGAAATATTGCGTGCAGATGCTCTCTGTATACACCGCTGGACATGCCAGACAGTACCGTCTTCGTGGTAGAGAGAGAATATACATACTAATCAACTTCTTATGGGTACAGTGAACAAATGGACTTTAGGATGGCTGCTTCAGCGTAGGACAGAGCACGCATAGGAATGCCAAATGTTCGATCGCGTTGATTGCATAAAATAGCATACACCGCTGGAATTCTCTCTAGACTTAACTCTTCAGACATGCATGGAAGATGAGAAAAGGAACAAGTGTAGACGGACAAAGCAACATCTTCAGAAGTGAACCGTCTTGTCCTATGTTCAGTATGTTTTCACCTTGTTCTGTGTTTCCCACTATGTCGTTTGCTATCAGTTTTTAAATTATTTTTTTTTAAATCTCAGCCTGTCCTATGTTTCTCAACCTATTCTTTTTAATCCCGCTTGTTATATTTCTTTCACATGGTTAAGTGTTCTCACTTTGTTCTTATGTTCATCCAGATGTAAGTTAGTATTGAGTGCTAGACATTATGCTGAATTTCTTTCTCTTTCCTACAGGGGGTCGATGTATTGACCAGCTTAATGGATACCGCTGTGTTTGCCAGACTGGTTACAGCGGTTCAGAGTGTCAGAACAATGACGATGACTGTCTTCGAAAACCCTGCCGAAACAATGGAGTATGTATTGACCTGATCAACGACTTCCGCTGCCAATGTGTGCCAGGATTTGTAGGACCCTTATGCCAGGATAATGTAGATGATTGTGACTTGCGACCTTGTGCAAATGGGGGCCGGTGCATGGATCTAGTTAATGACTTTCGTTGTGACTGCGCTCCTGGGTTTGAGGGTAAAGATTGCAGTTATCAAATTAACGAATGCAAGGATAACCCTTGCCTGAATGGAGGTATCTGTAAAGATCTGCTTGCTGATTATCTGTGTACCTGCCCTAGAGGTTTCTGGGGCAAGAACTGTCATATGTATGAAGGTGCTGTCACTTTTGATATAACTACTCAACATCATCCTCGCACGACGGCAGCCAACGGGGACACAGCTGGTCAGATTGGCTCCAGCAGACAAGATGAAGAAACTGAGGATGATTTAAGTACTGCTCACCTCCTACTCATCGTTTGTCTTGGAGGAGGATTTCCGTTAGTAGTAGTTATCATAGCAGTTATTATTCTCTTGTGTCGAAAGAGATCTTACCTTCAACAGCGGCACACACAACAGCAGAATCTGGAGAACATGGCTCGTGAGAATGAGCATCGTTACATCAACAATATCAATAACAAATCTGGAGATACTTTTATCACTCTTCCTTCATCCACCTCCAACTCATCAAGCATCAAAATCAGCAACGAAGAACAGGAAGACATCAACAGGCTGAAAACTAAACACCTGATGCTTAGCTCTGACAGCATCAGCATTTCTGATGGAATAGGGGATCTAGAAGACTGTTCACAAAGGTTGCAAACTTCCAATAGCAGGCCGTTTCTCCACGGTGCAGGGGCGCAGGAGTTGACATCAACATCTTCCTCATCCATCATCCCTTCCTCTTCCATTGTCTCTTGTTCCTCCTCGAAGGGAGGTCACCAAAGCAGTAGCTATGAGAAACCACGTCGTAGATTAGACGTGGATTCACTGGCAGTAAATGACAGACTGCCACAAAGGTAATTATTTCATGTCGTTTATTCACGTTTGTTGTTCTTCTTAGGAAATTACTTTTCATTTAAATCTTGCAGTTTTATTAGTTTTAAATGGTCACAATATTGACTTATTGCACTGGGTTTTCCCTATACCGCTGTTTTCCCTATACCGCTAAGTCCTTCTCCGCAGACATGGCACACCACCTGCAGAGAGTATTGCACAAAACAGGGACTCCGTCAAGAATCCAAGAAATACCCATAAATACCCACGTGTTAACAGATCGGTACAGTTCGGATTCGAACACGGGACTTCGGAACACAAGGAAACTGTTTAACCACAGATTTTCTTTGTTCTGGTGTTGACTAGCATACATATCATACAATAGTAAACTGCTGTGACTACATGTTTTCCACATACTACAGTCCATAAAGCTGTTGTTTACTTTCCTCAATGCCATGAGGTCCAGTATTTTATCTTTGTCATCCTGTATCCTTTATTCTTTAAAAAAAACTTCGTTATATTGTTCCTTTTTTTCTCAGTACACGCACACAAACCAACTAATAACCAAATTTTCGATACGTGTATTTGTCGTGTATTTATCGTGTATTGGCCATCTGTAAAGACGAAAAAGGCCGTGTATGTGTATTTGTTTATTGATCGATAGAGAGAAGACACTTGACAACCCCGCATAGATGTCACGAAATCTGTCAGGTGGACCTATATAGATGGCTGTACGCTAGTTTATCAAGAGACAGGGAAAACATTCTCACGGTCTATCGGCCACTTTCATACACCATTTTATGTTCTAAGGGCCACCCCTTCCTATCAAGGGGCAAGACATTTGTAGACTTCTCCCCTTCATCACTGATACCACCTGTAGTGATACAATAGTCCGGTCCAGTGATCAGCTGGTCTCTCATTGGTTAACTAGAAGACAGATGGTCACTACTGGAGATGGTAGTGTGGGAGCGGACAAGAAATAGTGAATACAAACGGGACCTTGAACTTAAGTCCTGCTAACACCACTTTGGACCTGATTCAAAGTTTGACCAAAACTAATATTTTTGTTTCTTTTATTCTCCGTGTTTCTCGCGTAGTATCTGCCGTTATTTTTGTATGCATATATAATGAGTGCCTAATGCGACTATTATCTTCTTCTTCGCACGCTCCATATCGACCACTTGTTTACCACTGCGTGATTTGTATGTGATCTGAGCCATAGAGCGGTTGCACGTTGTGCCAGTTATGCGCCTACAATTAGGCCAGCACATACTATTTCTACGTTGGTTTTTATTTACTTTGGTAGCTTCCTAGGTTCTACATCAGTCGCCTCTTACGACATGCCTTGTAGGTCGCAGTGTTACTATTCTTTGCTTCCCTTACGGGGCCCGACACTACACTGTCGGACTCTTAACTTCTTTAAATCTACATTTCTCTTGTTAGCTTCCTCCTTTTGATAGGGAAACAAAGTTCAGATTAATGTCTGCATACATATTTCCAGTGACAACGTATAGTCGTGAAACATGGATAGTTAACAAGGTACTGGTAAAGGGCCGTGCCGTGTTATGTTACAGAGAGGTGGGCGCATCAGGCGGTTCGTAACGAGGGCGGCAGAAGCAGCAAAAAATCAAAACCACAATTGAAGGTTATTTTATTGAAAAACATTTAAGGTGCTGCATTACGAAGACTTGCATCATACTGAGAAAATATACCGCACGACCCTGGTTAAGGATATATGTGCTTTTGAATATAAATGTTACAGAAGAGTCCTCCATTTACAATGGACTGGAGAATATAACAGATATATATATATTTATTTATCCAGAAGGAATTCAAAATCAAAGAAAACTGGCTGATGCTACAAATAAGAATTGAGAAAATTGCAGTACTTTATACATATTTTTTAAAAATATGAAAGGTTGGAAAAGATAAATATGGTTGGAGGCATCCCAGCAAAGAGGAAAACCACAAATAAGTTGGATTCAGGGTGTTACTGATGATTTGAGCAAGCATGACAGCAGCAGAGACAGGACATAGTTCAGCAAGCATGACAGTAGCAGAGACAGGACATAGTTGAGCATGCATGACAGCAGCAGAGACAGGACATAGTTGAGCATGCATGACAGTAGCAGAGACAGGACATAGTTGAGCATACAGGACATGTTGAGCATGCATGACAGTAGAGAGACAGACATGTGAGCATGCATGACATAGTTGAGCATGCATGACAGTAGCAGAGACAGGACACAGTTGAGCATGCATGACAGCAGCAGAGACAGGACATAGTTGAGCATGCATGACAGCATCAGAGACAGGACATAGTTGAGCATGCACGACAGCAGCAGAAACAGGACATAGTTGAGCATGCACGACAGCAGCAGAAACAGGACATAGTTGAGCATGCATGACAGTAGCAGAGACAGGACATAGCTGAGCATGCAGACAGGCTGAACATGCATGACAGCAGCAGAGACAGAACATAGCTGAGCATGCATGACAGCAGCAGAGACAGGACATAGCTGAGCATGCATGACAGCAGCAGAGACAGGACATAGTTGAGCATGCATGACAGCAGCAGAGACAGGACATAGCTGAGCATGCATGACAGCAGCAGAGACAGGACATAGCTGAGCATGCATGACAGCAGCAGAGACAGGACATAGCTGAGCATGCATGACAGCAGCAGAGACAGGACATAGCTGAGCATGCATGACAGCAGCAGAGACAGGACATAGTTGCACATGCATGACAGCATCAGAGACAGGACATAGTTGAGCATGCACGACAGCAGCAGAAACAGGACATAGTTGAGCATGCATGACAGCAGCAGAGACACGACAGCATCAGAGACAGGACATCTGACCTATGAAAGAGAAATTTCGGAAGAATGTTAGGATGGCAATGTTCTCTTCAAAACAAGCTACTAGATGAGTCTCCCATTATACTGCAAATAAAATTCTTTCTTATACATTTATACCTTCTAATTTCATCGTTAGAACATTTGTTCTATTTTGATATCAATTCACTACAGGGTTGAACCTGTTGACTGAATTTTATGGTGGTTCAGACACAGCTGTTTATTTCTCATATTTCTTGTTTTATCTAGTAATTATTTTTACATCATAAGTTTATGTTATGCTTGCACATACTATCAACAACATATTCTTACATTATAGTAGTTCTGTTATATATATATATATATATATATACACACTATATATCCTCTAGTAGTGCTCATTACAAAACTTTCTATAACACATTTTGATACTATGTATTCTGTAGTAGTGCTATTGTGTCCTCATACAATTTACAAATCTAGCTGTGATTTTGTCATATAAGCTGATATACAACACTATGATTTTGTGATATATCTAATAATTTTGAATATCTTGGTTCACTGCTAACAACAGATGGAAATGGGATGAAGGAAATTAAAAGAACAAACATGACTTTACAAAAAATTAAACAACTAAAAGCAGTATGGAACGGAACTGATAAGAAAACAAAGATCAGAATACTAAGAGCTTCTTAGAATGCATATTCCCAGTGGCAAAGTATGGGTGTGAAGCATGGACATTTAATAAAGCAGTGGAAAAACATATGTGCTTTCGAATCTAAGTGTTATAGACGAGTCCTACGTATATCATGGACAGAGAACTCAAAATCAAAGAAAACTGGCTGATGCTACAAATAAGAAAGAGAAAATTGAGATATTTTGAACATATAAAAAGAAATGAAGGGCTGGAAGACCATCATGGAAGGAGGCATACCGGCAAAGAGAAGAAGAGGAAGACCGTGGAGAAGCTGGATTCAGGATGTAACTGATGGATTGAACATGATGGCTGCAGAGGCGGGACATCTGACCTATGAGAGAGAGAAATTCTGAAGGACTGTTGGGGTGGAAAAGTTCTGCTCCAGACAAGTTATTTGATGATGATGATCTAATATACAAGACTATGAATGATTTTGTGATATATACAATATACAACACTAACTATGATTTTGTTTTATTCTTACAGTGAACATAACAATCATCATTCCCGAGACACTGACAAAGTGGTTAAACAACACCTGTCGGAGCATAGTAGCACCGATTCTGGTTCAGAACATTGCTCAAAAGACAATGCTAATATCCCACAGTATGTGGGTGCAGTTGGCAATGCAGCATCACCATCATCAGCGTGCTCATTCCCACCACCACCACATCAGCAACAGCATAAATTTCATAGGCACTCTCACTATGACGAAGACTATTTTGCAACAGAGGTCTGACCTCAAGTCATTTCAATCCCATTGTAAATATCATGCCTGTTGAATCGTTCACTCATCACCATGGATACTATCATCCATACTGCCACAGTGTTCGTCGTCGTAAGATTATCTAGTCTTCACTTTACTGCATATTGGTTGTCATAGACATAAGTGTCATTAAACTAGAGCTCTCACCAGAAACCTATAGAGCTTGTCTGTAAGAATGACATCAAGACTGGACACCATCATACTACAACATGAAAACTCCTGACCTTCATGTTAAAGCAGTAATTGCCCGTCCATGATTATTGAGCTTCACTTCCAATAGCATATTGGGAATAGTCTTCAAATCTTGGAACGACTTCGAAATGGGTTCAAAACCCTCAAATGCACTCGGGATGACCCACAACAGCAAAAGCATGATGAACTTCTATCAAACAATAAGTGCCTTGTCTCTGCTAGTCCAGTTATGTTGGAGATCACTGCACAGTTTATTGCTTCATCAGAAAAAAATCTTTCTGTAAGAAAATGTGTTCGTTCTTGTCAAGCATACAGCTATTGTTTATATTTTTCCACACTGAAAACTCTCTATATTTTGTGGCTGTTGGAAATCCTCAGGATATGGGAAGCAACAAACTCACAAACTAATGTTTAGACACTTTCATGAGGAATTAAAATCCGATTTCTGTTGCATATTGTTGCCATCGTGATGATGTTTAGCTTATGCAAAAAACCTGGACAAAAATTAGGGCAGTGTACATGTTAAGTGTGCACACATATGTACATGTTAAGTCTGTACACAAATCTTCTATCTTATCATACTGATGCTTATCCTTGCTAATAACCAAAGAGACTGCTGTACATCATTTTGTATACTTATCTTTGATTGAATGTTGTTGTATTTACTCTTTCATATTCTACTACTTATTGTCTAAACCTACATTGCTGATATTTTCTCTTAAGACTTGAGAGAATTCTTCTACAAGCTGAACTTTGTTACTCTTTTCTTATGTTTCTTGTTGTTCTCCTATACTGTTTCTTACTTTTCTCCTATCTTTGTTTTCCTCCTATCATGTTTCCTTCCATTCTGTTTCTTGTTGTTCTCCTATACTGTTTCTTACTTTTCTCCTATCTTTGTTTTCCTCCTATCATGTTTCCTTCCATTCTGTTTCTTGTTTTCCTCCCATTCTGTTTCTTGTTTTCCTCCCATTCTGTTTGTTTTCCTCCCATTCTGTTTCTTGTTTTCCTCCCATTCTGTTTCTTGTTTTCCTCCCATTCTGTTTCTTGTTTTCCTCCCATTCTGTTTCTTGTTTTCCTCCCATTCTGTTTCTTGTTTTCCTTCCATTCTGTTTCCTGTTTTCCTTCCATTCTGTTTCTTGTTTTCCTCCCATTCTGTTTCTTGTTTTCCTATCATTCTGTTTCTTGTTTTCCTCCCATTCTGGTTCTTGTTTTCCTCCCATTCTGTTTCTTGTTTTCCTCCCATTCTGTTTCTTGTTTTCCTTCCATTCTGTTTCTTGTTTTCCTTCCATTCTGTTTCTTGTTTTCCTCCTATCATGTTTCCTATCGTTTTCTTGTTTTCCTATCCAGTTTCGTTTTTTCCTGTCCAGTTTCGTTTTTTCCTGTCCAGTTTCGTTTTTTCCTGTCCAGTTTCTTTTTTTCCTGTCCGTTTCTTGTTTTCCAATCATGTTTCTGGTATAACCTATAGTATTTTATTTATTTTTTCCTCTATATTTCTTCATTGAAACTGATCAGATGTTTTTTATCTTGCAGATTTGCTTCTTGTGTACCATCTTCTCCATGTTTGTGCTTGATTTTCTAAACCTGCCTTTGTTTCCACTTCTCACAACCTGTCTTCTATATCTACTTTCCAAGCCCTACCTCGTAGTCTTGTTTTGTTTTGTCTGTATATGCCATTTCTCAACTATGCCTTCCATATCTTCTTCCCTCCCAAACATATGCAAAGATCAAATTTTGAAAAAATTATTTCTGCCTTGTACTTAATAAGTAATTGTTATTTTAAGTCATGTTTCATATGTTACATTGTTGATGGCTTTCTTGTCTATGTTTATTATTTTAATAAATAAATTATACAGCCAAAGTTGGAAGAAATATTTGTATATCAATTTCATTACGAGGAAACATAGATTTCCTGCCTTCTTGTATCGGGCAACTTTATGTTTGTATTCTTGCAACTGTTGCTCTGTTGTGAAGTTCCAGTGCTTACAATTTGTATGAGCAGGCTTAATAAACATCCTTCTATCATTTTCTCATTTTGTCTTTCACTCTAGTAAAAAGTCAAAGTCAACTTTGAACAGTTTTTACAGTCACAATTTCTATAAGCTCTGTTCAATATATATATGTATTTGAGGATAGTCTGATATCTGACTTAGTTTATCGGATTATTGTAACTTCAACCAATTAACTTTGCAAGACTGTAACTTTACCAGGCTGTAACTTTACCAGGCTGTAACCTCACCCAGACTGTAACCTCACCCAGACTGTAACCTCACCCAGACTGTAACCTCACCCAGACTGTAACCTCACCCAGACTGTAACCTCACCCAGACTGTAACCTCACCCAGACTGTAACCTCACCCAGACTGTAGCCTCACCCAGACTGTAGCCTCACCCAGACTGTAGCCTCACCCAGACTGTAGCCTCACCCAGACTGTAGCCTCACCCAGACTGTAGCCTCACCCAGACTGTAACCTCACCCAGACTGTAACCTCACCCAGACTGTAACTTCACCCAGAGTGTAACTTTATCCAGACTGTAACTTTATCCAGACTGTAACTTCATTCAGCTAACTTCACCAGACTGTAGTTTCACCAGACTGTAGTTTCACCAGACTGTAACTTCACTCAAACTGTAACTTCACTCTTGACTAACTTTCACACCTCAAATAATGTCATACTTCCTCAAGTAATGATGCACTATATGTTACATGCACTATATGTTACATGCACTATATGTTACATGCACTATATGTTACATGCACTCTGTTACATAAACACCATCCTGCATATAAAATTCATCTTAACTATGACAGTTATGCATCTTCAACAAATGGAACTTCACTTCAGACCTAACTAAAACATTCCTTCTGTACATTCTCAAGTATGTAGGAAATCCATGAATCTTGTATCCTTGCAATCATGCACCCCATGTTGTATGTAGTAACATATTTTCTTAACTTGTGAGGATATTCAATGCAACTTATGTTGGGGACAGGTTATCAGATAGTTAATATAGCAGATTGTATAAGATTGTATAGTCACACTGGTTATCAGAGAGTTAATATAGCAGACTATATAGTCAAACTGGTTATCAGAGAGTTAATATAGCAGATTGTATAGTCAAACAGGTTATCAGAGAGTTAATATAGCAGACTATATAGTCAAACTGGTTATCAGATAGTTAATATAGCAGACTATATAGTCAAACTGGTTATCAGAGAGTTAATATAGCATATTGTATAGTCAAACAGGTTATCAGAGAGTTAATATAGCAGACTGTATAGTCAAACAGGTTATCAGATAGTTAATATAGCAGACTATATAGTCAAACTGGTTATCAAGTGAAAAATCATCAAAAGTTTATAAATATAATTATCAAATTAAAACAGTCCCATATAGCATTGTTTTAAACACATGACAACAGTCCGTATATCGATCGAAGAGATGAAAAGAAATTATAACATTACAAAGGAATTAATAAGTTTAATGGTGCCTCCGATAGATATAGAGTTTTCTGTCAACCCAAATGAAAGTAAGAACTAGGCATTTAAAAGCTGAACTTTTGTTTCATATTATTATATTCTTTCATAGATCTTCAGCGATCTCTGGTCATGCGCATGCGCTTAATTTACTGTGGACCACAAACTGGGCAGTCGGCTTCAGGTCTGTCAGGTTTTCCCAAAGCTTACTTCATTTCATAGATAAGGATTTGCATATTTTTTTTTACTTTGTCATTTCATAAATTGATCTTGATCAAGATGGGGATTTTGTGTGTGTATACAAAATTAACATTGACAAGGAGGAAAAAAAGACAAAATATTAGAGCAAGCTCAATATTTTATGGTTACAAGAATTAAAAAAAAAATAAGCAGGACTTGATATCACCAAAAATACAGTGTCTGAATAGGATATGCCTCACAATAAGGTTTAAAAACCTGACTAAGTAAAAAAATATGACCCAACATTTTAGCTGTTCTCTTTGTAAAAATACTGTACTTCTTAATTTGTTCATGTCTTCTAATATATTTCAATATCTAGACCACTAACAAATTTGCTGTTACTCTTTACAAATCATTCTTGTTTACACCTCTGTGTGTGTGTGTATGTATGCAGTCTTGTTACACCTCTGTGTGTATGTGTATGCAGTCTTGTTACACCTCTTGTGTGTATGTATGTATGCAGTCTTGTTACACCTCTTGTGTGTATGTATGTATGCAGTCTTGTTACACTTCTGTGTATGTATGCAGTCTTGTTACACTTCTGTGTATGTATGCATTTTTATACTTGTTTACAGCTTCTGTGTATGTATGCAGTCTCGTTACACTTGTGTGTATGTATGCAGTCTTGTTACACCTCTGTGTGTGTGTGTATATGTAGTCTTGTTACACCTCTGTGTGTATATGTAGTCTTCTTACACTTCTGTGTGTATATGCAGTCTTGTTACACTTCTGTGTGTATGTGTGTGTGTATATGCAGTCTTGTTACACTTCTGTGTGTGTGTGTGTATATGCAGTCTTCTTACACTTCTGTGTGTGTATGTATGCAGTCTATCAGTTTGTTTGTCTTCACTAACACTATGTAAATGGCAGCAGATTATTTTTGATGTTTCTTGTTTGTTGACAAAGAAGGGTCAATTTGTTGTAAGTACAATTTGTTAAATTATGAATAAGTCTTATAAGAATTCTTTATTTGTTACAAATGAACGAGCCCATTACGTGATGGTTTTGATGATTTTTTTTTCACAGTATTGTTTGGTTTATGATACTTTGTTTTATGTAGTTTGAGAATCCTTGATGTGAGTTTATGGAATATGGAAAGTGTTAGAGTAGTGAACACACTCTGTAGTTTTTTTAAATATTACATCTTGATTTTGTTTTATATTAAATTCTTTGAACAGACAGAGAAAATAAAGTAGAGATAAAATAAAGTCGAAATAATATATGAGATAAGTTAGCAGAGAAAGGTGAAAACTGGAATGAAAACAAGGAAATAGCAATGTGGTATTTTTCCCAGATCTCTTCCTTGCAGGGTCTTTCTTCTTCCTCGGGTGGCGAGCGATGAATGTTCCTGATTGTGGTTTCTGTAGCTATCTATAGTTTTTTTTTTTAAGGGGTGGGGTAGCTAGTCCCATGGTCAACCTTAATCGCCTCTTACGACATGCGTGGCAGGTAACAGTGGTTCTATTCTTTACACCCCAATTTGGGCTCCGGTAACCACTCGGGTGTAGACCTCTAATACCACACCTTATATACCTGGAAATCTTTTATAAGCTACAGTAGTCAGAACAGTGAAATTAAAACATCTTCAAAAACTAGTGTACAGATTTCTTACAAACACCAAATGCAAGAAGAAATAAACTTCAAAGCTGTAACACAATACTTAATTATTAACTGGCAAGTCTGTAACAACAATATGCCAGTTTAAGCTAAAATATTGCTGCTAGAGCCAAAATCACAAACTTGATCCTTTAAACCTCAATTAAGCCTCTTACGTTATTGGAAATAGTAGCTTAATCCTATTTTTATAGTTAAAGATTCGAAATTTAATTCATAAGTTCAGCTTTGATGTAAATCTTAGATCTTTGTGTTTCGGTGACGATTATGAGCAATCCAACCTGGCCACAGTACAGACAATTCAGTTTTAAGATCTAATGTAATAGTGAGAATGGTGGCAAAACGATATTTTTTTCTATATACACTCGTAAATCAGTTCCAACTTGTTTATAGTAGGCAACTTATATAGTACTAGGAAATAGTACTTATTGAAGTGTCAGAATGATAATGTTACTACCAGATTAATAAGAGAACATCTTATCCACTACTACAAACTTAATAAGAAGGGAATATATCTTCAGATGTTGTCCACACAGTAAACTTAGATAACAAGTTAACTTTGGCAACTTCTTCTTCTTCTTCTTTTTTACGTTCGTTCTTTACGACCAATTGTAATCACTCTTTGTGATATGTTTGATCTTTGCCAAGAACGTGTATACGTTGCACGTTGGTTTGGTAGGCCCCTAAACGCATAGACTTCTACACGTTTAGGACACATGCATCCGATTTCAGCCAAACCTCCTTGGTTGCCTCTTACGACATGCATGGCAAGTAACAGTGGTTCTATTCTTTACACCCCAAATTTGGGCCCGGTAACCACTCGGGCGTGGCAACTTCTGATGTGTGTGCAGGTTATTGCACTGATGGGTACTTGCGATGTGTGTGCAGTTATTGCACTGATGGGTACTTGCGATGTGTGTGCGGTTATTGCACCATGTGAGTACTTCTGACGATGTGTGTGCGGTTATTGCACTGATGGGTACTTCTGTTATGTGCAACTATCGCACTCATAAAATAGCCACCAAACACCACTCAATAAAAGTACCCAAAACCTGAGAACCACAGAGAAAGGTTACTTGCCGTCGAAACTAGTAGGATTCCAGCACATACTTAGGTCATATCAACAACTTTCAGACTAACCCCAACTTGATGTCTGGACGTAAAACATTGAATACTATTTTACACTAAACTTGCAATTAATTTGTGGTATGCATCTAATATCGTACCTAATCCCATAGATGCGTATGAACGAGTTGCCTGCGCAGGATAGAGTGGTGTGGAGAAATTGCTTGCAGGCCATATGTAATGTGTAACATAAGGGTACAAGAGGAATATATAATAGCCCAGGATAGAGTGGTGTGGAGAAATTGCTTGCATGCCATATGTTATGTGTAACATATAAGGATACAAGAGGACTATATAATACTACTGTCGTGTGTGTATGGTGTGTGTACATAAGACAGTTTCTGAGTTGAGCAATAATGATAACGCTGTGTATTTATTTGTAATTTTGTCAGATCAATTTACTGAATACTTAGAAACTGCAAGTTGACCTTAAGTTATTTTGTTGACCTTATAATTATGCATGTCCAAATCATTTTTGTTATTGAAATTTTGACTTTTCTTACAAAGAGAAGGCTTCTCGACTATTTTTTTAGTTACAAGACCAGACTGGATCGTCTGTTCTGCAATTGATTTTTTTTTATTTCATGTTTCACATTTAGTGATCCTATACTTTCTGATGTACATATGTTTGCCGTGTGATGTCTAGTGGTGACCAGTTGTTAGGTTGATAAACTTCACATTAAAAGTGTTCAGAGATGGAAGCTATTGTGTATATTTCACACTTTTTTTATATTTGATAGATTACAGTGTTTAGAGCTGACTATAGTGTTTAGATAGTCGCTGTTATGTTTATAACGGCTATAGTGTTTAGATAAGAGTCACTGGGATGTTTAAAACGGTTAAAGTGTTTAGATAGTCGATAGAATGTTTAGAACGGCTATAGTGTTTAGTCGATGGAATGTTTATAATGACTATAGTGTTTAGAACGGCTATAGTGTTTAGATAGGGTCACTGGGATGTTTAGAACGGCTATAGTGTTTAGTCACTGATGTTTTAGAACTGCTATAGTGTTTAGACAGTCACTGAGGTTTAGAGCCGCTGTAGTGATCTCGCATATAGCTCTCACCAGTTCTCATATTTAGATTATGGTTTTTTGTGAGATCAATTTTAAATGTATTGAAGTTCTTCTGCTTCAAGTCTGTGTGAGGGAGACATCAACAGAAGTCAACATTTTTTTAATGAGAAACTGGAAGTCAACTGGATAATTTTGTGTGTTACCATCACTGACGCATGCAATAGCTAGCTCAAAAATAGGTGCAGTAGAATAGTATCAAAGACGCAGTGTTGAGTTGAATGAAAAAGTACAAAGGACTTATTGAACGTTTCATTGTATCATATACATCAACAAAAACGTGTTCTAAAGCAATTCAATTCAACAATATATAACAATAATCATACAACAAAATACACCAGAAGTTGCTATTTCTTTAACTAGTATGTTAACAGATTACGTATCATTTATTTGATATAATAATCTATTCATTAACGTGTAATTAAAGCTTTCAGATCAGCACAAAAATTACATGTTATCATGAAATGTCATATTTAGCGTGAATTTTTCTTTATATACGGCCCGCGACCAGCAGTCCGCCCTCGGACCAAACATTGTTACCCATCCCTCCCTGCCTTAGAGAAATGTATTTATAGGTTGAAGTTGTAATTTATTTGAAATCTTAGCCCAGACTTTCCTTAAATTCGTTTTTGTGACAAAATAAATCTCTAATTGTTTTACATTTCATATAATTTCTTTGTTAGCTTTTTTGTATATGGGAAATATTTTATTATTATTATTCTGTTGAAATAATAAGGAACACTCTAAATGAGACAGATATAAATTATACTTTTGTTTAACACAATGATTATTACAGTATGTTTTGATATATTTAACCAATTTTTACTGAACATGAGAACTGTAGGTTGTGACTGTGGAAGATCTATAGGTCAGGTTGCATTTTGTAACAAATGTTTTTATAGATAGTGGTGCCCGTCTGCCCAGCGTGTTCGTAGCGCGTTGGACTACGGGGACTATCCCTCTGTGTGTGCGGGTTCAATTCCGCGGGATGGCAGAAAAGCTACAGATTCCCCAGATTTACGGTGTTCGTGGCACCGAACCGAAGGGTTACGATGTCTATGGCACCGAGCCGAAGAGCTGAAAAGCTCAAGTGCTTCTGGATCGGAAAATTAAAATTAAAAAAATAGATAGTGGTAGTGTCACAGTCAGTAGCTTAAGCAGTAGTAAGCTCGATCACAACCCAAGTATACCTGGTTCAAAATAAGGCCTACCTGATGTAGACATCAAGTCACATTTGATTAAAATAATGACACTGTAGACATGAAGTCACATTTGATTAAAATAATGACACTGTAGACATGAAGTCACATTTGATTAAAATAACATAAGACCTACACGTTGTAGACGTCACATCTAATTAAAGTGACACAGGATAGTCCACCAGATCCAGTTACAAGCACCTGCAGTGAGACACCCCCGCCTATCATCTATTTATAGTTAGATCACTAATATTTACAAGCAATAAGTAGTTTTAAAATAAATATATATATAATATATAAATTCTCGTAACATTAGAAAGCAATGGCAAACTACTGAACGTATAAGTGGTGCCTAGAAAATCAACGACTCGTTTACTGTGGTTGATGGCTACGTCCTTTGGGATATGCCACGATTTTCATTCATTCTTCAACATTAGAGTTAATGCTATGTTTGATCTCGTTTACAATGACATTGGTAGTAAAGATTTTCCTACAATATTTATGATTACATCGGGTATTTAATTGCTTTCTCTTGAATGAAGTGGAACAAAACAACTTTCCTTTTGAGTAATTTTTAAAACACATATTGAAACATATTTCCAGCATTAAATATGTAATTAGAATTAGTTGAACACACGTTTGTTTGTGAATGTTCTTGTGTTTCACGTGGTGACTTATAACACAACTTAACAAGGGGGATGATAAGAACACGTGTCATTCGTTTGAACATGTTTGTCTGTGATGTCAGTATGTATTTTATTCATGTATATTTATAGTCAAATTTTAGAATGTACAGTCTGGTTATGACTTCTATACTATTATTATTATTATTATTAACAATATTGACATGATGAAGAAATAAAACACGGTCACATCGTTATTTTTACTGCTTTATTTTGTATTATCTAATGGTTTTCTGTGTTTGTTTGTTTTGTGATATGTGTGTGGTTTTGTTTTTCAATAGTGGCAGCAGTTAACGGAAATGGACTACATTGTATGGACGACTATGACAGAAGATTGTTGAAAGAAAACCACGGGGTCACAGGCGCATGGGGACAACGCCGCGCCAGGATTAGTGATCTGGCACTAATCAAGACCCTACCCCACCTCCTCGTGGTGACCCTGGTAATAGACATTGGTTTCGGTCTTGTTAAGAGGGCAGGGATCGAGGGAGAGCTACCTTGATGAAGAGGTAGCCACGCTGGATGGGATCCGCTCGCAACACAGACGAGCAGAATCCCTGAGTGACCACTAATGCTCGTCTCTCACGGCCGATGGAAAAAGCTGAACGGATACACAAGGGATGAGGGGTTCATTCCGAGAAGAGTCGTCGGCCCACAAGGCGCGAAACTCGGGAGTCCTGGGGGGCGAATAAACATATAGGATGAGAGTTGGGTGCATCAAGCGAAGAGATGTGGGCCCACATCTCAGGGGTGGGGGCCATAATTAAGCTCCCAGGCAAATGTGAGCACGGTGAGAACTGACGGAAATAGTGAGGCAGGCACCAGGGTAGATCGAGCACGCATGCGGACGATACACGGGTGGGCCCACATAGGACGAAACCCGGGCCCCCAGCGCAGTGGTGGGGTCCGAATTAAGCCAGGCCCGGACAGCCCAGACAAATGTGAGAACAGACGGAAATAGTGAGGTTGACACCAGGGCAGAGCGAGCACGCATACGGACGATGCACGGGTGGGCCCACCCGTGTGCACAGCGTGGCAGACGCGGCAGACATGAGGGTGAGCCGACCACCCAAACGTGCAGAAAACTGGAAAGCCCAGCAGAGGTTGAAGCCAGTGCGCGTTTCCGCTCGCACGGAACTACTGCTGCTTTGTAGTTTGATTGGAGACAGTCAAAGGTTAGCGGAGCAAACCGTACAGAAAACTAAACGGAAGGCAAACCAAGTTGTCCATAAAAAGACGGGTTAGATGGCCAGATGACGCTCATCAACCCGGGAGTGCAGGTTGTCTAAGGGTCGCTGCCCTTAAAGAAAATAGCAACCTGCTGCCTTGTGGGTTCGGCTGGGGACAGCAAAAGGCTAGCGGAGAGCGAACCCAGTAAACGCTAAGAGATAGTATACATATGGACACTGTTAATCTCGCATACTTGCTCTTAAACATTCACATACACGATTGATATATTTAATAAACCACGTCTAACAAATCTCGCAGTCTATTATATCAGCGGTTCCCAAACTGTGCTTTACCTCGGACCCCCTTTTAAAATCCATTTTGCTACAACAGTTTCTATATATGAAAATGAATAGGAATGAATTATCTGCGTGTGTTACTAAAGTAAATAAAGTTCTCATACTGCAGGAAACTTCAAATTATCTTTCATTTTGTCCTGTCAGACATTTAGATTCAGGTCTGGTCCGGGTCCTTTTATTTCGAAGCGGAACTAATTTACCACAGTTTGTATACATGTTTGTAAAATTTATTGTTCTGTTTGAAATGTCAAAGATCATAATATTTCTTCAAGCGCCTGATGACCCTATGTGAGTACCACGCGGACCCCAGTTTGGGAATCGCTTTATTAGAGCACGCTGCTCTTTTTAGCTCACCTGCTCTCTTCTTTTCCATACACACACTTTCACAGACTCACTATCTCTCTTCCTCTCTAACACATACACACACAATTGTCGTTTTTATTCACTCACGTCTATACATACACTCTCTCTCTCTCTCTCTCTCTCTCGTTCTCTTCCTTCCTAATAACATAGCAGAAAATCACAATAGCAGAGAATAGCAGGTATAAAGAGACTGATAAGAGTCCAAGATGGACGGTGATACAGGTAGATAGAGATACATATAGACAAAGAGTGCTATAAACAGACAGGTAGGTAGAAACAGTGGCGGCTCGTCATTAGGGTAAATGAGGCCGGGCCCACCAAAATAATGGGTAACATTTATTTCTTTTATGAATTAAAATATAACTTAACCCGAAATCATGGTTTTCCTGCAAATTTTGTCTGGCCCCACCAACAAGAATGATCACGAGCCGCCACTGGGTAGAAAGATAATCATATGAATAAGTAGACTTAAAATCTCAATAATATTTAGATATTAACAGCAAGGGGCAACCTTGACATTAGCTAAACGAGTTTTTGTTAAACTCAATGAGTATAATAAAGTCATCTTAGTAATGACATCATGATGATGATTATGATGACAAGATAAATCAACCGTGATGAGGTTGTTTAGGTAGATTGGTACTACAAAAGTGAATAATTCAGGTAACCAGTTTCACCTGCAAAACGTGTCATTAATATTTATTAGAAGAACACCAGAGCACTGATAACTGAATTAAAATGAAGATCAATAGTAAGGAATAAATTAATCTTTGAGATATGGCACGAGTAGGATAGAGATGGGGAGAGTAGTTTGGGACATTACACGAATAGTATAGAGATGGGGAGAGTAGTTTGGTACATTACACGAATAGTATAGAGATGGGGAGAGTAGTTTGGTACATTACACGAATAGTATAGAGATGGGGAGAGTAGTTTGGTACATTACACGAATAGGATAGAGATGGGGAGAGTAGTTTGGTACATTACACGAATAGTATAGAGATGGGGAGAGTAGTTTGGGACATTGCCCTAGTAAAGTAGGTTGAGGCATGGCCCCCGGTAACATAAGGCCGATTAACTGAGATGGGAAATAGAAAATTCCTGTTTAATGGGGGCTGATTTTTATATGTGTTTGATATAACACTGCATTCATTTTTGCAATTTTACTCAGTTCTATGAGTCCATGGTTATCTATTAGTGAAACATGTTAATAATATTGACATTGTTTAGTGTTAAACTGAACTTGTTGCTTAATATAACTTTCATTTAGCATGTTAATAATATTGACATTGTTTAGTGTTAAACTGAACTTGTTGCTTAATATAACTTTCATTTAGCATGTTAATAATATTGACATTGTTTAGTGTTAAACTGAACTTGTTGCTTAATATAACTTTAATTTAACATGTTAATAATATTGACATTGTTTAGTGTTAAACTGAACTTGTTGTTTAATATAACTTTAATTTAACATGTTAATAATATTGACATTGTTTAGTGTTAAACTGAACTTGTTGCTTAATATAACTTTAATTTAACATGTTAATAATATTGACATTGTTTAGTGTTAAACTGAACTTGTTGTTTAATATAACTTTAATTTAACATGTTAATAATATTGACATTGTTTAGTGTTAAACTGAACTTGTTGCTTAATATAACTTTCATTTAGCATGTTAATAATATTGACATTGTTTAGTGTTAAACTGAACTTGTTGTTTAATATAACTTTCATTTAGCATGTTAATAATATTGACATTGTTTAGTGTTAAACTGAACTTGTTGCTTAATATAACTTTCATTTAACATGTTAATAATATTGACATTGTTTAGTGTTAAACTGAACTTGTTGTTTAATATAACTTTCATTTAGCATGTTAATAATATTGACATTGTTTAGTGTTAAACTGAACTTGTTGTTTAATATAACTTTAATTTAGCATGTTAATAATATTGACATTGTTTAGTGTTAAACTGAACTTGTTGTTTAATATAACTTTCATTTAGCATGTTAATAATATTGACATTGTTTAGTGTTAAACTGAACTTGTTGTTTAATATAACTTTCATTTAGCATGTTAATAATATTGATATTGTTTAGTGTTAAACTGAACTTGTTGCTTAATATAACTTTAATTTAACATGTTAATAATATTGACATTGTTTAGTGTTAAACTGAACTTGTTGTTTAATATAACTTTCATTTAGCATGTTAATAATATTGACATTGTTTAGTGTTAAACTGAACTTGTTGTTTAATATAACTTTAATTTAGCATGTTAATAATATTGACATTTTTAGGTTAAACTGAACTTGTTGTTAAATAACTTTAATTAGCATGTTAATAATATTGACATTGTTTAGTGTTAAACTGAACTTGTTGTTTAATATAACTTTCATTTAGCATGTTAATAATATTGACATTGTTTAGTGTTAAACTGAACTTGTTGCTTAATATAACTTTCATTTAGCATGTTAATAATATTGACATTGTTTAGTGTTAAACTGAACTTGTTGCTTAATATAACTTTCATTTAGCATGTTAATAATATTGACATTCTTTAGTGTTAAACTGAACTTGTTGCTTAATATAACTTTCATTTAGCATGTTAATAATATTGACATTCTTTAGTGTTAAACTGAACTTGTTGTTTAATATAACTTTCATTTAGCATGTTAATAATATTGACATTCTTTAGTGTTAAACTGAACTTGTTGCTTAATATAACTTTCATTTAGCATGTTAATAATATTGACATTCTTTAGTGTTAAACTGAACTTGTTGCTTAATATAACTTTCATTTAGCATGTTAATAATATTGACATTCTTTAGTGTTAAACTGAACTTGTTGCTTAATATAACTTTCATTTAGCATGTTAATAATATTGACATTCTTTAGTGTTAAACTGAACTTGTTGCTTAATATAACTTTCATTTAACATGTTAATAATATTGACATTGTTTAGTGTTAAACTGAACTTGTTGTTTAATATAACTTTCATTTAACATGTTAATAATATTGACATTCTTTAGTGTTAAACTGAACTTGTTGCTTAATATAACTTTAATTTAGCATGTTAATAATATTGACATTCTTTAGTGTTAAACTGAACTTCTTGCTTAATATAACTTTAATTTAACATGTTAATAATATTGACATTGTTTAGTGTTAAACTGAACTTGTTGCTTAATATAACTTTCATTTAGCATGTTAATAATATTGACATTGTTTAGTGTTAAACTGAACTTGTTGCTTAATATAACTTTCATTTAGCATGTTGTGTTGTTGGTTTTTTAAATGAATTAGTCTTTATACAAATAATATTGGAATGCGAGGTCACGCGACGGTTGTGGTCTTATTTCCTAGAATTTTTACCTGAGCCCACCGGTCTTATGTTATCGGAGGCTACGGTTGAGACATGGCACGAGTCGGATAGAGAGCGAGAGAGTAGTTTCAGATATGAGGAGAGTAAGTATATGATAGAAAATGGAGAGTTGTTTAGGATATTGATCGAGTAGATGGAACGCAAGATAGTAGAGTCAGGCATTGCATGAGTAGGATAGAGATGGGGAGAGTAGTTTGGGGCATTGCATGAGTAGGATTGAGAACGAAAGAGTAATTTGAAACAAGTACCTATAAAGTCCGAGTAAGGCTCTCATGAAGAGCGAGGAGCACATGTGATTAGGAAAGCAAGTCGTCACACAAAAATTTGTCAAATGTGAACTATAAATCGCCCTGATTACGCCAAAATTTATAGTGGACAAATGGTAATAATAAAAAATAATAATTATTCAATTTTCTTGCGCGAAGTGCGCATGGAAAAGTAAAAATTTGACATTATGCAGGACAAAAGTAGACGGAAGCCCTTACTTGGTTGGATTAGAAGTGTTTATAATCAACCAGATACAGGCTCAAATGTGAAATCTGTGTTGCTGTGTGGCTCGGAAACGTGGTGAGTCATCAAGTTCAATACAAATAAGATTCAGACCATTGTCAACGTATGTCTTCGTCAGATTCTCAAACTGAGATGGTATGACAGAGTTGCAAACACAGATTTGTAGATAAGAACCGGAGAGTTGCAAACACAGATTTGTAGATAAGAACCGGAGAGTTGCAAACAGAGATTTGTAGATAAGAACCGGAGAGTTGCAAACACAGATTTGTAGATAAGAACCGGAGAGTTGCAAACACAGATTTGTAGATAAGAACCGGACAGAAAGCCATCAGGAGGAAATGGCGATGGGCATACCCTACGGAAGATATAGTCGTGTGTTACTAGACAAGCATTTGAGTAGAACCCGCAAGGAAAACGGAAAAGAGGACTACCTAAACAGACCTAGAGACGAAGTTTTCTTGAGGAACTGAAGGGTGCTCGACTATCGTGAGCGACCATAAAGAAAACAGCAAGAGATCGGGAAACGTGGTGAACAACTCCTCTCTTTAGCCTGTTACGCCCTGGCGTTTAGGGCAGCAACAAACGTACACCATTCTTCCCTGTTCATGGCCTTCCTCTGTATTGTGTTCCAACTATGATTCATTTCCTTCAGCTCTTGCTCTATCGTTCTCCTCCAAGTCGTCTTGGGTCTTCCACGCTTTCGCCTACCCTCTGGAGTCCATCTCAGTGCAGTTTTCGTGTCGGAGCCAGTCTCCATGCGCATCACATGTCCAATCCATCTCCAGCGTCGTCTTCGGATGATAGTGCCCATATTCTCTTGTTGGCATCGTGCAAGCAATTCTTGATTCGAGATAGTAGTCGGCCAGTACATGCGTAAGATTTTTCGCAGACAAGTTGTATGAAAGGCGGAGAGTCTGGACATATCCTGTTCTGTCATTCTCCAGCATTCCGATCCGTACAGCAAAGTTGACAGCACACAGCTGTTATAGATACTAGTCTTGGTTCTGATGCTGTATTGGGCAGATTTCCAGGCGGTCTGAAGGGTCATGAATGCACTTCGTGCTTTACTCAGTCTGTTTTTAATGTCAGATCCAGCGCCTCCTTCATTGCTAATAACACTTCCAAGGTATGTGAAAGCGGTTGTATCTCTGAGGGTTTTACCTTCTAGTTTGACTGGTGCTGGGGTTGCTATGTTCAGAGTCATTACTTCAGTTTTCTTCTGATTTATTTTCAGCCCAACCATCTCACTATATTGGTTAAGGCGGCAGGTCTGAAGACAGAAAGCCGGACAGAAAGCCATCAGGAGGAAATGGCGATGGGCATACCCTACGGAAGATATAGTCGTGTGTTACTAGACAAGCATTTGAGTAGAACCCGCAAGGAAAACGGAAAAGAGGACTACCTAAACAGACCTAGAGACGAAGTTTTCTTGAGGAACTGAAGGGTGCTCGACTATCGTGAGCGACCATAAAGAAAACAGCAAGAGATCGGGAAACGTGGTGAACAACTGTTGAAGTACTATGCTTCACGAAGAGTGGAAAGGAATAAGTGGGAAGAGACAGGAACGGTCAGCAGTATTCACAAAATTCGCATCCTGTTAAAAGAGATTAGTACTTATAAGCATGCCAGGAGAACCGTTTTCTGGTTTCTAATGAAATATTAACACACGTTACTGATGGAAGACCATTTGAAGATAAAATTTCTTGCAGATCACATGTAAATTGGTGCTACTTCTTCTTTGCGTTCGTTCTTTACGACCAATTTTAATTACTCTTTGTGATATGTTTGATCTTTGCCAAGAACGTGTATACGTTGCACATTGGTTTGGTAGGCCCCTAAATGCATAGACTTCTACACGTTTAGGACACATACATCCGATTTCAGCCAAACCTCCTTAGTCGCCTCTTACGACATGCATGGCAGGTAACAGTGGTTCTATTCTTTACACCCCAAATTTGGGCCCAGGTAACTACTTGGGCGATTGGGGCTACTGATGGAAGACCATTTGAAGATAACATTTCTTGCAGATCACATGTACATTGAGGCGTAGAGGCTAGGTGATCGTCTCTCGTAACAAAGGTACCCGATTCCCTCCCTCGTTGAGCCATCGGGATATTTAACTAGAGATCTCTGATCGGAGGGTAGGTGAGATCGAGTTCCTAGCCCTATCAAAGACAGACGATTAAACTTAGGTACCGTGTTCTAGTTGAGCATGTAACAGAACCCATGACAGCTGAATATGACAGCTGAAAATCAAGAAAAGCTGGCTGAAAATCAAGAAAAGCTGGCTGAAAATCAAGAAAAGCTGGCTGAAAATCAAGAAAAGCTGGCTGAAAATCAAGAAAAGCTGGCTGAAAATCAAGAAAAGCTGGCTGAAAATCAAGAAAAGCTGGCTGAAAATCAAGAAAAGCTGGCTGAAAATCAAGAAAAGCTGGCTGAAAATCAAGAAAAGCTGGCTGAAAATCAAGAAAAGCTGGCTGAAAATCAAGAAAAGCTGGCTGAAAATCAAGAAAAGCTGGCTGAAAATCAAGAAAAGCTGGTTGAAAATCCGCTACCCGGGAAAAATTTATTAGAAAAATTAAAAAATAAAATTATTACAAAAATATTTACCATTTAAAAAATTATATCGGGATCCTCGCCGGTGCTACGGGGTTTGTTCACTGTCGCTGAAATCTTCCTGTGAAAGAAAGAAATTGGAGCACACATGGTTACTCACCGAAGTGCAATGATTATAGTCCAATCATTCAATCAAAACCCCATTTTGCTCAAGTTAATGAAAAGACTCAGAGGAGCGTCTGGCTGAACGGAATAGAGCGTAGCTCCAATGCGGGAGACAAGTGCTCAATTCACGGTAAGGTCAAGGATTTTTTTCTGTTGTTGGCATAAATGAAAAATCCTAACATGAACAGCTTCGCGGCGACTGTACTAGCTATGCGGTCATTACATTCCTCAGTCTCACGTCCTACCGTCATACACCGCCCTAAAAAGCGTCACTAGAGGCAGCAACGATAGTTTTTTTTGTTAATGAAAAGACAAGTAACAATCTAAGTGGGCAATAATCATCAAATTGTCACCGTCATTATTGATAGACTTTCACGTATTTATATTATACAATATATCTATTCTACACTCTACATTTTCTCAACCTTGTCCCTTTTTATACGTATCTGACATTTCTTTTGTTAAATATCGTCCCTGAGAAATGCACCGACGAGGTAAAGAAATTATGAAAGCTAAGCATAAATGTTTATTATAATAAAATAAACTGGAAGAATGTTCCAGACCTGACAGACACATCCTGGTTCAACAAGCTTTATTTCTTATTCTGTATGTCTCATTTATTTATTATGTTGCATGCTTTTCTTGGTGTGCTTTTTTGTGTGCTTTGTTATTTTTCTTATGTAAATTTTTTCCCTCTCATGAACGCCAGACAGAAGTGATTCATAGAAACGTGCGTGGTCGTGAGCGGTAGAGCAGAAACTGATAACAATGATTGTGTGAGATTTGAACGTGTGGGAGGGAAGTTGTTGTAAAGTAAAAATTTGGACACGTGGGAGGTAAATTCAACAATAAATTGTAATCCTAATTCCTAGCAACTCAACTGAACTGTTGCCCAGTTCTTGTATAGTTGACAAATGTTAACGTTGTTGTGTGGACATGTGATGTTATTAATGGTTACATTAATATATTGTATGTCTTTAACATGTATTACCTCATTCATTCCAATCTTCTGCATTCTCGTCAGACACTGTTATATTTATTCATGGGCGTCCCTACCTTAAGGTAAGAAAGGAATGTGGAGGGAAAGTGTAACCCCTGAAAAATTAAGTTTTGTTAAAATAGTTTTATGCGAATCGTGTCTTCTCCATTTCCGAGTTAGTTAGTTCCCTACGTGCCAAAGGTTTTAGATCTCCATGTGATGCGATTCGTTGCTAGCAGTTGGAGATCTCGTATGGTTTTACATCCCACTAGTTAACTTTCTTGTTGGATTGTTCTTCGAAGAGTGGTGTTAGGTCTTCCGCGTTTTCTTTTTCCAACTGGTGACCACATAAGGACTTGTCGATTTAGTTTTCTTTTCATCTGATCTAAGAACATGACCTAAATATTTCCACCTTTGTTTCCTTATAATATTTGATACGGGTTGTTGGTGTGTTCTATCTCTCACTGTGTTGTTCGAAACGATATCACAAAACGAAACGATTTTACTTTTAATAATTTTCAAAGGCTTTTAATCTCAAAGCTGTCCAGTTTCTTATCAATTTTGTTTGGTGATTTCCAACTTTCACAACCGTAGGTCATTACAGGAATCAAACATGACCTAAACAATCTAACTTGTGTGCATATACTAAGGTCTTGAGATTGCTAGATATTTGTTAACTTAGTGAAGGCACTAGCTGCTATAGCAAGCAATACGAGAATTTATTTCTTTCATCGTGTCTCCCTAGTATGACACATAACTACCCAGATATGTTTAACTTTCTCCAGTGTTTGACCATTTATTACGATGTTGTCTGTCGAGTTTCCGAGTAGTCTCAATTTAAAAATAAATATTTCGGTTCTTCTTCTTCTGCGTTCGTTCTTCACGGCCAATTTGATCATTCTTATTGTGATGTATAATTGGTCCACTGGCAAGAACGGAGTGATCTACGTCGGGACGATTGTGCGCCCATGGTGACTAGGCCCGCCCGTCCGTTTTCAGCCAGCTTTTGATTTACTAGGGTGAACTTTTCCTAGGTACGATCCTTTCTGCCGACTATGTCGGCTCGGATCTACGCCATTACGATCAACTTTGTCGTATATTTGGGCTTTGTGATCTACGCCAGGACAGTGAGTTACGCTGTTTTGCCCGTTCTGACTGAGAAATATTTCTCGGGGCTTGACAGCTTGTCCTCGGACGGCGTCTTACTCGTATAAAACACCGTGTAAAGTATCGGCCTTCGCCAATGTTCGGACCCGGACTTCCTGTCTGATCCGTACATTGTCGGCCTTGCTTTACCGTACATTTTTGAGTTTGATCCGGAGAAGGAACATTCTCAGCCTTTTCTAGACGCGCATTGGTACGTGGCAATTTGCAATTAACCTCGAAAGGCACCGACATGGGGCCTAGTACAAACAATGTAGAGGGTCGTTTCAGTCGGCGCTAGCAAAACAACTTAGGATTTCGCGCTCGCCACCATCACCCGGTCCAGTTATTCCGGGGATGTTAGTTACGACTGCAATTGAACCTTGCCCGGTTGCCCCAAGGCTGGCAGTTCCTTTAGGTATCACCAACCTCAGTTCTTCCGGGGATGTTAATTTTTATCGCACAGTACCTTGCACGGTTTTCCCAGGGCGGGTAGTTTCGTTATGCACTAAAACGCAACTTGTTCTTTTGCGCTCGGCAAACCTTGCCCAGTACATGTATCTGCACCAGGCCACCGATGCGGGGTCAGCTGCAATCTTCTCTCGTACCTACACAAGGGTAGACTTTTGTTCGTTACGGTCTTGTCTTATTTATTCTTGCCGACGGGCTGGCAACGTTTGTCCCCTCCTCAGGGCATCAAGCTTCGCCCTACGTGGGCACACGTTTGGTCACTGGATGCACCTCTCATCCATGCCAGAGACGTTTCGTTGCTGTTTCTTTACGTTCAGGAACTTGGGCAATATCTATTTGGACATCGGTCAGGAGATTTATGCATTTTGTTAGTATGGATCTGTATTGCATTTCCGTACTTGCACTGCTACCACTACCAGTAGTTCTCCCCGATCCCTGCCCTCTTAGCCAGACCGGAACCAGAGTCTGTTTCCAGGGTCACCGCGTGGAGGTTGGTGGCAGGGTCTTGGTTAGCGCGCCCCTCGCTAACCCTGGCTCATGTTACCACCATGACCTCATGAGCCTTTGACCCCTATTTCGGTTCATTTGGTCCTTCCTGGAAGATGAGAATAAGGAGAAGTGTTTTTAAGAACGCCAATGGAAGCAACAAAGCCAATGAATATGATCAATAAATAGACAGTGTACAATTATTAGGAGCTCCCTGGACAAACGTCCGTGATCGTCCACGATCTTCATACTTCACATTCCTCACTATCTTATTCATGGGTTTGAATCCAGATAGAGCCGTTCGGTTCTTGTGTGCATTGTTTCCGGAGATTCCTTAGCATTGTTGATAGAGCTAAAGAGTGTGTATTATGTGAAGCACTCGCGACGTATGGTGTTTGTAACATTTTTACTGAGAGTGTACGAGACATATGGGGACACCTGATACAATGCAGTAATTCCTTAATCTTCAGACCATTATAAGATTATGATGGGATTCAAGTCTCTTCTTTCCATCGTATATAATCTTATCATCAAATATCGTGTCATGAGCAGAATGTTGCCACCTTAACAGTCCTTTGGAATTTCTCTCATATGCTAGATGTCCCACCTCTGCAGCTGTCATGCTCAACCTACCAGTTACATCCTGAATCCATCTTCCTCTTCTCCTCTTTGATGGGAGGCTTCCATCCATAACCTCACATAAACTGGTTATTGGTTACTAAACTGACGTCATTGCACTCCGGGCAGACCCATAGGTGCTCAGTCTCCCCCTACAGATATCGAAGAGTATGCATCTCACATAAACTATCCACGTGAAATTTTAAAAATACAAAATCAGACTGCATCAACACCCAGATCTAAATCTCGAAATAACGACTTCATGGAAGAGAGCAAGCTTTCAAAGTAAAGTTGGAAAATACAGTATGAACTTTTTTCATATACATCAAAGGTTGTGTTCTACGTTCGCCACCTTGTAACAACTACGTCTAGACGTAATTACCGGTATAAGAAATGAAAATGTTCCGAAATATGAAACCGAAAACATTATTTCTCAAACAAGCAGTATTGGAACATTAACAAATTAAATAAAAATGTAATATAAACAAGATTTTTATGAAGAAAATTGATTAATAAATTTTTACAAAGAAAACATGCTTTTTAAGAGTGTTACGGTTGAAGAAAGTGAATTTTTTGTTTCTAACAAGAAGAACTAATGTGAACGTAGAGCTTGCCAGCATTAAAATATTTGAGAGTAAAATGGTCAAAAGGCGATGTATTGACGTCACTGCAACCGGTTTCTTTATATGGTTCCATCTATCCCAGCAGAAATGGCAGCCCAACCTGCTGAGAGTGTCGCACACAGGATGAACTCAGTAGCTTCATCAACGCTCAAATATTTCAGAGACGTTGATGTTACGATGACTTCATCAAAGATCTAAACAGAACAGACCAGGTCATTATATTTCGATACGTACTTGACACAGTCTGTGGCTTAGGGTATAGTGACTCGGTCTATTAACCCCGATGTTCTTGGATCGAATCACGCTGCGGACAGTTTGGTTGCAAATTGTTTCGCGTGGATTTTCACAAAGGACGATGGCACCACCCGTTCAGAAAGCAGTGGCAAACTACTGTACGTAATAATGCCTAGAAAATCACAAACAGTGTTAAAAGCTTGGTTGATTCGAAAAGTCCTGTAAATGATATGAAATTAACTTTACCAGACACTTAAAAACACTTATATAGACTAGGAATAAGTCAAACAGCTCTAGGCCAGTATCAACAGGCGAAACCGACACTGGAGCATGTCCTGCAAGACTGTCATCTCCTGTGTGAGCTGAGAAGAAACATGTGACCACAACCAGTAAATCTAAAAACTAAGCTTTGAGAAAACCTGACAGACCTGAAGCTGACTGCCCTGTTTGTGGTCCACCGTAAACTAAGCGCATGACCATATATCGCTGAAGAAGGAAACCTGACAGACCTGAAGCTGACTGCCCTGTTTGTGGTCCACAGTAAACTAAGCGCATGACCAGAGATCGCTGAAGACGGAAACCTGACAGACCTGAAGCTGACTGACTAGCTTGTGGTCCACAGTAAACTAAGCGCATGACCAGAGAACGTTGAAGAAGACGAAATAGATGTCCCGTTGTTAAAATACTACGAGTTACTGACTTGTGCAAGATGTACGATAACCGATTAAAAATCTTTGATGCAGTTGAGCAACAGTTGCAACGGTTTTTTTTTAAATCCCATTTTGTTATGGATATCGATATCGTTTCTTTGTAGATGCCCATTTATTTTATGTAGTTTCAGTATCACACCTCTCATAAATAATATGAATCTCTCTCTCTTTAGCCTGTTACTCCCTTGGCGTTTAGGGCAGCGACAAACGCACACCATTCTTCCCTGTTCATGGCCTTCCTCTGTATTGTGTTCCAGCTATGATTCATTTCCTTCAGTTCTTGCTCTATCTCTCTCTCTCTCTCTTGCGTTCCCTGCCTAGCCTGATGGACCAACTTCTATCATGAATTTAACTGTTGTTTTTGGGACTCCGTTCCTCCGTACAGCTTTTCGCGAAGCTCTGGTGTTTTGGCCAGTACTCTTCTCGTATACCTGCTAAACGTGGACAGTCTTGCAAGACGTGTTCTGCCGTCATGTCTGCCATATTGCATGGGCACAGGCTAGTTGTGCCAATTTTAAATTTATGGAACATGTGGGCTCTGAGCTTGTTGTGGCTGGTACGGAGGCGAAATATGGTAACTTGTTCACTGCGCGAGAGACCATAGTAACCGTCACTGTCTGTGTACTGCGGGTGGTCTTTTGCCCACTTGCTTCGATAGTGCGAACCGATGGTTGTTTTGACTTCCTCACAGCTGATCTCGAGATCAGTCTGGGGTAGTCGCCCGCCCTCTTTGGCTAGCTTGTCGGCCGCTTCGTTTTCCCTAATGTTGCAGTGTGACGGTATCCACTGGATGACAGTGCGTTTGAGTGAACTCGTTAGTTCAGCGAGGGACGTTTTGAGCTCATTCATCTCAGTTTTGCCAACGCATTTGAGTGCCGTGATGACCGATAGAGCATCGGTGAATATCACGACCTTGTTGCGTGTAGTGTTTCTTCTCTCCAAGATCATTTCGGCCGCCTTTTGATTGCCTCTGCCTCAGCTCGGTAGTTATTCGAGTATTTGCCAGTTGCAATCGCTTTCTTGACCGTGACTTTCTTGGAGATTTTAAGCACTATTCCTCCTCCGCCATCGCTTATTGCGTTATTTGCCGATCCGTCCGTGAGACGTGCGTCCACTCATTTTCAGGGTACTCTGATTCTATGTACTCTTCTGCTGCAGTTTTTCTGTCGAGGTTCGTTTGGTCCCTTTTGCACATTATGCCTGGGATTGATTTCCTTAGTTCTGGCATTTTTGTTTTCCATGGCGGGCACTTGTCGATTGCCGGGATTAGTTTAGCTGTGCATTTGGACAAGACTGGGTGGTCTGTGGTCAGTGCGTTAGAGATTCTAACGAAGTTAGATCTCTGTATTCTCCACTTTCCGGATTGAAACATTCTTTCATGCATTGGATGCGATTCGAGCCGTTTGAGTTTTTCCGCAAGTACTACTACTTTCTTGTCCCTTCGGTCAGTCATTGGTTGGATGCCTGTGATGGTCTCCATCGCCTTGATGGGCGTGGACTTATGGCTCCAGTGATAATGCGTAGGGCCCGGTTTTGACTGCTGCTCACTTTTGCTAATTGCTTGTTCGATGCATTGCTCCACGCTGCCATACCGTACTCTAGGACCGGTCGCACTCTACCAGAGTAAAGTGTCTTGAGAATTCTGCTCCAGGTCGTCTTGGGTCTTCCACGCTTTCTCCTACCCTCTGGAGTCCATCTCAGTGCAGTTTTTGTGGTCGAAGCTAGTCTCCATGCGCATCACATGTCCAATCCATCTCCAGCGTCGTCTTGGATGATAGTGCCCATATTTTATTGTTGGCATCGTGCAAGCAATTCTTGTATGTTTGTTGTTGTTTCCGTAACTTTAATTTTTTTAAAGGATGGGATCGTTAGTCCCAAGCCCAACCCCCAACCTGGAGGACCAGTAGACCATGTTTCGTCTGTCCCCTCTTCAGTGACCTTTCCGGCTTAGGTAACCCTTCCGGGAACATAAGTTCCCGCCGTCCTAGCTCACTGTATCATTGGAGTACGCAAGCCTCCCCACCACTACAAGGTAATGGCCTCATGGGGAGGAAATAATATGAATACATGAACAATACGGTTCACATTTCTAGTGGAAAATGTTAAACAAGAAAAAAGTACAGTTTGACAATAGTCAAGAAAAATCATGCAAGTAATATTTTGTTTTAATAATTGTTTTCTTTCTTTTGAGTACATGTAATATATATGTATTGAATTGATTATTATTTCGTTCAGTTTTACCGCAGCCCTCTATCCCAGATATTTTGAGGCTGATTGAATCTGTTACTTTGAATCTGGTTATCTTCAGTTCCAGAGTTCCTGCAAGTTTTTGTCTTGAAATAGATTTCTTAAGTTCTGAAACTATGTGAAACTACACAGATAATTGCTGTGTTTTGTAACACATCTAACATGTCTAAGCAGTTTTTTGTGTGTGTCAATGAAGAGAAACTAAAACAATATAATGATCAAGACTCATTGGCAACAGGGGGAGGGCTCACCAAATGCGCAATTGATCAAATTCAGGCGTTGGAGATCATCTTGGCAACATATTTTCGGTGTGCACACTGTACGTGCTGGTCTACAGAAAACACTGGTCCTTTACTTATTAATCTAAATTACAAGTATGTCTCAAGTCGGAGCAAGACTTGTCAGACTGATGAGGCACCCGAGTGGTTACCGGCCCCAAATAGGGGTGTAAAGAATAGAACCACTGTTACCTGCCACGCATGTCGTAAGAGGCGCCTAAGGATGTTGGGCGTGGGGCTAGCTACCCTACACCATAACAAACACTAGATGGCTACAGAACGGAGAGCGAACCGAGTAAACGCTGGCTGAAACTGGACACATCGCTAAAGGATAAGCAGCAGAGCTCCAAATGGTGCTGAAGATGTGATGTAAAACACACCAATGCTAAGGTTGCATGAATCAGATTTCCACATGAATAGATTTATGGCGAAGTCTGGTACATCGGTCTGGGTGGTGATCGCGAGAGAGAGAGAGACTGACGAGGGGCACTGGTGATAAAGAAAGTAAACCTTCACGTAAAAATCACAGGATCTCACTCTGCTTCCTATATCTTTCACTCAAACCTACACGCCTATAATCTCACTCTGATATATATATATATGAGAGCCGTGGTAGCGTAGATGTTAGTGAACTCGCTTCTCAAGGCTGGTGGTCTGGGTTCAACTCCCACAGTGCGCGTGGAATTTTTCCCGACCGTGACGGCTCTCAGGTCGACCCAGCCTCAACTGGGTACCAGACATGCTCTGGGAAGTAAAGGCGGCTGGTGTGATGCTAACCACATCACCCATCGTGTGCCGACGGTCAATGAAAAATACAGGACTAACACTGTATTGCCCTATATACCACGAGGTATGAAAGGGTTCCTTTACTTTTATATATATATATATACACTTTTGATAACTTTTCACTCAACCTTCATGCCTACAATCTCATTCTGATATATATATATATATATATAGTCTTGATAACTTTTCACTCAACCTTCATGCCTACAATCAAGGTTCAGCTCTTGACAGCAATCTAAGCAGCATTATCCCCCAACAGCAAACATTGCAGTGAAGTTGTGCAGTGAAGAGACATCACAACCGTCACAATATTTCACACTTGCAAACATACCAGAACAGGCAGATACGTCAAAACGTCTTTATCAGAAGCAGCATAATCTCAGCTTATAAACAACGAAGATTTTTTAGACACCTCGTGGATATGCCCATTGTCAACATCATGTGCCATCCCGGACTGTTTATGATGATTCCATCTCGTCATAAATTTCCCCAAATGTTCCTTTGATATGATAAACGTGATCTCTTATAACTTCGTTTTTTTTACTCTCTTTCTTTCTCTCTCTCTCTCTCTCTCTCTCTCTCTCTCTATCTCTATGACATGAGACTCCCTACTATGTGCTTAAGGCAACAACAAATGCATACCATTCTTCTCTGCTATTGGCCGTTCTCCGTATTGTGTTTCATCTGTGATTTATTTATTTCACTTCCTGTTCTACTGTTCTCCTCCAGGTCGTTCTGGGTCTTAAATCTTTTCGTTTACCCACTGGTGTTCATCTCAGTGTAGTTTTTATGCGAATTACGTGCCCGATCCATCTTCAGCGTCTCTTTTTGATGATGATGTTGATTTTCTCTTGCTGATGCAGCGAAAATGTCATTCCTGCTTTTAAAAATCCTTTATTAAAAAACGTAATTTTTGACATAGGGCAGAACAGACTGAACAAACACCTACACCGGCTTGGATTGTCTCCATTCTCTCTGTGTCCCTGTGGCACCGGTGATCAAACCACAGAATATGCCCTGCAAGACTGTACCCTGTATGTTCTCCCTAGAAAAGGATACTGGATCTACAACACTATATTCAAAGCTATACGGCATCAGAGATGTGATCCAGACAACAGTCGACTTCACCAAAAGAACGCATCTAACGATATAATCAACAAAATAGCGATAACAAAAAGAAGAAAATCTTAAGATGATAAAATATTCTGCTTCTCTTTTAAATGTTTAATGTTGTATACATTTTGTGTACGTTCCTCTCATGGCAAAAATTGAGTGTTCTATTTGCTCTTGTGTTGCTGGGGCTTACAAGAGAAGCAAAGAATAAATAAAGTGGCTGATCAATACCTGATAATATTAATCTCGCCGTAATAAGCCTTTCATATAAATATATGAAATCACATTCTGATTTTCAATCTTTATAAAATTCATATAATGCACTTATACAGCACATTTACATCTACAGTACATATAGCATATTCATATATATATATAACATATAATATATTCACAGCCTGAATACCTCACTCTGAAAATGATATATCACCTTACAATATAAAATGATAAATTATAACCACTTGATTATACTTACCTACTCAGAATTAAAACCTTGGATTCTCCGAAAGGAGTTAATTCATATTTTTCATGTTTGTTGGCCTACACGCTCTGATATAACCAATAAAAGGTTCGCCTTAGGTTGAAAGGGCCGTGCCTTGGCTTAAAGAGGCTTTAATCCCCTACTAAACAAACAAACAAACCACTTGATTATATAAACAAAATCTTCACTATTCAAGTCCTACTGCATATCTAATACAATTTCACCACATGACTCTGTATTCTATATGTCAGTCTGAAGTCCTTGGAATGCCTCCGTCTCCTTTAAATTGTTATAGTTTTCTGGTAACGGCTGTTCGATCGTGTTTCATAGGTCAGTACTGGCGATTTCAGATACTTTTGGAAAGTGTATATTTCTGTCTGGTGATTGTTTGCTTTTTATATCATATGACAATATATGTAGAATGAGACTTGGATAGTTTGGTCACTATTCTGCTACTGGCGATTTCGAAGACTTGTCTATAGGTCTGATCGTGGCTACTCTGTGATGGATCTATTGGAATCTGCCGTCCACTTTACACTGTCTAGTCATACTCATATATCGAACTCAGCGTTGGTCTTTCAATGCAGCACACGAGGCATTCCGTCTGCCCTTCAGAGTTCTGCAAGTCTCTTTCAGTGTTGAATTTATGTCTCCATTTATTTATATGCAATCAAACCCCATCTGTGTCTTGACCCAATATTCCAATAGGTTACCTTTAATTTTAATTCTAGTCTTACTAAACTCTAGGTCAATGTTAAATAATATTTCTCCATATAGGTTACCTTTAATTTTAATTCTAGTCTTACTAAACTCTAGGTCAATGTTAAATAATATTTCTCCATATAGGTTACCTTTAATTTTAATTCTAGTCTTACTAAACTCTAGGTCAATGTTAAATAAACCATGTCATCCTAGTTATCTATCGGAAATCCCTGTATTATTTTCGTAATGGCTTTGTCTGCTTAATTTACTTTGGAAAACCCAGCCATTGCATTCCTGAACAGTTACGTGGAGTGTGATGCACTACTACTTAATTAGACTGAACTCTTGACTCGTCGTCCTTGACCAGAAGGAAATGAGGAGTTTGTGTATGTGTGATAATAACACTGTTAGAGTAACACTGCGACCCACATGGCATGTCGTAAGAGGCGACAGAGGTAGCGACCAAGGGAAAACTACCCTAGTAAATAAAAGGCGTAGCAGAAATCGGATATGATTTCCTACTTGTAGGCGCATAACTAGGTGGTGTCTGTGGCTTAGAGGTTAGTGACTCGGTCAATTAACCCCGACGTTCTGAGTTTGAATCACACTGGAGACAGTTTGGTTGCAAATTGTTTGCGTGGATTTTTACAAAGGACGATGGCATCACCCGTTCAGAAAGCAATGGCAAACTACTGAATGTAATAATGCCTAGAAAAATCACAGTGTTAAAAAGCTGGGGTTGATTCGCAAAGTCCTGTAAAGGATATGCAATTAACTTTAACTATGTGCATAACTGACACAACGTACAATCGATCTTAGGCTCAGATCACATACACATCACAAAGTGGTTTATCAAAAGCGGTTGATATTGACTGCTCAAAGAAGAAGAAGAAGAGTGATTTAAATGTTATACAAAGTAACCAGCAAAGTTGTACTTGCAGACAGATATGAACAACTTGTAGCGGTGCTCAAACAACATATATTTGCTTAGTTTGGATATATAATGAGGCACGATTCATTTTCAAATATTGTTCTACAGTTGATAATTGAAGGTGGAACGAGAAGAATGGGGCAGGAAAAAATTGCTGGAGTGACAGCATCAAGAGCTGGACCAGGCACGACGTCACACTTGTTCGAAATGTTGAAGGAGCTACGATGGGCTTTTGGTGTTGATTTCTCGACCGTGACGAGCCTACAGTCCTAGTGGGTCTTATTATATTATTATTATGGTTGTCTATTATCTATTGTCTATTCCCAGGTGGAAGATGTAGTTGACTGTCCACTCTTGACGTTAAGCGTAGGGATGGGAGCTTTAATTTGCGTTCTAGGCCAGAAGAGTCGCCCTTGTTGTGTTATATCCGTGTTTATGTAGTGTGGTCATGATATTGTCTATCCATCTTTTTCTTAGTCTTCCCTTAGCTCTAGTACCCGATCTATTTTTATTGTTGTTATTATATATTATTATTATTATTATTACTATAAAAGTTGTAGAATATATTATTTGAAAATTAATAGCCTTGAGTGGAAATACTACACATGCTAGACAGTTCATATTAACAAGAGAAACAAAAATTGTCTGCAATGAACAATGGACAAACAATTCAATGAAGATGTTAAACAAAAGAAGAAAGAAATATAAAAACATTGTTTTAAATGGTGAGCAAGTATATGATCGTGTCAACAGATATAAATTATGAGAATGCAAGCAATAAACAAGAATGTAACAGACTTGTAGATAACGAGAGATTACTTTCAGAAAATAATCCAAACCTCTTTAGGATATATAGAACGACAGAATGATGTGGAAAAATAAACAGTTGGAAGACGCAGCAGAGATTTATCAGAAATATTTATTTGTAGAGTATACAATGAATATACTCAGTGCTTATATAAATACTTTGGTAAGATTTTCTCTCCATTATGATTCACGCTTATATAAAAAAATACAGAGATTAATGTTTCGTGTGAACAGAAATAAAAGAAATAGATGAGTGTTGCAGAAATAGGGAATGCAGCGAGGAAGTCAGAAGATAATAATTAGGAAAGTTAATTCAGTTATTAGTTATAGGAGGATTATCATCGTATCACTTCGGGTATTCCATGGGCAGTTCGATCTCCACCTCAACAATTCCAGTAGCGTACAACGGCCCAATACGCCAGTTCCTTGTTGATTAATTCATCTTTTTTACATATTTGGTATGTCGTTCTTTTCGGGCTGAATCAATACCGATATCTATCTCTCTCAATCTGGTCAGCGATTCTGATTCACAACTATGAAACTTCTCTGTTCGGAAAGTCTCTTTCGATGAGGAAAATTAATTGTTTTGAAGATTTGAAAATGAGCAGCAATTAAACGCACTAATATACGGACATTATTTAGACCAAAATTACGAGAGTTTACAATATTCTTTCTTTTTTAAAATTCTAATCCTGTTTTGCCTCACATCGTCAGGATTAGAAAAGATTTCTAGAATGGGTTTTTATGTGCGCTTCTTTAATAGTGTTTTTCACTGCCTCTGTTATTTCTGAGTGCAACTTTCTGCGTGGACCGCCTTTTGCTTTGTATCCACTGCATCGGAGTAACGTTGCAAGAGCGTGCAACCTGAAAATATAATCATCAAGAGGAAGGGCAGACCAAGAAAAGATGGATTGATGGAGTTACAGACATCTTAAAACTTCACAATACCACATCATATCAAACGACCGAACGTGCACTTTCTCGGAAACCGAACCTCAGTTAAACCTGCTACGCCTAACGTCAAAAAGCAGAGAAGGACAATCGAAAGAAAGAAAGAAGAATGTGTTAAATGAAAAGCTATGTCATACTGACATATATTCTATGATATATGTATATATTATTGTTTTCTTTAGCAAAACAAAAAATGAACCCCAGTCATTTCAAGTGATCTTACCTCAGGCGACATATGGTTAATATTTGTTTAATCGACAAGTATTCGCCATATATTCAACACTGACTAAGTCATGTATCATAAATCAAATAACAGTTAAACGTACCCTATATGTCTCCATCTTCTTCTTCTTTCATCGTTCATTGTTAAACGTCATTTTGAATATGTTCAAAGAAAGCAGTGGTCGGTCTCTGGGAAATTGTTAAAGAGTTTGTCTCCTTCAAAGATATTGGTAACAGTTATAACAGTCGTCTCTGCTTCTCAACAAACTGACACCATTGTGAAAAGAGTTCATGTGTTCTTTTGTTGGTGTCTTTAACGAGTTGCGGTGGTGGATTAATAAGTACACTTGTTTCTTATATAATTGGCCTTAGTTCGATCCTCATTGGGTGTTGGATTTCTTGAAACTGCGGCTCCCGCGTAGACCACGCCTCAGCCACTAGAAAAGCCGTGAGAAGTGGGCCGGCATGATGTTGACCACATCATCTATCGTGTGCACTTGGTCACTGAGAAATATTGGCCTAGTCACCGTATTCTTCCTATACCATATGGTATGAAAAAGGGTTCTTTAATTATTTTAATTCATTGCCATATTTATTAAAAGTGCCTTTGTTTAAAAATTTGTAAAGAAATTGCTTCTAACATTATGATAGTTTTATCATTGCCAATTTTGTAACAAACATATTTTTATAGATTTGTGTTGTTAGTCGAAACTAAGCTAGAAGAAACTGTTAAGAGCAAGCATGCAACGCTAGATGTAAGCGGGAAACATCAAGATAAATAAATGTAAGTCTCATATATCTGTTTCTTTGCGTTAGGTTTCAAACGCTCTGCCTACATTATGAGATGGGTTGCCTCTATGAAGCTGGCCATACTATACTGGCCATTTAGGTGCTCACGATGTCCAGGTCACAGCCATCCGATCATGTTCCTCGGATGATCGCAGTCGATTTGCTCTGGAGAATCGGTTGATTTCTTTGTATGGTACCCTTGCGACCACGCGGGCTCAACGTATTACATTCTTATGCTTCTTAGTACTTTCTCTTCCCATGCTTTGTAATCTATATGGGTATATGTTGCATGTATTCATGTTATATTCCATTCTTATGCTTCTTAGTACTTTCTCTTCCCATGCTTTGTAATCTATATGGGTATATGTTGCATGTATTCAAGTTATATATTTACTAGATGTTTCATTGTTTCTTTTCCTTTCTATTTCTAGTTTTTATGTGTGTTTTTGTGTTACATTTATTTCGTTATTCGTTTTTATTCCAGATTTTCCTTAGATACGTTTGTATTTGGTCGTCCATTTGTGTTTCATTTTAATTTGTCACTCCTGTTTGTTCGTTTGCTTGATAAAGGCCTTGTTGGTCGAAACGTTACTGTATTTTGTCATTGTTTTTGTAATTTGTAAAACTACAGTACTTTGTAATTACGTGTTTTGCCAATCAAATAGTTTTACTGCAGTTCCATATATATATACTCTATGAAGCTGCACGTCAACTGGTTCCCTGTAGGTTCCCCACAACTTACTCTGTAAACTTCGTTCGTGAGGCCATGTTTCGTTATATTGCTGTAGGTGTGATGGGCAAAACTGCAGGGTGGGCTCAGGAGTCTGTATTGCAAGAAGGGGATTTAGAAAAGGATATCATCGAAAAAAATCAAGAAGGCAAGACAAACTTTTGCGGTGCTCAACAAAATTTGGAAAACAGAAAGACTAAATCTTAGGACAAAACTTAAAATATATAGAAGTAATGTACTGGGAGTGCTATTATACAGTAGTGAATGCTGGGAAATGACCCAACACATAATACACAAGCTGGAGACATTTCAGAATAAATGTTCAAGAAGTATCCTGCAAATTTCTGGCCAAATAGCAAAGCAAATGAGGAACTTTTGAAACGAACAGACTGTGCATCCTTGGAGACCATCATTAAGAGACGAAGATGGAGGTGGTTTAGACATGTATGTCGTATGCCAGTGTGGGCATTGGCTAGGACAACTCTCAGATGGACAGCGGATGGGAAGAGAAGACCTAGACGTCCAAAGGAAACATGGAGAAGATCGGTGGAGAGAGAGTTGAAGGAGTGTAGGAGATGATTGGTAGAAAGGCAGCAGAACGGCAACAGTGGAAGTCTCTTGTGGAAGCCTTATGTGTCAATCGGGACACAAAGAGGGTTTGATAGAAACCACAGACGACCATGTAACTTGGGAATGTAAATATAATTTAACTGCAAATTTGACAAAGCCAGTTCTTAAGAACATTAGTAGAATCTCACGACATATTATAACGCAAGTTGTTCCATATAATTGTAATATATTCTTGTTCGTTTGAATGCATGTAAATAACACCGTTATAAAATGTATATAACCGTATCTGACAGTATTATCAGTTCTGCATTCCCAGACATGGAATTATATATGTCATCGTTTTTGTAGACAATAAAAAATATTGTAGTAATAAATAAGGATCCATTTTTACCTAGCTTGGACATGATAAAAGTACTGACATGATCATAATTCTGCAGATATCGGGACGAGGGGAAGGGAGGGAGGGTGGGAGGGGGTGGTGGTCAACCTTTCGTTTGTCCTGCACCTCTAGGAATTGTTTGATTAATGTTTTCACTCCCTATTATAAGGTTAATATAAATTTTTTTAAATTTTTTTTTTCCCTGATCCAGAAGCGCTTGAGCTTTCAGCTCTTTGGCTCGGTGCCATGGACATCGTAACCCTTCGGTTCGGTGCCACGAACACCGTGAATCTAGGGAACCTGTGGCTTTTCTACCATCCCGCGGAATTGAACCCGCACACACAGAGGGCTGGTTAATATTATTCACACCAATGTTCTTATAATGCATGGATTCGTTCCTCGCTGTGACCTCGTGAAATGTCAATTCCCCTCACCCTAAGAGTGAGGGTACTTCAGTTTGGGAACCTCTGTTGCAGATATAATAGAATATGAATATTTTGGTCTCAGTGAATATAAAAAAGTAATAGTATTATTAAATACAACAACTATTACTAACTAAATGTTATAACTTTTTTTTCTTTTCTCAAATCCTGTTTTGCCTCCCAGCGTCATGATAAGAAGAGATTTCTAGAACGAACCCTTGTGTGCGTTTTATAAATAGTGTCTTTCGTCAGCTCTGTTATCTCTGAGGTCCACCTTTTGCGTGACCAGCCTTTTGCTTTGTATCCATTGTATTGGAGCAACATTGCTCTTTGAGGCGCACTGTCTGTTGGTAATCTGCTTATGGTCGAGACCTATAATTTGTTGTTTCTTCTGAAGTTCATACTGATGTTGTACACTTTTCCTGATATCTTTATCGGAAATATAACTAACTGTGAATGTTATAACTAACTGTGAATGTTATAACTAACTGTGAATGTTATAACTAACTGTGAATGTTATAACTAACTGTAATTTATAACTGTTAAATTAATGAATGTTATAACTAACTGTGAATGTTATATCTAACTGTGAATGTTATAACTAACTGTGAATGTTATAATTAACTGTGAATGTTATAATAATGTGAATGATATTGAATGAATGTTATAACTAACTGTGAATGTTATAACTAATTGTGAATGTTATAACTAACTGTGAATGATATTGCTAACTGTGAATGTTATAACTAATTGTGAATGATATTGCTAACTGTGAATAATATTATTAAATAGAAATAAAAAGTGCATATTAACCTTTTGACTTCATAATTTTTTGTTTGCATCCAGACGCATTTATATAACAATATATACTGAATTGTCCAGTATACTTGCTTAGCGTCATCTTGAAATATACTGTGAGACAGTATATCGATTCGGAAGAGCGAAGGGGTTAAAAAGACGCATATAAACTAGAATCCAATGTTCATCACTAACATGTAGATAGTGCCATTATTAAGTAAATGTTGAAGAAGTTCAGAAACTATAAGATCGTCGATTAACACAGTATGAGTACGTCAAAATGTTTTCCTCAAATAACAACATCGATACGAATATTTTAAAGTGGTTTTCAAAATGTGAATATCGTTACGAATATATTAAAGTGGTTTTCAAAATATGAATATCGTTACGAATATATTAAAGTGGTTTTCAAAATGTGAATATCTTTACGAATATATTCAAGTGGTTTTCAAAATATGAATATCGTTACGAATATATTAAAGTGGTTTTCAAAATGTGAATATCTTTACGAATATATTAAAGTGGTTTTCAAAATGTGAATATCTTTACGATATATTAAGAATGTTGTTCAGAAACTATAAATCGTCGATTAACACAGTTGAGTATTCAAAATGTATATCTTTCAAATATAAATGTCAAATACGAATATTTTAAAGTGGTTTTCAAAATGTTAATATCGTTACGAATATATTCAAGTGGTTTTCAAAATATGAATATCATTGAAAATGAAAATGGTGGCATATCCTAAAGGACGTAACCATCAACCACAGTAAACTAGTTGATTTTCTAGGCACCACTTATACGTTCAGTAGTTTGCCATTGCTTTCTGAACGGTGAGGTCTATTTTTAACTTTTTGGGGAATCCACAGAAACAAATTTGCTTCCAAACATGCCCACCGTGGGGTTTGAACCAGGTAGCTTGGGTTCGTGATCGAGCTCACTACCGCTTGAGCTACATACGTTCACTGTCATTATATTTGTGAATATCTTTACGAATATTTTAAAGTGGTTTTCAAAATGTGAATATCTTTACGAATATATTAAAGTGGTTTTCAAAATGTGAATATCTTTACGAATATTTTAAAGTGGTTTTCAAAATGTGAATGTAATTACAAATATATTAAAGTGGTTTTCAAAATGTGAATATCTTTACGAATATTTTAAAGTGGTTTTCAAAATGTGAATGTCATTACGAATATATTAAAGTGGTTTTCAAAATGTGAATGTAATCTTATAATAATTACGTTTTTCCAAATATGAACTTCAGACTATATTAAATTTTAAATGTGATTTTTACGAATATTTTAAGTTTTCAAATGTGCAATGTCTCTCAATATTTATACGAGCTTTACTCCAACTTTGAATGTAATTACAAATATATTAAAGTGGTTTTCAAAATGTGAATATCTTTACGAATATATTAAAGTGGTTTTCAAAATGTGAATGTCATTACGAATATTTTAAAGTGGTTTTCAAAATGTGAATGTCATTACGAATATATTAAAGTGGTTTTCAAAATGTGAATGTAATATCTTATAATAATTACTTTTCGTTCGCCCGCTATGACTTCAGACTTAGTCATGTAAACTAATATGACTGATTTTTACGTGAAGACTTGCTTTTCTATCGCAAGTGTCTCTCACTATTTATACGAGCTTTACTCCAACTTTAGATGTATCTTATTATACAATATCCGTCCGTCCGTCCGTTTGTATGTTTGTGTTTTATATGATAATCAACTACCGAAAGCTAAACTCTGGATTCTTGAGATTTGCACAGCTTATTTATGCAGAAATTTGTTGGTCAACGCAACTGTTTGCAACACTTTACGTGCTTTCTGTAGCAACTGTTTGCAACACTTTACATGGTTTCTGTAGCAACTGTTTGCAACACTTTACTGGTTTCTGAGCAACTGTTTGACACTTACGTGGTTTCTGTAGCAACTGTTTGCAACACTTTACGTGGTTTCTGTAGCAACTGTTTGCAACACTTTACGTGGTTTCTGTAGCAATGTTGAACATTACATGGTTTCGTAGCAACTGTGCAACACTTTACGTGGTTTCTGTAGCAACTGTTCAACATTACGGTTTCGTAGACTGTTTGAACACTTTCGTGGTTTCTGTAGAAATCGGTTAATTAGTTGATTTAAAAATGTATCATTACGGGTTCACTTCTGAAGTCGGAGAAGACTCGCCTGAATGGCGATGGACACTGATAAGGAAAGCAAGACTTCACGAAAAAATCAGTCACAAGCGGCATACTAATTGCCATGACCGCGTCTGAATTTATAGCGGGTGAACAAGAAGAAGAAGAAGAAGATATTGGTTCAAACAGTTAATTATACTAGGTCTTTATCATACACATACAACTTAACCGCACCATTTGTGAACGGTGGACATCAATTAAAAAATGGGATCACATTTTGTTTGCTTATCAAAATACAATACACATTTAGATGGTATCCTCCATGTATAGTAAGTTTTCATCTCTTTCCTGAACTCTTTCTGTGGCGCTTTTATTTACTAGGGTCATCATCATCAAGGTGCGTATCCTTTATAGGACGTTGCTCTCTTTGCAGCACATTTGAAATTCACTCTTTCTCTTGCCAGTTCACCCACTTCGTCGATGGTCATGTTCATGGTTTCTTTAATATCTTGTAGCCATCTTCTTCTTGGTCTGCCTCTGCGTCCTGGGACCCTGCCCTCTAGTATTGCTCTTTCCAGGCCATCGTGACGCTTGATGTGACCAAAGTATCTAATTTTTCTGTATAGTATATTGTTTATCAGCCAATTCTCTTTAACATTTAGTTCTTTCAGGACATCAGTGTTCTTTCTCTTTTCTGTCCATGGTATTCGTAGAATCTTTCTGTAGCATTTAGTTTCGAAGGACTGGATTTTCGTTCTTAATTTTTGCTTAATTTACTAGGTTGCTTCCTAAACCCCTATCTCAGTCGTCTCTTACGACATGCCTTACCGTAGGTCCCAGTGTTACTATTATTTGCTCCCCTTGCGAGCCCTGACAGCACACTGTGGTGAAAGCGACGTTCCGCAAGGAACATGCTACTACTCGACGTATATACACACATATAACATGCTACTACTTGATCTGTATAGATATATATATATTTATTTATACGTATATACACACATATATACACATGCACCTACAAGTACATTTACGATAAGAAAATAATTTCGTTCGTCCGTGAACGTCTGTAACTGAGACCCTAAGATTTGAATCAGCACCTTCAAATCAACAGCTCTAATATCTAACACCGTGCAGACTTGTGCAAACAGGACCAGAAAGAAATGTAACAGTAAACCTGACGCCCAGAGATGTGACAAGTGAAACACTTAATTTGTAAATAAAGCGACATGTGCCTGCATCAACGAGACAGTGATCGCCAGGCAAAGGGGGAAATAAATGCACAAACAATAGAGGGAAATAATGGTGCAGTTTATAAACAAGATACTAGCTTGAACTGTTAAGAGAGACATTTTGATTATCACTACTGGGTTGGGTTTTTTTTTGTTGACTGCGAGGGAGGGATCTCACATTGGCATCTAAAGTGCATGTTTTTCTAGATTCCTTCTGATTCTTTATCCCGCTTGAACGCATTCTTTCGAAATATCTGTCTCGGCGGGAAGATATTTGCTAGCAGTTACAAATGTCATATCTTACATATAGTATACACTAGCTATGGGGAACTCTCGAGGAACTCCAACTGACATGCAGCTTCAAAGAGGTAACCCATCTCATGGTTTAGACGAGCATACGAAACCGAACGCAAAAAAGAAGAAGAAGTATACACTACCTATGTAACCTTAATGGTGGCACTCATGACGTACTTACTCCTCTATGCTCCTCGTGGAGCATAGGACATCAACAGATGTTCGCCACTTCTCCCGGTCACTGACTGTTTTTTTTATGGTCTCCCAGGATAGTCGAGCACATTTCAGTTCCTAAAGACCTCATCTCCAGGTCTGTTTAGAATTTCCCCTTTTCTGTTTTACCTTTTCCGGGTTCCACTCAAGCGCTTGTCTAGTGACACTCGACTGTGTCTTCCGTAGGGTACACCCAACCCATCGCCATTTTCTCCTCTTAACCTGTTCTGGTTTTATTCACAGGTCTGAGTATGCAACTTTATCATACCATCTCAGTCTGAGAATACGCCGGAGACATCCGTTGACAAAGGTCTGAATTTGATTTGTATTTAACTTGGTGACTCACCACGTTTCCAAGCCAAACAGCAATCAGAGATTTCATATTTGAGCTGAATATACTAGCATACATAGTAGTTGAGAATTCATCGGCTGGTTTTTTTTTTTTGGTGTTTAGAATAAGCAAATATGAATTATCTTCTGAAAATGCAAATCGTGGCATATCCTAAAGGACGTAGCCATCAACCACAGTAAACTAGTCATTGATTTTCTAGGCACCACTTATACGTTCAGTAGTTTGCCATTGCTTTCTGAACGGTGAGGTCTATTTTACCTTTTGTAAAAATCCCACGGAAACGAATTTGCTTCCAAACTAGCCCACCGTGGGGTTTGAACCAGGTACGCTTGTGTTCGTGATCGAGCTCACTACCGCTTGAACTACAGACGCTCACGGAATTATCTTCTAGACGTTTGTTAAAGGGGTTTTAAAGTTGAAGGATTGATTTAATTCCCCCGGGTTTGACCCAATATGACTCAGTTCTTCTCTGCAGATATGGCACGTCCCAGGCCGAAAGTATTGCACGAAGAACAAACTTCGAAGCTCCGGAATCAATTCTATAGGTCTATTGAGAAAAATGCACTCGTGAACAGAACGACGCGGTTCGGATTCGAATCAACGATCTTCGGGTCGCAAGGCAAGGGTTTAATCACAGAGGTCCCACCCTTCTAGACGTAATCTTGAATAGTAGTTAAAAAGTATGGACACACTCAGCCATGTCCTACTTTAAATAAGATCTACCAAATGAGACGGGTACATCTCAGTCACGTCATACCTGACTTATATCGTGTAGTAAACTATTCGCATTGCAAACTATTGGCAAAGCAAACAATTGTATCCAACTGAATTTGTGATCTGAATTATTGACGTAGTGAAAAAGTTCAGTTTTACTGTAAATTTCATTGAAAATTAAATAATAATAATAATAATAATTCCTCTCGTACCGTTATACTTTGCATAGGGCCTGCAAGTAATTTCTCTATACCGCTCTATCCTGGGCAACTCGCTAAATCTCCTCCATGGAACTGAGACCGATATTTCCTGCCTCTCTCAGAAAAGTTCATTTCAGGGTCTCCTTGGGTCGTCCCCTCTTTCTTGAACATTTTGCATCCCACTTCAATACCTGCTTTGATATTCGTTGATCATTTCTCCTCAAGGTGTGTCCAACATATCTCCATCTTCTCTTTCTTATAACAGTTGTCACTAGTGGTTGACCAGACATGTCTCTGATTTCATCACTTCTCCTGAATTCGTTCCATTTTATATTCATTATTTTTCGCAGACAATTTTTCATTGAAAATTGCCCTTTATAATACAACAAACATACCCAGATGTAAATCCAGAAATGTGTATAACTATATTCAGAATGTACACACTCAACAAATCTTTATAGTAAACAATGATTTAACTTTGACATCGAATGATAGAAGAAAACTACTTGTTACAGAAAAGAAGTGTCTGTGCAGAATGCTGGGAGTATCAAGAAGAGACCGTTTTCGTAATGAAGACATGAGAGGAAAATAGGTACAACATCAGTACTGAACTTCATCAAGAAACAACAAATTAAATGATTCAGCCACATAAGCAGATTAACAACAGACAGTGCACATCAAAGAGCAATGTTACTCCGATATAGTGGATACAACGCAAAAGGCCGTCCACGCAATAGGTGAATTTCATCAGAGATAACAGAGGCGACGAAAGACACTGTTTATGAAGCGTACACAAACGCCTGTTCTAGATATCTCTTCTTATCCTGAAGTTGTGATACAAAATAGGATTAGAGACAAGAAGAGGAAAAATGGTTGAATTTTCTGTGTGCTCAGTGGATAAACTTTGCTAAATTAATTTTTTATGAATATGATTTATTTACGGACATGTCGTTATGACCTTGTCTGTAATTATTTCAGAACACGTTTATCAGTCAAAGCAACGCCCTGGAAACAATGTTTATTTAGGAATAACTCTCAACGCAGTCACCACATATCTCATCAGTGCAATATATTTCTGCAAACTGCATGTAAGAGAGTGTATAAACAATTTTTTGGGATGTTTGCATGCTAGAAATTGTGTTTCCAGCTCTACTGATATAATCTTCTAGATATCGGTATATGCTACACATGTTTAGAAGTGTGTAAAACTTGAATGAAAACTTCAAAGCGTCACGGTCAAGTAGTTGTATGTAGTCTGTAAACATTGTATCTATATCAATGATCATAGGCGTCTATATGTTAAAGCAACCTTGAAAATGACTATTTGATAAAACAGTTTTATGTGAATATGGTCTTCTCTATTTCCGAGTAGTAAACTACCATAGTGACTCGGTCTATTAACCCCGACGTTCTGAGTTGGAATCATTCTGCGGACAATTTGGTGGCAAATTGTTTCGCGTGAATGTTTACGAAAGGACGATGGCACCACCCGTTCATAAAGCAATGGCAAACTATTGAACGTAATAATGTCTAGAAAACTCACAAGCAGCGTTAAAAAGCTATGGTTGATTTGCAAAGTCCTGTAAAGGATATGCAATTAACTTTTTTTTTAAACTACATATCGACAACTTTGAATACCTTTGGGCATTGCTGACAAATGACGGGTATGTTATATAAGAAAATAAATGAAGGCTGAGCATTGCTTTGCAAAACCTAAAAGAACTAACTAACCTATGGAGGGGAACTGACATAAGAACAAAAATCAAGTGTTTAAGAACCTGCGTTTCTCCCTTGGCAACATATAGTTGTGAGACATGGAACATTGACAAAGCGGCAGAGAAGATCATTAATGCCTTTGAATACAAATGCTACAGAATAGTACTTAGACTATCATGGACAGAGAAAAAAACAAATGCTTCCATTCTGTAACAGCTTGATATTGGAGAGAGTTGGTAATTAAAAAGCATACAATCAAGTAAAATTAAATATTTCGGACACATCAAACGACATGAGTGCCTAGAGAAGACAATTTTGGAGGGAATGGTGCCTGGAAGAAGTATGAGAGGAAGACCTAGAAGACGATGGTTACAAGATGTTATTGAAGATCTGAGAATGACTGCTGCTGATGTCGCCCAACTTGCACATTACAGAGAGTTATTCAGGATTGCTGTCATGGGAGCTAAGTTCCGGAAGGGATAAGCTACTTGATGAGGAAATTACCTTGCTTGAATAACATTGAGAAACAAAGAAGGAAGTGCTTTGGCCACTTAACAAGAATGCATTCAAACTCCACAGTATACAGGGTCTTCTATAACTGAAGATCAGGAAAGAAGGCGAGAGGAAGACCACGAAAAATATGTTTAGGTGGCATAGCAGAATCCTGTCAAAGAGCAAAAATAATCACACAAGCCACCAGAACAGCGCAAGACAAAAACAGAAAACCAGGAAACTGAGCACAAACCCGGTAGCAGTGTGACGACAAAAGAAAAAGGAGAAATTACCAACTAAAATATTTTTTATTCCTTTTCCCACCCCCTGGAAAAAATGTATGTGGACGCCTATGTCAATGATCTGTATCCAATATCAATGATCTGTCCACCTGCACTAGAGCATTGCATGCATTTTACTGGATTTACCTCCTTAATTTATTATAAACAAATCTAGCACAGTGGACCAGAGATTCCTCTGTACTTTTTATTCATAGCAACCTCTCTAAAACCACAGTCCTGCACACATTTGATGAAATGTATCTGAACTGTGGAGGCTGGTTGGGTGCGCAGGCAATGGACTGGATCACTACAAGCGTCAACAATTTGCAGAATTATGCTCATCTTTATTAGAAATTCGTTTAATTACTAAGATCTTTGTGATACTCTTTTCCTCATTTTGTCTTTCAGTTCTTTTATCTGTCACTTGCGCTTTTACTCCAGTTACAAGGTTAATCCTTCTACTTGAAATTAACTAGAAAATACTCCAGTTACAAGGTATATCCTTCTGCTTTAAATTTACTAGAAAATACTCCAGTTACAAGTAAAGTATATCCTTCTACCTGAAATTTACTAGAAAATACTCCAGTTGCAAGGTATATTCTTCTACTAGACATTAACTAGAAAATACTCTAGTTACAAGGTATATTCTTCTACTTTTCTACTTGAAATTTACTAGAAAATACTCTAGTTACTAGAGACAAAATGTTCTGACATTACTTAGATTAAGATAGACTTAACTACCTTCATTTTCTACCTCATTAATTACTGATCCACCTGTGTATACGTGAGTCCAGATGTTGGTAGGATAGTATTTCACTATATATTTCAGCATTATGCTCTTTTTTCTGGCTCCGTTTGACTGATCTTTCTCTCAATATCAGGAATGCTCTCTGTCATGTCAGGAAACGATGATTTTTCCACATTGGAAGTGTGTATGGTGTATGGATGGACTTTGTTGTAGTTGATGTAGTATTGTTGATAACTATTCTTATATTTCTTTATATTGCTTCTATAACATTTCTCCCTTTCAGATGTCTTCTTCCAAATTCATTTATTTTTGCTACCATCAGGTGATCCATCATTTTCTGATCATGTTACTCGTGTTTCTCATTTATATTGCCTCTCATATTCTGCACTGGCATAAAATATGTCATTCATTCCAGTTACTTAATTAGTGATTTCTTTGTTTCTCATTTCCCTCGCGTTATTATTCTCCTTGTTTGTGATTTTACATGTTTCTTTTCTGAAGAAATGATTGACTTCTCTGCTGTTTCCAGTAATGCAATAATATATTTCAAGATTGATCTCATTCGTTCACTGTATAACCTTTTTTAAAACACAATCTACAACACATGAATCACATCATCATCATCATCAGGTGTAGTGTCGGCTGGCGTAGGCGATCATGGATCTCCACAAATCTCTATCTCTGGTGTTTGCGCTCCTCTAAGATGTTGACGCTCTTCCGTGCCATGAAGTCAGGCTATCCACAACTGACCTCTCTCTCTTCTTACTCTTTCTCGTCTCCCCTCGATTTTACCATTTTACCAGTTGTTATATTATCTTATCTTAACCACATTTGCCGTGAAGCCTCGTGGGGAGAGTTAGTTTCTATCTTGTGCCAGGTGTGTTGCGTTTGACGTTTGTCCATGCTTTCGCAGGGACTCTGAGATGTTATCTATCCATTGTGCTCTTGGCCTGCCTCGTGCTCTGCGCCCTGATCCTCGATTATTGTAGGCACGTGATGGTAGTAAATGTGGTTCCATTCTCATCAGATGGCCGAACCACTTGATTCTTTGCTTCTCGATGTACTGTATGCATGGTATAGTACCAACGATGCTTCTGATATTCTCATTTCTCGCTCTATCTCTCCTTGTAACGTTGACAGCTTTTCGTAGACATCTCATTTCACATGTTGTAATCTTTCTTTCTTGTGTCTTAGTCAGGGGCCATGTTTGGCACTGATAGCAGAGGTTGGAATAAATATGCAGTTTATCAGTTGTCGTTTGACTGCCATGTTAATGCTTGGATGTTTTAATAGTGGTGACAGTTGGTATGTCACTGCGTTTGCCTTCTGGCATCTAGTCTTGATTTCTCTGTCCATCTTTCCATCTGCTGTGAATATACTCCCGAGATATTTGAATTCTGGAGTCTGTTGTATTTTTACATTATTCACGTGTACATTTAGTTGACCTGTTGACCTACTTATTGTCATGACTTCTGTTTTGGAGGTGTTAATTTTCATGTCATATTTTTCGCATATAACACATTGTACCAGTTTATACACCTTCATTTCTCATCACGTGACCGAAATATGATGACTGCTACTTTCTTATATTAATGATAAGTGTATGAATCACATACAGAGAGAAATAGTGCTTTCGACAGACGCATTGTCTGCTATCGCAACGCTGAAATCTGAATGGAATGCAGAAATAAGTGATCTCAGGCAGAGCCAACTATAAACTTATGGGCCTTCAGACCCAGAGTTAGAATTATTCGACTTAAGTAAGAATTATGTGAAATCAGACCCCAACTACACCACGTGACCTCGCATTCCAGTACAGGTGTATATAGACGAATTCATTTTAAAATCAACACAAAATGCTAAATCGAAGTTATATTATGCAACAAGTTAAGTTTAAAATAAGGAATATCAATATTATGAATATTTTTCACCAATAAATAACCATAGACTCACAGAATTGAGTAAAATTGTAAAAAAGCGTGCAGTGTTCTATCAAACATCTGTAATTTCAAGCCCCCTTTTATGATCCAGGTCAGGGAATCCCCGGTCAGTTGCCTGGCCTAGTTATTTAGAATTGGCTGTGTCTCAGGTCAACCGTAGCCTAGTTGTTCCATAATTCCGAGAGTGTAGTTATCCAATGAATGCTCACACTGAAAGCGCAAGGGAAACGAAGATGCTGATAGATTTGCTAAAGAGGGATCACGGATGCCTCAAGATAACAACCTGGTCAGCTATGAAGAAGCAAAAACCATTGCCAGATGTACTATAAGGCAAAGTAGGAGAAAGAACACCCAAAACACCAGACGGATGATGGATATTACCAACTGTCCAGAAGGGACCAGACTGTCATACTTTGCCTCTGGACAGGTCACAACAGAATGATGCATCACATGTACACTAAATTCAAGATAGGTACCAACGACCTGTGCTCCTGCGGCTTGGCGAGTAAGACGTCAGAGCATGTCCTACAGAACTGCCCCCAGTATGCAGACAAGAGAAGAAAAAGGTGGCTCACTTACACCAACGTCAAAGACAAACTGTATGGCGTGGCTGATAATCTGATGCAGACGCTGCCTTTATTACAGAATCCAAAAACGCAGTGAGATACGAAATTGTGTTGAAGCTACTGTAGTTCGTATCCAAGTACTGGTTGTTTCTGTTCTGTGTAATTTTCATATTATCTTTACAAAACAAAAAAGGGGCGGGTTTAAAGACGAAAGATTGACTTCATTGCAACCGGGTTTCCCCAAATAGCTCCGTTCCTCTCGGCAGAAATGACATGATACCGGTAGACAGTTTTGCACAAAGCATGAACTCCGTAGCTCCAGCAACAATCCTAGGGATCTCCCGAAAAAATTGCATATGCAACTCGAACCTATAACCTTCAGATTGCAAGGCAAAAGTCTTAACTACTTCGCCATATAGACTCATTATTATTTATTTGTATGTTGTCAACTAATGCTACAATAAGAAAGAGAAAATTGAGATATTTTTGACATATAAAAGGACATGAAGGGATGGAGAAGACCATCATGGAAGGAGGCACACCGACAAAGAGAAGAGGAAGACCACGGAGAAGATGGATTCAGGAAGTAACTATGGTTTGAACATGACCGCTACAGAGGCGGGACATCTGGATTTTTACAAAAGGACGATGGCACCACCCGTTCAGAAAGCAAAGACAAACTACTGAACGTAATAGTGCCTAGAAAAATCACAAAAAAGCGTTAAAAAGCTGGGGTTGATTCGCAAAGTCCTGTAAAGGATATGCAATTAACTTTCTTTTTTTTGTTATCATATATTCTGGCTTTGTTTAAATTGATATTTTTATTTTATTTTTTATAGTCAAAGCTTTAAAGATATCAAATATCACATAAATGTACATTTCTGAACCTCAAAGGTCACATAAGAACTTTCAAAGTTAAGTCTGCGTTTATTTTTGTAATACCGGATCTTCAGAGTAAATAAACATCGACTTTGATATCTGCCCATCTGGTCGACACGTTGAATTTCAGATTTATGCATAGAAAAACTCAAGTAATGTTGTGATAACTACCAGCCAATAGCTATCAATTTAGTTAATATTATTTTACCTGCTTCTGTTATTATTGTGATGTTTATTATATTTATTAGTTGCTAAACAAAAGTAATATACAGGTAAGTGATTGTGACATAATCTTCAGGATATGTTCATTAAAAATAGCTTTCAAGGAAGCGTGGAAAATAAAACATAATGAGGTCAAATGAGGCTGGTGTATGGTGATTATGTTGATCACTAGAGCGGAGGCACGGCGCTGCCCATGTGGTGTTGAGGCTCGCAAAAGGAGCAAAGAATAGCACCACTGCGACCTACAAGACATGTCGTAATAGGCAACTGAAGTATGGACCTAGGAAGCTACCTAGTAAATAAAAAGCATCTCAGAAATCGGATGTGCTGGCCTACTTGTAGGCGCATAACTGGTACAACGTACAATCGCTCTTAGGCTCAGATCAAATACAGATCATACGGAGTGGTTAACAAGTGGTGGATATGAAACGTAGAAGAAGAGGATGAGTGGGGTGGTTACATTTGTTGTTATAAATGAGGTTTGAGATAGTTAAGTTGATGTACACAAGTCGGAGGTTTGAGATAGTTAAGTTGATGTACACAAGTCGGAGGTTTGAGATAGTTAAGTTGATGTACACAAGTCGGAATAACAAATGAGGAACTTTTGAAACGAACAGACTGTGTATCCTTGGAGACCATCATTAAGAGACGAATATGGAGGTGGTTTTGATATGTCTGTCGTATGCAAGTCGGGACATTGGCTAGGATAGCTCTCAGATGGACAGCGGATGGGAAAAGAAGGCCTGGACGTCCAAAGGAAACATGGAGAAGAACGGGGGAGAGAGAGTTGAAGGAGTGTGGCCTGACGTGAGAGACCGTTGGTAGAAAGGCAGCAGAACGGCAACAGTGGAAGTCTCTTGTGGAAGCCTTATGTGTCAATCGAGAGTAAAGTGTTCTTTCAAATATATACAAAAACCAGCTCCCATTAAATATGAATTTTCGATTTCCCCTTTGAGCAAGTCGGCCTTTTGTTGCCGGGGGCCCCGATTAAACTAAGCGAGCTTGCTCAATCAGATCTGTTTGGATGACATTTATTGAGGGCCGTATACTTCAATGAAGTTGAAAGAAGAAGAAGAAGAGGAAATAATACAGAGTCATCGTTGTTAATTTGTTGAACATAACACTGTTTCATTTCTGAAAAATGAAAATCGTGACATATCCTTTACAGGACGTAGCCATCTACCACAGTAAACGAGTGATCGATTTTCTAAGCACCATTATACGTTCAATAGTTTGCCATTGCTTTCTGAACGGTGAGGTATATTTTTACCTTTCGTAAAAATCCCACAGGAAACGAATTTGCTTTCAATTGTTTGTTCTGTAGGGGACTAAAACCTCTTTAAGCCGAGGCACGCTTCTTTCAACCTAAGGTGAACCTTTTATTGGTTATATCAGAGCTGCCGGCCGCGGAGTTTGAATCAGGTGAGCTTGGATTGTGATCGAGCTAACTAACGCTTAAACAGACGCTGTTTCATTTACAGCGGTCAGTTGTGATTAGACAATGAAATATCAACCAGTTTCAGTATGAGTAACCAGGACATTGTGTTGGCAAATCTTGCACAGAAAATAAAACGCATGTTCGTATGATATTCAATATTAATAAAAAAATATAAAAATAAACTACACCTGATGTTGTGCGCGTGATTTATAATTCTCTTTCCCATCTGTTCAATCATCTAGCATCCATTATTTTGTCTGCTACCGCCTTTTTCTAGTCACGTATCAGATCTGTCAAGATCTACGTGCTGCTAGATTTTAAAAGAGGTTAAACTGACCTGTCATTCAGTGCGCCCCGACATGAGAATGATGTCATTATCTTAGCATTTTGTAAAATAATACGTTTGTGAATGTGATTTTTCTAGGAGTTGTCCTTTGATTTTCTGTTGTTTTTGTGTAAAGCTGGAAGCTAGGACAAAAAACGGTCATAATAATATTTCCTTTTAAACAGCACACGTACTTTGATAATTAATCTGCATGAGAAAGCAGAAAAGACAATACAAGTGCGCGCATACACGCACACTGACACACACACTGACACGAAAACAATAGCATATTTTGTTAGCATGCTATATTCATTATATTTTTTTTTAATATACCCAATGAGAAGATGAAAATGTACAGAGAAATAAGTTTCCCCATGAGAAGCTGAAACTGTGAAGAGATAGAAGTTTCCCCATGAGAAGCTGAAACTGTGAAGAGATAGAAGTTTCCCCATGAGAAGCTAAAACTGTGAAGAGATAGAAGTTTCCCCATGAGAAGCTAAAACTGTGAAGAGATAGAAGTTTCCCCATGAGAAGCTGAAACTGTGCAGAGAAATAAGTTTCCCCATGAGAAGCTGAAACTGTGAAGAGATAGAAGTTTCCCCATGAGAAGCTGAAACTGTGAAGAGATAGAAGTTTCCCCATGAGAAGCTGAAACTGTGCAGAGAAATACGTTTCCCCATGAGAAGCTAAAACTGTGAAGAGATAGAAGTTTCCCATGAAGCTGAAACTGTGCAGAAATACGTTTCCCATGAGAAGCTGAAACTGTGAAGAGATAGAAGTTTCCCCATGAGAAGCTGAAACTGTGAAGAGATAGAAGTTTCCCCATGAGAAGCTAAAAATGTGCAGAGAAATAAGTTTCTCCATGAGAAGCTAAAATCGTGAAGAGAAATAATGTTCTCCATGAGAAGCTAAAACTGTGAAGAGATAGAAGTTTTTATTGTTCTTCGATCATTTCCTCTCAGAGTATGCTCAACAAATTTCCATCTACTATTACTTATAACAGATGTTACTAGTGGTTGACCAAACATTTCTCTGATTTCATCACTTCTGAATTCGTCCACTTTTATACTCATTATTTTTCATAGGCATCTATTTTCAAATGCATTCAACTTGCTTTCTATATCTTTAGTTATTTTCCAACTTTCGCTGGCATATGGTTATATATGGCATATACAGTACTATAGTATGTCCATTAATTCGTGAGCACGTTTGAAATTGATTTTCTCGAAAACTACCTGTTGGATCTCAGTGATTTTTGCAAGCAGCCTTAGAATATCCATGACGCTAGAAAATTTGTTGTAGTTTGAAATATTTCTTCTTCAGGTTATATTAAAATCAACCTCACCGGATTGTACACAATAGTAACAGATCTACGGTACACAGACGCGTTGTTCTAAAAATACATTATGGTAACATTGAAATATCGTGAGTACACAACAATTTCACGAATTCCGTGCACCTAACCCAGTCGACTTTGAAAGCGGAAAGCATATGACGTTATAATTGGGATACCGTTGTATAGTCATAGGTGTATCTCGCTATTTGTATGAAGCTATTGTATCATATTTGTTGGCTTATCAAAACTGACATTGATATCACATTCATAATGAGTCTGAAGTGCACATTTATAACAATGCAAAAGGTTACAGTTTTACTATACCAAAACTTCCGTAGGGAATCTAAGAGAGGTCATCTACATTGCGATATTCATAACCCTGAGAAACGAACGCAACTGGCGCTTGGTCTGAATAGAGAATCCTTTTCCCGATGGATTAAACAGGACACAAAGTGCACTAATGTCAAGCAAGGAAGGAAAAGAACAATTGACGACTTTGACATAGATGTCATAAGACGGAGCTCTTGAAAATGTTTGCGACAAATCAACTTGTTACTCTCAGGAAACTGAAATTAAAACTGCAATCAGATTGCAGCATAGACATTTCTAAAAGTACTCTATGGAAAATTGTAAGAGCCGCCGGCTTCACCTTCAGAAAAACTATAGGCGGCAGGAATATTATTTGTCAAAAGCCACATTTAATTGCTGCCCGAAGTAAATACCTGAGGCAGATCCGTGAGCGGCGGAGGCAAGGCTTTGATATTGTATATTTGGACGAATCCTGGGTCAATGCTCACCACACCAATGCTAAAGAATGACAATCAGTAGACGGTGAACAGAAAAGAAAAATACCAAGCAGCAAAGGCCAGCGTATTATACTAACACATGCAGGAAGCAGTGAAGAAGGTCTTGTCCATGACGCTGGACTTATTTTCCAATCAAAAAGTACCGACGGTAGGGACTACCACACAGAAATGAATGGACATATTTTCAGGCACTGGATGGAGAAAGATCTACTTTCAATTCTAAACAGACCATCATGCTTGGTAATGGATAATGCATCCTATCACAACGCAGTATCAGCGGAAGACAAAGTACCAACTGCATCAAATACAAAAGATCAAATTAGGACTTGGCTTGCTAAGGAAAATGTCAGCTTCGATGATACATATTTGAAACCCGAGTTGTTGCACCTGGTGAGGATGACAAATAAGACAAAGATGTTTCATATTGACAAAATCATTGCGGAATACGGCCACACGTCTTTGCGACTACCTCCATATCATGCTCACCTCAATACGATAGAGCTTGTCTGGGCTAAAGTAAAGGGCAAGTTGCCGAACAGAACAGGACGTTTAAAATGTGTGATGTTGAAGTTCTGACACGTGAGTCCCTCTCAATGATAGACATGCAGTTCTGGAAGAAGTGTGTTGAACATGTGCTCCGAGAGGAAGACGAGTACTGGCACCGAGATGGATTACAATTTGTCCAGCCAGTAACAATTATCAACCTCATGGAATCGTCAGATTCGGGATGATACAAATCATATTTTGATTACAGACTGAGAAATAGCAACGTATACATTTCCATATCCAAATGTGTCTACCATCATACAATTTGTGGTGAAGTTAAGACACCCTGGGGTCTAATGGTGACCGAAGGGAGGACTAACTGTTGCATATTGTATCCAAGTTCACGATTGCACATAAAGGGCAACACACTTAATTACTTGACCTATCAAGTTAATATGGAGATACACCTATGAATAGAATTGACATGGACAAATTCTAGGGATTACTGTAAAATCTAAAATTTGAGCCCCGTATTTGCAATTGTCATAAAAGATCAAAGGAATTCGCCGATGTGCAAAATCCGTAGCATCTATGAACTACTGGTTAGCTTTATTTTAGCGTCATGGATATTCTAAGGCTGCATGCAAAAATCACTGAGATCCAACAGGTAGTTTTCGAGAAAATCAATTTCAAACGTGCTCACGAATTAATGGACAGACTATAGCAGTTTTACCGTTCTTCGCACGGTGAATTTAGTTTAAATCTAGTTGTAAAGTCCCAAACAGTGCGAGATTGAGCATATTAAAAAACATGAAATCGGCTGCTTTCCCATTAAATAACAATACGATTTCTCTCCGTGCTTAGTGGGAAAACTTTGTCGGTTGATCAGATAAGATTAAAATGTCCCTCATTCCGATACATTCCCTCAAACCTGATACAATAGAATTCTAGTGAAAGTTGACAAATAACAATTGGCAAATTGAATTTATTCAGTCATTTCTACCTTGCAAATGCAATTTCTGTTGTTCTCATAATTTGCCACGATGTGGCTGACAATTTCATTGCAAACACACACACAGAAACTGCTCAGTTCCAAACAGTGTGAGACAGAATATTAAAGAGACATGCCCCGTCCCCTGTCACCCCATGACACCAAAATAGGCTGCTTTTTCCTTAATAACAATATGTTTTTTCTCCAGGTTACGTTGATTAAACAAAATAGCCTAAACTATTAATTAAAAAATATTTTAAAACAAATTCTGTCCTTTCCGTGAATGTGTCTCCAGCATAGCAAGCAAGCATCTAATACATTCGGCCACTAGACAGGCATGTTAAAATACCAATAAATAGCATCAAATATAATATGTGACCATCGCGTAACATGTGACTGTTGTGCGTATCACGTGACCGGAAAGACTGCTGTGAGTATCACGTGACATGAACGTTAAAATATGGATACACGTATTCGGAGATTTCTGTACATTACCATTTGCGTTAAGTTGGAATATTGTTATAGAAACGACTTATAGTCCAGTTTTATAATTTTTAAATCTTTCCATCTATGAAAGCTACCCTCTTGTCAAATTTCAAATCCGTAGGATGTTCAGGTATCTTCAAACAATTGGGATCTATACATATATACAATTCCATTCATATTTGTCTTATATATATATATATATATATATATATATATATATATATATATATATATATATATATATATATATATATATATATATATATATATATATATATATATATATATATATTATATAGGATGACTAACAATAGTTAAATCTGCGAGACTTCTTGAAACTAAATAGACTGAACAAATTGTGTACACTTAGCATTAAGATAAAATTAAGTATAATTATATAACAATAGTGAAAGATGAAAATGTGAAATAAGGTAATTTGTACAAAACTGGAGTAAAATAAATCGAAAGTTCGCTATTCTTCATCTTCGTATAATCCATATATTGACCTCTTGTTGAACCACTCTTTGAGATTTGTTTGTGATCTGAGAATCAGAGCGGTTGTGCGTTATGCGCCTACAAGTAAGCCAGCACATACAATTTCAGCAACGCTTTCTACAGGGTGTTCAACTTAAAAGCAGCCTGTGAACGGAGCTAATCTGGCATATATGTATGAAAATGAGAAGGTTCAGTTATGACGTAGTATATGTCAAGGTTGTGTGATGGTGTGTAATTGTAGTGCGGGAAGGGGCGATGGACAAATGTGACGTAGGACGAGCTAGTCAGAACCGGTATTAATAGTAAATAGACACAACGCGATAGATTATCTGGCAACTTTCGATTTGTCAATGGGGCTGCAATTATCTTGAACACCCTGTATTTACTAGGGTACCTTCCCTAATCCCTTACCTCAGTCGCCTCTTACGACATGCCCTGTAGGTCGTAGTGTTTCTATTCTTTGCTCCTTCAAAGCCCCGTCATCACACGGGCTCAAAGGTTTTATCAATCAAAGAATACAAGATATTAATTATACTAAATATGATGATAGTTCATTGCATATCCTTTACAGGACTTTGCGAATCAACCTCAGCTTTTTAACGCTGTTTGTGATTTTCTAGGCATTATTACGTTCAGTTGTCTGCCATTGCTTTCTGAACGGGTGGCGCCGTCGTTCTTTTATAAAAATCCACACGAAATAATTTGCAACCAAACTGTCCGCAGCGTAATTCGAACTCAGAACGTAGGGGTTAATAGACCGAGTCACTATCCCCTAGGCCACATACGCTACCAAAAACATATATGATGATACAGCTGATAAATCTGGTTTATATATGTAACAGTATAATGTAAACATAAACACATTTGTTCAAATTGCTCTTTCATATTTCGTCGTATTTATTTCATTTATCATTAGTTTGATAAAGACTTTTGGAACGAAACGTCGATTTGGTCTATTGTTGTACATTGCAAAACTAAATTCAAGAAACCCGATTTCAAATCATGTCATATGTTATCGAATATTAGATCTATATTTTTCTTTGATGAACGGCATACGACGGGTAATGTGATCAACCAACATCACGCCAGTCGTCTTCACTTCTTATTGATATTCTGATACCTAATTGAGGTTGGATTAACATATGGTTAGAACAAATTTCACTTTAATGTTAACCTATTTAAAGATAGAGAGATTGCTACAGAATATATAGTGGAACTAAAGAACAGATTCCAAATCCTGTCAGAGCAGTCAGACACAACACCAACTGAAAGTATCCAAGAAAAATGGAATGCGATCAAAGGCACATATAAAATAGTTAGCAGTAGTGTACTGGGAACCAGTAAAGGACAACATAAAGAGTGGATAAGTGGCCAGACCTTAGAATACATCCAAAAGCGAAAGCAGAAATAAAATCTCATCAATAGCATTAGATCAGAACGTCAAAAAGACAAGGCAAGAAAAGAATATACAGAACTAAACAAAATGGTAAAAGAAGTGCTAGAACAGACAAGAGAAAATTTATGGAAAAGACAGCAGAAATAGCAGAAAAGGCTGCTAAAGTACATGATCTGCACACACTGTACAAGATTACCAAACAATTATGCGGAGGTAAAAGACACAACCATAACATGCCAGTCAGAAACAGTCTAGGACAACTGTTGACAGCAGAGCAGGAGCAGGATATGAGATGGACATCCCCCTTTGAAGATGTGCTAAACAGACCTGATCCTGAACATCCACCGGATATCCCACCGGCCGCACAGGATATTGATATCAACCTCAAATTGCCAGAAAAGCAAGAAATAGTAAAAGCTATTGGATCCCTGAGAAACAACAAAGCACCGGAAATGATGAAATGACAGCAAAGCTTTTCAAGATCGATCCCATCTTAGCTGCAAACATATTAGAGCCACTGTTTGCAGATATCTGGGAGAAAGAAGAATTGCCTAAGGATTGGACTAGGGTACTGTGGTGAAAATCCCCAAGAAAGGAGAACTAACAGATTGCAATAACTGGAGAGGAATCACGTTGCTTTCAATCCCAAGTAAGATATTCTACAAAATTATCATAATGCGAATACAAGAAGCAATAGATAAGTCTCTACGAATGGAGCAAGCAGGATTTAGGAAGGAAGAGGAACAAATGAACATATATTTACCCTGCGTAACATTTTAGAACAATGTAGCGAGTGGCAAAGGACTATATACATCAACTTCATAGATTTTGAAAAGGCGTTCGACAGCGTTCACAGAGACAGCCTATGGAAGATACTAAGACAATACGGCGTACCGCAGAAGCTTGTCAACATCATATCCCTCTTCTATAAAGATTTCTCCTGCAACCTAAAGAATTCCAACAAAACATTCCCAGTAAAATCTGGTGTAAGACAGGGATGCGTAATGTCCTCTCTTTTGTTTAGTATTACAATTGACTGGGTGCTAAAAATGCCATAAAACAACAAGCACCAAGAGGAATAAGATGGACCCCTTTCGATATGCTTGAGGACCTGGACTTTGCAGATGATATAGCCCTGGTGTCACACAAATATGAACATATACAAGAGAAAAGTACAATACTTCACAGCACGGCAAAGACAGTAGGCCTCAAAACAAACACAGGAAAAACAAAAATTATGACAAACAGTGAAATCCAACAACAAGTAATGTTAGAAAATGAAACACTGGAAAGGGTTGAGCAGTTCACATATCTTGGTAGCGTACTGACACTAAATGTTGGCACAGAGGAAGATATAAAATCACGTCTAAGTAAGGCCAGAACCGCTTTTGCCAGAATGAAACCAGTATGGAAGTCCAAAATCTACAATAGGACCACAAAGCTTAAACTCTATAAAAGCATTATTTTGCCAGTTTTGCTCTACGGATCAGAGTGTTGGAGGATGACCAAAGGAGATACTAACAGGCTGTCAGTTTTCCACCACTCCAGTAAAAATATCCAATAACCAATTACTCCAAGATACAAGACAAGAGGCTATGAATGACATACTCAAAAAGAGAAGATGGAAATGGCTCGGACATGTTATGAGAATGAGACAAGAAATGCCTGCAAGGGTAGCCCTCACTTGGACACCAGAAGGAAAGAGAAAGAAAGGCAGACCACGGACAACATGGAGGCGCATGATGGAAGAGGAACTGGAAACCGCATCTCTGACGTGGGGCTCTGCGCTGAAGGTTGCACGGGACAAGAGAGCATGGAAAGTCCTTTCTGAAGCCCCATGTGTCACTAGGCATGACGGATTAAGTAAGTAAGTAAGTAAGAACAAATTTCACTTCCACAGTGAAAATTAACCCTCTGACCAGGCTTTTGCTAAGTGAGTGAACTAACCGTCGATCTATATATAGATGACACTTGTAAAACTAAACGACTATGTTATTATGCAAGCGTAGAAGCAAGCGTAGGCAGCTAAATATCAGCAGTAATTATGAGCTTGGTAATACAGCCAAGCAACCATTTTAAAAAAAACTTTCAATTTAAAACATTTACAAAAATATTGTGTATAATGTTCATATTGCTTTACATCAACAACTTAACGGCTGGTAATTTTAATTATTTTTAAAGAAAAGATGATGCGTTTGATAGGTCATACATTAAGATGACATGATATTTACCCTTCGACAGCTACAAGAGAAGTGCAGAGAGCAGAGCAAGCCTCTATGTATTGCTTTCGTGGATCTGACTAAGGCATTTGACACAGTCAGCAGGCCAAGTCTTTATAAAATATTGAAGTATATTGGTTGTCCCCCAAAGTTGCTCCAATTGATTGTTTCCTTCCATGAGGGCATGAAAGCCAGCATACAGTTCGATGGCAGCGCATCTGATAGTTTTGAGGTTAAGAGTGGAGTCAAGCAGGGCTGTGTCCTTGCCCCACTCTCTTTGGTATCTTCTTCGCAGTCCTTTTGACCACGCCTTAGGGGACGCTGATGGTGATGTTTTCATCCGCACTAGATCTGATGGTTCACTGTTTAACTTGGCTCGCTTAAGAGCCAAGACAAAACGACGGAAATACTTCTCAAGGACCTCCTTTTCGCTGACGATGCTGCCTTAGTCGCCCACAGTGAGACTACACTGCAATGTCTAATTAATAATTTGTCAAAGGCAAGCGACCTCTTTTCTCTGACAATAAGTGTCTCCAAAACAGTTGTATTATGTCATGGATGTAAGACATCAAATATCACTTTAAATGGCAACCATCTAACACCAGTGCAAAAATTCTGCTATCTTGGGTCCACGGTCACTGCCAGCCTTTCTCTTGACGAAGAAATCAACGCTCGTATAGGAGTGCGGCTACTACATTCGGCATACTATCAAAGCGAGCGTGGGACAACAAAAATTGACATTGCAGACGAAGACTCAAATATATCGAGCCTGTGTAATTAGTTCTTTACTATATGGCTCAGAAACATGGACAGCCTACTCAAGACACGAGAGGAGACTTAACATCTTTCACCTTCGATGTCTCCGCAAGATTATGAACATCAGGTGGTACGACAAGATAACCAACTCTGAAGTACTACAACGTGCAAATCTGCCTTCCATCATGGGCATGCTCAGCAGTAGACGACTAAGATGGTTGGGACATGTGAGAAGAATGGAAACTTATCGCATACCAAAACAAATGTTGTTCTGTGAACTTTCGGAGGAAGAGGCACCAGGGCAGACCACTGCTCAGATATAAAGATGTCTGCAAAACCTCAATGAAAAACTTCTCTATAGATCCCAGCACATGGGAGGGACTAGCTGATGACAGAGTTGTGTGGAAAGCCAAATTACGAAAGGGCGCAGAGTCTTTTGAGAAGAGACTTATGTACGAGCTGAACAACAAGAGAGAAAAGCGAAAACTCAGAAGTTGTCACAGTAAAACACTTGCCTATTGACCGTCTATAAAGATGAAAAGGGCCATATATATACATTAAGATGACCGAAAAATAATATAGCAAGGCGGGTCTTGCTCTGGAAGCCACAGAAAAAAGAAACACAGAGGAAGACGAAAAACTCAGCTTAAAGACAAATGAAAACTCATAGTGGGGTGGTTGGTAAGGATGGTGCAGGACAGATCGGTTCTTAGAATTGTGTATTCACTTCTAACAGATGCACACGTTCTTCGCAATGGGAATGTATAGTGCAAATCTAGTTGTAAGTGTATTTAATGAATGAATCTAGTTGTAAGTGTATTTAATGAATGAATCTAGTTGTAAGTGTATTTAATGAATGAATCTAGTTGTAAGTGTATTTAATGAATGAATCTAGTTGTAAGTGTATTTAATGAATGAATCTAGTTGTAAATGTATTTAATGAATGAATATAAATGATGATGTTCATCGTTTGTTTGTGTTACATGAAAAACACCGTGTGAAAATGACACTGTCGAGTTGTCCGTGTTGTGCTCATGATTAGTGTTGACCTGTGCACACATAAATTATATATTTATTATTGTTTGATGTTATGGTTTTGGAAAATTTCGGTAGTCCAAAGTGAAGCTTGGAACAGTAGCTCAAAGTAGTTTCGTTCTTTTACTTTTCGTGTCATGCTTGTAATTAAGTTCGATTTGAAAATGGAAAGTAATAACAATAGTCCAGTTTTTACAATGTTTTCATTGTTCGCAATTCGGAATCAAGTTCGCAGATTATTCGGAAGCATGTAAAATAATTGGAACAGACACACACACACACACATAGGCGCACTTTGTCGATTATATATATATATATATATATATATATACAGTGGCGGTTCGTGATCATTTTTGTTGGTGGGACCAGACAGAAATTTTCGGAAAATTCATGGTTTCGGTTAGGATATATTTTAATGTATAAAATAATAAATACACGTTTCACCTTACTTTTGGTGGGCCCGGCCCCACTGGCTCCTAATGACGAGCCGCCACTGTATATATATATATATTCTCAATGCCACATTTCTATAATCTATATCGACGTATTCACCGAATTCAGCATGATGTAACGAAATATTTATTTTTCAACAACTAATCACAAAAAAGTGGAAGATCGCCTGCCTTTCTGCACTCAATCTGGCTCGTTAGTGCAGTCATGCGTAGAAAGTGCTCACGATATGTCAGGTTGGGGTGTACCGACATGACTTTATTCCAGAAGCAGGTACCTGTAGCTAATTTAACTGTCACACCGCAAAAATCTTCACTGCTCCTGCACTTTACAGGTAAACAAGGTTTTCGGAAAATAGAATCATTTGCACGTGCTAGCTATTCAAATTACAAAATAAAACATAGTATTTTTGTTGTATATAAAGAATGGAGGAGGAGAATGATCAATTCTCGGTTTCATTAGTGTCATATTATAGCAAGCTATATTATTTTTGATAAATCTTTCTTGAGGATAGCTTTATATTCTAAAACATTATGGAAACGTTTATTGCTGATGTGATGATAATAGATTTATGCGGTGAATATTATATTATCCCACAACACTGAAATGTTATATCACAACATTGAAATGTTACATCACAACTTTGAAATCTTACATCACAACATTGAAATGTTATATCACAACTTTGAAATGTTATATCACAACATTGAAATGTTATATCACAACATTGAAATGTTACATCACAACTTTGAAATGTTATATCACAACTTTGAAATGTTATTTCACAACTTTGAAATGTTATATCACAACTTTGAAATGTTATATCACAACATTGAAATGTTATATCACAACTTTGAAATGTTATATCACAACTTTGAAATGTTACATCACACTTGAAATCTTACATCAACATTTTGAAATGTTACATCACAACTTGGAAATATTGCTATCTGTTCAAACATAATTTTTTTCTCTGATATAAGGGAAGACTGCAGTAAACTATGTAACAATGACGAAACACGTAAAAACGTGTATTGTAGTTTTACAAAGTACAAAAACAGTATACAGCGGTGTTTCGACCAAAAGGCCTTTATCAAGCAAAGGATACAACAGAAGAGAATAAATTCAGATTTCTTGGACGGTAGACATAACATATGCAATCATATAACAAACTCCATAACCGCTCGAAAATGAAAATATATCTATTTTTTCTGACAGCATTAGGCATTCTTTTCACCTTTCAACTTCCCATCGAAGCACAGGTCTTCAACAAACTTTGTCGCCTGAGTGGTTACAGAGCCAAATTTGGGGTGTAAGAATAGAACCACTGTTACCTGCCATGCATGTCGTAAGAGGCGATAAGGAGGTTTGGATGAAATCAGATGCACATGTCCTAAACGTGTAGAAGTCTATACCAAACCAATGTGCATAGTATACACGTTCTTGACAAAGATCAAACATGTCACAGAGAGTGATTAAAATTTGGTCGTAAAGAACGAACGCAAAGAAGAAGAAGAAGAAACTTTGTCCAGCTCTTTCTCTCTTTCCATCCTTCCATTCGTTCCATGTTTTACCTTTCCTTTTTATATCAGTCTCCAACTCTCTTCTCCAGGTATTTCTAGGTCTTCCCCCTTTTCCCTACTCTTTCCCAACGGGTTCCAAAACATTGCATGCCTTGCAATGCTCCTTGTCGGTCTTCTCAATTTTGTGTCTTATCCAACGCTAGCGTCTCTTCTTTATCTCTTTCTCTACTGGTATCTACTTAGTTCTTTCTTTGTGTACCTCGTTTGTAATCTTATCATACCTTCGCAGTTCCTCTATTCTACGTAAACATCCATTTATGAAGGTATGTAGTTTTCTGGTGGTTTCTTTTGTTGTCCTCCATGTTTCCATGCCATAGAACAGCACTGACTTCATATTTGATTGAAAGATTCTCAGCTTTGTGTTTGTTTTGATCTCCTTTAACTTCCACATTTTACTCATCTGATACTCATCATATATATATTATTTTTTAGAATTTACAATTTCGAATTTTAAATTTTTTTGCATTTTTGCATGTTCACAAAACTGATATTCAGTATTTTCTTTCCTTGGAACATATTATGCAACTTCCTCTATTTTTTCATATGGATTTTTCATATTTTATTCTGTATTTCTTGATGTTTCTGATAATATTTAATATTGCTCCTTTTTATGAATCTTTCTTCAATTTCTCCTTTTTATTATCTTATACAAGATCTACAAGAATTAGTGGACCAATTGGACAGAACTAGCAATGAATATGGATTAGACATTAACATACAGAAAACAAAAACTATGATAATCAACAAGGAAATGGAAAACCTAAAATGAATATAAAAATACATGGAGAATTACTACATCAAGTAAAAAGCTACTCCTATCTCGGTCAGATGATAACAGATGTTGGCAGATGTATAACTGAAATTAAAAGAGAATAGGAATGGCCAAGGATAATTTCAATAGTATGAGAAAGTTACTGACATCCAAACAAATCACAAACAGGCTAAAAATTAGAATGATCAAATGCTATATATATCCTATATTAATGTATGGCTCGAAACATGGACAATGAACAAGCAGTTAGAAGACAGAATTGATGCATTTGAGATGTGGATATATAGAAGAATAAGCAGAGTTTCATGGACAGAAAAACAGACAAATAAACAAGTTTTAGGAAAACTAGGCATGAAGAAACAATTATTAAGAGAAATAAAATTCAGACAAGTAAAGTATTTTGGGCACATAAAAAGGCATGACACCATGATAAAACATTTACTAGAGGGAAAGTTGAGGGAGAAGAGCAAGAGGAAGACTGAGAGATAAGTGGGGAAACTTTAAGAAATGGACAGGTTACAGTCTGGCAGTGTGCAACACCAAGGCGAAAGACAGAGGATGCTGGAGATTCATTGCAGCCAACCTTCGATGTGGAGACGGCACCTGATGATGATGATACATCGGTTGATAAAGCGCCTTTTCAAACAAATATAACGTATTAAATCTAACCATCATTTTAAAAACATTTTTAAAAGTAATCTAGTTTTACCACCCAGAATCACTAATAATTAGACCACTTATGGTAATAAAGAATTATTATTTCTTTCTGTAAAGTTTTTATTAACGTTAAGATCTTCCAGTTATCTTTCCATTTTGAAAGGGAAAATGTAACACAAAAAGCATAATAACCAGTTAACATTCCACAACAAAAGCTCCTTAAAGATCGCTCCTTAGATACACATAGCAACCCGTAAACATATCAAGAAAAGTCCTTTCTAATCGCGTTCCTTTAAGGGGCAGTGCTAGCAGGAATACCGAAAAATGTGAATTTTAAATTTCACGACGTACTTGGTATCTTTTTAAAGGTTAACGAATTGTAGACACATTTCTTTTAAAATTTTTAGAATTGGTTAAATAGTTTTCAAGTTATGATGACTGAAAGATTATTAAATCTTCTTCGCATGGATGATTTTCGATTTTGTTCGAAAATTAACAATTCATGATAATTTTTACATCATAACTTTGTCAAATATTAACCAATGAGCATGTAATTTTGTATGTCTGTTTACATTAGAACTATCTATAGAGTGTACTAAGGGCATGCATTTCAATATCTTAACCACATTAATTTTTATGTTTTTTTTCACATTAAACAATTTACAACCATAAAAACATAATTTTCAGGTGGCAAAAATAATATCTTTAAAGATATACAATTTTCTATAGTACTTGACAAACTCAGACATGTGAGAAGAATGGAAACTTATCGCATACCAAAACAAATGTTGTTCTGTGAACTTTCGGAGGAAGAGGCACCAGGGCAGACCACTGCTCAGATATAAAGATGTCTGCAAAACCTCAATGAAAAACTATTCTATAGATCCCAGCACATGGGAGGGACTAGCTGATGACAGAGTTGTGTGGAAAGCCAAATTACGAAAGGGCGCAGAGTCTTTTGAGAAGAGACTTATGTACGAGCTGAACAACAAGAGAGAAAAGCGAAAACTCAGAAGTTGTCACAGTAAAACACTTGCCTATTGACCGTCTATAAAGATGAAAAGGGCCATATATATACATTAAGATGACCGAAAAATAATATAGCAAGGCGGGTCTTGCTCTGGAAGCCACAGAAAAAAGAAACACAGAGGAAGACGAAAAACTCAGCTTAAAGACAAATGAAAACTCATAGTGGGGTGGTTGGTAAGGATGGTGCAGGACAGCTCGGTTCTTAGAATTGTGTATTCACTTCTAACAGATGCACACGTTCTTCGCAATGGGAATGTATAGTGCAAATCTAGTTGTAAGTGTATTTAATGAATGAATCTAGTTGTAAGTGTATTTAATGAATGAATCTAGTTGTAAGTGTATTTAATGAATGAATCTAGTTGTAAGTGTATTTAATGAATGAATCTAGTTGTAAGTGTATTTAATGAATGAATCTAGTTGTAAATGTATTTAATGAATGAATATAAATGATGATGTTCATCGTTTGTTTGTGTTACATGAAAAACACCGTGTGAAAATGACACTGTCGAGTTGTCCGTGTTGTGCTCATGATTAGTGTTGACCTGTGCACACATAAATTATATATTTATTATTGTTTGATGTTATGGTTTTGGAAAATTTCGGTAGTCCAAAGTGAAGCTTGGAACAGTAGCTCAAAGTAGTTTCGTTCTTTTACTTTTCGTGTCATGCTTGTAATTAAGTTCGATTTGAAAATGGAAAGTAATAACAATAGTCCAGTTTTTACAATGTTTTCATTGTTCGCAATTCGGAATCAAGTTCGCAGATTATTCGAAGCATGTAAAATAATTGGGAAAAGACACACACACACACACATAGGCGCACTTTGTCGATTATATATATATATATATATATATATATACAGTGGCGGTTCGTGATCATTTTGTTTGGGACCAGACAGAAATTTTCGGAAAATTCATGGTTTCGGTTAGGATATATTTTAATGTATAAAATAATAAATACACGTTTCACCTTACTTTTGGTGGGCCCGGCCCCACTGGCTCCTAATGACGAGCCGCCACTGTATATATATATATATTCTCAATGCCACATTTCTATAATCTATATCGACGTATTCACCGAATTCAGCATGATGTAACGAAATATTTATTTTTCAACAACTAATCACAAAAAAGTGGAAGATCGCCTGCCTTTCTGCACTCAATCTGGCTCGTTAGTGCAGTCATGCGTAGAAAGTGCTCACGATATGTCAGGTTGGGGTGTACCGACATGACTTTATTCCAGAAGCAGGTACCTGTAGCTAATTTAACTGTCACACCGCAAAAATCTTCACTGCTCCTGCACTTTACAGGTAAACAAGGTTTTCGGAAAATAGAATCATTTGCACGTGCTAGCTATTCAAATTACAAAATAAAACATAGTATTTTTGTTGTATATAAAGAATGGAGGAGGAGAATGATCAATTCTCGGTTTCATTAGTGTCATATTATAGCAAGCTATATTATTTTTGATAAATCTTTCTTGAGGATAGCTTTATATTCTAAAACATTATGGAAACGTTTATTGCTGATGTGATGATAATAGATTTATGCGGTGAATATTATATTATCCCACAACACTGAAATGTTATATCACAACATTGAAATGTTACATCACAACTTTGAAATCTTACATCACAACATTGAAATGTTATATCACAACTTTGAAATGTTATATCACAACATTGAAATGTTATATCACAACATTGAAATGTTACATCACAACTTTGAAATGTTATATCACAACTTTGAAATGTTATTTCACAACTTTGAAATGTTATATCACAACTTTGAAATGTTATATCACAACATTGAAATGTTATATCACAACTTTGAAATGTTATATCACAACTTTGAAATGTTACATCACAACTTTGAAATCTTACATCAACATTTTGAAATGTTACATCACAACTTGGAAATATTGCTATCTGTTCAAACATAATTTTTTTCTCTGATATAAGGGAAGACTGCAGTAAACTATGTAACAATGACGAAACACGTAAAAACGTGTATTGTAGTTTTACAAAGTACAAAAACAGTATACAGCGGTGTTTCGACCAAAAGGCCTTTATCAAGCAAAGGATACAACAGAAGAGAATAAATTCAGATTTCTTGGACGGTAGACATAACATATGCAATCATATAACAAACTCCATAACCGCTCGAAAATGAAAATATATCTATTTTTTCTGACAGCATTGGGGCATTCTTTTTCACCTTTCAACTTCCCATCGAAGCACAGGTCTTCAACAAACTTTGTCGCCGAGTGGTTACCGGGGCCCAAATTTGGGGTGTAAAGAATAGAACCCTGTTACCTGCCATGCATGTCGTAAGAGGCGACTAAGGAGGTTTGGATGAAATCAGATGCACATGTCCTAAACGTGTAGAAGTCTATACCAAACCAATGTGCATAGTATACACGTTCTTGACAAAGATCAAACATGTCACAGAGAGTGATTAAAATTTGGTCGTAAAGAACGAACGCAAAGAAGAAGAAGAAGAAACTTTGTCCAGCTCTTCCTCTCTCTTCCCATCCCTTCCAATTCGTTCCATGTTTTACCTTTCCTTTTTATATCAGTCTCCAACTCTCTTCTCCAGGTATTTCTAGGTCTTCCCCTTTTCCTACTCTTTCCCAACGGGTTCCAAAACATTGCATGCCTTGCAATGCTCCTTGTCGGTCTTCTCAATTTTGTGTCTTATCCAACGCTAGCGTCTCTTCTTTATCTCTTTCTCTACTGGTATCTACTTAGTTCTTTCTTTGTGTACCTCGTTTGTAATCTTATCATACCTTCGCAGTTCCTCTATTCTACGTAAACATCCATTTATGAAGGTATGTAGTTTTCTGGTGGTTTCTTTTGTTGTCCTCCATGTTTCCATGCCATAGAACAGCACTGACTTCATATTTGATTGAAAGATTCTCAGCTTTGTGTTTGTTTTGATCTCCTTTAACTTCCACATTTTACTCATCTGATACTCATCATATATATATTATTTTTTAGAATTTACAATTTCGAATTTTAAATTTTTTGCATTTTGCATGTTCACAAAACTGATATTCAGTATTTTCTTTCCTTGGAACATATTATGCAACTTCCTCTATTTTTTCATATGGATTTTTCATATTTTTATTCTGTATTTCTTTGATGTTTCTGATAATATTTAATATTGCTCCTTTTATGAATCTTTTCTTCAATTTCTCCTTTTTATTATCTTATACAAGATCTACAAGAATTAGTGGACCAATTGGACAGAACTAGCAATGAATATGGATTAGACATTAACATACAGAAAACAAAAACTATGATAATCAACAAGGAAATGGAAAACCTAAAATGAATATAAAAATACATGGAGAATTACTACATCAAGTAAAAAGCTACTCCTATCTCGGTCAGATGATAACAGATGTTGGCAGATGTATAACTGAAATTAAAAGAGAATAGGAATGGCCAAGGATAATTTCAATAGTATGAGAAAGTTACTGACATCCAAACAAATCACAAACAGGCTAAAAATTAGAATGATCAAATGCTATATATATCCTATATTAATGTATGGCTCGAAACATGGACAATGAACAAGCAGTTAGAAGACAGAATTGATGCATTTGAGATGTGGATATATAGAAGAATAAGCAGAGTTTCATGGACAGAAAAACAGACAAATAAACAAGTTTTAGGAAAACTAGGCATGAAGAAACAATTATTAAGAGAAATAAAATTCAGACAAGTAAAGTATTTTGGGCACATAAAAGGCATGACACCATGATAAAACATTTACTAGAGGGGAAAGTTGAGGGAGAAGAGCAAGAGGAAGACCGAGAGATAAGTGGGAGGAAACTTTAAGAAATGGACAGGTTACAGTCTGGCAGTGTGCAACACCAAGGCGAAAGACAGAGGATGCTGGAGATTCATTGCAGCCAACCTTCGATGTGGAGACGGCACCTGATGATGATGATACATCGGTTGATAAAGCGCCTTTTCAAACAAATATAACGTATTAAATCTAACCATCATTTTAAAAACATTTTTAAAAGTAATCTAGTTTTACCACCCAGAATCACTAATAATTAGACCACTTATGGTAATAAAGAATTATTATTTCTTTCTGTAAAGTTTTTATTAACGTTAAGATCTTCCAGTTATCTTTCCATTTTGAAAGGGAAAATGTAACACAAAAAGCATAATAACCAGTTAACATTCCACAACAAAAGCTCCTTAAAGATCGCTCCTTAGATACACATAGCAACCCGTAAACATATCAAGAAAAGTCCTTTCTAATCGCGTTCCTTTAAGGGGGCAGTGCTAGCAGGGAATACCGAAAAAATGTGAATTTTAAATTTCACGACGTACTTGGTATCTTTTTAAAGGTTAACGAATTGTAGACACATTTCTTTTAAAATTTTTAGAATTGGTTAAATAGTTTTCAAGTTATGATGACTGAAAGATTATTAAATCTTCTTCGCATGGATGATTTTCGATTTTGTTCGAAAATTAACAATTCATGATAATTTTACATCATAACTTTGTCAAATATTAACCAATGAGCATGTAATTTTGTATGTCTGTTTACATTAGAACTATCTATAGAGTGTACTAAGGGCATGCATTTCAATATCTTAACCACATTAATTTTATGTTTTTTTCACATTAAACAATTTTACAACCATAAAAACATAATTTTCAGGTGGCCAAAAATAATATCTTTAAAGATATACAATTTTCTATAGTACTTGACAAACTCAGACATGTGAGAAGAATGGAAACTTATCGCATACCAAAACAAATGTTGTTCTGTGAACTTTCGGGGGAAGAGGCACCAGGCAGACCACTGCTCAGATATAAAGATGTCTGCAAAACCTCAATGAAAAACTTCTCTATAGATCCCAGCACATGGGAGGGACTAGCTGATGACAGAGTTGTGTGGAAAGCCAAAATACGAAAGGGCGCAGAGTCTTTTGAGAAGAGACTTATGTACGAGCTGAACAACAGAGAAAAAGGAAAACTCAGAAGTTGTCACAGTAAAACACTTGCCTATTGACCGTCTATAAAGATGAAAAGGGCCATATATATACATTAAGATGACGAAAATAATATAGCAAGGCGGGTCTTGCTCTGAAGCACAGAAAAAGAAACACAGAGGAAGACGAAAAACTCAGCTTAAAGACAAATGAAAACTCATAGTGGGGTGGTTGGTAAGGATGGTGCAGGACAGCTCGGTTCTTAGAATTGTGTATTCACTTCTAACAGATGCACACGTTCTTCGCAATGGGAATGTATAGTGCAAATCTAGTTGTAAGTGTATTTAATGAATGAATCTAGTTGTAAGTGTATTTAATGAATGAATCTAGTTGTAAGTGTATTTAATGAATGAATCTAGTTGTAAGTGTATTTAATGAATGAATCTAGTTGTAAGTGTATTTAATGAATGAATCTAGTTGTAAATGTATTTAATGAATGAATATAAATGATGATGTTCATCGTTTGTTTGTGTTACATGAAAAACACCGTGTAAAATGACACTGTCGAGTTGTCCGTGCTTGCTCATGATTAGTGTTGACCTGTGCACACATAAATTATATATTTATTATTGTTTGATGTTATGGTTTTGGAAAATTTCGGTAGTCCAAAGTGAAGCTTGGAACAGTAGCTCAAAGTAGTTTCGTTCTTTTACTTTTCGTGTCATGCTTGTAATTAAGTTCGATTTGAAAATGGAAAGTAATAACAATAGTCCAGTTTTTACAATGTTTTCATTGTTCGCAATTCGGAATCAAGTTCGCAGATTATTCGGAAGCATGTAAAATAATTGGAACAGACACACACACACACACATAGGCGCACTTTGTCGATTATATATATATATATATATATATATATACAGTGGCGGTTCGTGATCATTTTTGTTGGTGGGACCAGACAGAAATTTTCGGAAAATTCATGGTTTCGGTTAGGATATATTTTAATGTATAAAATAATAAATCACGTTTCACCTTACTTTGGTGGGCCGGCCCCACTGGCTCCTAATGACGAGCCGCCACTGTATATATATATATATTCTCAATGCCACATTTCTATAATCTATATCGACGTATTCACCGAATTCAGCATGATGTAACGAAATATTTATTTTTCAACAACTAATCACAAAAAAGTGGAAGATCGCCTGCCTTTCTGCACTCAATCTGGCTCGTTAGTGCAGTCATGCGTAGAAAGTGCTCACGATATGTCAGGTTGGGGTGTACCGACATGACTTTATTCCAGAAGCAGGTACCTGTAGCTAATTTAACTGTCACACCGCAAAAATCTTCACTGCTCCTGCACTTTACAGGTAAACAAGGTTTTGGAAAATAGAATCATTTGCACTGTTAGCTATTCAAATTACAAAATAAAACATAGTATTTTTGTTGTATATAAAGAATGGAGGAGGAGAATGATCAATTCTCGGTTTCATTAGTGTCATATTATAGCAAGCTATATTATTTTTGATAAATCTTTCTTGAGGATAGCTTTATATTCTAAAACATTATGGAAACGTTTATTGCTGATGTGATGATAATAGATTTATGCGGTGAATATTATATTATCCCACAACACTGAAATGTTATATCACAACATTGAAATGTTACATCACAACTTTGAAATCTTACATCACAACATTGAAATGTTATATCACAACTTTGAAATGTTATATCACAACATTGAAATGTTATATCACAACATTGAAATGTTACATCACAACTTTGAAATGTTATATCACAACTTTGAAATGTTATTTCACAACTTTGAAATGTTATATCACAACTTTGAAATGTTATATCACAACATTGAAATGTTATATCACAACTTTGAAATGTTATATCACAACTTTGAAATGTTACATCACAACTTGAAATCTTACATCAACATTTTGAAATGTTACATCTAACTTGAAATATTGCTATCTGTTCAAACATAATTTTTTTCTCTGATATAAGGGAAGACTGCAGTAAACTATGTAACAATGACGAAACACGTAAAAACGTGTATTGTAGTTTTACAAAGTACAAAAACAGATATACAGCGGTGTTTCGACCAAAGGCCTTTATCAAGCAAAGGATACAACAGAAGAGAATAAATTCAGATTTCTTGGACGGTAGACATAACATATGCAATCATATAACAAACTCCATAACGCTCGAAAATGAAAATATATCTATTTTTTCTGCAGCATTGAGGGCATTCTTTTCACCTTTCAACTTCCATCGAAGCACAGGTCTTCAACAAACTTTGTCGCCGAGTGGTTACCGGGGCCCAAATTTGGGGTGTAAAGAATAGAACCCTGTTACCTGCCATGCATGTCGTAAGAGGCGACTAAGGAGGTTTGGATGAAATCAGATGCACATGTCCTAAACGTGTAGAAGTCTATACCAAACCAATGTGCATAGTATACACGTTCTTGACAAAGATCAAACATGTCACAAAGTGATTAAAATTTGGTCGTAAAGAACGAACGCAAAGAAGAAGAAGAAGAAACTTTGTCCAGCTCTTCCTCTCTCTTCCCATCCCTTCCAATTCGTTCCATGTTTTACCTTTCCTTTTTATATCAGTCTCCAACTCTCTTCTCCAGGTATTTCTAGGTCTTCCCCCTTTTCCCTACTCTTTCCCAACGGGTTCCAAAACATTGCATGCCTTGCAATGCTCCTTGTCGGTCTTCTCAATTTTGTGTCTTATCCAACGCTAGCGTCTCTTCTTTATCTCTTTCTCTACTGGTATCTACTTAGTTCTTTCTTTGTGTACCTCTTTGTAATTTTATCATACCTTCGCAGTTCCTCTATTCTACGTAAACATCCATTTATGAAGGTATTAGTTTTCCTGGTGTTTCTTTTGTTGTCCTCCATGTTTCCATGCCATAGAACAGCACTGACTTCATATTTGATTGAAAGATTCTCAGCTTTGTGTTTGTTTTGATCTCCTTTAACTTCCACATTTTACTCATCTGATACTCATCATATATATTATTTTTTAAATTTTAATTTTTAAATTTTTTTGCATTTGCATTTCACAAAACTGATATTGTATTTTCTTTCCTGGAACATATTTTTTCAACTTCCTCTTTTTTTTCTATGGATTTTTCATATTTTTATTCTGTATTTCTTTGATGTTTCTGATAATATTTAATATTGCTCCTTTTTATGAATCTTTTTTTTATTTCCTCCTTTTTATTATCTTATACAAGATCTCAAAATTAGTGGACCAATTGGACAGAACTAGAATGAATATGGATTGAACATTACATACAGAAAACAAAAACTATGATAATCAACAAGGAAATGGAAAAACCAAAAATGAATATAAAAATACATGGAGAATTCTACATAAAAGTAAAAGCACTTCCTATCTCGTCAGATGATAACAGATGTTGATTATAACTGGAAATTAAAAGAATAGGAATGGCCAAGGATAATTTCAATAGTATGAGAAGTTACTGACATCCAAACAAATCACAAACAGGCTAAAAATTAGAATGACCCAATGCTATATATACCCTATAATAATGTATGGCTCTGAAACATGGACAATGAACAAGCAGTTAGAAGACAAAATTGATGCATTTGAGATGTGGATATATAGAAGAATAAGCAGAGTTTCATGGACAGAAAAACAGACAAATAAACAAGTTTAGGAAAACTAGGCATGAAGAAACAATTATTAAGAGAAATAAAATTCAGACAATAAAGTATTTTGGAGCATAAAAAGGCATGACACCATGATAAACATTTACTAGAGGAAAGTTGGGGAGAAAGGCAAAGAGGAAGACCGAGAGATAAGTGGAGGAAACTTAAGAAAGGGGACAGGTTACAGTCTGGCAGTGTGAAAACCCAAGGCAAAAAGACAGAGGATGCTGGAGTTCATTCGTAACCTTCGATGTGGAGACGGCACCTGATGATGATGATACATCGGTTGATAAAGCGCCTTTTCAAACAAATATAACGTATTAAAATCTAATCATTTAAAAACATTTTTAAAGTAATCTAGTTTACCACCCAGAATCATAATAATGGGCCACTTATGGTAATAAGAATTATTATTTCTTTCTGTAAAGTTTTATTAACGTAAGATCTTAGTTATCTTTCCATTTTGAAAAGGAAAATGTAACACAAAAGCATAATAACCAGTTAACATTCCACAACAAAAAACTCCTTAAAGATCGCTCCTTAGATACACTAGCAACCCTAAACATATCAAAAAAAGTCCTTCTAATCGCGTTCCTTTAAGGGCAGGCTAGCAGGGAATACCGAAAAATGTGAATTTTAAATTTCGACTATTGATATCTTTTTAAAGTTAACGAATTGTAGACACATTTCTTTTTGTAAATTTTAGAATTGGTTAAATAGTTTTCAAGTTATGATGACTGAAAGATTATTAAATCTTCTTCGCATGGATGATTTCGATTTTGTTTGAAAATTAACAATTCATGATAATTTTTACATCATACTTTTTCAAATATTAACCAATGAGCATGTAATTTTGTATGTCTGTTTACATTAGAACTATCTATAGAGTGTACTAAGGGCATGCATTTCAATATCTTAACCACATTAATTTTTATGTGTTTTTTTTCACATTAAACAATTTTACAACCATAAAAACATAATTTTCAGGTGGCCAAAAATAATATCTTTTTAAAAATATACAATTTTCTATAGTATTTACAAACTCAGACAATCTGTGTTATGATGTTTAATTTTGAATGAAATTTGACTGTACCATTTTATTTTTAAAAATGTTAAAACGTGAGACTTGTATTTTTTACATGTCTAAAATAATTTTCATGTCAAAATTCTCATTACTTTCTTGATATACTAAACCACAATGACAATTACTGTTTTTAAAACAATGAACTGTTAGTACATCTGAAAATATGGGATCAAAATCTTCAAAATTGAAATTTTAATGATTTGTTTACTAACGGGTTTTAATCTCTCCTATTACTGCCCATGAAGATTTAGCTCAAAGGATTTCTCAATAGCCGGAGTAATTTGTATAGCTTCTAATGAAGTTGAAAATATATATATATATTTATATATATATACTGTTTTTAGAATTTCAATTTAGAATTTTCGAATTTAAAATAACAAATAAAATATTAATACACTATTTATTTGTTTTTATTTTAAAAATATAGTGAGGTGCCAGAGGAAATATTTTTATTTTAAAAAAAAACCCTTTTTTTTTTCAAATGAAAATGCTAAGAATTAAAAAAATTGATGTGTTAATATAATGTTGGTACCGCCAACACATAAATGTTATATTATCATCAAATATTTTTTCAAAAGAATATACTAAAATTCATATATACCATTAAAAAATTTTTTTTAAAGTGGGTCTATTATAAGTCTGCATATTTTGTGCGCGGGAAAATTTTCCCCTGTAACGCTCACATGTCGCCAGCTTAATGGGTAAATAAAATCACTGGAAAGTAAAGGGGGCCCCTGATGTGACCATACATCAATCGTGTGCCGTAGATCAATGAAAAATACGGAACTAACACCGTATTATCAAATACACCTTGAGATATTAAAAACAGTTCCTCCTCGTAATATATAAATATATATATATATATATACAATTTTGTTATGGTCTTTAATAGAGCTGCAAGTGATTTACTATTTATCATAACGAAAGATATTTTTGTTGAAATGAAAGGCGCGCCAGAAGACGGAAAGAGGATTTTTTTTTATGTTTCTAACCCAAACTCAGGAAACAGAGCATGGATATATCATTCAAAATCATGAATCTTGGTTTCTGACAGAATGTGGCGGTGCACAAGTGCTCGTTGTTTTATCACGTGATACTATGTGATATGCGAACCTTGAAAGCAACAGCAAGTTCATATGTTCATCTTTTTCACAGATAGGGTTTCAAGTGTGAACCAAAGACACATATAATTCATTCTGCTGTCATATTAAACGCATATTCTCTACTGCAGTCATCAGGATATTTTTCCAGAGATCTCTAATCTAAGTGTAAGTGAGATCGAGCTCCTAGTCCTATCGGAGAGGGCCGATAAAACTAAGTCCCGTCTTCAATTTGAGCACGTAAAAAATCCTTGGCAGTTTAAAATCGAAAAGAGCAGGCTGGAAAGACGCTGCCCGAGAAAAATTCATTAGAAAAGATTACAAATAAAATTCCTACAAAAATATCATTACCAACTTCAAAATTACATGGCGGACACTCGCCAGTGATACGGAGCTCGTGCACTTCAGCTGAGATCTTCCTGTGTAAGAAAGAGATCGGAGCACACATGGTTACTCACCGAAGTGCAATGATGATGGTCATATCAATCAATCAACTATTCAGAATGTATACTTTCTGATGATGTAGCTTCGGTTTATGCCTTATACTTTTCTCTATTTGTATTCTGTTGAATTGTTATTATTGTCACATGTAGAGCTGTTGAACATTAGTGATATTCTCTCCTTTTTTTATCTCCATCTACCTTCTATCTCTTTCCCTATATTTCTCTGTCATTCTATTTTTTTTCTCTCTTTCTCTCCCTCACGCTTTCTCTTTCACACTCTTTCTCTTTCTTTCTTTCTTTCTTTGTCTCTCTCTCTTTGTCTCTCTCGATCTTTCTTTCTCTCTCTTTCTCTCTCTCTTTTTCTCACACTCTTTCTCTTTCACACTTTCTCTTTCTTTCTCATCTTTTACTCTCTCTCTGTCTTTCTCTCTCACTCTTTCTCTAACGTTCTCTCTCTCCCCTTTCTCTCTTATTCTCTCTCTTTCTCTTTCTCTCTACCGTATTCTTTTTCTTTAATTTCTATTTTCTCTCCTTTCTCTCTATCTCATTTTTCTCTTTCTCTCTCTCTTTCTCTCTCTCTCTCTCTCTCTCTCTTACTCTCTACATTAACTTCTCTATTTATTTCTATTTCTCTCTCTTTTTCTCATACAATCTCTTTCTCACTATCTCTCTCCCTCCCTCCTCTCTCTCTCTCTGTTTCTCTGCTGATTTAGTTTTTGTCGAATTTTGCATGTGCTTTGATAACAGCTCGTCCCCCTCCCCACCCCCTTTCTTCCACGCCAATATGATTTAATGATAATTGATATAATCTGTTCAAATTAGAAGGGGGGAAAAATGTACGCAGCACAAACATCAGACTTCTGAGAAGATTACTTATATTTATCTTCTTCACCACTATCTATGAGACTACTTTCAAAATGACAGCTGAAGCACATAGAACAAAAATTATGTGAGATGAATATCAGGAAGGTGGCTGACGATCAGTTGGTGGACAGAAAAAAAGCTTTAAAGACACTCTTAAAGAGTTTCTGAAAGGCTTCAATATAGAGATCACATGCTGGGAATCCTTCACGCAAGATCGCCAAATGTGGCGCTGTAATAACATAAGAGGAACTCGCATAGCTGAGAATCGTCGTTCATTTGAGGCGTGGAGGAAAGCCAGCTGCGCGAATAGACACAACACCCACACATGTCTAATCTTGATCATATATGCATATATATCCCACCTGTGGTAGGGGATTGTGTTCGTGGACTCTAAAGTCATCTCCGCAATCACTATAAAAGTGCAGCAGCACACATCTGAGGCTGTTGTCATCATCGAATATGATGTACGGCTTTACTATAGATAATTCTGAGAAGAATTAAGTCATGGACAGAGTTAAACACAAGAAGTCCATAATCTTGCAGACGTTGACCATATTAGGAGCAATTGTCTATCGTGTGGTGGCGGGGATCACAAGGGGAGCAAATAATAGTACCACTGCGACCTACAATGCATGTCGTAAGAAGCGACTAACGTAAGGGACTAGGGAAGCTACCATAGTAAAAAAATGCGTCGCAGTAACCGGATGTGCTGGTTTACTTGTAGGCGCATAATTGACACAACATACAATCATTCTTAGGCTCGAATCACATAGAAACCACATAGAGTGGTTGACAAGTGGTCGATATGGAACGTTCGAAAAAGAAGAAGTAGCAGCAATTGTCTATCGTGAAAAGGAAAAATAACAACTAAAATGTTGTGAACACATAATATGATCTTCTGGTCTTGCTAAAATTATGTGTCACTGAACTGTGATGGGAAATTTAAAAAAGAGACAAGAATGCAAATACATGGATTAGCAAAATAAATATGTAGACGTATATCTTCTTCGCTGGTGGTCTGGGTTCAGCTGCCGCAAAGCGCGTGGAATTTTCCCGACCACGACGGCTCTCAGGTCGACCCAGCCTCAACTGGGTACCAGACATGCTCTGGGAAAGTAAAGGCGGCCGGCGTGATGCTGACCACATCACATATCGTGTGCTGATGGTCAATGAAAAATACAGACCTAACACTGTATTGACCTATATACCACAAGGTATGAAAGGGTTCCTTTACTTTTTCTTTTATATCTTCTTCGAACGCTCACCATTTGTTAACCACTCTGTGTGCTTTGTATGTGATCTGAGCCTAAGAGTGATTGGACGTTGTGCTAGTTATGCGTCTACAAGTAGGCCAGCTCATCCGACTTTTTCTACGTTTATTATTTAATAGGATAGTTTTGGATAGCCTGACTTCATGGCACAGTAGAGCGTCAACATCTGAATTGATAGCAAACACCAAAGATAGAGATTTGTGGAGATCCATGATCGCCTACGCCAGCCGGCACGGCACCTGATGATGATGAGGGTAGCTTTCTTAGGCCCATACCTCAGTGACCTCTTATGACATGCCTTGTATATCCCAGTGTCGCCCGAGTGGTTACCGAGGCTCAAATTTGGGGTGTAAAGAATGGAACCACTGTTACCTGCCACGCTTGTCGTAAGAGGGGCCTAGGAGGTTGGTCGTGGGGCTAGCTACCCCACAACGTGAAAAACACTAGATGGCTACAGAACGGAGAGCGAACCGAGCAAACGCAGGCTGAAACCGGATACATCGCCGAAGGATAAGCACCAGAGCTCCAAATGGTGCTGAAGATGTGATGTAAAACACATCAATGCTAAGGCTACATGAATCAGATTTCCTCATGAATAGAATTTATAGGGAGATATGGTACATCGGTCTGGGCGGTGATCGCTGGCGAGAGATCGAGAGAGATCGCAGTGTTACTATTATTTTCTCCCGTTGCTGGCCACCACAACACAACATTACAATACGACAGTAACCTAAAAATTGTTACAACCTAAATAAAGAATTTTACCCACCTTAAACAACAACAAAACAGTTAATAAATGAGTAATATAAAAGATAATGTTTATTGTTTATTTTTCTCTCTTATTATCTACTTTCTTATTGATTAATATTGCATCACGTCAGTTTTTAGCCCGATATCCTTTAACGTGTCGAAACGAACTCTGAAAATCTACACGTGTACACAAAAGTACCAGGAGGAACAAACAGGGGAAAATGTGAAAGAAAAATTAAGTTATGGAAATAATATATATTTGGCGGGAAAACTAGAAACAAAAACTAAAGTTATGGTTTTCCATTTATACACATAATGCGTGCGCACAGGTCAAGGTCTCGTTGTTGGTGTGTGAAGAATGAATCTTATACGTGAAGAGTTCCTGTAAACTTATGCAATCGGTTCACCTCTTTATAGCCGCAGAAACAAAAAGGAAGGAAAAACTTAAAACAGAAATAAAACACAATTTTTGACATAAAATCTTGCATGTTTGCGCTCGACCCGATTAACTGCTCACTTTGGAATGCTAAGAACGTGTAACAACTTGGAAGTGAAGATAAAATAAAATAGCTAAAAGTGAAAAGAATATTGCGTGTTATATTTTGTGGCTACAATAATATATTTTTGGTGAAATTTTGTGCCATATCAACATACAGGGGTCGCAGGCGCAATAATGTAGGATATAAAACGGCGCCATGGTCAGTGAGCTGGCACTGACCAAGACCCTACCCACCTCCACGGGGTTGTCCTGGTAACAGACTAATGTCTGGCTAAGCGTGTAGGGATCGAAGGAGAGCTACTCTGGTTTAGGTAGAAGGGTAGGTGCATACATGTCTGATTCGAGATCTGATCCAATACAGACGATGAGAATCTCAGAAAATGCGCCTACACGTCTCTCCTGTCCGATAGTCAAAGAAGATAATTCTTCTTCTTCTTCTTTGCGTTCGTTGTTTACGACCAATTTTAATCACTCTTTGTGATATGTTTGATCTTTGCCAAGAGCGTGTATACGTTGCACATTGGTTTGGTAGGCCCCTAAACGCATAGACTTCTACACGTTTAGGACACGTGCATCCGCCTTTATCCAAACCTCCTTAGTCACCTCTTACGACATGCGTGACAGGTAACAGTGGTTCTATTCTTTACACCCCAAATTAGGGCCCCGATAACCACTCGGACGGAAGACTATTCAAAGTGACCCACGTGTGGTTGTCGGGTCCAAATTCGGGGTTAAAAAATAGAACCACTACTACCTAACCCTGCTCTTTACAGCGAAAGTTGAGGTTTGACGTGGGATTAGTTACCCCACCGTGTAAAAACACTTAGCTTTAAATAACTCCGGCCAAGCACATGAGAGCTTGCAAGGCCTTGCTTGTGGACCTATGCCTTGTGAAAGGGTAAATAAGAAAGAAAAATCAACATACACTGGCTCTGTCAAAGACTTGATTTCAATGCACGACATTGTTTTAAACTGTAATAAACGTCACTTATAAAACATTTAACATTGAGACAAATATAGATATGGATAAAATCAAATCTAGAATAAAAATTATAATATTTAACTCCAATGTTAAAACAGTTCTACTGTATGAGTCAGAAACATGGAGAACGACAAAAATAATAACGCATAAACTGCAAACATTCACTAACTGGTGTCTGCACAAAATAGAGGGACTAAGATGGTATGATAGGGTCACAAATGATGAACTTATGGAAAGAACAAGACAGATTCAAGTCAACTAAGAGAGTTAAAAAGATGCTGGCGCTGGATAGAACACACTTAGCGAAAACCAGAGGGGAATATAACAAGATGGGTCCTTGCCTAGAACCCACATAGACAGCGAAAGAAGGGAGGCCGAGAAATACATGGAGACGGGATTTGGAGGCAGTGACCAACAATATAAAGAAGAGCTGGAGGTGGCTGCAGGAGATAGCTAGAGATAGGAAGACTTGGCTTGAGTTGGTTGAGGGCCTATGTGCCCCAAACTCAGGTTTAAAAGGCAGAGAGAGAGAGAGAGAGAGAGAGAGAGAGAGAGAGATGGATACGGCACCCCTTGAGAAAACCTGAGAAGAATATAACAAGAAGGACACTTTACTGGAAACCGTAAGGACAATAAAAGAGAGGAGGCCTACGAATAGGTGGGAAAGAGATTTAGGGAATTAACAACACGAAAGTTAGAGAAATGTTTAGATATAGCTAAAACAATTGGGAGACTTGACGTGAGTTAGTTGACAACATGTGCTCCAACTGGGGCTTAAAAATGGCACTGGAAGAAAAATATGATATATATATTCATCATTAGCCTTAAATATTGGAAAATTTATTTAAATGTTGCTCCAAGGACAGTTAACTTTGGCAGTGGGAATAATTAATACCCACATATGAAATAAGTGATTTTGGCAATAGTATAGTGCAGATGTGGACTGGCACGTGTTCTGGACACGGTAGGCTGATTACGAGCGACCTGGCACATAGATGCTGAATATAATAACATGTTCTTAGCAATTACCAAAATCTGTTTTAGAAAGAAAGAAAAAAAAATATGAAAACGTAAACTTGCTGTAAATTTTCTCAGTACCAGGTTTAAAATACTATTCCTCCTCTCCTGTTTCCTTCCTTCTTTCGTTTCATGGTTGTGGTGTAGAGGATGGGAGGGAGGAGGTTGGTTATGGTTGAATGAGCAGACATTTGCGAATATAAAACTACTTGGAAACACTGAGTGGGGAAGTGGGAGGGTTAATGCACCAGGAAGGGCGTGATTTATGAAGTTACGGGCTTTGACCTTTTTTGATGAGGTGAATATATCAGTCAGCGCTGGCGTTGCCATGTGGTTAGTTCATTGATGGGTAAATATGAAGATACTGGTACGGACTCGCTCCACCACTCGATCCAGCTGTACTTAAGTAAGGCTGGAGTTAAAGGAAGTTATAGAAATAACAACCACGGATACAATTTTTTTTAAATGTGTTTTAACTTACTTCTTCTTCTTCTTTAGTCGTCCAGCAAAATTCTGTTCTCGTTTTTTGGCACAAAATCTTGCATTTAGTGGTATATGTATACGATCTATAGTTTATGATTAGTATCCGTATCAAGGTTACCACAAGACAGTCTTCATCAAAGAACACAAGCACTCAGATACAACGGTAACAGACCCAGGGGACGACCACCTTAAGGATGGAGATACAGCAAAACTGGGATAGAGAATAGATAGATAGATAAATAGAGATTAGTAATCCTTCTAGTTTACTCTAAAGCTTACAATCATGGTTATTTTGGTTACAGAACTGATGTCATTACACCCCTTGCAGGCCCGTATGTGCTCGGTCTTCCCCACCAGATGCCGAAGAGTATGCATACTGATGGTTCCTGTGGCTTGCTGGTTAAAATACTCTTCACTCTGTCTATCAGGCATCCAGTTCTATTTGTACAACGGGTAACTCCAAACTTCTGAAATCTCTGGATCGATTCCTCTACTTTTATAGTGTATACATCCAACAAGCAACCGCGAAGAGACCAAAAAACATCCCCTGTATCCCTCTTCAACTCCCAGACAATCAATGCTGCTGGTGCAAGACTGACCGCTCTCTCATTACTGTAAACACCTCAATGTCTAGGACAGTAGGCCCCCGTATGCCTCTGTAGGTTAGAAACTTCAATCAACGACATTCACTCATACAGCAACCTGCTGTCCTTAGTTATGAATATACTACCTCTTTGGGTGTTGTATTCAAGTCATCTATTGTATGTTATATCCATCTACGGCTACGCCTTTCATTATTAATGTGAATATGCGGGATCTTAGGTCTTCAACTCCGTAATTATTGTGACCATCGGAAGTATAATATATACTGAACTATAGTACGTTTCAAAATCCGCGTGGAAAATTTAATATCTCTGCAACCGCTTGACCGTAATTGTTGTAACTTTGCATATGATCTAATGATCGTAATGTCCCGAGGTTGATATTTGTTTACTCAATAACAAACGTATGGTTTAAAATTTTCTTTATGTAAAGTATATAAAAGTGACCATCTCCTTAGCCAACCATATAATGAGAAGTATTACCCTTCATATTTGTGAGATGTTGCAAGTTCCACGACCTGCACGTTTTTCACGTGGTTTTCTCGATTTTAATCGCTTTATCGCACTTTTTAAAAATGTATAATGATCCTTCCGGTGTGTTTAGTTACAATTTAACGTTTGTGTTTTCAGAGCATAGGTGTATTACAAAACGTTTAGTATTCTAGATTTGTTATACAATGGGTATGAAAATCAAGTTTCTTACACTGCATACAGTGGCTGTGAAAATGTATAAATATTTTATCAGAGAATCTAAACGTGGAAAACTGTATCGGAGTATATCAAATCCTGAACATAGAACTATGCATGCTTTGGGCTTAAGTAAAAGATATCTACATAAATTACTCAATGTTAATGGAGCTGTCAGTACAGTCAATACATTGACTCAAGGCAGAAAGAAAGTAGGAGACAATTTTGACAGGGATGTTGATTAGAAGTGAAATTTGCAGAATGTTCGATTCCAAAGAAACTGTGACACTAAGAAAGCTGAAGATTAGGTTAAGAATACACAATGACATTGATGTATCGAAATCAACGTTATGGAGAACTGTTATAGTCCGTTCAACAACTCATGCCCACAGTCCAATGCAAACTGTAGCAAAACCATATATTCCACAGTAGCGAAACTTTGCACCCAATCTTAGAATTATACCGATGCAAATATCTGATGGAAGAAATTGCTATAGGAAACCTGGATTTTGTAATATAACGGTTTCCTTTGATGTTGGCAGCATATTTGGCAAGTCTGATACAGCATTTTAGTTTTACAGTAAACGCACACATATGACATTTGATGTCAAGTCTCATTCAAAGGCGTATTATATCCCAGCTCATACATGGGGCCAATGTTGATACTGCAATGGTGTCATGAAATAAACAAGAAATGTACACATAGCTGTATTATTGTTTTTTCGTAACTAATGTCGGAAATGCGCGTATAATATTAATGACACTTTTGCATTGTAATAAATTTGCACTTCAAACTCATTATGTATGTTAAATCAATGACTGTCAACAATATAGAAGTCAACAATATTACAAAATAACTTCACACTAATTTCGATATACGCCTTTAACTAAATGTCCGTCTCGCACTAATGACGTCAATTCTTTACCAAGTTCACGCCCGAGTCGTTATGGTGCCCGAAAAAATGCAAGAACTTTTAAAAAACCGTGAATTTCGCCCTGAATGTTGCTATTTTTGTCATAAATGTATTAAATTGCTGTAAACATGAGTTTTCTTCAACCATGCCAACAAAGGCGTTAAATATATAGCACAAAGAAGGAAACTTATAGATGGTATGATTGTTTGAATGGCAAAAAATATTTTGTAGCGTCGGGAACATGTGTAGTTCACATGCAAGTTTTCAAGTTATTTCATCAAATGGTTACAAAGATACAAATTTTTATCTGTGGGCATGACAAGTTGAACGGACTATAGAAGCATCGGCTTTACTTTTAGGAAGTACGCTAATGGGAGAAATGTCATCTGCGAGAAGCCGCATTTAGTACGTCTGAGAAGTAAATATTTACGTGAAGTATGGGAAATGCGTAATCAAGGTTACGATATTGTGTATGTGGATGAAACCTGGATCAATGCTCACTACACTAATGAAAAGGAGTGGCAGTTATCCGATGGAACAATTAAACGATATGTACCTAGTGGAAAGGACAACGTCTGATAATGGCACATGCAGGCAGCATACAAAATGGGCTGGTTAAAGATGCTGAACTTATTTTCACTTCCAATTATACGGACAACAGGGACTATCACACCGAGATGAACGGTAACATATTTAGAGATTGGATTGAACATACTCTTCTTTCGTCCCTAGACAGACCATCCTGTGTGATAATGGACAACGCATCATACCACAACACTGTGTCAGAAGAAGACAAAATCCCGACATCTTCGAGTACAAAAGATGCTATAAAACTTTGGCTCAGAAAGGAGAACATTCCATTTAACGAGGGGTTTTTGAAACCTGAATTACTATCTATTGTTAAAACATCACAGAAGACCAGGGTATTTCAAACAGACAAGTTGATTCAACGGCATGGTCATGTGTGTTTGAGACTACCACCTTATCATTCACACTTAAACCCAATTGAACTCATTTGGGCCAAAGTTAAAGGACTGGTAGCAGCTGAAAATAAAACTTTCAAGCTAAGCAATATGAAAGAACTAACATATGCCGCCCTGTCGAAGATAGACAGAGATTATTGGTGTAAATGCGAAGACCATGTCTTAATGGAGGAAAATGACTACTGACTGGGACAAAGATGGACTGTCGTTCGTGCAGCCAAGAATAGTCATCAATATGTTAGACTCATCGGACTAAGAATAAGTGAGTAAACACTTTATATGATTTATATAATATGAGTTATCTCACCCTCCAAAATTCGAATTGTATATACGCCTATGCCGAAAATATGTGATTTTTTAAAATTTGAGGTAAATTATTTTCTTCCAGCACCAAATAATTACTAGGTTTGAAAAGATCAAAGGAATTTGCCATTGCAAGAAAAGTACACTACCTGCAACATTGAATTTGATAAAAATCGTTGGGACATCGGAAATACAACACCACATGCAAAAATCACGTTCATCCATGCAATGAATATGGAGATATTTGAGGTCAATCGTTGACCGAACGTTTTGAAACACACTATAGTAGTTTTACCCGCTCTTCGCACCGGGAATTTAGTTGCATATTAAAGAAACATGCCCCGTTGCCTCAAAATTGGCTTCTCTCCCATTAAAAACACTACGTTTTCTCCCCATGCTTGGTGGAAAGCTGTGTCGGTTGACCACATAAGATTAAAATGTCTCTCATTCCGATTGCCAGAATACACGTGATTATCCCAGATTACAAAAGAATTCCCGTGAAAGTTGACAATTAACAATTTGCAAATTGAATTTATTCAGAGCCAGTTCTATCTTTGCAAATAAAATGTATGTAGTTCTCATAATCAAATGTGTTAATACAAATTAAATGTTCTAAAAAATGTTGCCCTTCCCGTGAATTGAACATAGCAGTCAAGAATATAATGGATTCGGCCACCGGACAATCATGTTCAAAAACCAATAAATATGTTTGTATTTGTAACATGCGGCTGCTGTAATGACCGCTGTGAGTATCACATGGCAGGAACGTGAAACATGGATACTCGTATTCGGCTATTTCTGTACACGACCATTTGCGTAAGTTGGAATATGGTTATAGAAACGAATACATAGTCCAGTTTTATAATTTTTACATCTTCCTATGTATGAAAGCTACCCCTTGCTAAATTTCAAGTCCGTAGGATATCTTCCAACAATTGGGACAGATATATAATACAATTTCATTCAACTCATTCTTATATAAACTAGCAGTTTACCCGGTCCTTCGCACGGGGAATTTAGTTTCAATCTATTTGTAAAGTCCCTTACTTCAAAATCCGCTTCTTCCCCAATAAAATCAATACGTTTTCTCTCCATGCATCGGACAAACCTGATACAACAAAATTCCCGTTTCCGTGAAAGTTGAATTTAGTTTAACTCTAGTTGTAATATTTTACCACTTTTAAAATTACATTTGTTATCCTTTTACGCTGATCTTTCCAGCACACATAATCTGTCCCTCATTTTGATTGTCAGTATAACCTGATACAATTGAATTCCGTGGAAGTTGAAAAATAACAATTGGCAAATTAAATTTAGTCAGATTATTAACTTGTCGACGTGTTTTTATTTTAAAAATGGGCACGAACGTGAATCGAGCGCATGTAGCGCATGTCTGCATGGATAGATGGATGGATGGATAGAGGGATAGATAGATAGAAGTAGGCCAGGTCAGCACATTCGATTTCTGCTCTGCGACGCTTTTTATTTACTAGGTAGCTTCCCCAGACTTCTACCTTAGTCGCCTCTTACGACATGCCTCGTAGGTCGCAGTTTTACTATTCGTTTCTCCCCTTGCGAGCCCCGGCAATACACGGGCGGATTAATACTATTATTATGTTTTGCCATGTCTTGCTGAGACATAAAATGTTAGACTAGTCAAGGCAGTGTATGATTGATTTTTAGTGAAGACAACACATGTAACCAAAATCTCACCATCACAGAACCGATTACAGACAAGACATTACTTGTTATCCTTGTCAAAACATAACATGACTGACTAGTATTGACGTGTGATGTATGGAAACCTACAGATCTGAGGCCAGATCAGATCAGTACTGGAGGAAACTGGAGAGAGAGGCTGTGGTAAAACTGAGTAAACAGGATACGTGAACTAAAACAGGTAGATAGCAAGCTGTTCTGGATAAACAAGGTATTATCGATATATGTTGTGTCCTTTGCTTGATAAAGGCCTTTTAGTTGAAACGTTGCTGTGTATTGTTATTGTTTTGTGTATTTTATAAAACTACAGTACTTTTGTTTTTTAACATGTTTCGTCATAGATAAACAAGGGAGGAAACATCTGATATGAATAATAGCAATCGAGGAGGAAACATCTGATATGAATAATAGCAATCGAGGGAGGGAAACATCTGATATGAATAATAGCAATCGAGGGAGGGAAACATCTGATATGAATAATAGCAATCGAGGGAGGAAACATCTGATATGAATAATAGCAATCGAGGAGGAAACATCTGATATGAATAATAGCAATCGAGGGAGGGAAACATCTGATATGAATAATAGCAATCGAGGAGGAAACATCTGATATGAATAATAGCAATCGAGGGAAGGAAACATCTGATATGAATAATAGCAATCGATGTCTTTTGTCAGGATAAAACAAACAAAAAAGAGATACTAAAACAAGGATAGATATTAACCCTTTCACTCCGTAATATTTTTTTTACGTTCACACGTATTTATGTTGCAATGTTTACCGGAATAGACAGTATACCGAATTTGTGTCATCTTGTAAGATATAGTAATCCAGTATATCGGGTTAGAAGGGCGAAAGAGTTAATTAAAGAATGATTTTGTTTTAGCTCTCTATGAATTCAGGTTTGAGATAGAGTGTAAGGCACAAAATCGAATTGATTTGTAAATATTTGCATCTTTCTTATGTGCCTTTGGGAGCGGTGAGGATTTAAAATGATTGATTGATTGATTGATCATTATCAATCCTCGTCGCGCCCAAAGGCACATAAGGAAGAGGCAAATGTTCACCAATCAATTCGATTTCTCTTTTCTATATTTAATTGAAACTGAAATTGAAAATTCACCATACTAAAAAGAACAACTGCGAATAGACAGTCAAAGGCTGCAAAATAAGAAGTAAAAGAGGAATATCAGCTCGAACTTAAGAATAGGTTCGAGTTACTCAATGGTGAATATGAACAGAACATTGAAGACAAATGGACTAAGATAAAGGACACACTATTGGGAGCAGCAAATAATAGCGCAGGATTAAAGACGAAAGACAGAAAACCCTGGATATGCGATGACACCTGGAAATGTATTCAAGAAAGAAGAAAGATGAAACTAGCAATATTTAATACTAAGAATGCAACATATGAAATCCAAGCTAAAGAGGAATATAGATTAAAAACAAGGAAGTGAAAAGAGCGGCTAGAAGAGATAAAAGAGCATATGTCAATCGACTGGCTGAAGAAGGGGAAAAGGCAGCTAAGACTGGAAACAGTAAAATGCTATACAATACACTATAACAACTTACTGGAACTTTTGTTTCAAAGGGTGGCAAAATCAAGAGTAAAGATGGTAAAGTTCTAACATCAGATACCGAGCAGAAGAAAAGATGGGCAGAACATTTTGAAGAAATATTAAATAGACCTGATCCACCAATACTACTCAAGTTTGACGTAGAGGCAAGAAACAGCTCCCTACCAATTAACGAAGAAATGATAAGTGTAGCTGAGGTCAAGGAGGCAATCCATTCCTTGATAAATAATAAGGCAGCGGATGATGCCAACATTACTGCAAAAATGCTCAAAGCGGCTGATAATACAACTATTAGCCAGGTGCAAGAACTATTTAATAAAGTATGGGAAGAAGAAACTGTCCCAGATCAATAGAAAAAGGGAATAATTGTTAAGATCCCCCAAAAGGTGATCTCAAAGATTGCAACAACTGGAGAGGGATCACCCTATTATCAGTAATGACCAAGACTTTCTGCAAAATCATTCTCAATAGAATCAAAGAAGCAGTGGACACAACCCTGAGAGAAGAACAAGCTGGTTTTAGACCTGGGAGAAGGCTGCATTTAGACTAAAGCAACAACCACTTATACTAAATTTCATAGATTTTAAAAAGCCTTTGATAGTCTACACAGAATCTCCTGTGGAATATTCTGAGATGCTATGAAATACCAGACAAAATAATAAACATTATAAAGAGCCTCTATGATGGTTCACAGTGTGCAGTTCGCACTGACGGTGGACACAGCGACTGGTTTATGGTTGAAACCGGAGTAAAACAAGGCTGTATTCTATCTCCGCTATTGTTTGGAGTGGAAATTGACTGGGTGATGCGAAAATGTTGCAGGGGCGAAACTGGCACCGATTGGGTAGAAAATAGTCAACTAGAAGATTTAGATTTTGCAGATGATATTGCCTTGTAGAAATATTACATTGTAGAAACAACCAAGATATGCAAAGAAAAACAGACAACTTGTCATCTATAGCATCAAAAGTTGGCAATTACTTATTGCTCTGTGTATATTTACTATTTAAACCGGTTCTGACTGGCTCGTTCTACGTCACATTTGTTCATCGCCCTTCCCGCACTACAATTACACACCATTACACAACCTTGACCTATACTACGTCATAACTGAACCTTCTCATTTTTATAAACATATTCCCAGATTAGCTCCCTTGACGACGAAGCTTCCTTAATGACGAGGCTGCTTTTATCTTGAACACACTGTAGCTACGAGGCGGATGGGGAAGTGGAATTGAGATGGATTTCAATTAGAATATGGTGATCAAATGGTCACCTGTGTTCTACATTTAGTCCAGCTCTCTGACCACATCGCAACTCCAACGTTCAACTCAATATAATTGCTACTATTCTCTGCATTCTACATGAAAACACAGCAAGTGTTTTGAGTACCGTGTTCTCGCACAATGCCACTTCTTAAATCAACAAAAAGACTAGAATCATTAACATTTACTAGAGTCATTTTCTGCCTGAGAAGTTGAATGTAATTGGAAAACATACTCGAAATTCAACAAACACTGAGAGAAATACAAATCTCAAAACATGTCGACTACTCAAAGTACCAAGAAAGACACCATAGATTTAACTGTCGTGATAGGCACTGCTCGGAATGCAAACAGAGTTAATGGTTCTGTCGGTCAACAATAAAACAGTCTTTTAGGGAAATGGAAACATGATTAATTGATATATGTCACGTGTTCTTGTCCTGACTTCAAACTTGTTTAACTACTTCCATTCTTGATATTTTTTCTGCTCTTGTTTCCTTCATCTCATTCTTTGTCTTCATTTGTTTCTCCTTCACTCAAATGTTTTTTTTAATTATTTTATTCAAATAACTAGTCTCTTTCTTCTTTCCAAATGCAGTAGACCCAGATCACATGGACATATTTTCACGATTGCAGAATCCAGGGCGGCTCGTCATTAAGGGCCAGTGGGCCTGGCCCTACCAATAATCGAAAGGGAGAAACTTCCGGAATAGACAAATAATAGTAAATACTCCAAAATTCATGATTTTCCCCAACAATTGTGTTTGGCCCCACCAAGAAAAATGACTACGAGCCGCCACTGGCAGAATCCAACTAAATATGCCAGATGGAATATTTTGTCAACGCTACACTCCAAAGAATTCAATTATTAACATGACGATGTGTTGGGGTATCAATGTCAGAACTACTACAAGCCGCCACTGGCAGAATCCAACTAAATATGCCAGATGGAATATTTTGTCAACGCTACACTCCAAAGAATTCAATTATTAACATGACGATGTGTTGGGGTATCAATGTCAGAACTACTACAAGCCGCCACTGGCAGAATCCAACTAAATATGCCAGATGGAATATTTTGTCAACGCTACACTCCAAAGAATTCAATTATTAACATGACGATGTGTTGGGGTATCAATGTCAGAACTACTACGAGCCGCCACTGGCAGAATCCAACTAAATATGCCAGATGGAATATTTTGTCAACGCTACACTCCAAAGAATTCAATTATTAACATGACGATGTGTTGGGGTATCAATGTCAGAACTACTACAAGCCGCCACTGGCAGAATCCAACTAAATATGCCAGATGGAATATTTTGTCAACGCTACCTCAAAGAATTCAATTATTAACATGACGATGTGTTGGGGTATCAATGTCAGAACTACTACAAGCCGCCACTGGCAGAATCCAACTAAATATGCCAGATGGAATATTTTGTCAACGCTACACTCCAAAGAATTCAATTATTAACATGACGATGTGTTGGGGTATCAATGTCAGAACTTTTATTAAAGTTTGCCAATGTGTTGCTGGGACCTGCAAGATGAGCAAAGAATGTCAACACTGCTACCTGCAAGGTATGTAGTAAGAGGAGACTGATGTAGGGGTCTAGGGAAGCTACGGTAGTAAATAAAAATCGTCGGAAAAATCGGATGTGCTGGCCTACATGTAGGCCCATAACTGGCATAATGTACAATCACTTTTAGGCTCAGATCACATAGAAATCACAAAGAGTGGTTAACAAGTGGTTGATATGGAATGTTCAAAGAAGAAGAAGATTTACGTTCAGAGTAAGATGACACATTCTTGTTATATTTATCTTTAAAATAGCAAGGTGTCTTTTTATTTATAACTCTATTTTTTTTAAAACTGAAAAATGCAATACATGACAGTGATAGCTATGTAGTACGTAGAGTTGACAAATAGATCTATCAAGAAGTAACTTCAAGTCAAAGAAGACTGGCTGATTCTACAAATAAAAATGAGAAACGTCAAGTATTTTGGACATATAAAGAAACACCAAGGGTTGGTGTAGATCAGTATGGAAGGAGGCATCCCGGAGAAGAAGACCACGTAGATGATGGATTCAGGATGTAACTGGTGATTTGAGCATGACTACTGCAGAGGCGGACATCTGGCCTATGAGAGAGAGAGAGAGAGAAGTTCCGATGGACTGTTAGGGTGGCAACGTTCTATTCAGGACAAGCTATTTGGTTATGGCCTGTTATTGTAAAAGTTTACTATTATCTATATTACAATATAGGGTACAGTCTCATTTGTTGCTACTTTTAGCAAATCTTAATACCAACAGTCTCAAATGGCAATGCTACTTAGATATTCTGGATATAAAGCAAAAGGTCGACCACGCAAAAGATATACGATAGAAAGAACAGAGGCATTGAAAGACACCATGTACATAGTGCACACATAAGAACCCGTTCTAGAAATCTCTTCTAATCCAAACGCTGTAAGACAAAATATTGAAGACAAGAAATAAAGAGAAAGCAAATCGAGTCATGTGTGTTTATTTTATTCTTTATCTGCAACACATTCTCAGCTTCAGCAGCAAGTATTGGTTGTGAATTTATCTGTGGTAATTAACTGCACAGTTTTTAACGTAATTTCCCACGTTCCACACGTGAGAACAGGAATTAGCCCTCCTACCGCCTGCACAAGAAATGTGAAGTGATAGACTCTTCGTACTGTAATTTCTAAAAAGGTTATGAGACATTTTTACAAAAACGAATTAGCCCTCATCTGTTATCAACAAAATAATAATTCCTCTCGTATTGTTATACGTTACATAGGGACTGCAAGTAATTTCTCCATACCGCTCTATCCTGGGCAACTCGCTTAATCTCCTCCATGAAACTGAGACCTATATTTCTTGCCTCTCTCAGCAAAGTTCGTTTCATGGTCTCGTTAAGTCGTCCTCTCTTTCTTTAACCCTTTGCATCCCATTCAACGTCTGCTTTAATGTTATACATTATGTTATGTTATGATGCATTATGTTATGTTGTTATACATTATGTTATGTTATTATACATTATGTTATTTTATTATGCATTATGTTATGTTTTTATGCATTATTATATACTTCAATACTTGCTATGTTATCAACATAGAACCGGCTTATGTATTCCGTTCATCTTTCCATTATTTTATCATTCTACATTAATGTATCTTCTTCATGTGATAACATTCCTCTGATATCAGTGTGCCATCTTATTTTGCCTGTTAATACATTTCTGAACTTTTTTTTTATATCTGTTGCGTATTTTTGTACACTTTCCCCGAACAAATTTCGTTTTCAATGTAGCTTAGATTTCTTTCTACTTTGTATAAGGATAAAAGACATTAAATTATAACTGATTTTAAATTACCTCCATGTCGGAAAGAACATTTTTAAATTTTAAAAAAATTGAAAAATAATATTGTTTTTATTATAAAAGTGAGTTGCCCGCCTGTCCAGCGTGTTCGTAACGCGTTGGACGACGGGTGACAAGCCCCCTTAAGTGCGGTTCAATTCCACGGGCTGGCATAAAAGCCACAGGTTCTCCAGAATTACGGTGTTTGTGGCACCGAACCGAAGGGTTACGATGTCCATGGCACCGAGTCAAAGAACTGAAAGCTCAAGTGTTTCTGGAACGGAAAAAAAGAGTGAGAAAATGGAGTTCTTTTTTTCCTTAGTTTATAACTTCAAACCAATTTCTTTTTAAATAGGAAATTAAAAAAACCTTGGCAATGGATATGAGAATCTTATTCGACTTCATGAAATTCACACAAACACGGTTGAAAGTCGCAACGGTTGCCAGGTCGGGGCTGCCTAGATGTTGTTACAACTGGTTTTCATGTTCCTAAAACTGATTTCATGTTTATAAAATTGTCTTCACGTTTTCAGGTTTATTGTAAGAACCTGAATTAATGTTTGTTTAAATACACAGAGAATGAGTGTATTTTTTTCTAAGCTAAATCTTTCATGGATCCTGTAGAAAAATGAATGAACATTAAGTGGATGTAAACAGAAACATAAGAAAGGCAAAGTTTGATAGCTACAATAACATTTTTATATGTCAAGAAAGTACATAAAAACGTATTTCCAATTATTTTCAAAAGCAATATTTGCACAGTTTTCACATGTTAAAGTTGTCATTCAGAAAATAAAGAAAAAGACGGCACAAAATAGAATCACTTTTCTTTCTTTTTTCTAATCCTGTTTTGCCACACGGAGTCAGGATAAGAATATATTTCTTTTTCTTTGAACGCTCCACAACGACCACTTCTTAACCACTCTTTGTGATTTGTATGTGATCTGAGCCTAAGAGTTATTGTACGCTGTGCCAGTTATACGCTTACAAGTAGGCCAGCACATCCGATTTATACGACGCTTTTTTTTTCTTGGGAAGCTTCCCCATGTCCTACATCAGACGCCTCTTACGACATGCCTTGTAGGTCGCAGTTATGCTATTCCTTGCAGCCTTGTGGGCCCCGGCACGACATAGGCGGAATGTATTTCTAGAATGGGTAATGTGTGCCAGTGAGAACATTATACTCACACACATTCGATATTGTCGACAAATTTGCTCAAATTAACAAGTTTATTTTTTTAAAACAAGCATGTGGTGGTATAGCATTAAAAATTACATGCTGTGCGAAGCACAAGTACCTCGGCGGTCAGAGTACACCTTGCAACCAGCGGAATTAACTATATCGCAACCACAAAATATACTGAAAAATATAATGGACAACTGTATACTTAGAAATCAGTAAATGTTGTTAACATGTTAGAGTTATTCGTGTTATATTACACATTTGCTTAACCCATTCACCCTTTCGAGCGGAGATGTTGGCTTACTGTATTTTCTTTACGATAACGCAAAGACAGTATACTGACTAAATTACTATACATTGCAAAGTAAACACGTCTGGGGGTACAAAAATAATAAAATTCATTAGAAACGTTTGTATTTGGTCGTCCATTTTTTTTTTTAAATTTGTCACTCCTGTTGTTCGTTTGCTTGATAAAGGCCTTGTTGGTCGAAACGTTGCTGTATTTTGTCATTGTTTTTGTAATTTGTAAAACTACAGTACTTTGTGATTACGTGTTTTTACAAAAATAATAGAATTCTTCGTGTTATACTATAGTACCAGAACCAACTATAAACTTATGGGCCTTTGGACTCAGGTAAGAATTATGGGAAATCAAACCACAACTACATGACCCCGTAACCACATGACTCCGCATTCCAGTACTGTTGTATATAGACGAAGTCATGTTAAAATCAACACAAAATGCTAAATCGAAGTTATATTATCCAATAAGTTAAGTTTAACAATAAGGAATATCAATATTATGAATATTTTTCACCAATAAATAACCATAGACTCACAGGATTGAGTAAAATTGCAAAAAGCTTGCAGTGTTCTATCAAACATCAATAGATTCCTGCGACCCCCCTCCCCTCATATAGGTCAGGTGTTTCCCTGTCAGTTGTCTGGCTAGTTGTTTTAGAGTTGATGTGACAGTACACACTTGCTTAATCTGTTTACCCTTGCGAGCCGATTTACTTACTGGCTTAATGTATTTTTGTTACAATAACAAAAAGTCAGTATACTGACTAATTACATTACAAAGCAAATGAGTTCGGAGATATAGACATAATAAGCAGGTATTGAAGTAGGAGGCAAAGGGTTCAAGAAAGAGAGGTCGACCTAAGGAGACAATGAAACGAACTTTGCTGACAGAGGCAAGAAATATCGGTCTCAGTTCCATGGAGGCGATTGAGAGAGTTGTCCAGGATAGAGCGGTATGGAGAAATTGCTTGCAGGTCCTATGTAACGGATAATGGTACGAGATGAATTATTATTATATTATTATTATTACTATATTGTTTGTTACGATAACGCAAAGCCAGTATACTGACTAATCTACTATACATTTCTTCTTCTTCTTTGCGTTCGGTTTCGTATGCTCGTCAAATTTAATGAGTTCGGAGGTACAAGCATAATAGGAACTGAAAGCCTGGTCATCTTGTTTTATGTAAGAGTGTTTTAATGTGTGACGTTTTTTTGCTGTTTTTGTCGATCAGAGGCACTTGAGCTTTCAGCTCTTCGTCTCGGTGCCATGAACATCGTGACCCTTCGGTTCGGTGCCACGAACACCGTAAATCTGGAAAACCCGTGGCTTTTCTGCCAGCCCGCGGAATTGAACCCGCACTTACAGAGGTCTTATCACCCGTCGTCCAACACGTCTACGAACACGCTGGGCAGGCGGGCATGTTTGTCGTTTGAAATCGTACAGTTCTGTACAGGGGACACAGTTATGTACAATGGACATGGTTCTGTATAAGGGACACGGTCTGTACAAAGGTCACAGTTCTGTACAAGAGATACAGTTATGTACAAGAGACACGGTTCTGCACAAGGGATACGATTCTGTACAAGGGACATGATTCTGTACAAGGGGACACGGTTCTGTACAAGAGACACGATTCTGTACAAGGGACACGGTTCTGTACAATGGATACCTTTCTGTACAAGGGATACGCGTTCTATACAAGAGACACTAATAATTTGCTAAGCCACTACTCACGAGAATAAAAAGACGCATGACCTGATTAAACACTGAAGCTCGGTTGGTACTGAAGGAAACCAAGTACTAATGCAGGTATTAAGACAAACTTGTTTCCATTGTTCCTATCCGATCTGGTATCATTCAAGTGAACACGTGTTATCGAATCTGATCAATACGTGATGACTAAACGTTTCCCTGGTAGGGTGTTATCTAACGGTAGCGGCAGGTGGTGTGTTGGTACAAAGAGTTGTCAGGTAACAGGTATAAAAGATGTGTGCCGGGTGCTTAAATTAAGTGTGTTGATGAGAACTTTGAGGTCATGACTTGACTGAGCACATAATTGATCCTGCAGATATCTTCTTCTTCTTCCTTCTTGCGTTCACCCGCTACGAATTCATGGGTAGTAGTAGTAGGCCTGAATGGAGCTTCAAACGTTTGTGGAAGTCCTTATCAGTGTTACCGATATCCTGCGAATATGGAAAGTCTTACAAAGATTCTTTTGATTGATTAAAATGATCCACTGACTTTGATGGAACCAGTGTTTGCTCTACGGATCGAGTGTTGAGGATGACAAGAAGATTACTAGCAGGCTTGTCAGTTGAATTCCACCACTCTAGTTGAACTTCTGCAACTACTCTAAGTTAGGAAATTCTGTTTGCTCAGTTAGAAAATATCCAATAACATATCTACTCAAGAAAAGACTAAGAGCCTAATGAAATCGATCATACTCTAATTAGAAAATTCTGTTACTTGTTAGAAATTCGCTTCTGACTTTGTTATAGAGGAAAATCTGTCTACTAAGTTAGAAACGCTTCTACTCTAAGAGGATAGACCTCTCTACTTGCACTAGAGGAAAATTCTGCTTCTAAAGTTAAGGAGAATTCCACGGGAAAATCTGTTTACTCGTTAGGAACTGCTTATTGAGTTGGAAAGATTACTGTTCACATTCTAAGTTAGGGAATCTGCTTCTCTCTGAGTAGGAATTTGCTACTGTAGGAAAATTGTACTCATTGGAAATTGCTTCTTTCTGTTAGGAAATCCTGTTCACTCAGTTGGATGACGGTTCTACTTAAGTTAGGAAAATCCTGCTTCTAGCTTCTGGAAATGCGAGCTTCCTAGAAAATCTGATTCTCTTCTGAAGTTAGGAAAATTCCTCTTTATCAGTTGGAATTACCTGCTATCCTCAAGTTAGGAAAATTCTGTTCTTAAGTTAAGGAAAATTCTGTTTACTTATTAGGAAGAATCCTGCTTCTACTTCGATGAGGAAAATCTGTTTGCTTCTGTGAATCTCTTCTCTTCTACAGTTAGGAAAATTTAAACGCACTCTAATGAACTCTAGCTTACTTCTAGGCGAAAATTCCTGCTTCTACTTCTAGTTAGGAAAATTCCTGCTTCTACTTCTAAGTTAGGTGAGAAATTCCTGCTTCTACTTCTAAGTTAGGGAAAATTCCTGCTTCTACTTCTAAGTTAGGAAAATCCTGCTTCTGCTTCTAAGTTAGGGAAAATTTTTGTGGAAATTACATTTCAATCTTTTTTCTTGTTAGATCCAGAAGCACTTGAGCTTTCAGCTCTTTTGCTCGGTGCCATGGACATCGTAACAATTCGGTTCGATGCCACGAACATCGTGAATTTGGGGAACCTGTGGCTTTTCTGCTAACCCGCGGAATTGAACCTGCACTTACAGAGAGCTAGTCACCCGCAGTCCAATTTCAATCTTTTAAAGAACTGTGCCCGAGCAGACTTTCACCAATTCTCATGCCAAGGTTCTTTCAGGCCAATTGTTAAACGGACGACTTTATCATCCGCTCCGATGGCTGAAATAACTAACTCACACGAGATCAAGGTCCTGGAAAAAGCTTGCATCCTCTCAGAACAATGCCAGGGTCGTTAAACAGTGAGCAGACATCTGACCCACCCATGAACTAATTCCAGGGTTCGTAAATGTTTCTTTATAAATATAAAGGAGGGATAAAAAGACAATCAAATCTATTTGGCAAGTTATAAAGTGCACCCAAACTACATATACATGGTCTCAATAACACATGGGAGATGAAACGGAAGCCAGAAATGATGCATCATGCGAATTCTAAAGAGCAAATAACAATCACAAAGTGCACCGAGAACAGCCAAGACAAACACGAAAACCTACGCACGGGGCAACAACCGGCTGAGAGAGCAAGAAAAGAAACAGAAGAATGAGGATTTAAACCTTAGGACCCTTCAAAGTTTAATGAAGAGAAGTTTTGTCTAAAACTTTATAATACTAAATGCAAATTGTCTCCAACTGAACAATGACAGGCTTGCAGCACTTAACAATTAACTGCCAGGTGCTTCTAACATATGACCAGGCTAGCACTCAACAATAATGTTAACCCAGGGTATCTATTGACCAACTGTGCCAATAAGCATTGCACCGGCTCATCAATTTCCAATATGACGTTAAACTGTGCCCGACAGAGCATTGCAGCCCTCTCATCGAATTCTAACGCCAGGGTTCGTTTAAACTGTGCCCGAGCAGAGCTTTGCAGCCCACTCTCATCGAATTCTAACTGCCAGTTGTTTAAACTGTGCCCGAGCAGAGCTTTGCAGCCCACTCTCATCGAATTCTAACTGCCAGGGGGGGGGGGGGGGGGGGGGGGGGGGGGGGGGGGTTGCATCCCACTCTCATCGAATTCTAACTGCCAGGGGGTTTGCTTACGTGCCCAATTTGAACACGGGACGTACGTTTTATCATCCGTCTCCGATAGGACTAGAAACTTAATCTCACCTACACTGAGATCAGGGGGCTCTGGAAAAATATCCTGATCTTCTACGAGGAAAGAATAGAGTGCCTCATGAACGAGATGCGAACGCCGTACCTCCACAACAGAGAGACATATTAAGTTGTATCACTAAAGTTTCTTTATAATAATATAAAGAAGGGATAAGAAAGAGACAATCAAGATCTTTTTTGGGGAACATATAATGAGAATGCACCCAAACTCAACAGTATACAGGGTCTTCTACAACAGAACATCGGGAAAGAAGGCAAGAGGAAGACCACGGAAAAGATGGTTAGATGGCGTAGCAGAATCCTGTGAAAGAGCAAAAATAACAATCACCCAAGCCACCAGAACAGCGCAAGACAAAACAGAAAACTACGACACTGTGCAACAACCCGGTAGCAGTGTGGCGTCAAAAGAAGAAAAATCAGAAATAGAGATTTAGAACACTTAGTGACCACTTCAAAGTTTAATGAAAGAGTAAGTTTTTAGTCTTAAAATATTATTAGTAACCCAAATGTACAGATGTGTGTCCCACTGAACAATAATGACCAGGCTAACATTATTGAACAATAATGACCAAGCTAACACTATTCAACAATAATGACCAGGCTAACATTATTTAGTATTAATTACCAGGCTAACACTATTGGACAATAATGACCTGGCTAACACTACTGAACAATAATGACCAGGGTAATACTATTGGACAATAATGACCAGGCTAACACTATTGGACAATAATGACCTGGCTAACACTATTGGACAATAATGACCTGGCTAACACTACTGAACAATAATGACCATGCTAACATTATTGAACAATAATGACCAGGCTAACACTATTGGACAATAATGACCATGCTAACATTATTGGACAATAATGACCAGGCTAACACTATTGGACTAATGACAGGCTAACACTATTGAACAATAATGACCAGGCTAACACTATTGAACAATAATGACCAGGCTAACACTATTGAACAATAATGACCAGGCTAACACTATTGAACAATAATGACCAGGCTAACACTATTGAACAATAATGACCAGGCTAACACTATTGTACAATAATGACCAGGCTAACACTATTGAACAATAATGACCAGGCTAACACTATTGAACAATAATGACCAGGCTAACACTATTGAACAATAATGACCAGGCTAACACTATTGAACAATAAGGACCAGGCTAACACTATTGAACAATAATGACCCGTGTGGTGCCGGGACCCGCAAGGAAGCAAAGAATAGTACAACTGCGACCTACAAGGCATGTCGTAAGAGGTGACTGATGTAAGACCTAGGGAAGCTATCCCAGTTAATAAAAAGCATCGCAGAAATCGGATGTGCTGGCCTACTTGTAGGCGCATAACTGACACAACGTACAATCGCTCTTGGGGTCAGATCATATACAAATCCCACACACAGAGTGGTTAACAAGTGATCGATATGGAGCGTTCGAAGTAGGAACAATAGTGCCCATGCTAACACTATTCAACAATAGTACCCATGCTAACACTATTAAACAAAAATGACCAGGTTAACACTATTAATAACACCCATGCTAACACTATTTTTTTTTTAAATGACAAGTCTAACAAGGGTCGTACTTGGACTAAAATATCAACAAATCGTTCAACAACAAAATTGTTTTGTGCAAGAAACTGAAAAGGAGAACTGATGTAATAGAAACAAGTTAAACACAGTATACCACTAGGTAAGGTACTGTCTTATATTCTTCAATTCAAACTGACTATAATGAAGAAGAAGCTGCAAGATGAAAGATGAGTTTCAGGGTTGCAAGTTCCACTCGCTGACCAAATTGAGAGAGATATGTGTCAATATTGGCGCAGCCCGTAAAGAACGACATACCAAATATGCAAAAAGACTGATTAATCAACATCGAACTGGCAGGTTAGGCCGCTGTATGTTGCTGGATTTATTGAGGCTGAGATCGGAGCATCTATGGACATGTCCGGAGTGATATGATGATAGTTCTCTGATAACTGATAACTGATAACTAACTGATAACTGAAGCTGCATTTTATAACATTCTTAAATTATAACACGTCTCTATATTATACACACTATCCAGTAAGTACTCACCTGTTAATAAGACACCCATCATATATTTATCAGATATCGATGTATCGATTGATCAGTAGAAATCAATCACCTGTTAGTGAACATGATCAGCATTGCCACAAAAACTCCTATAACATCTTTCAAGTATGATAAAATAAAATTGTGAAAATATGTACAGAATCGAAAACTATTTTCCTGTGATTAGTCTAGAATCCATCAAATTAACAGAAGTCTTCACGTAACAATCTTTCATTTAAAGTAAATCCTCACTGTAATATCCAGAAGAAAATCAATTAATTAATTCCCCTTCATTACGTTCTAACTAAACTCGATAATACAAGAAGTAATAATTCTGTTACAAAAAAAGCCACACACAGTCATATTTCTCCTTATCTAGGAAGCTATTTTGGAAGATGACACAAGACGTTAGTGATAAAATACGTTGCGTTTATTTTTAGACACTGGTCACAAATTGATTTGTAAGAACTGAGTAGAAATAGTTCACTCAAGTAACCAACAGATGTTGCTACTATGATTGCATCAGTGTTTATTTATATGACAGATGTAAACAAGCATATGATTACAGTAAAAACTGGTTATATTTGTTTACGAATATGTTCTTGAAAAAGTACATTCATCATCATCATCATCAGCATCATGAACATCATCATCATTATCATCATTATCATCAGTGCAAGGTGACATAAGACAGAAACACAATATTTCCTCTCATTTCAATCTTATACCTTCCTCTGTGGGCGCCTATAGCTTAAAACTGATCCAATAAACCGCTGGGAACATCACTGTGTATGTGTTTTAGATCTATCTTAAAGAAAATTCATTTACAGGTACCTACGAAATGATATATTATTCATAAAAATCGGTTAACAATTAAGAAAACTGCAGCTTAATTTGTACATACGCCTGCATTGAAAAATATGGCTTACATTTAATTCAGCCTCAATCCGTTTTTCAATTCAGTAGTTAATTAGTTAAGTGGTAGTGAGCTGGATCATAACCCAAGCATACCTGGTTCAAACTCCACGGCCGACAGTTTGGAAGGAAATTCGTTCCCGTGGAAAGAAAGTAAAAATAGACCCTCAGTTCAGAAAGCAATGCAAACTACTAAACGTATAAGTGGTGGATTTAAAAATTGACGACTCGTTGGTGGCTAAGTCCTGTAAGGATTTGCAAGATTTCCACCTTCCTCTGTACCTCCTATTTAGTCATATGTATGGCTTTGATCTATGCTTCAATGGTTCCCCTTCATGTGCCACTAGGCCTCCCTTTTTTCGCTGCTTCTGTGGTGTCCATTGCATTGCATGTGTTGACCGCCCTTCTTTTCTCAGGATATGTCCAATCCATCGCCATTGTTTATTGTGTAACACTTTAAGATGTATTATGAACTAGTTAGTTCTTGAAATATTTCTAATATTATCGTCACATGTAGCGCTGTCCAACGAGGCACCCGCGGGCACCATGGCACCCCTTGTCATGCATTCATGGCGCCCTATTTTACTCTGTCGACTTAAACGTTAAATAGTTTTCAGGAAATAAAACTATTTTTCTGATTTTTTAAGGCACTCCCATGAACGTTATCTTCCCGCTTTTGCAATCTTGTTTTTTTTTAAAACCCTTCTTCAGCCACCTAACCCCACCCGTAGCTTTTTCGTCTGAGGAAGCGTCCTCATCTCAATTATATTTACATTATTATTGTTATTAGTAGCAGTAGTATTAGTATTGTAATCGTCACATGGCGACCGCACCTCCACAATCATCAGGCAGATGCGCATCGATATATACAAATGTTGGACAACACTGCTTCCATATACCCAAACGTTGGACTGCAGACAAGCTATGAAAATACAAATATAATCTTCTTCTTCTTCTTTGCGTTCGTTCTTTACGACCAATTTGAATCACTCTTTGATATGTTTGATCTTTGCCAAGAACGTGTATACGTTGCACATTGGTTTGGTAGGCCCCTAAACGATAGATTTCTACCGTTTAGGACATGTGCATCCGATTTCAGCTAAACCTCCTTAGCATCCTCTTACGACATGCGTGGCAGGTAACAGTGGTTCTATTTTTACATCCCAAATTTGGGCCCCGGTAACCACTCGGGCCGCCCATATTCAAGTCGAATCTTTAAAACACAGATTCCCAAACTTTTTCGGCCCACCGCCCACATTGCACGACATAAACTTTGTAACGCCCCCAACATATTATAACAGTTTGCCAACGCCCCCACTCTCCTCCCCACGTATAATATACAGGTACTATTTTCACTTTGACATAGAGTTGATATATATTTCAGTCAGACATGGTCAATTTTCAAATATTATATACATGAAATAGTAAATTGATGAAAGAATGCCTCGTGTAAGATGGGCATAAGATGAATTAAAATACAGAATTCAAATTTTTAATGATTATTCAATGGCAAAATCACGAAAAAAACTTCCCCCCAATGCTTCTGAACTCACTATCGTTTCTCCCCGGAAGGTTTCAGCTCCCACTGGGGCGGTACCGCCCACTTTGGGAACTCAATGCTTTAAGAGATGGCCGCCATGTGAATTTTGCTCCAAGGAGTGGCGCAGTTAGTTTGGGTTCAGAGTAGGATCATTGTGTTCTGTATCTATCAGTAAACTTATTTATTCTTCTACTTAATTTGTACTGCTTTATTATTTTCTCACAGCAATTCTGTGAGAATACTAGCCTTCCCATTTGAATATTTTTAATGAGGTCCAGTTGAGAGCAACAGGATTCGTACACTGTCGCCTGGTTCTCCAACAGATCAAACAAGGAACTATGTTATAGAAGAAAAGGTAGAAGAGAGAAGAGTAGTGGACGTAAGGGGTGAGCTGGACGATGGTAGCTTGAACGGAGAGCGGAGTGTGTTTAATCAGCGAGCCAGAAGAACCATCAGTATGCCTACCATTCGATTTCTGTTGGGTAAGACTGAGCACAAATGGGGTCTGTCCGGAGCGCTGTGAGGCCAGTTCAGTAAAACATAACGGTGGTACTAGCTACGAAATGTGTGGCGAAACACGTAAAAACAAAGTTTTGTAGTTTTGCAAAATCAAAACAATACACAGCAACGTTTCGACTAAAATGTCTTTATCAAGCAACGGATACAACAGAAGTGAACAAATTCACTTCTTAAACGGCACACTACATATACGAGTAGAATCCGATAATAAATTCTTAACGTTGTATCTATATCAATAATAAGAAAGCTGTGCAATATTTGATAATAAGTATCATTTGTCATTTAAAAATATGACTACAACAGAACTTTACTTTTAATTCTAAGTGGAATGATTCGTTTTATTTCAATGAAAACAAAAGCAAATGCTTGCGTTTATTGGGTAATGGTAGCGTATCTATTAATTGAAAAGCAATACAGAGCGATATTTCTTCACTTATCGTAACAGCTTTAATAGTAAATATTCTGTGAATTCAAAACTAAGATGGCATACAGTGAGGGATCTTAAATCCAAATTAACATTGCTACAGAGCAGCGACGGCTCGTGATCATTTTTGTTGGTGGGGGCCAGACATTTTTTCCGGATAAATCATGGTTTTTGGTTGCTATATTTTAATTTATAAAATAACAAATAAACGTTATAAATAATTTTTGGTGGGGCCCGGTCCCATTGGCCCTTAATGACGAGCCGCCACTGCTACAGAGTATGTCTACTGAGACAGATTACATTCAAGAGAACATGTTCAGTAAGAACTCAAACCAAGAAACTGTCTGATGGCACAAATAAAATAATAAATTTTGAATTTGAACATATAATAATAAAAACCCATAACCCGTTAGGATCGTAGTGGTGTCACTGTGGAGACATCAGCATAAAAAGCACGCCATGAGTCTCTGTCTTCAACTTCTCGAGCCAGTATGGAGAAACTCTGTCCTGACCAGCTCTTGATGTTATCAAACCAGGATTTTCTCTGTCCTCCTTTTCTTCTTCCACTCTCAACTGTTCCCTGTAGGATAATCTTGGAGAGTAAGCCATGTCTCATCACATGCCAGAACCACGCAAGTTTACGCTTTTTCACGATTGTCAAGAGTGGCATTTGTGCATATAATACAACACGAGGGTTGGAGAAGGTCACTTGGAAGGAGACGTACCGGAGAAGTGGAAGACCACGGAGAAGATTCATTCAGCATGTAACTAATGAATTTAACAAGATGGCTGCACCCGTTTGTTGCCTGGGCTCACAAGGGAAGCAAAGAATAGTAACACTATAACCTACAAGACATGTCGTAAGAGGCGACTGAGATAGGGGTCTAGAGAGCTACCAAAGTAAATAAAATGCGTCGCAGAAATCGAATGCGCATAATTGACACAACGTACAATCCCTCTTAGGCTTAGGTCACATAGAAATCACAAAGAGTGGTTAACAAGTTGTCGATATGGAGCGTTCTTCTTCTTCTGCGTTCTCACTAGATTGAGATTTCAGATTCTCTAATAAAGGCAGCCGTCTGCCTCAGATTATCAGCCACGCCATACAGTTTATCTTCTGCATTCTCACTAGATTGAGATTTCAGATTCTCTAATAAAGGCAGCCGTCTGCCTCAGATTATCAGCCACGCCATACAGTTTGTCTTCTGCGTTCTCACTAGATTGGAATTTCGGATTCTCTAATAAAGGCAGCCGTCTGCCTCAGATTATCAGCCACGCCATACAGTTTGTCTTCTGCATTCTCACTAGATTGGAATTTCGGATTCTCTAATAAAGGCAGCCGTCTGCCTCAGATTATCAGCCACGCCATACAGTTTGTCTTCTACGTTCTCACTAGATTGGGATTTCGGATTCTCTAATAAAGGCAGTCGTCTGCCTCAGATTATCAGCCACGCCATACAGTTTGTCTTCTGCGTTCTCACTAGATTGAGATTTCGGATTTTCTAATAAAGGCAGCCGTCTGCCTCAGATTATCAGCCACGCCATACAGTTTGTCTTCTACGTTCTCACTAGATTGAGATTTCGGATTCTCTAATAAAGGCAGCCGTCTGCCTCAGATTATCAGCCACGCCATACAGTTTGTCTTCTACGTTCTCACTAGATTGAGATTTCGGATTCTCTAATAAAGGCAGCCGTCTGCCTCAGATTATCAGCCACGCCATACAGTTTGTCTTCTGTGTTCTCACTAGATTGGGATTTCGGATTCTCTAATAAAGGCAGCCGTCTGCCTCAGATTATCAGCCACGCCATACAGTTTGTCTTGGACGCTAGTGTAAGTGGGCCACCTCTTTTTTCTCACGTCTACATACTGGGGGCAGCTCTGTATGATATAATTCTTTGATTTCTGCTTCCCGTTTGTGTCAACCTCTTCCCGCAGTAAGTTTTGGCCACCCTCGTGATGGTAGTTCTAACATTCTTACTGCGTGGCTAAATCTCCAAGACAGATTGGCGACCGTAGATTCAGTTATCCCATTCCTCATTGTGAGGGGTCGTTGCACCATATTATGCACCTTACGGCCTGGTGAATCCATTTTCTGTAAGCATTTGTTTCGGGTTAGCATTCCCTAGCGGACACGTGCATCCGATTTCATCCAAACCTCCTTAGTCACCTCTTACGACATGCGTGGCAGGTAACAGTGGTTATATTCTTTACACCCCAAATTTGGGGCCCGGTAACCATTCGGGTGATATGGAGCGTTCGTAGAAGAAGAAGATGGCTACAGAGGTGATAGATCTAGCCTATGAGAGAGAGAAATTCCAAAGACTGTTAGTGACAAGTTTTGCTCAGTACTTCAGCGATCTCTGGTCATGCGCTTAATTTACTGTGGACCACAAACTGGGCAGACAGCTTCAGGTCTGTCAGGTTTCCCAAAGCTTAGTTTTCAGGTCGACTGGGTGTGGCCACATGTTGCTTCTCAGCTCACACAGAAGAGGACAGTCTTGCAGGATATGCTCTGGTGTCTGTTCTGCCTGCTGACACTGGCAGAGAGCTGTTTGACTTATTCCTAGTCTGTATAAGTGTTTGTTGAGTCTGCAGTGTCCAGTGCGTAGTCGAAATATAATGACCTGGTCTGTTCTGCTTAGGTCTTTGAGGAGTCTTTTCCATAATCATATCCAGTGTTTGTCTTCCAGTCTACTGCAGATTTTCTCTGTATGAGGGTTTTGACCTCTTGAAAAGACAAGGGTTGGTAAATTTGCTCTTTGGCACTGCCCTCCTTAGCTAAGACATCAGCACTCTCATTGCCTGCAATGCCACAGTGAGATGGAATCCACTGCAAGTGAATTTCTGCCTTTTCTGAAAGCTGAGCAAGTTCTCTTTGTAGTTTTTGTACTGTGCTGTCAGTGGATTTAGCCTCCAGGGCTTGTATAGCTGACAATGAGTCTGTAAGAAATACCATCTTGCTTGCAGCTGCTTGCAGCTTATTCATGTGCTGTGCTGCCATCAGAAGGGCTATGAGTTCTGCTTTGTAGTTGGAACATATTCTTCCAGTAGGAGCCGCTAGAGACACAGTGGTAGCATCTGGGTGCCTAATGTACACTCCTGCTCCACCATTCATGGTTGCCTCCATTGCCGATCCATCTGTGTAAATTCTTATCCAGCTGTCTTCTGGAAACATGTAATGGAGATGTTCCATTGTAATTGCTTTTTTCACTAGATTAGGCTCGGCATCTTTGCTTAATAATTTAGGGATGGAGGTTGAGAAGTTTAGTGGTACTGAGTCTGGTTCCCAGTGATCAAAAGCAATTCTTCAGGTATGGAATTATGATTTAGTAGTTCCAAGTATGACTTTCCTATTTCTTTTGCTTTGTGGTTTAGACTTGTGCGCTTTAGTCTGTTCTTTGTTCTAGCGCCATTTTTTCATGCAGTGGATGGTGAGGCATTCTTTTGATCCTTTCAGTCTGTAGAATCACTTTTCTCCTTCTTCTGTCTTCCAAGGGCTGGATGTTGGCTGCCTTTTCCATTTCTACAATTGGTGTAGATTTCATGGCTCCCAAAATAGTACGCAGACACCTGTTTTGTGTAAGGGATTTTGAGATAATTGCAAAAATGTGACAGACCTTACTGGTTTTCAAAGTAAATCTTCACTTAATGAGCTCCTGTTGCATATGAGTCATCTTCAGGATATTCCCCAGCTGTCTGGATACTTATTTCTTGCTCTTTGTATCTTATTATCTATTTTATTCTCTTCTTCAGCTGCTCTTACACACGCTTGATCAAAATGTTGAAATGCTGACATACTGTAGTAGCCACCGCTTAATCCTTTTTTGTTCATTACTTGAATCCTTTTGTCCCCTTCATTATATACAATAATAGCATCATTTACAGCTATTTCTAGCCTGTCTCTTCCAACAAATGTAGCTTTAGGACATCTGTCCCAGATCAAATGATGGTATGCTTCATTAGCATTTTGTGATCCACAATGTAGACATTTTTTCAACAAATAATCATTTGAAAGATCCTCAAACACAGGTTTGATTATTTCCATGACAAAATCTGGCAACTTGTTTCTATTCTGACCATGGCACCAGTTTCCACAGATACCTTTCATATGTTCCCACATTGACCATATTGCCTTTTTCATCGCGTCTAAATTTCCCACGTTTGACCAAATTTCGCCTCCGTAGTGACCCTGAATTCTTTTGATAGTGGCTTTTGTCAATCTTCCAACTCCTCCAATCCCTTTATATTTTCTTCATTTTCTATAAATGATTTGCTTTTATTGGCAACAACTTTATCTATGAGTCTTTTATCTATGTCTTTTACCCAGCCTCTTCTGAATGTGGCTGCAACATTCAAGTTTTCTCATTGCTTTACAGGAAGAGATGTGTGGCACTGATTCATTTCTTTGTAGCTTTTTTGAATCTCCATCTCCTAGAAAACCATTTTATGCTAGACAATGCTGACTGACAGATCTCTCAAAGATTCTCTTTAGACCTACAGGTTTCTATTGGAAAGTTCTGCTGGTTTGAATTTTTGCATATTTAATTAGGTAAACATACCGTTACTATGTCAATTTTAAAAATTAATTAAAATTACTTCCAGATGGAATTTTACAACAAGCAATACATTATTGTATGTAAAAATGAAAATACTTTCATATTATGTAAAAAAAAAAAAAAAAAAAACACACAAAATTTAGAAAAAAAAACCAGTTTAACCTGTCCTTAATGATGATAGAACGAATGAACAATTAATGAAAAAATGAATACTAGATGTAATAGAAGAATTACAAATGAAGCCATTATTTGCCGTACATATTGAATATGATAGAGAGTTATTTAGAATAGCTGTAATTATAGCGAAGTACTGTAACGAACATTCTGCTGAAGGATTAAGTGTAGTTCCCTGGTGCAATATTGACCTACAGTAAGTCTTTAAAACTGTCAATCTTGCTTACAACTGATAATGCAACTTATATATAATGCATCGCGCTCTGCATTTGCGTGTCTACATGACTTGTGTGTTTTTTTATAATGACTTTAGAAACGTTATTAAGAACCAATTCTCTGTAATTGTTGAGTTGCTGAGGCACACATACAAGTTAATTAAAGCAATGAGACACATACGTGAACACGCACAGACACACATCATCATCATCATCATCATCTGCCCTAGTCGAGCCCAACTACATATAAGGAAGGGATAACACAAATTCAACTCTCCCGGGATTGTGTACGGTTTGCTCCTCTAGCCTTTGGTTGTCCCCAATCTAACTACAAGGCAGCAGTAGTTCCCTGCGAGTGGAAACGCGCACTGGCCTTACCTCTGCTGGGCTTTCCAGTTGTTCTTCTCATTCGGGTGGGACGTATACCCTCGTGCCTGCCGCGCCTTCTGCCCCTGCCGGGCCTGCCTTGCATGCCGTTTTTTAAATTTGATTTTGTGCCTTATTCTTTATCATCTTCTTCTTCTTTGCGACCGCTATTTTGATAACTATACTGTTAGACACGCTCTTATAATGAAGTCACCTGTTGTCTGGAGCTCACCTCTGGTGCCATGTAGTTTTTATTGTAGTTTTGTGTTGTAAGGCGAGCATCCCTTTCTAAGGAGGGCATACAGGGGACAATCTTGCAGGACATGTTCTGTGGTTTGATCAATTCTCTATCTCAAACCTAGTCTTATGTGTACAATGAAACGAAACAGGAAGATATTACACCGGAAATAAACGCACTGAGAATAATAAAAATAAAAGAACAATAAATTAGTGCTGCTCGTGCGCCCAATCTCTATTTGAACAATTTATCTCAATTATCTGCAGGTAAAATAGCTTGAAGAAGATGTATGAGAGTGTTAGATTACATACAACAGATCTAGCTGTAGCTTCATGTTAAACAGTCTGATCACATCTATAAGTGGTGCTGCTCACGGTGCGAACACTTATTTACTGTAGCTAATACTGTTGACAAAAAAGAGTGCATAAATATTGCTTTAAAGCGGAGTGACATCTGCCATTTATATGGAACACTTATGCATTTCGACACTCACTAGAGGTACTTGGTTCGCTCCCTCGTTGAGCCATCGGTGTATCAGTTTATCCTTTTTAAACCAACGTTGAAGAAAAGACCAAAACATACAACTTGTGTGATAGTTGCTTGCTTTATTCAATATGTTTTCTTCTTCTTCTCTCTCTCTCTCTCGATCATTCTTAAGCCGTTTTATCATTCTATTGTGATATATAAGCAGCCAAACATCAAGAACGGAATATACGTGCACAGCCTTCAGTTCCAATTGGAGTTCAAGTGCTTATCTTTCGGTGGTGTGTTCGGTTTCAACCAGCGTATATTGGGTTCACTCTATGTTAGCCTTTTACTGTTCCCAGCCGAAACCCACAAGGCAGCAGGTCGTTATTTTCTTTCAGGGCAGCAACCCTTAGACAGCCTGCCCTCCCGGGCTTATGAGCGCCATCTACCCAGCGAACCGGTCGTTTTGTGAACACCTTGGTTTGCCGCCCGTCCAGTTTTGTGTACGGTTTGCTCCGCTAGCCTTTGATTGTTCCCAATCTAACTACAAGGCAACAGTAGTTCCCTGCGAGCGGGAACGCGCACTGGCTTTACCTCTGCTGGGCATTCCAGTTGTTCTGCACATTCGGGTTGGACATACACCCTCATACCTGCCGTGTCCCGCCGTACCTGCCTTGCCTGCCTTGCATGTCGTGCCATACCATGCTCGCCTGCCCCTCGGTGGGGCCCACTATGGCATCGCCAGCTTCTTATTTTCTTCTTCGAAGGATTGACTTCATTGCACCGGGTTTTACCCCATATGGCTCGGTCCTCTCCGCAGACATGGCACGCAACCTGCCGAGAGTATTGCACAAAGCACGAATTCCGCAGCTCCAGCAACAATCCCAGGGGTCTCTGGAAACACCATGCGTTTTGTGAAGTCTAATGTGAAGTCTAATGTGAAGTCTAATGTGAAGTCTAATGTGAAGTCTCATGTTCTAACAAACGTTTGTTTCTATGTAATTGTTCTAAGTAGCATTTTTTTTTCTTTCTTCAAGTCGTCTATGTAGATACTGAAATAAGAAAAATTCTATGAAATATATTTTATTTTCCAACATAAACATGTGACATGAGACTGCGAAATATTATCTTTTCTGTTGTTTTACATAAATATGTAAAATACATAAAAGCATTTTCCTAAGAAAATGTTGATTTTTCACCGATTTATATTTGAAATGTTGATGAGAATGTGATTGTCTTAGAATCACACAGATACACATACACACACACACTCCCACACAGACACACATATCTTAGACTTCAACAATCATAATTTATTAACACTCGCGAACGCATATACACATGTGAGCATGATCTCATACACACATACACATATGCACATGCACGCGTTGCTAGTCAATGCAATTGATAACATAATTACACACAGGAAGCGCACTTTGTAAGCAATGTTAATCTTAAACGTTCAAAACCATGCACAATTCACGCACCACAATCAGGATTCTGACACCACTATCACACAAGCTTAATTTAATCTACCAACAGAACAAATATTTATTGGCCAAAACTGTAAGTCGTACATGTTAACTCATTTTTTATTGTAAATGTTAGTGCATGTGCTGTCCATCTCTAGCTCACTGTTAATAAGACAGCAGTAAACGTGAGAGATGTCAGGAACGATGAAGATGTTGGTTAATTTCAGACTGATAAGATATAACACTGTGTGACGCACAAAGAGACAAGACAACGACTACAAAGAACAGATAAATCTGAGAGAACATTATCTTATCTTAACCACATTTGCCGTGAAGCGGCGTGGGGAGAGTTAGTTTTCTATCTTGTGCCAGGTGTGTTGCGCTTGACGTTGTCAGTCCATGCTTTCGCAAGGACTCTGAAATGTTATATATCCATCTTGTTCTTGGCCTGCCTCGTGCTCTGCGCCCTGAGTGTCGATTATTATAGGCATGTGATGGTAGTAAATGTTGTTCTATTCTCATTAGATGGCCGAACCACTTGATTCTTTGCTTCTCGATGTACTGTATGCATGGTATAGTACCAACGATGCTTCTGATATTCTCGTTTCTCACTCTCTATCTCTCCTTGTAACGTTAACAGTTTTTCGTAGACATCTCATTTCACATGTTGTAATCTTTCTTTCTAGTGTCTTAGTCAGGGACTGATAGCAGAGAGTTGGAATAAATATGCAGTATATCAGTTGTCGTTTGACTGCCATGTTAATGCTTGGATGTTTTAATAGTGGTGACAGTTGGTATGCCACTGCATTTGTCTTCTGGCAGCTAGTCTCGATTTCTCTGTCCATCTTTCCATCTGCTGTGAATATACTCAGAACGTTAATGATTGTAAATTGAATTAGAAGCATCGATAAAATGAATTAAAATCAACAACTAGTGCCGTGCTGCATTGATAGATTGATTGATTGATTGATTGAACCATCATCATTGCTCTTCGGTGATTAACCATGTGTGCTCCGATCTCTTTCTTACACAGGTAGATCTCAGCTGCAGTGCACGAACTACGTAGCACCGGCAAGGGTCCCCGATGTAATTTTGAAGATGAGGAAGATATTTTTGAAGGAATTTTATTTTAAATCTATTTTAATGAATTTTGCCGAGAGCGGCTATCTAGTTTGCTCTTCTCCGAGCAGCGGCTATCTAGTTTGTTCTTCTCCGAGCAGCGGCTATCTAGTTTGCTCTTCTCCGAGCAGCGGCTATCTAGTTGCTCTTCCGAGCAGCGGCTATCTAGTTTGTTCTTCTCCCGAGCAGCGGCTATCTAGTTTGCTCTTCTCCCGAGCAGCGGCTATCTAGTTTGTTCTTCTCCCGAGCAGCGGCTATCTAGTTTGCTCTTCTCCCGAGCAGCGGCTATCTAGTTTGCTCTTCTCCCGAGCAGCGGCTATCTAGTTTGCTCTTCTCCCGAGCAGCGGCTATCTAGTTTGCTCTTCTCCGAGCAGCGGCTATCTAGTTTGCTCTTCTCCGAGCAGCGGCTATCTAGTTTGCTCTTCTCCGAGCAGCGCTATCTAGTTTGCTCTTCTCCGAGCAGCGGCTACATGCTACCCGGAAGCGGATCTGTATGTATTTGAAAATGAGGCATAGTTTTTTGAAGGGAATTTTTTTTAAACTATTTTTGATTTTCCGAGCAGCGGCTATCTAGTTTGCTCTTCTCCGAGCAGCGGCTATCTAGTTTGCTCTTCTCCGAGCAGCGGCTATCTAGTTTGCTCTTCTCCGAGCAGCGGCTATCTAGTTTGCTCTTCTCCGAGCAGCGGCTATCTAGTTTGCTCTTCTCCGAGCAGCGGCTATCTAGTTTGCTCTTCTCCGAGCAGCGGCTATCTAGTTGCTCTTCTCCGAGCAGCGGCTATCTAGTTTGCTCTTTCCGAGCAGCGGCTATCTAGTTTGCTCTTCTCCCGAGCAGCGGCTATCTAGTTTGCTCTTCTCGATTTTGAACTTCCAAGAGTTCTTTTACATGCTCAAATTGAACACGGGACCTACGTTTTATCGTCCTCCGATTGGACTAGGAACTCGATCTCACCTACACTGAGATCAATGATCTCTGGAAATCTGCAAGGTAATTTGATATAATCACACGATAGAAAGGTTTTTGTTTACACCGGGACTAGACAAGGGGACATAATATTCTTTTTATTTATTCACTTGACCATTGAGTGACAAATGATGGAAGTCACACACAAAAATATAGAGACTAGAATGACATTTATCTCCTTGTGGAATACCAGGAAATGAAACAGCAGACCTACTTGCCAAGGTGAAGCAGAAGAGCAACCGGATGTGTCAGTTACCTACACCAAAAGATAAGGATGATTAACTCAATGAGAAAGCCACCAATATCAACACAATATACGATATGAGCAGATTAGTACACGTTGGCATTCTGCGCCTCAGGACAGGACATTATCGACTCCGCTGCAACATGTATACAAAATTCAAGATTAGCAATTCAGCCATGCGTACATGTGTACAGGCACATCAGACTGCAGAGCACATACTTCAAGACTGCCCGGATATATAATATATTGAGGCAAACTCACTGGTCTAGTGAAACAACACTGGGCAGAAAACTACACGGACATCTGTGTGAGCTACAAAATATGGTGAAGTTTATACAAGAGACATCATTGAATATATAGACAATATTTCAAGCAAACGAATGGGAGGAAAGATCTCGGTTCTGAAGGATTACGACCATGCAGATGACCAGTCTTTTAGCTAGTCGCTATATCGGTATGCAGTAAAAGATAGAGACCATCAGAAAGAGTGCAAAAGATAGGACTCAAGATTAGCACTAATGCACAAACTAATGAGATATAATCAGAAATCTCAGGCTGGAAATACCTGAAAGGAACTAAGTTGACTTGCTTAAAACTTTGAGTGATAGATATAACCATCATCTTGTACTTCGGTGGATAACTATGCGTGCTCCAATCGTTTTTTTTTTTTGCAGGATGATCTCATCGGCAGAGCTCCATAGAAATACAAACGTTCAGTAAACATTTTGTAGGAATTATTGAAAAATAATTTTAATGAATTTTGTCCCGTCCCAGGCTACAACTAATATATCTTAAGAGTCTAAAGGCGAAGGATTTATTTCATTAGACCGGCTCCCTCACCTCATCCGTCTGTCTCGGAAGAAATACAAGCAATCTGTTGAGAATATTGCTCAAAGCACAAAGTCTGTAGCTCCAGCAACACTTCTAGTGGTCTCCAGAAAAATTGCACATTTGATATGGTCCGAATTGAACCTAGTCTTCAGATCGCCAGGCAAACTTACCACTGATACATACTAGTCTTCAGATCACCAGGCAAACTTCTTACCCACTGATACATACTAGTCTTCAGATCGCCAGGCAAACTTCTTACCCACTGATACATACTAGTCTTCAGATCACCAGGCAAACTTCTTACCCACTGATACATACTAGTCTTCAGATCGCCAGGCAAACTTCTTACCCACTGATACATACTAGTCTTCAGATCGCCAGGCAAACTTCTTACCCACTGATACATACTAGTCTTCAGATCGCCAGGCAAACTTCTTACCCACTGATACATATAATAATAATAATTCCTCTCGTACCGTTGTACGTTACATATGGCCTGCAAGTAATTTCTCCATACCGCTCTATGCTGGGCAACTCGCTCAATCACTGATACATATACAATTTTAAAATTTTAAAGCTAGAAATTACTTATACTTATTGAAGGGTCAGATGGTACTATAACTGTACAACCATAGTACTGTTTAACGGTTTATCATTTGTCTTTACTTTCAACCAAATTTATTTCTTGTCAGCTAAAATGACCAAGATGAAGTGATAGCGATTTGTTAGTTTTTTCTTTGTAAGGTAAGACTGCAGTAAAACTATGAAGCAATAGCGAAACACGTAAAAACAAAGTACTGTAGTTTTATAAAATACAAAGAATAACAATACAGCAACGTTTCACAAAAGGCCTTTATTAAGCAAATGATACAAGAGATGGTAAGACGTTGTTTGACTCTACATGTTGTGTGTTGTGCGAGAAGTGAAATTCTTCACCTATCTTGTATCCTTTGTTTGATAAAGGCCTTTTAATAGAAACGTTGTTGTGTATTGTTAATGTTTTTGTATTTTGTAAAACTACAGTACTTAATGTTTTCTAGAGAATTTTTGTTACAAAATTTGTTTATTATATATGAATGGTCAGATATCGTTAGTAGTGTTGCTAGAATGAAGCTGATGATTGTATGACCCGTCGGTTGACAACATGAAAAAGCAACCACCTGGACTCAGTGACCGTGTACTCTTTTTTTTAGCGTTGCGTGAATCTCCACAACTGATGTTGGCACCTGACCGAAGTCTGACCCTTAAACCTCGACACCTGACCCGAGAAAAGGGGTCAGCTAGAGAGTGGGGGTCTTGAATATTCTTAATGAAAGAAACTAGTCAAACGTTGAGCTAGTGGGTAGAAAGACCATTATCTTTTATCTAACATTAGGCGGGTTCTTGATAGCGTACCATTGAAGAGAAAGAAGAGCCCATATGTGACTGTCCTTAACACTCAACAACATATAAACGTCTCTCACGTTATAACAAATTCCCATTATGTTCCCAATATGGTGGCATATTTGAAATGAAAATTGTGGAATATCCTTTACAGAACGTAGCCATCAACCGTAGTAAACGAATAGTAGATTTTCTATGCATCACTTATACGTTCGGTAGTTTGCCATTGCTTTCTGAACGGTGGGGTCTATTTTTACCTTTCGTAAAAATCCCACGGAAACGAATTTGCTTCCACACTGCCTGCCGCGGAATTTGAACCAGGTATGTTTGGGCTGTGATCGAGCTCACTACCGCTTAAGCTACGGACGCCCACATATCTATCTTTACATATTTGTAACTATTTATGTTGGCATATTTATATTTGTAACTATTTATGTTGGCATATTTATATTTCATATTTTCAAAGTCATGCAACGGTTAAAGTCAGAAGTTGAAAAATAAATTTCTGGTTTTTCTAATCTTCCAAGAAACTATGGAATCATATGTTTTCTTGAACGTTATGTCTTCTTCTTCTTCTTCCGCGAACGATCCATATCGACCCCTTGTCAACCACTCTGTGTGACTTGTATCTTATCTGAGCCTAAGAGCGATTGAACGTTGTGCCAGTTATGCACCTATAAGTAGGCCAATACATCCTATTTCTGCGCGAGTGTTTATTTTATTTACTAGTGTAGCATCCCTAGGGCCTACATCAGCGCCTCTTACGACATGCATTGTAGGTTGCAGTGGTACTATTCTTTGCTCCCCTTGCGAGCCCCGACACCATACAGGCGGAAAGTTATGTCAAAGCCTCTGCTGGGGTGGGGGTGGGGTGGATGATATAACATTGCTGGACTTGTCTATCATGCATTGTATTAACCAGTTAATATCATAATGTTTCGACGCAACAACACGTACATGCATACATCAATATATACAAACAAATGAACACAATCAGGAAATCATAAAAAACACAGATGATGCTCGTCCATCATGGGTGATGATGACCACACAAATTTCCATCCAAGGGAATGTAGTTGCGCTATGTTTGTCTGTGTGTGCGTAGATGACTAGTGAGCCTGATACGGGCTTGAAATGTTCGTGTACAGTGTGGGTAAAGTATACTTGCACTTGTGGGAAGTTTTACTGCCTTTCTGTTTTGACGTCTTTGCTCCATCCGTGCTGTTCTATCTGCCTCGAAGGACGAGGAACCGTGTCGAAGAAGTGTGCGCCAGGCTGATCTGTCTTGAGCAGCATTCTCAACACAGATATGTATACAGTGACGGCTTGTGATCATTTTTGTTGGTGGGGCCAGACATTTTTTCCAGATAAATCATGGTTTTGGGTTGCTATATTTTAATTTATAAAATAATAAATACACTTTATACATTATTTTTGGTGGGACCCGGCCCCACTGGCACTTAATGACACGCCGCCACTGAATGTATATATAAAGCAAAACGAACTAAAATATGTATATACCTACTGAGTCTAAAGAAGAAGAATGACTGACTTAATAGCACCAGGTTTGTTCTATGGATCTGTCACTTTCCACGAAGAAACGGTACGCCACCTGCAGAAAGAACTGGACACAGCACGAACTACACACACAAACACACACTCACACAGATACATATATGTATAGCCTTTTTAGTCTTTACAGAACGAATAACAGCATAAGTCGATAAAGGAAAGGATAACACGATAAAGGAAAGGATGTTAATAAAATCAGATTTCTCTCTCTCTCGCGATAACCGTCCAGACCGATGTACCAGATTTCCCAAAAAATTCTATTCAAGTGGAAATCTGATTCATGTAGCTTTAGCATTGGTGTGTTTTACTTCACATCTTCAGCACTATTTGGAGCTCTGGTGCTTATCTTTCGGCGATGTGTCCGGTTTCAGCCAGCGTTTACTGGGTTCGCTCTCCGTTCTGTAGCCATCTAGTGTTTTTACGGTGTGGGGCAGCTAGCCCAACCCCTAACCTTCTTAGCCACCTCTTACGACATGCGTGACAGGTAACAGTGGTTCTATTCTTTACACCCCAATTTGGGCCCCGGTAACCACTCGGGCGGAAGTCAGAATTAAATAGACAGGAATTTTTTTATTTTTGGGGATCCAGAAGCACTTGAGCTTTTCAGCTCTTCGGCTCGGTGCCACGGACATCGTAACCCTTCGGTTCGGTGCCATGGACATCGTAACTCTTCGGTTCGGTGCCACGAACACCGTAAATCTGGGGAATCTGTGACTTTTTCTGCCATCCCGCGGAATTGAACCCGCACACACAGAGGGATAGTCACCAGTAGTCCAACGCGATACGAACACGCTGGGCAGATGGGCTCAAAAAGGAATTTAAAGTCAAGGCTCATTTTTTCCCCCAATCCAGAAGCACTTGAGCTTTCAGCTCTTCGGGTCAGTGCTATGGACATCGTAACCCTTCGGTTCGGTGCCACGAACACCGTAAATCTGGAGAACCTGTGGCTTTCTGCCAGCCCGCGAAAATGAACCGCACTCACAGGGGGTTTGTCACCAAAAGCATATATAAAAGAAACACAGAAGTTATATGAGAAACGTATCAGGAGTGAGAAGACTCTATATAGAGAAATAGTGAGATGGCGACAGACAGACAGACAGACATAAAGACAGACAAGAAAGCTTGGAGCTGTACTTGGCTGTTAGATACGTCAAGAGCTTAAGGTTTCTGGACCATAAAGAAATACAAGCAATCTAATTGATTTTATTAAGTGTAGAAATGAAAACTTACTAAACAGCGCAGAAGATCATATGAAGAAATGGACTGAAGGTTTTGAACAAGTTTTTAATAGTCGAATTCCACAAACATCCGCCAAACATTTCTCAGACAATTAGCTACAATTTAACTATGAAACATCAAGTAAAGGAGAAAAGCAATAAAAATACAAGGAGAAAACAGCGAGGAGAAACAGAATCCCAATAAGACATCGAAGCAGACTAATCAACAGAAATCTTATACACATTACTAAATTAAAAACTTCTTAGAGAGAGAGAGAGACAGAGAGAGAGAGAGAGACAGACGGACAGAGAGAGACACAGAGAGAAAAAGAGAAACAGACAGAGACAGAGAGTGAGACAGAGAGAGACAAATAGAGACAGACAGAGAGAGACACAGACAGACAGAGAGAGAGACAGAGAGAGAGACAGACAGAGAAAGAGACAGACAGAGAGAGAGACAGAGAGAGAGAAACAGAGAGAGAGAGACAGAGAGAGACAGACAGAGAGAGAGACAGACACAGAGAGAGACATACAGACATAGAGAGAGATAGACAGACAGAGAGAGACAACAGAGAGAGTGGAAGGGAGACAGAGAGAGACAGACAGACAGAGAGAGACAGACAGACAGAGAGAGACAGACAGACAGAGAGAGACAGACAGAGAGAGAGACAGACAGGGAGAGAGAGACAGACAGAGACACAGAGAGACAGACAGAGAGAGACACAGAGAGAGAGACACACACACAGACATAGAGAGAGACAGACACAGAGAGAGAGACAGACAGAGAGAGTGGAAGGGAGACAGAGAGAGACAGACAGAGAGAGAGACAGACAGACAGAGACAGACAGACAGAGAGAGACAGACAGGGAAAGAGAGACAGACAGAGAGAGACACAGAGAGACAGACAGAGAGAGACACACAGAGAGTGAAAGACACACACACACATAGAGAAAGACAGACAGACAGAGAGAGAGAGACGGACAGAGAGAGACACAGAGAGAGACAGAGAGAGACACACACACACACATAGAGACAGACAGACAGACAGAGACAGAGAGAGAGAGAGAGAATACCAAAGACTAGAACGAGAAATATCTCGTCAATCTACAAAAGAAAATGAATTCCCAATAATACACCAATTACAGAAGGATAATATTTTTTTATCAGTGACAGAAGAAAAAATAAACAAAAATCATCCTACAGAGACTAGAAGAACAAACATCTTGGAGAAGAACAGACGGGTTACATTACAGATATATCCTGCATAGAACCATATAGCAACTGTGTGTAGTATAAATATAGAATAAAGATTCCAATAAAACTAGATATTTTACATTGGATTTGTCGGTTATGAAAACAGCTTTAGACAGTTTAAATAAATATATAATCGGAATGATATAGATGTATTATTGAGTTATTCTCAGGCTCAGCAGCTTGAAAAATTAAACTTGAGAGAAAAGAAAATGTAGAATTCTTCATAAACGACAACTTATGAGATACATTGAGATGGTGATATCATTTGTTACCTTCTCCTTACTTGGTAGCTGTCGACTTGTTTATGACGCTAATATTTGCAGGACCGTGCGGTATACTTTCTTAGTATGATGCAAGTCTTCGAAATGCCGCCCCTTAAATGTTTTTTCTTTAAAATAAACTTCAATTGTGACTTTGATTTCGCTACTTATTGCCGCCCCCTTTATGGTCCGCCTGATGCGGCCGCCTCTCTGCTTCATAGCACGGCACGGCCCTGATATATGTGTGTGCGTATGTGTTTATGTTTGTTTTTGTTAGTGTGTGTGCTATTTATGAGTGCGACTGTATGTGTGTTTGTGAGTGGCATGAGTGGGTATGCGTGTTTATGTGTGCGTATGTGTGTGTGTGGGTACTTGTTTTCTTATTGAGCTTGTGTGAGTGAGTATGCGTGCGTAGGTCTATGGGAGTATGTGTGAGTAGTGGTGTGTTTGTGTGAATATATGTGTGTGTTTGCGTTTTTAAAGTGTGTGTGTGAGTAAGTGTATGTGTATGTAATCACACATACACGTTTCAAATTACATCATGCAGGTCGTATTCTCTCCCTCTCTCTCTCTCTCTCTTGCCTTTTACCCCAGATTGAGGCATAGACCCTCAACCAACTCATGCCAAGTCTTCATATCGCTAGCTATCTCCTGCAGCTCCCTCCAACTCTTCTGTTCATGGTTGGTTGGATTTTATGGCTAACATTTTCTACTGGATAGGGTAGCCATCCAGCCCTACGCCAAACCCCACCTTAGTCGCCTCTTACGACATGCCTTGTAGGTAACAGTGCCGCTATTCTTTGCTCCCCTTGCGAGCCACGGCAAGACACGGGCGAGGTCGTATCTAGTATCAAATTAATATCATCCTTGTACATGAGATCTATGTTTTAGTTTATTTAGTATTTTGTTTTTGTATTTATTTTCATGCTAAAGACCTATGATCGAAACGTCGTTCTGTCATTTTCCTATTTCAAATTATTCATTTGTTCTTACTTATTTAATACCGCCTTATACCTGTCTATATCCAAAATAAATTATAACAGTGTCCATGGACATAGGCATATCTGAATTGTTAATATTACTTCTCGTCCGGTACTCACTCTCCCGTGACACCCTCTATCACTCATAATGTATTCTCTTCCACATTTAACCCTTTCCTATTTGTGTCTGCATTCTAATCTTCATTATCAGAACTCGGGAAGTGTCTTATTGTGAAGAGAAAATTAAATTCTCGTCAAACTTAGAAGATTTTAAAACTGTCATTAAGTGAGCCCACACCTTCGCTACTCTTTTGTGCTCAACGTGTACACAATATTTTTGGTTGTATTGGAGGTATAATTATGTGTCACAACCACTATATATTATCATACATAACTATTGTTGTCTTCGACCAGATAGAGACCACCTTTCAATCCAAACTTAATACGGGAAAGTGCTCTTCGAGAATATTGACAGTTATGGTTAAACTACTCAACAAAACAAATAACTAATATCTCATCATCATCATGTGCCGTCTCCACATCGAAGGTTGGCTGCAATGAATCTCTGTCTTTCGCCTTGGTGTTGCACTCTACCAGACTGTAACCTTCTGTAGACTGTCACCCTGTAGACTGTCACCCTGTAGACCCCTGTTTCCCAACGTGGGGCGCACGCCCAGCGGGCATTTTCATCGTTTAGGGGGGCAATGGACTCATTTGGGGTTTAACTAATGTTCATGATGTTGCAAAACCAATATATTGGCTTTTGGATGTCTGTTTACAAAAACGACTCTTGCTTCACAATCACTTTACTGAAGTTTAAAAATCTTCAATAAGTGGAAAGTACTTATATCTAGGTACATTTGTTATGGAACCAAGAAACATCAAGGTGGTTTACTCAAATACAAGTTATGGGCCATTAGTCTGATTACCAGAGTAATCCTCACGACTCTCTTTCTAATCTTCGTCAATGACATTGCAACATGCCTTCCTGAACGAGTACACTCTGCCATGTATGCCGACGACTTGGCAATATGGGCGCGAGAAGAGTCAATGCCACAGCAGAAAATCGAGTGCAAGCTACGTTAAATAACCTTGAAGTGTGGTCAGCAAAGTGGAATATGAAAATAAATCCTTCAAAGACCACTTACACTGTGTTCTCCCAGAACAACAAGGATTACAAGATAACGCTTAAAGTCAATGGGCTCAACCTTCCAGAGAATAAAACCCCAACGTACCTAGGAGTCACACTCGACAGAAAGCTGACTTGGTGCACCCAGATCGAAAATGCTACGGCAAAAGCGAGGCATAGGCTAACAATGATGCGTAAACTCGCAGGTTCCACATAGGGAGCAAACACCAGAATTCTCAAGACACTTTACTCTGGTAGAGTGTGACCGGTCCTAGAGTACGGTATGGCAGCGTGGAGCAATGCATCTAACAAGCAATTCGCAAAAGTGAGCAGCAGTCAAAACCGGGCTTTACGCATTATCACTGGAGCCATAAAGTCCACGCCCATCAAGGCGATGGAGACCATCACAGGCATCCAACCAATGACTGACCGAAGGGACAAAAAGTAGTAGTACTTGCGGAAAAACTCAAACGGCTCGAATCTCATCCAATGCATGAAAGAATGTATGAATTCGGAAAGTGGAGAATACAGAGATCTAACTTCGTTAGAATCTCTAAGGCACTGACCAGAGACCACCCAGTCCTTTCCAAATGCACAGCCAAACCAATCCCGGCAATCGACAAGTGTCCGCCATGGAAAACAAAAATGCCAGAACTAAGGGAATCAATCCCAGGCATACTGAACAAAAGGGATCAAACAAACCTCGACAGAAAAACTGCAGCAGAAGAGCACATAGAATCAGAGTATCCTGAAAATGAGTGGACGCACGTCTACACGGACTGATCGGCAAATAACGCAATAAGCGATGGCGGAGGAGGAATAGTGCTTAAAATCTCAAAGAAAGTCACGGTCAAGAAAGCGATCGCCACAGGCAAATACTCGAATAACTACCGAGCAGAGGCAGAGGCAATCAAAGAGGCGGCCGAAATGATCTTGGAGAGAAGAAACACTACACGCAACAAGGTCGTGATATTCACCGATGCTCTATCGGTCATCACGGCACTCAAATGCGTTGGCAAAACTGAGATGAATGAGCTCAAACGTCCCTCGCTGAACTAACGAGTTCACTCAAACGCACCGTCATCCAGTGGATACCGTCACACTGCAACATTAGAGGAAACGAAGCGGCCGACAAGCTAGCCAAAGAGGGCGGGCGACTACCTCAGACTGATCTCGAGATCAGTTATGAGGAAGTCAAAACAACCATCGGTTCGCACTATAGAAGCAAATGAGCAAAAGACCACCCTCAGTACACAGACAGTGACGGATACTATGGTCTCTCTCGCAGTGAACAATTATTTCGCCTCCGTACCGGCCACAACAAGCTCAGAGCCCACATGTTCCATAAATTTAAAATTGGCACAACTAGCCTGTGCCCCTGCAAAATGGCAGACATGACGGCAGAACATGTCTTGCAAGACTGTCAACGGTTAGCAGGTTTAAGGAAAGAGTCTTGGCCACAACACACAGAGCTTGCGAAAAGCTGTACGGAGGAACGGAGTCCCTAAAAACAACAGTAAAATTCATGATAGAAGTTGGTCCATCAGTCTAGGCCGGGAACGCAAAGGAAGGAAGGATACTCACTGTGCAGCTGGATTACACAGGTGTCCTTAGAGTACCATTTTGTAGTTGTATAGTTAGCGAAGAAACATTTATAAATGGATTACAGTAGAATGTCATGAGATCTTGTTTTCCATGTTTAGCGACAGATTGAGAAGGCGTGGTTGGGATATACATTTTTAGACAATGACAGAAGAGTGCCGTTAGTAGAAGTAAAATTAGTCTTTTTCAAGAGAGTAACAGATGTGAGAAATCGCAGTCCTGAGAGCAAAGTTTTTGAATAGTAAAATAATAGAATATTCACCCATATATACACGATGGACTTTAAGAAGAGGGAATAATAGAGCAGATAGAGAGCCAAATACAGAACAGCTTTCAGGTAGCTAGAATAAAAAAAGAGAATTAGACACAGAACAGCTAAAGTACAGGACTGTTAGGCCAGATTATACGAGAAAAGCAGAAGAGAACCGAAGAGCTTCACGTAGAAGATATAACTATTGTAGATTATAATTTATCAGACTAATTGAAGAGAACACCGCAAACTTTTTCAGAAGAGCAGATTTGACCATATAAATGTGAGTATAAATATTGTTAATGATTTTTTCCCCTTCAAAATAGTCATGCTACAATAATCGAATTATCTCAAACGTATATCACCTGGTGTGAAATATTTTAAAATTAATGTATTCCACATTAATGTCTTTTACGCCAACATTGCTTGACCAACGAATCCATGAAACGATGTCGTCTTGAAACGCATTTGAAGGCGAAACATAGTGCTCATATTAATTCAGATTTGAATTAGTTTAAAACTTTAAAGACAAATTTTGAAAAAAGAGCAACATTAAAGTCCCTGTTTACTGCTCATACTACAACTGTCAATCGTACACTTGAGGCTAGTTATAAAATTTCTTTACTCATTATTAAATGTAGAAAAAATCATACTATAGGAGAGAATTTAATCAAACTATCAATATCAGCATTTCTTAAAACGGTTCAGGAAAAAGATGACAAAGAGATGAAAGCTATACCACTCAGTAACAATACTGTTAGCAATAGAATAGATGAAATGAGTGAAGATATTGAAATACAACTTGTTGAAAAGCTGAAAACAAAAAATTTCTCAGTGCCAATGGATGAACCAACTTTGAGAGACAGTGTTGATAAGTAGTATTGATAACTTATGCAAGATATATTGATAATGGGGATTTTGCTGAAGAAATGTTATTCTGTAAATCATTAGAAAGCACCACTACCTCCAAAGATGTATATAATAAGCTAAAAAATTACTTATATGTCAAAAATACACCAATGAAAAATATAGAATCTTGTGCCGCAGATGGTACTCTTAATATGATGGGCAAGAAAAATGACTGCTTACAATTGCTGAAAGATGAGAATCCAGAAATGCTTCTTGTGCATTGTGTTATTCACAGGAAAATTTGGTAGCTAAAAATATTTTGCCTGTTCTAAATGAACTACTAAATTTAATTATAAAGTGTATCAATGCTCTCAAATCTAATGTCAAATGTGAGAGTCTCTTCAAGCTATTTTGTGAATAACAAAATTCAGACCATTCGAGACTTTTACTTCACACTGAAGTAAGATTACTCTCGAAAAGGAACTGCGTGACAAGATGATTTATGGAACTATTTGATACTCTTAGTGATTTTTAAGCGACAAACCTGAAATGAAGTATCTGCTAACGATCGATGGTAAAGCATTTGTGAGTTATCTAGCCGATATCTTTGAAAAACAAAATATATCAAATAACCACCTTCAAGGAAGAATAAAATTCTTGTTGATGCAAAAGCAAAGATATTTGGTTTTATTACCTTTATTGAATTATACCATAAATATATTTGCACCAAACATTTTGAAAAGTTTCATTGTCTCCAAAAATGTGAAGTGACTGATACCGTTATATTTGTTATTGTCGATCATCTGAAACTTTTATCCGTTGATTTAAAAGAAATATTTTCTGATTTGAAACAAATTGATTTTCCAACTTGGATGTTGCAGTCAATGTTAGTGGATTTGTCTGATATGTCATATATGCAGTATCAAGAAGAACTCGCAGAAATGCAAAACGATGAGTCAGTTAAAGCTTCATTTAATAGAAAAGGAGTGATGGCATGACTTTGTGAGGAAACAGAAATCAAATATACAAATTCAACCAAATGTGCAAGAAAACTTATTACCGTTTCCATCTTCATATTTAGCTGAATGTGGATTTAGTGTCATAACTGATTTGCTGTTAAAAAAAAAAAGAAATCGGCTGGACATAACACAACGAGAAGGCTTGAGACTGAAGCTAACTAAATTAGAACCAAACATAAAATCTCTTTGCAGCATGCTTCAATCGCAAGGATCTCACTAAGTGTAAGTAATAAATAATTACTAATAATTAAAATAATATAGAAAAATATATAATTAAAATGATATCCTACTTGAATTTCAGTTCTACATTATATGTTTTGAAAATTTATGATGTTTTTCCCTAAACAATTTCCTGGTGATTTCTTCCTAAAACCTATCATTTAAGTTTCTTCAGTGAACAATTCATTTTGGAAAATCATTTTTTTTTATATGTTACATAGGGGAGGGGGGCATACGAATTTTTGAAAGGCTTTGGTGGGGCACGGCACAAAAAAGGTTGGGAAACACTGCTGTAGACTATAAGTTTCCCTCCCATTTATCTCTCGGTCTTTCTCTTGCTCTTCGCCCCTCAACTTTCCCCTCTAGTAAAGATTTTATCATGGTGTAATGTCTTTTTATGTGCCCAAAATACTTTATTTGTCTGAATTTTATTTCTCTTAATAATTATTTCTTCATACTTAGCTTTCCTAAAACTTGGTTGTCTGTTTTTCTGTCCACGAAACTCTGCCTATACTTCTATATATCCACATCTCAAATGCATCAAATCTGTCTTCTAACTGCTTGTTCATTGTCCACGTTTCCGAGCCATACATTAATATAGGATAAATATAGCATTTGATCATTTTCATTTTTTGCCTGTTTGTAATGTGTTCTAGTGTAATATCTAGCAACAGAAATAAACATGGAAGTCAAGAAGAGAGAAAAAAAATTATACATTTTTACAACAGCTTGTAGCAGAATTTATCATGCACATATATATAGTCTTTCTCTTATTTCATTTTGTTCCTAATAGACCATAAGGTGCAACTTATTAATAACATTTCTCCATACGACGTCATTACCTTGTAGTGCTTGGGAGCTTGTGTACCTCCATGATCCGGAAAGCTATGCTGACAGGACCTTTGCTAAGGAACCCCTATGTCAGAAAAATTGAAGGATAGAGAGCAGACGAAATGTGACCTCCTGATGTGATGATACAATAAAGGAAATTGTTTTTTGTGTTTTTTTGTGTGGTTTTTTTTGGGGGTGGAAAGGGAGGGGGTGGTCAAGATCACAAACGATTTGTGCCCACCAGGAACGCAATAGTATTTTCTGAAATTAAGACATACATTTTTATCAGCGTCAAATAGTTTGTCCTGTGCAGAACTTTGCACTCTTACATTCCTTCCAAATATTTTTTTCTCACAGGCCCGCCTCTGCAGCTGTCATGCTTAAATCATCAGTTACATCCTGAATCCATCCTATCTGTGCTCTCCCATCGTGTATTTTTTATATGTTCAAAATAGTTCAATTTTCTCATTCTTATTTGTAGTATCAGCCAGTTTTTGGGGATGTTTTGAGTTGTTCTGTATAGATATATTTGTTTTCTTCTCTGTCCATGATATATGGAGAACTTTTCTTAAACACTTATATTATAAAGCACGTATTTGTTGTGCTATTGCGAATTCTCACCAACAAAATTTACTACTGAATGACAAACGTCTGGTCATTAAAGTCTTCCATTGGAATTCCATTGATGCAGAATTTACCACAGGCACTAAGTAATTTAAAAAAACGGGTTCTAATTCCTCGCGTTGACTAAAAACCGAGCGAATACAGTTTGCACTTTAAGACGCACCGTCGTCAATTCACAGGCAATCCCCAATTTGTAATGACGATCAATAAGGCAAAATATAGTTATTATTATTATTATTTTTAAACTAGATGTGTGAAACCGGCTCTAAGACAGAACGTATCGGCTGCTGATATTGTTACACTGATAGTAAAACTTAAACACTCTCAGCGCAGGAAAAGCGCCAGGACAGGTGACATTCCACGCGAAATAATAAAATTGACAAAGACATAGTAATCACCAAATTGCCTACTATCCTTTATCAGTTTGATAGACTGCTAGCGTATGTTTCTTGAGTTTCTATTCAGCACCACCAAATGTATAACATGGTGTCTTGTATTATCAAACCAAAAACAAAACATGACCTGATATTAATTATCACTTATTATCCTTTATAAATATATATATATATCGTTATGTGTGTGAGTGTGTTTGTATGTATTTGTGCTTGTTTGTGTGTGTACGTGCTTGTGTGTGTGTGTTTGCGTTTGTTTTCGTGTACGTTCTTGCGTGTGTATTTATGCGTGTGCGTGATTGTGTGTACACATGCCTATGTGTGTGAGTGTGTTTGTATGTATTTGTGCTTGTTTGTGTGCGTACGTGCTTATATGTGTGTGTGTGTTTGCGCTTGTTTTTGTGTACGTGCTTGCGTGGGTATTTATGCTTGTGCGTCATTGTGTGTGCACATGCCTATGTATGTGTGTGTGTGTGTGTGTGTGTGTGTGCGGATGTGTGTTACACGCACTTTTGAAATACTTAAATCGTTTTCAGAAACTTTAGATATCGTTGGTTTTTTTATGATTATTTTTGAATGACATGTTTCAAAACTAATGGAAATAGCATGATTTCATCTTGGTGCAGAAAATAAAGTAATTTTTACTCATGTGTATAATTAACCTATATTGCACATGACATATCTTCACTTTCTTCTTCTACTTCTTCTTCTTCTTTTGTCGTCACACTGCTACCGGGTTGTTGCCCAGTGTCTTGGTTTTCTGTTTTTGTCTTGCGCTGTTCTGGTGGCTTGGGTGATTGTTATTTTTGCTCTTTGACAGGATTCTGCTATACCATCTAACCATCTTTTTCGTGGTCTTCCTCTCGCCTTCTTTCCGGATGTTCTGTTGTAGAAAACTTTATATACTGTGGAGTTTGGATGAATTCTTATTAAGTGGCCAAACCACTTCATTCTTTGTTCTCAATGTAATTCAAGCAAGGTTCTGTGCCAACTTTCTTTCTTATGCTGATGTTGGTGACTCTGCTTTTTTGGTGTTGTTGGTAACTTTTCACAGGCACCACATTTCACATGTATGTTCGCATTACATAATACATATATATATATATATTGAAATTCACTAAGAACTGCTCACTAAACCAACTTAACGAAGAAGAAGAAGAAGACTAAACCAACTTAGCGAAGAAGAAGAAGAAGACTAAACCAACTTAGCGAAGAAGAAGAAGAAGAAGAAGAAGAAGACTAAACCAACTTAACGAAGAAGAAGAAGAAGAAGACTAAACCAACTTAGCGAAGAAGAAGAAGAAGAAGAAGAAGACTAAACCAACTTAGCGAAGAAGAAGAAGAAGAAGAAGACTAAACCAACTTAGCGAAGAAGAAGAAGAAGAAGAAGAAGAAGACTAAACCAACTTAGCGAAGAAGAAGAAGAAGAAGAAGAAGAAGACTAAACCAACTTAGCGAAGAAGAAGAAGAAGAAGAAGAAGAAGACTAAACCAACTTAGCGAAGAAGAAGAAGAAGAAGAAGACTAAACCAACTTAGCGAAGAAGAAGAAGAAGAAGACTAAACCAACTTAGCGAAGAAGAAGAAGAAGAAGAAGAAGACTAAACCAACTTAGCGAAGAAGAAGAAGAAGAAAAGAGAAGACTAAACCAACTTGCTAAGAAGAAGAAGAAGAAGAAGAAGACTAAACCAACTTAGCGAAGAAGAAGATAAAATAAAGAAAGACTAAGAACGCTACTAACAAGAAGAAGAAGAAGAAGAAGACTAAACCAACTTAACGAAGAAGAAGAAGACCAAAAAAGAAGAAGAAGATAAGACAGACTAAACCAACAAGAAGAAGAAGAAGAAGAAGACTAAACCAACTTACGAAGAAGAAGAAGAAGAAGACTAAACCAACTTAAGAGAAGAAGAAGAAGAAGAAGAAGACTAAACCAACTTAACGAAGAAGAAGAAGAAGAAGACTAAACCAACAGAGAAGAAGAAGAAGAAGACTAAACCAACTTACGAAGAAGAAGAAAAGAAGAAGAAGACTAAACCAACTTTCGTGTTATAATATTTTGATAATTAGTGACATGGTACGATGATTTTTTCTACCTACGTAGTTCATTGATTGATTGATTGATTGACTGATTGACTGATTGATTGATTGATTGATACTACAATCATCATTGCACGTCGGTGAGTAACTATGTGTGCTCCGATCTTTTTATTACATAAGAAGATCTCAGTGACAGTGCACTAGCTCTGTAGTAGCGGTGAGCGTCCCCGATGAAATTGAGTAGATAGTAAAAATATTTTGAAGGAATAAAATAGAAATTATATAAATGTTCATACAGAATCTTGGTTTGTTTTACGAGTCGTGTACTTTTTCTGGGTACTTTTTAAAATTATTTCGGGATCCTCGCCGGGTATACGGAGTTCGTGCACTGCCGCTGGGGCCTTTCTGTGTAAGAAAGAGATCGGAGCACATATGCTTATTCATCGAAGTACAATGATAATGGTTCTATCAATAAATCAATCAATCACTTAACCTACTCAGTCGTAGTCTTAGGACTTGCAGCTGGTGTACAACTAATTTGTGAAGAGAGTTAACTTTCATTACTTATTGACTTCTTGAATGAGTCATGCAGTACTAATAATTACTAACGTGTCATTAAATCAAACAAAACTACTAGACAATCACTATATAGTCGCTGTTCCCTATTGATTTTCTTTCATATTTCATTGACGAGAACAATGAACATTACAATTGTATCTCCATCAGTGGCGACGCGTAATCCTGTTTGTTGGTCGGGCCAGACACACATTTTCAGAAAAATCATGGATTTGGGTTAGGGTATATTTTAATTTATTAAATAATAAATGCACGTTACACATTATTTTTGGTGGGGTCCGGTCCCATTGTCCCTTAATGACGAGCCGCCACTGATCTCCATACATTTTGTTTGTTTTGTTCATGTTAATACTACTTGATTTCTTCAATGGCTGATGCTGATGTAAGTCTGCTCGACACGAACCCTATCGTTGTTGATGCTGAAAATAAACACAGATAATAAGACGTGTTCCCTTTGTTTATACACATCTTCCTGCCGGTAACAAGGTGTTTTTTCTTTCAGGAACAACTTTATTTCGATGAACTCACCTCTCAAGATTTCATTGCTTTCCACCCACACACATGCGCATATATTTGCATTTATCTTTTGTATTATTTGTTTCAAGGCGCATAACTTTTTAAAATCTCATTTGCTTGTTGTTATCTTCAACGTCTTCCTTCCAACTAACCTACCATGCAGGCCCGTGCGGTATATTTTCTCAGTATGATGCAAGTCTTTGAAATACCGCTCCTTAAATGTTTCAAATTATGTTTTTTTTTAAATTTCACTGCTTATGTACTTTCACTGCTTTTATTTCACTGTTTATTTCACCCTTACGGCACCGCCTGATGTGGCCGCATCTCTGTATCATAGCACGATACCGCCTTGCTACCATGTTAGTCAAGATCTAACCAGCTATGTCTAATTATTTATAAGTAAATAATGTCTCATATCAGTATCTACATTTCTGTAACAATGTTTGTTTTTAAATTGAAATATTTTTGTTATTTGCTACAAATGTTTGTATCTACTCAAATCTTCTTCTCCACTTTCCAACTCCCAACGGAGCACAGGTCTTCAACAAACTTCTCCCAGCTCTTCCTCTCTCTTGCCATCCTTTACAATTCTTTCCATGTTTTACCTCTCCTTATAATATCAGCCTCCAGTTTTCTTCTCCAGGTCTGTCTAGGTCTTCCCTACTCCTCTTTCCCTGCGGGTTCCAAAACAGTGCCTGTTTTGCAATGCTTCCAGTCGGTCTTCTCAATGTGTGTCCTATCCATCGCCAGCGTTTCTTCCGTAGCTCTTTCTCCATTGGTATCTGCTTAGATCTCTCTTTGAGTTCCTCGTTCGTAATCTTATCATACCATCTCATTCCCTCTATTCTACGTAAGCATCCATTTACTAAGATCTGTAGTTATCTGGTGGTTTCCTTTGTTGTCTTCCATGTTTCGAGCCATAGAACAGCACTGACTTCACATTTGATTGAAAGATTCTAAAGCTTTGTGTTTCTTTTGATCTCCTTTGACTTCCATACTTACTCAATGCAATAAAGTTCCCCTTGCTTTTGTATTCTTAACTGTATTCAAATCTTAACTACTCACAATGTGCTCAAACTATCATCACATTTAACAAGTAAATCTGCAATCAAAGCCTGTGTGACATTGATAACCAATAGGATGGTTTTTCAGTAGTAGTAATGTAAATGAAGTTGTTACAACTGTAAATGTGTAGAAAATTGTCTAAAGCAAATATTCCCAAACTTTTCTGACCACCGTCCACTTTGCATGACATAAACTTTGTAACGCCCCTCCCCATTATAACAGTTTGCCAACGTCACCCCATCCCCTCACTCCCCCACCCCATATATCTATATATATATATATATATATATATATATATATATATATATATATATATATACATGCTCTATTTTCACTTTGACATGAAATTGATATATATTATGCATCATGTCAATTTCAAATGATTCTTATCTATCTATTCTAATCATGTGCTTGCATACATAAAAGAATGATAAAATTATTCATACATGTCATTTCAAATGATTCTATCTCTATCTATCTATTCTCTAATCATATTTACCTTGCATACATGAAATAGAAAATTGATGAAAAAATAGATCGCGTAAGATGGCCATTAGATGTATTAAAATGCGGAATTCTAATTTTTAATGATTATTCGGTCGCAAAATCGCGAAAAAAACCTCATCCCACATGCTCCTGAACCCACTATTGCCGCCACCCCCTGGAAGGCTGCGCCACTGCGGCAGTACCGCCCACTATGGGAACCCATGATCTAAAGCGTATAAAACCGAAGGAATTATATCATTGTACCGGGTTTGTACACCACATGGCTAGGTCCCTCTCCGCGGGAATGGCAAGTCGCCTGCCGAGAATATTGCACATAGTTTGAACTTCGCAGCTTCGGCAACTTCTTCTTCGAGCCCTCCATATCGACCACACGTTAGACCACTTTTTGTGGTTTATATATGATCTGAGCCGAAGATCGATTATACATTGCGCCAGTTATGGGCCTACAAGTAGGACAGCCCATCCGATTTCTGTTACGATTTTTATTTACTAGAGTAACTTCCTTAGGTCCCTATCTCAGTCGACTCTTACGACATGCCTTGTAGGTCATAGTGTTATTATTCTTTCTTCCACTTCTCCAGCCCCGGCAACATAGGGGCAGCTTTGGCAGAAATCCCAGGCTCTCTGGAAAAAATCGACATGTGACCAAAATTGCGCTGTACGGTTGTGTTATAACGATAACTGAAATAGGAAAGTGTTACAACGATAAATGAAGTAGAAATGTGTTACATCCAGTGGCGGCTCGTGCTCCTTTTTGTTGGTGGGGCCAGACACAAATTTAGAAAAAAAATCATGGTTTTGGGTTAGGTTATATTTTATTTTATAAAATAATAAATACACGTTACACATTATTTTGGGTGGGCCCGGCCTCACTGTCCCTTAATGACGAGCGGCCACTGGTTACAACCATAGCCCAATAGAAAATAGTTACAACTATAATCAAGTAAAAAGGTGTTACAGCAATAACTGAACAGAAAAGAATCTAAAGGCGATCCAAAGGCGATCCAAAAGTACGGATTAACTTCATTGTTCCGGGTTTCCTCATATGACTCCGTCCCTGTCGGCAGAGATGGCATGCCATCTGTCCAGAGCATTGCACAAAGCACGAACTCCGTAGTTCCGGCAACAATCCTAGGGATCTCATGAAATCATTGCACATGTGTCTCAGTCCAGATTCGATACCACAACCTTCAGTACGACAGGCAAACGATTTAACTACTTCGCCATTGAGACCCCATTGAGCAGCAAAGTGTTACAACGACAATTCAGTTGTTTTTTTTTAAAGTGTTACAATCAGTTTCGGCTCGTGATCATTTTTGCTGGTAGGGCCAGACATTTTTTTTCGGATAAATCATGGTTTTGGGATGCTATATTTTAATTTATAAAATAATAAATACATGTTATATATTATTTTTGGTGGGGCCAGGCCCCATTGGCCCTTAATGTCGAGCCGCCACTGGTTACAATAATATCTCAGCAGAAATCTGTTACAATAACAACTGAGTAGGAGAATGCTGCCACTGCATGTCATGAAGACATTCAGACAGAGAAAGCTAGAACGTTTTCTTTTTTACTTCTGTTAATATCTTTTACCATCTTGAACATGCGCTGTTGTTTCTAATAGCAAAACTATACGCCCAGTCTATTCAAATAGAGTTTGATATCTTGAAGTATACGTATGGCGGTTGCGTTCATGTTCTAACAGATGTTAATGTCAGGTATGGTTTGTTTTTTATTACCTTTAGAATATGCATTGAACCTGCCTTTGTTTGTTCTTACACGTACGCTGTAGACTTCACTATCGGTTGTAGTTCACAGAAAGATCTGTGTAGAACTCATTATTTTATGTAGTTCACACATAACTGTTTATCCCTAAATATCTGTTGTAGTTCACACAAAGGTCTGTGTATCTCTAGCTATCTGTTGTAGTTCACACAAAGGTCTGTGTATCTCTAGCTATCTGTTGTAGTTCACACAAAGGTCTGTGTATCTCTAGCTATCTGTTGTAGTTCACACAAAGGTCTGTGCAGACCTCACTATTGGTTGTAGCTCACACATAGGTCTGTGTACACCTCACTATCTTGTGTAGTTGACACAAAGGTCTGTGTACACCTCACTATCTTGTGTAGTTGACACAAAGGTCTGTGTAAACCTCACTATCGGTTATAGTTCATACATATGTCTAATATTAATCCTAATTATAATACTGCAAGACAATATGATAAATATCCTTATACAACGAGACAATATGATAAATATCCTTATACAACGAGACAATATGATAAATATCCTTATACAACGAGACAATATGATAAATATCCTTATACTACCAGACAATATGATAAATATCCTTATACAACGAGACAATATGATAAATATCCTTATACAACGAGACAATATGATAAATATCCTTATACAACGAGACAATATGATAAATATCCTTATACAACGAGACAATATGATAAATATCCTTATACAACGAGACAATATGATAAATATCCTTATACAACGAGACAATATGATAAATATCCTTATACAACGAGACAATATGATAAATATCATTATACAACGAGACAATATGATAAATATCTTTATACAACGAGACAATATGATAAATATCATTATACGAGACAATATGATAAATATCATTATACAACGAGACAATATGATAAATATCTTTATACAACGAGACAATACGATAAATATCCTTATACAACGAGACAATATGATAAATATCCTTATACAACGAGACAATATGATAAATATCCTTATACAACGAGACAATATGATAAATATCCTTATACAACGAGACAATATGATAAATATCATTATACGAGACAATATGATAAATATCCTTATACAACGAGACAATATGATAAATATCCTTATACAACGAGACAATATGATAAATATCCTTATACAACGAGACAATATGATAAATATCCTTATACAACGAGACAATATGATAAATATCCTTATACAACGAGACAATATGATAAATATCCTTATACAACGAGACAATATGATAAATATCCTTATACAACGAGACAATATGATAAATATCTTTATACAACGAGACAATATGATAAATATCATTATACGAGACAATATGATAAATATCATTATACAACGAGACAATATGATAAATATCCTTATACAACGAGACAATATGATAAATATCCTTATACAACGAGACAATATGATAAATATCATTATACAACGAGACAATATGATAAATATCCTTATACAACGAGACAATATGATAAATATCTTGATACAACGAGACAATATGATAAATATCATTATACGAGACAATATGATAAATATCATTATACAACGAGACAATATGATAAATATCATTATACAACGAGACAATATGATAAATATCCTTATACTACCAGACAATATGATAAATATAATACTACTACGAGACAACAAAACATACGTCCTTATAAGTCTTAGACGAACCGAGTATGACTGCGACAGGCGTTGGACATCTCGAGCAGGACAGGAAGGATTCTACAGCTGCTGCCATGAGAGCCAAATTCCGATAACGACAAGCTGGATGATGATAATGATGAGATAACATGCTAAATGCTGATTGATAACTTAATTTTATACTAAACTAGCAGTTTTACCCGTTCTTCGCACTGGGAATTTAGTATAAATCTATTTGTAAAGTTGTTTTCGGAATCGGAATGAAATACGGTTAGATACGGTTAGAATGAAATATCAGGTTTTACTAGCAATCAGAATGAAGAAACATGCCGCGTTACCTCAAAATCGACTTCTTCCCCAATAAAAATCAATACGTTTTGTCTCCATGAAAGTTTGAAAACTTTGTCGGTTGGCCACATAAGATTAAAATAAATTCATTCCGACTGCCAGTAAAACCTGATACAATTGAATTCCCGTAAAAGTTGAAAAATAACAAATTGCAAATTAAATTTATTCAGATTATTAATTTTTCGATATGTTAAAAAAAAATTTTATAAACAATTTTTCCGATCGTGCGATTGAACATGTCGTCTTCAGGATAGCAGTCGAACATTTCGTGCATTCGTCCACGGAACTGACATGTTGAAATACCAATAAATATGTTAGTATTCGTGTGAAACGAAAATCCAGTTCTTCGAAACTAAATGCTACAGAAATATCCTACGGATACCATGAACAGAAAAAGAAAGAACACTGATGTCCTGAAAGAACTAAATGTTCAAGAGAATTGGCTGATAAGCAACATACTATACAGAAAAATTGGATACTTTGGTCGCATTAAGCGTCACGATGACCTGGAAGGAACAATATTAGAGGGCAGGATCCTAAGACGCAGAGGCAGACCAAGAAGAAGATGGCTACAAGATATTAAAGAAACCATGAATATGACCATCGACAAAGTGGGTGAATTGGCTAGAGACAGAGTGAATTTGAGATGCGCTGCAAAGAGAGCAACGTCCTACAAAGGATACGCACCTTGATGATGATGACTCGTGTGATGTGCGGAAGACGTTACCAGACTATAACAACGTGACCGCTAACGTGAAAAACATGGAAAGACACTTTCGGCGATTTCTACATAGAATGTCCGTGTGCGTTAAGTTGGGAATATGGTTATAAAAAGAAAAAAAAAGTAAAGGAACCCTTTCATACCTTGTGGTCAATAGAGTGTTAGGCCTGTATTATTCATTGACCGTCGGCACACGTTGGGTGATGTGGTCAGCATCACGCCGGCCGCCTTTACTTTCCCAGAGCATGTCTGGTACCCAGTTGAGGCTGGGTCGACCTGAGAGCCGTCGCGGTCGGGAAAAATTCCACGCGCATTGCGGGAGCTGAACCCAGACCACCAGCCTTGCGAAGCGAGTTCACTAACAACTACGCTACTGCGGCTCTCCAATATGGTTATAGAGACATATAAAAAGTCTAGTTTTATAATTTTTCCCTCTTCATATTCATGAAAGTCACCTTCTTGCCAAATTTCAAGTCCGTATGATGTACAGATATCTCCAAACAATTGGGACAAACATACAGTTCCATTCATCTTCTTATATATATATAAGATAAATAACACAGACACGATTAGATGTGTGCTGGTATCCTATTTATTACTACTCACATGATTATAAAATAGAGTCTACGATCTATTACAACTCACATGCAGTGGCGGCTCGTGATCATTTCTGTTGGTTGGGCCAGACAGAAATTTTCGGCAAAATCACGGTTTCGGTTAGAATATATTTTAATGTATAATATAATAAATACACGTTACACCTTTTTTTGGTGGGGCCCGGCCCCACTGGCCCTTAATGACGAGCCGCTACTGCTCACATGATTATAAAATAGAGTCTGCTATCTATTACTACTCACATGATTAAAAAATAGTCTACGATCTATTACTACTCGTCCTGCCGTCTCATAAGTAGAAAATGTTATCTTCAAAATCCAACTAATCCTGATTTTCCTTACACAGATAGATCTACAGGGCAGTGCCCGACTCTGAAGCACATGGTATGGTTTTTGGGTGTAATTTTGGGGTTGGTGAAAATGTGCAGAATTGTTATATTGTTATCGGTAAATAGGTACTTTCTAGTAACTCATCATCATCAGGTGTCGAGCCGGCTGACGTAGTCGATCATAGATCTCCACAAATCGCTGTTGGTGTTTGCTATCAACTCAGATGTTGACGCTCTACCGTGCCATGAAGTCATGCTATCCAAAATTCCCTCTGTCTCGTCTACCTTGATTTTACCGGTTGTCACAATGTTTTCTAGTAACTAAAGAGTATTAAGTAACTATTAGTAACAAATATTTGTTGCAGAAGTAACGAGTTGTTGTGCTGTATGAAAGTAAACAATACGTTCAGCATTATTGTTTGGATATTGGTTATTTTTATTGTTTGTTTGTTTGTTTGTATGTTATGTAGGGGATTAAAGCCTCTTTAAGCTGAGGCACGCCCTTTCAACCTAAGTACGAGCCTTCTTTCGGTTATATGAGAGCGTGTAGGCCATTGGTTTTCAAAGTGGGTGGTACCCCTACCCCCAGTCCCGAAGCCTTCCGTGGAGGAGGGGGCGATAGTGGGTTCAGAAGCATTTGTGGGGAGTTTTTTTTCGTGATTTTGCTATTGAATAATCATTAAAACTTTGAATTCTGCATTTGAATTCATCTTATGCCCATCTTACACGATCCTTTTTTCATCAATTTTCTATTTCATGTAAATAATCATTTGAAAATTGACCATGTATGACATAAATATATATCAATTTTCTATGTCAAAGTGAAAATAGAACATGTATTTATATATTTATGTGGGGTGGGGGTGTTTACAAACTGTTATAATGTGTAGGGGGGCGTTATAAAGTTTATGTCGTGCAAAGTGGGCGATGGGCCGAAAAGGTTTGGGAATCTATGGTGCAGGCTAGGTCAACAAACATGAAAAATGGGAATTAACTCCTTGCGGAAAATCCAATATTTAACGTAAGTTAAGGTTACTGGTTATCGTTTACCATACCGACGTCATAGCACTCCAGGCAGACCCATGGGTCTCCCCCAACAGATGTCATAGAGTATGCAAACCGATGGTTCTTGTGGCTCTCTAAACACACTCCTCACTCTGTCTCTAAGACTTCCAGCTCTACTTGTACAATGGGTAACTCCAATCTACCTAAATCGATAGATCGATTCAACATCAATTTTAGTATCCTCATCCAACAAGAAGTCGGGAAGAGATTGAAGAACATCGCCCCTATTCCTGAAAGACTAATTTATATTCACGGCAACGTATGTGATTCACCTGGCATAGAGTCGAAGTTTTTGCTCAAAATTCTGCAACGAAGAAAAATAGAAGAAAAAAGCAAACATTAGTATAAGTAATTATTTTAACGATACATGTATGCGCTCACACCTTCTCGTACCCATCACGAGTGTGTGAAGAATGCGACCTTACAGGTCGACGTGGCATTCGTTTGAAACATGGTGACCCGTTCTGGTCGACCGTAGCTCACCTAGACAGAGCAGGTAAAAATGCCAATCAATTTAGCTCGTGTTCACGTCTGTTTTCTGTATCTCCATTATCTGGTGGTAAGTGCGTCAGGATGATGTGAATAGAAATAAGGGAACTGAATGGTGGCTTGAAGTTGATATATTGACAGACAGTTGATGGATAGATGTGTGGGTTTGTGTGGAGGATGAGTGGATTTATGGACTGATGTTGGTGGAGATGCAAACAGGGGCGGTCATGTAGATAGATGGATAGAATCATGGATCATGGGTTTGTGTGGAGGATCGATGATTTATAAACTGATATTGGTATATAGGCAGACAGGCACAGACAGTTGGTGGATAGATGTGTGGGTTTGTGTGGAGGATCGATGATTTATAAACTGATATTGGTATATAGGCAGACAGGCACAGACAGTTGGTGGATAGATGTGTGGGTTTGTGTGGAGGATCGATGATTTATAAACTGATATTGGTATATAGGCAGACAGGCACAGACAGTTGGTGGATAGATGTGTGGGTTTGTGTGGAGGATCGATGATTTATAAACTGATATTGGTATATAGGCAGACAGGCACAGACAGTTGGTGGATAGATGTGTGGGTTTGTGTGGAGGATCGATGATTTATAAACTGATATTGGTATATAGGCAGACAGGCACAGACAGTTGGTGGATAGATGTGTGGGTTTGTGTGGACGATGAGTACATTTATAAACTACTTCTTCTTCTTCAGCAATCTCTGGTCATGCGCTTAATTTACTGTGGACCACAAACTGGGCGGTCAGCTTCAGGTCTGTCACGTTTCACCATAGATTAGTTTTCAGGTTTACTGAGTGTGACAACATGTTGAATTTATAAACTAATATTGGTAGATAGGCAGACAGTGACAGTCAAGTAGATGGGTAGATGTGTTGGTTTGTGTGAACGATGGATAGATTTGTAAACTAATATTGGTAGATAAGCAGACAGGAACAGACAGACAGGAACAGGCAGTTGATGGATAGAAGCATGGATTGTGTGGACGATGGGTAGATTTATAAACAGATATTGTTAGATAGACAGACAGGGACAGAAAAGTAGATTGGTAGATGGAAGGAGGTGGATTTGTGTTTATAAACTGATTTTGGTAGAGCGTTTTAGGGCGGTGTGGGACAGAGGGATACATGAGTCTTTGTTATTTAATGGCAGCATGATTAGTGCAGTCGCCGTCAATCTGTTGAGGTTAGGATTTTATTATTTATGCCCCCGATAGAAAAAACTCATTGGCCTTACCGGGGATTGAGCCCGAGTCTCTTCGATGACACTTCTATTTATCCTTATTCTACCAGTCGCACAAAGCACTTTACTACACTGAGTCTTCTATTTATCCGTGTTCTACCAGTCGCACAAAGCACTTTACTACACTGAGTCTTCTATTTATCCGTGTTCTACCAGTCGCACAAAGCACTTTACTACACTGAGTCTTCTATTTATCCGTGTTCTACCAGTCGCACAAAGCACTTTACTACACTGAGTCTTCTATTTATCCTTGTTCTACCAGTCGCACAAAGCACTTTACTACACTGAGTCTTCTATTTATCCTTATTCTACCAGTCGCACAAAACACTTTACTACACTGAGTCTTCTATTTATCCTTATTCTACCAGTCGCACAATGCACTTTACTACACTGAGTCTTATATTTATCCTTAACTAAGTCATGTTTATAAGTCAATCATTGTCATAACTCTTATATCTATTGTCATATCTTATATCTATTGCTATAAGTCTATATCATTGTCTATAATCTTATATCTATTGTCTATAAGTCTTATATCTATTGTCTATAAGTCTTATATCTATTGTCTATAAGTCTTATATCTATTTATTGATCATTTCTTACTAATCTTCTTTCTAATTTGACATCATCTTGAAAGAATGAAATAATGATATGAAAAGACACGAGATATATACTTCAAGCTAATATTTCTCTTTGTATATGTTATTTTGATGTTCAAACTGCAAGCTCCGACAAGAACAAACAACAATTGATTTTTAACGCACAGATTAGCGTTGTTGTTGTTGATGTTATTGTTGGTAGTTTGCGTTATTGTGTATCAACCAAGTTAACCACTCTTTGTTATCTGTGTGGTTTGAGCTGAGAACGAGAGTACGTTTCGGACGTATTAGACTCTTACGGCACGTAGGACGTAGACATACTAATTTCTACCAAAGTATATAATCCAACAGGGCACAGATTTGTACAGTTGAGTAACTTGAAGATTTTACCCCAAAAATAGCCTCACTTTTAAAAAAAACTACATCCGGATTTATGCAGTAGTATGATATCATATCTGATTGGTCATAGGGTGTCAGTCAGAGCTGACTCATGTCTAGCAGGTTCTTCTTTTCTTCCCCATCAAAGCCCAACGGAACACATGTCTTCAACAAACTTCTTCCAGCCCTTCCTCTCTCTTGCAATCCCTTTCAATTCTTCCCACGTCTTGTCTATCCTTTTAATCGAAAGGAAAGAAGGTTAGTCAACGTCACCGTTTCCTTTCTGTTTTCCCGGCGATAAGTAAATTGCCTCGCTGTTGTTGGGTCATCCCCTGGTTATTCCCCTGGTTGAGTTAGGTTTTTTTCATTTTGTTGTATTTTCCATATTCGTTGAAGTTTTTTTTTTTAGCTATGTGGGTGAGGTAGCCAGCATCACGCTAACCATCCTTAGTCTTCTCTGGGTGAGGTAGCCAGCACCACACTAACCATACTTAATCGTCTCTGGGTGAGGTAGCCAGCACAACGCTAACCATCCTTAGTCGTCTCTGGTGAGGTAGAGCACCATGCAACCATCCTAGACGTCTCTAGAACATTCCGTGTAGGTTGCAGTGTTACTGCCTTTTGCTCTCATCATGTTCCCCGGCAACACACGAACGGTCTAACAGATTAGTGATGAGATATTATTTGTTTAATGACGACATATTAATTCAAACAAACAAACCAACCCACTGTTAATATCATACATCCATATATCAATACCACAAATATTATTTGACCCGATACAAAACTGTCATATTTCAAGCATTAGGGACCATTAAGTGAGGAAGACCAGGAATGATAGACAACGAAACGAGGATATCAGAAGCAGAGTGAGCATAACTTCATGCATAGAATACATTGAAAGACAACACGGGCAGTATTGGCTGAAATCGGATGCACATGTCCTAAACGTGTAGAAATATATGCGTTTAGGGGCCTACCAAACCAATGTGCAGCGTATACACGTTCTTGGCAAAGATCAAACATATCACAAAGAGTGATTAAAATGGGTCGTAAAGAACGAACGCGAAGAAGAAGAACACGGGCAGTTGTTAGGACATTTAATGAGAATGGAATTCAACCAAAAAGCAATAAACAGGATACAATAAAAAGAGATCAGGTACTAAAGTCAATGGAAGACCCAAAAAAAGATGGATAGACAATATCAAGACTGCACTAAGTTAAAACGAATATAACACAACGAGTGCGACTTCTCCGGTCCTGGAAAAGAAACTAAAGCTCCCACTTCTATGTTTAACGACAAGAGTGGACAATCAATTCATTATCCACCTGCAGATAGACAATATATAATCGGACTATTAAGTTACTACCAGGTAAACATGTAAGAACAATAAATCCATCTTGAGTATTCTTCTCAATGAATATTCTAGAACAGTACAGTTCAATGTTTTTTTTAAATAAATTATGGGATATCGGAATGGTTATTATGGAAACGCTGGCGCCATAAGATGATTGTAAAACTACTGAAGTGTCTGAAAGCATAGTAATACTACTAATACAAATAATAACAATAGTAATTTCTTCTTCCAACGCAAAGAATAGTACCACTGTGACCTACAAGGCATGTCGTAAGAGGCGACTGATGCATGACTTATTGAAACTACTCTAGTAAATAAAAAGCATCATAGATATCAGATGTGTTGGCCTACTTGTAGGCGAATAACTGGCACAACGTACAATCGCTTTTAGGCTCAGATCACATACAAATCACACAGAGTGGTTAACAAGTGGTCGATATGGAGCGTTTGAAGAAGAAGAAAAAATCTCCTCAAATTCCCACCTCAAAACTGTTGCCGAATTACAATGCATGCAAAGACTAATTTTATGAGTTTTTCTTTCATACAGATTTGACATGTAATCGGATACAATTTAAGTTCTAGAAAAGTCATAGTTTATGAGGAGATATGGAACGCTCATTCTTGAAATCGATCGTCTGTACCATTGACAGTGCAGACTTGTCGGGGACATTTATAGTATCGAATATCTGATACAGCAGCGAAGAAAAATATACACATCAAACCAGTCTCACCATTGTGATGGCAGGGCTCGCAAGGGAGCAAAGAATAGTAACACTGCGACCTACAAAGCATGTCGTAAGAGGTGACCTAAAGGAAACTACCCTAGTAAATAAAAAGCGTTGCAGTAATCGAGTCCCGTTACTTGTAGGAACATAACTGGCACAACGTACAATCGTTCTTAGGCTCAGATCACATAAAATCACACAAGTGTTTAACAATGGTCGATATGCAGCATTTTAAGAAGAAGATGAAGATTATAATGATCAGAATAATGCAAATTCACAGAACAAAACGTATCTAATCTTTCAACCTTGTAAACAACTTGTATAGAAACACTAGTTATGAAGCGGACACAAAACCCAATTCTATCAATCTCTTTTTATCCTGACACTGTGATGCCAAACAGAACTAGAAAACACAAGACACAACAAAGTCTGCGAAAGATCTTATACATGTTCTGGTCCAATAAAAACTATTTCTAATCAAGATCTGCTTACACAGTGTAAACAAGGAAATATAAACACAATCATCCAAAAGACACGATGGAAACAGATCGGAAATATGATACACTTAGAGACTAACTCGCCCGCCTGCCCAGCGTGTTCGTAGCGCGTTGGACTACGGGTGATAAGTCCTCTGTGAATGCGGGTTCAACTCCGCGGACTGGCAGAAAAGCCACAGATTCCCCAGATTTACGATGTTCGTGGCACCGAACCGAAAGGTTACGATGTCCATGACACTGAGTCGAAGAGCTTTCAGCTCAAGTGCTTCTGGATAAAAAAAAAAAAAAAAAAGAGACTAACTCTGTTAAAAAAAACTACACTAAGATGGACATTGGAGAGTAAACAAAAAATGTTGAAGAGCCAAAACGCCTGGAGGAGAACAGTATAATAAGAACTGAAAGAAAGGAATCATACCTGGAAAACAGTACAGAAGGAGGCAAAAAACAGAAGAAAATGTCCTGCATTTGTTACTATCATGGCCCATGTGGTGCCGGGATCCGCAAGGGAAGAAAGGAATAGTACCACTGCCACCTACAATGCATGTCGTAAGAGGCGACTGATGTAGGCCTAGGGATGCTACCCTAGTAAATAACAAGCAGCGCAGAAATCGAATGTGCTGGCCTACTTGTAGGCGCATAACTGGCACGACGTACAATCTCTCTTAGACTCAGATCACATACAAATCACACAGAGCGGTTGACATGTGGTCGATATGGAGCGTTTGAAGAAGACAAAGAAGAGGTTGCTACCATAAACTCCAAGGGTGTCACAGACTAGATCGAAGGAGGGATAGAGATAATATTTCAATAACAGTTTCAGTATGGAATATTTTCACTGCACTCCGGACATGTGAGAGCCGCGGTAGCGTAGTTGTTAGTGAACTCGCTTCTCAAGGCTGGTGATCTGGGTTCAACTCTGCAGGGCGCGTGGAATTTTTCACGACCGCGACGGTTCTCAGGTCGACCCAGCCTCAACTGGGTACCAGACATGCTCTGGGAAAGTAAAGGCGGCCGGCGTGATGCTGACCACATCACCCATCGAGTGCCGACGGTTAATGAAAATACAGCCCTAACACTGTATTGCCCTATATACCACAAGGTATGAAAGGGTTCCTTTACTTTTTTTTACTTTTACACCGGACATGTCCATAGCTGCTTCGATCTCCTTCCCATTATCCCCAACAGAGTCCGGGTACCAACCGTACCTGTTCAATGTTGATTGATGAACCTACTCATACATCTGTTATGCTGCTCTTTTCTGGTCACTAAAAACCTTGAATCCAAGCTCTTGTTATCTAGCTGTTCACGTGGATTGGCTTCGATTAATGTCCTCAGAGAAACTCAGTCCTCAGTCCATACTCAGAGAAATAATATCTTTTATACAACCATTGGTAACCACATAATCACAACGAAATCATTGTCAATATGTGTATGTCTCTTTCTTCTTTGTGTTCGTTCTTTACCACCAAATCACTCTTTGTGATATGTTTGATCTTTGCCAAGAACGTGTATACGTTGCACATTGGTTTGGTAGGCCCCTAAACGCATAGACTTCTACACCTTTAGGACACGTGCATCCGATTTCAGCCAAACCTCCTTAGTCGCCTCTTACGACATTCGTGGCAGGTAACAGTGGTTCTATTCTTTATACCCCAAATTTTGGGCCCCGGTAAACACTCGGGCGAATATGTGTATATATATATGTGTGGGACATATTAGCGTAATGCATAAGTGTTCTCCTATCGACTCTGACACAAGAGCGGTGTAGGTTCAATCCCACACTCAACGTTCCAACGCGAGGAAAGGAATTGATCCTACTACCTCCTGCATGATAGGGGTAGCAATGTGAAGTGTCTACATACCCTAAGGCGTAAAAATGGTTCGGGACATTTATATATATATATATATATATATATATATCACTATCACTCAGTCACATCACATCAAGGAAGCCCTAAACAGAGACGAAACCTTCTTGAGGAACTGAAGAGTACTCGATTATCCTGGGAAACCATAAAGAAAACAGCCAGAGACCGAGAAATGTTCCGCACAACTGTTGAGTCCTTATGCTCCACAAGGAGCGGAGAAGAATACGTTATGTAAGTACAGGGCCGTGCCGTACTATGATGCAAAGAGGCGGCCGCATCAGGCGGCACCATAAAGGGGGCGGCATAAGCAGCGAAATCAAAGTCACAATTGAAGATTATTTTAAAGAAAAAACATTTTCGGTGCGGCATTTCTATGACTTGCATCATATTGAGAAAATATACCGCACGGCCCTGAGTAAGCATAAATATATATAAATAAAAGTCTAGTCACAAATTATCCAAAGAAAGTGAGCGAAATTAAATAGCACTAAAGAATCCAAGAAAATAAAAACAAAGAAAAACTCTAACCGTATGGAGGATCAACACATGCATTCTCACTTTCAGCTACCTTTTTTTTTACCTCACCCTTTCCTTCTCAACACCACCATCACCACCAACATCAAATAAGAAGCAAACAAATTGAAAAAATCAACAAAGATTTGTGTGTAACAGTTCACGCAAAGAAACCAAATCTTTGTTTCTATAGAAATGTATCACGTTTCACATTCTCAAAACACTAACAAAGCATTACTTTTTCCCTCCCTTAGAAAAAAATAAGCGTGGCTTCAAAAGAACGAGAAAGAAACATCCCAGGTCTTAATTCTGACGTCGTTCACGAATTAGCAACGACCCCTCTCAGGTCAGATATTAAATAGTTGTAATGATATGACCTTGCTGAATATTTGCCCAACGCACTCGCCCAGCTCATATCTTTATGAATATTCCCGCTGGTGGATTCTGTCGGTCAATATTGGGCTGCAAATGCCAGACACTACGCGTTTAAACTGCGGACTGGACTATTCCACGTCAATGTTTTGATAATAGAACAGTGTTTACTCGAGATCCCAGTTACAAAAGGTCTTCATCAAAGTGCCCTTTGTGTCTCGGCAGCTCTCAATACTCTGTTGACGCTTGTGAAAGTTGTGTTCTCTCAGACAAAATCTTTTGTTCGGAATACATTGTTTGAAAAAGACCAAGTCTGTATTCAGAAAAGAAAGAAACTTTGACTGATGTCCAAATTGTCGTGAATTTTCTCAAGAAGAAAAAAAAACATGTTTAAAATGAACAGTCTTCTCTTTTGTGTGTACGTGGTTTTTTTATGAACAGGTAAAAAAGTCAACAATTCCAGCATCTTATGTCAAATAAGAACTCTATCAACCGGTCTTTGTGTTACAAGACATTCTAGGTTCACTAATAATGCAACTTTTTGATGTCAACAAACATGCACTAAGTAAAAGTAAATATTACTTTACTGACGATTTAGCTATTGTTTATGATGGTTGCCTTGCAACAGGAGCTGGTTCCCCCTCACTCTCGTGATCACGCCCTGCCCGATGTACTATTACGTTTATATTATTAATTGTTTTAGTTGTTTTTGGGGGGTTTTCTTGCTGCCTCAACGTCAAATTGACAATATATCAATGTTCATATAATGTGTTCTACATCTGTTTCGTTGTTTACTTTCAGACTTTTGCGTAACTATGACTTAGGTATGATTCAGCACTAGGTTACCAACATAATAGCAAAAAAACAATAACAAATGAAGGATGTCCAGCTTTTTTCGTAGTATGGCTAACATAGTTTCACTTTTTTTTCATAACAGCGGTTACTAATGGTTGACCAAACATTTCTCTGATTTTAGCACCTTTCCTGAATTCTTCCCATTTTATGATATTCATTATTTTTCAAGACATTTTTTTTCTCAAATCCATTCAACCTGCTTTCTATATCTTTAGTTATTTCTCGAATTGGAGGGGGGTGGAGGAGTGGAGGGGTGTTTGTGAGAGAAACAATACGATCCCTCTAAACAGGAATGAAACGTCCTCTCTCAAGAGAGAGTATTACTCAAATCACGAACTTCGCAAATTATGCCAGAATTTTTTTAATATCTAAAAAAAACGCACTCGAGAACTAAGCAATGCGGTTTGAATTTCAGCCCACTACTTTTGGAACGCATGGCAAACGTATTGCCTACTGTGCCACATTGATCCGACTTTATTATTGTCTCTGTTATTATCCAACAATCAGCTACAACAACAAATAATGATAGAGCTCATCACTGAAATATATTGTAAGTTTCGTGTTTGGGTCGCAGGGTCTCTATGACGTTGAAGTTAGGTGCTCGCCTCTAGTTTTAAAAGGTACTCTGTTCGTTTCTCGCGTGGAGTGGACTGGTTATTTTTTTCAGAGATTCCTGAACTCAATGTAGGTGAGATCGCGCTGCTAGTCATATAGGAGAAAGATGACAAAACGGAGAACTGTAGGTGAGATCGCGCTGCTAGTCATATAGGAGAAAGATGACAAAACGGAGAACTGTAGGTGAGATCGCGCTGCTAGTCATATCGGAGAAAGATGACAAAACAGAGAACTGTAGGTGAGATCGCGCTGCTAGTCATATAGGAGAAAGATGACAAAACGGAGAACTGTAGGTGATATCGCGCTGCTAGTCATATAGGAGAAAGATGACAAAACGGAGAACTGTAGGTGAGATCGCGCTGCTAGTCATATAGGAGAAAGATGACAAAACGGAGAACTGTAGGTGAGATCGAGCTGCTAGTCATAGAGAAAGATGACACAACGGAGAACTGTAGGAGATCGAGCGCTAGTCATATAGGAGAAAGATGACAAAACGGGGAACCCATGTTTAAGTTAAGCAGGTAAAATAACTCTTGTGTGAGTTGAGAATCGATAAGTGTAGTTTGTAAAGCTGCTGCTCAAGCACAATTCATTAACAAAATTTAATAAAATTTCTTCCACTTCTGTCTCGATCTTCCTCTTATTTGTCATCCTTCTACTTTCCCTTCTTATAAGGTTTGTATCAAAATGTCACGTCTATTTATATTTCCGAAGTGTTTTATTTTATTTTTGTAGGAAAAAATAGCAAAATACTGTACTTCAAGTAGCTGGTGATATTATGATAAAGAAAAATATGAATTCATAAATATAAACAAAGAACATCAAGATATCAACACACAAATGCATGACCAAATGCTAAAGCATGTGAAAGAATTTGAAATACCTTGGAAGTATCTTCACATCTGATAGTAGACTGGACAGAGAGATCGAAACTAGAACCCAGCAAGCCAACAACATTACGTACCAATTTACCCCAATCTTGAGACATCCAGCGATTCCAGTAGAGACTAAAAGACAGACTATAAATGCAATCTTCATACCAACACTGTGCTTTCAGTACCAAATATAGGCACTTACAAAAGAACAAGAAAGGAAAATTACCACATGCGAAATGAGAAACTTTGAGGAAAGCAGTAAATAAAACAAAAAGAGACCGTATAAGAAATAAGGAAATATAAGAACAGTCGTAAAAACACCAGCTAGTAAGATTCATTGAAAACAGAGACTCAAATGGTTTGGCCACTTGGAAAGAATGAACCCGAATACCCCAGTTGCAAGAGCGTACAACCTGAAAATAGAATCATCAAGAGGAAGGGGCAGACCAAGAAAAAGATGGATTAATTGAGTTACAATTTTAAAACTCAACAATACCACAGCATATCAAGCGACCGAGCGTGCACTATCTCGGAAACCGATCATTAGTTAAACCTGCTACTACTAACGGCAAAAAGGCAGAGAAGGACACAAGAAAAGAAAGAAAGAATAATAGCTGACTAAAAAGTATTCATTCTCCACATTTCTAACTTTTTGTTGCAACAAGTACTTGAAGTCTTCACTATGAGGAGACTCAACTGCCCGTAACCAATAACTCAATAACATACAGTCGACAGGACGCCACAAATAACACTACTAAAATTCAGATTTTCAAAGGGTCTGTAAACGAGATGAATAAAGACTGGAGCAATAAAACTGAAAGCTAACTGACCAGACAGAGATGTGAAATATATCATCTGAACAATTTCTTTTTATTTTAAATCTTCTTTATACGTGCTTGTATTTCTGAAGGTATGCGGTGTTAATGGTTTAAACTTTGATTTGGAAAATGACATTTCAGAGAAGCCTGTAGCAGATAAACGTGAACAAATGTTTCTGGTTGTTTTATTAGTTAAAGAAAAGCATATCAATCATTTTTATATGACTTGAATTTATAGAGAAAGCTCATTCAATTTTCGTATATGGTAGATTGAAGTACATCATCATTAAATAGCTTTTCCTGATAGATTGAAGTACATCATCATTAAATACAGTGGCGGCTCGTGATTAAGGGCCAGTAGGGCTGGTAAAACCAAAAATAATGTGTAACGTGTATTTATTATTTCATAAATTAAAATATAACCTAACTTAAAACCATGATTTTTCCGAAAATTTGTGTCTGGTCCCACCAACAAAAGGGAGCACTAGCCGCCACTGATTAAATAGATTTTCCTGATAGATTGAAGTACATCATTATTAAATAGCTTTACCTGATAGATTGAAGTACATTATCATTAAATAGCTTGTTCTCAGCAGAACTTTGTTACTCTAAAAGTACTTCGAAATTTCTTTATCTCCTTTGCCAGATGTCCCACATCTGCAGCTGCCCTGTTCATATCATCAGTTACATCCTAGATCCATCTTCTCCGTGGTCTTCCTCATCTTCCTCCTAACGGGATGCCTCCTTCCATAATGGTCTTCTCTAACCCTACGTGTCTTTTTATAACAGATGCAAGATAGAGGCAACGAAAAACAGTTTTTATGAAGCGTACACAAAAGCCCGTTTTAAATATATCTTCCAATCCCGACGCTTTGAGACAAAACAGGATTCACGAAAAGCAGAAAGAAGTAAATGCAGCTAAAACAACTATTCTTGGGAGCTATACATCTCAATAAATACAACTTAACCAACTAATCTTGGGCGCTATATCTCTCAATAAATACAACTAAAACATCGAATCTTGGGCGCTATATCTCTCAATAAATACAACTAAAACAACCAATCTTGGGCGCTATATCTCTCAATAAAAACAACTAAAACATCGAATCTTGGGCGCTATATCTCTCAATAAATACAACTAAAACAACTAATCTTGGGCGCTATATCTCTCAATAAATACAACTAAAACAACTAATCTTGGGCGCTAAATCTCTTAATCCATGAAACTATAGTCTGTCCATTAATTCGTGAGCACGTTTGAAATTGATTTTCTCGAAAACTACCTGTTGGATCTCAGTGATTTTTGCAAGCAGCCTTAGAATATCCATGACGCTAGAGAAATATTTTTTTCCAAGAAAATTTGATGTAGTTTGAAATATTTCTTCTTCAGGTTATATTAAAATCAACCTCACCGGATTGTACACAATAGTAACAGATCTACGGTACACAGACGCGTTGTTCTAAAATACATTATGGTAACATAGAAATATCGTGAGTGTACAATTTCACGAAATCCCGTGCACCTAACCCAGTCGACTTTGAAAGCGGAAAGCATATGACGTTATAATTGGGATACCGTTGTATAGTTATAGGCGTATCTCGCTATTTGTATGAAGCTATTGTATCATATTTGTTGGCTTATCAAAACTGACATTGATATCACATTCATAATGAGTCTGAAGTGCACATTTATAACAATGCAGAAGGTTACAGTTTTACTATACCAACACTTCCGTAGGGAATCTAAGAGAGGTCATCTATATTGCGATATTCATAACCCTGACAAACGAGCGCAACTGGCGCTTGGTCTGAATAGAGAATCCTTTTCCCGATGGATTAAACAGGACACAAAGTGCACTAATGTCAAGCAAGGACGGAAAAGAACAATTGACGACTTTGGCATAGATGTCATAAGACGGGAGCTCTTGAAAATGTTTGCGACAAATCAACTTGTTACTCTCAGGAAACTGAAATTAAAACTGCAATCAGATTGCAGCATAGACATTTCTAAAAGTACTCTATGAAAAAATTGTAAGAGCCGCCGGCTTCACCTTCAGAAAACTATAGGCGGCAGGAATATTATTTGTGAAAAGCCACATTTAATTGCTGCCCGAAGTAAATACCTGAGGCAGATCCGTGAGCGGCGGAGGCAAGGCTATGATATTGTATATTTGGACGAATCTGGGTCAATGCTCACCACACCAATGCTAAAGAATGGCAATCAGTAGACGGTGAACAGAAAGAAAAATACCAAGCAGCAAAGGCCAGCGTATTATACTAACACATGCAGGAAGTAGTGAAGAAGGTCTTGTCCATGACGCTGGACTTATTTTCCAATCAAAAAGTACCGATGGTAGGGACTACCACACAGAAATGAATGGACATATTTTCAGGCACTGGATGGAGAAAGATCTACTTCCAATTCTAAACAGACCATCATGCTTGGTAATGGATAATGCATCCTATCACAACGCAGTATCAGCGGAAGACAAAGTACCAACTGCATCAAATACAAAAGATCAAATTAGGACTTGGCTTGCTAAGGAAAATGTCAGCTTCGATGATACATATTTGAAACCCGAGTTGTTGCACCTGGTGAGGATGACAAATAAGACAAAGGTGTTTCATATTGACAAAATCATTGCGGAATACAGCCACACGTCTTTGCGACTACCTCCATATCATGCTCAATCCGATAGAGCTTGTCTGGGCTAAAGTAAAAGGGCAAGTTGCCGAACAGAACAGGACGTTTAAAATGTGTGATGTTGAAGTTCTGACACGTGAGTCCTTCTCAATGATAGACATGCAGTTCTGGAAGAAGTGTGTTGAACATGTGCTCCGAGAGGAAGACGAGTACTGGCACCGAGATGGATTACAATTTGTCCAGCCAGTAACAATTATCAACCTCATGGAATCGTCAGATTCGGGATGATACAAATCATATTTTGATTACAGACTGAGAAATAGCAACGTATACATTTCCATATCCAAATGCGTCTACCATCATACAATTTGTGGTGAAGTTAAGACACCCTGGGGTCTAATGGTGACCGAAGAGGAGGACTAACTGTTGCATATTGTATCCAAGTTCACGATTGCACATAAAGGGCAACACACTTAATTACTTGACCTATCAAGTTAATATGGAGATACACCTATGAATAGAATTGACATGGACAAATTCTGGGATACTGTAAAATCTAAAATTTGAGCCCCGTATTTGCAATTGTCATAAAAGATCAAAGGAATTCGCCGATGTGCAAAATCCGTAGCATCTATGGACTACTGGTTAGCTTTATTTTAGCGTCATAGATATTCTAAGGCTGCATGCAAAAATCACTGAGATCCAACAGGTAGTTTTCGAGAAAATCAATTTCAAACGTGCTCACGAATTAATGGACAGACTATAATTAAAATAATCTATGTTGTTGTAACTCAATCCACGCAACTAAACCAGATAATCCAGTTTGTTCTTTAATTACTTAGTTTTAAAGTAATTTGTTTGCTGAAAAGTCACACCTGGAACTAATTATAACAAAGAGAGCTGACTAAGCACATTCAAATGTTGAAACATTCATATAACTAGAACATATGATTTAAATTAAAACTATAATAACTAATTACTTTATGCATCAAGTACAGCGCTACGAATATCTCAATTGATAACATCTATTGAATTCACATTCATGTGCTAATGACTTTCTTGTATTTTTGTTGCTAAAATTCATCTTCCTTGTGTGTAGAGCACAGCTGATCGCGGTCAAAGGATGGGAGCATTCATAGAGCAGGTTCGTTGTATTTTTTAAGATGAAGCAACACCAGTAGACATGATATTTCAGTCGACATTGCAATATAAATACATCTGGACGTACATCAAATTACGGAGCGAAAGAGTTAATACATTACAACAAATTTAGAGCAGTTCTCATTCTCTCTCTCTCTCTCTCTCTCTCTCTCTCTCTCTCTCCCACGATCCCCGCATAGACTGATGAACCAAATCAAATCTGGGCTAGTGGCCATGGGCCGTAAAAATCTGGGGTTCGGGGCCAGTTGAGGCCAAAACTACTCTGTGCTCACACAGTACACGGTTGGACAACAGGAAAGGAAAATCCTTTACTTAAGGATCCAGTGGCAGCTCGTGATCATTTTTGTTGGTGGGGCCAAACAGAAATTTTCTGAAAAATCTTGGTTTCAGTTAGGTTATATTTTAATGTATAAAATAATAAATACACGTTACACCTTATTATTGGTGGGTCCCGGCCCCACTGGCCCTTAATGACGAGCCGCCACTGTAAGGATCTAATTTACATGTACCTCTGAATTTGGAGTTAGGCTCGCCTGAGTGACGAGGGGCAATTGATTGATTGATAGAATTATCATCATTGCACTTCGGTGAGTAACCATGTGTGCTTCAATCTATTTCTTAAACAGGTAGATCTCAGCTGCAGTGCACGAATTCCGTAGCACCGGCGAGGGTCCTCTATGTAATTTTTTAGATGGTGAAGATATTTTGAAGGCATATTTTAACAAGGAACAATTGTGATAAGAAAAGCAAAGATTCACGCAAAAATCAGTCAACGGCAAATTATTAGGCTCAATGACTATACACCTAAACTCATAGTGGTCGAGGGGGAAAAGATAATTGCATCCTTTGACCCAGCATTTTGATTTCGATTAATCTGTTGGTATTATTTCAACTTGATATTAAAGAGAGTTGGATATTAACGAGCATAAAATAAATTTAAATTAAATATTTCGGACACATCAAATGACATGAGTAGCCAAAGAAGATAATTTTGGAGGTAATGGTGCCTGGAATATGAATGAGATGACGACCTAGAAGACGATAGGTGCAAGATGTCATTGATGATCTGAGAATGACTGCTGCTGACGTCGATCAACTTGCACAGAATAGTGCTGTCATATGAACCAAGTTACGGAAGGGGCAAGCTACTTGATGATGATGATGATTATTATTTCTCTGGGGGGGTTTTTTTCCTTCGAAAATTGAAATTTAATGTCGATATGACCCAAAATCAAACTATGAATATGTTATATATGTAACCAGTTAAAATAGATTTCTTTCGCGTCTGGTTATGTAAAGAACAGAATGCTGACATCAGCAGTTTGAGGAAGTAAACAATAATTCAAGTTGACCTGGGAAACAAGATTCCATGGATGTAACAAATACAAGGGAATGAATTAAGTGAATAAACATTCAATTTGTAGTTTAATAGTTTGCTGGTCTGTACATTCTTATTGATCTAAGCATAGGATGGTGTGTACTCATATTAATCTGAGGCAAGGAGAAGGAGGGTCTCTACTCTTGTTGATCTGAGTTACACGTAGACTGGTATGTGATCTTAGTGATCTGAGTTACACGTAAACTGGTATGTGATCTTAGTGATCTGAGTTACACGTAGACTGGTATGTGCTCTTAGTGATCTGAGTTACACGTAGACTGGTATGTGCTCTTAGTGATCTGAGTTACACGTAGACTAGTATGTGCTCTTAGTGATCTGAGTTACACGTAGACTGGTATGTGCTCTTAGTGATCTGAGTTACACGTAGACTAGTATGTACTCTTAGTGATCTAAGTTACACGTAGACTAGTATGTGCTCTTAGTGATCTGAGTTACACGTAGACTAGTATGTGCTCTTAGTGATCTAAGTTACACGTAGACTGATATGTGCTCTTAGTGATCTGAGTTACACGTAGACTAGTATGTGCTCTTAGTGATCTTAGTTACACGTAGACTAGTATGTGCTCTTAGTGATCTGAGTTACACGTAGACTGGTATGTGCTCTTAGTGATCTAAGTTACACGTAGACTAGTATGTGCTCTTAGTGATCTGAGTTACACGTAGACTGGTATGTGCTCTTAGTGATCTAAGTTACACGTAGACTAGTATGTGCTCTTAGTGATCTGAGTTACACGTAGACTGGTATGTGCTCTTAGTGATCTAAGTTACACGTAGACTGATATGTGCTCTTAGTGATCTAAGTTACACGTAGACTAGTATGTGCTCTTAGTGATCTGAGTTACACGTAGACTGGTATGTGCTCTTAGTGATCTAAGTTACACGTAGACTGATATGTGCTCTTAGTGATCTGAGTTACACGTAGACTAGTATGTGCTCTTAGTGATCTGAGTTACACGTAAACTGGTATGTGCTCTTAGTGATCTGAGTTACACGTAGACTGGTATGTGCTCTTAGTGATCTGAGTTACACGTAGACTGGTATGTGCTCTTAGTGATCTGAGTTACACGTAGACTGGTATGTGCTCTTAGTGATCTGAGTTACACGTAAACTGGTATGTACTCTTAGTGATCTGAGTTACACGTAGACTGGTATGTGCTCTTAGTGATCTGAGTTACACGTAGACTGATATGTGCTCTTAGTGATCTGAGTTACACGTAGACTGTTATGTGATCTTAGTGATCTGAGTTACACGTAGACTGATATGTGCTCTTAGTGATCTGAGTTACACGTAGACTGGTATGTGCTCTTAGTGATCTAAGTTACACGTAGACTGGTATGTGCTCTTAGTGATCTGAGTTACACGTAGTATGTTCTCTTAGTGATCTAAGTTACACGTAGTATGTTCTCTTAGTGATCTAAGTTACACGTAGTATGTGCTCTTAGTGATCTGAGTTACACGTAGTATGTTCTCTACACTATCTGATGAGGGTTTGATGCAGACTTGTCCGTTTAAATTATTTGTTTAAGAAGTAGAATTGACTTCATTGCACCAGATTTGACCATATATATCTTGGTCCCTCGTTGCAGAAATTATACGCCAGCTGCTGAAAGTAATGCACAAAGCGCGAACTCTGCTGCCCCAGTAACAATCTGAGGGATTTCTGGGGGAAGATGCATTCTGTATGAAGACTGGTCCGTATTCTTTGATAATTTAAGTTATCCTTAAGTCGTAAGCTTACATGTACAATATTAGATGTTGCTACATGTCCCTTTTCTGTGTACCACACACTCTTTTTCTCTTTCTCTGACTTTCTGCCTCATCTCTATCTCGTTCTTTCATTTGTGTCTGTTTCTTCTTTCTCGTTTTATCATTCTCTCTATTTGATAATCTCTCTCATTCATTTTGTATTTGTTTCTCTCTCTCTCTCTCTCTCTCTCTCGCTATCACTCTATCTTTCATTATTTAGTTTTTCTAATGAATTTTTCCCGGACAGTGGTATTCCAGCCTGCTATTTTCGATTTTTGAACTTTCAAGGGTTCTTTTACGCGCTCAAATTGAACACGCTACCTCCTTTTTATCGTCCGTCTCCGATAGGACTAGTGACTCGATTTCACTTACATTAAGATCAGGGATCGCTGGAATAAAATATCCCGATGGTTCCACGAGGGAGCAAACCAAGTATCTTTGGAATGAGAGGCGAACACCTAACCTCTGCACCACAGAGACCATACGAGACACACACACACACACACAGAGATACACACACACACACAGAGACACACATACACACACAGAGACACACATACATACATTCACATTTCTAAGAGTACATATACATTTGTACCTCTGAAGTCGCAGAATGCATGCCCTGATGGCGGGGACACTGATAATAAGGAAAGCATGTCTTCACGCAAAAATCAGCCAGAAGTGTCAAGCCCCCGGACTACGCCTGATTTCATAACAGACGAACGTAAGAAGAAGAAGAAGATACATATAAACAGTGGCGGCTCGTCATTAAGGGTCAGTGGGGCCGGGCCCTATCAAAAATAATGTATAACGTGTATTTATTATTTTATAAATTTAAATATAGCAACCAAAAGCCATGATTTATCTGGGAAAAAAATGTCTGGCCCCACCAACAAAAATGACTACGAGCCGCCACTGGATATAAACATACATACAATATAAATATGTCTAGAATATTAACAATGAACAGGAAAACGTACTTTCTCTCACCAAACGGGAAAAAAAAACGGAATGAAAAAACTGGCGTACATGCACTAACAGATGACAAAGAACTTGCCCGCCGTTTGATGTCAGAATGTTTATTTAATCTCCAGCACAGACATTCTGGTTGCTGTGATGGTTACTAGAGGACAGAGGACTCACGCTGGGTGATACAAGCATGTACAGACCTGGGAGAAGACAAACTCTTACAGATCAGTACAAATGCACGCCGTGTGTCTGAAAACGTAATCAGGTCATCATGACATTAGTGCTAATGCCACTTCGACCTTGCCAGGAATCGTTTATTTTTTAAAAACAATTTTTGTCTATTTTGTTTTAATATTATTTTATCGAATCGATGAGTGGGTGGTAGTATAAAGAAATACATCGGCAGTGATGAAAACTGTTTGTAGATTTTTTTTTTTTTTAAATATCATTTTTTTTAAAGTATTCGCTTGTTATGAATTCTTCTTTCTTTCTTCTTCTTCTTCTTCTTCTTCTTCTGTGTTCTTACTAGATTGGTATTTCGGATTCTCTAATAAAGGCAGCCGTCTGTCTCAGATTATCAGCCACGTCATACAGTTTGTCTTCTGTGTTCTTACTAGATTGGGATTTCGGATTCTCTAATAAAGGCAGCCGTCTGTCTCAGATTATCAGCCACGTCATACAGTTTATCTTCTGTGTTCTTATTAGATTGGGATTTCGGATTCTCTAATAAAGGCAGCCGTCTGCCTCAGATTATCAGCCAAGCCATAACGTTTGTCTTGGACGCTGGTGTAAGTGGGCCACCTCTTTCTTCTCAAGTCTGCATACAGGGGCAGTTCTGTAGGATATAATTCCTATGATTTCTGCTTCCCGTTTGTGCCGACCTCTTCCAGCATTCTACAAACTAACGAGCAATCTTTGCACACTTGCAGAACAGGTTGGTCTCCAGATTAATTCTGCCAAGACCAAAATTATGGACCTCACAAACTCGACAGACAACATCGTAATAAATGGCCAAACACTGGAGAAAGTTGAACATTTTACATATTTGGGTAGTAAAGTGTCAAACAACGGAGACACAATGAAAGAAAGAAACTCTCGTATTGCTATAGCAGCTAGTGTCTTCACTAAATTAACGAATATCTGGCAATCTCAAGACCTTAGTATATGCACAAAAGTTAAATTGTTTAGGTCATGTGTGATTCCTGTACTGACCTACGGTTGGGAAAGTTGGAAATCAACAAAGAAAATTCATAAGAAACTGGACAGCTTTGAGAATAAATGACTCCGAAAATTATGAAAAGTAAAATGGAGTTATTTCGTTTTTAACAACACACCAACAACCCGTCTCAAAAATTACAAGGAAACGAAGGTGGAAATATTTAGGTCATGTTCTTAGATCAGACGAAAAGAGACTAAATCGACAAGTCCTTATGTGGTCAACAGTTGGGAAAAGAAAACGCGGAAGACCTAAGACCACTCTTCGAAGAACAATCCAACAAGAAAGTAAACTATTGGGATGTAAAACCATACAAGATCTCCAACTGCTAGCAACGAGCCGTATCACATGGCCACCCAGTTGACCTAAAAAATAAGCTATGTTGAAAGCTGACAGACATGAAGCTGACTGCCCAGATTGGGGTCTACAGTAAACTAAGCGCATGACCAGAGATCGTTGAAGAAGAAGTTTTCATTTTGGGCAAGATGACCTCCAACCCCAGAACTTCCACGGCATGTAGTAACTGGCCCAGATTGTTATACACTTTGCTATCAGCGAAGACACCATGAAAATGAGTGATATTGATATGCTAACTCATAACTCATTTTACATGCCAAGATGCCCGTCTGCCCAGCGTGTTCGTAGCGCGTTGGACTACGGGTGACTATCCCTCTGTGTGTGCGGGTTCAATTCCGCGGAATGGAAGAAAAAGCCACAGATTCCCCAGATTTACGGTGTTCGTGGCACCGAACCGAAGGGTTACGATGTCCATGACACCGAGCCGAAGAGCTGAAAAGCTCAAGTGCTTCTGGATCGGAAAAAAAAAAAAAAACATGCCAAGATATGTTCCTTAAATAAAATATCTTGTGCAACCTTTCTCTTTAAATTTAAACAAAAATGACGGAGAAATGAAACAAAGTACACTTAGAACAAAATGTATCACACAAAACAAGATACACCAAAAGTTATGTGATATATTGAGAAAACATAGTTTCACATGAAACAAAATAAATCAAAGGTATATCTTTTTCTTTTAACGCTGTATATCAAACCACATGTTAAACCCATCTTTGTGATCTGTATATGATCTGAGCCTAAGATAGATTGTACGTTGTGTCAGTTATGCGCATAAAAGTAGGCCTGCACATCTGATTTCTGCAACACTTTTTATTTACTAGGGTAGCTTCCCTAGGTTCCTACATTAGTCGTCTCTTACGACATGCCTTGTAGGCCGCAGTATTACTAATCTTTGCTCCCCTTGCGAGCTTCATCAACACACGGGCGTGTATGTAATACATTGCGGAAAAGAAATGTTTCATACTGAACAAAATATATCAAAAGTATGTGATATATTAAAAGAAGAGAGAATCGACGCGAGTACATACGTAAAGACAGGAGGGGGCAAGTGCCACCTCTGGAAAATTGTTTTTTTTTAATAACACAGTTTTATATAAATCTTCTCCATTTCCGCTTAGCAAACTACAACTATTTTTTTAATTAAATTAATTTTGCCCCTCTTGAAAAAAGTATGGACGATGCCCATGAAATTATCACACTAAACAAATTATAAAAAAAATAAGTATGTGACAGATTGAAAAAAGTAAGTTTTACAATAAATAAGATACAGAAGAAACGTGTGTGTGATATTTTGAAACAAGTAAATATCCAACATAACAAAACATTAAAAAACTGAGATATTTTGAAACTAGAAAATACTCCACGCAAAAAGACACATTAAAAAAAAAACTGTGAGATATTTTGAAAGAAACATGTAATTTCACACAGACATTTTAAAAAATTGATATATTTAGAAAAAAAAGCATTTTGCTAATAAAGATTTTTTTTTAAATATCGTCAAAAGCATGCGATCAAAAATGTGTAATAGCTCTCTCAGTGAGGTCTCAAATTCTGTGTTTTCATCAAAGCTGCAATCTATTTTCTAACTTCCACAGACTTGCATGTATTTGCCACAGATTCTGTCACTTGAAAATATGCTGCATGGGAGTTTTTTCTAAAACAGTGAACCAAAAAATGTAGTTTTAAACACAAGAAGAGATATTAGCGTGATAAATATATTTGCTTTTTTAAATTGTTGACAACGATATTGGAGTGTTTTTAAGCTGTTTAAACGTGTTATTAGATGTGGAAAAAATCTCAATGGTAATTGTTATGTTCTTCAAGAAACTTCAAACTACAGCATTTGACCTATGACCTCCTACATACTTTCACGCGAAATTAGGATCTCCGTGGTACAGATGGTAGATTCTCGTCCCTCGCTTCAAAGATGTTTAGTTCGTTACCCGCTTGAAACAATCGTGATATTTCCAAGTGATACCTGACTTTTTTTTTTTTTTTCCGATCCAGAAGCACTTGAGCTTTTCAGCTCTTCGGCTCGGTGCCATGGACATCGTAACCCTTCGGTAATCTGGGGAATATGTGGCTTTTTCTGCCATCCCGCGGAATTGAACCCGCACACACAGAGGGATAGTCACCCGTAGTCCAACGCGCTACGAACACGCTGGGCAGACGGGCTGATACCTGACTTCAATATAGGTGATCGAGTTCCTAGTTCTAGCGGAGACCGACGATAAAATGGAGGTTCCATATTGAAGTTGAGCACACAAAAGAACCCTTGACAGTTGAAAAACGATAAGAGCAGGATACAAAACCGCTGTCCGAGAAAAAAGTTGATTACACAATTTATTATGAAATTTCTGCAAAAACCCTTGTCGTCGTCAAAATTACGTCGTGTACCCTCGCTGGTGCTATAGAGTTCGTACCTTGCAACTGAGATTTTCATACGTAAGAAAGAGATCAGAATCATAGCCAGTGATGTAACCAGGGTATTTGGTTACCACACTTATGTACATAACCAGTCATGTAACCAGAGAATTTGGTTACCATACTTATGTAACATAACCAGTCATGTAACCAGAGAATTTGGTTACCATACCTATGTACATAACCAGTGATGTAACCAGGGGTCTTTGGTTACCACACTTATGTACATAACCAGTCATGTAACCAGGGGTCTTTGGTTACCACACTTATGTACATAACCAGTCATGTAACCAGGGGTCTTTGGTTACCACACTTATGTACATAACCAGTCATGTAACCAGAGAATTTGGTTACCACACTTATGTACATAACCAGTCATGTAACCAGGGGTCTTTGGTTACCACACTTATGTACATAACCAGTCATGTAACCAGAGAATTTGGTTACCACACTTATGTACATAACCAGTCATGTAACCAGGGGTCTTTGGTTACCATACTTATGTACATAACCAGTCATGTAACCAGGGGTCTTTGGTTACCACACTTATGTACATAACCAGTCATGTAACCAGGGGTCTTTGGTTACCACACTTATGTACATAACCAGTCATGTAACCAGGGGTCTTTGGTTACCACACTTATGGACATAACCAGTCATGTAACCAGGGGTCTTTGGTTACCACACTTATGTACATAACCAGTCATGTAACCAGGGGTCTTTGGTTACCACACTTATGGACATAACCAGTCATGTAACCAGGGGTCTTTGGTTACCACACTTATGTACATAACCAGTCATGTAACCAGGGGTCTTTGGTTACCACACTTATGGACATAACCAGTCATGTAACCAGGGGTCTTTGGTTACCACACTTATGTACATAACCAGTCATGTAACCAGGGGTCTTTGGTTACCACACTTATGGACATAACCAGTCATGTAACCGGCGTTCTTGACTCGCCTACTTATATACATAACAGGCCCGCCTGCCAGCGTGTTCGTAGCGCGTTGGACTGCGGGTGACTAGCCCTCTGTATGTGCGGGTTCAATTCCACGGGCTGGCAGAAAAGCCACAGGTTCCCCAAATTCACGGTGTTCGTGTACACCGAATCGAAAGATTACGATGTCCATGGCACCGAACCGAAGAGCTGAAAGAAAGCTCAAGTGCTTCTGGATCGGGAAAAAAATATATATATATATATATAGATACATTATTGTGTACATATAGTCATATATATAAAACAGATAGATAAGTTTACTAATGATCTAACAAGTCAAATGCAGAAAATGAAAACAAAAAATGAACAATACAACTTAATCATGTAACCGTATGTGTGGTACCGGGGTCAGCAAAGGAAGCAAAGAATAGTACCACTGCAACCTACAAGGCATGTTGTAAGAAACGACTGATGTAGGACCTAGGGAAGCTACCCTAGTACTGAAACAGAGATAGTTAAAAGAACACACAGATAATAAAATAGAGAGAGAGCTAAAAGAACTCATAGAGAAGAGAGACAGTAATTAAGTGATTGGGAAGAATTGAAAAACTTTTTAAAAAAGTAACTCAAAACCCCACAAAAAGTCTGCATGTTCATGCAAAGATTTGTGCTCTTGGAATTTCTTGTAAAAGCTGTAGGAATTTTTATTGCAATATTTAACGATTTGTCTAATCATTTTCAAAGCTGTCTTTATTTTATGCATACATATCCAACACATGTGCATCATGTTGTAGTAAGAAGCGAGAGAGAACGAATTTTTTTAGAACATTCGTCAATTTTGATATCTTTCCCAGGCTTTTTTTTTTGTATACGTTGACAGCCGGACTGTAGGGTACAGAACTGTCAAATAGCTCCTAGTTAGACATACTTAGTTTATTATGTTCATCCGGTCAGCCGGTTATCTTCAGGTCAGTGTTCTCAGCTGCCAGGGCGTGGGAGGGTACATTATCCTTTCCTGTTCTCTTGAGAAATAATCCCGACGACGCACACTGCATGCCTTTGTTGTTTTTATTTATCATTGTGTGAACTTGCTGTCACTTGACCATCTGCCCGTCCTTCTCATCTTTAATTGTTGTCACAGGAATACAAAATAATTGTTCTCATAGTCATCGTTATCATCAGTACTTTCAGGAAAGTTTTAGGGAGCCGGTTACTGTAGAAAGACATGGAACGATGTATGTTTTATTATATTGTATTTCCCGTGTGATGCCAGGGTCCGCAAGGGAAGCAAAGAATAGTACCACTGCGACCTACAAGGTGTCGTAAGAGGCGGTTAAGGTATGGCTGGGGAAGCTACCCTACTAAATAAAAAGCATAGCAGAAATCGGATGAGCTGGCCTACTTCTAAGCTCATAATTGGCACAACGTACAATCGCTCTTAGGCTCAGATCACATACAGATCACACAGAGTGGTTAACAAGTGGTCGATATGGAGCGTTCGAAGAAGAAGAAGAAGATTATATTACATGATAGCGAAACATGGACATTTAACAAGGCAGTAGAACATTATAAATGGACTTTTGAATAGAAGTGTCATAAACATTATAAATGCCTTCTGCTTCTACATTATGTGAAAACAGAATCAAGAGACATGGAACAGCCTGATTGAAATGGTGGTCAAGCGCGGACAAACACGTCAATGCTGTCTACAGGGTCGGGATAAAAGATATTTCAATCATCACTTAAGTACAGTGAATGTGGAAACATTGAGAAGATTGCTGCTTTTGAAAGAAGAAGCTTGTATGACCTTGTCTAGTGTTTTAGAATGTCGATCAGGAAAACTGTTTTTAACTGGAGTGACACATATTGCCAATTCCATCTTTGGAAGTGTCAGTAGCACATGTTGTCACATTTTATCTGTGGAGGTACCAGGGGCACATGGGGCTTCATTCCTTAATTGAAAGTACCAGTGGCACATGTTGCCACATTCCATCTTTGAAAGTACCGTAGACACATATTGTTACATTTATTCTCGTTTGGGAAACATTACCGTTTTGTCCTCGATTGCTAATCTGTCCAGTGTGAAAATGACAGATGAAAACTGGACACACAATGTCTTAGTGTCTTCTAATTATGTAGATCCGTATTTTTGAAAGTTAATTGATAGAAAATAATAAAACCAAAGAATATATTTTCCTACATTTAGAACGAATCTACATCACGCTCAGCGTATTCATTTTTTTCTGTAAATCTCGACGTCAAAGCACATTATCGGTAGCCTTCTCAACTTGTTAAAGTTACCAATTCCCAGTAATATCGACACCACTAATACACTCTAAGGGTACATTAGCATTTTGACTCGGCATTCGTTTTCTTCCTCGAACGCTCCATATCGACCACTTGTTAAACACCATTTGTGATTTTTATGTAATCTGAACCTAAGAGCGATTGTACGTTGTGTCAGTTATGCGCCTACGAGTAGGACAGCACATACTATTGCTGCAACGCTTTTTTATTTACTAGGATAGCTTCCCCAGGTCCCTACCTCAGTCGCCTCTACTACATGCTTTGTAGGTCGCAGTGGTACTATTCTTTGCTTCCCTTGTGGACTCCGGTACCACACGGGCGGAATCGGCATTTCAACCACATAACCACACCGCCACACAGCAAGAATTGTGAAAACTCATAAGTCAGGTCAAACAAGATAAGAAAAACTAGACAACGAACTTAAAGCAATCAAACCAGGTCTAGAAAAATAGAAACAGATGGAACAAAACAGTTGGTTTAGACATGAAATGTTGGGCGTTGTCTTAATTTAAAACGAGGTAGATTATAAATTGCAAAGAGATATGTCTGTGAACACTTTTAAAAATCGTTCAAATAGGAGATGTTGCGGACAAGTAACTAAAATATGATACTTGGAATATATACATTCAGTAGTTGTCATTTTGTTTTTGTAGTTTTCATGGATTTACAAACAAAAAATTAAACAACTAAAAACAGTAGGGAACGGAACTGATAGGAAAACAAATATCAGATTACTAGGAGTATACATATTCCCAGTGGCAACATATGGGTGTGAAGAATTAACATTTAATAAGACAGTGAAAAAACGTATGTGCTTTTGAATATAAATGTTACAGAAGAGTCCTTCGTATATTTTGGACAGAGAAGAGAACAAATAGATCTACCCAGAAAGAACTCAAAATCAAAGAAAACTGGCTGATGCTACAAATAAGAGAGAGAAAATTGAGATATTTTGTTGGAGAAGACCATCACGGAAGGAGGCATACCGGCAACGAGAAGAAGAGGAAGACGGATAAGATGGATTCAGGATGTAACTGATGGTTTGAACATGACATCTGCAGAGGCGGGACATCTGGTCTATGAGAGAGAAATTCCGAGGACTGCTGGGGTGGCAAAGTTCTGCTCAGGACAAGCTATTTGATGATGATGAGTTTTAATTAATGAAACCAGTCGTTTTAAAGTAGTTTTCGCCTGTGTGGGGTCGGAACCCGCAAGAAAAGCTGCCCTAGTAAATAAAAATCATCGTCGAAATCGGATGCGTTGACCTACTTGTATGGCCTATGTACCATAATTGACACAACGTACAATTGCTCTTAGGCTCAGATCACATACAAGTCACAGAGAGTGGTTAACAATTGGTGGATATGTACCATAAGAAGAAGAAGAAAGTACGTTTAACCATTCGGTAAGGCTTGAGTTGTCACTTATTTCTGGCTTGCTTTAGCAGTTCATGATAAAATATCTGCCAGTTACAGTTTGACGAGACCTGACAATACTGGCACGAACAACCAGCTAGACTCTGGGTGTCATAACTTCACTCTTTCAGACGGCTTTGGCACAATTGCCGGAACCAGTATCACGATCACGTGCGAGGTTGTTTTTTTTTGTTGTGTGTCGGTTATAGAACTTTAGACCTCGGTCAATAGATTCGAGTAGACTTATAGACTGTCAGACTCAGCACGTCTGTTGTTCGAATAGATCCTACTATCTACTTTTATACTACTATCTACTCGCATGTCAGCACCCCTTCTATCCCTACCAGCTTTACCAGGCTGCTATACAGCAATCTTTTTCCAGGGCCACCACGATAGGGTGGGGTATGGTCTTGGTCAATGTCAGCTCACTTACCCTGGTGTTGTCTTGTCACCTTATTTCATTGTGCTGGTGAACCCATATCATGTTTTAATCGGCGTCTTCACATTTCATGCACACACAGAAACAAAAGACTGTTTCCTTCTTAGTTTTTATTAGTTGCCTTGGAGTTTTATACTTTTTCACTCCTGTTTATTGTCAGTGTACTAAAAGTGTTTCTTCCCACGTTCCACAATGCAAAATAAAGATTGACGTCTCTGTGCATCTTAATTATGCCTTTTAGCAATACCTGGGATTTATTTACATTTTTCTGTAAAACCATAACTTTGTTGCTTTCAACATTTTTATTGTTTGTTTGTTATTTAAGATGTACAATGTGAAATAGCAAACAAAGTAAGTTTTACGAAAATGATATGACTATTTGCACAATTATTCTTGTATATAGCTCAAAGAAATAGCTCATCACAAGTTGAACTAAACAAATATATTAACAACAATAGGTCTTTGACGCACTTGTACCGAACATTTCTTGTTCTTTTTCTGCTTCGAACTCTTCATATCGACCACTTGCCCGCGTGCCCAGCGTGTTCGTAGCGCGTTGGACTGTGGGTGACTAGCCCTCTGTGTGTACGGGTTCAATTCCGTGGGCAGGCAGAAAAGCCACAGATTCCCCAGATTCACGGTGTTTGTGGCACCGAACCGAAGGGTTACGATGTCCATGGCACCGAGCCGAAGAGCTGAAAAGCTCAAGTGCTTCTGGATCGAAAAAAAAAAAATATCGACCACTTGTTAAACTGCTCATGACATGTCTTTTGTGTTGCAGTGCTACTATTCTTTGCTCCCCTTGCGAGCCTTGGCAACACACGGATGTAAAGATAACTAGTCCAATCAATGGTCGATGAGAAAGAAGAATACAGAGATTGGCAATTAAGGACAGTCTGGCTTCATGGCTCGGAAGAGTGTCAACATCCGCACGTTCCGTCGTGTGTTGCCGGGATCACACGGGAGAAACGAATAGTAACACTGCGACCTACAACGCATGTCTAAGAGGTGACTGAGGTAGGAACCTAGGAAACAACCTAGTAAATAAAAAGGGGCGCAGAAATAGGATGTGCTTAGGTGCATAACTGGCACAACGTGCAATCGCCCTTAGGCTCAGATCTGATATGGAGCGTTCGAAAAAAAATAAGACATCCGCACTGATAGTCAACACGAAGGATAGCCGTTTGTAGAGATCCATTATCATTTACTTCAGTCGGCAAGACACACGATGATGATAAACTAATAACTAATTATACAGTTTTTCTTGTTATAGAGAGCTAATAATAATAATAATAATTCCTCTCGTACCGTTATACGTTACATAGGGCCTGCAAGCAATTTCCCATACCGCTCTATCCTGGGCAACTCGCTCAATCTCCTCCATGGAACTGAGACCGATATTTCCTGTCTCTCTCAGCAAAGTTCGTTTCAGGGTCTCTTTAGGTCGACCTCTCTTTCTTTAATCCTTTGCATTCCACTTCAATGCCTGCATTGATATTCGTTGATCATTTCTCCTCAAGGTGTGCCCAACATATCTCCATCTTCTCTTTCTTATAACAGTTGTCACTAGTGGTTGACCAGACATGTCTCTGATTTCATCACTTCTCCTGAATTCGTTCCATTTTATATTCATTATTTTTCGCAGACATCTATTTTCAAATGCATTCAACTTGCTTTCTATATCTTTAGTCACTTTCCAACTCTCGCTGGCATATGTTAGGATTGATACAACATTTGAATTGAAAATTCGTAATTTAGTTTTAATACTATATAACTTGAAGAGCCGCTGTAGCGTAGTTGTTAGTGAACTCGCTTCGCAAGGCTGGTGGTCTGGGTTCAGCTCCCGCAATGCGCGTGGAATTTTCCCGACCACGACGGCTCTCAGGTCGACCCAGCCTCAACTGGGTACCAGACATGCTCTGGGAAAGTAAAGGCGGCAGGGGGTTGCTGACCACATCACCCATCGTGTGCCGACGGTCAATGAAAATACAGACCTAACACTGTATTGACCTATATACCACAAGGTATGAAAGGGTTCCTTTACTTTTTTACTTACTATATAACTTGCAGTTCCATACTTTATTTAGACTTTTAAAAGCTGATGTTGCTTTGACAATTCGTATCATAATTTCTTGTTTAACATTTCCTGTGCAATCAAAATTGCTACTTAAATAGGTGAACTGCTCTGTTATTTTTATCATTTTAGATTCCAGTGTGATATCTGCATTACTTGCCATAGGTGTCTTCATTATATTTGTTTTTCATAGTTTATCTGCAGTCCAACTTTTGATGCTATAGATGACAAGTTGTCTGTTTTTCTTTGCATATCTTGATTATAGAGAGTTACTGTTAAATTTATGTTAATTAATGTAAATTTATGTTAATTTATGTTAATTTATGTTTAGTAGAAAACTTTGTTTTTTATTTACCAACTACGTGAGGGTGACGTTTGCTAGGTGGGCGTTTGCTGTATCTCAACTACGAGACATTCACGTAGTAAACTCATCAGCAACATATGTGTAGTAAACGAGGAACCACCTCTACAATAGACTATCTATAGCATTGGGGACATCTTCCCTTATATAAAACATTGTCATTGGTCAATTTTTCGCGCCGTACGAAGGTTATTTATATCTTTGAAAGAGTGTTTCTCTTTGTCAAAAATTGTTCAAGCAAAATGGCGTGTAGAAAATCTTCCAGAACGATTACACCAACAGAAAAAGCTTTGGCGTTGTTGTCATATGGTGCTGACGACATATTTAACGATGAAGATAGCGGAGATGATGATATATTCTCATTAAGTGAATCTGTTCACTCAGATTCTGAAAATTATGTACAGGTGAGAGACACTGATGACGAAAATAGTGATACTGACGAGAATGTGATTTATGTCCAAGCAAGCGTTCTAGAACTGACCCTGTCGCAAGTACTAGTACTGAGCAAATATCAAGTACTACTAGTACATAGAGCAGTACAAACACAAATTTTTATTATCAAAACATACACATACATATTTTATTTCAAAATACGATATTTCAAACAAATATTCCAAAAAATAACAAAGTTATTACATTTTCAAATAAGTTGGTAGAAATGCAGAAAAATGCTTGGGATGGTCTGTGCGGTTCGACCTATAACCTCTAGGTAAACAAGGGTTAATCTAAAATCAATACGGCACAAAACAGAAGGCAGCTACAACAATTATGGATATACTTGGTGCATGGCATTCTTCCTCTTCTGCGATCAACTTCTGCTATGCAACTACTCCGGTATGTATCATAAACAGGGCGGTACGCTTGAGGTCTTCACCAGTCCCCTGTAGTTTATTTTGTAAGGTTGTTTCTGTTGGCCAGATATCCATTCTCACACTGCTCAGGCTGCGGCAGTCTTGTAGAATGTGCTCTGGGGACTGCTTTGGTGCTCCACAAGTACAAGTAGTCTAGTCCCCGAGATCCATTTTCTGCAGTGTCACGTTTAAGTCTGAAGACTGTGGTCTGCGCTTTTCTATTTAGTGTATTTATACTGTAATGCTCTGGGTTGTATCCTCCGTTTGTTTTTCTCCCCATCATTGTTCTTAGATTATTACAGGAAAGTATTTGCTTCTATAAACATTTGTGTTGGGTGATGTTGTGTTAGGTTCCCTCCAGCCCTTGCGAGTTGGTTCAGGGGATTGAACTGTGACAACATCGGAACAGGTAGATAGTACTCAGGACATATTTTTGTAAAGATCCTTGATCGTCTCCGCCTGCCGAAATAGCATCTCCTGATGATGATGAGTAAAGTTTTCTGAAAGTCACTGCCCTGTGCTTGACTTCAAATTGTTGTTCTTCTAATCTCTCTCACTCATCGATATACTTTATGCTCGTCTCTATCACCAATCTATTTTCCGCTCGTCTTATCGCAATTCTTTGTCGTCTCTATCACCAATCTACTTTCCGCTCGTCTCTATCATCAATCTACTTTCTCCTAATTGAACACACATCGTACTAGCTGTCTACTTGTCTGTCATGCTGTGCATGTGTTTGAAAAGAAGGGGCGTATCCTACAAGTGTTCTTAGTAGACAGGACATGAGCCTTTCACACTTAACCCCGCAGAATAAAAAAGAAGAGGAAATTTAGAAAAGAGCAGACTAGAAACAAAAACAGAATCACTGAACTCACCGTGAGATGATTATAGCAAGCGGTCGAGGCACGTGTTTTAGGGTCAGGGGTGATAGGTTACAGTAAGGTTATGTGCGCGTGCGACAAAGAAACGTAAGCTGAATTAAGCGCGTGGAGTGAGTGAAGGTGTTAGTGGTAGAGGTGGCCAGTTTACCAAACTTCTGCTTTTTAAATCAAGATGTCCAATCACAGCCCCGTAAAGATCGCGTGCATTTTATCTGTTTCTCTGTACAGGAACAAACCAACCACATACAGTTACAAGGAAGGAATATGCGTTCTGTAGCCTGTTTCTTTGTCTCTTCCCTTAGCGCCAGTTTCATTTTACTTTTCCAAGGGTGGTGGTAAAACACTTTCAACAGACTTAAAACACGAGTGGAAAAAAAATATACAAAAAAACCTCTGAAGGAACCAATAATTAGAATCATAACTCAAATACTTATATTTATTGCTTGGAATTTTTGTTTGTTTTATCTCTGTTTTTGATCGCGAGGTGGTAGATTTATTATCCACGCGTCATAAAGCTACAGAAGTTGATATCTAACGGTTAAAATTGAGAGGATAAACTTAACGTTCGTGAGTTTGGATATCTTTGTTTTAAAGTTTAGAGATGTATGCTCGACATCTTTGTTGAATGATTGTTGTATTTTGTCATCTCGCTATTGTCTTCTTACATCAACTATGTACATTCAACACATCTTTGTTAACTTGTGTGTTTTTTGTTTGTGTTCGTTCCTATCTCTTTTGCCGTCACACCGGGCTGTTGCCCAGTGTCGTCACACTGCTACCGGGTTGTTGTCCAGTGTCGTCACACTGCTACCGGGTTGTTGTCCAGTGTCGTCACACTGCTACCAGGTTGTTGCCAGTGTCGTCACACTGCTACCAGGTTGTTGCCCAGTGTCGTCACACAGCTACCGGGTTGTTGTCCAGTGCCGTCACACTGCTACCGGGTTGTTGCCCAGCGTCGTCACACTGCTACCAGGTTGTTGCCCAGTGTCGTGGTTTTCTGTTTTTGTCTTGCGCTGTTCTGGTGGCTGGGTGATTGTTATTTTTGCTCTTTGACAGGATTCTCCTATGCTATCTAACCATTTTTTTCGTGATCTTTCTCTCGCCTACTTTCCTGATGTTCTGTTGTAGAAGACTCTATATACTGTGGAGTTCGGGTGCATTCTTATTAAGTGGCCAAATCACTTCCTTCTTTGTTTCTCAATGTAATTCAATCAAGGTTCTGTGTCAACTTTCTTGCTTGAATTACATATGTTCGCTCTTATCAACCAAGTTAACCACTCATTGTAATCTGCGTGGATTGCTGCCAAGAACATGAGTACTTTGAGTCCCTTTTAGGCACCTACGCTATGTAGGATTGCGACATCTGAATTTCAGACAAAGTGCTTGCATATTATTCAACACATTTATACAGATGGGTAACTGTCAGATTTTAGAAGCAGAGAAACCCCACTTCAATGTAACACATCTGGAGTAATAATCACCTGGGTGGTTACGTGGGCCCAAATTTGAGGTGTAAAGAATAGAACCACTGTTACCTATCACACATGTCGAAAGATGCGACTAAGGAGGTATGATTGAAATCGGATGTACGTATCCTAAACGTGTCTATGCGGTTAGTGGCTTACCAAACCAATGTGCAACGTATACACGTTCTTGGCAAAGATCAAACATATCATTTTTTTAAATGATTAAAATTGGTGGTAAAGAACGGACTCAAAGAAGAAGAAGAAGAAGAAGAATAGTGTAGCATTGTATCCGATCTGATTAGTCCTAGGAAGAACGTTAAAGCTTAGCAATGAATTGAATGATTGTCATCTTATTATTGTTATCTAAAAAAAACTAAGGGAGGTAAATCGTGACATATCCATTACAGGACGTCACTATTAGCCACAGTAAACGAGTCGTTGAATTTCTAGGCACCAATTATACATTCAGTAGTTTGTCATGTCTTTCTGAACGGTGAGGTATATTTTTACCTTTCGTAAAGATTCATGGGAAAAATTTAAGAATTTTAATCAGGTACTATTGGGTTGTCAGTAACGCTCACTAGCGATTAAAGACATCTATTTAAGAACTAAGCAGAAGCTACACATCGACGCTGTCCAACACGGCGCCCGCGGGCGCATTTGTGATACATCCCTGGCGCCCTGTTTTAATTTGTTGGCTTTAGCGCTCATAATAATTTTCATTCATAATAATCTCCATCGATAATTGCCCGTGAAAACAAGTAAAAGACTTCACATACCTGTTGAGCATTTTTTCTGCAAACGGAAGAATAACTAATGAAATTCAACACAGATGCAACAAAGCAAATCAAATGATAGGACAAATGGCGCCAATTTTAAAATGCAAATTTGTCACCATGAACACAAAAAGAGCAATGTTCAACACAATTTTTCTCCCCACAGTATGCTACCAGTGCTAGACCTGGACGCTGACAACAAATGATAGAAGAAAAGTAGTCCCGACAGAGATGACGTGTCTACGCAGAATGCTGAGGGTAACAAGAAGAGACCAGTTGAGAAATGAAGACATCAGGAAAAAGTGGGTACAACATCAGTACTAGACTTTATCAAGAAACAACAAATTAAAAGTTTCGATCACATAAACATATTACCAACAGACAGTGCACCTCAAAGGGCAATGCTGCTCCGATACAATAGGTACAAAGCAAAAGGTAGGTCACGCAAAAGATGGACCTCAAAGATGACAGAGGCGACTAAAGACACTATCTACTAAGCGCACACAAAAGTCCGTTTTAGAAATCCCTTCTTGACCTGACACTGTGAAGCTAAATAGGATTGGAGAAAAGAAAGAAAGAAATTATTTTTTTTAAAGAAGTATTTTTAATAACATGTTTCATTTTTTCGTAAATACAATATATTTTTTTTTTAAATTAAACGTTTAATCAGAATTACGTGTTCATTGTTATTATTTTGTAAATTAATATTACTATTAATAATACTTTATTATCAATATTACAGGAGTTAGACAGGGATGTATTCTTTCACCATTCCTGTTTAACCTTGCCATGGACTGATTGATGAGAGAGAAACCATGGAGGATAACAACAGAGGCTGTTGACAGTAATGAGAGAGCGGACAGGCTTACATCAACAGCATCGATTGTTGGGGAGTTGAAGATGGATAAGGGGATATTCTTCGGTCTCTTCGCGACTCTCTGTTGGATGAGGACACTAAAATCGATGTTGAATCGATCAAGCGATTTAAGCAGTTTGGAGTCACCCGTTGTTCAAGTCGAACTGGATGCCTGAGAGGCAGAGTGAGAGGTGTGTTTAATCAGCGAGCCACAGGAACCATCAGTATGCATACTCTTCGATATCTGTTGGGGAGACTGAGCACCTATGGGTCTGCCCGGAGTGCAATGACGTCAGTTTAGTAACCAATAACCAATAACAGAGGCATTCGATGGACACTTACATCAGTTCTGGAAGATTTGGATTATGCTGATGATATTGTTCTTTTGGCCAGCAGATACGAGGATGCTCAAATGAAATTAGATATACTTTCCAGAACAGTTCAAACAATAGGACTCAAAATAAATATAGCGAAAACGAAGATAATGAGAAATAATCATAAATTCAGAACTCAATTGTATTACAAAATTAAATCATAGAGGAAGTCCAGGATTTTGTATACCTGGGAAGTACAGTATCGCAAGATGGAAATTTAGAAAAGGATATAATCGAAAAAATCAAGAAGACAAGGCAAACTTTTGCTATGTTCAACAAAATCTGGAAAACAAAAAGACTAAATTTTAGGTCAAAACTTAAAATATATCGAAATAATATACTGGGAGTGCTATTATACAGTAGTGAATGCTGGAAGAAGTAATATACTGGGAGTGCTATTATACAGTAGTGAATGCTGGAAGAAGTAATGTACTGGGAGTGCTATTATACAGTAGTGAATGCTGGAAGAAGTAATGTACTGGGAGTGCTATTATACAGTAGTGAATGCTGGAAGAAAACAATATAAGCTGGGACATTTCAGAATAAATCTGGAAGAAGTAATGTACTAACAATGAGGCGTTTAAACAGATTGAATCCTGGAACATATTAATGACTGAAAAAGGGGTTTTGAACAGTATGTGATGCTGAAATGACACAACACATAATACACAAGCTGGAGACATTTCAGAATAAATCTTTAAGAAGAATCCTGCAAATTTTCTGACCAAATACTATAACAAATGAGGAGCTTTTGAAACGAACAGACTCTGCATCCTTGGAGACCATCATTAAGAGACGAAGAAGTGGTTTGGACATGTATGTCGTATGCCAGTGAGGGCATTGGCTAGGACAGCTCTCAGATGGACAGCGGATTGGAAGAGAAGGCCTGGACGTTCAAATGAAACATAGAGAAGAACGGTGGAGAGAGAGTTGAAAGAGTGTGGCCTGACGTGGGAGACGGTTGGTAGAAAGGCAGCAGTGACTGTCTCTTGTGGAAGCCCTATGTGTCAATCGGGACAAGAAGAGGATATAGATATATCGATTAATATTGCATTTGCCACACATCGCCCGCACCTCCACAGGCTGTGAACCACAACCAAAGTCAGAAGCACCCGAATGTATAAAAACGCTGGACAGCACTGCTACACATTTTGTTAAATTATTGCTCTATTCTGCAGCTATAATTCGACATGCCATCAATAAAAGTATATTTTAATCTATTGAAAATGAACATAGTTCTAATTTCTTAGTTCAAAGTTTCATTTTAGATCGTCGCAAGCCGAAGGATTGACTTCATTCCACTTGATTGGTTATACCCCATATGGCTCTGGCCTACTCCGAAGAAATGGCCGAGATTATTGCACAAAGCACGAGCTCCGTAGCTCCAGCATCAATCCTAGAGGTCTCTGAAAAAATGAACTCGTGAACAGAACGGTGTGGTCCGGATTCGAGATTCGAATCCACAAACTTCGGGACGCAAGGCTAAGACTTTTTTTCCATCCAGAAGCGCTTGAGCTTTCTTTCAGCTCTTCGGCTCGGTGCCGTAGACATCGTAACCCTTCAGTTCGGTGCCTCGAACACTGTAAATCTGGAGAATCTGTGGCTTTTCTACCAGCCCGTGGAATTGAACCGCACTCACAAGGGACTTGTCACCCGTCGTCCAACGCGCTACGAACACGCTGGGCAGGCGGGCTAGGGCTAAGGGTTAACCACTTAGTCACAGAGACCCCCATTTACGTTCCAGTTATACCGACTAGGTTAATGTTTGTTACTCATTCTGTTTCTGATGTATAATGTACTGTGAACAGTGAATAACTGTTTCTATGCTTTGAGCATTTCACATTTAAGCGGAGTTAACAGCATCCATTGCTGGGAGTTGAAGATGGATAAGGGGATATTCTTTGGTCTCTTCGCGACTCTCTGTTGGATGAGGACACTAAAATCGATGTTGAATCGATCAAGCAATTTAAGCAGTTTGGAGTTACCCGTTGTACAAGTCGAACTGGATGCCTGAGAGGCAGAGTGAGAGGTGTGTTTAATCAGCGAGTCATGGAAACCATCAGTATGCATACTCTTCGATAACTGTTGGGGAGGCTCGGCACCTATGGGTCTGCCGGAGTGCAATGACGTCAGTTTAGTAACCAATAACCAATTAAGCGTAGTTGCTATCAAATAGTTGCAGGAGGTTTGGGATTTTAGTATATGTAAAAATTAAGAATCAACAAACAAATGAAAATTAAAAAGTAAAGATAGATTGATCTCATCTGCTTTTGTTCCAGACGTAACTCACAATGTGAGCTTAATACTAATTGTCGTGAACAGAGCAACAAGTTTCTTGGTAAACTTTCAAACTTTTGTTCCAGACGTAACTCACAATGTGAGCTTAATACTAATTGTCGTGAACAGAGCAGCAAGTTTCTTGGTAAACTTTCAAACTTTTGTTTCGTTCACAACAGACTATCCATGAATAGTTCATCTCAAACAGATCAACTTCACTGACGCAGACATCTTTGACACAAATGTGTTGCATGTCGACAACAGTTGCGTGTGTTCCATGTGTGCTAGACATGCACAGCACAGATTAGTAAATTTCCCAAATTTTATTTTCAATAGCATTTTTTAATATAATTTGTATTAATTACAATAAAACTAAATTACGAATTTTCAATTCAAATGTTGTATCAATCCTAACTTATGCCAGCTAGAGTTGGAAAATGACTAAAGATATAGAAAGCAAGTTGAATGCATTTGAAAATAGATGTCTGCGAAAAATAATGAATATAAAATGGAACGAATTCAGGAGAAGTGGTGAAATCAGAGACATGTCTGGTCAACCACTAGTGACAACTGTTACAAGAGAGAGAATATGGAGATATGTTGAACACACCATGAGGAGAAATGATCAACGAATATCAAAACAGGCATTGAAGTGGGATGCAAAGGGTTCAAGAAAGAGAGGTCGACCTAAGGAGACCCTGAAACGAACTTTGCTGAGAGAGGCAAGAGATATCGTTCTCAGTTCCATGGATGAGATTTAGCAAGTTGCCCAGTATAGAGCGGTATGGAGAAGTTACTTGCAGGCCCTATGTAACGTATAACGCTACGAGAGGAATTATTATTATTAGTTACAATATAAACTATTTCATAATTTTTCTTAAACTTTTAAGGTCAACGTTGGGTAATATTCTTTAAATAACTGATATGTTAAATAAGATTCAGATCTTTGTCAGCGGATGTTTTAGTCAGAGTCTCAGACTGAGATGGTATAACAGAGATGCAGACACAGAACTGTGAATAAGAACCGGACAGGAACCCATGATGACCTAGGTGAAGAGAAGAAAATGGCGATGGGTCGGGCACACCCTACGGAAGACACAGTCGAGTGTCACTAAACTAGCACTTGAGTGAAACCCACAAGGAAAACAAAAAAGAGGACGCCTAAACAGACCTGGAGACGAAGTCTTCTTGAGGAACTGAAGAGTGTTCGACTATCCTGGCGACCATAAAGAGAACAGACAGAGACCGAGCAAAGTGGCAAACAACTGTTGAGGCCCTATGCTCCACGAGGAGCGGAGAGGAATAAGTAAGTAAGTAAGTATGTATGTATATATGTCCGGCGTGATGCTGACCACATCACCCATCGTATGCCGACGGTTAATGAAAAAAATGGGCCTAACATTGTATTACCCGTATTTATCACGTGGTATAAAAGGATTCCTTGACTGATTGATTGATTGATTGACTGATTGATTGATTGGCTGATTGATTGATTGATTGATTGATTAATTGATTGATTGATTGATGTATATATGTCAACAAATGCTACAAGTATAAACCATACTCTAATGGGCTAAAAAAAACAAATTGCAACTCATATAGTACAGAAGAACAGCAAAAATAATATTGCAACTCATATTGTACAGAAGAACAGTAAAAATAATATTGCAACTCATATTGTACAGAAGAACAGTAAAAATAATATTGCAACTCATATTGTACAGAAGAACAGCAAAAACTTGAAAAGAACGTCAATGTTGTCAGAACAACAGCAAAGAAATATCAAACAATGGAAGCAAGCATCCAACTTAAAACTACTGAATAAAGGAGCATCCTAAACCAAAAACAGGTGATTGCTGGAAAGAAAAACAATATGAAAGTATCAACTGGGAGAGAGAAGAAATCCAATTATTAAAGCTAACCAAAGCATTAAACACCGAAAGATCAAACTACAGACAAATTAGTTAAACAAGGAGGTAGAATGATGGCAAACTTAACTTGTGGACATCTGAAGAATATATCCTCATTACAAACAGCAGGATTCAGTCAACTCTATTAGCGCTAGAAGAGTGAGCTAAGGAATGAGTAATGAAAATAAAACAACGAGTACAGCTTCTCCCTCGCAAACAAGCCAAGGAATCTACAATTAGTCCTACATGGAACAAGTCTATGACTGGAGAAAAAGTCTAAATGTCTAGATATAACCTTTGATCGCTGCTTGAAATGTAAACCAGAAATAGGAAAAAGCAGACTCAAAGTAAAACATAGAATGGAAGTGATGAAAACACTTGTAGGCACAACTGGTTTAGTAGATAAAAGTATGTTTAAAAATGGTTGTATTCTGGACGTCTGTGGACATCTATAGCTTAAGCGGTAGAGAGTTTGATCAAAACCCAAGCGTTTCTGGTTCAAACTCCGCGACGGGCAGTTGGAAACAAATTTGTTCCTGTGAATTTTATGAGTGGTAAAAATAGACCTCACCGTTCAGAAAGCAATGACAAATTACTGAACGTATAAGTGATGCATATAAAATCGGGTTGATGACGAAGTCCTATAACGGATATGCCACGACTTACATTTCCAACGATGTACGAGTGCGACCAGTACTACAGGGTGTTCAACTTAAAAGCAGCCCCAGTGATAAATAGAAATTTGCCAGGTACGCATTGCATCTCCGTCTATTTACTATTTAAACCGGTTCTGACTAGCTTGTCCTACGTCACATTTGTTCATCGCCCCTTCCCGCACTACAATTACACAACCATCACACAACCTTGACCTATACTACGTCATAACTGAACCTTCCATTTCCATACATATATGCCAGATTAGCTCCATTCACAGGCTGCTTTTAAGTTGCACCCTGTAGAATATGATATTACAGCTCAAGAAAAGGTAGCAAAGCCAATTTTTTTCTTTTAAACAGACTACATAACCAAATAATGAGTAACATTAGCCAATGTAAGATTTCCCAACTCAGTCACCTTTCTTCTGTATAATGAATTACATCGTCATGTTCAGCATCTGATATCAAAGAAGTTTTAAATAATCGATGACAGGTGAGAAATTATCGGGTGTATGTTACAATATGAGCTACTACTTTCACGATATGCTCGAACGTCAGCACATTTGTGCGTAACGATCCCTCAAAGATAATACAGTAAAAAGATATACGTTTTGAAAATGATTCATAATTAGCACAAAGAGAAGATACGCTCTTTGTTTACCAGTCATTACATACGTCCATTCAGTTGTAAAGGTTTGCAGAAATATGTGGTCTGTTGGATAATATGCAAACTACTTCTTCTTCTTCTCTTTCACCATTTCCTTCTTTATAGAAGTGGGGGTGTAGTGATCCTGTGTGTGTGTTTATTTTAAGGCACATTGTAAGCTGATATTAATTTTCGTAAGGCTGTTCTTAATGCCGTCGCTCCATCTTTTGCGTGGTCTTCCTCTTGGTTTGTACTCATTATACTTTTTTTCTGTGTAGTTCTCTGTGGTAGGCGATACCAGGGCATTCTTGTCAGGTGTCCAAACCATTTAATATGTAGTTCTTTTATGAATTGCATGACTAGTTTCACATCCACTCTCCTTCTGATTTCTTCATTTCTAATTTTGTCTCTTATTGTCATACCTGCAGCTCTTCTAAGACACCTCATCTCTGTCGTTATGATTTTCCGCTCATTAGCTGCTGTTATTGGCCATTTTTGATACTGGTAACATAGTGTTGGCCAGAAAATGGTTCTTATGAGATTTGCTTTAGTTTTTAGCGGTATCTCTTTATGTGACAACAGTGGTTTTTAACTGTCCCAGCACATACATACACGTTTGCTAAAGTTCAGATGCGCCTCTTCTATATGCCGTAGAGCAGCGCTGTTCAAAACTACGTCCACGAACACCTTGGACCCATTGTCGTACATCCATGGAGCCCTATTTTACTCCTCCGGTTTTATAGTTAATTATTAAAATGTGGTTGTGCGTAATAGTGTGTTTCAGTTTTTTTTGTAAACACAAGATTTTTTTAAAAAAATGTTAACTTGTAGTCATGATTAAGTTTCCATCTGTTATTATTTTTGGTACTGATTGCAGAAAATGAAGAATCTCTCCAGAACTATTTTAGCTTAGTTAACATCAAGGGTGAAGAGTACAACATGAAAATAAATATAATAAAGACAGAGACAATGGCAATAAGTAGACAACCAGAAAGCCTTACAATAAAACTCCAGAACGTAGACATAAAACAAACAATTGAGGCCAAATACTTAGGAGTAATTTTCACAGCAGATGGAAGTATCGATAGCGAAATCAGCAATCGTTGCACAAAAGCTAATCAAGTACTGGGACAGTTAACACCACTGTTGTCACATAAAGAGATACTGCTAACAACTAAAACAAATCTCATAAGAACCATTTTCTGGCCAACACAATGTTACCAGTGTCAAACATGGCCAATAACAGCAGCTAATGAGCGGAAAATCATAACGACAGAGATGAGGTGTCTTATAGAAGAGCTGCAGGTGTGACAATAGAGAACAACATTAGAAATGAAGAAATCAGAAGGAGAGTGGATGTGAAACCAGTCATGCAATTCATAAAAGAACAACAGATTAAATGGTTTGGACACCTGACCAGAATGCCCTGGTATCGCCTACCACAGAGAGCCACACAGAAAATGTATAATGATTGGTTATTGGTTATTGGTTACTAAGCTGACGTCATTGCACTCCGGGCAGACCCATAGGTGCTCAGTCTCCCCAACAGATATCGAAGAGCATGCATACTGATGGTTCCTGTGGCTCGCTGATTAAACACACCTCTCACTCTGCCTCTCAGGCATCCAGTTCGACTTGAACAACGGTAACTCCAAACTGCTTAAATCGCTTGATCGATTCAACATCGATTTTAGTGTCCTCATCCAACAGACAGTCTCGAAGAGACCGAAGAATATCCCCTTATCCATCTTCAACTCCCCAACAATCTATGCTGTTGATGCAAGCCTGTCCGCTCTCTCATTACCGTAAACACCCGCATGCACAGGACAGTATATCCACGTAAGCCGCTGGAGGTTAGAAACTTTTATAGACGACATCCACTCATACCGAAACCTGCCCTTCTGGATCTTGTGAAGCATCGACTGAGAGTCAGATACAACAACTGCCCCAGTAAATGAAGTCCCAGAAATCCAATGGAGGGCAGCAATAACGGCCTCAACCTCCATCCTCATACTAGAAGTAGTTGTCCTGTATGCCCCACTTCGCTCAAATGTATAATGAGTACAAGGCAAGAGGAAGACCACGCAAAAGATGGAGCGACGGCATCAAGAACAGCCTTACGAACATGAATATCAGCTTACAAAATGCCTTAAAACAAGCACACACAAGATCACTACGTTTCACCCCCAACACTTCTATAAAGAAGTAAATGCTGGAAGAGAAGCAGAATTATTACTATTATTTAATTTGTATTATTAGTACTATTCTTAGTGGTATTATTATTGCAATTGTCACACGGGGTACCCGCGTCCAAGCAATTGTTAATCAGATGTGTCCCAATCTATAGATAAGTTGGACAGCACTTTCGTAAAGGCTTAAGAACGCTTGATTCATCTTCTTCTTCTTCGAACGGCCCATATCGACCACTTGTTAAACCACTCTATGTGATTTGTTTGTGATCTGAGCCTAAAAGCGATTGTACATTGTGCCAGTTATACACCTACAAGTAGGCTAGCACATCCGATTTTTGCGAGGCTTTTTATTTACTAGTGTAGCTTCCCTAGGCCCTTACCTTAGCCGCCTCTTACGACATGCCTTGTAGGTCGCAGTGTTACTATTCTTTCCTCCCCTTTGTGAGTCCAGGCAACACACCTGCGTTTAACTTTGTTATTAAGAACGAAAACAAACAACAACGCAGCGGTAGGTTAGAGTGATCATTAATGGAGACCATGTTTCCTAGAGCAGTGGCAGAGATTAGTTTAGTCGTCGGATCATCATCACTGCATGTGAAACCAATTAGTCCATAAGTGCTCCGATCTCCCCCTCAGTATGTGAGTGATTAACGACCCCGGTTCTGTGTTGGTTTACTATTCTTCTTTGGCTACAAGCATAGTGCTCTTGTCTAGCTACACCACACTTGACTGGGTATTATAGTGGTGAATCTACAACACTAAGCAGACTGCTAGAATTATGGTTAGTGTTGTATGCACTTGAATCATGTACATGTCATCTCTCACTTGGAGAATTTAGAATATCAGTCTGGTCCATTGTTTGCCCACTTTGCACAGTAGCCATACCTGCAAGCCTATCGGCGCGTTTATTTCCCGTTACACCTGCATGCCGTAGCACAAAAACAAAACTGATTTTTGTCAGCTTAGACCTCCCCGGCGACTACACCCACTGTCTTCGAGCACATCCTGTTTCAATTTTCCTGAGCATACTCATTTAGTCACTGAGAAAGCATGCATGGATAAAAGTGGCAGAAAACGGCTAAGAAGACTATGGAGACATAAAACAACGAAATCCTTGAACACAACGATGAAAGAGGCGAGAGAAACGTTTAGAGATTTAATCTTCAAGCTATCGGGTCTGTAATAAAAAGCGACGTCGACAGAAAAAATGTTACGTAAAGATTAGCTCTCTCTGATGATTTTTAACCCCAGTTGGTACATGTGCGCTCATCCATGTCTTCCTAACTTTAGCTATCTGTTGCAGTTCATTCCAGCTCTTCCGTAAATCGTTTATCTTTTCCTCTAAATCTCTTTTCCGTGTATTTCAAGTCTTCCCTCTCTTTCGCTTTCTCAGTGGATTTCAGGAAAAGGAGCTTATGGTTATATTCTCCTACGTTTTTCAAGTAGTGCCATATCCAACACTAGTCTTCTCTTCACCTCCTGCGTCACTGTGATCTGTCCTGTTCTTTCATAAGTTTCTCATTTGTGACAATATAATATTATGTTAGTTCATCTATTATTTGCAAAAATCAGTTAATCTTCTTCTTCTTCAGCAATCTCTTGTCATGCACTTAATTTTCTGTGGACCACAACCTCGGCAGTCAGCTTCAGGTCTGTCATGTTTCAACAAAGCTTAGTTTTTTTTATAGATCAACTTGGTGTGGCCACATGTTGCTTCTCAGCTCACCCAGAAGAGGGCAGTCTTGCAGGATATGACACTGGCAGAGATCTGTTTGACTTATTCCTAGTCTATATAAGTGTTTGTTGAGTCTGTTGTGTCCGGTACGTAGGCGAAATATAATGACCTGGTCTGTTCTGCTTAGGTCTTTAAGGAAGTCGTTTCCATAATCACATCCAGTGTTTGTTTTCCAGTCTACTGCAGATTTTCTCTGTGGGAGGGTTTTGACCTCCGGAAAAGACAAGGCTTGGTAAATTTGCTCTTTGGCACTGAAATCAGTTAATGAATGTTTGTAATTTATTAGTGATTGTTTAAGTCGTTCTCCACATTTCTGACACATACATCAGAACTGCTTTAACATTGGAATTAATTATTCTAATTCTAATTTTTGATTTGATTTCTTTAGACCTCCACACATTTCTAATCGTGATAACAGTTCTTCTTGTTTATAATAATTTAGTAATCCCTCTCGTATCGTTATACATCATTGACGTAAATTACCTGCAAGCAATTTCTCCATACGCTCTATCCTTGACAACTCGCTCAATCTCCTCCATGGAACTGAGACCGATATTTCTTGCCTATCTCAGCAACGTTCGTTTCAGAGTCTCCTTAGGTTGTCCTCTCTTTCTTGAACCATCTGCATCCCACTTCAATGCCTGCTTTGATTTTCTTTGATCATTTCTCCTCAAGGTGTGCCCAACATATCTCCATCTTCTCTTTCTTATAACGTTGTCACTAGTGGTTGACCAGACATGTCTCTGATTTCATTACTTCTGAATTCGTTCCATTTTATATTCATTATTTTTCTCAGACATCTATTTTCAAATGCATTCAACTTGTTTTCGATATCTTTAGTCATTTTCCAGCTCTTGCTGGCATATGTTAGGATTGATACAACATTTGAATTGAAAATTCGTTATTTAGTTTTCTTACTATACAACTTAACGAAAATCCAGTCCTTCGAAACTAAATGCTACAGAAAGATCCTACGAATACCATGGACAGAAAAAGAAAGAACACTGATGTCCTGAAAGAACTAAATGTTAAAGAGAATTGGCTGATTAACAACATACTATACAGAAAAATTACATACTTTGGTCACATCAAGCGTCACGATGGCCTGAAAAGAACAATTCTAGAGGGCAGGGTCCCAGGAAGCAGAGGCATACCAAGACGAAGATGGCTACAAGATATTAAAGAAACCATGAACATGACCATCGACGAAGTGGGTGAACTGGCAAGAGACAGAGTGAATTTCAGATGTGCTGCAAAGAGAGCAACGTCCTATAAAGGATACGCACCTTGATGATGACTATACAACTTGCAGTTCCATATTTTATTTAGACTTTTAAAAGCTGATGTTGCTTTGTCAATTCATATAATAATATTCTTCTTGTTTACTGTAGTCTTACTCTGACATGACTTTCCGTTCCTCCCTCTTTGTCTACATTTCTATCTAAGTATTGCATATGATTCTACCTCTTGAAGTAGGGTTTCACGAAGATAGACTTGATTCTCATTTGCTTGTTTAATGCTCATCATCCTTGTCCTTACAACATAAATTCTTAACCCTAGTTGCTGTGACCTCCAATCAAGTGTGTTTAGTTTATCCTGCAGTTGGTTAGATGCACGGGAAGATTTGCTCTTCAGTGCTATTTTTTCCAACTATCTTTGGCATAATCACGCCTTCACTGCATGTAGTTTTAATATTATCAATTACTGCACATGAGTCTTCTTTGAGTTCTTTACCTTATGAAATTGCATACTTAACTAAGAGTGGCAGTCATTTATGTTTCAAAGAAAACGGAGAAGAACATTACTCCAAAACTGATGAGAGAGAAAAATAGTGCACAAAACACGCGTACTTACTTCTGTATCAAAACAGTAGCAGATGTAAGTGTAGTAGTTTCGTGGAAACAAAGAATTTGTGGGAAGGAGAATATAGAATTCTTGATGAAGTAACTCGCCCGTGTAGTGCGGAACCTGCAAGAGAAGCAAGAATAGTAACACTGTGACCTACAAGGAATATCGTAAGATGCGACTATTGTAGGGTCTAGGAAGCTACCTAGTAAATAAAAAGCATTGCAGAAATCGGAAGTGCTGGCCTATTTGTAGGCGTATAATGGCATAACGTACAATGGCTCTTAGGCTCAGATCACATACAAATCACACAGAGTGGTTAACAACTGGGCCATATGGAACATTCGAAGAAGAGAATAAGTAACTTACCATTAAAACTTATAACGGGGAAAGAGAATCCATTTATACGCTTCCTCTTTTTCGTCTCCTTTTCTTTCGTTCTTATCAACCACGCATACTTCTGAAATCGAAGAAGGTAAACCTGTATGGTGGGGGACACTGATGAAATGAAGAGCAAGGTTTCACGTAAAAATCAGTCCGAAACGCCAAACTAGCGCCCTGACTACGCCTGAATTCAAAACGGACGGACGCAAGAAGAAGAAGAAGAATCAATCAAGTAGACCACTCTTTGAAATGTGTGCCGAGAACCTGAATACATTACGTCCTGGTATATAGGCTCTACGGTGTGAGGACAGGCAGATCCGAAAAATGTCGGACTAAAGTGATGCTTATTTTTGCTTGACCTGAGAGTCTCTTACATTCTTCGCTCTTTCTCGAACTAAACGTCATACACTTTTTTTATTAGTAACTTTTCAGTCACTCAATACAGTTTGTGTATAATCCGAGCCGAAGAGCATCCTCATGCTTGACCTTCCTCTGACTCGGTGAGGTCATTCTGGATAAGGACCATTTTCAACCATTTGGGACATGTATCGTTTTTATTGCTAACGAAAGGATTTGAAGTTTCTATTCCATCATTTCCTATTCAGAAAGCGGAATCGTTTAACACAATACATATATGTTTACATCAACCATATTGACAGGGCCAGACTGTGGGATATGCTGTTATATATTGCTTTCTGTTCGGTATGTAGCTGCACAGAAACATCAGTCTTTAGTCGAGTTTTACTGGAACATGGTGATTCTGCTACTACTAACGGTCATTTCCGCGCTTCTGTGCAGTTATCGTTCTCCAGAAGTCAGGTTGAAAGATTCATGAAGTGACACCACACTGAGATATTGTCCGCCGTCTAATGTACGGACAAATCTCATATCATTTGCAGCTGTGATTACACTATCCTCGATCCTACCTGAGAAAGATCCTACGATCCTACCATGAGAAAGATCCTACGATCCTACCTGGAGAAAGATCCTACGATCCTAACTGTGAGGAAGATCCTGTGATCCTCACCTGTAGAAAGATCTTTCGATCCTACCTGAGAAGATATGATCTACCTATGAAGATCCTGACCTGATGAGAAAGATCTTATACGATCCTACCTGTGAGAAAGATCCTACGATCCTACCTGTGAGAAAGATCCTACGATCCTACCTGTGAGAAAGATCCTACGAGATACTCTGAGACAATCTACAAAGAATATAACATAAAAAAGAACTATCCTAAAGACTAAATGTTAAAGAGAATTGGCTGATAAACAACATACTATACAGAAAAATTACATACTTTGGTCACATCAAGCGTCGATGGCCTGGAAAGAACAATACTAGAGGGCAGGGTCCCAGGACGTAGAGGCAGAGGCAGTCCAAGAAGAAGATGGCTACAAGATATTAAAGAAACCATGAACATGACCATCGTCGAAGTGGGTGAACTGGCTAGAGACAGAGTGAATTTCAGATGGCTGCAAAGAGGCAACGTCGTATAAAGGATACGCACCTTGATGATGATTACACTATTACTAAATCACATAGCAGCTCCTTTGATACCTACCACTTTGCCAAACTACAGTACAGCAATCTGTTTTCAGAGCAACAACATAGAGGTACAGTAGGGTTTTGGTCATACCAGCTCACTGACTCTGTCCCTGCAAAAAGTGACTTTAATGTGTGGATTAAACTGGATTAAAAATGTACTCATATGTGAACATCTTCTGTGTTGAATGTCTGTATTATTCCAGTAATACAATTGTAAGTATTGATTTATCATTCTGTGGTTGCATTCACTGTCATAGTTTGTGTTTTGCCCCTGTCCATAACCCCATGGCGTCTTCAATATTTCTTACTACTACTTCTTCTTCTCTTCCACTATTTACTCCTTTATACAGGGTGTTCAACTTAAAAGCAGCCCAAGTGATAAATAGAAATTTGCCAGGTCCCAATCTCAGTCTATTTACTATTTAAACCGGTTCTGATTAGCTTGTCCTACGTCACATTTGTTCATCACCTTCCTCACTACAATTACACACCATCACACAACCTTGACCTATACTACGTCATAACTGCAGCTTCTCATTTCCATACATATATGCCAGATTAGCTCCATTCATGGGCTGCTTTAAGTTGAACACCCTGTATGATCAAGAAATCAACAATGTACTTGTATTAAAAGCTTCCGACAAAACAAATAGACAAACACAGGATTCGAATCACAATGACATTGTCTTGTCTCAAATATATACAAGCACCATAAGCTTATATCATGTGTATGTGCAAACACTGTTCGATCTTACCTTACCTGATTATTCTGTGTCTAGTTATGGAAGCGTTTGAAAGACACTCCTCAGCGAGTCATTTTTTTAGAATGGCTAGCTGGTTGTGTTCGTAAGGACGCTCGTATTGCTAGGCTAGGCGATGGGTGTCCTAAGAAATGAGGGTAAGTGGTTCGAATCCTGTGTTTGTCTATTTGTTTTTCAGAAGCTCTTAATACATGTACATTGTTTATTTTGTTGATCATATTCTTCGCTTCCGTTGCTTCCTCTGGGGTTCTTGCAAAAAAAACTCTTCTCTCATCTTACTTCTTTATAGAAGTGTTGAGAGGAGGGGCGTAGTGATCTTGTGAGTGCTTGTATTAAGGCACTTTGTAAGCTGATATTAATTTTCTTAAGGCTGTTCTTGAATCCGTCGCTCCATCTTTTGCGTGGTCTTCCTCTTGCTTTGTACTCGTTATACTTTTTCTGTGTGGTTCTCTGTGGTAGGCGATACCAGGGCATTCTTGTCAGGTGTCCAAACCATTTAATCTGTTGTTCTTTTATGAATTGCATGACTGGTTTCACATCCAGTCTTCTTCTGATTTCTTCATTTCTAATTGTGTCTCTTATTGTCACACCTGCAGCTCTTCTAAGACACCCCATCTCCGTTGTTATGTTTTTCAGGCTCATTAGCTGCTGTTGTTGGCCATGTTTGACACTGTTAACATAGTGTTGACCAGAAAATCTTTCTGATAAGATTTGCTTTAGTTATTAGCGGTATCTCTTTATGTGACAACAGTGTTGTTAACTGTCCCAGTACGTGGTTAGCTTTGTAATGCCCCAAAATAGTGGGACAACTGCCAGAGCTAAAAGAAACACTGAGTAAGCTGGAGACCAAAAACGGGAGGGGGTTTATGTAGTGAATACCATTACACTGTGACATACCAGGAAACGAAGGAGCAGACAAATTAGCAAACGATGGAGCAACACAGGAACACAAGAATCAAATAATCACTTTTCATGTAAAGAAAACACTCATCGAGGAAAAAATAACAAATAAAAGTGACGTTGTATGATTTAACAGAAATGCAATGGTTTTTTGTCCAAAGTAAGCATGCAATATATGAACAAGTGTACGTTATGGATTCAAACAAAATAATAAAGCAAATAAATACTAGCTTGATAGAATAATAAAATAATTTAGTAAAAAATCAATGAAATAGACATCACTATCAGAGCCGGATCAGACCAGCGCGGGCCCATGCAAATTTTAGCGCGGGGCCCCAAGTTTTGATATGATAATAAATAATAAAACATAAATTTTACAAACAAACTTGTCTCGATTTAATGTGAGCAAATTTAGAGATAATACTAGACAAATCAATTTCTCTAAGTAAATTACATTCAATGTTCATTAAGGTGAGGTTATTTAGACGATCTTGTCCCATCATGTTTCTTAACTCACTTTTTATACGCTTTAATGTTGAAAAAGAACGTTATCCGCTGCAGTTAGTAATCATTAAAGACAAAGTAAATTCGTAGACTATTTCTACATTTGGAAACACTGACTCTAATGAATTTTCCATTATAAGTTTATAAAATTGCAGTTCAAGGGCCTCATTCTTTTCGTTGCTAATAGCAGCAGCTACATTAGTTTTAAGAAGTTCAGCGAACTGCACAAGTTCGTCGTCTAGGCTTTCTTCCAAATCCTCTTGGTAAGAGCTGACAATATTTGGAGTTCTTTTCAAGATCTCTTCTGCTGTAGAGATTTTAACTGCCGAAATGTTCCAAATACATCAGTCACTCTATGGTACGCTTCCATGCGTTTAGCTAAGGCAGAGTACATTATCAATTATGACAATAAAAACCTGACTTTCAAATTTTTGTTTGGGTGTTTGATTTTCTACAACTTCATCGAGCGTAGTAGAGCCACTAAAATCGTCGTACTTAGTATTTCGCTTGCGTCGTCGTGAAGTTTGTTGCTGATATTCTTGACAGTGAGTCAGGATTTTGGCTTTGGCCTCAATATCTGAAAATGTAGGCCGCATTGCTTGATGTACCCATGTAACGATTCATAAAGAGCATATCCGTGTTAAGGTCTTGATCAGGTGACTGTAATGAAGCGCTAGACGCTTGCAAGCGTTCTAGAATTCCGTTCCATAAAATGCTAACTATTCCCGTTTCCAACTTACTCATCTCCAAACTAGCCCATCGCTTGTTACGACCTCTACCTTTGATCCATGTTATTTGAGATGTCATCCAAAACTTGTTTGATAATGGTAAAACCACATAAAAGTGCTTTTGTCGCATCAGCTCGGGAAGACCACCTGGTGTCCGACAGTCTCTTCAAGTCGGGAGTTTTGAACCTGTATCTTCCAGTGCTTTTGTAAGAATGCCCCATCGATAGGTAGAAGCGAAAAAAGAATGTATAGAGGCTTTCAACAAAATCGAAAAAATGGATGCTTCTATACAGCATTCTGCAGCCACTTCAACAAATTCAGTGAATGTGCAAAGCAGGGAATTATTCTGCGTACTTATTTATCTCCTTAATGCGTGCTTGTAAGCCGTTGTATTTCCCACTCATTTCTAGCATTGTCAGCTTTGACCGCGACAGTCTTTGATATCAATGCCATTTTCCTTTAAAAAACAAGTAAACTTTGGGCGAGTTGTTCAGCAGTATGACCTTCCATATCCTAGAACTTCACAAACCTTTCCACTGGTTCAGATGGTAACACATAGCGCACTATTAGAGTGAGTTGGTCCACATGCGAAATGTCTGGAGTAGAGTTCAGTGATACGGAATAGTACTTGCATTTCTTAATTTCGCAAATAATATGATCCAGTAAGCTTGATGCAATTAGATGGATAAATTCCTCACATGTTGTTTTTGATAAGTATGATGTATGTCCCTTTCCTTTATTTGCATAAGTATTTATATGCTGAGCCAGAAAATGTCAAATTTCGCTATTAATTCCAACAAACCTAAATAATTTCCATTATTAGGTGAACCAATAATTTCATCCCTACCCCGAAATGCAAGACCTCGTTCTGCTAAAATTGGATTACTGAAGTAATTCACTCCAAAAGTGTCCGCCAATATGTTTGTTCGGTCTCAATTTGGCTTACAAGTTGAGAATCGACACGAGCATCTTTCTTTTGCAAACTAACAGAGAAATTATCGCTTGTCTATGGGAAGTGCTTTCTTCATGTCTTTTCAACAAATTATTTGCGTTTTTCAGTCGTCAAATCCTTCTTTCGTAAACCGCGACGAACAGTCTGAATCAGTAACTTTGCAAACAAAACAGAAAAGTTGTCCTTTAGTTTCTGAATAACACAACCAATCTCTCATATGAGTTTTGTTTGTTGGTTTTATGTTATATGTGAAAACGATTTTCGACAAATTCGTGGATTGTTTTCTTTATTGTATGTTTTTTCTTTTAAGACAAGAAATCACTGTTCATATGTTGCACTTCGCTTCTTCCTTTCGCAATCCAATAATCTCGATTGAAGTTGATTGGCCATTCACCAATATCGTTGGAGTACATTTTATTTTCGTTTGCTTTGACTGTGAAGATGTTGCTACATTGGAAGCATGTGCTGTGCTTTCTGCCTCTCTTTGGCTTGAAAATATGCAGGCTAAATTGGAAGGACTTGCTGTACATTCGACATCAGTTTGTCTTGTGGAAAATGTGGCTAAATCGTGAAGAGTTGCTGATCTTAATATTGGTAATGATGATTGTTCTATATCACTATCTTCATCTACTATACTGTGAGACGCGACTTCTATATTTTCTGCTTCGATTTCTTTGGATTCAGCACCATTACACACGACATTAAAAATTCAGACAGCTTGCGTGTTTTTGATACAAGAACTTGGTTATATTTTTCCTTTTCATCTTGTGCTTTACGCTTTGCACTTCCAGAAGCGTAATGTCGACCCGTATCTCTGGCTCTGCTGCTCATGATGTCTATCTCAATGTGGGAAGAAAATGAATTTACAAATAAAATGTAATTCTTCTACTTTCTACTAATATAACATATAAATGTGAAAGTTTGGACAGCGTTTTATGATATAACAATTTACTCATGATGATATATTATATACAGGGTGCTTCGTAATTTAACCACTTAACATGACTATAACTCTGATTTAAAACATTTGAATTCATTGAAAACGAAAAATGATAGAAACTATTTTTAAAAATTAATTTCTCACTGAAACATAAAATTAGCTATGTAAAATAAAATAATAATAAAATAACAAGATGGGAGGATTTAAATACATTCAAAGTTAGCAGAACAAATAAAAATTACTCTCTGTGTCCGTTTGTGTGCTTCTCTGTAAATTATGCAGCTCTGTGTTGCGGCTTCTTGTTGCGGCTCCTTCAAGTGTGTCCAAGTTTTCTGTTTAATCATTTGGCCTCCCTCGCATTATTTTCTGGGACATCTAGTCGAGTGCAAAACAGTTTCTCACAAAAACGTGAATGACATGAAATTTATTTAGGAGTGCCCAGATCTGCTCATGTCTTAGAACAATATTTCATCGCCCACTTGCATTTATTTTAAACTAAGTTTCTGCAAACTCTGAACAACAGAGACTTGAACTGGGTTATGAGTCAAATTTAATTGTTCTTTTGTTCAAGCTTTCAAGTTTTCGTTTATTAGAAGCGTGTGCACACAAGAGACACTCTATACAAAAATTTAAAAACTGTTACGTTGTTAATGGCTCAGTGTGACCGCCCAATTGGGTCCGAAATGAGTAAACATGACCTTGGCCCTAACCTCAATAAAAAAAAGAAAGGGGAAATTATTACCACCTCCCAAACTTGGTTCTTGTTTATGACTAGTGACAACTTAGCTCCAGGGCGCCTCCAAGCGCGGGCCCGTGGCATTGCTACTTCTGCTACTATGCTAATCCGGCTCTGATCACTATATCACTGCGCTTGAATTGCATCACGAACAAGAGTGACAAAATAGGTATATAAAACAAACGAATGAGTTAACAGAAAGAGAAAAACACTCTAGGACTATAAATGAAGTGTCTTTATTTTCCTTCTCTCTCTTGGATAATCACTTTTTTCTGATCCAGAAGCACTTGAGTTTTCAGCTCTTCGGCTCGTGCCATGGACATTGGAACCTTTCAGTTCGTGTCACGAACACCGTGAATCTGAGGAACCTGTGGTTTTCTCCCAGCCCGCGAATTGAACCCGCGCTCAGAGGACCAGTCACCGCAGTCCAACGCGATAGGAACACGCTGGGCAGGCGGGCGAATAATCACTTACAAACCACACTTGCTGGCTTACTTGTAGGCGCCTAACTTGCACAACGTACAATCGAACTTAGGCTCAGATAACATACAGATCACAAAGAGTTATTTAGCAAGTGGTCGATATGTGAGCATTCAACAAAGAAGAAAAAGCATAGATCTTGTTCATCAAGTTCAGTCCCCTTTCTGTCCTTCTTTAAACGCTTCTAAATAGCACAATACAGCTATATTGTAAGCTAATTAAACATACAGAGTAACTCAAACATGAACAGAGAGTAGGGAACACAATCATTTTATTGCTTTTGTGCAACATTCATTGATTGTCATATGATATTTGCTGAGAATATTCGACGTTGAATGAAGTTCTAAGTTCACCATTTGTTCTAGTAAATGGTAGGGTATTTGTGCAATTGATATAATGACCGGCAGATTATGAGGATTTAATGATCTATTTAACAAAAGTCAATGTTTCTACAGGGTATTCAAGATAAAAGCAGCCCCATCATGGGAGCCAAATAAGCATTTGTTTATGAAAATGAGAAGGTTTAATTATGACGTAGTATAGGTCAAGTGAGCGAGTCTTTTTGTGATATTGTGTAATTATGATGCGGGAAGGGGGGATGAACAAATGTGAGGAAAGGACGAGCTAGTCAAAACCGGTTTAAATAGTAAATAGACAAAACGCAATGTCCACCTGGTAACTTTTTATTTGTCAATGGAGCTGCTTTTATCTTGAACAGCCTGTAGAATGACTTTCACACCTTAAATGTTCATTTTAATGTAGTCATATTATATTTGTGGGAAGATAACATGATGCATAAATGTTTGTCTATCGACTCAGATACAAGAGATTTGTGGCTTCAACCTCACACTTTAACGTTTTATACGTTAGAAAAGGAATTGGCCCTTCTACCTCCTGAACACTAGAAAATAGAAATATGAAGTGACAGACACTTTTTACTCTAATGTCTGAAAATGCTATGGGAAATGTTATTAGTCTATTAGTTATTGCTTCTTCTTCTTGTGTCGTCCCACTGCTACCGGGTTGTTGACCAGTGTCATGGTTTTCTGTTTTTGTCTTGCGCTGTTCTGGGGGCTTGGGTGATTGCTATTTTTGCTCTTTGACAGGATTCTGCTATGCCATCTAACCATTTTTTCGTGGTCTTCCTCTTGCCTTCTTTCCCGATGTTCTGTTATAGAAGACTCTGTATCATGTGGAGTTTGGATGCATTCTTATTAAGTGACCAAACCACTTCGTTCTTTATTTCTCAATGTAATTCAAACATGGTTCTGTCCAACTTTCTTTCTTATGCTGATGTTGGTGACACTGTTTTATCTGTTGCTGTTGATAACTTTTCGTATGCAGCGCATTTCACATGTAGTTATGTTTTTGTCACTGCGCTTTGCTCATTGTCCTTGTTTGACAGTGGTCACATAAAGTCGGTATGAAAATGCTATTGATCATCTCGTGTTTAGCTGTCAGTGTTTAGCTGTCAGTGATTAGCTGTTAATGTTTAGCTGTTAATGTTTAGCTGTTAGTTATTGCATTAAGAGAAATAGTAAAATTCATATGATAAAGATACGATTCTGGACAACTAATCGTATTAACATGAAATAACATAAGATTAACAATTTGTAACAGTTTTGAAGAATAAAATGTAAAGTTTCAAGATCGCGTTTGCTTACAAGACACACAGTAAGAAAATATGGTTACCGTATGTTGTTCCCGTATGTTGTTACCGTATGTTTATTAGCACAACGTCCGTGTATTGTCGGGCTCGCAAAGGAGCAAAGATAGTATCAATGCGACCACAAGACATCTCGTGAGGCGACTGAGGTAGGGGGCTGGAAGCAGCCAAAGTAAGTAAAAAGCGTCGCAGATATCGGATGGGCTGGCCTACTTGAGGCGCATAACTAGGGCAGCTTACAATCGCTCTTATGCTGGATAAATACAAATCACAGAGTGGTTACTGTGGTCGATATGGACGCTCGAAAGAAAAGAAGTAACACGAAGTCTTGACATTGTCTGTGTATTTTTGCCCTGAAGTACCGGATCCTAGAACTTGTGCAAGCAACCTTTCTTTATTTTGATTTTACAGAGAACTCTTCATTTTTATTTTTCTTGACTCACAGATTTGTCTTTCTTTGTTGAGTTAAGTTCTTGTCTTCTGAAGTCTTCATCTTATTAAAAGCCATTACCTTTCGCATGTTACTTGGTGTCTCTTTAAAAAAAGGACTGGCAGGGCATATCAGTTTCCTTTAGATGCAGCTTTCTTTGTACTTGCACACATCGCACCATTAGTGAATGAAAATAATGTCTGTATGCGTTTTGTAAGACTGTCTGTTATGTTTTTTTACCTCCCTCCCCTCCCAACCCCACCATTTGTCTTCAGTTTTACTGCCTGCAGATACTAATGGTTTTATTTACATATAATTTATGTCTTCAGACGGTCTTGAGATTCAAATATTCATATAAATCAGTACACAAAATATATATACAGTACTGTTTGAGATAAGGTGGGCGAGGATACATCGCATCTAAACATTCTTCTTCTAGGTCTACTTCACTCTTCACCCTAAGGAGGCATAGTTTCCCAACCAAGGTCTTCCAAACCCTCATATCAAGGTCATTCTCGGAGGCGAGCTTGAATTTCCTTGGATATGGTTTCTATAACTATCTAGTATTATTGCGAGGTAAGGAAGCAAGTCCACGCCGACCTCCATAGTCGCTTCTTACGACATGCGTGGCAGGTAATAGTGGTTATTTTCACGCACCCTAATTTGGACACCGGTAAAAACTCGGACGCATCTAAACATTGCTTTATAATTATTAATTTCGTTCAATTTAAGTTATGAAATCGTTTTAGGAGATGTGAAAATGAGAAGCGTAAAACAAGAGCACTTTGTTAGGGACATGCGACATATGATTAATCAACACATAACTTCTTCTTCTTTGAACGCTCCATATCGACCATTTATCAACCACTCTGTGTGATTTGTATGTGATCTGATCCTAAGAGCGATTGGACGTTGAGCGCGTTATGCGCCTACAAATAACCATCACATCCGATTTCTGTGCTGTTTTTATTAATAGGATAGCATCCTAGGGCCTACATCTGTCTTCTCTTACGACATGCATTGTAGGTCGCAGTGGTACTAATCTTTGCTTCCTTGCGGGTCCCGGCACCACGGATGTATGTCAGTTGTAAATTTGGTGAAACATGATTGTGTAAAATATGTCTTGGCACTCTTTCTTCTCTTGAGGAATGATATTACTTATATGGAACCCTTACAGGAATTTGAGTGTCATCCTTGCGCAGTGACCATACTAATCTTCTTTCTATTGTTCCTCTTTTAGTAAATGTACTACGTGGACATACATATTATAAATAAATGTATCTTAACTTTCTTTTTTTTTCTACTATATCCTGTTTTTTAGAAAGTTGAGGATGATGACGATCCTGTTGCTGCTAAACGCTAAGAGGAACTAACAAGCGACCCACATTTACCGTTATTTCCAAAACACAAACCCGGAAGAGGTTAATGCTATCTTCGTGTGTCACCCGAGCATGACATCCGCTCACACGCACACACAGGCTGCTCTCAAGCAGATGTTTTCTTCCATGGTAGTAAAGAAGTTCATGACAGGGCGAACTTTTTACCCGACTGCTGTTTTGCTGGGTGAGCATCCTGTTGTGGTTTTTTTTTTCAAAAACTTCCTGCAGCTGACCCTATTGATAGCTCAACTTCTCTGTCACTATCTCATTTTCAATTCTGTTTTACGTCTTTGTACAAAATTCCCTTACGACACTCTCTTTCTTTTTTCTATCTCTCTCTTCTCTCTTTCTCTTCTCCCCTTTCTCTCTCTCTCTCTTTCTCTCTTTCTCTCTTTCTCTCTCTCTCTCTTTCTCTCTTTTTCTCTCTCTCTCTCTCTCTCTTTCTCTCTCTCTTTCTCTCTCTCTCTCTCTTTCTTCTCTCTTTCTCTCTCTCTTTCTCTCTCTCTTTCTCTCTCTTCTCTCTCTCTTTCTCTTTTCTATCTCTCTCTTTCTTTCTCTCTCCCCACTTTCTCTCTCTCTCTTTCTCTCTTTCTCTCTTTCTCACTTTCTCTCTCTCACTCTCTTTCTCTTTTTCTATCTCTCTCTCTCTCTCTCTCTCTCTCACTTTCTCTCTCTCTCTCTTTCTCTCTCTCTTTCTCTCTTTCTCACTTTCTCTCTTTCTCACTTTCTCTCTCTCTCTTTCATCTTTCTCACTTTCTCTCTCTCTCCTTTCTCCTCTCTCTCTTTCTCTCTCACTTTCTCTCTTTCCCACTTTCTCTCTCTCTCTCTCTCTCTCTCTCTCTCACTTTCTCTCTCTCTTTCTCTCTCTCTCACTTTCTCTCTCTCTCTCACTTTCTCTCTCTCTCTCTCTTCTCTCTTTCTCCTTTCTCTCTCTTTTATTTCTCTCTCTCTTTCTCTCACTTTCTCTCTCCTCTCTTCTTCTCTCTAATCGTTGTAAGTTTTCCATTGTCTAAACACACCTTTATTTTCTCTTCCTACAAGTCCATATTAGTCTCAATTTAATCAGTGTCTCTACTACATTTTATTATATCTCTATTTTATATATTGGAAAAGACCACGAAAGATAGTTTGACACAGCGAATCTTGTCAAGGCAAAAATAACAATCCCTAACCCCCAGAAGGCAGCAAAAAAACCACACACTGAGCAACAACCCGGTACAGTGTGACGACACAAGAAGAACGCTGGCTCTGGTTATGTTCTTAAAACGCCGTCTGTAGAGCTAAGTAATGGGCGCCATAAGAAATAACGGTGTGTGGTTTGAATTCTGTGTTTGGCAATTTGTTTTTTCCAGAAGTTTCTAATAACTTGTTCACTGTCTGTTTATTGATCATATTCATTGACTTCGCTGCTTCCCCTGTGGTTTGGCTACGCTGCTTCCTCTGTGGTTTGACTCCCTGCTTCCTCTGTAGTTTTAAAACTCCTTATTCTCTTCACCAGTGTATTTGATTGACTGATTGATCGAACGATTGATTATGCTCATCTTCACATTGATAGTCAACTGCCGGATTTCCAATATTTTTGTTTCTTGCCGTTGGTACATTCTGTGAAACTGGTCTTTGACCCGTTCTTAATGTTTATTTGCGTTTTTTAACCTACTCACCATTTTCATAACCTTTCAACTTTAGTACAATGTCTAGTTAAAGTGTACAGGTAGATTGTTCTCTCAGGTATACCCTGCCAGTCTCTACGGGGTTTTCTTATCACGTGATGTATCTTTACTACTATTTCGGGGTCATCTAATAACACAATAGGTCTCGGATTATGTGGTTTCGCCTGTGTGGTGCCGGAACCCAAAGGGAAGCAAAGAATAGTCCACTGCGACCTACAATACATGGAATCGACTGATGTAGTCCTGGGATCTCCTAGTAAATAAAAGGGAAAACGGATGTGCTGGCCTACTTGTAGATGCATAACTGGCACAACGTACAATCGCTCTTATGCTCAGATGACATACAGATCACACACAGGTGGTTAACAAGTGGTCAATATAAGAAGGGTTTTAAGAAGAAGAAGAAGATTATGTGGTTGATAATAATAGACGTCAATAGCAAGCATGTGACACAGCCTCAGACGTGCGCTGTTGCACCTCTCTAGCGTGTGCGGTGATTGTGAGTTCAATCGTCGAACACAATCCCCTACACAGATGGGGCATACATGATCACGTTGAATGTGGGTATTGTGTGTTTTTACTTTTCAGGCGTTCACTTTCTCTTGGGCCCCAAACTGTCTATTCTCAGCTTCGAGTTCATCTTACGGTGACAAAATGAAGTCAAATATTATGTAATTGACAATTTTCGCTATCTAACACTGGCTAGGAAACAGTTTTGGACTATCCATTAAGGACGACCAGAAACTAGACTGGAACTAGACGACATGAAGTCTATATGACATTGAGATCAGGTACTAGTCTCAGCTCCTGAATTTGCCAGCGATCCGTGTTCAGGAATGTTGCTGTTGTTATTTTAAAAGTAATCTTTGATCTAAGAAGATGAGATAAAGTGACTAGTCTTATCGATGACGAACGATAAAGACTATGTGACATTTTCAAGCTGAGCAAGCAAGTTAATACTTAGCAGTTAAAAATTCAATATCTCTTCTTCTCTTCCACCATTTACTTTTTAATAGAAGTGTTAGGGGCGATGTGATCTTGTTTTGTATGTGCTTGTTTTAAAGGCACTTTGTAAGCTGTTATTCATTTTCTTAAGGCTGTTCTTTGCCCGCCTGCCCAGCGTGTTCGTAGGGCGCGTTGGACGACGGGTGACAAGCTCCTGTGAGTGTGGTTCAATTCCGCGGACTGGCAGAAAAGCCACAGGTTCTCCAGATTTACGTTGTTCGTGGCATCGAACCGAAGGGTTATGATGTCCATGGTCCCGAGTCGAAGAGCTGTAACCTCAAGTACTTCTGGATCAAAAAAATGCTATTCTTCATGCCGTTGCTCCATCTTTTGCGTGGTCTTCCTCTTGATCTGTACTCGTTATACTTTTTCTTTGTGGCACTCTGTAGTAGACGATATCAGAGTTATTCTTGTTAGGTGTCAAACCATTTAATCTGTTGTTCTTTTATGAATTGCATGACTGCTTTCACACCCAGTCTTCTTCTGATGTCTTCATTTCGTATCGTTTCTCTTATTGTCACACCCTAGCTCTTCTATAGTCCGTTCAACTTGTCATGCCCACAGATAAAAATTTGTATCTTTGTAACCATTTGATTAAATAACTTGAAAACTTGAACTACACATGTTCCCGACGCTACAAAATATTTTTGCCATTCGAACGGTCATACCATCTAAAGTTTCCTTCTTTGTGCTATATATTTAACGCCCCATTGGATTGGTTAGGTAAAACTAATTTTTACAGACTTTTAAATACATTAATGACAAAAATAGAACGAATAGAATGAACATTTAGAACGAAATCCGTAGTTTTTGAACAATTCTTGCATTTTCCGCGCACCAAATCAACTCAGGCTTGAACATGGTAATTAAATGACGTCATAAGTGCGACATGGTTATTTAGTTAAAGGCGTATACCGAAATTAGTGTGAGGCTATTGGGTCATATTGACGACTTCTCAAAACAGACATTGATATAAAATTTCTAATGAGTTTAAAGTTACAATGCAAAAGTGTCATTAATACTATACGTGCTTTTTCCACAAAGAGCACATCTCACTCTCTCACTCTCTCTCTCTGGATCGTTTTTTTTCTACCATTTTATCATTCCTATTGTGATATATAAACAGCCTTTGCCAAGAACGTTTTTTATCATTCTTATTGTGATATATAAACAGCCTTTGCCAAGAATGTGTTTTACGTCACAATCTTCAGTACCATTTGAAGCTCTTGTGCATGTCCTGCGACGACGTGTCCGATTTCAACCAGCGTTTGTTTGGGTTTTCGCTCCCCGTCAGCCTTTGACAACGTGCAGGCAGCAGGCTGCTATTTTCTTTTAAGGTAGCGATCGCCAGACGACCTACCCTCTCGGGTTGTTGAACGTCATCTGCCCAGATTGTCGGTCTTTTTGTGGACTACTTGGTTTTCCTTCCGTTCAGTTTTGTGTACGGTTTGCTCCGCTAACTTTGATTGTCCCCAATCTAACTACAAGGCAGTAGTAGTTCGATGCGAGCGGAAACGCACTGGATTCAATCCTCTGCTGGGCTTTCAGTTTTCTGCCTTTTGTTGGTCCGATCACCCTACGCCTGCCACGTTCTCTCACCATCAGCGCCACGCGTCCCACCCACCGGTGGGCCACCCCCTGCATCGTCGGCATGCGTGCTCGTTCTGTCCTGGTCGCCCCAACATTTCCATCAGTTCTCACCGTGCTCCCTTTACCAACCTCTAGACTGTCCGGACACTGGACTCAACTCGGCCCCCACCTCAGGGCTCAGGTTTCCCCCTATGTGGACCACATCAACTCATCTTGGGCCCAAGTTTCGCTCCACGCGGCCCAGGTCTCTTTTCTGGATGCACCTCGCTCCCTTTATGGTTATCCGTTCAGCTTTTCCTATCGACCCCGAAGAGACGTGCATTAATAGTCACTCTGATATTCCGCTCGTCTGTGTTGCAGGCGGATCTCATCAACGTGACTACGTCTGCATCCCTCCCACGCCAGGTAGCTCTCCCTCGTTCCTACCCTAGCCAGACAAGAACCAATGTCTGTTACCAGGTCCGCAACTTGAGGTGGGGTAGGATCTTGATTAGTGCCAGCTCCTAATCCTGGCACAGCGTTGTCCCAATGCTCCTTTGACCCCAGGCACATATGGGTCATCTGTACCACAGTATACAACAACCAGAGTAAAGAACTATTTTATTGTAGTGATACCCCCTACAACATATGTTAACACACGCACATTGTACCGAAGAAGTAGCGATTTGGGAAAACGTCTCAAGTAACTCCGCCATTGCCAATCCAAGCATGCACGGGAAAGAGTGATGGCATTATGATATACTAACTTTAACTGTAATGTAAATTTAATTTTTAACCAATAATACAACTAAATCTACATTTCTTGTTTATTTCATGACACCTTGTAAAGTATCAACATTGGCCCCCATGTATGAACTCGGATGATACGCCTTTCAATGAGACTTGACATCAAATGTCATATTGGTGCATTTATTGTAAAAACTAAAATTCTGTATCAGATTCCTAAATATGCCGCCAACATCAAAGAAACCGTTATATTACAAAATCCAGGTTCCATAGCAATTTCTTCCATCAGACATCGAATTTGGTATAATTCTAAGATTGGGTGCAAAGTTTCGCTACTGTAGAATCGATGGTTTTGCGACAATTCGCACTGGACTGTGGGCATGAGTTGTTGAACGGGACTATAAGACACATCATCTCCGTCGTTATGATGTCTGCTCATTAGCTGCTCTTATTATGTTAAATCCAATATAACAGGCCGTATAGCAGCGATCATGATGTAATTTGAGATATCAAGATTTCTTGTTCTTTTACCATCAACTTCTGTTATGCGACTACTCCTGTATGTGTCATGAACAGGGAGGTACGTATGCTTGCGGTCCTCACCGGTCCTCATAGTTCGTTCTGAAGGGTTGTTCGTGTTGGCAGATTTCCATTCTCATGGTGCTTAGACTGGGAAGTCTTGCAGGATGTGCTCAGGGACTGATTTGGGTGTCCACATATGCAGGTAGCTCAGTCCAATACCCATTCTATTTAAATATACTCTGAGACCAGAAATCTCGTTCTAAGTCTGAAGAATTTCATCTGCGCTTTTTTTGTTTAATTTATTTATATTATCGTGCTCTGGTTTGTATCCTGTTTAATGTGATCTACGGGTCATCAACAGGATTCTAATTTTCACTTTTCGCCCCCTCCCAGAGAACTAGTCAACTTCAATTCTGCTGGAGACAGAGCTATGTTCAGATCACTCATTGTAAACCGTCATTAATGTCGGAGAATGACCAAGACTTTCTTTGAACATATTCAAGCCGAAGTATAAGATTGAATAATGCGCCGGTGTGTTGTTGAAGCTCGAAGGAGCAAAGAATAGTATCACTGCGACTTCCCAAGGCATGTCGCAGAGAACTCAGGCCTAAACTTTATATATTTTACAAGATTTGATGATATCAATGCCGTACTTCTTCCTAAACTTTATATATTTTACAAGATTTGATGATATCAATGCCTTTACTTCTTCACTAAACTTCATATATTTTACAAGATTTGATGATATCATTGCTGTACTTCTTCACTAAACTTCATATATTTTACAAGATTTGATGATATCAATGCTACTTCTTCATAAACTTCATATATTTTACAACATTTGATGATATCAATGCCGTACTTCTTCACTAAACTTCATATATTTTACAAGATTTGATGATATCAATGCCGTACTTCTTCACTAAACTTCATATATTTTACAAGATTTGATGATATCAATGCCGTACTTCTTCACTAAACTTCATATATTTTACAGATTTGATGATATCAATGCCGTACTTCTTCATAAACTTCATATATTTTACAGATTTGTGATATCAATCGTACTTCTTCACTAAACTCATATATTTTACAAGATTTGATGATATCAATGCCATGCTTCTTCACTAAACTGATATATTTTACAAGATTTGATGATATCATTGCCGTACTTCTTCACTAAACTTCATATATTTTACAGATTTGATGATATCATTGCCGTACTTCTTACAAAATTTCATATATTTTACAAGATTTGATGATATCAATGCCGTACTTCTTCACTAAACTTCATATATTTTACAAGATTTGATGATATCATGCCGTACTTCTTACTAAACTTCATATATTTTACAAGATTTGATGATATCAATGCCGTACTTCTTCACTAAACTTCATATATTTTACAAGATTTGATGATATCATTGCCGTACTTCTTCACTAAACTTAATATATTTTACAAGATTTGATGATATCATTGCTGTACTTCTTCACTAAACTTCATATATTTTACAAGATTTGATGATATAAATTTGCCGTACTTCTTCACTAAACTTCATATATTTTACAAGATTTGATGATATCAATGCCGTACTTCTTCCTAAACTTCATATTTTTTTACAAGATTTGATGATATCATTGCCGTACTTCTTCACTAAACTTCATATATTTTACAAGATTTGATGATATCAATGCTGTACTTCTTCACTAAACTTCATATATTTTACAAGATTTGATGATATCAATGCCGTACTTCTTCACTAAACTTCTATATTTTACAAGATTTGATGATATCAATGCTTACTTCTTCACTAAACTTCATATATTTTACAAGATTTGATGATATCAATGCCGTACTTCTTCACTAAACTTCATATATTTTACAAGATTTGATGATATCAATGCCGTACTTCTTCACTAAACTTTATATATTTTACAAGATTTGATGATATCAATGCCGTACTTCTTCACTAAACTTCATATATTTTACAAGATTTGATGATATCAATGCTGTACTTCTTCACTAAACTTCATATATTTTACAAGATTTGATGATATCAATGCCGTACTTCTTCACTAAACTTCATATTTTTACAAGATTTGATGATATCAATCTGTACTTCTTCACTAAACTTCATATTTTTACAAGTTTGATGATATCAATGCTGTACTTCTTCACTTCTTCCTCTTCGAACGCTCCATATCGACCACTTGTCAACCACTCTTGTGGATTTGTATGTGATCTGAGTCTAAGAGCGATTGTACGTTCTGCCAGTTATGCCCACAGTAGAGCACATCCGATTTCTGCGCCGCTTTTTATTCTAGGGTAGCACCCCTGGCCTACATCATCCTATCTTACGACATGCTTTGTAGTTGCGGTGGTACTATTCTTTGCTTTCCTTGCGGGCCCCGGCACCACACAGACGCACGTCTTCACTGATTCATACAGTGATTTATTTTTTTCTATATGTTTGTTTACAAACTCGTGAAATATTGCGATGTTGTTTACCCAAAATATCTTCTTCATAAAGCGTCTCGTTAATGTTATTCTTTTTTTTATAATGTTATGTCTTCAGTTAGAATTTGTGTACTTAACTGTTTTATACCTTATCTAGGAGTTACTTGGTGAAATTGATTTTTTTTTCATCCCGTTCTGTTTCTAGTAGATTTCAAGATTAACTTCATGGAGAAATTAAAGATAGACTAAAGGGACAATTCCATACGAGCTGCATATTTGTTAATATTTTTGTTAATACTGTAAATCTAAGTAAAAACAGTGTCCTTCTTCTTCTTCGAAAGCTCCATAACCTGCTGTCTTGCAGGTTGGCTGAGACGTCAAAGGCTAACGGAGACGAACAGTAAACGCTGGTTGAAATCGGACACGTCGTCGAAGGACAAGCACTAGAGCTCCAAATGGTACTGAAGATGGTGACGTAAAACACGTTCTTGACAAAGGATGTTTATATATCACAATAAGAATGATAAAATGGCCGAAAAAGAACGATCGAGAGAAGAGAGAGAAACGCCCAAACCGACCACTTGTTTTAACCACTTGAAATTTTTAATGTGATCTGAGCCTAAAAGCGATTGTGCTTTTAATTAGTTGTCTACAGTAGGCCAAAAATCAATTTCTCAATGTTTTTATTTATTAGGTAGTTTCCTAATTTCCTCAGTCACCTCTTACGACATGCATGGTAGGTGCAGTGTTATATTCTTTGTTTCCCTCTAGCTACAACAAACGGATGACATCCTAAATGATAGAAAGTAACGTTTCAAGGAAGAGGAGCTCTTAGAAATCATTATTCACTTGCTACATATGTACTTGGAAATACTAAGGTTTCGCATGAATGGTCAGAAACACCGGTGATAAGAAAAGCAAACCTTCACTAAAAAATATGTCAAAGGCACAATTTTAGGTTCCAAGACTACGCTAAATTCTCTCTCTCTCTCTCTCTCTCTCTCTCTGTCTCTCTCTCTCTCTCTCACCCATAGACTAAATGTACAGATTTCCTCATAACTATCATTCATGTGGAAATCTGATTCTTCTGATCTTAACATGGATGGGTTTCGTCACATCTTCAGTGCCATTTGGATCTCTGGTGCTTATCCTTCACCCAGTCCGGTTTCAGCCAGCGGTTGGTTCGCTCCCCTCAGCCTTTGGATATCCTCATCCGACCTGCAAAGCAGCAATTTCGCCTAATTCGAAGCAGGCAACAAACAAAAAAACAAGTTATTAGTCTCTATCTAAATAGTTTTTTTCTAGATACACACACACACACACACATGTTATTTATGATTCAACTAAAAACTCAATTGTTTTCTCCTAAAACTTGTTCAAGTTTTTCTAGATACACACACACATGTTATTTATGATTCAACTAAAAACTAAATTGTTTTCCTAAAACTTGTTCAAGTTTTTCTAGATACACACAATTTATTTATGATTTAACTAAAACTCAATTGTTTCTCAAAACTTGTTCAAGTTTTTCTAGAAACTACGTGCATAGCAATAAAGATGTCAACGTAAATTCCTACTTTTATGAAGCATTGCCTCTTGTTCAAACTCTTCGTTTTCTCACCTATTCTCCGTGTCACTTTCATGTTTAATTTATCATCTATCAAAGCTACAAATAAACAAAACATGATTATTTATGACCAAATGTTTTGTTTAATTGGCCACCCCCAAATATGATATCGTTTGTTGTAAAAATTACAATTATTTTGTCCGTGTTTTATCAGAGCCAACTATAAACTTATTTGTTGTATATAGACGAATTCATTTTAAAAATCAGCACAAAATTCTAATTCAGTTAATTATGCAACAAGTTAAGTTTAACAATAAGGAATATCAATATTATGAATATTTTTCATCAATAAATAACCATAGACTCACAGAATTGAGAACTTCATCTTCTTCTTCTTCGTTCGTTCTTTACGACCAATTTTAATCACTCTTTGTGATATGTTTGATCTTTGAAAAGAACGTGTATACGTTGCACATTGGTTTGGTAGCCCCTAAACGCATAACTTCTACACGTTAAGGACATTGCATCCGATTTCATCAAAACCTCCTTAGTCGCCACTTCCGACATGCGTGGCAGGTAACAGTGGTTCTATTCTTTGCATCCCAATTTGGGCCCCGGTAACCACTCGGGTGTTCGAACGCTCTATATCAACCACTTGTTAACCACTCTATGTGATTTGTATGTGATCTGAGCTTAAGAGCGACTGTACATTGTGCTAGTTATGCACCTACAAGTAAGGCCAACACATTCGATTTCACGCATATGTTTACAAGGGTAGCTTCCTAGACCCCAACATCAGTCCTTGTGGTCGTGGTACTATGCTTTGCTTCCCTTCGGCCAGGTACCACGTGGAATGTAAACACGGACACTATGACGCCAACTGTCGCCAATTGGATAGCACTGATTGGTTACTGTATTCACATGCTAGCATGACTTCTAGCTTCTGTTGTCCAATAGTGCATGTAGCATTTATGTGATGGATATGAGTCCAAGGGTCGAAGACAAACCGATTAACTTCATTACATCGGGTTTCCCATATTGCCCCGTCTCCCCGGCAAAATTGGCACGCTACCTGCCTATAGTGTTGTACAAAGCGCAAACTCCGTAGCTCCAGAAATAACCCTAGGGCTCTCCGGAAAAGAATGTAGACGTGCCCCGGTCGGATTCGACCTACAATTTAGAACGCCAGGCAAACATATTCTCTCGATCGTTCTGTTTCTGCCATTTTTATCATTCTTATTGTGATATATAAACAACTTTTTTCAAAACGTTGGTTTTACGTCAAATCTTCAGTACAATTGGAGCTCTAGTGCTTGTCTTTCGGCGACGTGTCCAATTTCAACCAGCGTTTACTGTGTTCACTCTCCGTCATTCTTTGACTGTCTCCAGGAAACCTGCAAGGCAGCAGGTTGCTATTTTTTTTTAGGTGACCCTTAGAATACCTACCCTCCCGGGCTGTTGAGCGTCATCTGGCCAGGTTGCTGGTATTTTTGTGGACTACTTAGTTTTCCTTCCGTCCAGTTTTGTGTACGGATTGTTCCGCTAAGGCTTTGATTGTCCCCAATCTAGCTACAAGGCAGTATTAGGAAAAACGTTAACCACTTTGCCATAGAGATCTCAATGGATGTAGTTTGGACAACAAGTAAAGATATGAAGAAATCAGACTTTTAAACCCCTGTGTGGTGCCCGGCCACACAATAGAAGCAAAGAATAGTACCACGGGACCTACAAGGCATGTAGAAAGAGGCGACTGATGTAAGACCTGGGAAGCTCCCCTAGTAAATAAAGCATCTCAGAAATCGATGTGCTGACCTACTTGTAGGCGCATAACTGGCACAACTACAATCGCTCTTAGGCCCCAGATCACACCCAAATCACACAGAGTGGTTAATAAAGAAGAGTTAAAAGATTTTTGAATAAATGTGCTAAAAGAATCTAGCGGATTCCTTACAAAAACGACAAAACAAACAAATTTGTTGAAAATAAAGTAGCTACGCTGGCAGGTCAGCAGGAAGCATTACTGACAGTATAAACGGTTTAACCCCCCATGGTTCGAACATGTGAACAAACATGTCTCGCTCTTAGAATCAATTCTTCATGGAACAGTCGAGGATGGTAGGAGAAGAGGAAGACAAAGAAAAGCAATGGACTAATAACATCAAAGTTGTTCAGGAAAGGATTTTCAATACTCGTCCACCCACGCAGAGAAAAGGGAGAGATCTTTAAAGGGATTGAATATGTTGACAATCGTATTAGCCGCCTACGACCCACTCTAAGGGGTTATCGGCTGTATTACTATTATTACAACTATTATTCAATTTTTTTTTATTACAAATGTTATTTTTATTTGTTATTATTACTCTATTTTTTAACATCAAGGGGGTCAACAGGAAAATAAATATAAAAAAAACAGAGACAATGGCAATGACAACCAGAAAATTTTCAATAAAACTCCAGAACATAGAAACAATACAAACCAATGAGACCAAATATTTAGGAGCAATTTTCACAGCAGATGGAAGTATCGATAACGAAATCAGCAATCGTTGCACACAAGCTAACCAAGTACTGGGACAGTTAACACCACTGTTGTCACATAAAGAGATACCGCTAAAAACTATAGCAAATCTTATCAGAACGATTTTCTGCCAACACTATGTTACCAGTGTCAAACATGGACAATAACCACAGCTAATGATCGGAAAATCATAACGACAGAGATGAAGTGTCTTAGAAGCTGCAGGTGTGCAATAAGAGAAAAAATTAGAAATAAGAAATCAGGAGAAAAATGGATGTGAAACCAGTCATGAAATTCATAAAGAACAACAGATTAAATGGTTTGGATCGTCCGAGTGGTTACCGGGGCCTAAATTTGGGTGTAAAGAATAGAACCACTGTTCCCCCCAACATGTCGTAAGAGGCGACTAAGGATTTTTGGCTGAAATCAGATGCACATGTCCTAAACGTGTAGAAGTTTAGCGTTTAGGGGCCTCCCAAACCCAATGTGCAACGTATACGTTCTTGGCAATGATCAAACATTCAAAAAGAAGTGATTAAATTGGTTGTAAGAACGAACGCAAGAAAGAAGAAGAAGAAATGGTTTGGCCACCTGACAAGAATGCCTGGTATCGTCTGGAATAGATCCAGACAGAAAAAGTATAACGAGTACAGAACAAGAGGAAGACCACGAAAAAGATGGGCGACGACATCAATAACAGCCTTAAGAAAATGAATAACAGCATACAAAGTGCATTAGAACAAGCACCCCACGAGATCATATTTCCCCGCCCCCCCCCCACCCCGAAACCTCTATAAAAGTAAATAGGGGAAAAAGAAGACTATTTATTATTATTTTTAAACTCGTAATAAACTGTTATTATCTTATGTCTGTAATGAGTATTAAATGTTATTTGTTTATCTTGGAAAAATAATAACACACGAGGGCGACTTTGTCATTGTTGTAGAGGATGGAAACGTGGTGATTGATTGATTGAGTGTTTGGGATTGATTGGTAGATTATTGTTATGACCGAACATCATAGCTCTAGCAACAATCCTAGCGTTCTCTGAAAAAATGCACTCATTAATTAACCGAGAGAGCCGCTGTAGCGTAGTTGTTAGTGAACTCGTTCCGCAAGGCTGGTGGTCTGGGTTCAGCTCCCGCAATGTGCGTGGAATTTTTCCCGACCGACGGCTCTCAGGTCGACCCAGCCTCAACTGGGTACCAGACATGCTCTGGGAAAGTAAAGGCGGCCGGCGTGATTGACCACACCCCCCATCGTGTGCCGAAGGTCAATGAAAAATACAGGCCTAACACTGTATTGACCTATATACCACAGGTATAAAAGGGGTTTCCCTTACTTTTTTACAAATTTAAACCCGAGCGACGAGGTCAGATACGAACCCATGACTTTCAGAACTGGAGACAAATTGATTAACCACTTTGCTACATAGACTAACACTCTCAAGTTTACTATAGATTCCATTGCAGTTAGTCGTCATTGTGATGACGACTCTATGATGGTCTTATGTCTCTGTCCGCAAGTTCAGAATCCAGAGTTAAATTTATTCTATTTGCATTGTCGTTCTCTTTTTCAAATACTTGAAATAATCACACAAACAGAGAGTGTATAGTATAATTACTATTATAGCCCTAAGGCTTTTCCTTCTTTTTCACCATTTGCTTCTTTATAGAAGTGTTGGAAGGGTGGGGAAGATGTAGTGATCTTGTGGTCCTTGTTCTAATATACTTTAAGCTGTTATTCTTTTTGAGGGGCTGTTTTTGATGTCGTCACTCCATCTTTTGCGTGGTCTTCCTCTTGCTCTGTACTCGTTTCTTTTCTGTGTAGACGATCCAGGGCATTCTTGCCCAGTTGTAAAACCATTTAATCAGTTGCTCTTTAGGAATTCATGACTGGTTTCACATCCAGTATTTTTCTGATTTCTTCATTTCTAATATTTTTCTCTTATTGTCCCCGTGCAGCTCTTCTAAAACACCTCATCTCTGTCGTTATGATTTTCCCATTATTAGCTGCTGTTATTTGCCATGTTTGACACTGGGAACATAGTGTTGGCCAGAAACTCGTACGTCTTACAGCCGTATTAGTTATGAATGTTTGTCTATGTTACTATATCTTCAGATTATCTTTCATGTTGTAATCAATCTTCCCTGGAACTTCCTATCCTGTACTGACTGATTGATAGGACTATCATCATTGCACTTCGGTGAATAACTATGTGTGCTCCGATCTATTTCTTACACAGGAAGATCTCAGTTGTGCACAACTCCGTAGAAACAGGAGGGTCCCCTACGTATTTTTGGAAAATAGGAAGATATGAAATATTTGGCCACATTAAACGTCACAGTGGTCTGGAAAAGGTAATGGAAGGCATGGTTCCGGGAAAGAGTCAGGGGACGACCAAGACGAAGATGGCAGCAGGACATCAAAGAAACCTTGAACATGACGCTGAAGAAGCAGAAAAACTTAAAGAGACAGAGAGCTTTCAGGCGAGCTGTATGATGACGTTCCGCAAGGACAGTACTACTTAAAGGTGAAGATATTTTGTAGGAATTTTGATAATCTATTATGAATTTTGTCGGGCAAACTTTTCAGCCTGCTCTTCTCGATTTTGAACTGTAAAGGAATCTTTTACAGACTCAAATTGAACACGGGACCTTGTTTACGTCTGTCTCCTATAGGATTTAAAGAACTCGATCTAACCTACACTGATATCAGGGATCTCTGAAAATATCCAGATGGCTCAACGAGGAGCAACCTGATACCTTTGGCATGAGAGACGAGCACCTATCCCAGCGTTTCCCAAAGGGGACGGTACCTTACAGTGGGCGCTGAAGCGTTCTAGGGGGCAATAATGGGTTCAGAATAATTTATGGGTGTTCAAGCGATTAAAGTCAGTGGCCCCTTTAAAAGAAGAAATTAATAATAAATATTTTAAAAAAAATTATTTTCGTGATTTTTCGATTGAATAATCATTTAAAATTTGAATTCTGCATTGTAATTCATCTTATGCCCGTCTTCACGATCCTTTTTTTTCATCCATATTCTATTTCATGTATATATTGACCATGTATTACAGAAACATATATCAATTTTCTATGTCAAAGGCAAAATAGAGCAGTATATATGTGGCGTCATGGCTAGGGTTAGTACTGATAACCCCGACGTTCTGAGTTCGAATCACGCTGCGGACATTTTGCTTGCAAATTGTTTCCGTTGATTTTAACAAAGGACGATGGCGCCACCCGTTCAGAAGCTGGCAAACTCGAACGTATAAGTGGTGCCTAGAAAATCAACGACTTGTTACTGTGGTTGATGGCTACGTCCTTGGGATATGCTACGATTTTCATTTCATATGGGGAGGGCGTTGGCAACCTGTTATAATGGGGAGTGGGGCGTTACAATGTTTATGTCCTACAAAGTGGCGGTGGATCAAAAGTTTTGAAATTTATGACCTATCCTATACGGTAACATAGACCCTTTCCATACTGCTTATTATCAAGAAATTAAAGTAAAGTTCACTTTCTCTAATTAATATTGTTGGTCAACGTACAGCACACTTAACAAATTGCAACCATTAGGCACAGTCTCAAGGTCGCGAAAACCACATTTCTTCCTCCATCCACGACAAGGCCGATTTTATTTTATTTTTTTCCCTATCCTTGCCCCCTGCCCTTTCCCAGGTCAATGGAAGTAAAAAAAAAATCTGCCCCGGTAAAGTCACACCCGTTCACAACACAACATTGTCAAACATCAAGTGCGACTGACATATTGAAGATTTCAGCTGTGATTCCGGACAGGTGGCTTAGACAAAACAGAAAGAAAAAAATTAACTTCTTTTTGGAGTCAAGCCCTTTGATGGCAAACAAAAAAATTCTCAGTTATCAGTTATAACATTTTATTTTTTTAATTTGTTTTTTTAAAGTGTATATTCTAGACCAGTGGCGACTCGTGATCATTTTTGTTGGTGGGGCCAGACAAATTTTTCCGAATAAATCAGGGTTTTTTGATAGCTATATTTTAATTTTTTAAATAATCAATACACGTTATACATTATTTTAGGTGGGGCCCGGTCAATTGGTCCTTAATGACGAGCCGCCACTGCCCCTAGACAAGTTATTAAAATGTACAGAAATATCTGTTCAGTAGCTTAGTTTTTTTTTATGGGTGGTGTGGTTTAGTATTCGTGTTTAGTTTTAATTTAATTTAGTCGTCAGATCATTATCCTTGCACATCGAACTAATCTTCTCAGAAGATTGTGTCATCACATGTACAATTTTTGACATCGTTTATGGTGGTTTATATTATTCTTTGAGTTCACGTTTTAGTGGTCTTGTCTTATTACACTACGTCTGATTTAGTATTCTTGCAGTCTGTGTTTTTGCTGCAGATTCCCCCCCATTTTTGGAATAGTTTATAAGCCCTTCATATTTTTGGATTTTTTTTTTCCCCGATCCATAGGCAGGCTTCAGTTCTTCGGCTCGGTGCCATGGACGTCGTAAACCTTCGGTTCGTTCCCCAAAACACCGTAAATCTGGAGAACCTGTGACTTTTCTGCCAGTCCGCTGAATTGAACCTGCACTCACAGAGGACTTATCACCCGTCGCCCAACGTGCTACGAACACGCTGGGCAGGTGGGCATCTTATGGAATTAAGAACATAGAAATCTTTTCTTATCCTGACGCTGTGAGACAACATGGGATTGGAGGAAAGAAAGAAGGCCTGCTCCACTAATCGTCCATTTTCTACGCGTTTGCTTTTATTTTATTCATTTTTACCTCACCTTCAACAATAAAAACTAGTTGAAAGTCAATATCACTGTACTCGGTCTATCAGGACATTTTAGCAAATGTTCAACATAACACAATTTTCCTTGTAAAAAAGTAGTTTTTTTTAATAAAACATGCTTTCCCACAATTTTTTTCCGTATAAGTTATATTTTATATTAGAAAAACAAACTACAATATTTAAAAAACTGAAGAATTTTACATTTATAGTAAACGAAATTAATTAATTTTTAATAGCAAGTTAAAAACACAAATTACAATCTCTTTCGTATAAGTTTATATATTTTTATATTAGCAAAACAAATTAAACTATTAAAAAAACTAACAGATTTTATATTTGTAGTAAACGAAAATTAATTAATTTTTACAAGCAGTTTTCAAGAAAAAAATTACACGCCCACGAACATTACCGTAACATTAAAAATTAAAAGTTCAATGTAAAATAAACATGCACCAGTTTTATACAGACTACAGTAATAACTTTGATGTATTTATAAGTTACATTATTTTTTTCAAGCCACTATCATCATCAAAATTTCCCTAGTATCTTCAAAGGGTACATGTGGCAGGGAAAATAAATCATACTTAATTCTTTTTTGTGGTTTTTTAGGGCATCGGATCATCATTGGTAGTATCTTCAAAGGGTACATATGGCATTAACAAACAGTTCTGCTTTTCGTTCTTGCGTTTTTCTCATTATGTCATCATAATCATGATGCCCTTTGAAGCATTTTATGTCTATCTTTCAGTAGCTGTTTGCATATATTTTTTGGTGGCGATTTGGAACGAAAGATTCTCTCTCTCTCTCTCTCTCTCTCTCTCTCCTACACCTCTTCGTTATCACTTTATGAAATATTCGAGAAGACATTGGTTGTATTTAGTGTTCGCTATCCGGAACAAATATGCGAGACGAAAATGGGGGTGGAGGAAGAATATTTATTTTGACAATATTATTTTTTCATGTGCCATGCATGCTGGTATAGGCGACCATAGATCTGCACAAACGTCTATCTTGAGTACTGGAAATCACTTCGGAAGTTCGTATGGTCAACTATCAAATCAGTTCTAAACAAGCTATGTCGAGATTGATACAGACTCAAGTTGACCACTAACTACTTTAGAAGTATACAGGTCGATGTCTGAAAACTTTGGGAAAGAATAAAATAGATAGACACGTCATAGAGTTATACAGCTCAGGTATTCTCTCTCTCTCTCTCTCTCTCTGATACTCTATGTCTTGTTTTCCATTAATTTTACCTGTTGTCACTACATTCTCTAAAATACTTTACTTTGACTTTCCCTGAAAAATGATGATTGTCTACGCCTGTGTGTCGCCGGAGCCCGTAAGGGAAGCAAAGAATAGTACCCCTGCAACCTGCATGTCGTAAGAGGCGACTGAGGTAGGGGCCTAGGGAAGCTGGAATAGTAAATAAAAAGCATCGCATAAATCGGATGTGTTGGAACACTTGTAAGCGTACAACTGTCACAACATGCAATCGTTGTTAGGTTCAGATCACATACAAATCCGAGTGGTTAACAAGTGGACGTTATGGAGCGATCGAAGAAGAAGATGAGTCTGCTTCGTACGCTGATAAGAGTTTACTGTTCTTGACCTCTTTCAGTATTTAACCTTAAGTCATTTTAAACAGTGATGTATAGTTTTCTCCTTCTTCTTCCCTTGCGTTCGTTCTTTACGCCCAAATTTTTAATCCTCTTTGTGATATGTTTGATCTTTCCCAAGAACGTGTATACGTTGCACATTGGTTTGGTAGGCCCTAAACGCATAGACATGTGTATCCGTTTTCCCAGCCAATGTAAGTTTTTTTTAATTGTCTCCAGACTAACATTAAGCTTTGTCTGAAATGTGGAAGCACACCTGCGTTATCTTCCACCTCACCATTGGGGTGGCCACCGCTGGGAACTGCTGCCATGAGATAGCTTCTTCTTCTTCGAACGCTCGATATCGACTACTTGTTTTAATCCCTTTTTATGATTTCTATGTGATCCGAGCCTAAGAGCGATTGTACGTTATGCAGTTTGCGCCTACAATAGCCACCATCGATTTCTGCGATGCATTTTATTTACTAGGGTAGTTTCCCTAGGCCCTACTTACGCGCCTCTTACGACATGCCTTGTTGGTCACAGTGTTACTATTCTGTTCTCCCCTTGTGCCCTAACAACACACGGACTCAGGGAGACAGCAATTGCAACAACCTGATGATTCCGGTGTAAGGAGACAATCAATAATTTTTTTTAAATTAAAACCCTTTATGTAACCCAATCTTCTGTACCTGTTCTCAAGGAAATTAAATAGGTTTTCAAAATGTTTGGTCGTTTCCCCCTTTCTTCTAAGAGAAAGGAGTACAGAAATGACACACGGCTTATCAGAGACAAACTTCATAAAAAAAATATAAATAAATAGAAGAGAGAGAGAAAGAAAGAGATAGAGAGAGAGAAGGAGAGAACAGGTTAAACCTGGAGGAAGAAAGTTTATATTATATTCCTCTCTACGTTCGTTTTCGTATAATGATAACGATGATGATGAAGAGTTGATGGTGAGGATGATGGGTGTGGTGGTTGTGGTGATGATGATGTAGATGTTGATGGTGAGGATGATGGTTGTGTGGTTGTGGTGATGATGATGTAGATGTTGATGGTGAGGATGATGGGTGTGGTGGTTGTGGTGATGATGATGAAGAGTTGATGGTGAGGATGATGGGTGTGGTGGTTGTGGTGATGATGATGTAGATGTTGATGGTGAGGATGATGGGTGTGGTGGTTGTAGTGATGATGATAAAAGGTGTTGATGGTGGGGGATGATGGGTGTGATGGTTATGGTGATGATGGTGAGGAGATGGGTGTGGTGATTAGGGTGATGATGGTGAAGATGTTGAGGGATGAGGATGATGGTGTGAGGGTTTTGGTGATGAGATGACGGTAAATGGGGAAGAGGCGGCCAGGAACAGTGACTTTTTCCCTGAGATGGAAGATCATTGAGAGCTGTTTTCGTTGTGTCTTCTAATGAGATAAGTGTTTAACAAGGAGCCATAGAACCTTAAGCATGCACAAATGTCAACATCTGCCTGAGGAGATTGATCATTTTGAATTTGAACGGAGCACTTTACGTCCGTTCAGTACCAATAACGAATAGCTCGAACATTTACAACGACATATTTTCTTAATGTAAAATATTTTATTTAATATCTTCTTCGTACGTTCAGTTTCGTATGCTCGTCTAAACCATGGATGTGTTGCCTCTATGAAGCTGCATATCCCAGTTAGAGTTCCCCAAGTTCAACATAGCTTGCACTGTAGCTTTCTTTGAGATCCCGTTTCAAACCGTTGGTGTATGTATGATGGACATGACTGCAGAATGTGCTCTGAGTCTGTGTTTCTGTCTGACATGCACACTGTGCAGTCTGATCAGGCTTTATTCTGTGCATGTCTCTTCTTCTTCTTCTTGGGTCGTTCTTTACGACCAATTTTAATCACTCTTTGTGATATGTTTGATCTTTGTCAAAAACTGTATACGTTTACATTGGTTTTGGTAAGTCCCTAAACGCATATATTTCTTCACGTTTAGGACATGTGCATCCGATTTCAGCCAAATCTCCTTAGTCGCCTCTTACGACATGCGTGGCAGGTAACAGCGCCGGATTAGCCTAGTAGCAGAAGTAGCAAATGCTACGGGCCCCACTTCTGGGGCCCGCGCCTATGTGACAGAGCTAAGCTGTCACTAGTCATACACAAGGAACCAAGGTTGGGAGGTGGGCAATTATATCCCCCCTTTTATTTTTCTTATTTATGTTATTTATTTTTCTGGCTCAGCATATAAATACTTATACAAATAAAGGAAAGGGGCATACATCATACTTATCAAAAACAACATGTGAGGAATTTATCCATCTAATTGCATTAAACACTGGATCATATTATTTGCGAAATTAAAAAGAGTACTATTCCGTATCACTGGACTCTACTCCATACATTTCGCATGTGGACCAGCTCACTGTAATAGTGCGCTATGTGTTACCATCTGGACCAGTAGAAAGGTTTGTGAAGTTCTTGGTTATGGAAGGTCATACTGCTGAACAACTCGTCCAAATTTTACTTGATGTTTTAAAAAAAAATGGCATTGATATCAAAGATGTCGTGGTCAAGCTTTGACGGGAGACCACCCCGAACTAGGGGTTTTCTTTTTTAAAAATTCACAGAAAAAAAAACTACCGAACATATTCTAATACAAGTTGGCCACATGATGAAAAACAACGTTTAGTGTATGTATTATATTATTGATTTAAAAATTCGTCACTCCCGTTGTTCGTTTGCTTGATAAAGGCCTTGTTGGTCGAAATATTGCTGTATGTTGTCATTGTTTGTGTAATTTGTAAAACTACAGTACTTTGTGATTACGTGTTTTGTCAATCAAATAGTTTACTACAGTCTCGTCTATATTGTGATTATTCCCACATGTATAAATAGTCTTACGAATTTACTTGTCTTTAATGTTACTAACTGCAGCGGAGAACGTTCTTTTCAATATTAAAGCGTATAAAAAATGAGTTAAGGAACAGATGGTTAAGGGAAAACGTGAGTTAAGGATCGTCTAAATAACCCTCCTTAATAAAATTGAATGTAATTGACTTATAGAAATTGATTTGTCTAGTATTATCTCTAAATTTGCTAATTGTCTAAATTGTCTAAATCGAGACAAGTTTGTTTGTAAAAGTTGTGTTTTATTTTTATCATACAAAACCTAGGGCCCGCGCTAAATTGCTACAGGCCCGCGCTGGCCTAATCCGGCACTGGCAGGTAACAGTGGTTCTTTCTTTTAAACCCCAAATTTGGGGCCCGTAACTTTTTCGGACATTTCTGTTCATGTGATGGTTAAGCCTGCAGTGACCTGTTCTTAGACGAAAGATTGTTGTGTGCTGTTTTCTGTTTAGTCTGCTTATGGAATCTTGTGTGTGTTTGCTGTAGGTTTGTTGCCTCCACACCTCTTTGTATTTCCGCTTGATTTAAATATAATTTATTGATATTTAACACGCCTTTCATAAACGTAAATTTTTTTTCTCATGAGTCATTCTGAGTGACTCATTGAGTATGATCCGAGATGGAGACCGGTTCGGGTTCCCAGGCAATGGACTGAATCCTGCAGACGTCAACAATTTGGAATTACACTTGTCTTCGTTCCGGGCACATGGTTGTCGTTGGTAATGAAAGCAGACAGACACCTGGCTCTGCCTATATCAGAGTGCCAGCCAATGGACAGAGCTGAGATCTTGAACGCCCTCATAGAGTGTGGCCGCAGAGAAGATTTTCATCTAAACCAAAGCCCAATTGGTTACTGGGGCCCCAAATTTGGGTGTAAAGAATAGAACCACTGTTACCTGCCCGCATGTCGTAAGAGACGACTAAGGAGCAGTGCCTGATTAGGCCAGCGCGGGGCCTGTAGCAAATTTAGCGCGGGGGCCCTAGGTTTTGTTTGATAATAAATAATAAAACACAACTTTTACAAACAAACTTGTCTCGATTTAATGTGAACAAATTTAGAGATAATACTAGACAAATCAATTTCTCTAAGTAAATTTCATTCAATGTTCATTAAGGTGAGGTTATTTAGACGATCTTGTCCATCATGTTCCTTAACTCACTTTTATACACTTTAATGTTTAAATAAACGTTCTCCGCTGCAGTTAGTAACATTAAGAGACAAGTAAATTCTAAAACTATTTATACATGTGGGAATAATCCAATATAGACGAGACTGCTTAAAACATTTGATGGCAAAAAACGTAATCAAAATCTGTAGTTTTACAAATTACACAAACAATGACAACATCAGCAATATTTCGACCAACAAGGCCATCAAGCAAGAACAACAGGAGTGATGGATTTTAAATCAATAATTATAATGCATACACTAAACGTTTTTTCATCATGTCCAACTTGTATGACAATATATTCGGGAGTTTTTTCTGTGATTGTTAAAAGACAACCTAGTTCGGTGGTCTCCCGTCATAGCTTGACCACGACACCTTTGATATCAATGCCATTTTCTTTAAAAAATCAAGTAAAATTTGGGCGAGTTGTTCACAGTATGATTCCATAACCAAGAACTTCACAAACCTTTCCACTGGTTCAGATGGTAACACATAGCGCACTATTACAGTGAGTTGGTCCACACGCGAAATGTATGGAGTAGAGTCAGTGATCGGGAAAATACTTGCATTTCTTAATTTGCAAATAATATGATCCCGTGCAATGCAATTAGATGGATAAATTTCTCAATGTTGTTTTGATAAGTATGATGTATGTCCCTTTCCTTTATTTGTATAAGATTTATATGTGAGCCAGAAAAAAAAATACAATAAGAAAAAATGAAAGGGATATTATTGCCCACCTCCCAACGTTCCTTGTTTATGACTAGTGACAGCTTAGCTCATCCATAGGCAGGGCCCCCAGAAGCGGGGCCCGTAGCATTGCTACTTCTCTACTAGCTAATCCGGCGCTGTAAGAGGTTTGGCTGAAATCGGATGCATGTGTCCTACGTGTGTAGAAGTCTATACGTTTAGGGGCCTACCAAACTAATCTGCAACGTATACACGTTCTTGGCAAAGATCAAACATATCACAAAAATGATTAAAATTGGTCGTAAAGAACAACGCAAGAAGAAGAAAATCTAAACCAATCCACGTTAACTATTAGATTACGGGAGCTTGGTTTGAAGATTGGCGTGGCAAGAAAAGAATAGTACGACGTATAGAGAGGCTCATCAATCAAAATCGAACTGGTACGATCAGTCGCTGGACGCTTTGGAGATATTGAAGGAGATCGGGGCACCTATGGACACGTCAGTGCAATGAAAATATTCCAAACTGAAACTGAAACTTTCTTTTTAAACCTGAAGCTACCCAAATGTTTTATATCTTCACTAAATATTGTACCCAACCTATCATCGTTGATCCTAGTATACAATTTACTAAAACAGTCTTGCGTGGCTTACCTTGAAAGCTAATCTTAGTCTTGCACTTTTAAACATGAAATGATGAAATAGGTAATTACTTTCACGTCTTGTAACATTTGCAGAGTAGCAACAATCTCAAATGTTTCTCCGTGGCCATTTTTAGGGGAGTTTTTTCAATAATAGTTGATTTTTATTGTTTGTTTCTCTGTTTGTGGATAATTTTTCAGAAGTTATCGTTTTTATTTGTTTTCTAAATAGCGATTAGTAGGGTTTTTTCATGCTGTTTTGTTTTAGGGGTCAGTTGATTACAAAAGTTTGCGGGTGTGCAATGCTGTGTGTGAAATGTCGGGTGTGCAATGTCGAAGTGTGCAATGTCGATGTGCAATATCGACTTGTACAATTTGATGTGTGCAATGTCGTGGTGTGCAATGCCATGCTGGGTAATGCCGTTGAGTGCAATGTTGGGGTGTGCAATGACGAGGTGTGAAATGCCGTGGCATGCAATGTCGTCATAATGTGCGGGGTCGTGGCAATCTAGTGTGCAATGCCATGATGTAATCCGTGATGTACAATGCGGTGCACCTGTCGTTGTGTCGTGTCGTGGTATGAGATGCCATGAACTGTAAAAACGACTCCAAAATGTATACATTTAAAATGTCGACTGTTAACGATGTATACACTTATGATCACTTAGTTTAGAAATAAATGTAATTGAACGAAAGGCGCCAGAGTGGTTACCGGGGCCCAAATTTGGGTGTAAAGAATAGAACCACTGTTACCTGCCACGCATGTCGTAAGAGGCGAGTAAGAAGGTTTGGCTGAAATCGGATGCACATGTCCTAAACGTGTAGAAATATATGCGTTTAGGGCCTACCAAACCAATGTGCAACGTATACACGTTCTTGGCAAGATCAAACATATCACAAAGATAATTAAAATTGGTCGTAAGAACGAACGCAAAGAAGAAGAAGAAGAACGAAGATATGTAGACTAGAAACAACTGTTCAGAAAAGAAGATGGAAAAAATGTTGGGCATTCTCTGAGAAGAAACGAAAAAATATATTTTAAAATCAGACAATGAAGGGGCATACAAAGGGTTCCAAAAAAGAATGTCCATCAGAAGCAGACCCTGAAGCAAAATTTACTGAGAGAAGTGAGACATATCGGACTTAATTCTCCATAGAGGAGATTGAACGAGCTACCCGGGATAGAGCGGTATGGAAAAATTGCTTGCATGCTTACGTAACGTGCAGCGATACAAGGAATGTATTGTTAAGAAAATTGCATGTGAAAGTGGGAACGACATTTCAAAATGGTATGTGAAAGTGAGAAACGACATTTCAAAATAGCATGTGAAAGTGAGAAACGACATTTCAAAATGGCATGTGAAAGTGAGAAACGACATTTCAAAATGGCAATAAAAAAGAATAACCATCTAAATAGGGTGTTAAAATGCAATACAAATAATGTAAACACAACCCTTAAAGTTTGGAAACACAAATGTCTCATATCACTGTCTGTCTATCTATCTATTCTCTAACCCTGTTTTGCCTTTCAGCATTAGATCAAAATGAGACACCTGGTGCAGTCTCTATGCCCTGTCTTTCTTTCATTTCTTCAGTCCTGATTTGCCTCGCTTCGGGAAAAAAAAGATTTTTAGAACGGACTTTTGTGTGCGTTTTATAAACAGTGTCTTTCGTCGCTTGTTATCTCTGATGTCCCCCTTTGCGTGGCCGGGATTTTGCTTTGCATCCACTTTATCAAATAATATAGCTCTTTGTTGACACTATCTGTTTTGGGAATCTGTTTATGTGGCCGAACCATTTAATTTGCTGTTTGTTGTATCACTGTTCCTTGCGATAAAGAAGTAACAATAAGAATCTGATTTTAACGAAGATGAAAGGAGGGAACAAAATGGAAGGAAAAACGAAAAAATTTAAAGGAAAAAACATAACGTGAAATGTTTCTCTCGTATATCAGGCACTACATAACGTGAAATGCTTCTCTCGTATATCAGGCACTACATAACGTGAAATGTTTCCTCTCGTATATCGAGGCACTACATAACGTGAAATGTTTCCTCTCGTATATCGAGGCACTACATAACGGGAAATGCTTCCTCTCGTATATCGAAGCAATACATAACGTGAAATGTTTCCTCTCGTATATCGGGGCAATACATAACGTGAAATGTTTCCTCTCGTATATCGGGCAATACATAACGAAATGTTTCCTCTCGTATATCGAAGCAATACATAACGAAATTTTCTCTCGTATATCAAGCAATACATAACGTAAATGTTTCCTCTCGTATATCGGGAATACATAACTGAAATCTTCCCCTCGTATATCGAGGCACTACATAACGTGAAATGCTTCCTCTCGTATATCGAAGCAATACATAACGTGAAATGCTTCCTCTCGTATATCGAAGCAATACATAACGTGAAATGCTTCCTCTCGTATATCGAAGCAATACATAACGTGAAATGTTTCCTCTCGTATATCGAAGCAATACATAACGTGAAATGTTTCCTCTCGTATATTCGGACAATCATCGTCATCCAGTAGCGTGTCCTTCCGAATTTGGTTTCCATGACAGCACTCCTGAAAAACTCTCTTTCTATGCGGTTGAAGAATGTTGAATAATATATATATATATATGGTTTTTAGTCTTTACTGGTGGTCAAATTAGCTCTCCCCCGTCAGAAGCAACCGTGGCACCATTCATTTTTCCCTATTTGGGAGGGCTTATAACCCGTGACTGCTGCTTTCCGAGTCAGTGAAACAAGATGATGTGTCCTCTCCACATATGCCTAGTCTGGGCAGCTAATATGCTAAATGTGCCTTACCCAATTAGGTCATACCTCCTCACTAGCCTACTGTTTTCTCATACCTCATCTGGCTACTGCCTCCTCCTCTCTAGTCTACTGTTTTCTCTACCTCATCTCTAGTCTACTGTTTCTCCCTTTCCTCATCTCTAGTCTACCGTTTTCTCATACCTCATCTCTAGTCTACTGTTTTCATCCAAAAGAAAGATTTGCTTTTGTTTCCGAAAGTATTGGCAATTCTCTTGACAAAATACGCCTTTTCCTTAGCTATTTCATAAATCTTTCTCTCGCCCCCTCTCTCTCTCTCTCTCTCTCTCTTTTTACTTTGTATTTTTACCCCTCTTGGGGATATATAATATTAAGTATATCACATTTATATGTCATTTTATATGATTGAATATCTATCTTGTATCACATTGTTGAATGCAGTTGTGACCATTGCTTTTCTTTTCTTGAACTTGGTTTAACGTCTTCGATTCTCTTTTAAAGCATGTTTAAACACACAACGAAAACTTTCATTGTTCCAGTTTTTTTTAATCCGTTTTATCGTTTAATTTAGTTTTATTCCTAATTTTGACTATTCAACTGATGTTATCATTTATTCAGAGCAATATACAATATCAAACAATATACAAAAATAGTCACAGTGTGGTAAGAACAACAGACTCATTCGAAACAAAATCAGGAGTAAGACAGGGTTGTGGTTTATCTCTTCTCTTCAATATATATATATATATATATATCGATAGAATAGTGAAAGAGGCACAGAGCGGGAAAGACCTTATCGACATTATCATAAACGCTACTACCAATAAATAATCCAAATCAACGAATTACTTTTGTAGACAATCACATTCTAATCTATGAAATCAGCTACAAATCGATAATTCAGCCTAATATCATGTAAAAAAAGTACAAACGAAATCAACAAACAAAAGACCGAGACCATGAAAATCAGCAGAACACCAAGCCAAGCAAACATACAAATAGATAACACTAGAGTAAAGCAAGTTTCTGAATTCAAATATTTAGGCAACATTTTCACAGAGGACGGAAAACTCGATAGAGAAATAGAGACAAAAAGTTAAAAGCAAATGCAGTGACCTACCAGCTGCACCATTACTACAACACCCAAAGATCAAGATGGAAGTGGAAAAGACAGATGATAAAAAGTATTTTCCTACCAACACTATGTTACCAGTGCCAAACTTGGTCTCTTACAGCAACACACCACATAAAGCTCACTACGTGTGAAATTAAATACTTGAGGAAGGCAGTGAGGATCACCAGGAAAGATAGACTACAAAATGAGGACATCAGAAGCAGACTTGGCATAACTTCATGCACGAATACATCAAAGACAACAAATCAGTGGTTTGAACATTTAAATGAGAATGGGGTACAACCAGCCACCACTAACAGCATACCCAAAAAAAGAGATCAGGTACCAGAGCAAACGGAAGACCAAGTAAAAGATGGATCGACAATATCAAGACCACACTAAATAAACACGGATATAACACAAGGGAGACTCATATGGCACTAGAACGCAAATTAAAGCTCCACCCCTACACTTTAAAGTTAAAAGTGGACAACAACTCATCTTCCCCCTGGGGAAGAAAAAGAAATAGACAATAGACAATAGACAATAGACAATAGACAATAGACAATAGACAATAGACAATAGACAAAAGACAATAGACAATAGACAATAGACAATAGACAATAGACAATGACAATAGACAATAGACAATGAAAAATAGCAATAGACAATAGACAATAGTTACCATTTATTATTATATTTTCTAAACTTTGTACATACTGTTTGTTATTTCATTGTGTTTACTCATTAGTTTGACTTAACCGTTCGTGGGGAGATTATTGAAATAGAACTCGACTAGGTTTTGCTATCAAAACTGCAAACACAGACACACTGGTTATCTCACTCCCACAAGTATACAAACTAGTTAAGTGAACTCTTGATCCAAAAAACCAGTGGAAACGTGAGTGTTAGTTATACAAAGTTTAAACATAACATTTGGTGGCAGCAATGCAGCTAACCTACAGAAACGTTCATATCAGCTCGGGTGCAAATTTGTTGGTTGATTCATCTTTTTTTTACCCGTCCAGAAGCACTGGGCTTTCAGCTCTTTGGCTCGGTGCTGCCATGGACATCGCCCTTCGGTTCGGTGCCACGAACACCGTAAATCTGGAGAACCTGTGGCTTTTCTGCCAGCCCGCGGAATAGAACCGCACTCAAAGGGGCTTCTCACCCGTCGTCCCAACCCCTACGAACACGCTGAGCAGGCTCTCCTTCGTTCAACATCAATCCCTTGTTGAGCGACTCTTCGTGGTTTTGTGTCATTTGCGCCTTAGAACGTTAGGGACGTTGCACGAAAGAAAGGTGTCTACATAACTATAGGCCAGCACACCTGCTTTCCGCTTACGCTATATTTGGGTTTGCCTCCCTAGCCCGTGACAGTCTCCGCACTGACTACTAGGGACCATTCGTTTGTACTGTCCCTTTTTTACGCTCCTTCTAAACTACCACGTTTCAACAACCCTTTAAAAATTTGAACGCCTACTTATAGTAGAACTTGCATTACCAGCAACCAATCTGGTGGGGTGAACACAGTCAACTATAGTAAATAGGCCAGACAACTGACTGTGGGTTCCTATCTAGATCAGAAAAGGGGCCGAAAATATAGATGTTTATAAACACTGCAAGCTTTTTTGTTTTGCAATTTTACTCAATTCTGTGAGTCTATGGTCATTTATTGGTGAAAATATTCATAATATTGATATTCCTTATTGTGAAACTTAACTTGTTGCATAATATAACTTCGATTTAGCATTTTGTGTTGATTTAAAAATGAATTCTTCTTCTTCTTCTTCTTTGCGTTCGGTTTCGTATGCTCGTCTAAACCCTGAGATGGGTTGCCTCTATGAAGCTGCATGTCAGTTGGGTTCTTCAGAGTTCCCCATAGCTTGGTCTGTATGCTTTGTTCATGAGGCCATGTTTCATTTCGTTGGTGTATGTATGATGGACATGACTGCAGGATGTGCTCTGGAGTCTGTGTTTCTGTCTGGGATGCACACTGTGCAGTCTGAGCAGGCTTTATTCTGTGCATGTGGGGTTGAGCCTGCAGTGACCTGTTCTTAGTCGAAAGATTTTGTGTGCTGTTTTCTGTTTAGTCTGCTGATGGGATCTTGTGGGTGTTTGCTGTGGGTTTGTTGCCTCCATACCTCTTTGTACTTCTTTTGATATGTGTCTTGATTTCTGGTAGTGATACTGGGTGTTTCTGTTGTGTGTTTTTTTCCTCCTTAGCCAGCATGTCTGCTCTCTCATTTCCCGGGCCACAGTGGGCTGGTATCCACTGGAGAATAATTTTTTGTGTTCTGAGCTTGTTTTAGCTGTAGTGTCAGCTCTCTTTCCATGTTATCTTGTGGTTCCTTTTGTGGCCTGCAGGACTGACAAGCAGTCGCAAAAGGGAAAACAAGTTTGTTGTTTTGGATGTTTCTTTGCTGAGTATTTTGAGGCATCCACAATTGCCTGTTGTTTCGGGTCTAAAATTTGTTGATAGTTCTCCAGTGGCACTTGAATTTGTTAGTGTAGTGCCATCTTGGAGTATGATGATGGTTCCGGCCCCTCCTTTCCTCTCTGTCGTGTCTGATGATCCGTCTGTGTATATATGGGTCCCTCGGGATGGGGGTATGAGGTGTCAATGTGTTCAGTGTCTTTGCTCCCAAGATGGGACCTGTTTCTTCACCCTTTTTGTCTACATTTGGAATTGTTGTTATCACTGTGAAGTTGGGCTGTAGGTCTGTGTTGTTGAATGGTACTATCATTTCCCAGGTTGCTGGGTCTTTTGAGAGGATGTCCATGTTTTTGCAAAAGTGATTTTGACAAGTGATGGAAGCTGTGTCTTTTTATGCGGTTTTTGGTTGGTTCCTTGATTGTTTGGTGCATGGGTTATTTTCTGTGCGTTTGAACTTTTCTGATAGGGGTGAGTATTTTTGTTCCTGCGTCGTCCCAGGCTCTCAATGCCAGCAGTTGCTTCTAGATCTTTGATTTGTGTACTTCTCAGACCTCCTGTGATGATTCTGAGGCCTGTGTTCTGTATTTTATCTAGCTTGTGTAGATTTGCTTGTGCTGCGGTTGTGTAGGCTCCTGTGCCATACTCCCGTTTGGACGTACATATCCTTGTATATTTGGCGTGTAGTGTTTGCATCTGGGCCCCCGTGGGTTCCTGCTAGTTTTCATGAGTCTTAATCTTTTGTGGCTTTCCTTTGTGTTTCTTCTATGTGGGGACCCCCTGTGAGTCTTTTGTCGAATTTTATTCCTAGATGGTAGGATTGTCCTCCTTTGGTAGTGATTTGTTGTCCAGGTATAAGTCGACTTGTTCGGTTTTGTAGAGTGAGAATAGTGTTGAACCCGTCTTGTTTTGGTTTATTGTGACCCCAGTGTGCCCATTTCTTTACTGCATTTATGGCTCCTTGCATTCTGATCTTGGTAGTTCCTATGTATTCTGTTTGGGTCCATATGGCCAAGTCTTCTGCATGAGTGCCTTGTGAATGTTGGATGTAAATTGTTTGGGAGATCATTGATAAAGAGGATAAGAAAGTGAGGATTTGCACTTCCCCGTGGAACCCCTCTTCTAGTCTGACAAACTTGCTTCATGTCCTTCCCGTTTGACTCTTGCACATCTCTGTGTGAAATCTCTGATCCATTTTACATGTGACCTTTGATCCGCTTTGTGCTAGTTTTAGAGAGTCCTTTTTCCCGACTTGTGAAGGCTTTAGTCAGGTCGAAGAAGGTGGCCAGCAGCTTGTGTTTGTTCTGGAAGGCATCTTCAATTTCTTGGGCAAGATAGGTGGTTGGTCATCTTTCTTCTGTGTTTTTTGAAACCTGATTGGCAGTCATCTAGTATTTTCTTTCCTCTAGAAAGTTAACAGCCTGTTGTTTGAGCCGCTCCATTGTTTTCCCAAGGCAGCTGAGAGGCTTATGGGACAGTAGCTTTTTTTGTTTTCCTTGGCTTGCCTTTTTTTGCTATAGGGATTATTTCCCCCTCCTTCCATTCCTTTGGATATACTCCTTGCATCCAAGATTGGTTTAACAGGTCCAGGAGGTGTTGTCTGCCACCTGTTCCTAGGTTTATTATCATTTCGTTTGTCACCCATCTGGTCCTGGTGCCTTTTTTTTTTTTAGTTTTTATTGCTGTCCAGTTCTTTGAGAGAAAAAAGGTTTGTTCATTGTGTCTTGTTTGTCTGCAAGTTGTTTGTTTATTTTTTTAGTTCTTTTTAAAAAAAAAAAAAATTGTCTATATACACCAATACTGGAATGCGAGGGTCACGTGTTGTGTTTTGGTCTGATTTAATAATTCTTACCTGGTCCAAAGGGCCATAAGTTTATAGTTGACTCTGGGTGAACAGGTGAAGGGGGGGGCAATGTACCTAAACTTGTTAATGTAGCATGGGCTGTACGAAAGTCCCCCCTTTCCCCTAGTATTAAAACATTTCAACAGTCCAATTATTGATCCTGTAGAAACTCCAGACATAGCTTTTAATCTTTTTTACGGGCCGCAGATAGCGATGTTGATAACACACTTCGCTAGTTCTTTCTTCTTCTTCTGTTCTCGAATCATGTTTGCCTCACAGCGTCAGGTCAAGAAGAGATTTCTAAAACGGGTCCTTGTATGCGCTATGTAGATAGTCTCTTTCGTCGCCTCTGTTATCTCTGAGGTCCATCTTTGCGTGGCCGGCCTTTTGCTTTGTACCCATTGTATCGGAGCATCATTGCTCTTTGTGGTGCACTGTCTGTTGGTAATCTGTTTACGTGGCCGAACCATTTAATTTGTTGTTTCTTGATGAAGTCTAGTACTGATGTTGTACCCACTTTTTTCCGATGTCTTCATTTCTCAACCGGTCTCTTCTTGTTACACCCAGCATTCTGCTAGACACTTCATCTCTGTTGTGACTAGTTTTCTTCTATCATTTGTTGTCAATGTTCACTTCGCTAGTGACCGTGGAAATTCCGGCGTTCAAGGTCAGCTTGGCCAAAAATTTTCGGTGTGCACAAAGTACACGGTTGGACTACAAGAAACCTGTTCCTTTACTTGGATGTCTAAATTACAAGTACCTCTGAAGTTGGAGTAAGGCTCGCCGGAATGACAAGGGACACTGGTGATAAGGAAAGCAAGCCTTCGGGGGGAAAATCGGTCATATGAACTATGGTCAGGTGCTAGGTCAGTGCCAGGAGCTAAACCTGAATTCATGTTTAGCCACGGGCGAAAGGAATAAATAAAAACAACAATGTACAGCATAAATACCACATGGCATTAAGCACAAATAAAAGAGCCTAAGTTCTGCTGGATCACTGGACGAAAAAGAAGAAGAGATAGAAGCAAAAGAAACAAAAAAGAAATAAGAAAACAATCCCACCCGATTGAAAACATGCAGTAAATGGAAACTCTCTTGCATATGTGTTATAAGCCCTCCATTATTAACATGCCAAAAGATAAATACCAACAGACGTGACAGTTCACATTCAAGCAGAGTGGCGACTAAGCTCTTGGAGATAACGATAACAGATGTAAGAATGGAAGAGGATGTCTTCTGAAGTAACACAATGATAAATTATCATTCACATACCGATTATAGTCACATAGCTGGACATTGTAGGTCCCCGTAGATAAACATCTGACCACCCAGCAGCTAGAGTTCTAGAAAACTGAATAATCTATTCGTTTATGCGGTAGATGAGAGCTGCAGTAGCGTAGTTGTTAGTGAACTCGCTTCTTAGATGCATAGCCCGAGTTCAATTCCAGAGGGGAATATTTTTCCTACTATAACGGCTCTCATTTTGACCCAACCTCGAGTACCAGGAACAGCACTGGGAAGTAAAGGTAACCGGCGTAATGTTGGCAACGTTACCCATCGTGTGTTCAAAAAAATACGGGCCTAACACCGTTTTCCCCCAATATACTTCGAGGTATCTTCTTCTTCTTCTTCTTATTCTTCATGCGTTCGTTCTATGCCACCAATTTGATCATTCTTACTGTATGTGATATATAATTGATATTTGACAAGAACCCCGTTTACTACTAAGTTCTTTACTTTATTGTGGAGCCAGATACTCATCATTCACAAATGTCATATTAGTAGATACAATGAGCACTAGATTCATATTGAATCACCTTTATCTTGACTGCAGGTATTTTGTATCTATTACATTTAACATAATACTGAAAATGAATGTGTCGCATGGAATCCTAAAGCAGCAGGTATCTGCCCCAGCTTAATTGATATAAACTAACAATGTACTTGTGTTCGTTCCCTCAAATCATATTTTAAAATCGCATAGAATTGCTTAAAGTGGTTATTGTAGAAGGCTTACAGAAGAAGAATTATTAGCAGGAGGATCGCCCGTGTGGTGCCGGGGTCCGTAATGGAAGCAAAGAATAGTACCACTGCCACCTACAATGCATGTCGTAAGAGGCGACTGATGTAGGACCTAGGGATGCTACCCTAGTAAATAAAAGCAGCGCAGAAATCGGATGTGCTGGCCTACTTGTGGGTGCATAACTGGCACAACGTACAATCGCTCTTAGACTCAGATCACATACAAATCACACAGAGTGGTTGACTAGTGGTCGATGTGGAACGTTCGAAGAAAAAGAAGAAGAAGCAGGAAGATGAAGAGAATAAAGAAGAAGAAGAAGAAGAATGCGAAAAAAAGATGAAGTAGAGGAAGAAAAAAAGAAAGGAGAAGAAAAATAGACGAAAAAATGACTTATAACAACTGTTTTTCCTCTTAGAGAAGATGACTAACAACCGTCCGTTGGTGCTCAAAATATGTTCAATGCCATTGGAACACCGGTTTCAATGCTCTATCTAGAGTACACAGCAACGGATTAGAAGGGTCAGAACAGGATTATGGTCGTAAGGATGATAGACAATTGGGCTAACTGGATGTTCAAGCGAGAACATGGAGATATAGAAGTTTCACTCTTGTTAATCCCTTTCAGATTTTTTTTTTTTCCGATCCAGAAGCACTTGAGCTGAAAGCTCTTCAGCTCGTGTCATGGACATCGTAACCCTTCGGTTCGGTGCCACGAACACCGTAAATCTGGAGAACCTGTAGCTTTTCTGCCAGTCCGCGGAGTTGAACCCGCACTTACAGAGGACTAGTCACCCGTAGTCCAACGCGCTACGAACACGCTGGGCACGCTGGCATCCCTTTCAGATATGCGTTGCGATGTAGACAACTGAGAAGTTTGTGTTTTTGTGACGGGAAGAATGTATTCTTTTTTAAACTTCTGTATCTGGGTTCAGAGTTTAGACATCAACAAGCGTTGTCTTATTCGCCTGTGTGGTGGTGCCGAGGCTTGAAAGATGAGCAAAGAAAAGTACCACTGCGACCTACAAGGCATGTCGTAAGAGGTGACTGATGTAGGGGCATAAGGAAGCTAGCCTAGTAAACAAAAAGCGTCGCAGAAATCGGATGTGCTGAACCTACTTGTAGACGCATAACTGACACAACGTACAATCGCTCTTAGGCTCAGATCACATACAGATCACACAGAGGGGTTTACACGTGGTCGATATGAAGCGTTCGAAGAAATCTTTGAGACAAAGTCATGTAGCTGTGCATAGTATGTGCAATGCAAATGTGCTGAAATGGTAAGTATTTACGTTAGCATGTTAGCACGATTTGGAACTCCATTTCCAGTAAAGTGCTTTATCATGTTTTATTTTTTCTCGATCCAGAAGCACTTGAGCTTTCAGTTCTTCGGCTCGGTGCCATGGACATCGTAGCCATTTGGTTCGGTACCACGAACACTGTAAATCTGGAGAACCTGTGACTTTTCTGCCATCCCGCGGAATTGAACCGCACTCACAGGGAGCTTGTCCAACGCGCTACAAACACGCTGGGCAGGTGGGCATTTGAGCTTTATAAGAGCCCTTGGCAGTTCAAAATGGAAAAGAGCAGGCTATAAAGCCGCAGCTCTGGCAAAATTCATTAGAAAAGTTTAAAAAAATAAAATTCTTACAAAAATATCTTTACCATCTTCAAAATGACATCGGGGACCCTCGCTGGTGCTTTGGGGTTCACGCACTGCAGCTGAAATCTTACTGTGTAATAAAAAGATCGGAGCATACGTGGTTATGCACCGAAGTGCAATGATGATAGCCTTATCAATCAATCAATTCTTTTGACAAATTTCTTTGATTCCTCATACGAATCCCTAAAAACAACAGTAAAATTCATGATAGAAGTTGGTCCATCAGGCTAGGCCGGGAACGCAAGAGAGAGATTCCTCATAGTTTATGCTGATATTAAGTTGTGCTAGTTTTGTCTTCTCCATCAACGCGTTAAGAACCATGATTATGTCGAATTAATTTATTATTTGTTCTCTTTTCAAAAAGCGACCATAGTTATTAGTTTTTTTTATCTGTATGATGGAGGATTTCTGATGCAGTATCGGATATAATTATGTTACATAATACAATGAGACACGTTCTAGTGCAGCTCATACATGTTCGTTTTGTTCTGCTCGAGGGAGGCGTTTTTATCACATAAATACCTGAAACCCCACATTGTGCAAGGGTTATACTTGTAGGTGCATCACTCATTCCGAGCAGAGGTCACGCGACCCCGGGAGCGGGGTTCAACAACGCCAGGCACGTGCGGGAGCGTGGGAACGCACGAGCGAGGTCAAAGGTGTACTCACAAACTGGATATAAAACTGCACACAATGAGAGAACTTTCTTCTTTTGCTTCTTTTATTCTTTTGTAAAAAAAAAAAGGAAAAAAAGAGAGAAAAAAACCATTATACAAAGTAAATAACATCTCTTCTTGTAGACAACGAAAATATTTTTTTTTGCCTATATTATTTGTCTCTGGAAGAGGAGAGAAAGAGTGGGAGAGAGATGAAGATAGAGTGAGAGAGAGAATGAGAGAGCGAGAGACAGAGATAGAGAGAGGGGGAGAGACAGAGAGTGACGCAGGAATAGAAATCAGAGATAGAATTCAAAGAAGCCTTCAGAGAAGGCTATTTCCGGTGAAAGTTACTGCCGAGTTTGGGGTTGGATTGCGGTTAGGCAGGAAGACAGGAGCCTGGTAGTGAGGGTGTTGACTGGAAAGCCATGCCCAGATGTGGAAGTTTGCGCTCAAGTTTGCGGTAATTAAGAACATTTGAAGACGCTGCATAGCTGTCTTTTATCTGGGAGTCCAACGATTTTATTGCCCTTCTCCTGTGGAATCCAGGTCAGGCTCTTGCCGACGTAATAGCTCTCACCACTTCGCTTACGCATCAATCTGATATACATTTTCATATATTGCGTATGTGTGTATATGTGTGTGTGTTTGTGCGTTGGCGCGCATGTGTGTGTTAGTACGTCTTATCCATTTTATTGATTAGGTACCCCTTCCTCCCAATATCATCAAAGTTATTATCGTCGGTTGAAATGAATCCATAACTCTTAATGTCCGTTACCATGGTGACATATTCTGTCAGTTATTTGTGTTTATGATAACATCACGGTTCTAATTTTGCGTTGTCTTTCTATTGTGCGCTGCCCTAAACCTTTCCATCCAGTACAGTTTTCAGCAATGTGTTATGTCTCTTTGTGCACCAAAATTGCTTGTTTTCTCTTTGTTTGGCCTATTTAACAAACTTACTTTTCTTTCCTACACATTCCAGAACTTCTTCATTTCTTTGTTTTTATTTCCATGAAATACACTGAATTATTCTAAACATTAAAATCCTCTTCTTCTTCTTCGAACGCTTATATCGACTGCTTGTGAAACCACTCTTTGTGATTTCTATGTGATCTGAGCCTGAGAGCGTTTGTACGTTGTGCCAGCTATGTGCCTACAAGTAGGCCAGCACATCCAACTTATGCGGCGCTTTTTATTTACTAGGGTAGCTTCCCTAGGCTTGGCTGAAATCGGATGCACATGTCCTTAACATGTAGAAGTCTATGCGTTTAGGGGCCTACCAAACCAAACTGTATACACGTTCTTGGCAAAGATCAAACATATCACAAAGAGTGATTAAAATTGGTTTTAAAGAACGAACGCAAAGAAGAAGAAGGAGAAGCTTCCCTAGGTACCTACAGAGCCGGATTAGCCTAGTAGCAGAAGTAGCAATGCTACGGGCCCCGCGCTTCTAGGGGGCCCCACGCCTATGTGAAAGATGAAAATGGAAAAAATAACCAGATGTTATATCAAAAACACGCAAGCTGAATTTTTAAATGTCGTGTGTGATGGTGCTGAATCCAACGAAATCGAAGCAGAAAATACAGAAGACGTGTCCTACTGTGTAGTAGATGAAAGCAGTGCTATAGAAGAATCATCATTACCAATATTACCATTAAGATCAGCAACTCTTCACGATTTAGCCACATTTTTCACAAGACAAACTGAAATCGAATGTACAACAAGTCCTCCCAATTTAGCCATATCATCTTCAAGCCAAAGAGAGGCAGAAAGCACAGCACATGCTTCTAATGTAGCAACATCATCTACAAGCCAAAACACAACGAAAGTAAAATGTACTTCAACGATATTGGTGAATGGCCAAACAACTTCAAACAATCCACGATTTTGTCGAAAGTCGTTTTCACATACACACATACACCAACAAACAAAACTCACGTGAAAGATTGGTTGTGTTATACAGAAACTAAAGGACAACTGTTCTGTTTTGTTTGAAAAGTTATTGATTTAGGCTGTACCATAGAGTGACTTACTGAGGTCTTACTGAGGAGCTGAAGAGTGCTCAATTGACCTGGGAGAACATAAAAGAACAGCCAGAGACCGAGAAGAGTGGCGAACAACTGTTGAGGCCTATGCTCCTGCGAGAGCGGAGAGGATTAATGATGATAGAGTGACTGGTGTATTTGGAATACTCCGGCAGTTAAAATCTATTACAGAGGAAGAGATCTTGAAAAGAACTCCAAATATTGTCAGCTCTTACCAAGAGGATTTGGAAGAAAGCCTAGGCGACGAACTTGTGCAGTTCGCTGAACTTCTTAAAACTAATGTAGCTGCTGCTATTTGCAACGAAAGCATGAGGCTCTAGAACTGCAATTTTATAAACTTATAATGGAAAATTTATTAGAGTCGTGTTTCCCAAATGTAGAAATAGTCTTACGAATTTACTAGTTTTTAATGATTACTAACTGCAGCGGAGAACGTTCTTTTCAACATTAAAGTGTATAAAAGTGAGTTAAGGAACATGATGGGACAAGATCGTCTAAATAACCTCACCTTAATGAACATTGAATGTAATTTACTTAGAGAAATTGATTTGTCTAGTATTATCTCTAAATTTGCTCACATTAAATCAAGAAAAGTTTGTTTGTAAAAGTTGTATTTTATTTTATTATCATACAAAACCTAGGGCCCGCGCTAAAGTTTGCTACGGGCCCGCCTTTGCCTAATCCGGCACTGGGTACCTACCTCAGTCGCTTCTTACGACATGATTTGTAGGTCGCTGTGCTACTATTCTTGACTCCTTTGGGAGCCCGGCATTGCACGGGGAAACAAAGAGCACAACTAATTGATCTAACTCTTGGACAACTAAAATGTACCTTTTTGCTTCCTGGAGAAAAAGACTTAAAAGACAGTAACAGGATGTTCGAACAAGGAAGTGAAAAAATATATATGTGTTTTTGAGTATGTGTTGCAGAATAGTCCTCCATATATTCCGGACAGAGAAGATAACAAATAGATCTATCCAAACAGATCTCAAAATCAAAGAAATCTGTCTGATACTACAAATAAAAATGAAGAAATTGAAGAATTTTGGATATATAAAACAGGCTCGAAGAGTTGGAGAAGACCATTTTGGAAGAAAGCATCCCGACAGAGAGGAGAAGAGGAAGACCATGGAGAAGATATTTTCTGGAATAACTGATGAGTTGAGCATATTATCTGCAGAGGATGGACATCTAGAATGAGAGACAGGAACATTCCGAATGATTGTTAGAGTGGCAAAGTTCAGTTTGTTTTTCCGATCCAGAAGCACTTGAGCTTTTAGCTCTTCGGCTCGGTGCCATGGACATCGTAACCCTTCGGTTCGGTGCCACGAACACCGTAAATCTGGAGAATCTGTGGCTTTTCTGCCATCCCGCGGAAATGAACCCGCACACACAGAGGGGTAGTCACCCGTAGTCCAACGCGCTACGAACACGCTGGGCAGACGGGCCCAATAATAATGCACATAAAATCATAGGACAACTCCCACAGATACAAAGCAAAAGGTCGTCGACACAAAAGGTGGATCTCATAAATCACAGAGGCAGTAACAACCACTGTTTAGGAATCGCACACAAAAGCTCGTTCTATAAATTTCTTTTCCTGACGCTATGAGGCAAGACAGGATTAGAGAAAACGAAGCTATCAGAAACAGATGCAACTAAGAATGGAGACGCTGGGGCATCGTTATCTCATATTCCAGCAATCCCTTTGACATCAGAAACAGATGCAACTAAGAATGGAGACGCTGGGGCATCGTTATCTCATATTCCAGCAATCCCTTTGACACTAATTTGATCTCATCTGGCGGCAAATACTGTACAAATTACACAGCAGAAGTTCAAACAGTACTGCAGACTGCAAAGTAATCTGTTGTACCATCTCTGATTGCCATCATGTAGTCATCTTCACAGATGCACTATCTGTTTTGCAAGCCCTCCAGGGAAAAGCTATCATACCATAAGAAGTAAGCTCAGCAAGGTATCTGCCAACAAGTGAGCTATGCCCAGTGGGCACTATCACACTGTGGTGGGCCAGGTAATGAGAAGGCAGATAAACTTGAGAGTAAGTGCGAAAAATGTGAACAGGAAGAAAATGAAATTACATTCTTTGGGGGGAGAGGAGGATGGCTATCTGGGTAATAGGAAGAGAACATAATATAAACGACAACAATTATCTCTGAAGACCTGCAAGATCAGATAATCATCATCCGTTTCAGGACAGGACATAACCCGACTGAATAAACATATACACATGGTACGACTTCTTCTTTGAATGCTCAGTATCGACAACTTGTTAACCACTCTTCGTAATTTGTATGTGATCTAAGCCTAAGAGCGATTGTATATTGTGCCAGTTCAGAGCCTACAAGTAGGCCAGCGCATCCGATTTCTGCTACGTTTTTATTCTTCTTCTTCTTTGCGTTCGTTCTTTCGACCAATTTTAATCACTCTTTGTGATATGTTTGATCTTTGCCAAGAACGTGTATACGTTGCACATTGGTTTAGTAGACCCCTAAATGCATAGACTTCTACACGTTTAGGACACATGCATCCGATTTCAGCCAAACCTCCTTAGTCGCCTCTTACGACATGCATGGCAGGTAACAGTGGTTCTATTCTTTACACCCCAAATTTGGGCCCCGGTAACCACTCGGGCGACGGTTTTATTTACTAATGGTGGCTTTCCTAGGCCCCTACCTCGATCGCCTCTAACGACATGCCTTGTAGGTCACAGTGTTACCATTCTTTGCTCCCCTTGCGATCCCTGGCAACACATGGGCGTCGACCAAACTAATACCTAGTGTAAAGAGGTCTATAAAAATGTAGCCGCTCCTACAACATTATATGCATTACCTATAACTTTTTTGTGTGGTAAACATGCGACCAACGCTTGATCCCCAACTTCCCTTTCCGTCAACAGCCCCTACCATGTTGTGTTTTGTCTGTAATAATGAAAGCAGCTTATCGAAGCTTCTTCACAACTCATCTCCTGCTCGCGTGGAATGAAGACTCACTAACAACCTCATACATATTTTTTTCTCGGTCATATTTTTTCTTGTTCAGAAGCTGAATTTTCCCACGCTCTGGGAGAGAGCAACCGACCATCTGGCTCACGCGACGCCATATTCATTATCGGCATGAGTTACTGCCCTTGCAACACCCAACGATTGCCGGTAAAATAAAAATAAAAGGATATTGGTTGAGAAGAAACGACGAAACGCAACCAAGTGTGCAACTCGATACTCTCCAGTATTTAAATGGTGGTGTTTTTTTCCACCCTGAAGGTGAAAGTTTACTTTACCATTGTCAGTCCCGCACACCCACTCAAATAATGACAATTCATTTTATTTTTTTTTCGTTAACGTTTATTTACAGTTAGAAATGTATATTTCTAGTCTTCAACTTTTTATGATTCAGAAGAAAACGTTTTTTAAACTTGTTTCATTTCTGTAATGTTGTGATGGTTTTTTAAGGGCGGATGAGCCCGTGTGACTATGGAAGCCAAATACTGGAATTTGTTGAGCAATTGTTGTATCTCGCCAGTGTAGTAACATTCCAGTGTTCTTCTTCTTCTTCTCTTCCACCAATTACTTCTTTATAGAAGTGTTGGGGGAGGAAGGACGTAGTGATCTTGTATGTGCGTCTTTTAAGGCACTTTGTAAGCTGATATTCACCCGAGTGGTTACCGGGGTCCAAATTTGAGGTGTAAAGAACAGAGCCACTATTACCTGCCACGCATGTCGTAAGAGGCAACTAAGGAGTTTGGCTGAAATCGGATGCATGTGTCCTAAACGTGTAGAAGTCTTATGCGTTTAGGGGCCTACAAACCAATGTACAACGTATACACGTTCTTGGCAAGATCAAACATATCACAAAGAGTGATTAAAATTGGTCGTAAAGAACGAACGAAAAAAAAAAAAAAAAAGAAGAAGACCACAATCGTCGCGTGATCTCGCATTCCAGTATTGTTGTATAAAGACGAATTCATATTAAAAACAACACAACATACTAAATCAAAGTTATATTATGTTACAAGTTCAGTTGAACACCTAGGAATATCAGTATTATTAACATTTTTAATCAATTAACAACCATGAACGCATGGAATTCAGTAAAACTGTAAAAAAAAAACAAAGCATACAGTGTTCTAACAAATTTTTACAAAAAACCAGCCTCCATTAAACTGGAATTTCCGATTTCCCCGTCTTAGCTAGTCGGTCTTATATTGCCGGGGACCATGGTTGGACATGCTCTGAGAAAAAAAAGTTCAAAGAATAACAAAGCAGACAATGAAGTGGGAGACAAAGGGATAAAGAAAGAAACTCAAGGAAAACTCTGAAACGAACTTTATTGAGACGAGAAATATCAGACTCAGTTCCGTAGAAGAGATTGAGCGAGTTGCCCAGGATAGAGCGGTATGGATAAATTGCTTGCAAAACCTATGTAAATTATAACGGTATAAGATAAATATAAATATATATATCTACTAAAGAAGAGGTAAACGAGAGAAGATAAATACCATGAGAGAAGAGAATAGTAAGAGACTTTATATAGAAGATTTAGAACAAACAAATATCTACTCGTTGGCTACTAGAATTTCCTAAGCTGTAAAACAGTGAGCGCCAATCCTATAAAAGCTTGTATGTGATTTCGACATCTTCATGATTCAGGAAACAAATTTTCAGCAGAATATTCCCGTCCAGTGTTCATGCCACAAACGTTATCTCACTCCCAGTAAACCCGGTGGAGGACTAGAACAGGTTATCATTATCTTCAACACAACTGCCTTGATACATATGATTCCTTACCTGAGAGTGATTGATTGATTGATAGGACTAGGAACTCGATCTCCCCTACACTGAGAGTGTACAATTACATAGAATTCAGTAAACAATTTGTGATCAGGTATGGTAACTCTACAAGTGCGTAAACTCCGAGTGATTTGAATGCTCAAACGAAAAAGGGAGGCAACACTACTGCAATTAAGCAGACATTGCTTTGAGTCACACCCTAGTTAGCTCCGATTTGCCTATTTTGAAAGATGGCATTCGAACTCGGTTAGCGTCCTGAGGACACATATATCGTCATTCGACATGACACTCTTCTCGTCCTCAATAGAATGTCTTCAAAACGAAGATAATCGATCATCTTCCCTGCGTTGTCCCCCTTAACAACGACACAGAAGACCCAAACCTGTTTTTCAGTTCACATGTCCTTTGTGATCAGGACAACCCTTTATGTATATTGCCATAAAATTGATGCATGTTATGTATATCATGCAAACACGCTGAGTGGAAGGAAAATGTTTAAAAGCAAGCAGCAAAGGAAGCTGCTACATGACAGAAAGCCTGGAATAAACGAGGCAAGGGACACAATCGTGTGGAAAAAAAACCTTGATTTTGGTTCCCACAAGTTGTCTCTCTCTCTCTCTCTTTGCCTTTTACCCCGGGTTGGGGCATAGGCCCTCAACCAACTCATGCCAAGTCTTCCTATCTCTAGCTATCTCCTGCAGCTCCTCCAGCTCTTCTTTATATTGTTGATCTCTGCCTCCAAATCTCGTCTCCATGTATTTCTCGGCCTCTCCTTCTTTCGCTGTCCCTGCAGGTTCCAGGCAAGGACCCTTCTTGTTATATTCCCTCCGGTTTTCGCAAAGTGTGTCCTATCCAGCGCCAGCGTCTTTTTAACCTGTTCGTTCACTGGAATCTGTCTTGTTCTCTCCATAAGTTCCTCATTTGTGACCCTATCATTCCATCTTATTCCCTCTATTCTGCGCAGACACCAGTTGATGAATGTTTGCAATTTATGCGCTATTGTTTTAGTTGTTCTCCATGTTTCTGACCCATACAGTAGAACTGCTTTAACATTAGAGTTAAATATCCCAATTTTTGTTCTAGATTTGATTTCTTTGGACTTCCAAATGTTTCCCAGTGCAATGAAAGCTCCTTGCCTTCTGTATTCTTATTTTAACATCTCTATCTGTTCCACCCTCTTTGTCTACGTTGCTGCCCAAATAAGTGTTGATTCTACCTCTTGAAGTGGATTTCCCCAGGAGATCGAGTTGTCGTTTGCTTGGTTAATTCTCAATATCTTTGTCTTTCCCTTATGAATGTTCAGCCCTAGTTGCTGGGACCTTTGATTCAATGTGTTAAGCTTATCCTGCATCTGATTTTGTGTATGTGACAGAAGGGCTATATCATCAGCGAAGTCCAGATCATCTAGTTGCTCTGTCAGAGTCCATTGGATTCCATTTCTGGTGTTAGTTACTGTGGTCTTCATAATCCAGTCTATTGTCAGTAAGAACAACAAAGGTGATAGAAGACATTCCTGACGCACTCCTGTTTCTATTCCGAAAGTATCTGTTAGTTTACCTTCATGAAGAACTCTACATTTCATATCTGTATATGTTGCTTTTATTAGGTTAATAATTTTCTGTGGGATTCCATAATGCCTCATTAATTTCCAAAGGGTTTCCCTATCAATACTGTCAAAAGCCTTCTCATAATCAACAAATCCGATATAAAGTGGGGATTTCCATTCAATACTTTGCTCTATTATTATACGTAATGTGGCTATCTGGTCAGCACAGGATCTATTTGGTTGGAAGCCTGCCTGTTCATCTCTTAGCTTTATATCGATGGTATCTCTCAGTCTCTCCAGGATGACTCTGCTAGTATTTTCCCAGTACTGACAACAGCATTATTCCCCTATAGTTTTCACACTTCTGAAGGTCCCTTTCTTTGGTAGCTTCACCAGGTATCCTTCTCTCCAGTTTGCTGGTATTTCTTCAGTCTCCCAGATTCTGCTAAATAATTTATACAGTATTTCTGTGGATGTGTTTATGTTGGCTTTAACCGCCTCTGCTGGAATACCATCTGGACCGGCCGCTTTTCCATCTTTTAAAAGTTTAATGGCTTTACTAATCTCCTCCTTGGATGGTTTCTCACAGTTGATGTCCAAGTCAATTTCTGCCGGTTGGATATCTGGGGGTTTGTAGGTGCTGGTCTGTTCAGGAGTTCCTTGAAGTATTCCATCCATCTTTCCATTTGGTCTCTAACATTAGTGATAGTTTCCCCACTACTATTTTTGATCAACCCATTTGATGGTCTGTATTTTCCTGCTAGCTTTCTAGTGATATTGTAAAGATCCCTAAGGTTTCCTTTTCCTGCAGCTACCTCTGCTTCTCTTGCTAGATCTTCTACGTATTGTCTTTTATCTAACTTTATTTGTTTCTTCACTTTCTTGCTAGCTTCTGTGTACTTTTCCTGGGCTATGGCTTTGGCAGTTCTAGTTTTGCTATTATTTAAATCTGCTTTCCTCTTTTCCTTTCTTCTATTTCCTTGAGAGTTTCTGGAGTTATCCATGCCTTATGATTCCGCTCCTTCTTTCCTAATACCTCTGTGCATGTTTCATTCCAAATATTTTTGGCTTGCTGCCAGCATTCTTCCTCACTCACCTCATCTTCTAATTGCCGCAACACCTCATACTTATTAGAGACTGTGACCGTGAACTGTTCCTTTGTTTCTTGACTTCTGAGGTATCCTACATTATATTGGTGTCTATGTTCATGGGATGTTATGTATCGCTTAAGCTTCAGTTTAATTTTACTTATCAGCAAATGGTGATCCGAATCTACATCTGCCCCCTTAGGACCCTTACATCTTGTAGAGATGACCTGAATTTCTTGTTTATGCATATGTGGTCAATTTGATTTTCTGTTCTGTGATCTGGTGATACCCAGGTTGCTTTATGTATTCTTTTATGTGGAAAGACACTTCCACCTATGACGTATTGATTCGCTGCGCAGAAATTAGTGAATAGTTCTCCATTTTCGTTCATTATTCCTAGTCCGTGTTTCCCCATGATCTCCTCGTAGCCTATGTTGTCCGAACCTATTTTGGCATTGAGGTCACCCATCAGAATTTTGATGTTCCCATTTCTCTGATTACCTATAGTATTTTGAAGTTTTATGTAAAATTCCTCTTTTACTTTTTCCTCTTTATCATTGGTAGGTGCATAACACTGGGTCACATTCAAGAATACTTTCTTTTGGTGGTTCTGAATGTTGCTGTGATTATCCTAGGACTCACTGCTTCCCACTTTATTAGTGCAGTCTCCGCTTCTTTAGATAGCATTAAAGCCACTCCTTCACTATGGGGGCATTTTCTTCCATATGGCCTGAGAACAGCATTGTTTCTCCTGTGTTTAGACGTTGTTTGCCTGCACCATTCCACCTAGTTTCACATAATCCCAAGATGCCAATCCCGTGAAATTTCATCTCATTTACAACCTGTGCTGTCTTTCCCATTTGATACATACTTCTAACATTCCAGGTGCCAATTCTGGAGCTTTTCCTAGGTGAAAGGAAGATAATCTGCTGTGTAGACTCCTTGCGGCTTTCTCTGCATCGCTTCATACCTCTTCTAGAAGAGCTTCCTTTCCTCTTGGCTGGCACAGTTTTTATTTTATTTTTATGTGACTTGTTCATGGTTGGTTGGATTTTGTGGCTAAAATTTTCTACTGGATAGGGTAGCCAGCCCTACGCCAAACCCCACCTTAGTCGCCTCTTACGACATGCCTTGTAGGTCGCAGTGCTGCTACTCTTTGCTCCCCTTGCGGGCCCGGCAGCACGGGCGACAAGTTGTCTCGCTGTGTCCCAATTATCTGAAATAAGTAGTTTATGCACATGTGCGTACTTTTTTTGGTGATTTGCTATACCTGTTCATGAATTGCTACCTGAATTCTCTGTAATCTCACACTCGCAGGTAAGGAATCATAACATTCTACATAGAATACAAAGTACAAAAACAATAACAATACTAAGCAATGTTTCGACCAAAGGGCCTTTATCCAGCAACGGATATCGCCCGAGTGGTTACCGGGTCCAAATTTGGGATGTAAAGAATAGAACCACTGTTACCTGCCACGCATGTCGTAAGAGACGACTAAGGAGGTTTGGCTGAAATCGAATGCATGTATCCTAAACGTGTAGAAGTCTATGCATTTAGGGGCCTATCAAACCAATGTGCAAAGTATACACGTTCTTGGCAAAGATCAAACATATCATAAAGAGGATTAAAATTGGTCGTAAAGAACGAACGCGAAGAAGAAGAAACAAAGGATACACCAGAAGAGAATATATTCACTCCTTTTATGGCAGACATAACATACAATTAGACAATAAATCCATAACGGCACTAAAATGAATATTGTTTGTTATAGTCTGTCCATTAATTCGTGAGCACGTTTGAAATTGATTTTCTCGAAAACTACCTGTTGGATCTCAGTGATTTTTGCATGCAGCCTTAGAATATACATGACGCTAAAATAAAGCTAACCAGTAGTCCATAGATGCTACGGATTTTGCACATCGGCGAATTCCTTTGATCTTTATGACAATTGCAAATACGGGGCTCAAATTTTAGATTTTACAGTATCCTAGAATTTGTCCATGTCAATTCTATTCATAGGTGTATCTCCATATTAACTTGATAGGTCAAGTAATTAAGTGTGTTGCCTTTATGTGCAATCGTGAACTTGGATACAATATGCAACAGTTAGTCCTCCCCTTCGGTCACCATTAGACCCCAGGGTGTCTTAACTTCACCACAAATTGTATGATGGTAGACGCATTTGGATATGGAAATGTATACGTTGCTATTTCTCAGTCTGTAATCAAAATATGATTTGTATCATCCCGAATCTGACGATTCCATGAGGTTGATAATTGTTACTGGCTGGACAAATTGTAATCCATCTCGGTGCCAGTACTCGTCTTCCTCTCGGAGCACATGTTCAACACACTTCTTCCAGAACTGCATGTCTATCATTGAGAAGGACTCACGTGTCAGAACTTCAACATCACACATTTTAAACGTCCTGTTCTGTTCGGCAACTTGCCCTTTACTTTAGCCCAGACAAGCTCTATCGGATTGAGGTGAGCATGATATGGAGGTAGTCGCAAAGACGTGTGGCCGTATTCCGCAATGATTTTGTCAATATGAAACACCTTTGTCTTATTTGTCATCCTCACCAGGTGCAACAACTCGGGTTTCAAATATGTATCATCGAAGCTGACATTTTCCTTAGCAAGCCAAGTCCTAATTTGATCTTTTGTATTTGATGCAGTTGGTACTTTGTCTTCCGCTGATACTGCGTTGTGATAGGATGCATTATCCATTACCAAGCATGATGGTCTGTTTAGAATTGGAAGTAGATCTTTCTCCATCCAGTGCCTGAAAATATGTCCATTCATTTCTGTGTGGTAGTCCCTACCGTCGGTACTTTTGATTGGAAAATAAGTCCAGCGTCATGGACAAGACCTTCTTCACTACTTCCTGCATGTGTTAGTATAATACGCTGGCCTTTGCTGCTTGGTATTTTCTTTTCTGTTCACCGTCTACTGATTGCCATTCTTTAGCATTGGTGTGGTGAGCATTGACCCAGGATTCGTCCAAATATACAATATCATAACCTTGCCTCCGCCGCTCACGGATCTGCCTCGGGTATTTACTTCGGGCAGCAATTAAATGTGGCTTTTCACAAATAATATTCCTGCCGCCTATAGTTTTTCTGAAGGTGAAGCCGGCGGCTCTTACAATTTTCATAGAGTACTTTTAGAAATGTCTATGCTGCAATCTGATTGCAGTTTTAATTTCAGTTTCCTGAGAGTAACAAGTTGATTTGTCGCAAACATTTTCAAGAGCTCCGTCTTATGACATCTATGTCAAAGTCGTCAATTGTTCTTTTCCGTCCTTGCTTGACATTAGTGCACTTTGTGTCCTGTTTAATCCATCGGGAAAAGGATTCTCTATTCAGACCAAGCGCCAGTTGCGTTCGTTTCTCAGGTTATGAATATCGCAATATAGATGACCTCTCTTAGATTTCCTACGGAAGTGTTGGTATAGTAAAACTGTAACCTTCTGCATTGTTATAAATGTGCACTTCAGACTCATGAATGTGATATCAATGTCAGTTTTGATAAGCCAACAAATATGATACAATAACTTCATACAAATAGCGAGATACACCTATAACTATACAACGGTATCCCAATTATAACGTCATATGCTTTCCGCTTTCAAAGTCGACTGGGTTAGGTGCACGGGATTTCGTGAAATTGTTGTATACTCACGATATTTCTATGTTACCATAATGTATTTTTAGAACAACGCGTCTGTGTACCGTAGATCTGTTACTATTGTGTACAATCCGGTGAGGTTGATTTTAATATAACCTGAAGAAGAAATATTTCAAACTACATCAAATTTTCTTGGAAAAAATATTTCTCTAGCGTCATGGATATTCTAAGGCTGCTTGCAAAAAATCACTGAGATCCAAAAGGTAGTTTTCGAGAAAATCAATTTCAAACGTGCTCACGAATTAATAGACAGACTATAGTAGGGACGTTGGCTAGGACAGCTCTCCGATGGGCAGCGGATGGGAAAAGACGGCCCAAACGTCCAAATGAAACATGGTGAAAACATGGTGAAACATAGTGAACAGTGAAAAAAGAGTTGAAAGATTGTGGCCTGAAATGGGGAAACAATTGATGGAAATGGAACAGAACGACAACAATGGAAATCTCTTGTGGAAATCATATGTGCCAAACGGAACATGAAGATGATATATATCATTCATCATTGGCCTCTTTGTCTCAGGAGACAATAGGTGTTGCGTCACGTAGTATGTTCTGTGCTGAATCGCAACGATTCTTGTGGCTGTAATGGCCTATTCTGGAGTGGCAATCTGGAGTGGCCACAGATGCTGCAGGTAAAACTGGAGACTAGAGCCGATACATGAGATGTTCTCTCTGCTCTCTGTGCTCTCTTTTGCCTCCACATGTGATATTGTTTTCTTCTTTTCTTTTGAGCCGCCCTCACTGCCGCTTGCCATGCTTGCCTGTCTATGGCAAGCAGCTTCCAGTGTTCTTTGTCTATGCCGCATGAAGTTAGATCACGCTTGCTGGTGTCAATGAAGTGTAATAATAGGCACCCATGCTGTCTAGCACCAGATGCGAGTTGACCACATAGAATGTTCTTTGGGATTCTATCATCGCTCATACGGCACACGTGTCCCAGCCATCTGAAACATCGCTGACTCAGTAAAGTGTGCATGCTTGGAATGCCAGCACTGTCCATGACTTCTATATTGAAGATGTGATCTTGCCGTCGGATGGTGTATATTCGCCTGTGACAGCGCATGTGGAAGGTGTTGAGGCGATGTTCTTGTCTAGCATATATGGTCCATGTCTCACTACCATACAGCAGAGTGCTGAGAACACAAGCCGGATATACTTGTGTCTTGGTGTTTCTTGTGAGTGCCCTGTTTTCCCATACACGTTTTGCTAATTTAAACATAGCAGTGGAGGCCTTCCCAATGCGACTACTAATTTCATCATCGAGGAGAGGTTGCTACTGATGACAGAGCCAGGTATGTAAAGGTATTGACTACTTCAAGCGTATGACTACCAATATTAATATATAGGGCTCTGTTAATATCCTGGAACATTATATTTGTTTTCTTCAGGCTGATGGTCAAGCCGAATTCATTTGATGCTGCAGCAAATCTGTCCATGAGGTGTTGTAACCCTTCTTCTGTGTGTATATATATAATAGTATGACTGCGTGGTTGTGAGTGTGTGCGTGTGTTCTGACATGCACTTATGTGTATGTGTGGGATGCGGATGCGTGCTTAGTGTGTTGTGTGGACACGAACGCGATATCGTGAGTTTGAGGCGCGGTGAAGGTAATTACAACGAACACAGGCCCGTCTGCCCAGCGTGTTCGTAGCGCGTTGGACTACGGGTGACTATCCCTCTGTGTGTGCGGGTTCAATTCCGCGGGATGGCAGAAAAAGCCACAGATTCCCCAGATTTACGGTGTTCGTGGCACCGAACCGAAGGGTTACGATGTCCATGGCACCGAGCCGAAGAGCTGAAAAGCTCAAGTGCTTCTGGATAAAAAAAAAAAAACAACGAACACAGCGAGATAACTTGTGTGACCAAAATCTATTTTATTTTTCCCGCTTGTGTCCCTTGTCTCACTTAACTGCATTCTATCTTACTACTTCTACTCGCCCGAGTGGTTACCGGGGCCCAAATGTGGGGTGTAAAGAATAGAACCACTGTTACCTGCCACGCATGTCGTAAGAGGCGACTAAGGAGGTTTGGCTGAAATCGGATGCATGTGTCCTAAACGCGTAGAAGTCAATGCGTTTAGAGGCCTACCAAACCAATGTGCAACGTATAGACGTTCTTGGCAAAGATCTAACATCACAAAGAGTGATTAAAATTGGTTGTAAAGAACGAATGCAAAGAAGAAGAAGACTACTTCTACTCTTTCACCCCACTGAGGCATAGGTCCACAACCAAGGCCGTGCAAGCTCTCATGCGCTTGGTCGTGGTTGTTTAAAGCTAAATGTTTTTACAGGGTGGGGTAGCTAATCCCACGGTACGCCAAACCTCCACTTTCGCTGTAAACAGCATGAGGTAGATAATAGTGGTTCTTTTCAGCGCCGTGTCGTGATATGATAGAGAGAGGCGGCCGCATTGTAGTAGGGTGGTAATCACTGTTATAAAATCGTTGTTGATGGTAGAATCATTGGTTGATGGTAATGGCGATGGTAGCACACACTTGTTATGCAATACAAACAAGTTTAGGTAGACATCATATACATTTGTTTATTGATGTTATTCTTTACATAAAACACGTCCACTTTTCTCCAGTGTTTATGTTCGTCTCCTGTGTTGTCACTACGTCGCTAAGCAGTACTAACAAATCTACGTCATCTAGTTTCACTACGTCAATGTCTCGTTCTAGTGTTTGCTAGCTGCTCGTAGTGGGCAGCTTCGGTGTGCAAACACTACAGTCTCTACTTATCTCATATCTACAAACTCATCTATCTAAACTAACTGTCTAGTCCAGTGTTTCCCAACCTTTTGTGCCATGCCCCACCAAAGCCTTTAAAAATTCGCATGCCCCTCCCCTCTCCAACCCTATGTAATATATAAAAAATTTAGTTTCCAGAAATTGAATTGCTCACTGTAGAATCTTAAATGATAGGTTTTAGGAAGAAATCACTAGGCAATTGTTGAGGAAACATAGTAAGTAAATTTTCAAAACAAATAATGGAGAACTGAAATTCAAGTACGAAATAATTTTAAGGACAGATGTTTCAATATTATTTTAGTTATTAGTAATTATTTATTACCTGCATTTAGTGAGATCCTTGCGATTGATGCATGCTGCAAGGATATTTTATGTTAGGTTCCAATTTAGTTAGCTTCAGTCTCAAGTCTCCTCGTTGTGTTACATCAAGTCGATTTCTTTTTAGCAGCAAATCAGTTATGGCACTAAATCCACATTCAGCTAAATATGAAGATGAAAACGGTAAAAACAGTTTTCTTGCACATTTTCTTGAATTTGGATTTGATTTATGTTTCCTCACAAAGTCACGCCATGATTATCTTTTATATTAAATGAAGTTTTAACTGACTCATCATTTTGCATTTCTGCGATTTCTTCTTGATACTGCATATTTGAAATATCAGACAAATACACTAACGTTTGCTGCAACATCCAAGCTGGAAAATCAAATTGTTTCAACTCAGAAAATATTTCTTTTAAATCAGCCGATAGAATTTTCATAAGATCGACAATAACAAGTATAACGGTATCCAGTCACTTCACATTTCTAAAGCCAATGAAACTTTTCAAAATTTTTGTTGCAAATATATTTCTGACATAATTCAATAAAGGTAATGAAACCAAATATCTTTGCTTTTGTATCAACAAGAGCTGTATTTGTTCCTTGACGTTGCTCATTTAATATATTTCGTTTTTCAAAGATATCGGCTAGATAACTCACAAATACGAGGGCGCATTGAAAAGTAATGCCTCCAAGTCCATAACTTTGTTAATATACATAATTTACAAATGAAACATACATTTTCAGAAAGCTTGAGATGTCCACTACACAATAGAGTCATTATTTTCGACATAGTCACCTCCACGTTCCACACACACGCCAATGTCGAACTAGTTGTTGCATCCGGTCGAAGAAAAAATCTGATGATTTTTCACGAAGCCAGGTATGCACATCTGCTGCCACATCCTCGTCAGAAGCATATCTGTTCCCTTGAGATGTTCCTTGAGCTTTGGGAACAGGAAAAGTCACAAGGTGCCAAATCGGGGCTATATGGTGGGTGCGCTAAAATGTCGTCAAAATTGAGACGCTCTAATGCTGCCGCTGTTTGTATAACTGTGTGTGGACGAGCATGCGAGGGAGCCATCTCGCACAAACTTTCCTATACCCTAGCAATACATGAATAATGTGATGTACTTGTTCTATCGAAATTTCAAGCATTGTAGCGACATCTTTTTGCTTGATGCGGCGATTGACATGAATCAGTTCGTCCACGCGAGCTTGGTGTTGTTCATCCACTGCTGTAATTGGTCGTCCGCTGCGAGCCTGATCATGCAAGGTCATCGTCGCTGGATTGTCGCCTTTAACAGTCCTTGCCCACCTCCTAACAGTACTCACATCCACACAGGCGTCACCATATGCCGCTCTCATTCTCGATGCATGTCGATGGGAACACAACCTTCGGCCGTCAAGAATTCAATCACAGCTCTTTGCTTCAACCGAATTTCCATGTATGACGCCATCTTGGATAATGTTGTGCGCATGCGCAACATTCCAGACGCTTGACACTTACTGTCCTGAAAACACGCTTACATACACTTTATTCTGATATCGGTGTCAATTGCCTCTGAACACTATTAACAAAGTTATGGACATTACCATTGACCGTTAACAGATACTTCATTTCAGGTTTGTAGCTTACAAAATCACTAAGAGTATCAAATAGTTCCATAAATCTTTTCAAGCAGTTCCCTTTCGAGAGCCATCTTACTTTAGTGAGCAGTAAAAGTCTCACATGGTCTGCATTTTGTTCTTTACACTTTATAACTGAATTTAGTACTTCATTTAGGACATGCAAAATATTTTTAGCTACCAAATTTTCCCTGTGAATATCACAATGCACAAGAAACATTTCTGGATTCTCATCTTTTATCAATTTTAAGCATCCATTTTTGTTGCCTATAACATTAGAAGCAGCATCTACGGTACAAGATGTTATATTTTTAATTGGTATATTTTTGACATCTAAGTAATTTTTTAGCTTACTGTGTACATCTTTGGAGGTAGTGGTGCTTTCTAATGATATACAGAACAACATTTCTTCAGCACAATCCACTTTATCAATATATCTTATTAAGTTATCAATACAGCCTCACTGTCTCTTAAAGTTGATTCATTCATTGGCACTGAGAATTTTATTTTTTTCAGGTTGTTAACTAGTTGTATTTTAATATCTTCACTCATTTCGTCTATTCTTTTGCTAACATTATTGTTACTGAGTGGCATAGCTTTCACGTCTTTGTCATCTTTTTCCAGAAAAGTATTAAGAAATGCTGATATTGATTGTTTGATTAAATTCTCTCATATAGTATGATTTTCACCACATTCAGCAATGAGTAAGGAATTTTGATAACTATCCTCAAGATTAAAACTGACAGTTGCAGTACGATCAGTAAATAGATAATTTAATGTTGCTCTTTTTTCCAAATTTTGTCTTTAAAGTTTGAAAGTACGAGTAATTCAAATCTAAATAAATATGAGCACTATGTTTCGCCTGCAAATGCGCCTCAAGGCGAGTTCGTTTCATTGATTCGTTGGTCAAGCATTGTTGGCATAAAAGACATTAATGTGGAATACATTAATAAAATAGTATTTCACATCAGGTGATATATGTTTGAGCAAATTTGATTATTGTAGAATGACTATTTTGAAAAAACAACAAATCATTAACAATTTTTATATTTCCGGTTTTGTGGTCAAATCTGCTCTTCTGAAAAAGTATGCGTTGTTCTCTTCTAATTAGCTCTTATCAATTCTAACTTACAATATTTATATCTTCTACGTGAAGCTCTTCGGTTCTCTTCTGCTTTTCTCGTATAATCTTGCCTAAAAGTGCTGTACTTTAGCTGTTCTGTGTCTAGTTCTCTATTTTTATTCTAGTTACCTCACAAACTGATTTGTGTTCGGCTCTCTATCTGCTCTGTTATCCCATCTTCTTAAAGTCCACCGTCTATATATATATGGGTGAATATTCTATTACTTTACTATTCCATAACTTTGTTCTCACGACTGCGATTTCCTACATCTGCTACTCTCTTGGAAAAGACTCATTTTACTTCGACTAAAGATATTCTTCTGTCATTGTCTAAACATTTATGTCCCAACCACGCCATCTCAAACTGTCGCTAAACATGGAAAACAAAATCTCATGACATTCTACTGTAATCCATATATAAATGCTCCTTCGTTAACTATACAACTACAAAATTGTACTCTAAGGACGCCTGTATAATCCAACTGCACAATGAGTATCCATTACTCTGGTAATCAAACTAATGGCCCATAACTTGTATTTGAGTCAAACCCCCTTGATGCTTCTTGGTTCCTTTTCCCATCGTACCTATTATTGCAAGCCAAATCAAACTTCAAACCTGCTTTCTATGGCACAATTATGATATGCGTGGCTCTGTCCAATACAGTAAAAATACTCAAGATTGCACTGTATAAACTCATTTTGGTCTTCGTGACAAGGTTGACAAATGTTATATTAAATTTTAAAAATTATGTATCTCACTCCATTTTAACACAATAACACATGCTTTCCCGCTTTTAAAGCTTTGTTAAAAGGAGGTAGAAATATACCTAGATAAAAGTACTTTCCGTTTATTGAAGATTTTTTAAACTTTTAAAATTTTTTTAAAAGATTTGTGAAGCAACATTCGTTTTTGTCAACAGACATCCGAAAGCCGATATATCGGTTTTGCAACATCATAAACATTAGTTAAACTCTGAACGAGTCCATTGCCCCCTAAACGATGAAAATGCCCCCTGTGGGCAGTGCGCCCCACGTTGGGAAACAGGGGTCTAGTCTGTTAGCTGCTACCTTGGGGTTGGGGAACGGTTATACCTGGTCCTGGCACACTACTACTGCAGCATCATGAGGAATCGTAAGGGGAAGGCATAAGCAGCAAAATCAAAATACAATTTGAAACACTTAGGGGCGGCATTTCTACTACTGCAGCATCATGAGGAATCGTAAGGGGAAGGCATAAGCAGCAAAATCAAAATACAATTTGAAACACTTAGGGGCGGCATTTCGAAGACTTGCACCAAACCGAGAAAATATACCACACGGTCCTGGTTCTATTTTTACCCCGAATTCGGGCCCCGGCAACCACACGGGCGTCACTTTGAATTGTCTTTTTTGACTATCGGACAGGAGAGACGTGTAGGCGCATTTTGTGAGAGTCTCATCGTCTGTATTTCTTGTTACTGTCTCACTGACTTTATGGTAACGTTTTTTTAATTGAATCTCTGTTTAATATCATAAATTGCAACAGTCATCAATTAAGTCATTTTAAAATGGGAATCTCGAGAATCTATATGTGTTATATAAATAATGCTACGGTCAGTGTCCGGTAAAGGACATTTCTACTTCTGCGATCAGTTTCCTATGCTCAGATGTCTACAGAGCGAGATGAGTTGCCTCCAAGAGTCCAGTTACCAACTGGAGGTCCTCGTAGGTGCTACATAATTTCTCTTACTGATTAGTCTCACTTTACCATTCTTGAGACTTCTTCTTCTTCTTTGAACGCTACATATCGACCACTTGTTAACCACTCTGTGTGATTTGTATGTGATCTAAGCCTAAGAGCGATTGTACGTTGTGCCAGTTATACGCCTACAAGTAGTCCAGCACATCCGATTTCTGCGATGTTTTTATTTACTAGGTAGCTTCCTAAATCAAATCTAGAAAAAAATTCGGATATTTAACTCTAATGTTAAAGCAGTTCTACTGTATGGGTCAGAAACATGGAGAACAACTAAAACAATAGCGCATAAATTGCAAACATTCATCAACTGGTGTCTGCGCAGAATAGAGGGAATAAGATGGTATGATATGGTCACAAATGAGGAACTTATGGAGAGAACAAGACAGATTTCAGTGAACGAACAGGTTAAAAAAAGACGCTGGCGTCATGATGTTCAAATGTGGCATGATGCTCGTCCATCACGGTGATGATGACCACACACATTTTCATCCAAGGGAATGTAGTTGCGTTATGTTTGTCTGTGTGTGCGTAGATGACTAGTGAGCCCGATACGGGCTTGAAATGTTCTTGTACAGTGTGGCAAGGTATACTTGCACTTGTGGGAAGTTTTACTGCCTTTCTACTTTGACGTTTTTGTTCCATCCGTGCTGTTCTACCTGTCAAGCAGGCCGAGGAACCGTGTCAAGAAGTGTGCACCAGACTGATCTGTCTTGAGCAACATTCTCCCAGTTGTTGACATCTATGCCAAAGGATTTCATCGAGTTCTTGAGTGTATCTTTGAATCGCTTTTCTGACCACCCTGTGAGCGTTTACCGCTATGCAGCTCACCATAAAGAGTCGTTTTGGTACTCTGCAATCTGGCATTCGAGCCACATGTCCTGTCCATAAATATCATGTGGTAACCACGAGGTAGCTGCGTACAAACAGGTTTTCTAGCTACAATCTACAATGTTTGGAAAACTACTAAGATTCATTAGAGCAAACAGCGTATGAATGTACATTCACCGCTTAGACTGATGTACCAGATTTCCCCATAAATTAAATTTGTGTCTTATTCATGTGGAAATCTGATTCATGCAGCCTTAGCATAGGTGTGTTTCGTGACATCTTTAGCGCCATTTGGAGCTCTGCTGCTTATCCTTCGGCGATGTTAGATATATATTTGTTCCTGTCTATGTCCTTGGAATTTGGTGAACTGTAGCATTTATATTCAAATAGTGGTGTAAACCATAGAGGTAATCAATTACAAAAAATGTCTCTATTGTAAGATCAGACTAATTTATAGCACTACTATATTGTAATTTATTAGTCTTTCAATGGTTTGTGGAGGTACCAACAGTACGTAACGATATATTTTTTTTAAACAATCACTGATATTATGTATTACAGAGAGTTCTTAACTTTGTCTTTTAATTTTGCCAAAAACATAATTTAAGATTCTGTCGGAATTTGAATTATCTTCGTCTTCTTCTTCTTCTTTGCGTTCGTTCTTTACGACCAATTTTAATCACTCTTTGTGATATGTTTGATCTTTGCCAAGAACGTGTATATGTTGCACATTAGTTTGGTAGGCCCTAAACGCATAGACTTCTACACGTTTAGGACATGTGCATCTGATTTCAGCCAAACTTCCTTAGTCGCCTCTTACGACATGCATGGCAGGTAACAGTGGTTCTATTCTTTACACCCCAAATTTGGGCCCCGTAACCACTCGGGCGATTTGAATTATAAGTCGCCGTATGTTGTCAGGGATCGCAAGGGGAGCAAAGAATAGTAACACAGTGACCTACAATGCATGTCGTAAGAGGCGACTGAAATAGGGTCCTAGGGAAGCTACCCTACTAAATAAAAATCGTCGTAGAAATCGTATGTTCTGGCCTACTTGCAGGAGCATAACTGGCAGAACGTACAATCGCTCTTTGGCATAGATCACATATAAATCATGAAGATGGGTTTGCAAGTGGTCGATATGGAGTGTTCGAAAAAGATCTAGAATTGCATTGTGTCCAACTTTCACAATCTGCTGGAGGTGACTGCGCACATATAAATTATCCACGAGTGTAACTTACCTGGCTTCATTAACCATTAGCCAGATACATCGGTTATATTTCAGTGTTGAGATTTTTCTTTTGGACAATGAAAAGGATTCTTTTTTTTTTTTTACCTGGAGTTCAATTAATTTTAGGCTAATTCCAAGATGATCTCTTTATGTAAAGAGACACTGGAAACCAAAACCAAGGAAAAAAATAAGGAAAGAAAAAAAAAGAAACAAACTGGAAGGACAAAGAGAAACTCGGACGATGGTCGTCGAGTTGTAGTCTCTCTCTCTCTCTCGTTCTTCTTCTTTGCATTCGTTCTTTACGACCAATTTTAATCACTCTTTGTGATATGTTTGATCTTTGCCAAGCACGTGTATACGTTGCACATTGGTTTGTAGGCCCCTAAACGCATAGACTTCTACACGTTTAGGACACATGCATCCGATTTCAGCCAAACTTCCTTAGTCGCCTCTTACGACATGAGTGGCAGGTACGAGTGGTTCTATTCCTTACATCCCAAATTTGGGCCCCGGTAACCACTCGGGTGTCTCTCGTTCTATTTTGGTCATTTTGATCATTCTTATTGTGATATATAAACAACCTTTGCCACGAAGTTTATTTTACGTCGCATCATTCAGCGCCATTTGGAGCTCTGGTGCTTATCCTTCGGTGACGTGTCCGGATTCAGCCAGCGTTTAGAGCAATATCCCACCAGCACATGTGTTCACAGATGGCTCAGCTACAGATGCTACCAGAAGGGAGGCAGCGGAATCTACATCATTCACCCTCAAGGTAACACAGAAACACACTCTCTGGCAGCAGGAGAAACATGCACCAACTTTAGAGCAGAGGCAACAGCCCTCCTTGCAGCCTTACAGATTCTCAACGACCAACAAGTGTCAGAAAAAAATATTGCAATCTTTAGCGATTCAAAATCCGTTCACCAGGCTATCTCATGTCCCAGACAAGACAAGCTCATTCAGGACATACGGCAAAATATCAGCTTGTTTAAAAAAAAATCCGAACTGGTCTTACAGTGGATACCAGCTCACTGTGGCATACCAGGAAACGAAAAGGCTGACAAACTCGCAAGGGCTGAGGGGGTGGGGGGCTAACACAACACCACCAACACAAAGTTTTACAGAAGCAAAGACTCTACTTCTTCTTTGCGTTCGTTCTTTACGACCAATTTTAATCACTCTTTGTGATATGTTTGATCTTTGCCAAGAACTTGTATACGTTGCACATTGGTTTGGTAGGCCCTTAAACGCATAGACCTACACATTTAGGACATGTGCATCCGATTTCATCCAGACCTCCTTAGTCGCCTCTTACGACATGCGTGGCAGGTAACAGTGGTTCTATTCTTTACACTCCAAATTTGGGCCCCGGTTACCACTCGGGCGGAAAGACATGTTCGAATCGATGCTGCCAGGAAACCCAGGATTAGAGAAAGAAACCTCTGTGTGTTAAATCGAATAGCGTCAGTATCTCACGTGACATAGTCATTGCACCATTACGAGACGATATGCCAGTTTGAGATTGTAGAACACAACTTACAATCTCATTAAAAGTATGTCTAATGTCGTGCGTTTTAAGAATAAATATTAGCAATTTATTGTTCAAAGCATGTCGTTAAATATACACCTTACTTGTTTTAAGACATGCGAAAAAATAACTTTTATTTAAGATATTATTTTCTGAAATTCATAAACAAATAATTAAAATTCTGTATATTATCCTCTAAGCTCAGTGCCCTATTTACTAATATATTATAGAACCATATATATGCTTTATAATTATCTACTACACTATGACATAGATATAGTATATGTCATAGGCACTTAGATATAGTATATGTCTATGACAGAAAAAAATGAAACCTTGATATTTGTTGCCAAAATATCTGGCTGATCACATACGTCATTGCATCGGCCATCTTGTGCACGCCATAGTATTTTGCAGAGTCAGTCAGTCAGTAAAACGTTACAGTTTGACAGGTGCTACATATTTTGGTAAATTTGAGAAGTGGTAACACTTCATTCAGGTAAATATAAGATATGATCATTTTATTATTGCAGCTATTGTACCATTAGACTATGATTATCACGATTGCGTGATATTTTCGTCCTAAAACTTTAAATTGAAAATGTGCACATTCTCAGCTGAGCATTCTCATTCTGCTTCCATTTTGATTTTCGGTAACTTTCATTTCTGCAGTATTGCCTAATTATAAGGCATGCCATGTGATGTCGACTGACTAGAAATTGAATTATATCTAGTATATAATAATTTGCTAGTTGCTACAATGGAATGCAATTATTGACAACATAGGCATATATGAATTAATGTATAGTATTGTGCTTAGTAGTCTACACGGTTGTTTGAGTTATGGAGGAGTCCAGAATAGCACGTGGTGGTTGGGCCGTCACTAATATTCCAATACATGGTAGTTTTTAATTCTTCCCCTTATCGATCATGTAATTATTCTTATCAGGTCTTTGCCTTGAGCAAAATATTTTAAAATTTAGTTTTTCAATATAAATAAATGTTGTAAAACTCTTACAAAGTTGAGCACAAAACAAAGAAATTTGTAATAGGAATGGTTACTGTTAGGATTAAAATAACTACTCTAGCATGTCAAGAGGAAGTACTTCTGAGTTATGAAGCTTGTATGGTTCGGGTATGTAAACATTTGATTTTGGTAGCAAAGAAAGATGAAGCAGATACAGATTTGTCAGGAAAGGACTTTCAGAGTTATGTGTTTATATTCTGATCATATTTTCCATTGTACCACCCCTACAACACATACATGTAGCCTTAAGTTATACAATTTTGATTCCTTACACATTTCCTTTTATTATTACAGAATCATGGGTACTAGAGTGTACATTGGCCGTTTATCATATCATGCAAGAGAAAAAGATGTTGAGAGATTCTTCAGGGCCTATGGTAAAATACGAGACATCATGCTGAAGAACGGTTATGGCTTTGTTGTACGTACATTTTTATTTCTTCTTAGAACGCTCCACATCCACCATTTGTTAACCCACTCTGATTTGTATGTGATTTGAGCCTAAGAGTGATTGTACGTTGTGACAGTTATGCGCCTCCAAGTAGGCCAGACATCTGATTTCTGCGATGCTTTTTATTTACTAGGGTAGCTTCCTAGGTCCTACATCAATCGCCTCTTACAACATGCTTTGTAGGTTGCAGTGGTACTATTCTTTGCTTTGCTAGCGGGTCTCGGTACCACATGGGCAACATTTTTATTTAAATTCTGTTTAGATGTCATCTGTGCGTTTGTTCTTTATGACCAATTTAAATCACTCTTTGTGATAGTTTTAATTTTTGCAGAGAACATGTATACGTTGCATATCGGTTTGGTAGGCCCCTAAACGCAGACTTGTACACGTTTAGGACACGTGCAATCTGTTTCAGTCGAACCTCCTGTCGTCTCTTACAATATGCGGGACAGGTAACTGGTTCTATTCTTTACACCCCAATTTTGGGCCCCGGTAAACGCTCAGGTGATTTTAGATATCTGATTTGTTGCTTTCTTCGACAATGACACATTTTTCAAAATAGTTATCCCACAATTGAAAATAGTATATTACTGCTCATAAATCTACACCTTTTCAAGCATCAAAACTCACCACCTCTGCTCTGGGAACACCTAAATATGTATTAAACGAAGCAACACTCAATGGTCATGACTGTGGAAAGTTATTTCCAGAGTTCTCATATCAGATAGATTTGAGCAAAAGGTCAGACCCACTAGAGAAAGATGGATTTGTGGCACGGACATTTTTTTGAGTGATGCTTAGGAAATAGGAGTGTCTACATTTTTCAATATTTACAATAACATTAAGAAATAGTATATACATATGTTGTTGCATCATTTCATATGATGAAACCTCATGCGTTCATGTTCATGAAACTGACATTCATGTTCATTGAGTTAAAGTTGTGGTTAATCACAGTGATTAAAATTGGTCGTAAAGAACGAACGCAAAGAAGATGAAGAAAGCATGTTAAAACACTGCTTGGTTCCATTGTCAGTTTGTCTTTATCCTTTCCCAAGTATGTATAGTAAACAAAAATTGAATGCAATTTTGATCATAGAACAAATTAAGTTATTCTCTAAAATTTGCAATTCAGGAATTTGATGACTACAGGGATGCAGATGATGCAGTTTATGAACTCAATGGCAAGGAACTCTGTGGTGAAAAGTAAATTCAGTTATATATATATATATATATATTTGCTTATAGATGTGAATATGATTGTGAATGTCCCAAAAAGTACATATTGGAAAGCAATATTTGTGATTAATAAGTTATATTGTCTCCTATTTTTTGTGTTCTAACGGACATGTGTGTAAATTGTTTTATGTTATGTTACCGTAGACAACATTGCATCCAGTATCCACCATATTGTAAACTAAACATTAGAAATATAGGTGGATGTGTTAAATTAAAAAAAACTAATGAAAGTTATGCTAAAGTGCAATTATAAATTTTTAGTGAATAAGTTCTGTCGAGGAAAAAGTGAATTTCAAATTGCCAGAATCAGTAATCTTTGAAACACAGAAAATATAATATTTATTGAATTTACTGAAATAGTTAACTCGACCCCCCCCAAATTATGCTTACACTTGTCTACAATAGAATACATCTTTGTTGCTAAATTAAATGTTCAACCAATTTGATATGTTTCAATTTCAGAGTTAATGTTGAACATGCACGAGGACCACGCAGTGATGATTCATTCCGTGAACGTGGCTTTAGAGGACGTCGTGGTGGTGGCGGTGGAGGCAATGGAGGTGGTAGAAGAGATAAGTAAGTAGTTGGTCTGTTCTTATGTTTCACATTGTTTTAAAACGAAATGCAGCCCATTTAATCGCAGTAGTTTTGTTTGAAATAAATGTTTTTAAGTAAGCCGATTAATAGTTTGTATAGTCAGTCTCGTGTTGACTCGGAAGTGTCAATATCTACAGTAACACTAAATCAAATAGTAGCATATCTGTGTTAATAGATTTTAATCATTGAAGTAATATGATGAAACCTCATGCGTGTCATCTGACATCCGGCATGTCCATTGAGTTAATGTTGTGGTTGTGTTTTGCAGCCACACCTAAGATTCCTTGGTTCATGTTGCTGGAATGATTTTATCTTGGTTCCTGATTACTTTTTACAACACACTATTGATGATTTTTGATGGGTTATGTGTATGTATAGGAACATATATAACATTTTTTCTCATTGCTCCATTAATTAGGTGTAAACATATCTGCACGCACTAGGGATTTCTCTCTCGCGATCGTGCACGTACTAGGTATTTAAGATTTGTCTTCCAACAAGTATAAAGGCAAACCGTTTAGTACTACTGAGTTGATGTAACAGATATATGCCTCTCATGATATCTTTAACTGATCATATGTTGTATCAGTGAGATCCTGTCTAGCTGTACTTTTCTCAATACTTGCTTCTTTACATTCGCATTCTTGTTTAGTTGCTTCTCAGGTGTTGTTGCTCCAAGATATTGGGCTTTCTCAGAGCAGTTGGTGTGCAGGTTTTGCGTAACTGCATTTACAGCATTCAGTAATTTTTAAAAAAAAAGTACCATTTAGACAGTTGAGTTTATGTAAATAGCATTCAAGTAATTATTGGTTTTAGAAAAACTTGTTTTGTGTGTGTATAGAAGTAATATGATGAAACCTCATGCGTGTCATCTGACATACAACATGTTCATTGAGTTAAAGTTGTGGTTGTGTTTTGCAATCATAGCAAAGATTCCTTGGGTTATGTTGCTGTAATGATTTTATTTTGGTTCCTGATTACATCTTTGTCTTATTTGTATGTATGTCTTATTTGATTCCAAGATCCTGTGTAGCTGTAATCCTGAAATGCTTTTGAAAATTAAATTTATGTTTCTTGTGGTTTTGAGTTTCTGCTCAAGTATTAACTCCTAGATATGGGGAGTATTATTCTGTTAGCAGCTAGTGTGTCTTATTTGGCAACTTTGTGACTTAGTAAAAGATAACGTGTTAAAAAAAATGTACATGTCCGACAGTCATTCAACTTTATTACGTTTTTGTGCTACACTTTTTACATCGCACATATTTGTGTAGGAAAAACTAGATTTATTTGATTTGCAGTAACTTTTAAACATGATTTCTCGATATTTTGAAATGATATTGTGTGAAATGAAGTAATATGATGAAACCTCATGCGTGTCATCTGACATCCAACATGTCCATTGAGTTAAAGTTGTGGTTGTGTTCTGCAGCCACACCTAAGATTCCTTGGTTCATGTTGCTGGAATGATTTTATTTTGGTTCCTGATTACATCTTTACCTTATATGCGTGTTGTGCCAAGATCCTCAATAGCTGTAATCTCAATGCTTTTTTATATTAAAGTTCACTTCACTTCTCTTGAGGTTTGACTTTCTGTTCAAGTGTTACTTCCAAGATATGTGGAATGTTCTGTTAGCAATTAGTGTTTTGTTTTGTTTGGCAACTTGGTGATACTAATACTTTTTGTAAAAGAAATAATAAATCTTGACATGTCGACAGTCATTCAGCTTTATTGCTTTTATTCTGCACTTTTTACATCTCATATTGGTGTAAAAACGAAATCTTTGTATTTGCACGATTTATTAGATATAAATCAATAGGATTTGATTTTCAGTAACAAACACATCATTTCTCTATTTTGAATTTATATTGTGTGTAATGAAGTAATATGATGAAACCTCATGCGTGTCATCTGACATCCAACATGTCCATTGAGTTAAAGTTGTGGTTGTGTTTTGCAATCACAGCAAAGATTCTTTGGGTCATGTTGCTGGAATGATTTTATTTTGGTTCCTGATTACTATTTAAAAAATAATTTCCCATTCTGTGCAAGGTTTTATTTTAAAAATATATATTTGACACTTTAAAAATTATCTAAGGTATGGACCCCCAACTAGAACAGATCACAGACTAATTGTTGAAAACTTGTCATCACGAGTCAGTTGGCAGGTATGCACTTTTCTTTTTATTTGGAACATGTTTTAAGTCATGTTGAAACATAAGAATTTTAACTTGTCCATTATACTTAAACATTAATGGCTGTTGTCCGGATGATTAGATTTAATTCTATATGAGTTAATGAGAGCAAATGGGTATCACTTTGTACCACCAAAATTTGCTTATAATATGTAACATAAATGTAAAGTTTCCATTTTTAATTATTATTCTCATTCCTCTATAAGCCTCCTCCAGAGATGAGATGGAGAAATCAAGGGCACTCTTTGATGTTTGAGCTCTCCTTATGAGATGGATGGGTCTGGCAGGAAGGATGAATCTGAAGCCTTCGCTCTAATGCTGGCAGTCTGGTGTGATTGTGACTCCCAAATCCCATCCTCTTGCTCGTTTGTCTCTGCCAGGTCTGGCATCCTCCGATCTTGTGGTCAGTGCTCCGACCAGAGAGTTTTCATTTTTGCTTTCCTCGCAAGCCTGGCTGCAGGAATAACAGGGTCTTTTGGGAAAGGATGGTGCATGTATCAGTGATGACCACGATGGGGTCATTCAGTACTTTTCTACCTGAGTAGAGGCGCCTGCAGTTGATGTTGGTTGTGAAGTTGGTGAGAAAGTGTTGAGGTTCAGAGGTGACCAAAAGCTGAGGGTAGTATCCTAAAGATGAGCTGCCAGAGCTGTGACTCCCTTGTGGTGATCTATAGGGCTACCTACTTAGACTGGGCCGGGCTTCTCCCATATGTCCAAAAATGTTTGAGGTAATCTACATTGTGCTTCTAGTTATAATTTTTGTTTAGTGTTATAGTTATACATTGTTTTAAAAATGTTTTAAAAAAATTAATTTAATCCATCTTATAATAGCTTTCATGTTATTATTTTGTCTTAGATGTTGATTCCTCAGTGACAATAATTTAATATACAAATCAAAATATGTTGTGTAATGTTGGTGTTTTACAATACTTAATTGAGACTTATTTTTCTTTAGAATTTTTGCAAGCATATTATAATATATAATTTGTTCCCAATGCTGAGTAAAATATAAATTATATAGACTTGTTCTATTATGATTCTATCGTTTGCCATTCATTTTGTTCATGTTCTGGAAAAATTATATCCTTCAGCATATGCCACAGAATTAAAATTCACAATTAGTGTTTGTGTTATCTCCGTTAAAAAATTATTGTTCTTACACATTTGTCCTCTATTCAAAGGATCTGAAAGACTACATGCGTCAAGCTGGAGAAGTTGCTTATGCTGATGCTCACAAGAAACACAAAAATGAAGGGTGAGTTTTTTTCAATAATTGTTTTTGAGCATAAGAACCATTCTATTTTATTTACCATTTCCAGCCATTCATTATGTAGCTGCAGCCATAAATCTATGGTGAATTTTTGTTGGTTTCAATTTTTGTGCATTAACACAGCTACCAACAATACTATTTATTATATATGTTTGTCATCAACAGCATTATTGAATTCGCATCATCATCAGACATGAGAAATGCTATTGAAAAATTGGATGGCAGCGAGATCAATGGCCGTAAGATTAGGCTGGTCGAGGACAAGCCTAGAAAACGCAGGTGATTACATTTTTAATCTATACATTCTCCACTATCTATACTCTCCTCTCTCTTTAGCCAGTTACGCCTTTGATGTTTAGAGCAACAAACGCACACCATTCTTCTCTATTCATGTCCTTCCTCTGTATTGTGTTCCAGCTATGATTCAATTCTTGCTCTCATTCTCCTCCAGGTTGTCTTGGATCGTCCATGTTTTTGTTTACCCTCTGGAGTCCATCTTGGTGCAGTTTTCGCGTCAGAGCCTGATCAATCTCCGGCGTTTGTTTGAATAGTTTGCACAAGACAAAAGGCATAATGATGTACCATCTTTCGGGGCTGATAATTTATGATGCCAGAATACACTGAATGCCTGCCTTGTTTCAAAAAGTTTTAAATTCCCTCTCTCCATGCTGTGGCATTTCACATTGATTTTGCACATCGCTTAATGGTCACTCTATTCACATATCTGTCCAGTAAATTTTCTTGTTTATGCACACATAAGTGAGCAAAATGTTGGTAATTAAACATCTATATATTTTCTGTCAGCATTTTATCAAATTATATAGTATTAATGTTTAGTACCCTTTTCAAGTAAGTATTAATTGCCATTGATATACTTGATACTAGAGGATGCCCATGTAGCACTTTAAATGTCATGGGCTCTGTTTTAATCCGACGTAATATCACTTTTTGAGAACTAGGGGTTAGCTTCTCCATCGTTTGAGCTCCACAAACTTAGCCATACTTCCTAGTAGTTTTTGTTTGTTTTTAATACCGCCACAGTGAGGCTAATTGGAGTCTTGGTCAGTTGTGTGTTCTTATGCGGATACTAGCATTCAGCTATTAGTCTCTGAATGCTACAGGCCCATGCAGGTTGTTTGTGGTCTCCTAAGGGTGGAGCATCTGGTTCTGTACAAACCTCTAGGTTTTACCACCGTACATGGTAAATTTGTTCTCAGTAGTTTGCAATATTTCTAGGAAAAAGGCATGATGTACCATCTTTCAGTGCTGATTTTATGATGCAGAAAACACTATGCCACACACACACAAAATCTTGGGTGGTGGAATTTCATTTCCAGGCCAAACAAACCCTCCTGTGGCGATAGGATCTGACAGCTGGTAACAGATATAGGAGGAAACCTCCATTGTCTGATAGGTTTTAGTGACCAGACACTAGAGAATCACCTCCAAAATAGAAAAGTATGCTGTGGCTGGAGGTAATGCGCCGCCAGGTGCACTACTAGTACAATAGTACTAAGAGGAATGTAAATTATAGTATATTCTAATAAAAAAAAATTACACCAGCATGCACTTCAGTAGAAAAAAAAAACTGGTGTAAGGGAGGACCTGGACAGAAGTATATTTCATCAAAGCCACTGGTTTCCTAATATAAACTCCCTGTCTAAAAGAAAGATTAAGACATCTTGGAATATTTAGTTGAATGAAGAGCTGGTGTCTGGACTGTATAGACATGCCGGTGTTTAATATGTTATACGTAACTCTTTTATTCTTCTTTGTATATATTATTAGAGAAGACTAGGAGTTTGTTACTTATTGTTAACACAATATGAACATTGTTATAAAGGCATAATGATGTACCATCTTTCGGGGCTGATTTTTATGATGCCAGAACACACTGAATGCCTTCATTAAAAAAGTTTTCATATATGTGCAGTACCACAGATTATGTGGGTTTTATTTTGTCAATTCTATCTCCATCCAATGACATTTCACATTGATTTCTATACATGGTCAGTCTATTCACTTGTTCTAGTAGATTCTTTATGCATGAGCAAAATATATATGTTGGTAATTAAACATCTATGTATTTCTGTCACGAACTGACATTTTCATGTCTAATCTTATCATGTCAAGAGTTTAGCATCCTTTTCAAATATTAACTGCCATTGATAACTTGATAATAGAGAAAGCCCATGTAGCACTTTCAGTGTCCTGGGTTCTTTCCAAAGCCTGGTCTACTGTACATGGTAAATGTATGTTTTCAGTAGTTTGCACTAATGCAAGAAAAAGGCATAATGATGTACCATCTTTCGGGGCTGAGTTTATGATGCCAAAAAACACTGAATGCCACACACATCTTAGAATATTTAATTGAAAATGAAGGACTAACCAAGAGCTGCTATCTGGACTAGAGTTGCATGCTATATTTGTCACATGGTTCCATTTCTGTATAAATAACAGATTGAGGTAATCAGAATCGCAGAATGAGTTGTGTTTTAGAGGGATATACATACTAACACAACACTTAAAACATTGATCAAACAAGTTCTGTTATCACACAGTTTGTTGCCCAGTGTACTGTTTATGCCTTGCACTGATCTAGTCTTTGGTGATAGTTATCAGGGTCTCTGGTTAATTTCTTGCGTTCAGATGTTGCATGATCAGAACAGCGCTGTTCTGTTCAGAACTCCATTTTTCACAGAAGCCCCTAGGATTGTTGCAGGAGCTACAGAGTTTGTGCAATACTCTCTACTGGTGGCGTGTCATTTCTGCAAACCCAAAGGGACTGAGCCGTATGGGGTGAAACTCGGTGCAATGAAGCCAATCCTTTTGACTTTAGATACTTTTTAGACATAGTTAAATGTAGACAAAAAGGGTGAAGAAACAGGTCCCATCTAGAACACATTGATACCTCATACCCCCATCCCAAGTGGACCCATATATACACAGACGGATCATCAGACACAACAGCGAGGAAAGGAGGGCCGGAACCATCATCATACTCCAAGATGGCACTACACTAACAAATTCAAGTGCCACTGGAGAACTATCAACAAATTTTAGAGCCGAACAACAGGCAATTGTGGATGCCTCAAAAATATTGCAGCAAAGAAACATCCAAAACAACAAACTTGTCTTCCTTTGCGACTGCTTGTCAGTCCTGCAGGTCACACAAAGGGAACCACAAGATAACATGGAAAGAGAGCTGATACTACAGCTAAACAAGCTCTCAGAACACAACAAAATTATTCTCCAGTGGATACCAGCCCACTGTGGCGTTCCAGGAAATGAGAGAGCAGACATGCTGGCTAAGGAGGGAACAAAACTTACACAACAGAAAGTCACTGCAGGTCACCCACATGCACAGAATCAAAGACCTATCAGAATAAAGTGCCAACTGCACAGGTGCATGAGGCAACAAACCCACAGCAAACACCCACAAAATCCCATCAGCAGACTAAACAGAAAACAGCACACAACAATCTTTCACCTAAGAACAGGTCACTGCAGGCTCAACCGCCACATGCACAGAATAAAGCCTGCTCAGACTGCACAGTGTGCATGCCAGACAGAAAAACAGACTCCAGAGCACATCCTGCAGTCATGTCCATCATACATACACCAACGAAATGAAACATGGCCTCATGAACAAAGCTTACAGACCAAGCTATGGGGAACTCTCGAAGAACTCCAACTGACATGCAGCTTCATAGAGGCAACCCATCTCATGATTTAGACGAGCATACAAAACCAACGAAAAGAAGAAGACATAGTTATTTTTACTTTTTGACAGGATTCTGCTATACCATCTATCCATAATTTTCATGGTCTTCCTTTCACCTTCTGATCAAATAAGAGCTATAAAGGCAAAATGATGTACCATCATTTGGGGCTGATTTTTATGATGCCAGAACACACTGAATGCATACTTTATTTTAAAAAGTGTTCATGTATGTGCAGTGCCAATTTATGTGCTTTTTTGTCTTCAAATTTTCTCCATACAGCATTTCACCTTGATTTTTATACATGGTCAGACTATTCACACATCTGTTCCAGTGGGATTCTTCTTTATACACAGCAGTGGGCATAAAATGTGTTAGTAATCAAACATCTATGTTTTTTCTGTGTCCAGGGTGTAGCATACTTTTCAAACTATTAACTGCCATTGATAACTTGATAATAGAGGAAGCCCATGTAGCACTTTCAGTGTTCTTTCCAAAGCTTGGTCTACTGTACATGGTAAATGTGTGTTTTCAGTAGTTTGCACCAATGCAGGAAAAAGGCATAATGATGTACCATCTTTCGGGGCTGAGTTTATGATGCCAAAAAACACTGAATGCCACACACAATCTTGTAATTTTTCATTGGAAATTAAGAGATAACCAAGAGCTGCTATCTGGTCTGTAGAGTTGCATGCTATATTTGTCATGTAGTTCTTACCTGTTTAATTCCACTTCTGTATGCACTAGATCAATAATGTAATCAGATATCCAGAATATTAGTTCAGTATTTCAGAGAATATACATATTACTAATACAACACTTGAGACATCAATCAGACTAGAACTTCTTTTGTCACACAGTTATTGGGTTGTGGACTATTTTGTCATGGTTTTCTGTCTTGCATGCTCAGTGACTTGGGTTGGGTGATCTTTGCATTTTTTGACAGGATTCTATGCCAGGTATCCCATTCTTGTAGTAGTCTTCCTCTAGCCTTCTGATAAAATCAGATCTATAAAGGCATAATGATGTACCATCTTTCGGGGCTGATTTTTATGATGCCAGAACACACTGAATGCCTGTTTTATCTTGCAAATGTCCATGCAAAGTGTATTGTTGCAATTTTAAAATTCAATTTTGTATATTTTTCCTTTTTCAGTCCATCACGTAGCAGATCTAGATCAAGAAGTAATCGCAATAGATCTAGGAGTGCCAGTCATTCAAGAAGCAGAAGTCGCAGCAGATCTCGCAGCCCTAGCAAGGACAAGAAGTCTAAGAGCAGATCACCAAGCCCAGCTCAAAAGAAATCTGAGTCACGCCTCGCTCACAGTCCAGAGCTCGGGATGATGAAAATGGGGATCAGGAGGGTGATGGCAACATTGATAATTAAAGCAAATTGTATGTTCATGAATAGCATAGTAGCTAGTTTGATTAATCACAGGATTCCAAATGTTTTGTCACAAAGAAATATTTGACTGGTTTTGTAAGATTTATTTGTATGCCTCATTGTTTTATTCTTGTCTTAACCCTTTCGCTGCTACATACTTTCTGAAGGCTGAGCTAAAAATAGCTACTCTTTGTTTCTAGGTCACAAACGAAATGCACACCTATAGCAGTGACAGCAATTTATAATGTGTCTACACATCTTAAGCCCACAGAGGAGAGATATTAACACGTTAATGCTTAATGCGTCTTAGAAGTGAATGGGAAAAACGTATATATACGTCCTTAGCAGCCAAAGGGTTACAGTTGATCAGATCATACATTCATGATGTGATGATGCATCATGCTTGAATTTTATGCCTCTATTGTGAGCTATTTTTGTGTGTTGTATTCTGCTGTACATATTGTACAAATCACATTTCTTAGTTGGTCGCATTTTGTATACATTCATTTATAGGTACACACATTCATTCAAATTACAAATATAGGTCCAACACACCATGGTAGCAGCTTTTTTTTTTTTTTAAATGTCAAATAAATGTGTATGGAAAAAATTATTTCTTGTTTTTCAATGTATATTTAATTTAAGCCATATCAGACTTATCTGCTAACATTATACCACTGCATCATGTCAGAACCATGTATATCGATAACTACAGATGTGATACTTTAAAGTGGGGTTTGTAAAATAGTCACTAGAGCATGTACAAATTGTACCGTTATTCTGATTATCATAACATGCAAAGTACTCATGTTTTCTGAGCAGACCCAAGAGTGGTTAACTGGGATAAGAATGAACACAAACCTGATATTGTATACATAAAAAAAACTAGTAACAGCACATTAATTGTTTATTGATTGAGAAGCACCTATTGTAGCCTTGCTGTCCATTTTATTGACAGATTTTGCAATGCATTAACTTGGCAAAAAATCAATATTTTCTGTTTAGACATCTTTTGTGAACTGTAATAGCTCACTGGTTGTTACATTAGGTCATTTGACTTTTGATAAGAGTGAAGTTTGATATCAGCATGCACACATATTTTTGGGACCATAAATGACTGATGTTAACACATACTAAATGGAAGCAAAAGTCTGCTGTTTATTTATATTTTAACATCACCATACTTAGTTCATTACTTTTAAGAAACATTTCATCCCCGCAGTGGATTGAACAAATGTGACGCATCAAACCTCGGCTTACATAAATGTATTTACAAATGTATCACATGGAGACAATACACTGATTAGAGAAATTACATATTAAAGGTTCAAATTGAAAGAACAATCACGATTGCAAGCCTACCAAAAGAGAAAGAACTCGCAATCTTACTACTGGAACAGTCAGCAAATTGGAATCCACCTTTCTGTGCTTTCCAATCTAGTTAGTGTCACAACAATATGGTAATTACTACATCCTTGTATTATTGCTCTTTGGCTAGGTGTCACGCTAGGTAAATGGTGTATTTCAGTTACTCGGCTGCTGCCTGTTCGATGACGACAGCAATTGACATTCAATATTTTCCCACATGGAATAGCAATTACGAGCAGGATTGAACAGTAGACAAGCGTTTAAAAAAAAAAAAAGTGAACCATGGATCTATCAAATAGACTTGGGCATCTGCTGGAGAAGACTAAGCAGTTATGGATCTTGTCTGTTTAAATGAGATTACAACTACATAGAAATAGAACTGATACACTAGATAGTTCATCTGGAATGAAAAATTTACCCAACCTCTGATCGGATGGAAATACATTACAAATATAGGAAATGAGTAAAACAAGTTTCACACACAGCTTTGTCCTATAACATCAGATCTGACACCAGGCTACAACAGTATAACTCAGATGTGGTACTAACACAGTGTTTTTCTGTTTGTAAAATCTTGCCAGTAGCCCATGCTTACAAATTTGTATGTCCTATTAGACAATATGCATGTGCCTCTCGTGGTTGGAGAGAAGCCAGAATGATACTTATTGACTTGGCCTGAGGATTAAGAACTAATGTGTTAGGTTTTTGGATGACAGACACTCTTCATAAAGGCGCAGTGACTCAAGACATAATTCTTTTGCTTTGAACATTTTATGTCTAATATAGTAGAGTACCATGACCAGCAGGTCATCTGGTGGCGGGGTATGGAAACAAGCATCAACCAAAATGCAGGCATAGAATGGTCTATCTTGACTAGAATAAACTGCCCTGCCCACCACCATGGCTAAACATAAAACAACCAGTAATCCAGAAATACCTCCTTGACAAAACTATAAACAAAGCAACACTTGCACCGATCTTAAAAACCTGCGCACTGGAGACAATAGACAGTTATCCAACTTCCTCTATCCATGCCTACACTGATGGTTCAGCTTTCAAAGCCACTACTTACGCTGGCTTCGCATATACCTGAAATATCCAGATGGAACTACCTATAGTTGCTGTGCTCCTTGTGGTAATATATGTTCCAACTATGAGGCAGAGATTATAGCCATAAAGACCGATGTAGAACTAGTCCACCAGCAGTTTGAACTTGGAGAAAATATTGTCCAAGACATGATAGTATTCACTGACTCACAGTCCACACTACAAGCTTTAGAAGAACAGCAGAATCAGTCAAGCGAGATCCAGTCATTGGCATTAGTCATCCACAATCTGATTTCCTCCTTTGATATTAATGTCGTTCTACAGTGGATTCCTGGGCACACAAATATCCCAGGAAATGACAAGGCAGATCATCTGGCCAAACAGGGATCATCAAAACCACAAATAGACAAACCTGTTAGCATACAAAGTATAAAACAGATTCTGAAAAACAACTCCAGAGAAGATTGGCTGAACCGATGGGCTATGGGGACGACTGGTCGGGACATGTATGCAGAGATGAATAGACCAAACCCTAAGGACAATATAAATCTGCTAAAAAGAAAAGATCAAAGCACTATCTTTCAGTTAAGAACAGGACATGTTGGACTGAATCACCACCTACACAGAATAAACCCCACACACCTACCACACTGTAGAAAGTGCAGTCACTCATGTGAGACAGTACAGCATATCTTGATTGAATGTCCTGGACTGCATAAAGCTAGACAAGAACTCCTCCCACCACACCCATCTGTTCATAATACCCTTTACACTAGTCTTCCACAATTACAGAACACATGCAGATTCTACAAACTGGCATTGGCTGCCCAAGAGTGAAAACTCGCAGCTCTGGTTAGAAGAAGAAGAAGACTAGAATAAACTACATACAATTCAGATAACAAAGAACAAGCACACGATTCTTCTTCACCCCTAGTGAGGCATATGTCTGCAACCAAGCTTTTACCTTTCCAGATATCTTCATTCAACCTATTTTCTTGCCTTCCAACTTTCGCCTTCAGGTATTCCTGGGATTAAAACCTTTTACCACAAAGCACATCAATATACTCAACAGTGTAACCGGATCAACTTTGCATGTGTAGAAGTATTCAAACCATTTTTCATAAACAATGATCACACTAAAAATAGTGTTCACCTCAAAATATATGTACTGTGGTCATAAAGAGCTGATGTTCCTCTTAAGTTGACAGGATGTTACCTGGAACAACAGGAAATTAGCGCATACAAAGTTCATGAATGGACAAGTCTAAAACATCTAGCCAGACTCACTTTTAAAAAAATGGTTAGAGGTCCCTATAGCAGGGGATACTGGTGATAAGGAAAGCAAATCTTCATGCAAAAAATATAGAGGCGCCATAACTACACCTGAATTCATAGTGGGTGAACGAAAAAAGCGTGAGGCACGCATGCTGGAGGGGATGAAGAATATGATACATAGAATGACATAGTAAAAGATGATTTGTAAAAGTTTTATAAATAAATTCTCTCCTAAATACTGCCCTAAGACAAATTCTGTGAAATTTTTGAATTGAGTTCTGTACACATTGAAAAATTAGACATTAGAGGTCCTTAACTCTTTCCACGCCCATTTATTTTCTCAATTTTTAAGCAGTTAATTCAAGGAAGTAAAAATATTTTTTAAAAATTACGATCCAAACTACTCAGCAATAAATAAACATATATATATTATTATATACTAAATTGAAGAAAACTGGGCAACCCAATAGAATAACAAGGTTGAAAAGTAGTATAAGTAAACCAGTAGAAGTAAAACTAGAAAGACTTTTATAAGGGAAGCAACTCTATGGCTCAGTGTGCGGCTTAAAGCGTGCAACTGACTTCCGCCGTGGCGCAGTGTGCGGCTTAAAGCGTGGAAAGAGTTAATATGTATAATTTGTTAAGTAATGTTATGAACAGTATTCCAGGAACAACATATTTTCTGCAAGAATAGACAAAGCACTTCAGATTTAGCATACATATGTGAAGCTAAATAAGTACACTGCCTTCATAATTAATGAGCTAACTACTAGGAAATACACACACATTAAATGTAAATATAATGTATTTCATGAACCAGTTTGGAGTATATATACACATGATATTTATATATCAATCGCTGTGTGGTGCCGGCCATAAGGAAGCAAAGAATAGTAACACTGCGACTTACAAGGTATGTAGTAAGAGTTGACTGAGGTAGGAGCCTAGGAAAGCTACCCTAGAAAATAAAAAGCATAGCAGGAATCGAATGTGCTGGCCTACTTGTAGGCACATAACTGGCACAATGTACAATAGCTCTCAGGCTCAGATCATATACAAATCACAGAGTGGTTAACAAGTTGGTCGATATGGAGCATTCGAAGAAGAATGCTAAGGATATTGAACTGTGGTTCTTATGTAAGGCTAGAAGTGGAAACATACAGAGCAAATATAATGCTTTCATTAATAGGTGCTGGCACAATAGAAATATTGAAATAGTATGGTTACTTTGGAACTTATTAAAAGAACCAAACACAAATGAAAGAAGGGTATAAGAATACCACTAAACAGTATAGCTTATCTATGAACCCACAGGGTACGAGACTGGAAATGCTTATTGGAAATACAAGGAAAGAACATCACAGGACAGAAGTAAATATTTCCTGAGCTCAAGAGGGAGCAGTTTTGATGAGAAACATTGCTACCCAACAATAAATTTAGAAATGGCACATCTGATATATATATATATATATATATATAAAATCAATTTTGTCATCTATGGCAGTGTGTACTAGTATCTGGTAGGGTGGTCGTGTCCAGTGAAAATTGCTTCAATACTCAGCACAAATAAAAAAAATATTTCATTACAAAATACTAATACGTGTTATGTTATGTGATTGACGTCATGGTACATTGGGCATTCTCATTTGTGCTCTGTCCGCTGCAGCAGCCATCCTAATATCCATTCGCTCACCGTACCCATGAGAAGTTGATTAGTATACCTTCAGTCTCTACCACGAAGACAACACTCCAAACTCTACATGGATGTGACAATATCATGCACACACGCTACTTCTGAATAATTGTACAGTGGTCGGCAATAGTTCAAGTTGATAACGCTGCTAGCAACCGAAGCGCTGTAGAAATTTCGGGACTAGTTTGGCCAAATAATCTCGGTGTGCACTAGGTACGCCTGAATGACAAGGGTCACTGGTGATACGGAAAGTCTTCACACAAAAATAAGTCAGAGGCTTCTCACAAAAATTACGGACATGGAAAAAAAATTGTAGACAAAAAAATGTTGCATACCTGCATAAACTGAGACTTGTAATTCGTATAACGCCAATAAAAAATGCATCCAATATGAAAGCATAAAAACAATATTTAGAAGACAGTAGCAACATCATGAGATTCTACTGATTAAATTTTAATCATAAAAAAACACCAAAAGTTTCTGACTAGATTCTAACATGTTTTACAAAAATAAAACTTGAGCTAGCTGACATGGGAACATGAATCACAGAGGAATTTATTAAACATTGACAGTCTAATAGTTTTATTTTTCTCACTTTTTGGTCACTAACAATTGCTCAAAAGAAAGATCTAGTAATTTATACAAAATAATTTTATAAATAAACTTTTATTTTGTTTACAAAATATGTATTATGTCACATTCTTACCCTGCTGAATAATCAGCAAACAATACTGATTCTAAAAAACATTCTCCCTCTACTCAATAATCTCCTTTTGTTGTCACACTGCTGGTGGGTTGCAGCCCATTGGTGTGAACTTAATCAGTGATAAAAATAATTGTATTGGAAATCTCGTTAGAATTAAAGATAAAATACCTTATAAATCTCGTGTATAATATTAACAATTTTATACAAATATTTGACTTTAAACTTGGATATAAGAGCACGAAAAAAATTTATGTTTCTAAATTGACAGTAAACCTAGATTTGAAGTTTGTAAATTTGAATGGTCTAACCAATCTGGTGCAGGCCTTATAAGTCTCACTGTTAATAAGCTTATGAAAGATCCTATCTGCTGTAAAAGTAATGGTTAAATGATGGTAGGTTAATTGACAGTAATCACACCTATTCTGCTGGTGGTAATATGTACAAACTGACTCTCACAGATGTCACAGAGTGGGTACTTGTTGCCTGGTAAGGAACTCGATAAGATTCTAGTTCACAAGGCTTCCTCAAATGATGTCAATTTTCGAATAAACTTGATGGCAGTGAAGACAATGTTTCTTGGGAGATAGAACAGGTGTCATTGAATGAAGATGATAGTGTCCAAGTGGTTACCGGGCCCAAATTTGGGGTGTAAAGAATAAAACCACTGTTACCTGCTACGCATGTCGTAAGAGGCGACTAAGGAGGTTTAGCTGAAATCGGATGCATGTGTCCAAACCTGCTGCCTTGCAGGTTGGCTGGGGACAGCCAAAGGCTGATGGAGAGCGAACCCAGTAAACGCTGGTTGAAATAGGACACATCACCGAAGGACAAGCACCAGAGCTCCAAATGGTACTGAAGATGTGATGTAAAATACGTTCTTGGCAAAGACTGTTTATATATCACAATAAGAATGATCAAAATGACTGAAAAAGAACGATCGAGAGAGAGAATGAAGATGATAGCAATATTTATGAAGGCACCAAAAATGGCATTGGATTGGAAATATTAGATGAACTACTCCTTAGTGAGAGTGATAATGGAACCCAAAGTACCTAAACTTTATGGTAGACATACTTATTTCTGTTTGTTATTGTAGTTTCTGTTTTCTAACAAATATTTCATCAAATAATATCTTACAAAATGATGTGCAAATTATACACAAATTTCCATTTTACCATAAGTGTGTATAACATAGTGTGTATTATAAACAAGATTTTACGGTATATAAATAACTTAATAAAGTACTGCGTAAGCTAACATTTTCAGGCTAAATTTTGTCAAAATTTATTAAACATGCGCTGGCAACATAGGGCTGTCTAGCTCAAATGGGAAAACCAAAATTTCTGCTTAGGTGGAGGGGGGCTGATTTTTATAAGTGTTTGATAGAATACTGGTAAGTTTTCTGCAATTTTACACAATTCTATGAGTCCATGGTTATTTAGTGTTGAAAAATGTTCATAAGAGGTCACAGGACAGCTGTGATCTGATTTCCTAGAATTTTTATCTGAGCTCACCGGCCTAATGTTATCAGAGGCCACGAATAAACATAGCTACAAATTATCTTCACGTTCAGGCAGTAGTTTGACCAATCGTACAACTGCTTATAACCATTAGTTAAAAGATAACCGTGATCATGAATGCCAATACACTCAACATGTATAAAATACACTAGATTTAAGTACACATATGTCTGATAAAAAAAAAAGAACCCCAAAAAAAGGTTTTTATTATGATGCAGGATAAAATTGTATAATACTAAAAGCAGATGAGCAAAATAAGATTAAATATTGCCTTACAAAGCAAATTTTGATTATTTAAAATAAATTTTGTTCGTTAACAAAAATTTTGTTCGTTTAAGAAAAAAGATAGAAATGTCCTGATTTAGTATCCATTTCCAAAACCTCAGATAAAAGGTTTGTCTACATATACTCAAATATTATATATACTTATTTGTGATAGAATGAATACAGGAGTTTTGATTTTCTTCCTTTGTATTTTTATGAGTAGAAATTTAGTTAACAAAGCTTGGTCAAGTAAAGAATAAATAAAAACCATACTTTCTCAAGTGAGTGAACTACAAATGTTGAACTTCTTGAAGCAAAATATATCACATACAATTAGTTGACACGCATATCACAAATTCTAACACAGTTATTTATATTTGACTTGAACCAGCAACAAAAAATTCCATAGCTGACATCACAGAGCTGGACTATTTCCTTTCAATTTGATATATATATACAGGGTGATTCAGATAGGATTGAGATATCTTAATGCAATAGCTATGTAACACAAGCATATGTACCAGATTGCATTAAACAATTTTAGAAATAACTAATAGCTCATTCACAAATTTGTTTTGACTATAAAATGGGTATAAAGATGAAGGACTGTCATCATTGCACCGGGTTTCCAAATATATGGCTCTGTCCATATCGGCAGAAATGGCACATTATCTACTGAGAATGTTGCATGAACTCTAGTTTCAGCAACAATTCTAAGTAGAAATATGAAGGAACCCCATTTAAACCACACAATGTTGAAAGGCTCAATGACTTAAGTGTTAGGCCTGTATCTTCTATAATTGTGAGGTCTATTCTGTTGAGACATCTTGTTATTTCAGCAACCTGCAACCTATTTTCTTAGAGCCTGTCTGGTACTAGTGAAGTGAATTTTCACCTGTACCCAAGGAGCCGGGAAAAATTCTTCCAGCTCTTCTGCACTTTAATTCTTCCAGACCACCAGCCTTCAGCTTTTCCCAAACTGCAGCCCTTTCCCTCTACTGCCTCTCTAAGGATCTCATGAAAACATTGCACATACGACTCGGCCCAGATTTAAACCCACAACAATGTTGAAAGATTGCTTACAATTGACTTTCAATGTGGAGACGAGACCTGCTATCTATCTAATAATTTGTGAAAGAGGTCTATTCTTGTTGAGACATCTTGTTTATTTCTTAAGTTTCAACCTTGAAAACTACAAATACTTGTTTAAACGTGTATGAATACTAGGAAGTGACTTTTTCACCTTTCAATTCCCAAAGGAGCACAGGTCTTCAACAAACTTCTTCCAGCTCTTCCTCTTTTTTGCCATCCCTTCCAATTCTTTCCATGTTTACCTATCCTTTTAATATCAGCCTCCAGCTCTCTTCTCCAGATCTGTCTAGGCCTTCTCCTACTCCTCTTTCCCGGCAGGTTCCAAAACAGTGCCAGTCTTGTAATGCTTCCGGTCGGTCTTCTCAATGTATGTGCTATCCAGCGTCTCTTCCTTATCTCTTTCTCCACTGGTATCTTCTTAGTTCTTTCTCTGAGTTCCTTGTTCGTAATCTTATCATACCATCTCAGTCCCTCTATTCTATGTAAACATTCATTTATGAAGGTCTGAAGTTAGGAAGTCAATACTAACATAATTTTTTTTTACATAGTTATCAATAGCTCTACACAAAAAACCCGACCCAAAGGAACACACATACTGGAACACATTTGATAATATTAAACAAGCACAGAGCTATAAATAGTTAATCTAACGCATTCGGTGACATGAAAGTTCATCTATATAAGAACCATATAAAGCTGATATAAGTGTTATACACACACATATAGACACTGGTTTCTTGCAAGAGATTTATACATCACAATCTGCAAACACATAAGCCACATAGAAATAACAAATCGTAATCATCTAATGATGGTAAGTGTCATTGGCTTCCATTTGACTTTTCCCACAGGTTTCAATTCAGCTCCAATTCTCAAAGGTTTACGTAGGACACAGAACTGAAATATAAGCAAGAACAATATTTATAGTGAAAATGTAAGCAGGAATTAGTGTTGCAAATATTTCTTGAAAATTGAGTGTCTACATTTTATTGATGGTACATACAATGAAGTACAGATGGGTTGTAGTAAATAATTTTGGTTCTGTTCTATCGTTTGGCATCCACACACAATGAACACGTTTATACCTTCTTCGTCTTCCAATGCAAGTCATCTCAATTTTTCCTGCGATGACAAATCAAAATTAGGTTTTGTTTCGATGACATGTGCGGGAAGATATGATGACTTTCTAGGTCCCACGCCAGTTGACAGGCAATGATTTTCTCAAGAAGCTTGTCTGTCATATTTTGCATTGTAATAATTCTGTAGCCAGCTATCTGGGAGTGATCTTTGTTTGGCAATGATAGTAGGTAGCTGTGAAGACAATCCTCACGATCTCACCATCTTTGATGCTGACATTGAATTCTTTGGTATAGTTCTCCGTGTCATCATTATCAAAACATCTTTAGATGGTTTAATATGGTAACATTAAAATTATACATCCGGCATTCTCGCGATAATGTAATCACAATGTGAGTATCTGGAATATTCTCTTTTATTTGCACTGAAGCAAGCAAACACGGTTGTTTTATATTGTAGTTTGCAATAAACGATTTTGGAGCTAACTTAGCTTTCTTCGGTCCTGACTGCAGTTATGGAGTCTGTTACCTGGGCTACAGCCAGAAGCTGGGGTAGATTATTGGTCAGCTCTGGTTCACTGGCTTCTATACATCTTAGGTCCCATCTACACATTGAAAATGGCTGTAACGAAATTAGCATTTTCTATTTCTTGCCAGGTTGATAAATTCTGATATCCATTCATAATGTTTCCCTTGCCCACATTGTTACCCTGTTTTCATATATGCCTTTTCTGCCCGCCCATGTGGTGCCGGGGCCCGCAAGGGAAGCAAGAATAGTACCACTGCAACTTACAATGCATGTCAAAAGAAGCGACTGATGTAGGCCCTAGGATGCTACCCTAGTAAATAAAAAGCAGTGCAGAAATCGGATGTGCTGGCCTATTTGTAGGCGCATAACTGGCACAATGTACAATCGCTCTTAGGCTCAGATCACATACAAATCATACAGAGTGGTTAACAATTGGTCGATATGGAGTGTAGAAGAAGAAGATATTTGCCGTTTCTCATATGTTGTTTGGTCATCAGGATTTCATAATATTCTTCTACTAGTCATATCTATGATGTATAATTTTTCTCATGGGAATACTCAGTGCCAAAGACATTGGTTAGCAGTATTTATCCAATATGTTGAATCTAGTTGTTAACAGAAGCACGTTTCTAGCGGATATATGTTTTATTTCAAAATAAGAGTATTAAATTATAAACTTGTGGTCATCAAGATGGAGAGATTTTTTCAACTCAAATTTATTAAAATAAGAACAAGAGTACATGTAAACACAAAACCCTCTATGATTTCTTTTACCCATCTATTTCTGAACATTTTCATACCAAGCTCGTTTCTGTAGACAGCATAGCAAAGAAGCTATTGATGAAATACAAATGATACTATTAAATTACATAAAATATTTGGAAAATCATTCGCAAGACAGAAAACTTTACGGTGACAAAAGAGTTTTTTTTTTTTCTTTCGTCCGCTTCAACTCAGACGAAGTTTCATCTCTGAAACTGATTTTTGCGTGAAAATCCGTTTTCCAATTTCTTACAATGGCAGCAGTGCGCACATTGTAAATTACTTTACACTGGCAGCCGTGTGCTCAATGTACTCGTAATTAGTATTCCTCGCCATACAGGCAGATTTTCTCCGACTTCAGAGGTACTCACGCTATCGTCCTGAGTAAGACCAGGGGGCTCGAACAAATGCCGGACAGTAGGTTCGAACCCGGCTATGAGGCGTCTCACAGCTAGCAGGCCGAGCTACTATCAACTACTCTAGGCATTCCCCCCTGACAAAAGAGTTATACAGTTCTTCCTAGCAAAAGACAGACGTGTAATTAAACATCAAGTTTTCAGAATTTTAGACAATGTGTCATTTGATTGATTGATAGGACCATCATCACTGCACTTTGGTTAGTAGCAATGTGTTCTCCGATCTCTTTCTTACACAGGAAGATTTCAGCGTCAGTGCACAAGCTCTGTAGCACTGGCGAGGGGCACCAATGTAATTTAGAAGATTGTGAAAATATTTTGTGGGAATTTTATTTTTAAATCGTACTAGCAAATTTCTCAGCTTCAAAGACAGCGAAATGATACTACAAAGGCAGTTATTTATTGTGATGCATACCTCAAATTCAATTGACAAGAGAGCTGGAAAAGAGAGGGACAATAATCAGTAGCTCCACGCCCACGTGGCTAACGGGCCCAAATTTGGGGTGTAAAGAACAGAACCACTGTTACCTGCCATGCACGTCGTGAGAGGCGACTAAGGAGGTTTGGCTGAAATCGGATGCATGTGTCCTAAACCTGTAGAAGTCTATGCGTTTAGGGCCTACCAAACCAATGTGCAACGTATATACGTTCTTGGCAAAGATTAAACATATCACAAAGAGTGATTAAAATTGGTCGTAAAGAATTAACGCAAAGAAGAAGATACACTGGAAAGGATGCATCTAAAGAAGAGCAGACAACCTGAATAGTAACAGCAGGGAGATTATTCTGGGTTATTCTTAGTGGATTTCTCAGTGTACCAAAAACAATGTGGCAAATATCTGATAAACATTCTTGACAAGAGTGACATAATTTGGATTACCTTTCAGTATATAGTCTGTCAGCAGAGCAGGAACTGTGGAGCTATCCTCATTGATGGCTTGCAAAACTGGTCACAAATTAAACATCATTATTTTAGACTCACATTACCAGGTACTCGACTTTGCCTACAAATTACATGTAAATAACTTTGCCTACAAATGACAACTTTTCAACGCCTCCATATCGATCACTTGTTAATCACTTGATGTGATTTGTATGTGATCTGATCTCAAGAGTGATTGTACGTTGTGCCAGTTATGCACCTACAAGTAGACCAGCACATCCACTTATACACTTTTTATTTACTGGGAAAACTTCCCTAGGTTCTACATCAGTCGCCTCTTACAACATGCATTGTAGGTTGTAGTGGTCCTATTCTTTGCTTCCTTGGACCCCGGCACCACACAGGTGACAAATTACATTTAAATAACTCTGCCCATAAGTTCAATCTAAATAAATTTGCCTACAAATTACACATAAATAACTTTGCCTACAAGTTACATCTAAATGATTTTGTCTTAATTTTTGCCCAACTTTTGAAACATCAGTAGACCACTTAATTAGGCTATATTGTGACATATCTTTGTTTTCTTTTCAGGTAGCAGTATGGGGCCTTTAGCAGTTTGGTAAAAACCTAGCAGTTCTGATATGACCAACAAGCATGAATCTGGATGGCATGATTTTAATTTACAGACCACTTTTGGCTGAACTGTCGAAACTAGTATCTCTGACCACTCTTGCATGGCTTATGTGTCGGTTATCAATCTTAAGACTTCGGTCAGGGAACTTGTGTAGACAAAGTCACTCCGAGATATTGCCTATCTGTTGTGCAAATCAATCTCATACCATTCGCAGCTGTGCTTACACTACAACTTAATTTAATGGGTGGCTTCTCTTCGGTCTCTGCCTACTATGACAGACTCCAGCAATCTGTTTCCAAGGTCACCACATAGTCAAAGTACAGTCTTGGTCAGTGCCAGTACACTGACTCTGGTGCAACTTTGCCACCATATTTCATTGCGACGATGGCCTCAAAGGCTGAAATGACAGCTGTATCCCGAAGTTTCATTTGGAACTTTTCTTCTTTATCTAATCCTTTTTTTTCTTTCGCTGCTTTCAACTCAGACGCCCAAGTTTCATCTCTGAAACTGATTTTTGCGTGAAAATCCGTTTTCCAATTTCTTACAATGGCAACAGCGTGCACATTGTAAATCACTTTACACTGGCAGCCGTGTGCTCAATGTACTCGTAATTAGTATTCCTCGCCATACAGGCAGATTTTCTCCGACTTCAGAGGTACTCACATTATCGTCCTGAGTAAGACCAGGGACTCTAACAAATGCCGGACAGTAGGTTCAAACCCGAGCTATGAGGCGCTCACAGCTAGCAGGCCGAGCTACTATCAACTACTCTAGGCAGTCCCCCTCTCTAATCCTGTTTTGTCTCATAGCATCAGGATAAGAAGAACTTTCTAGAACAACTACATTTTAGTTACTTTTAAACTGTGTTTCAAATTATATACTTTCAAGTTATTTTATTTCGAACCACTTTTCTATGGGGTAAAATAAACAGAACCACACCATGTTTTATAAATGTCAATATGTGATAGAAGATAAAAACAGTAGAGCTTACTTTTGATGTATATATGGAGCTGTTCTGACGTTGGTGGTCCCTGCCATGGATGGTATGGGATGACAGTAGTCAAAAACTGTTGAAGATAGTACAATGTATCATGAAGCATCACAACACCATTGTAAGATATTGGAAAAACAGATTTTCACGCAAAATCAGTTTCAGAGATGAAACTCCGTCTGAGTTGAAAGCGACGAAAAAAACAAAAAAACTGAACCTCTTCTTCTGCTAGTACACTAATAAAAATACACATAGGCAATTCTATAGCATAAAGGTGTTTCTTCAAACGCTCCATATCGATCACTTGTTAAACCATTCTTGTGATTTGTATGTGATCTGAGCCTAAGAGCGATTGTACATTATGCCAGTTCTACACCTACAGTTATGCACATCCAGTTTCTGCACAGTTATATTTACTAGGTAGCTTTCCTAGACCCCTAAATCAGTCACCTCTTACGACATGCCTTGTAGGTTGCAGTGTTACTATTCTTTGCTCCCCTTGTAAGCCTCAGGCAACACATGGTGTATAAAGGAACATTAAGTTTGGTTTTCTGATAATTCTGCATGGTTACAACTGACAAAGCATCTGTCAACATCACTAGTTTCTCAGACATCTGGTGTTTTTATTGTGTCATTTCTGTTGCTACCATGATGGTTTTTATTTCTGTCTTGAAATTGTTAAAAAACTTTCCTGTGACAATGGCCAGGGCTAACTCTTTTCCATTTTGAAGTTTACCTTTCCTCCCCCATTATTAATGACATTTGTAGCTAGCTGAGCCGTCTGTATAGGCATGGGTTCAAAGGTCAGTTGGGTAATCGGCATATAATATATATATCATCATCAGGTGCCGTCTCCACATCGAAGGTTGGCTGCAATGAATCTCCACTATCCTCTGTCTTTCGCTTTAGTGTTGCACACTGCCAGACTGTAACCTGTCCATTTCTTAAAGTTTCCTCCCACTTATCTCTCGGTCTTCCTCTTGCTCTTCCCCCTCAACTTTCCCTCTAGTAAATATTTTATCATGGTGTCATGTCTTTTTATGTGTCCAAAATACTTTACTTGCATTTATGTAAACTTCTGTAATACATCTTCTCTCCTGATATGTCTTGAGGTCTTTTGTTTGTTCACTTCTTCAATCCCTTCTTTAAACTCAGGGCATCCATGGAAGGGTGGTATTAACTGGTTGTATGGATCCTGGTTTTCTTTGTACCAGTTGGTGTATACTAGCTTTTCACTAAAACAAAATTATTTCTTAGCAATCCTAAAAAATAATTGGTCACAATATCTAAGAAATGATATCCTAAACTGTTAAGACATTAGTCATGTAGAAGATCGATTATATTTTTGCATTGGCTACACAGATTTCTAATTATCTTTCTTATCTAGAACCGATATACAACACTATCCAAAATTAGATAACTGATCTATTTTGGGAAGAAGGCTCGCCTGTATGGCAGGGGACACTGATAATAAAAAAAGCAGACCTTCAAGAAAAAATCAGACAGAAACACCATACCAGGTGCCATGGCTATGCCTGAATTCATAATGGGCAACGAGAAGAAGATAATTGATCCAGATAGAAAAATGACACCTTTAATACATTTTAGATATATTTCAATGATTGGTCCTAAAGATTTCTGGAATGCAATGATAATCAGATTTCTTGAAAAAATAAACAAAAAAAACAAACTAGGAATTAAAATTTGGAAACCAGCTAGAATTGATATCCCATAGCTGCGTAGTTCCTTTCAGCTTACACAATAGCCCTAGTGTCACAGTCAAACTTCCCATAACACATAAAAGTGACTGAATTCAGTGTGCAGATATCCACTGCTGTGTCAACTCCCAGAATGAAAACTCCTTCTTCTTCTACTTTGTGTTCGTTCTTTACAACCAATTTTAATCACTCCTTGTGATATGTTTGATCTTTGCCAAGAACGTGTATATGTTGCACATTGGTTTGGTAGGCCCCTAAATGCAGACTTCTACACGTTTAGGACACATGCATCCAATTTCAGCCAAACCTCCTTAGCCGCCACTTATGACATATATGGCAGGTAACAGAGGTTCTATTCTTTACACCCAAAATTTGGGCCCCGGTAACCATTCGGGCGAGAATGAAAACTAAACAGATATAAAAATCGAACAATTATAGTATTCTTTATTATTCGCTGTGAATAGGCTATTTTTTGTATGTTGTTTCTCTTTATTCGCTACTCGTTTACCCAGGCTACAGTGATGCAATCTGTTACCAGTGCAAAATAATGTGGAGAAAAACAAACGGAGGATACAACCCAGAGCACAACAATATAAATACATTAAATGGAAAAGCGCAGACTACAGTTTTCAGACTTAGAATGGGACGCTACGTTCTGAGAGCTCACCAACATAGAATGCATCTCAGGGACTCGGCTGCCTGCATCTGTGGAACACCAAAGCAATCCCCAGTCTCAGTAGCGTGAGAATGGAAATCTTGCGAACAGGAACAATTCTTCGAACCAAACTATGGGGGACCGGTGAAGACCTCACACCGCCCTGTTTATGGCACATACCAGAGTAGTCACATAGCAGAAGTTGATCGCAGAAGAATGAATCAAACTAAATGATGAGATATATAAGTGAGAAGACAGTCTACAAAAGCGAGATTGATAACATGCTGCACTAGCGAAAATTTGAAAAAATATTGCAGTCAACATTAATCTATGATTGCAAATTACAACAACAGAAAAAACAAGACGTAATCGCTCACGCTTCCACTTCCATCTTCGTTTGTATTTGCAGCAGCACTTCCAGTCTTGGGTTTCTTCTTGTGATCAGTGTGACAATCACGGCGCTTCTTCTGGATAGTGAGTAGCAGGGAGATAAATTGATTTTTAAGTTCCTTGTCAAACTCAAGTTCATCTCGCAGAGCAAGTTCGGACACAAGCATTTCAGATAGAATCTTGCTTGTGGCATCATATTCAGCAAGAAGTTCATGCAAGGCAGCCCGAGACATCTCTTTTATATCTAAAGAAATGAAATAAATCAACAATTAATTCAAACTGTAACTTCTGCATAGAATAATCTACTGTGCAGTGGATGTCACTATGTGATGTAACTGCCCGCCTGCCCAGCGTGTTGGATGACGGGTGACAAACCCTCTGTGAGTGCGGGTTCAATTCCGCTGGCTGGCAGAAAAGCCACATGTTCTCCAGATTTATGGTGTTCACGGCCCCAAACCGAAGGGTTACGATGTCCATGGCACCGGGCCAAAAAGCTGATAGCTCAAGTGCTTCTGGATCGGGAAAAAAAAATGTGATGTAACTATTCCGAGGCTTTGCAGAAACAAACTCCCTACAAAGAATGACCTACTGTGAAGTGGATGTCACTATGTAATGTAACTATTCCGAGGATTTGCAGAAACAAACTTCCAACAAGACCTACTGTTCAGTGGATGTCACTATGTGATGTAACTATTTTAAGGCTTTGAAGAAACAAAGTTAATTGCATATCCTTTATAGGACTTTGCGAATCAAACCCAGCTGTTTAACCCTGTTTGTGATTTTTCAAAGCATTCTTCTTCTTCTTCTTTCTTGTGAGTCTTTTCGACAATTTAATCACTTTGTGATATGTTTGATCTTTGCCAAGAACGTGTATACGTTGCATATTGGTTTGATAGGCCCCAAACGCATAGACTTCTACACGCTTAGGACACATGCATCCGATTTCAGCCAAACCTCCTTAGTCGCCTCTTACGACATGCGTGGCAGGTAACAGTGGTTCTATTCTTTACACCCCAATTTGGGCCCGGTAACCACTCGGCATTCAAGGCGTAATAAATTATTACGCTCAGTAGTTTGCCATTGCTTTCTGAACGGGTGGTGCCATCGTTCTTTTATAAAAATCTATGCGAAACGATTTGCAATCAAACTGTCCGCAGCGTGATTTGAACTCAGAACGTCGAGGTTAATAGACCAAATAAGTATAAGGATATCTATACATAGCAATTATATTTATGACAGATGAACAAGAAAATCACCAACTTTCCTATTGTCATGTATAAGATTATTGTCATGTATAAGCATACATTGCAATTATATTTGTGACAGATGAAAACCATAATGTTTAATTCTGAATGAAAATGAATACAACAAGCCTGACCTTCTTGAGTGTAGACAGACAGTGCAGCTAAGGATTGCTTTGCTATGGTATATGCTTCATCTTCTGGAGTCTCTTGCATGGCATTGTAGTAGTCTTCAGGAGAAGGTTCCTGCAGAGAATAAGAGCCAGGTTTGATTACTTGAATGAAATAGACAAATCAAAACTTATATGCTTTATCATTCACATAAAGATCACATTTCTGAAAATGCCTTCAGGTTCTATGTTTTTTTCATTGATTTACCTGCATCAGTGACAGATACACTCTAAACACTTCAATATTAAAGCCTCTCACCTTTTGTGTCCAATATCTGTTAGCATTTAGCAAGCAACTTAACTATTCTGTCCTCTAAATGTCACTATCAGGAACAATATCTCTTCTCTGATGACATTTATTTTCCAGTCACTAATGACATTTCCATCTCATGTAAGTATGTGGTAGTTTTGTACAAGTCTTGTAGTAGTCCCATATTGTTATTGTTTGATATTAGCACAACTGCATCATGATGTCGTCACCTTTCTATCAAGTGAGTTATATCTATCATGTGAGTTACATCAATAGACACATTTAAAAAAAATAAATAATACAATGAAATGGTAAGTAATTTATACAGCTACTTGGGATAATCTATGGAGTTAATTACAATTTAATTAATCTATGCAATAGACTCTATATCAGCGTTTCCCAAAGTGGGCGTTGAAGGTTCTAGGGAGGGGGAAAGGAAAGCATAGTGGGTTCACAAGAATTTGGGGGTGATTAGGTGTCGGTGGCTCCTTAAAGAAGAAATTAATAATAATTAGTTTAAAATAAATTGTTTTCGTGATTTTGCGATTGAATAATCATTTAAAATTTGAATGCTACATTTTATTCATCTTATATCCGTCTTACACTATCCATTTTTTCATCAAATTTCTATGTCTTACATATAATCAATTGAAATTGACCATGTATTGCAGAAATATATATCAATTTTCTATGTCAAAGCGAAAATAGAGCATGCATGTATGTGGGAGGGGGCATTACAAAGTTTAAGTTCTGTAAAATTAGCGGTGGGCGAAAAGTTTGAGAACCTATGCTCTATATAAACAGCAAGTGTACAGACTATCAGAAAAGTTTCAAGTAGGGTCAGGAGAAAGGCATGGATGCGTACTATCACTTCTGCTATTCATCCCATATATTAATCAAATTTGTTAAATAGCTAACACCGCCTGTATGGTGCCGGGCCCGCAAGGAAGCAAAGAATAGTACCACTGCAACCTACAAGGCATGTCATAAGAGGCAACTGATGTAGGACCTCTGGAAGCAACCTTAGTAAATAAAAAGCATCGAAAAAATAGGATGTGCTGGCCTACTTGTAGATCACAAAGAGTGGTTTCTTCGTTGATCGTTCTTTTCGGTCATTTTAATCATTCTTGTTGTGATATCAACAGCCTTTGCCAAGAATGTTTTTTCACGTCACAATCTTCAGCACCTTTTGGAGCTCTGGTGCTTATCCTACAGTGATGTGTCCGATTTCAGCCAGCATTTTATTTACTAGAGTAGCTTGCACTAGATAAAGAGTGGTTTAACAAGTGATCGATATGAAGCGTTGAAAGAAGAAGAAGAAATGCAAGGATGTGGCCACAATAACACAATAGTTAACTTGCTGTGCTAGTGATGCCTTGTAGGTTGCAGTGTTACTGTTCTTTGCTCACCTTGTGGGCTCCGGCAACACACAGGCGTGTCAAAAATATAAATGACAACATAACCCAAAATTTTAGCCTCTATCATCAATCTTACCTTCATGATATCATCAATCTTACCTTCATCATATCATCAATCTCACTGATAACCTCATCAGCTGTCATTATCTTATCCTCTTCTTCTGGATGTAAACTGCTTATAATCAGAGAATGCATATCAAAAGCCTGGGCTAGCTCTTCATCATCAGACAGATCCAAACACAATGGCTCACTTTCCTGCTAAGAAAAAGAGGACATAACATGAAGAATATGTTGTCTCATTGCAACAATAGACATAACATTCTTCTTCTTCTTCTGCAATCACCCGCTATGAATTCAGGCGTAGCCATGGCACATGATGTGGCGCTTCCGATTTTTGTGTGAAGGCCTGCTTACCGTTTTATTGGTTTCCTCACCATAAAGGTGGGCCTTCTCCGACTTCAGAGGCTGCATAACATTATATTGAAACAACATTTCAATTGAGGTATTTGTAATTTAATGGATAACCAATATCTGACTAAACGGACATAAGCTGGAGGAAGTGGAAACCTTTAAATACCTCAGGTTCTACATATGCATCGATGGTAACTCTGGTAAGGAGATCAAGTCAAGACTTGAGATGGCTTCAGTCGCTATGTCTCGGCTAAACATGATATGGAAAAGCAAAATCAGTACTATGGCAAAAATCAATATCTACAGATCGCTGGTGCTATCTATTCTTTTATATGGTTGTGAGAGCTGGGCGCTCAATGCAGAACTGGAACGAAGAATCCAGGCTTTCGAATATAAGTGTTACAGACGGGTACTACATATTAGTTACATAGAACATAAGACGAATATTTATGTAAGAGATCAAATAAACAACCTTGCAGGTCGACAAGTACCACTCTTGACAATCGTGAAACGGCGTAAACTTGTGTGGTTCAGGCATGTGATGGACATAGCTCACTCTCTAAGACTATCCTACAGGGAATAGTTGGGGGTGGAAAAAGAAAGGAGGGCAGAGAAAATCCTGGTTTGACAACATCAAGAGCTGGTCGGGCAGAGTTTCTCCACACTCGCTCGAGGAATTGAAGACAGAGATTCATGGCGTCCTTTTTGTGCTGATGTCTCCACAGTGACAACCCTAACGGGTTATGGGCTTTATTATTATAATTTAGTGGAGCTAATTCAGGAGAAGTGATGAAATCAGAGAAATGTCTGGTCAACCACTAGTGACAACTGTTATAAGAAAGAGAAGATGGAGATATGTTGGACACACCTTGAGAAGAAATGATCAACGAATATCAAAGCAGGCATTGAAGTGGGATGCAAAGGGTTCAAGAATGAAAGGACACCCTGAAACAAACTTTGCTGAGAGAGGCAAGAAATATCAGTCTCAGTTTCATGGAGGAGATCGAGCGAGTTGCCCGGAATAGAGCGGTATGGAGAAATTGTTTGCAGGCTCTATGTAACATATAACGGTACGAGAGGAATTATTATTATTTATAAGTTAGATCCTTAAGTAAAGGACCACAGTTTCCTGTAGTGTAACCGCATACAGAGCCCACTGAGAATTTTTGCCCAAGATGGCAAAGAACCCAGGAATTTCCATGGCACATAGTCCCTAGTGCAATGTGTTTATCAACTTCGCTATCAGGGACTCTAAAAAATGATAAGATTTATTCCTTTATTTACTAAAAGATAAAAAATTACAAACCTTCATATAACAACAGCGTAAAAATAATCTGATATTAAAATTATAGGTAAAACATGGAAAGAATTGGAAGGGATGGCAAGAGATAGGAGGAGCTGGAAGAAGTTTGTTGAAGACCTGTGCTCCGTTGGGAGTTGAAAGGTGAAGAAGAAGAATCAAAGGAGTGTGAAGATGCAAAAAGACAGAAAATATAAGGGATTGTCAGGTGTAACAAACTCAAACATTTCCAGAGGCCGAAAATTTTGGATATGCATGTCCTACATATGTAGGGGCCTACGAGCCGAGGCACACCATCTAGTTGTTCTTGGCAAAAACCAAACATGTCACAGAGAGTGATTAAACTGGTTGAGAAGAACAACGAAACAAACAAACATAAAACAACAAACAGCCATGTTACACAATGTGCCCAAAGAAACCCTCTGCAAACTGGCATGATCAATATTATCAATATGTGGTTGTCTGTATTCAAGGAAAGACAAACAAACAGAACACTTATCTTGAGCAGAAAATGAAAATATGTTTAAAGAACAGGGAATAATAAAGTACTTTAACCCACTTATGTTATGTTTGCTTTTAAATGAAGCAATTTCCTGTTAATTGCTGACTGTAGCATAAGTAAATATTGTTGAAATGTTATATTATGCTGGAAATGACTACAAACACTTATGGTGGCGGCCATTAACAATGTTTACAAATCTGTGTCAGATTATGCTGCAAAATTTCACTACATGAAAACCTGAGTGATGTAGAAAATAGATAACTTCTGTATTGAAATAAATAGGCATCTCTCAATACAATTCAGGATGTCATTATTTGTAAGAATGCTAGCAACTGCATCAAGTGTTAGCCACATGGCATACACATCCACACAAACATGTGTAGCGGGTCTCTGTGGCTAAGTGGTTAAGACTTTGCATCATGTTCTGAAGGTCGTGGATTCGAATCCGGACCGCGCAACTCTGTTGACAAGTGCATTTATAGATACCCCCTAGGATTGTTGCAGGAGCTACGGATTTCATGCTTCGTTCTATACTCTCAGCAGGTGGCAAGCCACTTCTGTGGAGAGGGACCGAGCTATATGGGGTAAAAACCGGGTGCAATGGAGTAAATCCAACTTTGGACCCTTTTATTTAGACAAACATGTATAGATTGTAGGAGAGTTAAGGATGGATAAAGGGGATGTTCTTCTGCCTCTTGGCAATCTTTTGTTGGATGAGTACACTAAAATGTATGCTAAATTTATCCAGCGATTCAAGGAGTTTGAAATTAATTGTTTTACAAGATGTAGAAACAGGTACTTGAAGGGTAATGGGAAGTGTGTTTAACCAATAAGTGACACAGGAAGCACCAGTAAGCATACCCTTCGATATCTGTTGGGGGAGACTGAGCGCCTATGGGTCGGTTCAGTAACCAATAACAAACATGCATAGATACAACTAAAACCTGCTGTCTTGCAGGTCGGCTGGGGACAGCCAAAAGCTGACAGAGAGCGAACCCAGGAAACGCTGGCTAAAACCGGACACATTGTCGAAGGAAATGCACCAGAGCTCCAAATGGGGCTGAAGATGTGACGAAACACACCCATGCTAAGGCTGCTTGAATCAGATTTCCACATGAATGAGATTTATGGGGAAATCTGATACATCAGTCTAAGTGGTGATTGTGGCAGAGAGAGAGAGAGAGAGATACAACTAGCATTTGAGCCCTAAGTCTTGCAGTCTTATTAGTTATAGATACTCTCTTTTCACCTTCTCTAGTGCTGTCAGCACCAACTAAACAGTGGAGAAACATGAATGTAGGTCTACATCACTATTTTTAACTCAGAGACTTGCAGACTGCAGAAATAACACTTAGCCCAATAAGTCACAGAATATTTTGTTTAATTTCTAGAGGTATAGAAAGCCAGAAATAAGTAACACAAATCTAATGGAAATAAATAACCTTGAGAGCTATATAGTAGGGCCTACTGACTTGGTTGGTTCCATATTCTGGGCAAGGCAGATTGTTTACATATCCTGGTGATGACCTTGATTATTATTTTTGTTTTGTCCGCTTCAACTCAGACGAAGTTTCATCTCTGAAACTGATTTTTGCGTGAAAATCCGTTTTCCAATTTCTTACACTGGCAGCCGTGTGCTCAATGTACTCGTAATTAGTATTCCCCGCCATACAGGCAGATTTTCTCCGACTTCAGAGGTACTCCAGATGTTATCGTCCTGAGTAAGACCAGGGACTTGAACAAATGCCGGACAGTAGGATTCGAACCCGAGCTATGAGGCGTCTCACAGCTAGCAGGCCGAGCTACTATCAACTACTCTAGGCAGTCCCCCCCCCTTGATAATTAGAAGTGTAGAAGTTTATGATTATGAAATCACACAGAGATATAAAGAAGAAGAAAAGAGAGAAATGAGAGCGGGTAGATGAAAGAAAAGTTCCAGATTCGTCTTATTCGAACGCTCCATATTGACCACTTGTCAACCATTCTGTGTGAATTGTATGTGATCTGAGCCGAAGAGTGATTGTACGTTGTGCCAGTTATGCGCCAACAAGTAGGCCAGCACATCCGATTTCTGCGCTGCTTTTATTTACTAGGGTAGCATCCTAGGGCCTACATCAGTCGCCTCCTACAACATGCATTGTAGGCTGCAGTGGTACTATTCTTTGCAACCCATGCGGACCCCGACACCACACGGGTGAGTTCCAGATTGAGACATGTCTTTTTAAAAACAGAATTTAGTTATATCTTAGTTCTTCTAAACAGAAACTGTAGCTTAAGTGATAGTGAGCTCGATTCACAACTCAAGCATACCTGGTTCAAACTCTGTGGCAGGCAGTTTGGAAGCAAATTCGTTTCTGTGGGATTTTACTGAAAAGGTAAAATAGACCTTAACGTTCAGAAAGCAATGTCAAACTACTGAACGTATAAATGGTGCCTAGAAAATCAACGACTTATTTACTGTGGTTGATGGCTACGTCCTGTTAAGGATATGCCACAATTTTCGATTTTCAAACAGAAACAGGATAAGCATGATAGACAAGTTGTGATCGCATAAGAGGAAGATAAAAGGATATAGAGATTGGTGCTGAAGTCTGCGATAACTAGGCCAGAAGGTGAACCAGAAACCATAGTATCAAACATCTCACGTTTATATATATGATGGTTATACCATCTTAGAACAAAAATTTGGATATTTAACTCTAATGTTAAAGCAGTTCTACTGTATGGGTCAGAAACATGAGAACAACTAAAACAATAGCGCATAAATTGCAAACATTCATCAACTGATGTCTGCGCAGAATAGAGGGAATAGGATGGTATGATAGGGTCACAAATGAGGAACTTATGGAGAGAACAAGACAGATTCCAGTGAACGAACAGGTTAAAAAAGACGCTGGCGCTGGATAGGACACACTTTGCGAAACCGGAGGGTATATAACAAGAAGGGTCCTTGCCTGAAACCCGCAGGGACAGCGAAAGAAGGGGAGGCCAGAAATACATGGAGACGAGATTTGGAGGCGGAGATCAACAATATAAAGAAGAGCTGGAAGGAGCTGCAGGAAATAGCTAGAGATAGGAAGACTTGGCATGAGTTGGTTGAGGGCCTATGCCCCAACCCGGGTAAAAAAAGGCAAAGAGAGAGAAGAGAGGTTATACCATCTGAAGAAAATTATGCTGTTGATCAACCTACTGATCTGTGTGTAGTTAAGATGCTACAATCAAAACTAGAAGTCATCAGAGATGAGCTTAGGATAACAGTTAACTTCATCGTAAGAATACATCTGACAGTACAATCATCCAAATAGTGATTGCAAGAAGAAGAAGAAAATATAGAGATCTGATATCGAATGAAAAAACTCTAGCAAACACAAATTGTAGTATATAAAATGTTTGTGAGAAAGTTTTGTATCCTGAACTCACCTTTTTCTCTCCTACATTAAGGATGCGATTATGCAGAGTTCTAGTGTAAGAACTGGACCAGTCAATGGGCAGAATATTACCAAAGTTTCCAGTGATAGTCCACCACATCCTGAAATACAAAGTTGACAACATTACCACTGAAGTACAACATCATCTTCTTCTTCACCCTTCACCGCTAGGGAGGCATAGATCCGCAACCAAGTTCTTCCAAGCCCTCCTATCTTCTCTTCTTCTTCAATGATCCAGAGCACTTGAGCTTTTGCCCTTCGGCCCAATGCTATGTAGAGGTATCTGCATGTGTTTGTAAGTTGTTCTTTTGTTCCGTATAATGTGTAAAGCCCTCCTATCCAAGGCTATATTTTCAACATCTATCCACATTTCATTGCATTCCATCTTCATCTTCCACCTCCAGGTATTCCTGGGTCTTCCTGTAACTCTATTACCCATGGGGTTCCATCGGAGGGCCTGTCTCGTGATGCTGTCAGGGAGTCTCCTCAGTGTGTCACTCATCATCACCTTGTGCACCTTATTTCTTGTTCCACCTGCCATTGTCCCACTCTATCACAGTTCCCTGTTTGTAGTCCTGTCATACCTTCACCGATGGGAGTATCCTGCATAGTCATCTATTGATAAATGTCTGCAACTTTTTTTTGTGAAGTACAACATCCTCACTAGATAACAACATTACCATTGGAGGACAACATGGCATGAGGAATACATCATCACTGGAGGACACCATTACCACTACAGAACACTGTAACCACCCTACGATTATTGGTAAACAGCAACCTGACCCTTACCATGCATCCAACATATTAGAAGACAATAAGTAAAATCTTTCAGTCACCTAATGAAAATGAAACCAGTTCTACTACCATCTCGTACCTATAACAACCAACAACCCAGACGCAGAGAAACAACCCGATGAATAAATAATATCACAGATATTCTGCAAAATCAATGACTAACAACTACAGCTGCAAAGCATCCGGCACAGGATAGAAAACAGAAACTCCCAACAACGCTTCACAGCACATGTGGATAAGACAAGGCAACATGGCCACAGAACATCCATACAACATGACAACAAAAGTATACAATTCTTGTAGCACAACTTTTTTTATAATTCCTTCGTTGATGGTCTTACTTCTTTTCTGTAATCCTGTTTTGGATCACAGCGTCAGGATAAGATGAGACGTTGCTGGTGGTATTATTAAGAAATCTTCACCAATTTATCCAAATTGTGAGTTTAAGTACTGACATTGCATAAGTTAGAAAAATAATGGAACATTATAAAGACAGATAAACTGAAACTAAAAGTAATTTCCATGAAGATCCCATTACTATTCATAATTTTACAATTGCAGACTCGCCCGTGTGGTGCTGGGGCTCAAGGAAGCAAAGAATAGTACCACTGCAAACTACAAGGTATGTATGTCGTAAGAGGCGACTGATGTAGGATCTTCTTCTTTGTGTTCGTTCTTACGACCAATTTTAATCACTCTTTGTGATATGTTTGATCTTTGCCAAGAACGTGTATACGTTGCACATTGGTTTGGTAGGCCCCTAAACGCATAGACTTCTACACGTTTAAGACATGCATCCTATTTCAGCCAAACCTCCTTAGTCGCCTCTTACGACATGCGTGGCAGGTAGCAATGGTTCTATTCTTTACACCCCAAATTTGTGCCCGGTAACCACTCGGGTGATGTAGGATCTAGGAAGCTACCCTAATAAATAAAAAGCATCGCAGAAATCGGATGTGCTAGCCTACTTGTAGGCGCACAACTGGCCTAACGTACAATCGTTCTTAGGCTCATATCACATACGAGTACAAATCACACAGAGTGGTTAACAAGTGGTCGATATCGAGCGTTCGAAGAAGAAGACAACTGCAGACTGCCAGATACTCAAGTGACATCTGTCAATAACAGATGTAGTATCTAAACCATTATCATGGCATCCATGCAATATTTGACAGGTCCCAAAAGGAACTATGGATCAATAAACTTGCAAATAGTAGTCATATTTGTTTAGTTGTTATCTGTTGCAACTCCTGATACTTTAAGCAGTGAGAGAATAAGGAGCTTTAGGAACCCCAGGGAAGCACCAAAGTCAAAGAATATGATCAATAAATAGAAAGTGTACAAGTATTAGGAGCTTCTGGAAAAAACAAATGACCAAACACAGGATTCCTTCCTTCCTTCCTTTCGTTCGCTTGAAATATGTCTATATATTCAATGTTGTCTCTTGTATGAACTTCACTGTCTTTTGTAGCTCACACAGAGGTCCGTGTAGTTTTCTGTCAGTGTTGTTTCGTTAGGCCAGTGAGTTTGCCTCAGTGTATCATATTTGGGCAGTCTTGAAGTATGTGCTCTGCAGTCTGGTTTGCCTGTCCACATGTACACATGGCTGAATTGCCAATCTTGAATTTTGTATACATGTGGCTGCGGAGCCGATTGTGTCCTGTTCTAAGGTGCAGAATGACAATTTGTTCCAATCTGTCCATATTATAGTAATCGTCTTGTGTTGGTATTTGTGGCTTTCTCATTGATTTAATCATCCTTTTCTTTTGGTGGTAGGTAACTGGCACATCCGGCTGCTCTCCTGCAGCACCTTCCTTGCCAATCGGTCTGCTGTTTCATTTCCTGGTATTCCACAGTGAGAGGGTATCCACTGCAAGACGACCCTGCGATGCTTGGACAATTTAGACAGTAGGGTCTGTAGACCTGGCAATTTTCTGGACTGAAGTGCTTGGAGTGCTGATTTTGCATCAGTCAAAAATACAACAGGTTGAGGATCGGGTCTGGTATTCAACAGTTTTTCAGTTGCCACCTTGATTGCCTGAATTTCTGCATCATAGTTGTGACAGAATTTCCCCGTTGGCACTTTAATCGCATCTCTAACGTTGTTTGGGTATTCTATGTACACTCCTGCTCCTCCATTCTTCACTGCATTTTCTGCTGACCCATCCGTGTATACCCGGACCCAGAGGTCATGTGGGTATTCTTCATCAAGTAAACTGAGAGTGACTGTCTTGCGTTGTATGCTGTTCTGCTCATCCTTGTCGAATATTCCTTTCACTTCTGTCTGGATACATACTTCTGGTTCAGTCTCCTCTCTCCAAGGGGTTTGCTCTGGCACAGACTTTAGGGGAATGCCAACTTTTGGTAGGTCTGAGGTTTGCCTATTCAGTCTTTTGGCCTGGTGAATAAAGCTGCTTCTTTTCAGCCGCCCCAATGCTAGATTTTGGAATCTGTTTTCCATTGGGTGGCTTGGCATACTCAGAAACTTTTCTGCCTGCGTCATCACTTTTGTGTCTCTGCGTTCTCTCAGTGCTTGTATTCCCCCACTCTTTCCATCTCCACTATTGGTGTTGTTTTCATTGCTCCTGTGATGACACGAGCCCTGGTTTTGCACCTTATCCAGTTCTCCTAATGTGGTATTTGATGCTGGACACCATGCAGCTGACCCATATTCCAGGTGTGGTCGTATGACACAGGATTCGAACCGCAGACTTTATTTCTTACGGCACACATTGCCATATTACTTCATTAATAAATTACATTAATACTTGAAGCAGTATACTTGTTAAGAATTATTTGTCCTCTGTGTGCTGGCAATGTACACAGTATTAAATTCGATTCTAAGACTCACTTTAAAACTGAAATACGAGGGACTGCCTAGAGTAGTTGATAGTAGCTCGGCCTGCTAGCTGTGAGACGCCTCATAGCTCGGGTTCGATCCTACTGTCCGACATTTGTTCAAGTCCCCTGGTCTTACTCAGGACGATAACGTGAGTACCTCTGAAGTCGGAGAAAATCTGCCTGTATGGCGAGGGAATACTAATTACGAGTACATTGAGCACACGGCTGCCAGTGTAAAGTAATTTACAATGTGCACGCTGCTGCCATTGTAAGATATTGGAAAAACAGATTTTCACGCAAAATCAGTTTCAGAGATGAAACTTCGTCTGAGTTGAAAGCGGACGAAAAAAAAAAAACACAAACAAACTGAAATACATCTAAGAAATGGTACGTCTTAGAAGTGATGACTATCTTACTATCACTGAATTATAAAACTTTGCATACTGTACAACATTTCCCTTTCATAAGGAATATCCGCTTGGTGTTTCACCGTTATACCATTCGATAAAAGTGGGGTTACTGTATTTCGCTCATTTTGATTCATTCATCATCAAATAGCTTGTCTGGAGCAGAGCTTTGCCACCTTAGCAGTCCTTCAGAGTTTCTCTTTCTCATAAGGCCAGATGTCCTACCTCTGCACCAGTCAGGCTCAAACCATCAGTTACAACTTGAATCCATCTTCTAAGTGGTCTTCCTCTTCTCCTCTTTGCCGGGATGCCTCCTATTATAATGGTCTTCTCCAGCCCTTCGTGTCTCTTTATATGTACAAAATACTTCAATTTTCCCATTCTTATTTGTAGCATTAGCCAATTTTCTTTGATTTTGAGTTCCTTCTGGATAGATCTATTTGTTCTCTTCTCTGTCTACAATATACGGAGGACTCTTCTGTAACGCTTATATTCAAAAGCACATATGTTTTTCCACAACCTTGTTAAATGTCCATGCTTCACACCCATATGTTGCCACTGGGAATATTTGATCTATTATTGCATATTAAAATGTCACATAGATTGCACTACGAAACTACATTAAAACTAAAGGATATTGTGAATACAAAAGAACATGACAATAGAACAGTTGACATTTGTAAAGTAAAAATCTGTTGATGGAGAACTGTAATCACTCGACGTTTTTGTTAGTAAACCATTCAAGGATTATTTAGGAAAGGAATATAAATTCAGACTATTCACTGACAGCCTTTCACCAAGCAAAAGCAAATACTTGTTTGTTTGTTAAGTAGGGGATTAAAGCTTCCTTAAGCCGAGACATATTCTTTCAAGTCAAGGACAAATATTATTTTGGTTATATCAGAGCGTGTAGCTAAAAACTAGAAAAGTAAGAATGAATTCCTTGTGGAGAATCTAAGAATGAATTCCTTGTGGAGAATCCAAGAATTATATTAAAAGAAAACAAGAAAATTCAGAACTCAAAAATGATATTTAAGTAAAAGGGGAGTCATCATCAAATAGTTCGTCCTGAGCAGACCTTTGCCATCCTAACAATCATTTGGAATGTTTCTTCAGCAGCTGTCATGCTCAAATCATCAGTTACATCCTGAGTCCACCTTCTCTGTGGTCTTCTACTTTGCCGGGGTGCCTTCTTCCCAGTGGCGGCTCGTCATTAAGGGCCAGTGGGGCGCGGCCCCACCAAAAATAATGTATAACGTGTATTTATTATTTTGTAAATTAAAATATAACCTAACCCAAAATCTAGATTTTAACGAAAATTTGTGTCTGGCCCCAACAACAAAAATGATCACGAGCTGCCACTGCTTCATCATAATGTTCTTCTCCAACCCTTCATGTCTCTTTAACCCTAACAGTAAGAGGCAAGAGGGGAATAAGTACGTTTTATAGTCTGCAGTGTTTACTGCAGTGTTTTATGCATGGCCACTTAATAAGAATGCATCCAAACTCCACAGTATACAGAGTCTTCTACAACAGAACATCGGAAGAAGACAGAGGGAAAACCATGGAAAGATGGTTAGATGGCGTAGCAGAATCCTGTGAAAGAACAAAGATAACAATCACACAAGCCACCAGAACAGCGCAAGACAAAAACAGAAAACCACGACACTGGGCAACAACCCGGTAGCAGTGTGACGACAAAAGAAAGAAGAAGTGTTTACTGAACATTTTTTCCACAATTTATCATGTGACACAAATTGCAGACAGACAGAAATAATGCGATGACAATGTGACAACGTATAGAGATGATTACTACAGAGATAACATAATGGCATCAAATGTCACTATAAGCTATAAAATAACATATTTAAGAGGATTTCAAACATGACATTTCTAGGCCAAAAATTTCACCCTGTTCAATTAAATTCGGGGTGCTCTTATGATATTTCAGTGCCGATATAACTAACAGAGCATTTGTAAGCAAGCCAAGTCTTCCCATAAATCTAGTGTTTTTGTTGTATGCTATTTCTGTGCCGCCTTGGGTGATTTTATTTCTGAACGTTATAATTTCAAAACAGCACAGATAACGTTAACATTTAAAACAACACGCACAACGTTCAAATGTCATAAAAATACATACAGTATACAGTTAGAATTTCAAAAAGCAAGAAGAACGTTAATATTTAAAACAGCACACGCCCGAGTGATTACCAGGGCCCAAATTTGGGGGTAAAGAATAGAATCACTGTTACCTGCCACGCATGTCGTAAAGGCGACTAAGGAGGTTTGGCTGAAATCGGATGCACATGTCTTAAACATGTAGAATTCTATTCGTTTGAGGGCCTACCAAACCAATGTGCAATGTATACACGTTCTTGGCAAAGATCAAACATATCACAAAGAGTGATTAAAATTGGTCGTAAAGAACGAACGCAAAGAAGAAAACAGCACAGAAAACATTAAAATTTAAAACAGTACACATAACGTAGGAACTCAAACCGCGTAGAGAATGGTAACATTTCAAATAGCACAAAGGAACATAGGAACCGAAAATGCCAGTGAATCAAAGTGTCAACCTTCAGGGATAGCGACCGGTCGCTGCCCATCCCCCACACGATTTCCACGTGATAGTCATGAAAACAGAGCACACAGCTGCAGGCAGACAAAACAAGTAGAGACCGACCAAAGAAGGTAGCATCAATTGCAATGCGCTGTGATTTGGAGACAGAATTCTAAAAGAATACAACAGATACAAGACATACACCAAGAATACAACAGATACAAGACATACAACAAGAATACAACAGATACAAGACATACACCAAGAATACAACAGATACAAGACATACAACAAGAATACAACAGATACAAGACATACAACAAGAATACAACAGATACAAGACATACAACAAGAATACAACAGATACAAGACATACAACAAGAATACAACAGATACAAGACATACAACAAGAATACAACAGAAGCGAAGAATTTACACTTCCTTTACGACAGACATAAAATATGCAGTTGCTGTATCATTTGTTTGATTACGGCCTTTTGGTCGAAACGTCGATGTATACTGCTTTAATACTTTGTCAAACTACAGTACTTTGTTTTTACGTGTTTCATCATTGCTACATAATTTTACTGCAGTCTTCCCTGATAGAGTGACATGATTGCTACATAGTTTGACTGCAGTCTTCCCTGATAGTGAGTGACATCATTGCTACATAGTTTGACTGCAGTCTTCCCTGATAGTGAGTGACATCATTGCTACATAGTTTGACTGCAGTCTTCCCTGATAGTAAGTGAGATTCATTGCTACATAGTTTGACTGCAGTCTTCCATGATAGTGAGTGACATCATTGCTACATAGTTTGACTGCAGTCTTCCCTGATAGTGAGTGACATCATTGCTACATAGTTTGACTGCAGTCTACCCTGATAGTAAGTGACATCATTGCTACATAGTTTGACTGCAGTCTACCCTGATAGTGAGTGACATCATTGCTACATAGTTTGACTGCAGTCTTCCATGATAGTGAGTGACATCATTGCTACATAGTTTGACTGCAGTCTTCCCTGATAGTGAGTGACATCATTGCTACATAGTTTGACTGCAGTCTACCCTGACAGTGAGTGACATGATTGCTACATAGTTTGACTGCAGTCTTCCATGATAGTGAGTGACATGATTGCTACATAGTTTGACTGCAGTCTTCCCTGACAGTGAGTGACATGATTGCTACATAGTTTGACTGCAGTCTTCCCTGCTAGTGAGTGACATCATTGCTACATAGTTTGACTGCAGTCTACCCTGATAGTGAGTGAGATCATTGCTACATAGTTTGACTGCAGTCTTCCATGATAGTGAGTGACATCATTGCTACATAGTTTGACTGCAGTCTTCCCTGATAGTGAGTGACATCATTGCTACATAGTTTGACTGCAGTCTACCCTGATAGTGAGTGACATCATTGCTACATAGTTTGACTGCAGTCTTCCCTGATAGTGAGTGACATCATTGCTACATAGTTTGACTGCAGTCTACCCTGACAGTGAGTGACATGATTGCTACATAGTTTGACTGCAGTCTTCCATGATAGTGAGTGACATGATTGCTACATAGTTTGACTGCAGTCTTCCCTGACAGTGAGTGACATGATTGCTACATAGTTTGACTGCAGTCTTCCCTGATAGTGAGTGACATCATTGCTACATAGTTTGACTGCAGTCTACCCTGATAGTGAGTGACATCATTGCTACATAATTTGACTGCAGTCTTCCCTGATAGTGAGTGACATCATTGCTACATAGTTTGACTGCAGTCTTCCATGATAGTGAGTGACATCATTGCTACATAGTTTGACTGCAGTCTTCCCTGATAGTGAGTGACATCATTGCTACATAGTTTGACTGCAGTCTACCCTGATAGTAAGTGACATCATTGCTACATAGTTTGACTGCAGTCTACCCTGATAGTGAGTGACATCATTGCTACATAGTTTGACTGCAGTCTTCCCTGATAGTGAGTGACATGATTGCTACATAGTTTGACTGCAGTCTTCCCTGCTAGTGAGTGACATCATTGCTACATAGTTTGACTGCAGTCTTCCCTGCTAGTGAGTGACATCATTGCTACATAGTTTGACTGCAGTCTTCCCTGCTAGTGAGTGACATCATTGCTACATAGTTTGACTGCAGTCTTCCCTGCTAGTGAGTGACATCATTGCTACATAGTTTGACTGCAGTCTTCCCTGCTAGTGAGTGACATCATTGCTACATAGTTTGACTGCAGTCTTCCCTGCTAGTGAGTGACATCATTGCTACATAGTTTGACTGCAGTCTTCCCTGCTAGTGAGTGACATCATTGCTACATAGTTTGACTGCAGTCTTCCCTGATTGTGAGTGACATCATTGCTACATAGTTTGACTGCAGTCTTCCATGATAGTGAGTGACATCATTGCTACATAGTTTGACTGCAGTCTTCCCTGATAGTGAGTGACATCATTGCTACATAGTTTGACTGCAGTCTTCCCTGATTGTGAGTGACATCATTGCTACATAGTTTGACTGCAGTCTTCCCTGATAGTGAGTGACATCATTGCTACATAGTTTGACTGCAGTCTTCCCTGAAAGTGAGTGACATCATTCAGTCTTTTTCTTCTTCTCGTTCACCCTCTATGAATTCAGGTCTAGTCAGGACGTCCAGTATGGAGCTTCTGACTGATTTCGAATCACAACTAAACATCCAACATAGACATGATGATTTCAGATTACAACTAAACATCCAACATAGACATGATGATTTCAGATCACAACTAAACATCCAACATAGACATGATGATTTCAGATTACAACTAAACATCCAACATAGACATGATGATTTCAGATCAGAACTAAACATTCAACATAGACATGATGATTTCAGATTACAACTAAACATTCAACATAGACATGATGATTTCAGATTACAACTAAACATCCAACATAGACATGATGATTTCAGATTACAACTAAACATCCAACATAGACATAATGATTTCAGATCAGAACTAAACATCCAACATAGACATGATGATTTCAGATCAGAACTAAACATCCAACATAGACATCATGATTTCAGATCAGAACTAAACATTCAACATAGACATGATGATTTCAGATCACAACTAAACATCCAACATAGACATGATGATTTCAGATTACAACTAAACATCCAACATAGACATGATGATTTCAGATCAGAACTAAACATCCAACATAGACATCATGATTTCAGATCACAACTAAACATTCAACATAGACATGATGATTTCAGATTACAACTAAACATCCAACATAGACATGATGATTTCAGATCACAATTAAACATCCAACATGGACATGATGATTTCAGATCAGAACTAAACATCCAACATAGACATGATGATTTCAGATTACAACTAAACATCCAACATAGACATGATGATTTCAGATCACAACTAAACATCCAACATAGACATGATGATTTCAGATCACAATTAAACATCCAACATTGACATGTATGGTCGGTCACACATAGTTGAAGGTGTAACTGAAGTATCTACACACCAAGAAAGGATATCAGGATCGAATAAACCAATATGAGAAATATGGTTTAATGAGTTATAAACCAGTATGAGAAATATAGTAAATCAGTTATAAATCAGTATGAGAAATATAGTAAATCAATTATAAACCAGTATGATAAATATAGTAAATCAGTTATAAACCAGTATGATAAATATAGTTTAATCAGTTATAAACCAGTATGATAAATATAGTAAATCAGTTATAAATCAGTATGATAAATATAGTTTAATCAGTTATAAACCAGTATGAGAAATATAGTTAAATGAGTTATAAACCAGTATGACAAATATAGTAAATCAGTTATAAATCAGTGTGATAAATATAGTAAATCAGTTATAAACCAGTATGATAAATATAGTTTAATCAGTTATAAACCAGTATGAGAAATATAGTTAAATGAGTTATAAACCAGTATGAGAAATATAGTAAATCAGTTATAAACCAGTATGAGAAATATAGTAAATCAGTTATAAACCAGTATGATAAATATAGTTTAATCAGTTATAAACCAGTATGATAAATATAGTTTAATCAGTTATAAACCAGTATGAGAAATATAGTTAAATCAGTTATAAACCAGTATGAGAAATATAGTAAATCAGTTATAAACCAGTATGATAAATATAGTAAATCAGTTATAAATCAGTATGAGAAATATAGATAAATGAGTTATAAATCAGTATGAGAAATATAGTAAATCAGTTATAAACCAGTATGAGAAATATAGTTAAATGAGTTATAAATCAGTATGAGAAATATAGTAAATCAGTTATAAACCAGTATGAGAAATATAGTTAAATGAGTTATAAACCAGTATGAGAAATATAGTTAAATGAGTTATAAACCAGTATGATAAATATAGTAAATCAGTTATGAACGGGTTTGTTTAAGGAAAATCCTACGAATATTTTGATTAGAGAAATGTACAGATGAGAAACTGCAGAGATAAAATAATAATTGTACATCATTGAGAACAACGAGCATATGAAGAAGAAGGAGATACTTGGACATGCACGTAGAATGCTATAGGGCACTTTGACAAAGAGAGATCTCCGAAGTCATGTAGACTGACGGAGTCGACTAAATAAGACTGAAAAGTGGTGAAATAAAAGTTTCGTTTTTAGTATTAGTTTAGTCATCTGATCATCATCATTGCACATCAACCGATTAGTCCATAGGTGCTCCGATCTCCTCCTCAGTATGTCTCAGTGTGTGGCAACTAACGACACCGGTTCTGTGTTGGTTTACTATTCTTCTTTGGCTACCAGTATAGTAAGCTTGTATAGCCACACACCATTTGACTTGGTATTCTTGCAGTCTGATTAGTGTTGTAGATTCCCCACTATTACTTGAATCATTTACACGAAATGAAACATTGTGGACTGACATAGGATACTAATGGTAAAAAAGCAGCAGACCGGAAGCAGTGGGAGATCACGTGCCAATGTCTTATGTGTCCACTATGACATAAATAGGAAAGAGTTAAATTAGTACTTTAAAGATTTTGACTTTGCAGTATCTACTAAATTTGAATCAACCAGTTGAATATATATATATATCTTGTCTTTATTTACATACAATATGGCAGTATTTTCTCTCGTGATCACCACCCAGACCGATGTACCAGATCTCCCCATAAATTCTATTCATGTGGAAATCTGACCCATGCAGCCTTAGCATTGGTGTTTTACGTCACATCTTCAGCACCATTTGGAGCTCTGGTGCTTATCCTTCGGCGATGTGTCAGCCAGCGTTTACTCGGTTCGCTCTCCGTTCTGTAGCCATCTAGTGTTTTTACGGTGTGGAGTAGCTAGCCCCACCACCAACCTCCTTAGTCGCCTCTTACGACATGCGTGGCAGGTAACAGTGGTTCTATTCTTTACAACCCAATTTGGGCCCCGGTAACCACTCGGGCGGCAGTATTCTGAAATCAAATATTGCTTAGTTCGATAACATTTACAAAAACATCTTTAAGATGATTTAATACAACAGAAACTATATTACTAACTCTTCAGAGATTAAAAAAGAAAAGACAACATACTCTTTGATCTTTCAGAAAGTCATCTCTGCTCTTTCAGAATATCATCTTTGCTCTTTCAGAATATCATCTCTGTTCTTTCAGAATATCACATGCACTTTTATCTTTATGAAACATCACCATCTCTTTGACATTCAAGAAAGAAACATATTCTATTATCTTCAAGACATACATATATACTTTTTAGTCTTTCAAGAAAGAACATAGTCTGTAAGACTTTCAAGATAGAACCTAGTCTTTAAGACTTTCAAGAAAGAACCTAGTCTTTAAGACTTTCATGAAAAGATACCGGCTCCTTGACTTTTAAGAAAGACAACTGCTCTATGACTTTCAAGAGAGAGAGAGAGAGAGAGAGAGAGAGAGAGAGAGAGAGAGAGAACATTTCGACCAAAAAAAGCACGAAAAGACACGAGAAACTTCGCTTTTATACTTTTTGTGGTATTTGAAAAGCTACATTTGTTTATTGATATTTCGTCAATTGGTTTGATACTTTTCCTGTTATCAGTTATATGAGGACTATCATCATAGCACTCGGACATGTCCATAGGTGCTCCGATCTCCGCCTCAGCAAATCCAGCGGCTCAACACGCACGTATGTTGATTAATCAATCTCTTTGCATATTTAGTTTTCCTGCTATTCCTCACTGTTATCGACTTAAACAGAAGATACAACTTACTCTTTCAATCTTCTAAAAACCTCAGTTTCAAACCAAACTACACATCAGTACCTGTACTCCAACGGGAGCGGTAACAATTGAGCCGCAAATAACCAATAAAAGATGCTGAGATAGCGGGCAACAACAAAATTCATAATCAATTACAACGAAGCCTTTACACATTCACACAAATTAGTAATCACGGTGTGTTAATCCCGTAAAGAAGAAGAAAAAAATGTATATTTAATCAGGAACATGGATGACAAAGCCAGCTAGATGAAACATTCGTCTGCACGCAGGACATCGCCAGCTTGCGTGTCTGCGATGCCGTCGAGGCGAGTATTTTTGTGTCTCTTCTTTAACGAGTTATGTCGTCACGCCTCGCGGGAGAGATATTAAATAGATTAATCAATGTGCACGCTGACTCATTGGAGAGAGAAAACAATGAAACAACATATCCCGGATGAGACATGTTCATTTGGTTTGTCTGTTCATTAAGTCCACTGGAAGCCAAAGAGATGTGTTTTACAGAAGAATGCAGAAAATTCCATGGACAGCGAAGAAAGCAAATGATGAGGTTTTAATTCAGGCCTACACACAAAGAAACATTATCAAAAGAATAAGAATCAGACAATCAAGGTTATCGGGCATATAATGCGAAAAGAAGGTTTAGAACATTTGGTGATTACATGTAAAATTCAGGGAAGGAGAGATCGTGGAGACAGAGGGAGAAGATGTTGGATGGTCTGACATCGTGGTTCGACAAAAGATCGACGTCAGAGCTGATTAACTGTACCAAGGAGAGATAGTTGTGGAGAGACATGATCGCCTACGTGGGAAGGCATAGAACTTAATTGATTACTCATTAAGTCTTCGTATGAAGTCTGTTGCAAGACATGAACGTGAGCTGTCAGCTGTGACTTGGCAGTAAATTATCTGATATTGTTCTGCTGCCACCGATGCTTGATTGATTGAAAGACCATCATCATTGCATTTTCGGTGAATAACCATTGTGCACTATTTTTTACACATGAAGATATCAGCGATATCGACACCGGCGAGAAAAAAGATGTAATTTTGAGGATGATGAAAATGTGTCGAAATGTTTATTTTTTAATGTTTTAATAAATGTTACCCAGACAGCGCCTCTCCAAACCACTCAACTTGAGCACGAGACCTACGTTTTAACGTCCGTCTCCTATAGGGTTAGGAACTGGATCTCACCTACAATGAGATCAAGGATAACTGGGAAAGTAGCACGATCTTTCTAAGCGGGAAGAGTACCAAGTACTTCTGGAACAAGAAACGTACACATTTCCTTCACGCCATAGAGATCTCCCATGCACCGATGAACGATCAGAACTAGATTTTGCATACATACAATATAATCTTGCATGAAATTAGAATGGAGCTGCACAATATACAAAAAAGCACCAGCTGTTGCCCTTCAGTGGATACCCTCCCAATCTGGAATCACAGGAAATGAGAGAGCAGATGCGCTGTCAAGAACTGGTGGCCAAATGGGGTAACTCGGTCATCCACCGTTCTACAGAGAAGCCAAAAACCGTAATCTACAATCATTACAGGTCAAGGTGGGAACAGCAGGGCCGTACTGTGCTATGATACAGAGAGGCGACCGCATCAGGCAGCACTGTAATAGGGGCGGCATAAGCTGCGAAATCAAAATAACAATTGAATGTTATTTAAAAAAAAAAAGATTTAAGGGGCGGTATTTCCAAGACTTGCATCATACTGAGAAAATATACCGCACGGCCCTGGGTAAAAGCATATAGATATGAGCGACATATTTGAGCAAATTCAAAGACATCAACAACAAAATTCATTAAACAAGTAAAAAAAAAACATTCCTACAAAAATTATCACAATCTTTAAAATTACATTGGTGACCATTGCAGATAATTAGGTGTACATGCCCTGCCGCTGAGATTTTCCTGTGTAAGAAATAGATCAAAGCATACATGGTTAGTCACCGACGCGTAATGGTGATGTTTCTTCACAATCAATCAATACAGAAGAGCGAGTGTGACATCAGGAAGTATATTACTATCCAGCACAGACACAATTAGAATATGAAGAAAATAACGATTTCGTGGACATACGTCTGCACATTACTTTTTAAATGTAATTGCTTCTTTCTTTCTTTTCTCGAATCCTGTTTGCCCCACATCGTCAGGTCAAGAAGAGATTTATAAAACGGGAGCTTGTGTGCGCTTCGTAGATAGTGTCTTTCGTCGCCTCTGTATGTAGTTGCAACAGTAGTTTATTTCTGTTTAACACTCCATCAACGTGTCGACACGGTACACACATACTATTCTAGGAAATGTGTTAACTTTTTTCCGAATAAGACAACTAACGTCTTCGGATCTCAGTCCAGGCTTTGAAATATTTAAAACTATTGGTTTCAGGAATAGTGAATGACACCCATAGATTACTTCAACCTTCTTCTTCTTTGAACGATCCACATCGACCACCTGCTAACCACTCTTTGTGATTTGTATGTGATCTGAGTCTAAGAGCGATTGTACGTTGTGCCAGTTATGCGCCTAGAAGTAGTCTAGCACATCCGTTTTCTGCGATGCTTGTTATTTACTAGGTAGCTTCCTAGGCCCATACCTCAGTCGTCTTACGATATGATTTGTAGGTCACAGTGTTACTATTCTTATTCCAACCTTCAGAGTATTTCATTGATCTTGTAGTTCATAGTTCATAAGTACGGTTCCAACTTCACTGCAACGGGTCACCCAATAATTGCTCCGTTCCTGTGCCAATGAATATCACACGAAATGCTAACACCTGTGAAAAGTTTCCTGTGTGAACTAATTCCAGAATGAAACAGCCGCGTACCGCCACAAAAAGCAACCTGCACCGCATAATATGCATATGGCCGTCGCGAATGTAGCAACACAAAACTGTTCATCACTTGAATAGCAATTCTTGTCGAAGGGACATCAATCACGGCAAAATCCAGCTTTCTGCACTCGCAATATAACTGCATACGGCAGATTGAGCTTGTTCGTCATAACCGCTGTCCGCCATTTTCTGAATACACACAACAAACGCAGGGTTGACACAGCATAAAGCATTCCATGTAACAGTCACAGCGTTGCTCAAGCACTAACTCAGTAGCTCGGCAAACGAAACCGGAAAATACCCGACCAAACATGGCGGGAATGCGCTAGCAAAGTCGTGTTCAGAATCAAACCGTTCTGACTCTGAATGGCCCTCCCGCATTCCGCCATTGTTGGCCAGATTCATTGATCTATCATGAACAAGCAGATGTTAGCTGTAACGAGACAGCAGACATACTTACATAAGAATACAGACTCCTGTAGTTATACGCCCGATTAACTCGATCTAGAAATTTGAAAATTTCCATTGCAGAAGACTGGCTGACTTTCAAATATGTTTGATAGAAAACTGTAAGCTTGATTGCAATTTTACACAATTCGATGAGTCCATGGTTATTTATTGATGAGAAATGTTAGTAATACTGATATAGTGTTAAATTTAATTTGTGACATAATACAACCTTATTTTTGCATGTTGCGTTATTTTTTCAAATGAATTCCTCTTCATCTTCTTCTGTGTTCGCCCATTATGAATTCAGGAGTAGTCAATGCACGCCTGTAACTGATTTTTGTGGGCAGGCCTCATTTCTTTCTTATCAGTGTCCTCGCCATACAGGCGTGCCTTCTCCAACTTTATCTAACAATAATCAAGACAAATATCAAGCGAAAGTACAAAGAGGTGCGGAGGCAACAAACCCACAGCAAACACCCACAAGATTCCATCAGCAGACTAAACAGAAAACAGCACACAACAATCTTTCGCCTATGAACAGGTCAATGCAGGCTCAACCACCACATGCACAGAATAAAGCCTGCTCAGACTGCATAGTGTGCATTCCAGACAGAAACATAAACTCCAGAGCACATCCTGCAGTCATGTCCATCATACATACACCAACTAAACTAAACATGGCCTCATGAACAAAGCTCACAGAGCAAGCTATGGGGAACTCTCGAAGAACTTCAACTGACATGCGGCTTCATAGAGGCAACCCATTTCATGGTTTAGACGAGCATACGAAACCGAACGCAAAGAAGAAGATCTAACAATAGTGGAATGCAAATGTCATGTGACGTGAGAAGGATGATTTCCAGGAATGTTCTCTTTGAGTTATAGGCTTTATGACTACAACAAATCGGTTGCGCATCAGAAGTATCTATAGCTTAACCTCTTCCATCCCCTAAGCCAATATACTGGCTCCAAGTATTTGTTAAGGATACAAAGCCAGTATACTTGCTTTCTTTCAATATGCATTTCAATATGAATGCGTCCGGAGATAGAAACAAATTACGGAGGGAAATGGTTAAGTCAGGGTCGTGCGAAATATTTTCTCAGTATGATGCAAGTCTTCGAAATGACGCCCCTTAAATGTTCTGTCTTAAAATAACCTTCAATTGTGATTTTGATTTCGCTGCTTATGTCGTCACCCCTCTTGAATCATACCTTTCACAGTTCCGACTAAGTATATACTCAGCAAAAAGAATGTGTTTTTAACCAGTACGTCACAGAAACCATGAGTAATGCATGAAAAGGTCACGTAGTTTTTGCAGAACGTTGGGTGTAAAATGCCTGTTACTTGACATTATTAGGTCCAAGTATGCCGGAAGTAAGGGGGGAAGGGTCAGTTTATTTCCTCACTTGTGGAACGTCGATTGCATTGACTGAGCCCACAAACATTTTTTGTGCTCCGTTCCACAAGAGAACGTTTTATGTATTGCGCTAATCTGTTCCACTCAGCACTACGTATTTATTCCATATATGCTGGGGGAGAATGAGCACCTATTGGTCTACTATGAGATCGGTTCAATAAGCGACAACTGCGGCGTAGGAGATAAAAACCATTGTCTACCAGTCAAGACTTATAATCATGATGGAATGAATTACTCAAGTCCGTTATGTTGCTATCAACGACAGTGATCTTGAGCTTATAACAAATGTGTGTCTTAAAAAATGTCATTAGGATATCCGTCTTAATGAGAACGGCACTATTTGTCCACACTATCTGTGCACGTAATATATATTTGTTAAGTGGCGGTGACTAAGTCACTACTCTGGATGGAGTCACAAAACTACACCCTTGGATGCATTGAGTGATTCATTGAGTATGATCTGAAAAGTGGAGTCTGGTTCGGTGTGCAGGCAATGGACTGAATCACTACAAGCGTCAACAATTTGCAGATTTACATTCATCTTCATTCCGGGGCACATGGGTGTCGATGACAATGAGAGAGCAGACTTGCTGACCCTGCCATCTTTCTGCTTCCTTATATTATATGAACTGCAGACTCTGCCACCTCTCTGCATCCTTATATTATATGAATTGCAGACTCTGCCACCTCTCTGCATCCTTATATTATATGAATTGCTGACTCTGCCACCTCTCTGCATCCTTATATTATATGAATTGCAGACTCTGCCACCTCTCTGCATCCTTATATTATATGAATTACAGACTCTGCCATCTCTCTGCATCCTTATATTATATGAATTGCAGACTCTGCCACCTCTCTGCATCCTTATATTATATGAATTGCAGACTCTGCCACCTCTCTGCATCCTTATATTATATGAATTGCAGACTCTGCCACCTCTCTGCATCCTTATATTATATGAATTACAGACTCTGCCACTCTCTGCATCCTTATATTATATGAATTGCAGACTCTGCCACCTCTCTGCATCCTTATATTATATGAATTGCAGACTCTGCCACCTCTCTGCATCCTTATATTATATGAATTGCAGACTCTGCCACCTCTCTGCATCCTTATATTATATGAATTGCAGACTCTGCCATCTAAACCCATCTACTCTGTAGTCTACCTCTTACGATAAGCGTTAGTCTATGCCATAGACTCTATGCCATATATATGGCCCTTTTCATCTTTACAGACGGTCAATAGGCAAGTGTTTTACTGTGACAACTTCTGAGTTTTCGCTTTCTCTCTTGTCGTTCAGCTCGTACATAAGTCTCTTCTCAAAAGACTCTGCGCCTTCCGTAATTTGGCTTTCCACACAACTCTGTCATCAGCTAGTCCCTCCCATGTGCTGGGATCTATATAAAAGTTTTTCATTGAGGTTTTGCAGACATCTTTATATCTGAGCAGTGGTCTGCCCTGGTGCCTCTTCCTCCGAAAGTTCACAGAACAACATTTGTTTTGGTATGCGATAAGTTTCCATTCTTCTCACATGTCCCAACCATCTTAGTCGTCTACTGCTGAGCATGCCCATGATGGAAGGCAGATTTGCACGTAGTACTTCAGAGTTGGTTATCTTGTCGTACCACCTGATGTTCATAATCTCTCTTTGTGCCTAGCCTGGGCAGCTGATATGGAGAATGTGCCTTGCCCATTTTGCACAAACCCCTCTCTACCCTACTGTTTTTTCCAAAGGAAAGACAAAGTCTATTCGTTTGGAATCCAGCAGGGTTTGCAGGAGATGCCAGAAGATGGCAAGGAATACACACTTAACCATCAACTGCCTTAGGGTCCCTCCTCCGGATTTTTGGTCAAGGTTTACTCCTCTAGCCCTCTGCATTACGTGCTGACCCACAAGGCAGTGGGGATTTTTGATCAGGTTTACTCCCTAGCCTTTAGCTCTCCCGAGCCCCTCTCCACAAGGCAGTGTGTGTGTAGCAATTACAAATAGTACATACCGGGTAAATAACACAGTATGACCATAGGCCTTAGTGACGTTTACACATCTCTATTGATACCATCTATGCCATAGACTCTATGCTAACCAAAACACTCGAGCGCTTCCACAAAGTGAATTCTGAGAAAAAAGCAAATCCTAGTCTTACGATTTGCTAGACCAACACTTACGGATCAATCCTTTTCAGCAAAGTAGATAAATTTTATGATTTCTTTGGGGTGCAGCATGCTGAGATTTTATTGGCATCTTTGTATATTTGCAGATGACAGAGTGAACATGCTTCAAAGATGTAAAAACTACAAACCATAACAATGACACATGGGGTCAGCAAGCTCAATCTTCTCCCCCTCCCCCAAGTTTTCCCAACTGTTGCATGAGATTCCAAAGATGCTGCCACTTTGTGCTCTGATGTGTCTCTTATGCATACAGTCCTTATCTTCTCTACAGTACGTTTTTCTTCTTCTTCACCTTTCAACTCCCAACGGAGCACAGGTCTTCAACAAACTTCTTCCAACTCTTTCTCTCTCTTGCCATCCTTTACAATTCTTTCCGCGTCTTGCCTATCCTTTTAATATCAGTCTCCAGCTCCCTTCACCAGGGCTGTCTAGGCCTTCCCCCTATTTCTAAGCTTTTCCCTACTCCTCTTTCCCTGTGGTTTCCAAAACAATGCCTTTTTTGCAATTCTTTGGATCGGTCTTCTAAATGTGCGCTGTATCCATCGCCAGCGTCTCTTTCTTAGCTCTTTTCCCACTGGTATCTGCTTAGTTAGTAAGTTTCTACTAATTTCACTGTTGATCTTGAGAACCTAATGTTGCACATTAAGCCAGAGGGAACAACCTTACTTTCAGGCTCAATAATGGCTCCTCTCTGTCAGGTTATAAGCCAGAAAATAGCAACTAGATTAAGACAGGTAGGATTCAGTAAATGACGATTCCTTTACATATTACAAAAACAAGCATAGATTTTTTAAGCCTGTATATTTGTTGAGTTGAAGTCTCTAGGGATGGTGGAACATGATTGCGATGGCACCCTCTTTTTTTCTTTCTCTGAATAGAAATCACAGGCCCCATTCTCTGCAGAGGTATGAGCACAGAATTAAGGTGAAATATCCATGATACAGTCTGATAATCATAACTCATGGCGATTTATGTGACAGTGAGGTATGGTGCTTTCCAATGTTAAATCAGTTCTGCTGTATGGGTCAGAAACATGGAGAACTATTAAAATAATAACGCATAAATTGCAAACATTCATCAACTGGTGTCTGTGCAGATTAGAGGGTCTGAGATGGTATGATAGGGTCACAAATGAGGAACTAATGGAGAGAACAAGACAGATTCCAGTGAACCAAGAGGTTAAAAAAAAGAATATATATAGGACACACTTTGTGGAAACCTGAGCGGAATATAACAAGAACAGTTCTTTCCTGAAGCCGGAGGGACCCGAAGAAGGGAGGCCAAGAAATACATGGAGATGAGATTTGGAGGCAGAGAGCAACAATATAAAGAAGAGCTGGAGGGAGCTGCATGTGATAGCTAGAGATAGGAAGACTTGGCATGAGTTGGCTGAGGGCCTATGCCTCAATCTGGGTTAAAAAAGGCAGAGAGAAGTACAGGGCTTGCCGCAAGCTCCAAAAGTACTTGGTTTGCATCCAGTGTGGAACGATCATGCTATTTTCTAGTGATCCCTGACCTTAATGCAGGGGAGATGAGTTCCTAGTCATATTGGAGATGGACGATAAAATGTAGGTCAACTTTTTAAGTTGAGCATGTAAAAGAATCTTTGGCCGTTGAAAATCATTAAGAGTAGGCTGGATTGCTGCTGTATGCCCCAAAAATAATTAATATTAATTGAAACAAAATTCCTATAAATTATTCCCATCCTTAAATATACATCACGCCTGTGTGTTGTCGGGGCCCACAAGGAGAGAAAAGAATAGTAACACTGCGACCTACATGCATGTCGTAAGAGATGACTGAGGTAGTGGCCTAGGGAAGCTAACCTAGTAAATAAAAAGCATAGCAGAAATCAGATGTGCTGGCCTACTTGTAGGCGCATAATTGGCACAAAGTACAATCGATCTTATGCTTGGGTCACATACAAATCACAGAGTGGTTAACAAGTGGTCAATATGGAGCATTCGAATAAGAAGAAATATACATCAGGAATCCTTGTCAATGTTACGAAGTTTATGCACTGCCACTGATTTCTTCTAGTGTAAGAAAGAGATCAGAGCACACATTATTAGTCACCAAAGTTACAACGATGATGGTCCTAGCAATCAATGAATCAATCAATGGTGACTATATCGCTATAAAATGTCAGAAAAGAAGTATACAAATGACTAGATGTACTCAATGCAAAGTACAGAACTTGACAGAATCTATGAAAGAGTAACCAGCTCAGCAGCTTTAGTTCTAAACAACAAAAGTGTATCTGTTATATTTGGAGAAAAGCATGTTTCGAGCTGGTTAAGAAGAGTTTTCTACATCATTCTGTATAATACTATTATTTTTAAGATGAGTTTCAAATGTTACAAGGAATGAGAGAATGAGAAATGATGATGTGAAAATATGTAGAAGCTATACCCGCATTAGATACACTGGAGACAACAAATAAAATTGTTTGAACATCTCATAAGAATTTAGTTAAATCAGTTGCCATTTTGCATATACACAAGTAAAAGAAATGGTTTTAGATTGGTTGATTGATCTACAAGGTATGTCCTGTACCTGGCTCTGCAGCCAGCAGAGTTGGGGTCAGCTAGTCTTTCTTAGGAAGGACAAAAAGTGAAAATTAGTGTCCTGCTGATGACTGGTAGAACACACAAGTCAACCTCACCTCCCAGTTGTGCAGACTTGGAAACTTTGAACATGAGATCAAAGGCTAACCAGACTTTTGACTCACTTAGGGTGATTGACTTCCCTAGCTCAGGGTTCTTTTTACCCTATGTATGGAGGCAAACATGAATTTCAAAAGCATGCACAAATTGGATGTGCTGGCCTATGCGTCTATAGATGCCTAAATGAACTCACTTTCTAAGGTGCAAATCACATACAGACGACAAAGAGTGGTTTAACAATGGGTTTATCCAAGTAGAGTGAATAAAGTAGAGAGAAGCTTTGTTCCAGAAAATGATATGAAAAATTGACAAGTGTTAGGAACTATTTCTGCACTATATTTCATTAGGAATACTGAATAGAAAAACTAATATACATGTTGGTGAGATTCTGCAGCCTTATGTTCAATTGGAGACAGACAGGAATGAGAGAGAAGGCTGCTATACTGCTGCCTCACTCACACTTTCTGAAGAAAACAAACAAGTAGCTGTAATATAACAAGATGCTATGATCTGACTTGATTCCATAGAAGAGATTTTAGTGAGTTGCCCAGGTTAAAGAGTTATGGAGAAATTGTTTGCATGCCCTATGTAACATATAACGGTAGGAGGTGAATATAATAACAATAGTCAATAGAATCATTAATTTTTCAGCTACAAAACCTACTTCTTAAAAAAAACTAAACAATTGCAAATTTAGCAAAATGTGATGCCATCATAATCATTTAAAAAGTTAATTGTATATCCTTTACAGGACTTTGCGAATCAACCCAGCTTTCGCCCAAGTGGTTACCGGGCCCAAATTTGGGGTGTAAAGAATAGAACCACTGTTACCTGCCACGCATGTCATAAGAGACGATTAAGGAGGTTTGGCTGAAATCGGATGCACATGTCCTAAATGTGTAGAAGTCTATGCGTTTAGGGGCTACCAAACCAATGTGCAACGTATACACGTTCTTGGCAAAGATCAAACATATCACAAAGCTTGATTAAAATTGGTCGTAAAGAACGAACGCAAAGAAGAACGCAAGAAGAAGAACGCAAGAAGAACGCAAAGAAGAACAAAGAAGAACGCAAGAAGAAGAACAAGAAGCAGCTTTTAACGCTGTTTGTGATTTTTCTAGGCATGATTATTACGTTCAGTAGTTTGCCATTGCTTTCTGAACGGGAATCATTATTTACTGGTGATAAAATATAAAGCTAAGCAATAAGAGATTATGTGGTTCGGTATCTGATCCAACATCACATCACTTGTACCTCATGTTCATGTAATGATTACGTTTTCATGTTACTCAACTGTACAGACTGTTACATTTTATCGAATTACTTATCATACATTATAATTATATACGAAAGCAATTATTATGAATGTCTGACGTTGCGAATACTACTCTGCTTATGCTTCCATAAGTTCTGACTAGAATAGTGACCATCAATGTAGCTTATCACGGTACGATTCAGTACTCAACTGTATCGCTGTATAATATTCTACGTAATTTAGTAGTATGAGAGTGAGTTCAGTGAGCAGATTTGAGTCTGTTGAGTGCGAGTGACACATTACATTACTGTCATTACACATTCATACAACTTAGGCAGGCTGCCAAAACATGGACTTATATCCCCATCTTATCAACAGATAATTATAATATATTTACTTATAATACTTACTGACAGTCGTTCATTATTTCTTCTTGCGCTCGAATTTGCACTGGAGCAAATGTCTCCACTTGTTCTTCTAAATTGTTGAAACATTTTGTTATTCTTTCGTCGAATGAGTTCACCAAATCCTCGAGTGAAGTGGACACAGTTTCGCCAAAATTTGAACTCTCGTCGACATCTGAATGTTCAGATTTATTAATAGAAATACCTGTGCACTTCATATTGTCTATATTTACTGTTTGAAAATCATTATATTCGCTCCATTCATCGTTTTCAAAAGATGCCAACGGAGCTTCGAACTGCAACTCCGCCATCTCAGGAAACCTAATCATTATTCATGTAACCTTGACCCTCAACTCTAACCTACGACCAACTGAGGTTATAATGATTCAGAGCAGTGCCGGCATTCATTGATTTTCAGAAACTATATATATATATGTATTATAAATGTATGACTACACGGTACACCAAACTAATGTACATTACATGGTGATTATTTTACAACATAACACACAATTAATTGCACAGAAACATGTATATTACATTTTATCTTTGAATGGCATAGACATCGACAAACTATTACTTCAGACCCAAGGTGGGTGTGCGGTTAGGGTTAAATCATTAGCGTCTATCCTTCATTTCATTAGTATACGGACACTTTTGGACAAGGCGGAGTACCAATTTTTCTCCCGATTGTGCCAGTGTGAAGCCAGGAGTGCATGTGATGGAAGAATTTGTAGCAGCTGACAGATTTTTATCAGTTTTAGTCTCAAACTTGTGACGGCAGGCAGAGGATCTCTAAAGAAGGGGGAGGAGGTGGGAGGGGGGTTGACTTCATTGCATCGTGTTTCCCTATTTGACTCTGTGCGTGCATCTACGCAGAAATGGCACTCCACCTCCCGGGAAATTTTTTTCACAAAACACCAACTCCGTAGCTTCAGCAACAATCCTAAGGATATCCGGGAGAAATGAGCTCGTGAACCAAACAACGCGGTAAAGATTCGAACCTACGAACTTCAGAACTCGAGGCTCATATTGACCGCTTCGCCACAGAGACCACTTATTTGTAGAGACGTGGATCAATAAGGTCAATGTCAGGAAGGAAAGCAATGGCAGACTCCCTTTCTTATTGATGCCTAAAAACGTTAGCGGTCACTATGTAATTAGCTGCGAAACACGTTCTTTAGAATATAAAAATTAACTAATTGTTAACATGTTATTGTTACAAAGAAGAACAAGCAGACCTATCATACAAGTTCTCTGAACTAAAGAAAACTGACAAGAAACATTATATTTAGTTTAGTATATATTTTGGACACATACAGACTTAGATAAGACAATTATAAATGGTGGCATTCAGGAAAGCGAAAAGAGAAAGAACATGACAAAGATGCATGGACGTCAATACGTTAAAAACCTAAACACCCCACTTCCCCCCCTTCCCCAGCGGAAATTGATTTTTGATAAAACAGTATTATGTGAATCTAGTATTTCTCAATTCTGCGTAGTAAACAACCATTTAATTTTTTTTTTTAAATTCATTTCACATACCCCCTTGAACAATTCAGGTGGACGCCTATGCAAAGATGAATACCGGATGTGATGTAGTTCGTCCATCACGAGTGCTGGTGACCACACTGTTCATCCAATAGATAACACAATTTTACTTGGGTTGTGTAATTCTGTGGGTGCGTAGAGGACAGATGAGTTCGATGCTCAAACTAAACTAACTGTGCTACAACTGTTGAATGCTGTATTGATTCTCTAGTTTGTCTACACCATAGATTCCCAAACTTTTCGGCCCACACCTCCCACTTTGCACACATAAACTTTGTAACTCCCTCCCTATTATAACAGTTTGCAAACGCCCCCACATATATACATGCTCTATTTTCTCTTTGACATAGAAAATTGATATATATTTCTGTCAAGCATGGTCAATTTTCAAATGTTGTACACATGAAATAAGCCTTTAGAGAAGGCACCCGATATGCCCTCACTAAAACTAACTCTGTCCGAGAAAGAGTTACACGGACATCAGGTCTCCTGCAACGATCAGTCTTGAAGGATCTAAGCTTCAAGTACCTCGGAAGTCGGCGAGGCGTCCATATGGTTGAGGGATGCCTGTAAAAGGGTAATATAGGCCCACGCAAAAATCAGTCAGAAGCGCAATACCAGGTGTCATGACTTTACGACTGAAGTAATAGCGGGTAATCGAAAGAAGAAGATACACATGAAATAGAAAATCGATGAACAAATGGATCGTATAAGATGGGGTATAAGATGAATTAAAATGCGGAATTAAATTTATAATGGTTATTCAATCGCAAAATCACGAAAAAAAACTCTGGATTAGGTGGTGCTGGACTAACCTGGGAAGCCATTATGAAAACAGCCCGAGACCGGGAAAAATGGTGAACAACTGTTGATGTCAAATTCTCTATGAGGAGCGGAGATGAATAAAACAAGTCATGCAGTTGCAGTTTACAGGTTCTTGTAAAAGCAACATCAACTCTAGACTTACACTGTTACGCTGTACTGCTATTTATAAAAAGAAACAAGTATAGCCAAGTGCTTCTCTGCTTCTCTATTGTATTTTTGAGGCGTTTCGATTTGATTGATTGATAGGATAATCATCATTGCACTTCGGGGATAACCATGTGTGCTTAGCTCTCTTTATTACACAGGAATATCTCAGCGGTAGTGCACGAACTCTGTAGCACAATGTAATTTTGAAGATATTTTGTAGGATTTTATTTTTTAATCTGCCTAATAAATTTTGCATGGGCAACAGCTTTCCATCATGCTCTTCTCGATTGAGCCACCTCTTCTGTGGGTGTTTATCCTGAACCTATTATCACAGGTATGCAATCTGTTATGTATGTTACAGATAGTGTCTATTCAAAAGGATATAGGCGAAGGATTGATTTCTATGCCCAGGTTTCGGATTGTCCCTCACTGCAGAAATGTCATGCACCTGCAGAAAGTGTTGCACAAAGCACGGACTCTGTAGCTCCAGCAACAATCCTGAGAATCGCCTGAAAGAAATGCACATGTAAACTGGATGATGAGCATCGTGATTGGATACCACAACCTTCAGAGCGCATTGCAGACGTCTTAACTAATTCACCACAGAGACTCCTGTCAAGTGCCTGTCTGCTGTGTTCCTTTTTCTTCTTCTGCGTTCTCACTAGATTGGGATCTCGGATTCTGTAATAACGGCAGCCGTCTGCCTCAGATTATCAGCCACGCCATACACTTTGTCTTGGACGATAGTGTAAGTGGGCCACCTCTTTCTTCTCAAGTCTGCATACCGGGGCAGTTCTGTAGGATATAATTCCTATGATTTCTGCTTCCCGTTTGTGCCGACCTCTTCCAGCAGTAAGTTTTGGCCACCCTCGCAATGGTAGGTCTGACATTCTTACTGCATGTCTAAATCTCCGAGTCAGATTGGCGACCGTAGAATCCGTTGTCCCATTCCTCATTGTGAGGGTCGTTGCACCATGTTATGCGCCTTACAGCCTGGTGCATCCGTTTTCTGCAAGCATTTGTTTCGGGTTAGCATTCCTAGCGGACACGTGCATCCGATTTTTAGCGAAACCTCCTTAGGCGCCTCTTACGACATGAGTGGCAGGTAACAGTGGTTCTATTCTTTACACCCCAAATTTGGGCCCCGGTAACCACTCGGGTGACTGTGTTCCAAAAATGACGACTTTGAACCTATGGTATGTAGTATTTATGTTGTATATATAGCGTTTAAGAGTTTGTTGATTTTCTTTCTACTTCAGACAGGAGACAGAATTAAACTTCTATCTGTCTATTCTCTAATCCTGTTTTGCCTTTCAGCGTCAGGTTAAAACTTCCTTAGCACTAGGGAACATGTGGAGTTTTCTGTGCTGCTCACTGATAGCAACCAAGGTAGAGTTCACTGTACTCATTGCCACTGCCAGGGGTCTCTTTTGCGTAGACGTTTGCCTTGCGTTCTGAAAGTTGTAGGTTCGAATCTGGATGGCGTCGTTCAGTTCACTTGGGCCACCTCTGAAGTCGGAGAAGGCCCACGTGTATAGCGAGGAAACCAATAAAACGGTAAGCAGACTTTCACGCAAAAATCGGTCAGAAGCTCAACACCAGGCGCATAGCTACTCCTGAATTCATAGCGGCCGAACGCAGAAGAAGAAGAAGAAGCTCACATGGGTATTTTTTCCAGAAATCCCTAGGAATGTTGCTAGGGCTACAGAATATGTGCAACACTCTCGGCAGATGGCTTTAACGGAGTCATATGGGGAAATTCAGTGCAATGTAGTCACTCCTTCGCCTTTAGACCCTTGTAATCCCACTACCAGATTGTCTACTAGTCATTGTATTCTTCTTGTACCGTTAAACTTTACGTATGTCATGCAAGCAATTTATCCATATCGCTCTATCCTGTGCAAACTCTTTTAATCTCTTCTTTGAAATTGATCTTCAACCTTTGCCCTTTGAAAATAGAACAAAATAATCCAGTAACGCAGACCTTACCAAAAGCAACCATTATACTAAGCCCTCATTTGTCCGGATAAATGATGTTGACTAGTACACGATGCTGACATATAAATGTTACAGACAGATTAGCTTGAGATTATACCAGATGATCCCCAAAAATGGAATTTAACATGTTTAGTTCTAATAGGTTCAATGACTTATATGAGTGAGGTGACGTGAGTGAGGGGTGTCAGCCTAAAGTGGAGATTAAACCTTGACATTACATATGAAAGTTTCTTAGTTCAGTTCCATTTCTAATTAGAAAAAACATTCGCAGCTACCCCCTGACCTTGGATTGGATGAAATATTTTTCTTCTGCGTTCGTCCGTCAGGCAATGTCAGGTCGCCTTTTATTGTGCTTCTGTCTGATTTTTGCGTGAATGCCTGCTTTTCCTATTATCAGCGTTCCCCCACCATACAAGCGTGTCTTCTCCGGCGTCGGGGGCCCTTGTAGGTTAGATCCTCAAGTATTGATCTGGGATTTTTACAATTCTTGGATTCTCCGAAAGGAGTTAATTCTTATTTTTCATGTTTGTTGGCCTACACGCTCTGATATAACCAATAAAGGTTCGCCTTAGGTTGAAAGGGCGTGCCTCGGCTTAAATCCCCTACTAAACAAACAAACAAATCTGGGATTTACCGAAAATGTGTTAGTCTATGCCTCGGATCCCTGAAATTTGTACGACAAATGATAACCAGTGAAGATTCGACTTCGCTATCGGCTTCCTCACAACACAAGAGCGCAACTTACATTTTACACTCGGACAAACAGTACCGCATCCGGATGTTTCAGGGAGGGCAGTTTCGTTAAGCACAAGAACGCAACTGTAGGTTTTGCACTCGGCCTAGCTTACCCAATAATTTCTTCTGCTCTTAGACTCCGATACGAAGTATCGTTCCTCAAAGACGACGTCCCTTTTCCTTGTGGGCTCCACTCAAGTACTTGTCTAGTGACATTCAACTGTGTCTCCCGCAGGGTATGCCTGACCCATCGCCATTGTCTCTTCTTACACTGAGTCAGTCATCCTGTTCTTTCTTATCCCCAGGTCTGTGGTTGCAGTTATGTCATAACACGTAATCACAAAGTACTGTAGTCTTACAAATTACAAAAACAATGACAAAATACAGCAACATTTTGACCAATTTACAATTATATAACTACAGTACTTTGTGATTACGTGTTTTGCCAATCAAATAGTTTTACTGCAGTCTCATCTATTTATGTCATACCATCTCGGTCTGAGAATACGCTGAAGACATCATTGGACTTCTTCTTCAAATACTCCATATCGACCACTTGTTAAACCACTCTTTGTGATCTGAGCATAAGAGCGATTGTACGTTGTTTCCAGTTACAATGTGCCTACAAGTGGGCCAGCACACCCGATTTCTGCAAAGCTTTTTATTTACTAGGGTAGCTTTGTAGGTCACAGTGTTACTATTCTTGAAGTCCTTACCTCAGTCAGCTCTTACGATATGTCTTGTAGGTCGCAGTGTTACTATTCTTGAAGTCTTTACCTCAGTCAGCTCTTACGATATGTCTTGTAGGTCGCAGTGTTACTATTCTTGAAGTCTTTACCTCAGTCAGCTCTTACGATATGTCTTGTAGGTCGCAGTGTTACTATTCTTGAAGTCCTTACCTCAGTCAGCTCTTACGATATGTCTTGTAGGTCGCAGTGTTACTATTCTTTGCTGCTCTTGTGAGCCCCGGCAACACATGGGAACATCTATTGACAAAGATCTGAATCTTATTTGTATTTAACTTGGTGATTCGCCACGTTTCCGAGCCACATAGCAACACAGATTTCACATTTGAGCTGAATATCCTGAGCTTTGTTTTAGAGCTGCAGGTTCCAGGATGAAATTCCTCAGCAGAAGTGTGATTTAAAAAAAAAAACTGTACAACATTCAAAGTGGCACAGACGGAGATATTATGGTTAGAATACAAAAGATAAAAAGCAGAAGATGGCGATGGACACACACTGAGAAAATCCCATAATAGCATCACAAGACAGGCTCTCCGATAGAACCTCCAGGGGATAGAGGTAAGAGAAGACCCAGGAACACCTGAAGACGGGATGCAAGAAAATGGGGAGGGACTGGAGAGATCTGGAAAAGATGGCCTTGGTTGCGGACCTATGCCTCCCTAGGAGCGAAGAAGAAGAAGACAACTGTCAGGTTACCGTAGAAACACTGGGAATTCAAAGACAGCCTGTGTGATGTTGACTACATCAACCATTGTGTGCCATTTATCAAAGCAAAATGTGCATCTAACACAGAATTCTCCAATATACCTCATGGTATGAAAATGGGTGCTTTTTTGTGTAACATGCAAAACTGAATTTGAATGAATAAGGCGCCCATGTGGTGTCGGGCCCCAAGGAAGCAAAGAATAGTACCACTGCAACCTACAACTCATGTCGTAAAAGGCGACTGATGTAGGCCCTCGGGATAGTAAGACCCCCTACCTTAGTAAATAAAAAGCAGTGCAGAAATCGGATGTGCTGGCCTATTTATAGGCGCATAACTGGCACAATGTAAAATCGCTCTTAGGCTCAGATCACATACAAATCACACAGAGTGGGTTGACAAGTGGTCGATATGGAGCATTCGAAGAAGAATGAATAAGAAAGCAAAAAATTTCAAAATACTTATTTAATAAAACACAAAAAAAACAAGTAAATTTATACATCAAATAGAAACAAACTTAGAGATAAGAAAGAAATAATGTGCATTTAAAGTTTCTTTTATTCGAGAATGTCAACTTAAAACCGATGGTGGTGAACAAAAAAGTTTTTTTAAAAACATAAGTAAAGAAAGCAATAGATGTTGGCTTGCTCTATTACCACAATTTTGTTTGTTACTCTTGCCATGTGCCCATGGGACACATTGTATGGAGTTATAGACAAGCAGGTGTAATAGTATTATTAATAGATATTTTGAAAATGCATAATCAATATAAGCAATAGTAAAACCCATCATAATATTCAATAATAACAATATCAATAAAAGAAAATAACAATGCACTGGGATTTTTTCTTTTAAAACATTTGCAGAAAACAGATGTATAAAAATCAACAAAGGTTGTCTTTTTTTTTACTTTAAAAAAAACCAAAAACTGTCAACGGTAGTTCCATATTTCCACTCGAGAAATGTGTCTAAATAGACAAAAAACTGTATTTCAACAATTGTATGATGTGTAAACAACAGATAGCAACAACCTAATAGTTTACAGAAGTGAGAGAGAGTTATAAGTAAATGTTCATTATTGAGAGTACTTTAAATTATCATTCTACATGCAGGATTGTGGTAGAAATATGAAATACTATAAGCTTACAAATTTGTATTAGTGACATGACAAAACTTTCTGGAAGAAAATCTGCACTTAGACTGCAGTAAAACTGGTTAATAATGGTAACAGATAAATAAAACTCAAAAGTATGACAGCTTTACAAAGTAGTATATCAACATATTTAGCAGACTTGGCTATTATTTTCGCCCGTGTGGTGCCTGGACCAGCAAGGGAAGCAGAGAATAGTACCACTGCCACCTACAAGGAATGTCATAAGAGGCCACTGATGTAGGACCTAGGAAGCTACCCTAGTAAATAAAAAGCATTGCAGAAATCGGATGTGCTGGCTTACTAGTAGATGTATAACTGGCACCCCGTACAATCATTCTTAGACTCGGATTACATACAAATCACACAGAGTGGTTAACAAGTGGTCGATATGGAGTGTTCAAAGAAGAAGCAGACTTGAGATCAAGCCATATAGTTATGTTTATATAGATTGGTTGGCATGGCTACAATATGAAAGGGAGCTGCAATGCACTGAAATGACATTATTAATGCATTGAGAGAGGCTTTCCGAATAGAGGAATTTCACGGTCATGAACTCCAGTCGATGACCAGATTGAGAGAGGCTTTCCGAATAGAGGAATTTCACGGTCATGAACTCCAGTCGATGACCAGATGAGTGTTGATATTGGTACAGCCCGAAAAGAATGACATACCAAATATGCAATAAGATTGATTAATTAATATAAAACTAGCGTGTTGGTATGCTGGATTTGTTGAAGCGGGTTTCGGAGCACCTATGGACATGTCCGGAGTGCTATGATGATAGTTCTCATATAACTGACATGCCGTGTGGTCCCGGGCCCGAATTGAAGCAAAGAATAGTACCACTGCGACCTACAAGGCATGTTGTAAGAGGCGACAAAGGTGGGACCTAGGGAAGCTACCCTAGTAAATAAAAAGTCTCGCATAAATCCGATGTGCAGGTCTACTTGTATGTGCATAACTGCTCTCATGATCAGATCACATACAAATCACAAAGAGTGGTTTAACAGGTGGTCGCTATGGAGCGTTCGAAGAAGAAGTGTTGCTGTTTCTAAGTTTCTTTTGCTACCGCCTAAGCACAACTGTCATACCTTGGTGTTCTATTTACCTTTTCTGGATAAATTTGTTTCACTATAAATGACAGACACAGCATTTCTTTTACTGGTACTGTCTGTACAGCTGAGATAATGTAAGCAAACATTAGAGGAAGCACAGAGAGATGAGGCATGTTAAACAAACACAAACATGTTTATAATTGCAATCATGATCATACTTATATGAGAACAGGAATAAAACCAACGCCAGGCAGAATGTAGTTCTTCAATACTCAACACTTCAGTGCTGTTTCCATTTCATTTTGAAAGTTCCAGTTTTCCCCATTTTAATGTGTGTAAGTTCAGAATAACATGACTGAATTAACCAGATAGAAAGTGGGGCATTTCCTTCTGACATCAGTTTTTCTTTGAACCTGAGGCACTGTTAGAAAATTAGGAAAGACAGCAACAAGAAGGTAGTCCTGTCACAATGCAAATGTACCGCATGTTAGTCACCCGAATGAGCTTATAATCTGATTCTAGAACCAAACAGGTAAATCTTTACATTTCAGGGTAAAAGATAAGAGACTATGTAATTCAACTGTACTTGTGCCTGTGTGTTGCCGGACTCAGGGGGAGCAAAGAATTGTAACATTGCGACCTACACGGCATGTCGTAAAGGCGACTGAGGTAGGGGCTAAAAGAAGCTACCCTTGTGGATAATAAGCCTCACAGAAATCAAATGTGCTGGCCTACTTGTAGGCGCATAACTAGCACAATGAATAATAGCTCTTAGGCTTCAATCACATACAAATCACAAAGAGTGGTTTAACATGTGGTCGATATGGAGCGGTCAAAGAATTGTACTTGGACCAGAATGATTGAAACTTAAAATTAACAAAATAGAAATACAGTTTGAAATGAAGAGATAATCCTTAGTTAACTGAAAAATGGAGAGATAGCTTTTTAGGATATATTAAATTTTTATTGGGTAACATACCCCCAAAATTAATTTCAAATGTAATATTTAATATATCCTAAAAAGATTGTGTAATACGTTAGATATTACAATTGCTCACTTTAGAGTGAAAATAGAATTCATTAACCATCATTAGGGATTTGAAATTTTGTGTTTGATGGCTATTGTGTATTGTTTCCATGGCAACGCTTTGACATAAAAAAAAAAACTAACCTTTTTCTACTCTTCTAAGTCATAATCTCTCAAAATTGTTATACAAATTCTACATTAATATGAAAACAACGTAACAAATTTCTTGATTCGCACATCCCAATCCCCCTTAATATAATTGGAAACAACACTGAAGTGATTTCCCCATTTGTGATGAACCATCAGATAGCACCATCATTATATTGTGAACTGTACGCAAGTTCATGTAGTCCATTTTTATAGTTGTTATTTGTCAGCTTCGCTCCAGCCATTGCTGCATAAATACGGGTATACATGTGTTTACATCTCCATACGCATGCAAGAAATGTAGGGTGGGAGGATGGGTGGTGGGATGATAAGATTAATCATACAACTTGGACAATCACATTTCACTACTGACAGATAAAGATGAAGTTCTACATGAACTCTTCTATCAAACATACAACAACAAACAAACTACAAGCTAAAACAATTAATGAAATATGAAATCAAATAAACAATGGCTATTCCACTATTATTAAGAAAAAAATGTTTTAACAGGTGAGAACCTATTCTACAATTTAAAAACAAAACAAACCAGGAATTCTACTTGAGTAAAACGTATGTTATAAGTTATATCTAAAAGTACCGCCGAGTGGTTACCGGGCCCAAATTTGGGGTGTAAAGAATAGAACCACTGTTACCTGCCATGCATGTCGTAGGAGGCGACTAAGGAGGTTTGGCTAAAATCGGATGCACGTGTCCACTAGGGAATGCTAACCCGAAACAAATGCTTGCAGAAAAGGATGCACCAGGCCATAAGGCGCATAACATGGTGCAACGACCCTCACAATGAGGAATAGGATAACGGATTCTACGGTCGTAGCCAAGCAGTAAGAATGTCAGACTTACCATCACGAGGGTGGCCAAAACTTACTGCGGGAAGAGGTCGGCACAAACGAGGAGCAGAATCATAGGAATTATATCCTACAGAACTGCCACTAGTATGCAGACTTGAGAAGAAAGAGGTGGCCCACTTACACTAGCGTCCAAGACAAACTGTATGGCGAGGCTGATAATCTAAGGCAGACGGCTGTCTTTATTAGAGAATCCAAAATCCCAATCTAGTGAGAACGCAGAAGAAGATATCTAAAAGTACTGAGTTTGAGAAGTCTAAGGAACACACAATCTTAAAATGGAATATTGTTTCATAGATTTTGTTATATTTTAGTTTAACTAAAAGCAATTGGAGGAATTCTATATGATATTTTTTCTATATGATATTCTGAGTTCAACACCCACTTGTACACTAAATTCAAGATAGGCACCAACGACCTGTGCCCCTGTGGAGTGGCGAGTATGACAACAGAGCATACCCTAAAGAACTGCCCCCAGCACACAAAGTTGAGAAGAAAGAGGTAGCCCACTTACACTAGCGTTGAAGACAAACTGTATGACCTGGCTGACAATCTGAGGCAGACGGTTGCCTTTATTAGAGAATCTGTAATCCCAATCTAGTGAGAATGCAGAAGAAGAAGAGTTCAACACTGCTAACGAAGTAACTTGAATATCAAGTGATTACAGGAGTGGATGGTCAAGAAGTTAGCACGTCAACTCCATGAGCAAGTGTACTCAGCTCAAGCTGCAGAAAAGGCAAAATGCTCTCATTCTCAAGAGTATAATTTTAAATTCCAATCTGTACCATTTAAAACGTAGGATGGATTAGCATAATGCACAGGCGTTCGACTATAGAATCAGACACAATAGGGTTATGGGTTAAAGCCCACACTTGACGTTCCACACAGCAAGAAATGAATTAGCTCTCTACCTCCTGCACACCAGGGTCTAGAAATATGAAGTGACAGGCACTGAAAAGGCTACAGGAAATTTTATTTACCCTTGAAAGTGAGCATCTTTGCTTAACTAACCCACTAGATTCTACTAGTAACCCTTCAACTGGACAAAATACTTTACCAACAACAGGCTGCACATACATTTGTAAAGTTTTAGCAATATGTATATTTTAAGCGATGGAAGTAGATCACCTTAAGGGTATCCTTCAAAAAGGGAATGCTTCAGTACTAGGGATTGGGGTCTCTGTGGCTAAGTCTTTGTCTTGCATTCTGAAGGAAGGGGGTTCAAATACAGGCTGCACTGTCCTGATTGCAAGTGCATTTTTTCCAGAGACCCCAAGTATTGTTGCCGGAGCTATGGAGTTCATTCAATACTCTCGGCGGGTGGTGTGCTATGTCTGTGGAGAGAGACCGAGCCATATAGGGTAAAACTTGATGCAATGAAGTCAATTCTTACGCTTTAGACTATGGATTGTAAGCTACAAAGCTGGCACATGAAAGAATAATTTCTAAAAGAATACTGCAAGATTATCTTATCAGTAGGACCCCCAGCTGATACTAGAAATATCAAGATAAACTACTTGTCTCACACACAAAACAAAATATAATGAAACCAATATAACAATACCTTATAACTTATCAAGCATATTTGGTGGGCACAACAAATGTTAGAAGAGCACACAAATTATTCATATTTTATGTCACAAAAATATCACTTAACCGAATCAATGCACAAAAAAAGACAATTGAAATGGTTTTTAAGTTAAAGACCCTTTGGTCATTATTGCAGTACATTCCAGCCTGTCACAGTAGTCACATGCCAGTTGTTGTTGGATGTTTAGTCCAATTCTAAATGTTTTGAGTGCTAAAACTATACAATTTAATGCCAATAAAATAAGACTGCTCTGACAAAGCATACCTCCTTTGAGATTAGGTTATATCTGCCAAAATATGTACACAAAAAACTGTACGTGATAGAAACTTCAAGTATAAGAAAAAGCAATCCTAGTCCAACACTACAGACAAGTGTTTGATTATTGTTTTTTATGTAGGCTATTAAATCCTCTTTAAGCAAAGGCACATCACTTTCAACCTAAGAACGAACCTTGCTTGGTTATATCGGAGCATGTAGGTTAACAAACATGAAAAATAAGAATGAACTCTTTTCGAAGAATTCAAGTTAATTTCTTCACAAGTGGTTGAGAGCACAGTAGCAGCCCTATGTTCTACTGGGAACAAGGATTTTGTACCTAGATCAATGAAGTATTATTTACTGTGCAGACAAGAGTAGTTTACTGAAGAAAGATCTTTATTGGACTTTATCTAACAATACATTTTGAGAATGTTAATTTATAATTATATTTATCCTTGTATCACTTGTTTGAAAAAGAAATATTGATAAAGTATCTAGTAATAGTGGGTGTCGGTAGCTTAGCTTAAGCAGTAGTGATCTCAATCACAACCCAAGTGTACTTGGTTCAAACTCTGGGGTGAGCAGTTTGGAAGCAAATTTGTTCGCGTGGAGTGGTAAAAATAGACCTCACCTTTCAGAAAGCAATGACAAACTACTAAACGTATAAATGGGGCTAGAAAATCAACAACTCTTTTACTGTGGCTGATGGCGACATCCTGTTAAGGAAAAGCCATGATTTTCATTTCGTCTCGTAATATGAGAGCCATGGAAGCATAGTGAGTAGTGTACTTGCTGTCTAGATGGATGGTCTATTTCAGCTGACTAATGTTCAAGAAACACTGAGAAGTAAAGCGATTGACATCCTATTGATCAAAAGAAATGGTACAGATCAGTTTGATTGAAGCATCTCACATGCACTATTTAACTCCGGGACAAAAGCACACTATGCGTGGGTGACGTTAACCAGAGCCACAATAAGGGCCTTTATTTATGCTAAAAACAAATGGCTTGTAAAACATGACTTTTGCCCGTCCACTAAGAGTTAATATGAGAGATAATAAAGACTATATAAACAAAGAAAATATTTGCAATTTCAGTATAAGGAACACATTTTGTAAAGAGCCAATGGTAGTAAAACTATTCACAGAAATGAACAATGAAGACACAACATTGAGAATGCGGGATAAAACCAGGTGTTTGTGATGACAAATGAAAAAAAACAAAACACACATTCGTACACATAACACACTGACAAATATAATTAGTGCATACTTGATGGGGAATGTGCTGTCTCATACAACCCAAGAACAAAAAAATATAACAGTCTACAAGCCAATGTTGCACATATTGTGTTCAATCTCAACTAGCAATCAAAATTATGACATGATAAATATAAAACAGCTCAACTGCAAAGAAAATACCATGACTTCCAAAACAAAAAAAAAACTAGTTCACAATTTTCTACAAACAAAACAATAATAGCATGAAATTATGCTAGTCCAATAAAAGTGACTGTATTACCGGGTAACATTCCATGAAGATCTGTTAGACCTTAAGGCTTCTACTGCCATGGACAATGCTAAGAAAAAGGGATATGATCAAGACCGCATAAAGGATTTGATCGAGTTTATGACTGAGTTCTCTTGTGGGGGGACATCATCGAACATCAACTTATTTTGCTACTCTGCTATAACATCAAGGTAAATGTACATACACATTATATATTTATATATACACATACATATTTAAATATCTGTACAAGATCAAACTCAGTCACTATAAAAATGCAACATGGTACACAAGGAAGGAGAGAGCATTCACTGTCATGTTAGCACTAAAAAAAGTAGTTAAACTGCCTTTCTGCGTGACATAACTCGCTACCACTGGGTGGGGCAAAGTCTGCTGTGGTCTCGGACCATCCTAACATCTGATGTATGGTTCTCAACTGCCGCTAACTCAAATGTTCACATAAAATCTCAACATAGTGTATTAAAAAAAAACACATGAATATACCACTACCAAAGAATGCAATAAATAGGTATTCTCAACTCAGACCAAGGGTTATCTTCAAACAAGACATTATATAATACACTTAGTGGTCATGAGAGAAAATATAAAACCATCTAGAACCAGCGTCAACACATACCAGATGGGAAGACTTCACTAAATAGGTTAAATACTTATAATAATTTGACACCATCTTCAACCATCACATTATATTCACAAGCCAGCAACAACAAAAATAAAACTCAAGAAAATCTGTACATTCTTCTTGAATTCCATAATAAACCTCACTATAATGATATTTCTGAGGAGAAAGTATCCCCCCAATGTGCACTGATGTAATAATTTTGTCTATATTCATTCTAATTTTCTATCTATATTCATTATAATTTATGTCCTCTTTTGTTTTGCTTTATAAGGAAATAATTTACAAGGGAATATAATTGATGCACACTAATAACAGCAACAAAACAAAAGAAGATTTGAAACAAAATATCCACCAATTTTGAAAAATTTTTCCATGCTTTGCTGCACAATCCCGCACAGCGGAATTACGTTGAACGCCATTCGCCGTACACTGCGACATTCAAGTTGCTTCCCTTATAAGGAGTCTTTCGAGTTTTACTTCTACTATTTTACTGCTATTACTTTTTAAAACCTTGTTATTCTAATAGGATGTCAAGTTTTCTTCAATTTAGTATATAAGATATATATATGTTTATATATTGATGAGTAACTATGATTTAAAAAAAAAATTGCTTGAATTAACTGTTAAAAAAGTGAGGAAATAACTGTGTGTGGAAAGAGTTCAATACATTAAAAAAAAATTATTTGAAATGGTTGACTAATTGAAAAAAAACAAATAAATACTCATAAGTATCTTGTTCTTTCAAATGAAATAATATTAACATCTTACAAACATTTTATTCTTAAGCAACAGTTTGGTTATAAAAATAAGACATTTTTCATCTTCTCTGCAACATAGTAAACAGTTTCCGACAAGCAACTATGTCAAGAAAGTCATACCTTGTTACATGGTATCTAGTCACTATGAAGTGGTCACTGGGTAGCAGGTATGCAACAAGTTAAAAAAAAGTTTGTTAACCGGACACTTAACTCAAATAGATATACAAGCTCAACAAGGCAAATGTATGAACAAGTCTGCATACGAAACAGTAACATACAACATATTTACAGCTATATCAACTTTCACGTCATTAATGTATATAAACAAAATCGATGTGTTTTTTTTTGGTCATGAAGAAAGCTAGACATTGAGATCCATCTTTGTAGAGGGGAAGGTTTACGTTATTCTGAAATGAGTCACAAGGAGGTCTGTAACAGTGTGTTCTTAAATAAAGGCGAGCATACCTAGACAAGTGATGTGTTATATATTAGCACAACGCACCATCATACAGTTAGTGAGAATATAGGTATAGGGAATATAGGTACGGTGAAAGTAATTATTGAGAAACAAAATATTTGTAAATTAAACAAACACTCAAGCTATCATCATCATGCGCCCATGTGGTGCTGGGGCCTGCAAGGAAGCAAAGAATAGTACCACTGCAACCTACAATGCATGTCAAAAGAAGCGACTGATGTAGGCCATAGGGATGCTACCCTAGTAAATAAAAAACAGTGCAGAAATCAGATGTGCTGGCCTGCTTGCTCTTAGGCTCAGATCACATACAAATCAACAGTGGTTGACAAGTGGTTGATATGGAGCGTTCAAAGAAGCAGAAGTTGAAATGTCGAGTTGATTTGTTTCTGTGCCATGAACTTAGGTTGTCCAGTACTCTCTCTCCTGTTGCCCATTGTCTAATCTCCGATTGATTATGCTGGTTGCCACCATGTGCTCTAATCCTCTTTGTCTCATGACATGAAAATGATGATATAAAAGCAACTGTGAAGTGACTGAATGGGAGGTAAGTAGATCAGAAGCATTTAGCAAACAGCAATGAAATCAATATAAGAAATTCACAGAGGTGACTTGATATCTACCTGTGCTCCTCATATGAACTTGTCCAAGACCTCCATGACATTACTGGCAAATTGCCATTACCCAGGACTAAAAATGACTTGTTCGATGATTATATTTTAAAAACATGGATGGCTTTTATTTATATACAAAATAAACTGGGACAACGTAAATGATCTAAATCTAGTTCTTGGTAACCTAACAGCCAAAGTAACAGTTACTGATCACGACTGTACAAAACCTCCATAACACTGTAAAATTACTGAAGTATTCTTGGTAACCTAAGAGCCAAAGTGACAGCTACTGATCACGACTGTACAAAACCTCCATAACACTGTAAAATTACTGAAGTATTCTTGGTAACCTAACAGCCAAAGTGACAGCTACTGATTACGACTGTACAAAACCTCCATAACACTGTAAAATTACTGAAGTATTCTTGGTAACCTAACAGCCAAAGTGACAGCTACTGATCACGACTGTACAAAACCTCCATAACACTGTAAAATTACTGAAGTATTCTTGGTAACCTAACAGCCAAAGTGACAGTTACTGATCACGACTGTACAAAACCTCCATAACACTGTAAAATTACTGAAGTATTCTTGGTAACCTAACAGCCAAAGTGACAGCTACTGATCACGACTGTACAAAACCTCCATAACACTGTAAAATTACTGAAGTATTCTTGGTAACCTAAGAGCCAAAGTGACAGTTACTGATCACGACTGTACAAAACCTCCATAAAACTGTAAAATTACTGAAGTATTCTTGGTAACCTAAGAGCCAAAGTGACAGCTACTGATCACGACTGTACAAAACCTCCATAACACTGTAAAATTACTGAAGTATTCTTGGTAACCTAACAGCCAAAGTGACAGCTACTGATCACGACTGTACAAAACCTCCATAACACTGTAAAATTACTGAAGTATTCTTGGTAACCTAACAGCCAAAGTGACAGCTACTGATCACGACTGTACAAAACCTCCATAACACTGTAAAATTACTGAAGTATTCTTGGTAACCTAACAGCCAAAGTGACAGCTACTGATCACGACTGTACAAAACCTCCATAACACTGTAAAATTACTGAAGTATTCTTGGTAACCTAACAGCCAAAGTGACAGCTACTGATCACGACTGTACAAAACCTCCATAACACTGTAAAATTACTGAAATATTCTTGGTAACCTAACAGCCAAAGTGACAGTTACTGATCACGACTGTACAAAACCTCCATAACACTGTAAAATTACTGAAGTATTCTTGGTAACCTAACAGCCAAAGTGACAGTTACTGATCACGACTGTACAAAACCTCCATAACACTGTAAAATTACTGAAGTATTCTTGGTAACCTAAGAGCCAAAGTGACAGCTACTGATCACGACTGTACAAAACCTCCATAACACTGTAAAATTACTGAAGTATTCTTGGTAACCTAAGAGCCAAAGTGACAGTTACTGATCACGACTGTACAAAACCTCCATAAAACTGTAAAATTACTGAAGTATTCTTGGTAACCTAAGAGCCAAAGTGACAGTTACTGATCACGACTGTACAAAACCTCCATAAAACTGTAAAATTACTGAAGTATTCTTGGTAACCTAAGAGCCAAAGTGACAGTTACTGATCACGACTGTACAAAACCTCCATAACACTGTAAAATTACTGAAGTATTCTTGGTAACCTAACAGCCAAAGTGACAGTTACTGATCACGACTGTACAAAACCTCCATAACACTGTAAAATTACTGAAGTATTCTTGGTAACCTAACAGTCAAAGTGACAGTTACTGATCACGACTGTACAAAACCTCCATAACACTGTAAAATTACTGAAGTATTCTTGGTAACCTAAGAGCCAAAGTGACAGTTACTGATCACGACTGTACAAAACCTCCATAACACTGTAAAATTACTGAAGTATTCTTGGTAACCTAACAGCCAAAGTGACAGTTACTGATCACGACTGTACAAAACCTCCATAACACTGTAAAATTACTGAAATATTCTTGGTAACCTAACAGCCAAAGTGACAGTTACTGATCACGACTGTACAAAACCTCCATAACACTGTAAAATTACTGAAGTATTCTTGGTAACCTAACAGCCAAAGTGACAGTTACTGATCACGACTGTACAAAACCTCCATAACACTGTAAAATTACTGAAGTATTCTTGGTAACCTAAGAGCCAAAGTGACAGCTACTGATCACGACTGTACAAAACCTCCATAACACTGTAAAATTACTGAAGTATTCTTGGTAACCTAAGAGCCAAAGTGACAGTTACTGATCACGACTGTACAAAACCTCCATAAAACTGTAAAATTACTGAAGTATTCTTGGTAACCTAAGAGCCAAAGTGACAGTTACTGATCACGACTGTACAAAACCTCCATAAAACTGTAAAATTACTGAAGTATTCTTGGACACCTAATATGCCAAGACTGACAGTTACTGATCACGACTGTACAAAACCTCCATAACACTGTAAAATTACTGAAGTATTCTTGGTAACCTAACAGCCAAAGTGACAGTTACTGATCACGACTGTACAAAACCTCCATAACACTGTAAAATTACTGAAGTATTCTTGGTAACCTAACAGCCAAAGTGACAGTTACTGATCACGACTGTACAAAACCTCCATAACACTGTAAAATTACTGAAGTATTCTTGGTAACCTAAGAGCCAAAGTGACAGTTACTGATCACGACTGTACAAAACCTCCATAACACTGTAAAATTACTGAAGTATTCTTGGTAACCTAAGAGCCAAAGTGACAGTTACTGATCACGACTGTACAAAACCTCCATAACACTGTAAAATTACTGAAATATTCTTGGTAACCTAACAGCCAAAGTGACAGCTACTGATCACGACTGTACAAAACCTCCATAACACTGTAAAATTACTGAAATATTCTTGGTAACCTAACAGCCAAAGTGACAGTTACTGATCACGACTGTACAAAACCTCCATAACACTGTAAAATTACTGAAATATTCTTGGTAACCTAACGGCCAAAGTGACAGATACTGATCAAGATTGTACAAAACCTCCATAACACTGTAAAATTACTGAAGTATTCTAATTTCTATACCCTTCTTATCTCATTGAGAATTTAAATGTTGGTCATCATTCCTGTGTATGTTACTGTTGTTACTGAATGTAATACCGCTTTTTAAGTGGCGTAGGACAGGAGCCTGTGGAATTTAATGGTTGCATGGCTGGTGCAGTCGTAGCGAAACTGTTCATGTTTTATTTAAGCCTCGACAGGACAAAACTCTTGGTCTTACCAGGAATGAGCCCGGTCTCCTCATGGAACAGCGCTCTAATTCACTGGGCCAGAATTTTGTTTTACCCTGATAAAAGCATGTTTGTTGATACTTTGTTGATTGCTTCATTGCTGCACTAGTAAAAATAACCTTTATACAAAATTTCAACCATCTCATATTACCCCAGCAAGTTAGTTTATCTTTATTGCCTCACATCTATAATAATGTCTATACAAATTCATATTTAAAACAAACTGTCATTACTCCCTGTAGTACTGATTTTTAGGGCAGTATAGGACAGGTGAGATGAGAACCTGAGGAATTTAATGGCCGCATGGTAGTGCAGTCGCAGCGAGCCGTTCAGGTTGGGATTTTTCATTTATGAACACGATGAAAAATCCATGGCCGTACTGTGAATAAACACGCATCTCCCAATACAAATTTATAGACTGGATATATTCTTGTCATAGTTGTCTTATGTGTGTGAAAAAGAAAAGAGAGGCCATACTAGCTTTTAGAGTGTGTTCACTTTGTCAATTTCCGATATATTTTTACCATTGAATTAATTTTAGAATCTGAGCAGACTAGCTTTTACATTGAAATACTTATTGCTTCCCATACTTCTCTATTATCCAATGTGTTGTTATCTATATTTTACTACATCTGAGTAGGGCATCTTCTTCTTTGTTCCATAGTTACTGGGTTGTTGCCCCGTGTAGTGGTTTTCTGTTTTTGTCTTGCGCCGTTCTAGCGGCATGGACGATAGTTATTTTTGCTTTTTTTTGACAGTAGAGGATAGATGTGGATTATGTGAATTTAGACATCTTTTAGATCTATCTGATTAAGTAACGAAGCACTTGAGTGGAACCCGCAAGGAAAACGAAAAAGAGGACACCTAAACAGACCTGGAGATGAAGTTTTCTTGAGGAACTGAAGAGTACTTGATCATCCTGGGAGACCATAAAGAAAACAGCCAGAAAAGAGCAGCGAACAACTGTTGAGGCCCTATGCTCCACGAGGAGCGGAGAGGAATAAGTCAAGTCATGTGATTAAGTAATGACTGTCACGAAGGACACATATTTGACAAGACTGTCAACAAGCATACACTAAATATCTCATGCTTCAATTCTGGGGGACACACAACGATTAACCCATTCACCTCTTTGTGCCGATATACTGGCTCGCTGTACCTTTTTCAAATGACGCAAAGCTAGTCTTGCAAATTCAGTATATATTGCAATGTAAATGTGTCCATAGGTTTAAAAAACAAATGATGGAGCGAAAGGGTTAAAGTAATGAACATTTCTTAAATAATATAATATAAATACTTGTGTGTCCTGTCTTGCATACAGGACAGGAAGGATAAGTGACATTGACAGCATTGGCTTGCTAGGCAGTCAAAATATGAACATAATAAAACATTGATGAACTTGTGTGTATTCTACAACTCCTTTCTCTCCCTCTGACATAACTCAGGATGATACTTGTTACACAAATATAACTTTATATATGAATGTCAGAAGTGGTACATGGTAGAAGGAAGACCACTTTCCTCATATCAATCTTGCTACTTTCATTAGTTGTTAGTAAACTCGCTTCTTAGGCTAGTGGTCCGGGTTCAATTCTACGGTGGGCGCGGAATATTTTTCTGATTGTAATGGCTCTCAGGCCAACCCAGCTTCAATTGGGTACCAGCAATGGCACCAGGAAGTAAAGGCGGCGAGAATGATGTTGATCACATCACCCATCATGTGTCGACGGTCAATGAAAAATACCGGCCTAACACCGTGTTACCCAATATACTACGAAAAAGGGTTCTTCTTGCTACTTTCTTTACTGAAGCAGATAGTCAAGCAAGTGAAACACAAAGGGATACTTGAAATATGTATGAAAACAGATGGTGAAATGCGTAGGCAAGGTGATAGTTACTACGAACAGCAGTTTTTTGTAGCCCTATCTGTTGGTTTGATTGTACAGGCGTCCGTAACTTAATCTGGGCACAGCATGGAATTAACAATGAAATCATGAACAACAAGAGAATTTATACAGCATACATATTTAAGCATAGATTAGTTTAAATTAACTGAAGACGTTTTTTTTAATATGTTGGTTTGGTAAAACAAGCGTAAGGTGTTCACTGTATTTGATTCATTACATTAACATAAGTCACTGGTATAAGAAATAACTCTCAGCAATAATATCATTAGAGCTCAGGGGGCATAGTCATTAGGCGCTGGCTTCCTTAGTAAGTGGTCTATGGTTTAATTCACGGTTGAGGTGGAACTTTGATATGCCCCAACCGGTTCTTGGGTAAATTCAGCCTGTGTGATGTTGTCCAAGACCACCAATATTGTGTTGTTAGTTGGGAAATGTACAGGACTAACATTTTATTTACTTAAGAACTGCAAGATATAAATACTGGGTCTTTACTTTACTTGTTAAAAAATAATCTTCTTACTGAGTTGCCATTTCCATTCAGTGGGTAGCATAAGGGTTACTCAAGCATAAGAGAAGCAGTTTCAAGCCTGCTTGATTCCAAACGATTTTGACTTTGTTTTTCCTTTGGATGAAACAGTAGGGTAGAGTTTGTGCAAAATGGGCAAGGCACACATTCCCCATACTAGCTGTCCAAGCCAGGCATAATTCAAGATGGCACTTCATCCTTGCTTTCAGCTCGGACACAACAGACACCGGTTATAAGTCCTCCCAAATTGGTGAAGAGGAGGGCGCCACGGGTTGCTTTCGACAGCGGGAGGCCTATTCAGCTGCACTGGTCATCTACATCCATCCTGAAACTAGGCCGCCCCTAGCCAATAAGGTGCTGACCCACCACATTAGTAACAAACTTGTCAACAACTATAATGGAAAAAACCCCCACCAGACCCAGGGATTCAAAACCATAGAATAATCTAGTCATTTTAAGAGGCAATATCAAACAGTTTCTGACAGATAACAAATAGACATGAACATGACCAGAAGCATAACCGCCAAAATGGTGGTGTGGTTAATGGCTACTAAGCTGACGTCATTGTACTCCCTCCGGGCAGACCCATAGGTGCTCAGTCTCCACAACAGATATCGAAGAGTTTGGTGTGAACATTGTACACTAGGGACTTGAAGAGAAGTGATTAAATAAGCTAATCAAACTAGCACCTACAGGTAGGCTAAACAAGGTTGCTATTCAATTCTCTAATCAGGAAACTCTCAATAAACAGATTAATAAAAAATAAACATACTGGTGATAAAACTCGCATGTTATCCAACAAGATATCATAAGTGATTCTATTATGTTGTCATCAGCTCAATATCTAATCTCCCCCATATGAAAATCATGCCCTATCCTTTACAGGACTTAGCCATCAACAACAGTAAAAAGTCATTGATTTTCTAGGCATCACCTATACATTCCCGTAGTTTTCCATTGCTTTCTGAACGGTGAGGTCTATTTTTAATAATTTGCTTCCAAACTTGCCTGCCGCAGAGTTTGAACTACGACGCTGTTGTGATCGAGCTCACTACCGCTTAAGCTACAGACAGCCCCAATATAAGTGTTTTGAAATGCAGTCTGTCAGCTCTTGAACCACTAAGAATCCCAGTATGCCCATAGCAGAAGATTAACTAACACACATGAGACCATAGTCATCTATTTTTATAACTATTCCGAGTGAACATAATCTACGTCAAGTTGTCTAGGTGATAAATTTCTTCCATAAGCATTAATCTTTTGATTCTTTTTGGATTCCACCCTCTTCCATGTCTTATCTTGTAAACAGAAATGTTTCCTCTCTGTCTTCCTCAGACTTATTTGCCTTTAATCTCTCCTGTGTCACAAGGTATTCTAGGTATTACCTACTAAATGTGTCTGATAAATATAATCTATGCAAATATGAAACCCACCAAAACTATCTTTACTGCCTGTAATACTGTTTTTTAGGGCAGTGTAGGACTTTGGGGAACATGATCATGAGCAATTTAATGGCTAGTGTAGCTACCGTGAAACTGTTCAGGTTAGGATTTTGTAATGCACTAGGACAGAAAACTTATTGACCTTACTGGGGATTGAACCCGGGTCTCCCAACTGGGAGCCACCACTCTAATCCAATCGGCCTGATGCTGCTCATCTGGGCATAACATGGAGTTAACAATGAAATCATGAACAACAGAAAAATCATACAGCATGCAAGTTCAAGCACAAATTAGTTCCAATTCACTTAATTGAAGAGCTTTCATGTTGGCTTGTTCAAACAGGTATATGTTTTTACTGTGTGTATTTGATTCTGTGGCCTAGGGGTTAGTGACTCGGTCTATTAACCCCGACGTTCTGAGTTCGAATCACGCTGCGGACAGTTTGCTTGCAAATTGTTTCCGTTGATTTTAACAAAGGGACGATGGCGCCACCCGTTCAGAAAGCAATGGCAAACTACTGAACGTATAAGTGGTGCCTAGAAAATCAACGACTTGTTTACTGTGGTTGATGGCTACGTCCTTTGGGATATGCCACGATTTTCATTTTCATTTGATTCTTTACACCAACATTAGTCACTGGGGTAAAACCCTATCCTGTGTCCCACACTATTCTTGACTTCTTCTTCTTCTTTTGTCGTCACACTGCTACCGGGTTGTTGCCCAGTGTCGTGGTTTTCTGTTTTTGTCTTGCGCTGTTCTGGTGGCTTGTGTGATTGTTATTTTTGCTCTTTCACAGGATTCTGCTACGCCATCTAACCATCTTTTCCGTGGTCTTCCTCTTGCCTTCTTTCCCGATGTTCTGTTGTAGAAGACTCTGTATACTGTGGAGTTTGGATGCATTCTTATTAAGTGGCCAAACCACTTCATTCTTTGTTTCTCTATGTAATTCACGCAAGGGTTTTGTGCTAACTTTCTTTCTTATGCTGATGTTGGTGATTCCCTACTAAAGGGGCTAATAAAATGTGTCAGTCATTTCATGTTCTATTTTGATCATCAGCTAACATGACGGGTGGGAGGAGAGAGAGATATAACGACATATACAAATTTCTATACATCTATTAAAAAAAACCCCCAAATAAACAAACCGGCAGGGCAAGATTGTGAATAAAATAATTCTCCGACTTGAACATATATATAATTGAGAGTAAACGTGATTTACATTTTGTTTGTGAATGTAACATAATTTGAATTTCAATGTCTGAATTTGTGAAATGAGAAAATGTAGGCTCTAGCTCTTGGCTAGATTGTAGCATCAGCAGTAAAACGGATGGTAGCCCTATTAATGATATAGTGGAATAGTGGATGAACATAATCAAGCAAAATATATATGTATGTATGCCATTTAGGTTTCAACAGAGTTATATACTCAAGCCTCAGCCATGGTTACATACAGCTTTGTGTGTTACTACTGTTACAATGCTTGTGACATAGGTCTGTCAAGGAGACTGGCATGTGCAGTTTGTGGGTAGCATCCCAGCTGCATATTGACAAACTAGGTTGAATTCACAATACACCTTAATACTTCTAAGCTGTTAACAGCTTGATAACTATCATTTATCATTAACAAAAATGCTAGTTCTAATTTTTAGTATTGCTACAGACTACAATTGATGTATTAGAATATTTAAGTTCTAATTTTTAGTACTGCTACAGACAACAATAGATGTATTATAATATTAAAGTTGATGACCAATAGAAAGGCCGTAAGAAAAATAGGTTTGTATTGCAAAAACTCTCCACATCTTTTTCATCTCATCTTGTTCCTCTAGTGGTGTCATGGTGTAGTATCGGGTGCGGGCCATCTTATGCACTTTGTATATAGAGGTGTTCAAGGACTCTGCTATTCCATCAGTCCAACATTTGCATGACTGTCCTCTTGACCTGTTTCCATTTATTCTTTGTATCATTGTCTGCTGTGGTATGCTAGGCATGTACATTCATATAAATATAGATTCATGAGAGTTTTGTTTGAATAGATGTTACTTTTGTTCACACTACAACAGACAGCTAATGGAGGTATGAAGTGACTACCAATTATTCTAATTCTAGTTCATCCGCTATGAATTCAGGTGTAGCCAGGGCATCCAGTATGGAGCTTCTGACTGATTTTTGCGTGAAGGCTTGTTTTCCTTTTGATCAGTGTCCCTCGTCATTCAGGCGAGACTTCTCCGACTTCAAAAGTAGCGACTACTAATAAAATTTATCTTAATTATATCTACCTGTACAACGCAATCTTATTTATTAAATGAACAGTGATCTAGAGCGATCCCCAGTGAAGAACAACACAACAACTAACAAGCAATGAGACAAACAAATCATGTTTAACTGAATCTACTCTGCGCACTGATTTATATTTTTTTGGGCTGTTTATCATGAGCTTTGGTTAATATGATCGCCCCTAGTTTCTGTTCCTTTGTGGGTTCCAGTATTATTTGATAATAACTTTAGATATCTGTGCTACCTATCTGCCCTTATTCTCTTTAATCTCCAGCTGCATTGTTCATTTCCTATATTCTCTTCCACCAGTATTGATTTTGTTACAACAAGGCTAAAACATGTCACATTTACAGTTAAAATCTCAGCCTTCATCTATTTAAAAGCGTATAAATAAAACTGAATGCTACTATGGCTGTGGCTTTTGTCAATACATTTTGCAATTTAAAGCTTCATTTGGACTATAAACATAGGTTAGTTAACGGATATCAACGTTCTAAACTATCAAGACAAACAATAAACATTATAAAGCATCACAAGCAACCGGTTATACATTCAATAAAAATAAAACGGTGACAATCTCACATTTTTACAACAAATAGTTAGGTAGGACAAACATAAAAAACACAGACGGTGAAGATTGAAGAGAGTAAACACAACAGCTTGCTTATACAATCATTTCTAAAGCCACATGCAGAGAACTAAACAGACATGACATGCTGGTTCAGAACTGTCATAAACAGTAGCAGTTACAAATAAAACTGGATCATGGATCTGTCAAGCGCACACACACAATTCCCACACAACCATCAATATAGCTTAACATTATCATTATGTACTCATATAAGCGCCATAGTAGTACAGTGATTAGGGTACTTGTTTCGTAGACATGTGGTCCCTTATTCATATTCACCAGTCGGAGTTGGATTTTTCCTTTCCGTAACAGCTGTCAGGTCGACACAGCCTCAATTGGGTACCAAAGTAACACTTGAAAAATAACCGGCATGATATTGACCACATCCTTTATTATGTGCCATTACTCAAAGAAAAATTAGGCCCAACACTGTACTACCAAATACACCACATGGTATGAAAAATGGTACTATACTTTTCTGGCTTTGAATATTAAAAAAATTATACAAAAGCCTTTTAGACCTTAGGGTATGAAGTGCCCATCACTTTGCATTTCTAGATCATAGTGAGCAGGTGGTCCAATTCCTTTCAACACACATGGAATGTTGAATGTGGGATTGAACTCACAACCCTCTTGTGTCAGTCTTACACAGAGGCAAACGCTTACACACTATGCGAACGTGTTCCACACTTTTCTGACTACGCTACACCTATGTCACATATATCCGCATTTACATTCATACAAATATAGATTGATGAGAGTTTTGTTTGAATAGATGTTACTTCAGTTCACACAACACTAGACAGCTAATGGAAGTGTGAAGTGACTACCAATTAAATGAATCTTAATTGTGTATAAATTGTATTGAATCATGTGTGGTAAAATCAAGGGGAGATGAGACAAATAGAGACAATTTTGGATAGCCTGACGTCATGGCACAGAAGAGAGCCAACATCTGAGATGATAGTAAATGCCAGAGATTTGTGGAGATCCATGATAGCCTACGCCAGCTGGCATGGCCCCATTGAAGATCATGGGACAGAATGTGGTGATGAATGAGGAGCGAAACACTGAGGAGACCACCTGACAGCATCACAAGACATGCTTGCTGATGGAATCCCCAGGTACTAGAGGTAAGGGAAGACACAGGAACACCTGGAGATGGGAGTTGGAATGCAAGAAAATGGGGATATATTGAAAATATCTGGAAAAGATAGCCTTGATTGCAAACCCACAATTCTTTAGGGGCGAAGGGTTGCTCAAGTGGTTACTGGGGTCCAAATTTGGGGTGTAAAGAATAGAACCACTGTTATCTGCAACGCATGTAGTAAGAGGCGACTAAGGAGGTTAGGGTGAAATCGGATGCACATGTCCTAAATGTGTAGAAGTCTATGCGTTTAGGGCCTACCAAACCAATGTGCAGCTTCTTGGCAAAGATCAAACATTTCACAAAGCGTGATTAAAATTGGTCGTAAAGAACGGATGCAAAGAACAAGAGAGGTAAGGGAAGCACCAGGAACACATGGAGACTGGAGTTGGAATGCAAAAAAGTGGGGATAGAGTGAAGAGGTCTGGAAAAGATAGCATTGGAAGGCATTGATTACGAACCTATGCCTCTTTAGGGTGAAGAAGAATGTATGGAAGATCGGAAGTAGGTGTAAGTGCTAAGTTCACCTTCAAAGAAGATGCAAGGACAAAAGAGTAAGACTCCTTTAAGAACTACAGACACATTGTGCTCTGAGAGAAGAAATGACATCTCTAATTAGCTAGACTGAATCTGGTAATAAGATTCAGACAGCAAGAGTACATTCACAGTGCTTGTACTTATTGTCTACAGTGAACGTCAACAACAACAGTTGCTAGGGAGCATATTTTCAGTGAATAGAAGAATAATTAACATTGCTAGGGAGCATTTTTTCAGTTAATAGAAGAATAACTAACAAAATCCAGCATAAATGTAATAAAGCAAATTAAAAGATAGGGCAATTGGTACCAATTTCCTGATATCTTCATTTCTAAACCTGTCTCTTCTTGATACTCCTAGCATTCTTCGTAGGACACTATTGTAGTACATCAATACACTGATATGTACATCATTTATATACAATCTATAAGAAAGTTAATCAAGTTATGTTGCCATTTTTTTCTTTCCTTCTGTTTTGCACTGAGGAAGTCATTGCTTACTAATTCAGTTTAGTTCAATTCTCTCGATCAACGTTCTCGATATTGGATAAGCCCATACATACTCCATCCTCCAATGTACCAGCCTTAATGTTCTCGCGTCCACTGTATCCAAGTCATGTTGGTTGGTACATCATCTCTCTACCATGTACTGCTTATGAATTGATTAGCTACTGAGTTGAAAAACAGATTGTGGCTGAATTAAATTTATGTCCTATTATCCCATTGCAGTTTTCTTAATTATTAACAGATTTTATGAGTAATATACCATTTTGTAGGTAAATAAATTTTCTTTAAGATCGTTCTAAAACAAATAAATAGTGGTGCTCCCATCGGCTTATGGGAGCCAATAAGTTAATGTTCTCGCATTCACTGTATCCATGTTGACTGGTTTATCATTTCTCTACCATGGATTGTTTATTAATTCCTACATTAGCATTTCGATTCTTGAATTTATTATGTTACACTTTAACTCTGAAGACAAGTGAGGTAGGTTCTGTACCTTCTTTTGTCTAGAAATGTAGTGGTAGAATTGCAATTTGGTATGCATGTGTACAAGTTTTGTCTAGCATTCCCATACACAATCTTACACTGAAACACACAATTTGGTATGCATGTACACATGTTTTGACTAGCATTCACATATACAATCTTACACGGAAACACGCACTCTTACACTGAAACACACAATTTGGTATGCATGTACACATGTTTTGTCTAGCATTCCCATACACAATCTTATATTGAAACACACAATCTTACACTGAAACACGCAATCTTACACTGAAACATTCAACCTTACATGAACACAATCTTACACTGAAACATGCAATCTTACACTGAAACACACAATTTAAATCTCCAGGAAAGCATACAAATAAAAGAGAAAAATTATAAAGCAGAAACTGAAGCATGAAATAGACTTTTCTAAGTACATCCACTGACCGCTCATGGAAAGACTCACTTTTAAACTACTAGTGCAGTCCAAATAACAAATAAATAGAATTAATGATTAGCATGCTAAATAATGGTTTCAAAGTCTAGAGAAAACAAGTATTACCTCTTTCAAAAATAAATCAATCACCAACATTTGGTATGGAATAAAGTTGTGTCCTTCATACAAGACACCAGCAACAACCATCAAGCTCTAACTACAGAGTGGCATATCATGATCACAGTTGGGGGAGGCAGTTCATCAAATTACTGTTATTCATGTTTGACAAAAAAATATGGACCTAACCACTAACCAGTTAACACAAACTGAAAAAGTTTGTACATCTTGTCAAATATCTGTGGTACCAGGAACATATTCACCATCTCACAAAATTTCATTTGGTCTATCAATTTTAAATATAAATATATATTTAAAAAAAAAAAAAAATGACAAAATCATAAAGTTTGTCTTTTGTTTGTTTGTGTAAATACTATCATGTGCTCTGTTTAACATCACTGATCAATTTCTTCAACAAGCAACTGGCAAAATATGTTTCAGTTCCTTTTAACCAAAGCAGTTTTTTCTATTGATCTTATCATACTATTCCCTGATCTTTGCTTCATTTCTGATGTCCCTAATCTGACATGCTTTCACCAGGTTTACCTTACCAGGCATGTCTTTCAATGAATATGACCATAAATTGTTTCTGTATTCATATTTTAGTAATGATTGATATTATAATGTTGTTATAATGCTGTATGTTTTAATGTAATTGATCAACTTTATGTGTTTAATTCTCAACAGTAGTGATGTGATTACTGTTGGTGGAAAAGAATTTTAAGTTACTTTAAGCTTCTTCTTCGTCGCCGCTATGAATTCAGGTGTAGCTATGGCACCTGGTGTGTGGCGCTTCTGATTTTTGCGTGAAAGCCTGTATACAGTTTTATTGGTTTCCTCGCCATACAGGTGGGCCTTCTTCGACTTCAGGTGTTACTTTAAGCATTCTCTGTTTCAGGTCTAGAAAGTAGTATTGAAGTTGTATGTAATATCGCTTGTGTGGTGCCGGTGCTCACAAGGGAAGTAAAGATTAGTACCCCTACAATGCATGCAGTAAGAGGCGACTAATGTATTCACTAGGGATGCTACCCTAGTAAATAAAAAGCAGTGCAGAAATTGGATGTGCTGGCCTACTTGTAGGTGCATAACTGGCACAACGTACAATCACTCTTAGGCTCAGATCACATACAAATCACACAGAGTGGTTGACAAGTGGTGGATATGGAGCGTCGCGAAGTATATAATATAATACTGCAAGTGTGTGTGCGTGTTTATAAACAATATGGCCTATTTAATGTTGATTTGACTTTCTAGCAGACTTCCTGCCCTGGTAATGAATCAGTAACCGAAAGATTAAGAACATACAAGAAAACAGCTTAAAATTAAGAAAACAGCTTAAAATTTAACAAACAAAATTCTCAGCACATAGATTGTGGATTCCATTATCTAGTTAACTGTTTATGTTTGCATGGTTTCAGCTGTCTGTTGTCATAACCTTTCACAAAAAAGAGTAAGTTTGCATTAGCTGTTTTGTGCGTTCTTCCAGACCGTCCACACATAAAGAAACCCCCAACATATCATAGATATGTATATACTTCACAGAAAATGTGCCTTCTCCACCACAATAACCAATTGTCATTTAGATACTATTTGTGTATATCAACTGTGTTTTATCATTGCTGGGACCAACAATATTTCAATCAACATGTTGGCTATGTAAACAAAAATAAATACATCTACCTGCCACTTTGACACAGTGTCAGGCAATGACTTTAAAAAAACAGGAAGAAACAGTGATTGTCTAGGCAGTCGGAGTTTGTTAGCACTTACAGGAGAAATAATCCACACCGATAACTGTTTGTCCTTTCAGTGCTGACTAACTCCCGCATGTTTCTTTCTTTTTTACCTGCATTTTGTTTGTGCAAATGTGAAGGAAGGTGTGCACATATTTGTATTTGGATAAACTTAAAATGAATGAAGTTTATCATTTCGATAAGTCTCCGTTCTTAAAACTATATTAGACTTAGTAAATGAATATACAATGTTCCCCCACATGTTCATTCTTCTTTCATGACCATGCATAAATGTGTCATCGTTAGTCTTTCAAAGACTGGATTATTTCAGGAAGCTCAAAATGCCATGATACTTTCTTGTCAGTGTTTCACAGAACAAGCTCATCTCTTATATAGCACCAGGCAGATTCAACACTGTATCCGTCAATGGCCTACTCAAACCCACAACTAAACACAAACTGAGTACTGCCCTACTCCATCACTATCATCATTCAGGTGCCATTGAATGTGGTGGATGCTGCTGTTGTTGCTGTTGATGCTGGTGGTGGGTTGGCTGGTGTTGAGACAAATGTTGTTGTTGTTGTTGGTGTGGAGTCTGGGAAGTGTGCTGCTGGTGGTGATGTTGCTGCTGTTGCTGCAGTCGCGCGTTCACAGGAAGAATTGTGCGCATCTAGCATCTCGGTAAGTAGATCACAGAATGTGACACAGCCTTCCATCTTCAGCCGCTGGAAGTAGGTTATACCACGTTCGCCCGCCTGACGAATGTGTGTCAGCAACAGCAGTATTGATGGTGCATGTCGATAGTTGCCATACCCTTGGTGACGACCTGCGACCTCCATGAACACATCCAAGATCACCTGTCTCATCTCTTGAATTTTCACAAAACTGTCCAGTCGGCGCACTTCTAAAATGGAACACAAAATCAAAACCTTAAGTAAATAACATATCTGAGATCAAGTGAGATACTGAGGAATAGAATGCTTTACCTACAAATGTTATAGCTTAGTACTGTGAGATCTCTAACAGTTCACAGTTCTAAAGAATTATGTGCTATGGGATTACCTTTAACGTCACCAAGATTAATTACATGCCATCACATAACAGGTTATCTGCAATGGATCTCCTAACACTTCCTATCTAATACCATGGTGGCTCATCATGTCAAACTGTTTTTTGTCCCTTAGAACCCTATATATAGCTCTGTAATGTAAACGTTTCCAATCCTGCAGACCCAATTTTTTGGTCTCACAAGAGTCCATCGTTATTTGTCGGTGATCGAATATAAAGTGTGCACAAATGTGACGTCAAACACAACCCAGATGTTACTAGATGGCTTAACAAGATGACGGGTTCTGGTGTGTGATAATTTTTGTGTGTTGATAAGGTTAAATTTTTTTTTTCCTTCACCACTATGAAAAGACTTGCAGGAAATTGCCACTCTAAAAAAAACAACAGAGCAAGCTGTTGAACTTGTTTTGAATGATTCTGAAGATGAATTAGACATAGAACGTGATTACTCTGATAAGGATATCGAGTGAGTCAGACGATTATTTAGATGACGATGAATTGTTTGAATCGATTGATGTTCAAATCATATATGTTTGAGAATGAGTTACATTTTGTGGAGTATTCGGGCGTGACACACATAATGCACACTATTATTTTCTATTCTTGGCAGTCCTCTTTATTGTGCTCCTACAGTGATACATTTCTTTGAGTTCTTGATCTACTGTTCTCCTCCAAGCCATTTTGGGTCTTCCACATTATCACAGGATTAAGTCGAGATAGAAAAGATGCAATACAGTATCTTGTATCTATATATACATACAACAATCAAATATTTACATTAAAACAGAGTATTTTACCCTGTTTATTAATCATTTACAGTATTGATGAATGGAACTGTTAGCAAAGCAAATATCAGAATACTAAGAGCAAGAATATTCCCAGTGGCAAAATATGGGTGTGAATCATGGACATTTAATTTAACAAGGCAGTGGAAAAACATATTTTCTGTTAAATATAAGTGTTACAGAAGAGTTCTCCGTATATTATGGACAGAGAAGAGAACAAATAGATCTATTTGGAAAGAACTCAAAGAAAACTGGCTGATGCTGCAAAAAAGAGAGAAAATTGACGTATTTTGGACATATAAAAAGACACAAAAGGTTGGAGAAGACCATTATGGAAGGAGGCACCCCGACACAGAGGAAGACCATGGAGCAGATGGATTCAGGATGTAACTCATGATTTCATCATGACAGCTGGAGAGGTTGGAGATCTGGCCTATGAGGAGAGAAATTCTGGAGGACTGCTGAGGTGGTAAAGTTCTGCCCAGGACAAGCTATTTGATGATGAAGATTACTAATCATTTATGACCGACCACATGATTTCAAATGGCAGAAGAAAAAATAATTGGGAAGAACAAAATGAGATCAAAGACAATAATAGACACTGTTATTACTGTCCAGCTTGTTGAGTAAAGGGCTAACTTCTTCTTCTTCTGCCTTCGCCCGCTATGAATTCGGCGTTAGCCATGACGCATGATTTGGCGCTTCTGACTGATATTTGCATGAAAACCTGCTTTACCATTTGACTGGTGTCCATCGCCATGCAGACGGGCCTGCGTCGACTTCAGAGGTAAGGGTTAATTGAATCCCAGACAATTCTAAAATAAAAAGTCACAACTGACCTGCATTGACCAACACTGTTGCCTGCAGGAGAAGTAGTTCTTCCTTATTAAGACCGTGAAGTACCATTTGTTCTGACACTGCAGACACCTGTTCTAGGACATCACCCATACCTGTCAGTCCCCACTGTTGTCTGTGAATATGGCAACATGATGTGATCATAAAAACCATTCAAATATGTTATAGACATATGATCAAAATGTTTTGTCTTTTCTTTACATTATAGTCCTGGGAAGATCACATTGGCTCGCTAAAGCTATTATAAATATAATGTGATGATTGGATTGATGGACCATCATTTTTCTCTTTGTTCCATTATTTCTCTTACACAAGATCTCAAGTGGCATGAACTTCCTTACCAACAAAGACTAGTGATGTAATTTTGAAGATAGTAACGCTTGTGTGTTGCCAGGACCCACAAGGGGATCAAAGAATAGTAACATTTTGACTTACAAGGCATGTCATATGCTCTGTGACCCCTGTAGCCACCCATTTCAATGATACTGGCCATTTAGGAGCTCACGATGTCCAGGTCACAGCCATCCAATCATGTTCCTCGGATGATCGCAGTCGATTTGCTCTGGAGAATCGGTTGATTTCGTTGTATGGTACCTTGTGACCATGTGGGCTCAACGTACTACATTCCTATGCTTCTTAGTACTTTCTCTTCTCATGCCTTGTAATCTATCTGTGCATATGATGCATGTATTCAAGCTATATATTTACTTGACTTTTTATTGTTTCTCTTCTTTTCTATTTCTAGTTTTTATGTGTGTTTTTTATATTACATTTATCTCGTTATTCGTTTTTATTCACAGATTTTCATTAGAAACGGTTGAATGTCTCCGTATGTAGTGGTCCATGTTATTGTGTTTTTTAATTCGTCACTCCTGTTGTTCATTTGTTTGATAAAGGCCTTGTTGGTCAAACGTTGCTGTATATTGTCATTGTTTTTGTAATTTGTAAAACTACAGTACTTTGTGGCGTGATGCTGACCACATCACCCATCGTGTGCCGACTGTCAATGAAACATACAGGCCTAACACTGTATTGCCCTATATACCACGAGGTATGAAAGGGTTCCTTTACCTTTACTTACAGTACTTTGTGATTATGTGTTTCATAAGAGGCGGCTGAGGTAGGGACCTAGGAAAAGCATCGCATCAATCAGATGTGCTGGCCTACTTGTAGGCGAATGACTGGCACAACATACAATTGCTCCTAGGCTCAGATCGTATACAAATCACAAAGAGTGGTTAACAGGTAGTCGATATGGAGCAATAGAAGAAGAAGAATATTGAAGGACCATCATTTTTCCCGTTGCTATGTTCCCTTTCTTACACAGGAAGATTTCAGTGGCATGAACATCCTTACCAACAAAGACTAGGAATGTAATTTTGAAGGTAGTAAAAATTTGTGGGAATTTTTTCAACTATGCAAACTTAAAATAAAACTGAGATCTTCCTGTGTAAGAAAGAGATTGGAGCACACATGGTTACTCAACAAAGTGCAATGATGATGGTCCTATCAATAATTAATCATCAATGAATATAAAACTCTCCAAAAAATAAAAAGACAGAACAGAAGTATTGCATATTGTGAACTTAGCTCTCAATACATAGAAAAGGTAACATGCCAAATGAATTAAGTAGAGCCTTCAGTTGTTTGATCAGCTTCTGCTGTAGCTAACAGAATTTAGTAGAGCCTTCAGTTATTTGGTCATCATCGCCTTCTAAAATCTTACTTATAACTTTACTCATGACCTTTGCTGAGGCTCACAAAGGGAGCAAAGAATAGTAGAACTACGATCTACAAGACATGTCATAAGAGGCGACTGAGGTAGGGGCCTAGGGAAGCTACCCGAGTAAATAAACAGCCATGCAGAAATCAGATGTGCTGGCCTACATGTAGGCGCATAACTGGTATAATGTACAATCACTCTTAGGCTAGGATCACATACAGATCAACAAGACACAATCGACTCCGCCGTCACATGTATACAAAATTCAAGATTGGCAATTCAGCCATGTGTGCATGTAGACAGGCACATCAGACTACAGAGCACATACTTCAAGACTGCCCCAAATGTGACACACTGAGGCAGGCTCGATGGTCTGGTGGAACAGCACTCGTTGGGAAACTACACAGACCTCTGTGTGAGCTACAAAAGACAGTGAAGTTTATACAAGAGACAACATTGAATGTATAGACAATATTTCAAGCGAACGAAAAGAAGGACATATAGATCACAAAGAGTGGTGTAACAAGTGGTCGATATGTAGCATACGAAGAAGAATCATGGCCTGTATATGCTCTTACCTTTCTAAATGGAAGTCTGGTGCAAATACTAATGTCCGTCCTTCATACTCCATAGATCGGAAAGCACAGTTAAGAAGAAGTAACTCCATCCAGCAACATTCAATCAAATGGACTTGGTCACTCAGTGTCAAGCAGGTATAACCTAAATATATGCATAAACAAAATGTTATAAGTACACATTTCTGCATGTACAATAACATGACCAGTGATTCACATTCTGATAACTTTAAATTCAAACTCTAACAAGCAACAGATAGATGTCAATGAAACAAGCAAAACTTTGCCATGGTTAAAAAAAAAATAACGGCACTAGAATTTCTTGAATAATGCATAAATTGCAAACATACATCAACTGGTGTCTGCGCAGAATAGAGGGACTGAGATGGCATGATAGGGTCACAAATGAGGAACTTATGGAGAGAACAAGACAGATTCCAGTGAAACAAGAGATTAAGAAAAGATGCTGGCGCTGGATAGGACACACTTATGGAAACCTAAGGGAATATAACAAGAAGGGTCCTATCCTGGAACCCGCAGGGACATCGAAAGAAGAGGAGGCCGAGAAATACATGGAGACGAGATTTGGAGGCAGAGATCGACAATATAAAGAAGAACTGGAAGAAGCTGCAGGAGATAACTAGAGATAGGAAGACTTGGCATGAGTTGGTTGAGGGCCTATGCCCCAATCCGGGTTAAAAAGGCAGAGAGAGAAAGAATTTCCTATTCCTTATGGCCACAGATTGGATCATGAAACCAACAACAACAGATAACAGATTTGGAATGCAATGGACACTTATGAAACAACTAGAAGACCTGGGTTTTGCAGACGACCTGGCATTTCTGTCCCACAATCACGCCCAGATTAAGGATAAAATGAACATTCTAAATAATAAGTCTCAGCAACCAGGTTTGAAAATACACAGAGAAAAGACCAATGTCATGAGAATATAAATGCAGTTAATGTAAAACAGATTATGCCTGAGGAAACAACTCTACAAGATGTATAATCATACACTTACCTGGGTAGCAGTATTGACATAGGAAGGGGAACAAACAAAGATGTCAAGATAAAAATACAAAAAGCAAGGGGAAACTTTACTGCATTGAGTAATATATAGAAGTCAAAGGAGATCAAAACAAACACAAAGCTGGGAATCAAATGTGAAGTCAGTGCTGTTGTATGGCTCGGAAACATGGAGGAGAACAAAAGAAACCATCAGAAAACTATAGACATCCACAAATGGATGTTTAAGTAGAATAGAGGGACTGAGATGGTATGATAAGGTTACAAATGAGGAACTCAGAGAAAGAACTAAGCAGATACCAGTGGAGAAAGAGCTACGTAAGAGATGCTAGTATTGGATAGGACAAACATTGAAAAGACCGCATAGAAGCATTGCAAGACAGGCATTGTTTTGGAACCTGCAAGTAAAAGGAGTAGGGAAGATGTAGAAATAGCTGAAGAAGACGATACTGATATCAAAAGGATAGGCAAGACATGGAAAGAATTGGAAGGAATGGCAAGAGAAAGGAAGGGCTGGAATGTTGAAGACCTGTGCGCCGTTGAGAGCTGAAAGGTGAAGAGAAAGTACACTAGAATTACACATTTTTTCCATCCGCTATGAATTCAGGCATAGTCATCTAACTGATTTTGGGGTGAAAATTTGTTTCCTTATCATCAGTGTCCCTCGCCATTCAGACAAGCCTTACTTCGGCTTCAGTGGTACTTGTAACTTAGATACCCAAGTAAAGGATTAAAATCTGCTGTAGTCAAATGCGTATGTTGAGCACACAGAGAATACCAGAATTTCCACAGCGTGTGATTACTAGCGCAGTGTTATCTTATAATTTGGTTTTTTTTGTCTTGGATGCAAATGACATTTAATTATCTTCTAAAGCTAACAGTATTATGTTATGCCACTGTCCTCAGAACAATTTCTGGAATGTTGCTTTTTATGCCCTCTTGTTTCAACCTTCTGTGATTATAAATATATATATACAAGGAAGACAAACTGTCTTATATGCTCCTTCTGTGGATGTGTCCCATTTGTTGAGAGCACATGCACAGAAAAAATGGCTCTGTGACCAGGGACTCATGCAGAAATCTTACACAGATGACTGTCAGCAAAAAAAGTGTTCTTATGCAGTTCCTCATTTATGATTTTAAGGTCAAAATATTCACATGATTTTCTGAAAACATTTATTTAGAAGATATCTAATTTATGTGTGATTGGTTGATTGATAGGACCATCATCATTGCACTTTGGTGAGTAACCAAGTGTACTCCAATCTCTTTCTTACACATGAAGATCTCAACTGCAGTGTATGAGCTACATAGCACTGGCGAGTGTCCCCGATGTAATCTTAAAGATTGCGAAGATATTTTTGTAGGAATTTTATTTTTAATCTTTTCTAATTAATTTTGCCTGGGTGGCGATTTTCCAGTCTGCTCTTCTCGATTTTGAACTGCCAAGGGTTCTTTTACATGCTCAAATTGAACACAGGACCTACGTTTTATCTTCCGTCTCCAATAGGACTAGGAACTCGATCTTCGCTTACACTGAGATCAGGATCTCTGTAAAAATATCCAGATGGCTCCACGAGGGAGTGACCCTGCTACCTTTGGCACGAGAGATGAGTACATAACCTCTACGCCACAGAGACTCTTCTTAACTTATGTGTAAAACTTGCTGTTATTTTCCAACACACGATTCCAGATTTTTAATTTGCAGTATATAAAAATCTAAGACGGCTGCTATATTAACTAATTTTTTTCTGTTGGTAATACAAGTTTGGATTTTTCTCATATTTAACATAATCAAATAGAAACTTGATACAAGAACAGTGCAAAAACATCAGTAATGAGCAACAGTAGGTTAAGCTGACACAAGAATGTAGAAATTGATCAGACTGTCGCTACCTGGCACATGTTTGGCCCAGTTTATTAGATAGACAAGTTCTCTGTCTGCTAGTTTGATCAATGTGTTCAGCAGATGGACTCTTGTTGCTGGAAGGTTGTGGTTATGGTAGCTCTCTAGGACTGGAAGATCAGCTTTCTGTAAAGCTTCAAGTATAGATGCACTCCTGGACCGCTTGGCCGCCTAATTAGATTAAAAAGAAACACAAAAAGTAGGAAGATTTATGTGTGAAATATGCATGATGAACATATTTATCACACTACTGCACATCTATTTGGGACAGTAATCTATTGTGATCTACAGTGGTAGACTCAATCTTGATTGATAGGAACCATGATCATTGTATTTCGGTGAGTAGCCATGTGTGCTTCGGTCTCTTTCGTACACAGAAAGATCTCAACGGCAGTGCCCGAACTCAATAGCAACGGCAAGTGCCCGAACTCCATAGCAACGGCAAGTGCCTGAACTCCATAGCAACGGCCCCTGATGTAATTTTTGACGATGATAAAAATATATTGAAGGAATTTTATGAAAAAATTTTTCTAATGAATTTTGCCAAGGCAGAGGCTTTCCAGCCTGCTCTTTGTCGATTTTGAACTGTCAAGGGTTCATTTACGTGCTCAACTTGAACACAGGATCTATGTTTTATCTTCTGTCTATGATTGGACTAGGAACGTGATCTCGCCTACACCGAGATCAAGGATCTCTGGAGAAATATCCCATTAGTTTCATGGAGTGAACCAAGTACCTTTGGAATGAGAGTCTAGCACCTAACCTCCAAGTCACAGATACACATTTTGTATACTATGTATGATAATAGACATTACTCTAAGATGCTTATGTGTTTCATTTTCACTGCTGGCTATCCATGTCTGTTAGAATTATCACGCTCAGTGTTCGTTAAGGGATGTTATGGGGTATTCCTGTTTATGCTCTTGTATGTCCTAGCAAGACATTGATGAGTGGTATCCTCTGCTTTTTTAAAACTGGGTTGTGATTCCAAGACAAGTTGTGATGGGACTAGAACATGTCTATAATCAATTTGTAATTAAATTTTGCCAAAGACTTAAGGACATTGACGATTTTCTCTCTGCTTTAAAAGGTACCTCCACCTCTGAAGTCGGAGAAGGCCCGCCTGTATGGTAGGGGACACTGATAAAAAGGGAAAGCAGGTCTTCAAACAAAAATCAATCAGAAGCGCCATACCAGGCGCCCTGGCTGCATCTGAATTCATAGCGGGCGAATGCAAGAAGAAGAAGAAAAGGTATCTCCAAATTGTCAAACAGAAAAAGTTTAGCTTTGAAGTTTCAACATATGAAATTGGTGATATACCCACTCCTAAGGATTTTCTTCAGCAGTTTTGGGTGTCTTTATTTTATAAATGCCGGTCTTAGTAAGAAAATAAGAACCGCATTATAGGTAAGTAAAATGTGTATGTACAATATTGACATCGCCTGAGTGGTTACCAGGGCCCAAATTAGGGGTGTAAATAATATAACCACTGCTACCTGCCATGCATGTCATATAAGGCGACTAGGAAGATTGGGCTTGGGGCTAGCTACCCCACCCCATAAAAATCCCTAGATAGCTACAAAAACCACAACCAGGAAAATTCATTGCTTGCCACCCGAGGAAGGACCCCTGCAAGGAGGATCTCATGGCAAGAAAATAGGGAGATAGTGGAGAGATCTAGAAAAGATCGCCTTGGATAGGTGATAAGGTTTTGGTTGCAGACCTATGCCTCCCTAGGGGTGAAAGGTGAAGAAGAAGACAATATTGACTAGTTTTACAAGTTTAAGACCTATATTGTTTCTTTTAGTTACAAATGTTTCATTTTACATCCATTTGCATATTTATTTATAAGAGGAGCATCTGACAGAAGAGATGAGAGCACAGGCTCCCATTCGGAAGACCCTGGTTCTCTCGCGGCCGTGGAAGACCCTGGTTCAATTCCCGGTAAGGCCAAGAAGTTTTTTTGTCTGTTGGGGGCATAACGAAAAATCCTAACCTGAATAGTTTTGTGGTGACTGCACTAGCCATACGACCATTAAATTCCCCGGGCTCATGTTCCCCTGTACTACACTGCCTTAATAAGGGTAACACAGGCAGTAAAGACATTTTTGAGGGCACATTTATATCATCACAGTGTAAACCATTCATCAAAAGGTGAAAAATTAAAGGCACTTTTGTGATGTATGTTCCTTTCTGTCTTACCATTGGAGTAGAAGGCAACGTTAGTTTGAGGTATGCCTGCAACAACAATTAGAAGATAGGCAATATCTAATACAGCCAGACAGGGCAGTAAGTGAAAATGAACAGGAATATATTACAAAAGTAGAAAAGACAATACTCTATACTAAACTGTCATGACCGTAGTGAAGGTACTATGTTCTGTGTTCATCACACTAGAACAACCACACATAAACCACTTATTATGATTTGAACAATTAAGCCACCCGTGGGTTGCTGGGGCCCACAACGGCAGCAAAGAAAAAATAACACTGCGACCTACAAGGCATGTCGTAAGTGGTGACAGGTAGGGGCCTAGGGAAGTTACCCTAGTAAATAAAAAGCATTGCAGAAATCGGATGTGCTGGCCTACTTGTGGGTGCATAACTGGCACAACGTACAATCGCTCTTAGGCTTAGATCACATACAAATCACAAAGAGTGGTTTAACAAGTGGTCGATATGGAGCATTCGATAAAGAAAGAAGAACAATTAAGTATAAAGTAGGTTTAAGTATAAAGTAGGTTTAAGTATAAAGTAGGTTGTCTTGTTATTTTGTTTTATTTTAACAGTAATGCTAGAATATTTGCATCTTTCAGTCCAATACATTCAATTTCAGCAAGATTTAAGTGACAGTAAAGAGAATTAACTAAATTTTTACCTTGGAACTTGAAGCTCCATTATTAGTAGAATTGATAGCAGAGTCTGAGGAATCCGCTCGACATCTTTTGCCCTTTAATCCACTAGTTGTACCACTACTCTTTCTCTCTTTTCTTTGACTACCTGTTCACATAGAGACAACACAATCAGCAAATATATATATATAAATGAGGCTCTCATGCAGACAGATTATATAAACTAACAGTGAGTAATGAAGAAGCATTCTCCACCAAAGGTACTCGGTTTGTGTCCTCGTGGAGCCGTCAGGATATTTTTCGAGAGATTCTTGATCTCAGTGCATGTGAGATCTAGTTCTTAGTCCTATCAAAGACTGACGGTAAAAATGTAGGTCTGGCGCTCAAGTTGAGCACGGAAAAAACAATTGGCAGTTCAAAATCGAGAAGAATAGGCTGGAAAGTCGCTTCCCTGGCAAAATGAAAGATTCAAAAATAAAATTTCTACAAAATATTTTCACCATCTTATAAATTACATCGGTTACCCTTGCCGGTGCTACGGAGTTCGCACACTGAGATCTTCCAGTGTAAGAAAGAGATCAGAGCACACATGGTTACTAACCAAAGTGCAATGATGATGGTCCTATCAATCAATCAATCAATGAAGAAACAGTTGCAAATCAGTACAATTGGCTGTCTTTAAGATTTTTATGTAAGATAATTATAGTGATCAAATATACGTACAGAACACTTACTGATGTGGCACTCGAAGATATAGATGTACCAAAGTTACTAAATTCACATAGGAATAAAACTAGTTGTATGACAAGCAGAGCATACAGTAAACAGGCAGGTCTTATAGCTAGAGCAGTCATAAATTGAATTACAAATTACTTTTATACAAACACAAAAAACAGCTGGGCGTTCCAACTTACACCATCTGGTTAGAATCATTATGTGTTACAAGGAATCATGGGCATGATCAGCAGTAGACGACTAAGATGGTTGGGACATGTGAGAAGAATGGAAACTTGCCGCATACCAAAACAAATGTTGTTCTGTGAACTTTCGGAGTGGAAGAGGCACCAGGACAGACCACTGCTCAGATATAAAGATGTCTGCAAGGCCTCAATGAAAAACTTTTCTATAGGTCCCAGCACATGGGAGGGACTAGCTGATGATAGAGTTGTGTGGAAAGCCAAATTACGAAAGGGCGCAGAGTCTTTTGAGAAGAGACTTATATACGAGCTGAACGACAAGAGAGAAAAGCGAAAACTCAGAAGTTGTCACAGTAAAACACTTGCCAATTGACCGTCTGTAAAGACGAAAAAGGCCATATATACAAGGAATATTCTACCATCATCATGTGATAAAAAGCAACATTAAAATGACATACACTGTGATCATATAACAGAAAGAAAATTACACAACATAAGAGAGAAAGATGACCTTGGACAGGAGGGTTTAGAAGGCCTTGGTTGTGGACCTATGCCTCTCTAGGAGCGAAGTGAAGAAGAAAAGAGAAACATAATGAAATAACGTGAGCACACAAGGGTTATCTCAGATGCAATGGATCTGAACAGTCAAGAATAAAAAAAAAAATTATTTACTCAAACTACACAGACTTATGTGTGAGCTACAAAAGACAGTGAAGTTTATACAACGGTGAATTTATAGCGAACAACATTTCCAGCAAACACAAGGAAGAAAAGATCATTCACTTTCAATGAAATAAATTTAATAATATCAAATGAGAAAAAACACTGAAAAGATTCAGTCACTGACACTCAGGATGCCCCCATTAGTGTATGATCACATTCAGCAAGTTGAAAGTGTTAGATTAGGTGCAAGATTGCAAGATTCTGGGCAAAATTTAAAGGTTCACTTTCTGATGCATCAATAATTGTTAATACTTGAGTAAGACTAAAGAAAACACGCGCCTGTGTCTTGCCGGGGCTCACAACGGGAGCAAAGAATTATAACAATGCAACCTACAAGGCATGTTGTAAGAGGCGACTAATGTAGGGGCCTAGGGAAGCTACCCTAGTAAATAAAAAGCGACACAGAAATTGGATATGCTGGCCTACAAGTCTCAGATAACGAGTTCGAGAATTAGGCGTTAAGTTTGGACATGTCAGACAGTGTCGTCTTTGTGGTAGAGAGAGAAGATATAGTATTCAACTTCTCATGGGCACGGTGAGCAAATGGACTTTGGGATTACTGCTGCAGCGGAGGACAGAGCATGAATGGGAATGCCCAATGTGCCATGATGTTGAACGCATAACCTAACATAACTTGTAGGCGCATAACTGGCACAACATACACACACTCATAGGCTCAGATCACACAGAGTGATTAACAAGTGGTCGATATAGAGCGTTCAAAGAAGAAGAAAGAAAACAAGGAGAGCAATAAAACTGTGAAGATACATTACAAGATGAATAACCAACAGTCTGGCAGAATGTACCACTATCACATACAGCTAACCTTTGATGTGGAGGTGGCACTCCATCAGTAGAAAAATATACTGAATATTATCAGTGCGAAATGATAAAAGGAATCAATATATCAAAGATCAAACAAAATCATAGCAGAGATAAAACATTGGATAAAAATAAATGGTTGAAAGGTTGAAATTTTACAAATGATGGATGTAGAATGAAAGTAGAAGCAAGAAAATAAAATGTAAAAAATATGACAGATTACAAATGAAGAAATAAACTAAACTGGACAAATGTGCTAAAGACAGCCAATACACACAGGACTACACAAGAGATAAAAGCAATCTTGCTTTGTATTGCTTTGTTTTGAGGGCATGTTAAGATGAGTGGAGGGCACATGGTAAAAAAAAGGTGTTTCTAGGAATTTAAAAAAAAAAAAAAAAAAAAAAGATGGTTTGACTACAAAAGAAAGTAAATAGCAATTTATAAGGTGGGCATCTTGTGGCTTAGCGGTAGTGAGCTTAATCACAACCCAAGAGTACTTGGTTCAAACCCATGGCGGGTAATTTGGAAGCAAATTTGTTCCAGTGGATTTTTATGAACGGTTAAAATAGACCCCTCTGTTGAAGCAATGGCAAACTACTGAACATATAAGAGGTGCCTAGATAATCAATGAATCGTTTACTGTGGTTGTTGGTGACGTCCTGTAAAGAATATGCCACGATTTTCGATTCAAGACAGAAAAGTGTGGACTTAAGATAAAATATTTTGCCTGTTGTCTTAAATGCCTTTTGACAGGACATAGTTCACAAGATGTGACAAGCTATTGTGTTAACATTGCTTCTAACTACACAAGCCTACTTTGGCACATGATTTATTAGGCTAATAAACTTTTCACATGATAATAACATTTTGTTTGTCATATCTATCCAGCATCCAGTGATCTTGTTTGTTTATGAATTGTCCATGATTCACTTTCACATGTGTGGCTCAAATAGCAATTAAATATTTTTCTGTTTTGCTTCTACTGACAAAAATTTGTTTCACCATCTGATGCCATACATTTCTTAGATCTATTTTTTTTCTTGGACTATTCGATTCCACAGTGCTTAAAAATTCCACATGCACTGCAATTTAATTTTAATAACATGACAAAAATATTGTAATATTTTGATTTTAAAAAAAAGTAAGATTACTTATTATTACGTAATATTAGATTGATGTCATGGCACATTGGGTATTCCCATGTGTGCTCTGTCTACCGCTGCAGCAGCCATCCCAAAATCCACTTGCTCACCATACCTATGAGAGGTTGATTAGTATATCTTCTCTCTCCACCACTAAGACGATACCGTCTGGCATATCCAAACTGAACTTTCAATTCTCGCAATCAGTTGAGTAGAAAGAGTAGAAATTTAAAAAGTAAACGCTAGACAAGAAATGCATTTCCAGAAAATGAAAGGCATTTTATGTAACAAGTCATCTATAGAAATCAGAAAGAAAGTTCTTTAGTGCTACATAGATCCAATATTGATAAATGGATGAAAGAATATAGACAATAAATAAACAGATAGCAAAATCTCTGGAGGACAGATGTGGTTTTACAGGACAATACTAAGAGTTATATTCATGACTGCTAAAATGATTCATGTTGATGTGCTGAAAGAGGTCAATGCAAATAGAAAATTTATTATCAATATAAGAAAGATGCAATCATCATTTTTTGAATGAGAAAGAGAGGTTTAAAATACACATCAACAACTGACAAAATCTATGGGAGATGAAACAGAGAACTACACAGAGAGAGAAAATTCTTGACAGACTGACTTTATGGCACGGAAAAGTATCAACATTCGACCTTATAGTCAGTCCACGACATGTCTCATGAAGATGATTTGTTTTACAAGCATTCCATTTACAGTGCTACCACATTCTGAAGGTTTCTACATTTATAAGACAATACTACTATGAGGTCTTGCTAATTTATAATAATAATTCCTCTCGTACGCTATATGCTACATAGGGCCTGCAAGTAAATTCTCCATACCGCTCTATCCTGTGCAACTCGCTCAATCTCCTCCATGGAACTGAGACCGATATTTCTTGCCTCTCTCAGCAAAGTTCGTTTCAGGGTCTCCATAGGTCGACATCTCTCTCCTGAACCCTTTGCATCCCACTTCAATGCCTGCTTTTATATTCGTTGATCATTTCTCCCCAAGGTGTGTCCAACATATCTCCATCTCTTTCTTATAACAGTTGTCACTAGTGGTTGACCAGACATGTCTCTGATTTCATCACTTCTCCTGAATTCGTTCCATTTTATATATATTATTTTTCGCAGAATTTATACTAAGGCCTATATTATACATTTTGAGCAATACATTATCAACCATTTTATTTTTGACTCCTCACTATTAAATTCTTTCAACAGCTTTTCAAAAATTGGCTGTGTGGTAATTTTGGTATTTGATAGTTTCTGGTTGCTTTGGCAGACCTATGAATGTGGATTATAATATATCATTCAATATGTATCCACTATTATAAACATTGTTCAAGTGTTTTGTTACAAAATCTTTAAGAGTCAATTTGATACACTGTCACCATATGGACATGTAGCTTCATCACCATAAATGATGTTTTGGAATTCAATTGTGAATATTTATGTAACTTATGTTGTACCATCAGCATCAAACTGGCGAGTTGAGCCACCGGATGCTGCTGGGTATGTTGATGCGGATCGGAGCACCTATGGACATGTTCGAAGTGCTATGATGATAGTTCTGACATAACTAATGGGTCTAAAGCCGAAGGATTGACTTAAATGCTCTGGGTTTTAGCCCATACGGCTGTCCCTCTCCGCAGAAATGGCATGCCACCTGACGAGAGTATTGCACAAAGCACGAGCTCCTGCAACAATCCTAGGGTCTCTGAAAAATAAATAATGGTGCGGTTCGGATTCAAACACATGACCTTTGGAACGCAAGGCAAAGGTGTAACCACAGAGACCCTCAAATAACTGATGATATTTAGTTATATGTTGTTTATATGTAGTACTTCATAAATTCAAACATAATAAACTCATATAGATAACATGTGCTTGCTAGTCATTCAGTGCTACTGATGAGAAATTACACTTTGCTATGTCTGTGAAGTAACGTATAGCTATGTTTCTAACCTTTGTTCATGCCGACCTCATAGCATCGTCGTAACCGACAAGCCTGGCAGCTCTTGCGTCTGTGTTTATCTATGGTACAAGTGTTGGTCGCTGGGCAGATGTAATCCACTGGACCTGATAAACAGATTGAGAAAGTATTAAGCTGGAAATCATTTTAGGATAAATTGTATTCTTCCCACAAATGTTTTAAAGCTAGCATTTAGCATGGCTAAGTTATATTGACTCATATAACACACACATTTATGTATGTGTGTGTACACTGTATATTAGCTCTGTCCAAAACGGCGCCAGTGTCATACATTCTTGGCACTTCATCTTACTTCACTGGTTTTAGCGACAATCAGATTTCAATAAAACAATCTATTTTTTCAGTTTTTTCTACATTTAAACACTATTTTCCATTTAGTTTTATTATAATATTTGCTGCCACCAACCTTGCTTTTCGAGAAAGCATCAGCATCTTTATTCTAATATTACTACTGTTATTTGTACTAGTAGTATTGCAAGCTTCCATGTGCGCCAGTGTCTCCACAAAACCAACACTCAGATGTGCACCAATATTTATAAAAATGTTGGACAGCACCGCTGCACATTATAGAAAATTAATTTAACAGAACTGAAGAGAGAGAGAGAGCTACCAATATATATCTACAAGGACAGAGAGAAAATTAAAGAACTTGCAGTGCCAAAATTACTGATAAATGCGCCGAGTGGTTACCGGGCCCAAATTTGGGGTGTAAAGAATAGAACCACTGTTACCTACCACGCATGTCGAAGAGGCACTAAGGAAGTTTGGCTGAAATCGGATGCACTTGTCCTAAACGAGGAAATCTATGCGTTAGGGGCCTACCAAACCAATGTGCAACGTATACACGTCTTGGCAAAGATCAAACATATCACAAAGAGTGATTAAAATTGGTCGTAAAGAACGAATGCAAAGAAGAACTGATAAATGAAATTAACACTGATTTCTAATGTGTTAAATTTGAAAGTAATAAGTTCAAATCTTAATATTTCATATAGGTCATAACAAACTTCACATAGATCATAACAAACTTCACATAGATCATAAATAACTTCACATAAGTTATAATAACTCACATAGATCATAATAAACTTCACATAGATCATAAAAACTTCATAGATCATAAATAACTTCACATAAGTTATAATAAACTTCACACAGGTCATAACAAACTTCACATAGATCTCTCTCTCTGCGTCGTTCTTACGACCAATTTTAATCACTCTTTGTGATATGTTTGATCTTTGCCAAGAACGTGTATACGTTGCACATTGGTTTAGTAGGCCCCTAAACACAGACTTCTACACATTTAGGACATGCATCCGATTTCAGCCAAACCTCCTTAGTCGCCTTACGACATGCGTGGCAGGTAACAGTGGTTCTATTCTTTACAGCCAAATTTGGGCCCCGTAACCACTGGCGACATAGATCATAAATAACACACAGATCATAACAAACTTTACAGAGGCCATAACAAACTAAGGTATCCATTTAACAAGCTGAACATGTACACTTTTGATGAATATACTTGTGAGACAGATAAAATTACTGCTGAACATCTTTTACAAAACATCTCTGAGTAACAAAGAAAACATACAAAACAGGGAAACATTTCTTTAGAGAACATTACAATCTCATTATGACAACAGCTTTCTTTGAATATGCTCAAACTGATGTATGTGTGTAGGTAACAAATAAAAATTGAAAACATCAAACACATCCACAAACCTTGTATACTTCTTTTGAAGAAAGCTTTGCATCCTTCACAGGACCACACACCATAATGAAAGCCCGAAGCATTGTCATTACACACCTGGCACAGTTTGGACTGGATACTACTACCTGGCACTGGACACAAAAGAAAAATACATAATACACAATTGGATAAATAAAGCTATGGGACAAATAGCAGTAATCTCTCTTCCCTGAGGAAGACATCTTTGAGATGTCCAGTCTTCTACTTCTATGACACTTTCCCACAATATATGGGGATTCAACTATAAATGTTCAGGGAGCAAACCCTGCATAAAAGCCTTTAAATATTACATTAACAAATTTTTTTTGGTAAAAACATCCCCAAAAATGTAATATTTAAGATATTACAATCGCTCACCTTAGAGTAAAATGGAATTCATTTACATTCATTAGATTCAGAGTCTTAGGGATTTGAGATTTGTGGCCATTTTGTATTGTTTCCATGGCAATGCAATGACATGTTTTTGTAAACTAATATTTTTCTACTTTTTATAAGTCATAATCTCTCAAAATTGTTATACAAATTCTACATTAATATGAAAAACAACGAAAAAAATTTCCAGACCAGAGTTCCCTCTTAAGTAGGATTTGTTGAGGCAGAGATCAGAGTGCCTATGGACTTGTCCGGAGTGCTATGATGATAGTCCTTATATAATTGATTTGCTATAAGAAATTGTTACTAACTATCTTTTAAAAATATAAAACCTGGTTACTTTGCCCTGAACTCAGTTAAACTCATCCCAGTCTGGGATAAAACAATTTTAATTATGGGTGAAATTACAGCTAACATTGATTAAATGACAAATAGTCATTGGTTAAATGATCTTAGTCACAAGTAAAATTACATGAGATAAGATATTAGTAAAATTGACTGTACCCATAGGCAAAATGACATTAGATATTGGTAAAATGACAGTAGCACAGCAGTAGCCATAAGTTAAATGACCTTCAGTTTCAGGTATGCCTATGTCTAGAGATACTGAATGGCTGCTAGATACCTGCTGCCTTGCAGGTCGGCTGGGGACAGCCAAAGGCTGACGGAGAACAAACCCAGTAAACGCTGGCTGAAGCTAGACACATCACTGAAGGATAAGCACCAGAGCTCCAAATGGCGCTGAAAAAGTGACGAACCCACCCATGCTAAGGCTGCATGAATCAGGTTTCCACATGATTAAATGATCTGGCACTTGGACGACTAAAACGCAGCAGCTTCGCCATCGGGAAAGCGGCTAAAAAGACAGTACCAAGATGACCTACCAAGGCACACAACACCGCTGATACCTAGTCTCGACTCTGTTCCCTGGGAACAAGTTAGCGATACAGCAAAAATCATAACAACAATTAGTAGAATCACAACTGGAGAAATACACAATGACCTGCAGAAGAGAACATCCACTATGTGCATGATCCAAGAAAACTACCCTAAACAATCATGGATCCACGTCTACACCGATGGATCTGCAACAGATGCAATTAAGAACGGAGGGGCCGGTATCTATATTACATATCCCAACAATCTCACCGAAACAAAGTACATGCCAACTGGTAAATTTTGTTCAAACTACACTGCAGAGGCTCAAGCACTACTACAGGCCGCAATCATGATCAATAATTCCAACTCTGACTGCCAACAAGTGGTATTTTTCACAGACGCGCTATCTGTTCTGCAAGCCCTACAGAGTAACCATCCATCCCTGAGAAAAGAGCTCAGCAAGATCTCTACCAACAAAAGAGTTACACTTCAGTGGGTACCATCACACTGCGGAGTGCCAGGTAACGAGAAGGCAGACAAACTTGCTAAAAGGGAGCAGAATGTGAACAAATAGATAATGAAATCACATACTTTGAAAAAAAAGAGCTATCATGGACATTAGAAAAGAACCTACACCATCCAACGATGACTACCACACACTTGACAGACAAGGAGAGACTATCATCTTCCGACTCAGGATAGGTCATAACAGACTGAACAAACACCTACACAGGCTGCGATTGTCCCCAACCCCTCTGTGCCCCTGTGGCTCCGATGAACAAACCACAGAACATGTCCTGCAAGACTGCCCCCTGTATGTCCTCCCAAGAAAGGAATGCTGGCCCTACAACACAACACTACATTCAAAACTACATGGCACTAGAGATGAGCTCCAGACAACAGTCGATTTCATCATAAGAACGCGTCTAACGGTATAATCATCAAAAAGCGATCGCAAAGAAGAAGGTTTCCACATCAATGAGATTTATTGTGAAATTTGGTACATCGGTCTAAAGGTGATCGCGAGAGAGAATGGCTGCTAGATAAACAATCATAAATAAATATGTGATGTCACAGTGAGAGGGATGGCACAAGGTACAACTACATGGAATGTCTCATTCCTTGGAATGGCGACTCAATCAAGTTGACCTTTCAAAAAGCATATTATGGACGGTATTGTCAAATTTAAGAATACTATATTCATAATAATATATGCACTGCAGTAGAAGCAACATAAGAAGAGTGGTGAAGGTGAAGAACAACAATTGGTTCCTTATTAACAGAACTCATGCTGAAAATAGGTGTGTCCAAAAGGTGCAAATCAAAGCTTTGCTATAAGCTGGGGGCATAACATACTTATGATCACTGGCTAGAAACAAAAAGAGTGGTTTCATTTCATTTTCTCCAATCCTGTTTTGCCTCACAGCGCCAGGATAAGAAGAGATTTCTAGAAGAGGCTTCCCATCTAGAAGAAGTGTATGCTTCATAAAGTGTTTTTCACCGCATCTGTTATTTCTGAGGTCCAGCTTTTGCATAGACGGCCTTTTGCCTTGCATCCACTGCACCAGAGAAGCATTGCTCTTTGAGGAGCACTGTCTGTTGGTAATCTGCTTATGTGGCAGAACAAACTAATGCTGTACCCACTTTTTTCTCTGATGTTTTAATTCCTAAACCGGTCCCTTCTTGATACTCTCAGCATTCTGTGTAGACATTTCATCTCTGTAGTGACTAGTTTTATTTTCATTGTTTGATGTCAGCGTCCAAGTTTGGCAGTGAAAGAATATAGTGGGGAGAAAGATCATATTGTACAATGCTATTTTTATTAAAGTGTGGTTATTCTAGAGAAAAACCCAGAAGAGAATGGGGAGAACTGGAGAAGACTGTCCCGAAAATAGGTGGCAGGTGGAAGTTTCAGTCCAATGTTCCTTGAAAAACAAGACAAAAACATCTAAGCAAATAAACAAAATCAACTCACTGGCACCTCCAATCTCCTGTTTCATGTGTGAGGGGGGACTGGCACCAATTCCTGCACCGTGTGCATCCAACAGAAAGTTGTGAGGATGGGAACCAGAACCCGCTTCAGGTGTGGTAGAGGTGGCTGCTTGCAGATGTGCAGATCCCCCAGAACTTTCCCCTGAGCCTCCCAAAGGGAGCACCTGTATGCAGGAGCTGGGAGAGACCATCCGTCCCTCTTCCTTTGGGGATTTACAGTCGGACGGCTCTCTGCAAAAAACAAATGGAAAGAGAAATATGTTAAACTTGCCTGTCACTGACAATTTTAATTACTACAATTTTCTTTGCAATCAGCTTCAGCGGGTGTTACTGAGTTTGTGCACTGTCATCTGGTTCTCCAGCAGATGTATAATGGGAAAGTTCTTCAGGCTCTTAGGGACCTACTGTTAGATGAGGACACCAAAATAGATGAATCAATAGATCGATTTAGGGAGTTTGGAATTACACGTTGTACAAGTAGAACAAGTTGCTTGAGGGGCAGAGAGAGGTGTGTTTAACCAGCGAGTCACAGGAACCATCAGTATGCATACCCTTCTAAATCTGTAGAGAGGAGACTGAACGCCTATGGGTCTGCCTGAAGTGCTTTAACTAATCTTTGCAATGTCAACTCCACAAGTGCATGCTGTTTAGACCAAATGTTACAAATTGTCAGAGTTCATCAATTTAAGGACAGCAGACAGAGAAAGACAGTCACATTTTCAAACACTGTCACTTCATTCACTATAATAATCCATTATTTACAAAACAGGCATCTAAAAACATGAATACAAAGAAGAACACAAACATATTCAAAACCATATACACACCATAAGTACGACTACAAAGCACCTTTGTTCAATATAAAAATATAATTGCACAAACAGAAAACATCCACAAAACATACATTATCAAGCTACACTTGTTACCACAACATCAGTCTAGAAGACTCAGGGAATAAATTTGTCCAACATTTTTTTTTTCAAGCATGCCACTAATATTTGAAACCGACACTCGCTAGTGTGTTGCAGGGCTCTTAACGGCAGCAAAGAACAGTAACACTGCGACATACAAGGCATGGCTTAAGAGGCGATTGAGGTAGGGGCCTAGGGAAGCTACCCCAGTAAATAAAAAGCGTAGCAGAAATCAGATGTGCAGACCTAGTTGTAGGCGTATAAATGGCACAACGTACAATCGCTCTTAGGCTTGGATCACATACAAATCACACAGAGTTGTTAACAAGTAGACGAGCGTTCGAGAAAGAAGTCTAACATTTCATTTTCAAGCAACCTCTAATGTTTGAAACCGACACTGAACTTTAAAATAAGTTTACAAACAATATATGCATGCAGCATATAGTTTACATTAGAACAATAAAAATAAACAGTATTAAAACTGAAATTATAAATACAACCATAAAGTTGACAGTATACTGCAATCAAGTCCTAAAGATGACATAAGCCCCAACAATATAGCAGCAGAATTGACATTTTCTTCTTCTATTTCACCATTTACTTCTTTATATAAGTGTTGAGGTGGGGGAGAGGAGGGGGAAAGAGTGTGTGTAGCATGTAGTGATTTTGTGTGTGCTTGTTCTAATGCACTTTGTATGCTGTTATTTCTTTTATTAAGGCTGTTCTTGATACTGTCTCTTCTTTTTTTTGCGTGGTCTTCCTCTTGCTCAGAATTGGCCTTACAACTAAAATCTGAGCAATAAAATCCTCAAAAATAAAACTGAAAAGTTATACTATTCAATAGTTGTTCCCCAACCTCTAGTGAATTATGAATCTCCAAGTGGCTTCTTGTGTTGAATGCAGCAACTCACTGTTAGAGCATGCCTAAACTTAAGTTGTGTGTAATAAAGTTATTAAAAGCTTCAAATCAAATCTTCAATTCATTCAAGTCTCCTCTCTACAGATTTAGAAGGGTATGCATACTGATGGTTCCTGTAACTCGCTGGTTAATTTGCAATATAATATCTTATTATAGTACTGTCATCTTTCTGGCTATTTTTGAGGATTTTAAAGAGGTGTGTAGCATGTAGTGATTTTGTGTGTGCTTGTTCTAATGCACTTTGTATGCTGTTATTTCTTTTATTAAGGTTGTTCTTGATACTGTCTCTTCTTTTTGGTGGTCTTCCTCTGCTCAGAATTGGCCTTACAACTAAAATCTGAGCAATAAAATCCTCAAAAATAGCCAGAAAGATGACAGTACTATAATAAGATATTATATTGCAAATTAACCAGCGAGTTACAGGAACCATCAGTATGCATACCCTTCTAAATCTGTAGAGAGGAGACTTGAATGAATTGAAGATTTGATTTGAAGCTTTTAATAACTTTATTACACACAACTTAAGTTTAGGGCATGGCTCTAACAGTGAGTTGCTGCATTCAACACAAGAAGCCACTTGGAGATTCATAATTCACTAGAGGTTGGGGAACAACTATTGAATAGTATAACTTTTCAGTTTTATTTTTCACCAACCATTGGCTAAATATCAAGAAATACAAAGGTAAGTAAACTTTACAAAGCAAGGGATACACATAAAATACACAAATCAAATAACACAGCCAGCTTGGACAAACATTCTCGATGTGACACACGGTATGCAGTTCGACTACAGGAAACGCTGATATTTCTTTTAGAGATCTAAATTACAAACACTTCTGAAGTAACACTAGAATGAAAAGAGAGAGACAGTAGCGATAAAGAAACTGCAAACTTTTACGCAAAAAATGTGCTAGAGGCGCCATATTAGTCGCTTTGGCAATGCCCAAAATCATATCGGACTAACGATTCCAAAAACCCGCCCAGCATTACAAATTAGAGTCGTCTAGCTTACTATAACATTTAAGAACATAATTATATCTAAAATACAAGAGCTTCTAATAAATTGTAAATGCAATTCAATTAAAAAAAAGATGAAGGAACGCTCATCATTAACATAACTTCCTGACATCAAACAGATTAGCATGGTTTGCTCATGAATAAATCATGCACATCAAAGTGAGACAATTAATAGTAAAGTAGACTCTCCATAAGTTTGAGGGGAATATTACAAGAGGAGTATTTTACTGGAAACGACAGGTAAAATGAAAGAGTTGAGGGCTAAACAATACACTGAGAAGAGATTTGATGGAAAGGAAGAGATATACTTTGAATTCTCTGTAAGGAGCCAATTATTATTTTATTTATTGGGGCCTACAAGCTTTGATATAACCATTAAAAGACACATTCTTAGGTAGATAAGATCATGCCTTGACTTAAAGAGGCTTTAATCTCCCCACATAACAAACACAAAGGAAGAAGAGATTAACAATACACGGAGGATATAAAGGAGTTAAAAAGAGATAGCTAAAGATAAGAAAGACTTGCATGAGTTGGCTGAGGACCTGTGCCCCAGCAGGAGTTAAAAAGCTTCAAGAGAGAGAGACAGAGATTCTGTATAGAAATACCAATTGCTACAGATAGATAGGATGATCATCACTGCACTTGTGGGGATCTCTGTGGCTAAGTGGTTACACCCTTTGCCTTGTGAGTCGAAGGTCGTGAGTTCGAATCTGGACCGCGCCGTTCTGTTCATTCTTGTGGTTTTTCAGAGTCCCTTAGGATTATTGCTGGAGCTACAGAGTTCGTGCTTTGTGCAATACTCTCGGAAGGTGGCGTGCCATTTCCGCGGAGAGAGACCGAGCCAGATGGGGTAAAACCCGGTGCAACGAAGTCAATCCTTCGGCTTTAAAACCCTTTTAAACTTGTGAATAATTGTAGTGCTCGAAATCTTCCTTACATAGGAAGATCTCAGTAGCAGTGCACAAAATGAATAGCACATGTGAGCGTCCCCAATGTAATTTTGAAGATAATGCATATTTTGGTAGGATAATTTATTTTAATTTTTTTTTTTTAAAAATACTAAAATGTTACAAATGTCATAAATTCTAGCGCAAGTACAGTTACATAAAAAATATTTTATTGTTTTTGGTAACTTAGTAGATGTGTGTCCCCCCACCCAAAAAAACCAAACAATGACCTTTCACTGCCATTAATATGTTCAAACATAGGATCACACAACATGAAATTTAAAGCTCGGACTGAAAAACAAATTATCTTCAAATGTTTTGTTAGCCCCCCAAAAAAGAACCAAAGTGGCAGTGATTCATGTAAACATATAAACCCACTTGCACAGTCGGCAGAGTGTTTCAAGAAGATCAGAATTCAGTGGATACCAGCATATTACAAAATACTAGGAAATTAAACTGCTGACAAACTTGATAAATAAGGTGGAACACTGATACAAAATGAGGTAAGGACAATATATAAATTTGTCAAAACAATTATCAAAGTTTATCTTAGATCAAAATGGAGACGACGGCATATAGGTCATAATTTTTTACTGTGGACGGGACAGACCAGACTGAGACACCAATTATGTCATAGGTTCAGGATTGGCACCAGATTATTAATTTTAAAATGGATTTCAAAGGACAAGGATAGACTTTATTGTACTGGATTCCCCATGTGGCTTGTTCCTCTTTGTAAATATAGCACGCCACCTGTTGGGAGTAATGAACAAAGCACAAAAAATAATCCTAGAAATCTCAGATGGAAAATACATTTTTGAGGTGAACAAGACAGTCCAGATTCCAACCCACGACCTTCAGAGAGCAAGACAAACAGTGCAATCACTTCATCGCAGAGATTATTAATGAATACTGTATTGTTACTTGAAGCCCTGCCCTACATGTGTATGGTATCATCACAAGTAGGATCCTACGAACCAAGATTTAACGTTAGTCGTTTTTGTTAAAGATCAATTATATATCACAATAAGAATGATTAAATTGGTCGCATTGAAGAACGAACACGAAGAAGAGTATTACTACTTGCACTATCTGTTCCAAAATACATTATATCGGGGTCTACTAAATCAAGGGTTTACTTTAGTTACGAACGCGAAACAGCGTACAATAGCATACAATAAAAAGAGATCAGGTATTAGAGCTAAGGGAAGACCAAGAAAAAGATGGATATACAATATTAAGACCACACTCCATAAACATGGATATAACACAACAAGAGTGACTCATCTGGTCCAAGAACGTAAATTAAAGCTCCCACCCCTACGCTTAACGGTAAGAGTGGACAGCCAACTACATTTTCCACCTGGGAATAGACAACAGATGAACGCGAAGAAGTATTACTACTTGCACTATCTATTTCAAAATACATTATATCGGGGTCTACTATATCACAGGTTTACTGTAGTTACAAACACGAAGAAGTATTACTACTTGTACTATCTGTTCCAAAATATATTATATCAGGGTCTACTAAATCACAGGTTTACTGTAGTTACAAACACGAAGAAGTATTACTACTTGTACTATCTGTTCCAAAATACATTATATTAGGGTCTACTAAATCACAGGTTTACTGTAGTTACAAACACGAAGAAGTATTACTACTTGTACTATCTGTTCCAAAATACATTATATCGGGGTCTACTAAATCACAGGTTTACTGTAGTTACAAACACGAAGAAGTATTACTACTTGTACTATCTGTTCCAAAATACATTATATCGGGGTCTACTAAATCACAGGTTTACTGTAGTTACAAATACGAAGAAGTATTACTACTTGCACTATCTGTTCCAAAATACATTATATTAGGGTCTACTAAATCACAGGTTTACTGTAGTTACAAACACGAAGAAGTATTACTACTTGTACTATCTGTTCCAAAATACATTATATCGGGGTCTACTAAATCACAGGTTTACTGTAGTTACAAACACGAAGAAGTATTACTACTTTTACTATCTGTTCCAAAATACATTATATTAGGGTCTACTAAATCACAGGTTTACTGTAGTTACAAACACGAAGAAGTATTACTACTTGTACTATCTGTTCCAAAATACATTATATCGGGGTCTACTAAATCACAGGTTTACTGTAGTTACAAACACGAAGAAGTATTACTACTTGTACTATCTGTTCCAAAATACATTATATTAGGGTCTACTAAATCAAGGGTTTACTGTAGTTACAAACACGAAGAAGTATTACTACTTGCACTATCTGTTTCAAAATATATTATATCGGGGTCTACTAAATCAAGGGTTTACTGTAGTTACAAACACGAAGAAGTATTACTACTTGCACTATCTGTTTCAAAATACATTATATCGGGGTCTACTAAATCAAGGGTTTACTTTAATTACAAAAGCATACAAACACATACAAAATAATGTAGACCACCCACCAGACTCACTTAACATTCATTTCAGTAACATTAAGCTGAAACAGGTCCCTAAGTTCAAATACCAGGGACGAGTATTTACAGAGTATGGAAGATGTAACACAGAAATTGAAGCACGATGCTAGAAAGCAAATGCATTAACATGTCAACTGTTGCCATTATTTAAACATCCAAATATCGGTCTGAGAAACAAGCGGAAAGTGATAAACAGTATATTCTTACCAACTGTCTGTTATCAGTGTGAACATGATACCTGTAGAGACAGGTGAAGAAAATCACTGTGAGATATAAAAGAAGCTTGAGAGAAAGCATTTCAAGTTGTGTTACTAGAGGCAGAATGCCCACCTGCCCAGCGCTGTAGAACGCTGGACGACGGATGACAAGCTCCCAGTGTGCGCGGTTCAACATCGAGGGCTGGCAGAAAAGCCACAGGTTCTCCAGATTTACGGTGTTTGTGGCACCGAATTAAAGGGTTATCATGTCCATGGCACTAAGCCAAAGAGCTGAAAGCTCAAGTGCTTCTGGATCGGAAAAACTCCCCAAAAATAATGAGACCTGGAAGCTTGTATGAATTATGTATTGTATCAAGTATGCAGAGACAAGTATAATTAAGTGGCGTGGATGTGTCACCAATAGCAAGGTTGATAACCCTGAGCTAGTTAGTGACTTGTATGTGGAAATTCAGGGGTTAGAGGCCAGCTTGGGCCAGAAATTTTCGGTCTGCGCACAGTATGACTACAGGAGACCTTTATTCCTTTACTTGGGATCTTAAAATACATGTACCTCTGAAGTCAGACCCTGAATGGGAAGGGGCACTGGTAATAAGGAAAGCAAACTTTCATACAAAAATCAGTCAAAAGTGCCATATTAGTTGGCATGACTATGCTTGAATTCGAGCGGACAAACCAAAACTTGTTTCAACATGTCATGAAAAAATCCCAATCAGCTGCCACTGCATGTCCATAATAGATCTGGTTTCAGAGCATGAGGAAGACCAAGAGACAGGTGAATGGAAAAACCTGACTGAAATTCTATAAGAAAATCGGCTCCAGAAACCACATCTCTTCTTTTATCATCACTCTGTTACAAGGTTATAGCAGAGTGTAGTGAGTGGTTTTTTTGTTTGTTTTTGTCTTGCGCTGCTGTAGTTGCATGATTTATCCCTCTCCGCTCCTCGTGGAGCATAGGGCCTCAATAGTTGTTCACCACTTTTCTCGGTCTCTGGCTGTTTTTGCGCTCTAAAGGCTTGGGTGACAGTCCTGTTTGCCAATGCCTGTGTGCTGCCAGGGCCCTCAAGGGGAGCAAAGAATAGTAACACTGCGATCTACAAGGCATGTCGTAAGAGGCAATTGAGGTAGGGGCCTAGGGAAGCTACCCCAGTAAATAAAAAGTGTTGCATGCAGAAATCAGATGTGCTGGCCTACTTGTAGGCACATAACTGGCACAATGTACAATCACTCTTAGGCTCAGATCACACACAAATCATAAAGAGTGGTTAAATAGTGGTCAATATGGAGCATTAAAAGAAGAAGCTGCTTGACAAGATTCTGGTATGCCATCTATCCATTTTTTCATGGTCTTCCTCTTTTCATGATGTTCTTTTATAGAAGACTAAGTATACAGTTGAGTTTGGTTGCATTCTTATTAACTCTTTGTGTACCAGGACAAATTTGTTTTTAGAGTAAAAAATGCCCTTTAGTGTGGCATTTGGTCCACAAAGAGTTAAGTGCCCGAACCACTTCCTTCTTTGTTTCTCAATGTAATTCAGAAAGATATCTCTAACAATCATAAAAACAAGAAGAAACACACAACTTTAAAGAAGAAATTTGTATGTAGCATGATACAAACAGCTGGTGTCAGTAGATGGCATGAAAGAAATACGAGTCAGAAAAACTGGTCTATGCTATGTTCATCAATTATCAGATAAGGATAATGTTTGCAGCAATGAAATTCAAAACTCAGCTAATAAGCTTGCCACGATATAAACTTACATCTCTGCATAGTTACGACTGGATGTGGCATGTATGTAATCATTATGCAGCTTCCTGCATATTCTTATCTTCATTGCCAAACCTGCTAGTTTCAAGAAGGCTGAAAGTGTGTTGACAGAGGAGATTGAACTCTACAGGGAATATGACAATGAAGAAAGAAAATCTGAATTTTTCACAACTTTTGTATAGACTGTATATGTTGCTGGTTTCTTTTGGCTTGAACTATGAGGAATATGCTTAAACAGTTATGTTATTTTTTTAAATGATGGGAAAAACCTGGACAGAACCATAGGTTTCATCAAAGATACTGATCTCCAAACCACCGAGCCACGGGAACCATCAGTATGCATAATTTTTTTTATACCTGTTGGGGAGACTGAGCACATATGGGTCTACTCGGAGTGCAATGACGTCAGTTTAGTAACAAAAACCTAATACTGATCTCCAAATACACTGTATATAAAATCGCTGTAGGAAATAACGCTGAAGAAGAAACAGTCACACATAAATTCCTGCATGGAACAATTCTTATTTAGAGGACAAATTAATAACATTTCACCTTTCCAGCGTAATCATAAAAAGTGATTGAGAGTTGAGAAATGGGATGGCAAACTTTACACATGTAGTATACAACATACGGGTTAGACATACTTCAAAGTAACTAAGTTTACATAAAGCCTGGACATGAATAAAGTGGTGGTAATTTTTCAGTTTTAGTTATTGTGTTCTTCTGGTTCGAACGCTCCTTATCGATCACTTGTTAAACCACTCTTTGTGATTTGAATGTTATCTGAGCCTAAGAGTGATTGTACGCTGTGCCAGTTATGCAGCTACAAGTAGGCCAGCACATCCGATTTCTGTGACGCTTTTATTTACTACGATAGCTTCCTAGGCACCTACCTCAGTCGCCTCTTACGACATGCCTTGTAGGTAGCAGTGGTACTACTATTTACTCCCCCTGCAAGCCCTGGCAACACAAGGGCGGGTTATCATATAAACAGAGAGCAAAATCTTTGGAGGCCACAGAGATGTGGAGTAGAATACCATGGACTACTAAAATAATTAATATGTGCTAAAAGAGATCAAGACACAGAGAAAGCTTCTTATCAATATAAGAAAAGAGCAATTGCCAATTTTTCAGCAAATAATGAGAAATATACCCAGGTACTGGGACAGTTAACACCACTGTTGTCACATAAAGAGATACTGCTAACAACTAAAGCAAATCTCATAAGAACGATTTTCTGGCCAACACTATGTTACCAGTGTCAAACATGGCCAATAACAGCAGCTAATGAGCGGAAAATCATAACGACAGAGATGAGGTGTCTTAGAAGAGCTGCAGGTGTGACAATAAGAGACAAAATTAGAAATGAAGAAATCAGAAGAAGACTGGATGTGAAACCAGTCATGCAATTCATAAAAGAACAACAGATTAAATGGTTTGGACACCTGACAAGAATGCCCTGGTATCGCCTACCACAGAGAGCCACACAGAAAAAGTCTAATGAGTACAAAGCAAGAGGAAGACCATGCAAAAGATGGAGCGACAGCATCAAGAACAGCCTTACGAAAATGAATATCAGCTTACAAAGTGCCTTAAAACAAGCACACACAAGATCACTACGTTTCTCCCCAACACTTCTATAAAGAAGTAAATGGTGGAAGAGAAGAAGAAGAATAAGAAATGGAGGTTTAGAACACAGTAACAACTGGTAAAATCAACGGTAGAAGAGACAAGAGGATGACAAAAAAGAGATAATTCTGAATAGCAAGGCTTAATGGCACCAATATTGTCAACATACAAACTGATAATCTGTCCAAAGAACAGATGTGTGTGGAGATCCATGATCACCTATGCCAGCCAAGATGGCACATGAGAGAAGAGAAATTAAGGAGGTTTCCATAAACAAAGCAGCAGTTTTTAACAGAAGAATTAGCTATTTTGACAATAATAGAATTTTTAATGTACTCCAGAGTGCCAACTGCATGTACATCATCATGAAACTGTTCACCACCAATTGCCAAGCGCTAGATGCTGTTAGGAAGATCCTTCTTCCTCAAAGACCAGATAAATGGAACACAAAAGAACAACTTGCAAACATATACAGGTACCAACATATGCGGATAAGAGCTCAAGTGCAGCTGGATCACTGCAGAAGATTGTTAATCTCTAAGCAAGAATAAACAATGAAAATTGAAGGAAAAAAATGTGTCAAAGCACTTAATAGCCCCATGATAATCAACTGTACTGGTAAATGTTCAAAACACATTAAAAGTATTCATAAAATATTTATTATAAAAATATAACTACCATGAAGAATACTAATAAATTATTTGAACAACAACTACAGACAGAAATAGTGAGTACTAATGTTGCAAAGTAGTGTGGGAATACTAATAAATTATTTGAACAACAACTACAGACAGAAATAGTGAGTACTAATGTTGCAAAGTAGTGTGGGAATACTAATAAATTATTTGAACAACAACTACAGACAGAAATAGTGAGTACTAATGTTGCAAAGTAGTGTGGGAATACTAATAAATTATTTGAACAACAACTACAGACAGAAATAGTGAGTACTAATGGTGCAAAGTAGTGTGGGAATACTAATAAATTATTTGAACAACAACTACAGACAGAAATAGTGAGTACTAATGTTGCAAAGTAGTGTGGGAATACTAATAAATTATTTGAACAACAACTACAGACAGAAATAGTGAGTACTAATGTTGCAAAGTAGTGTGGGAATACTAATAAATTATTTGAACAACAACTACAGACAGAAATAGTGAGTACTAATGTTGCAAAGTAGTGTGGGAATACTAATAAATTATTTGAACAACAACTACAGACAGAAATAGTGAGTACTAATGTTGCAAAGTAGTGTGGGAATACTAATAAATTATTTGAACAACAACTACAGACAGAAATAGTGAGTACTAATGTTGCAAAGTAGTGTGGGAATACTGATAAATTATTTGAACAACAACTACAGACAGAAATAGTGAGTACTAATGTTGCAAAGTAGTGTGGGAATACTAATAAATTATTTGAACAACAACTACAGACAGAAATAGTGAGTACTAATGTTGCAAAGTAGTGTGGGAATACTAATAAATTATTTGAACAACAACTACAGACAGAAATAGTGAGTACTAATGTTGCAAAGTAGTGTGGAATAAACAGGCTTGTCCAGTTGAAAAAAGGAGAGAAGTTACCTGCAACCTCTCCATTAAATATCAAGTGCTATGAGGTCACTAGTACTTCATGCTCCTAGACTAGTGCATGCCTTGGGCTATGTGTATGTGTTGAACTATGTTACAGTATGTTAACATGGAGATAATATTCTGTTAAAAGTGGGTTTCAGTATTATTCACAATAAACTATTGAACAATTGACAAAATAGACATCTGTTACATAAACACAATATCTGTTTTAAAAAAAACCTGTCCTTACTGCCTCTAGTACTGCTTTTTTAGGGTAGTGTAGGACAGGCGGGAATGAGAGAAAATAAGGAATTTAATGGATGCATAGTTAGTGCAGTCGCAGCGAAGCTGTTAAGGTTAGGATTTTTCATTTATGTCCACAGGATTTTTTTTCTGTTGTGGGTATAAATCTTTCTTTCTTTCTTGAGTCCTGTTTGCCTCACAGCAACAGGTCAGGAAGAGATTTCTAAAACGGGCCCTAGCATGCGCTTTGTAAATAGTCTCTTTCGTCGCCTCTGTTAACTCTGAGGTCCATCTTTTGCGTGGCGGGCCTTTTGCTTTGTACCCATTGTATCGGAGCAGCATTGCTCTTTGAGGTGCACTGTCCGATGGTAATCTGCTTACATTGCCGAACCATTTAATTTGTTGTTTCTTGATGAAGTCTAGTACTGATGTTGTACCTACGTTTTCCTGATGTCTTCATTTCTCAACCGGTCTCTTCTTGTTACACCCAGCATTCTGTGTAAACACTTCATCTCTGTCTTTTCTTTTGTCCTTCTCTGCTTTTTGCCGCTAGGCGTAGCAGGTTTAACTGATGATTGGTTTTCGAGATAATGCACGCTCGGTCGCTTGATATGGTGTGGTATTGTGGAGTTTTAAGATGTCTGTAACTCCATCAACCCATCTTTTCTTGGTCTGTCCCTTCCTCTTGATGATTTCATTTTCAGGTTGTATGCTCTTGCTACTGGTGTATTCGGGTTCATTCTGACCAAGTGGCCAAACCATTTGAGTCTCTGTTTTTCAATAAATCTAATAGCAGGTGTTGTTCCGACTATTCTTCTAATTTCCTCATTTCTTATATGGTCTCTTCTTGTTTTATTTACTGCTTTCCTCAGGCATCTCATTTCGCATGTGGTAATTTTCCTTTCTTGTTCTTTTGTCAGTGCCCATGTTTGGTCACTCTGTTGTGGGTAAAAATATGTAGTTGTAAAAAAATAGCTAGTTCTGCAGTTAAAACTGTTGCTTTGTTTATGGAAACCTCTAGTTTTATTTATCTCTCTCCATCTCATGCTAAATGCCAGCTGGTCTAGAGGATCACGGATCTCCAGAAATGTCTGTCCTTAGTGCAGCATGTTCGTAGCGTGTTGGACAATGGGTGACAAGCCCCCTGTGAGTGCGGTTCAATTCTGCAGGCTGGCACAAAAGGCACAGGTTCTTTAGATTTACGGTGTTCGTGGCTGCTGGACGGAAGCCAAATGGAAGCTGAATCACAGCTGGAACACAATATAGCCTAGGATACAGATGAATGGTGTGCATTTGTTGTTGCCTTAAGACACCAGGGACATCACAGACTAAAGAAAAAAGAAAGACACACTCTTTACAGTTACAAATAATATATAGATGATGTACGGAATCCTACAATTATGAGGTGGTCCCAGCGGATCAGATCAGATCTGGAGAAAACCGAGGGGCGGATGCGGTAATACTTAATAAATTGGCATTGTAGAACAAAGACATGTATGTATGGTATCACATATGCAAGCAAAATGAATAATATTTTGCTGGCTTATGTGATACCATACATACATGTCTTTGTCCTAAAAACGCCATATAATATATATAGTAGTACAAGTTTCTTGTTGGGTAACCGCATGTATAACACATTCATAGTTAATTTCGGAACAAGTATACAATGTTCAGTAGTTCTATTTTACAATAAAACATACAGAAGTTGAAAAAAAAACCCACCTAGCAGGCTGTAAACATATCAGTATAACACACAGAAGGTATGACAATTAGTATACATTAAACACACACAGAAGATATGACAATAGTATACATGAAACACACACAGATGTGACAATAGTATACATTAAACACACACAGATGTGACAATAGTATACATGAAACACACACACAAGACAGGAAAAACCCCCACAGAAAATATAAAACACACAGTGAACACAACCAAAACATAAAACGCACAATGAGGCCACACAACTAAAACACAGAAGATGCAACTATTGGGGTCTCTGCAGCATAGAAGTTAAGTGCTTGTCTCTCATGCCAAAGGTACCAGTTCGATCCCTCATGGAGCCATCTGGATATTTTTCCAGAGATCCCTCATCTCAGTATAGGTGAGATCGAGTTCCTAGTCCTATCGAAGACAGACAATAAAGCGTAGGTCCCATGTTCAAGTTGAGCATGTAAAATAACCTTTGGCAGTTGAAAATGGAAAAGAGCAGGCTGGAAAGCCGCTGCATGGGCAAAATTCATTAGAAAAGATTAAAAATAAAATTACTACAAAAATAAACTTCAAAATTACATCGGGGACCCTCACAGGTGCTAGGAGTTCATGCACTGCAGCTGAGATCTTCCTGTGTAAAAAGAGATTGGAGCACACATGGTTACTCACCGAAGGTCAATGATGAATATCAATCAATCGCAACTATGACATTAAACACTGAATTCATAATGAAGCTTCAATGACACGGACAATAACTAAAACACAAGAAACAACTAAAACACCAAATACAGATGCACAAAAAGACAAAAAAAATACGAGAGGTCATAACTTTAAAGACACAACTAAAACATAGAAAAGGCAACTATGACATTAACTCCATGTAGACCAAATGCCACACTACAAGGCTTTTGGTAGGACCTGTTTTTACCAGGAGTCACACTATAGAGTGTTTTTAATTCTAAAAACAAATGGCTTTCAAAAACATAGCTTTTGCCCTGGTCCACTAAGAGTTAAACACTGAAGACATAATGAAGCATAAATGACACAGACAATAACTAAAACACAAGAAACAAAAAAAAACACCAAATAGACACACAAAAAGACAAAACAAAATACAGAGAAGTCAGAACTTTAAAGACCCAACTAAAACATAGGGAAGACAAACAAACATAATAGACACAGCATCATTCACTAGTGACCACATAGTATGACTTATTACCCGGTACCATCCTCTTAAAAACTCTCCTGACTGACAGTAATTCAGACACCCTTGTTCCATCCATTATTGGATTTCTCAGACAGTCTCATCCAAAGTCGAACTTTCCATACTCACAATATTGTCATTATTCACCCGGCCACGATTTAATGCATTTACATTTTCTGTCTAGACGTTATCCTCCATTTTTATGCTACTTTTTATTTTTTGGGTTATAGTACTGATCAATAAGGTACCTTGCAGAAAGTCTGTTAGGAGGTCCCTGTGTGTGTGTGTACACATAGACCAGAGTACTTGTGGCGACACTAGAAAGAGATAAGCTGAACAGACCAGCTCAGAGGGATTGGTGTCTGCAGCTATGAATATTTTGGGATTTTATATCAATCTAGATTTTAGAATAATTTCTATGACTTTAACAAGAAATTTTAATAGCAGAAAAAGATTATTAAAGCAAAAATTCTATGCTGTCGGATAGAGTCGGCACAGTTGTAAATAGGTACACTTCAGTCTGCCCAGTAATAAATGGGTATGGTTCGATATGTCCAATACTAAGTGGTATGGTTCAGTCTGTGCAGTTGTATATTGGTACAGTTCGGTATGTCCAATTAAATGGGTACACTTCAGTCTGTCTAGTTGTATATGTGTATGGTTCAGTCTGTCTAGTTTTATATGTTTCAGTATAGCCAGTTGTATATGGGTATGGTTCAGTCTGTCTAGTTGTATATGTGTATGGTTTAGTCTGTCTAGTTGTATATGTGTATGGTTTAGTCTGTCTAGTTGTATATGTGTATGGTTCAGTCTGTCTAGTTGTATATGTGTATGGTTTAGTCTGTCTAGTTGTATATGTGTATGGTTCAGTGTCTAGTTGTATATGTGTATGGTTTAGTCTGTCTAGTTGTATATGTGTATGGTTTAGTCTGTCTAGTTGTATATGGGTATGGTTCAGTGTCTAGTTGTATATGTGTATGGTTTAGTCTGTCTAGTTGTATATGTGTATGGTTTAGTCTGTCTAGTTGTATATGTGTATGGTTCAGTCTGTCTAGTTGTATATGTGTATGGTTTAGTCTGTCTAGTTGTATATGTGTATGGTTCAGTCTGTCTAGTTGTATATGTGTATGGTTTAGTCTGTCTAGTTGTATATGTGTATGGTTCAGTGTCTAGTTGTATATGTGTATGGTTTAGTCTGTCTAGTTGTATATGTGTATGGTTTAGTCTGTCTAGTTGTATATGGTATGGTTTAGTCGCCTAGTTGATAGTTGTATGGTTCAGCCTGTCTAGTTGTATATGTGTATGGTTCAGTCTGTCTAGTTGTATATGTGTATGGTTTAGTCTGTCTAGTTGTATATGTGTATGGTTCAGTCTGTCTAGTTGTATATGTGTATGGTTTAGTCTGTCTAGTTGTATATGTGTATGGTTCAGTCTGTCTAGTTGTATATGTGTATGGTTCAGTGTCTAGTTGTATATGTGTATGGTTTAGTCTGTCTAGTTGTATATGTGTATGGTTTAGTCTGTCTAGTTGTATATGTGTATGGTTTCAGTCTGTCTAGTTGTATATGTGTATGGTTTAGTCTGTCTAGTTGTATATGTATTTCAGTCTGCCTAGTTGTATATGGTATGGTTCGGTCTGTACAGTTGTATGGTTTAGTCTGCCCAGTATTAAATGTGTATGGTTCAGTTGTACATGTGTATAGCTTAGTCTGCTCAGATCTATATAAGTATAGTTTCATCTGGCTAGTAAATTCAGTAACCTTCAGTTGTGTATGGATAAAATACAAATCTTTGAAAACTTGTCCATGCTTATACTCATGAGAATAAAAAGAAATAAATTATAATTTGAGAATAATTTCAACATTTACGGTCCACTTCTTTATATACCTGGGTCTACTGAAACAATTCAGAAAAATTATGTGGAGAAAAACAAATGGAGGATACAACCCAGAGCACAACAGTATAAATACATTAAACAGAAAAGTACAGACCACAGTCTTCAGACTTAGAACAGGACACTGCAGTCTCAGAGCACATCTCCACAGAATGGGTCTCAGGGACTCGGCTGTCTGCACCTGTGGAGCACCAAAGCAGTCCCCAGAGCACATCCTACAAAATTGCCCCAGCCTGAGCAGTGTGAGAATGGAAATCTGGCCAACAGAAACAACTCTATAAAACAAATTATGGGGGACCGGTGAAGACCTCAAGCACAGCACCCTGTTTACGACACATACCAGAGTAGTCGCATAGAAGAAGTTGACGCAGACAAAGATATACCTTGGTCAGTCACCAAAAAACATAATATAAGAGTTCAATGCTTTTATCTGTACATTTCCAAAACTACAGTCTTTATCAAAATTTGGTTTAGTGTTTATGGAGTCTTTTATTTCTTGAACCATTAGCCTCCCACTTCAATGACTGCTTTATGATTCTTTGGCCATTTCTTCTCAGATTATGCCCAACTTATCTCCATATTTTTTATATTTTAATAGTCTATACTAGTGGTTGTCCCCTTCTCTAGTTTTTCCTCTTCGAACGCTCCATATTGACCACTTGTTAAACCCCTCTTTGTGATTTTCATGTGATCAGAGCCTAAGAGCGATTGTACGTTTGCCAGTTATGCGCCTACAAGTAGGCAGCACATGCAATTTCTGCAATGCTTTTATTTACTAGGTAGTTTCCTAGGTCCTACAGCAATCGCCTCTTACGACATGCATTGTAGGTCACAGTGTTACTATTCTTTGCTTCCCTTGCAGGCCCCAGCACCACACGGGTGACTGCTCTAATTCCATCAAATCTTCTGAAATTGTAACATTTTATGTTCATTATTTTTCGCAGACATCTATTCTCAAATGCATTCAAATAACTTTCTGTATCTTTAGTTATTTTTTAACTCTCACTGGCATACGTTAGGGCTGAGATAACATTAGAATTGAAAATTGTAATTTAGTTTCTAATATAACTTGGAGTTTCATATTGTGTTTAGGCTTTTTAAAGCTGACGTTGCTTTGACAATTCAGGGCATAATCTATTTTTCCATATCTAGCTTGCAGTCATAAACATAAATCAAATTCAGCTAAATAATGGTGCTGTTACAAAGATCTAACAGAAAATTAAATTGTCATTATAATATTTGTAGGTACAAGTCCAACTTTCTACCAGTGTTGCACAATATATTTCAATCTGAAGTTGATATTTTGATATAATTAAACATCAAGAACATACTATGTGGAAAATTTCTTCAATGATGTTAACATTTCTCAAGACTTAAATTGGGAGTTTATTTGGTATCATTTACGAAATTGAAAACTGTTGGAGCGTCTGGCTGTAGGGATTAGAGCGTGGCTCCCATGCGGGAGACCAGGGTTCAATCCACAGTAAGGTCAAGGAGTTTGTTCTGTCGAGGGCATAAACAAAAATCATAACCTGAACAGTTTCAAGCCGACTGCACTAGCTATGCAGCTATTAAATTCCACAGGCACATGCCTCCTTGGTCTACACGCCTAAAAGTGTTATTACAGGCAGAAATTATGGATTTTTGTTTTTTTTTATGCTTAATTGTAAAATAAAAAATTTTGATATATTTGTTGTCTGGTAACAATATTTCTGTGTTTCCAATTTTACATAAGCAAATACACTTAACTACAATATATATTTCTGTGTTTCCAGTTTTACAAATACACTTAACTACAATATATAGTTCTGTTTCCAGTTTTACAAATACACTTCACTACAATATATATTTCTGTTTCCAGTTTTACAAATACACTTAACTACAATATATATTTCTGTTTCCAGTTTTACAAATACACTTAACTACAATATATATTTCTGTGTTTCCAGTTTTATAAATACACTTCACTACAATATATAGTTCTGTGTTTCCAGTTTTACAAATACACTTCACTACAATATATAGTTCTGTGTTTCCAGTTTTACAAATACACTTCACTACAATATATAGTTCTGTGTTTCCAGTTTTACAAATACACTTCACTACAATATATAGTTCTGTGTTTCCAGTTTTACAAATACACTTCACTACAATATATAGTTCTGTGTTTCCAGTTTTACAAATACACTTAACTACAATATATAGTTCTGTGTTTCCAGTTTTACAAATAACTTCACTACAATATATAGTTCTGTTTCCAGTTTTACAAATACACTTACTACAATATATATTTCTGTTTCCAGTTTACAAATACACTCACTACAATATATAGTCTGTTCAGTTCAAATACACTTAACTGCAATATATATTTCTGAGTTTCCAGTTTTACAAATACACTTCACTACAATATATAGTTCTGTGTTTCCAGTTTTACAAATACACTTCACTACAATATATAGTTCTGTGTTTCCAGTTTTACAAATACACTTCACTACAATATATAGTTCTGTGTTTCCAGTTTTACAAATACACTTCACTACAATATATAGTTCTGTGTTTCCAGTTTTACAAATATACTTCACTACAATATATATATATTTATGAAGCTTCTTTGAATCATCATCAAATAGCTTGTCCTGAGCAGAACTTTGCCACTTAGAATTTCTCTCTCTCATAGGCCAGATCTCCTGCCTCTGCAGCTGTCATGTTCAAACCATTAGTTACATCCTGAATCCATCTTCTCTGTGGTCTTCTTCTCTTTGCCAGTATGCCTCCTTCCATGATGGTCTTCTCAGCCCTTCATGTTTTTATATGTTCAAAATATCTCAATTTTCTCTTTCTTATTTGTAGCATCATCCAGTTTTCTTTGATTTTGAGTTCTTTCTGGATAGATCTATTTGTTTTCTCTGCCCATGACATACAAGGACTTTTCAATAAAATTTATATTCAAAAGCACATACATGTTTTCCCACTGCCTTATTTCTATGCTTTGAATAGTAATTTTATAACAATTTTCATTTTATTATTTCTTACAATAATTGCTAATCCAACACCTCTGTTGAGTACAAGAGACAGATTCTGTTACTGCATTTATTGAATGTAAACATGAGAACTTAATTATGTTTATTCCAACGACTGACTGACTTGTCTGCATAATTCTCTTCTCAAGTTCCACAAACACATTGACTATCTAGAACAATATGATTCTTTAGTAAAGTAGTTGAGCTTTGACTGTTTTATATTTACAATTCTAGCCTGCATAGTTTCCTTAATTGTGTTCTTAATATTGCGAAACACGTAAGAACAAAGTACTTTAGTTTTACAGCATGCAAAAAAAAACAGTGACAATTTTTGGTATTTTGTAAAATTAAAGTACGTTGTTCTTACGTGTTTCGCTACTTTACTAAGTTTTACTGCAGTTTCTCCAATTATCGATGTTTTTAATACTGTAATTTTAAATTTATTTATACAATTCTTGCCATTTCATTTATTCTGTTGGGTTTTGTTTTGCATGTGGTATTTGTTCTGATTTATAAAGCAAACAGCCAGCATAGTCCAAATGTTCTAACTGGTTGATTTCGCAAATGAATATTTCTACCTGCGTGTAATGAATGTCAATCATAAATTATAATTTTGTAATATGATCATTATTACACTTGACATTACTAACTTTTTACTGAAAATGATTTTCAATTGTGCTGACTACTGTGAGCTTATCTAAATAAAACAAATTAACATTAGACCTATGAAAAATAGAGAGCCATAATAACGTAAACTCCGTCAATGCCAGTTCCAAGCCCAGTTGAAAAAAGAGGACTTGTGCATGAGACCTGCTACCTCATCACAAGAAATTTAAAGAGCTACAGAAACTTGCAAGAAAGGACACCATACACCCTAGGGAGACCCTGAAATGAACTTTGCTGAGAGAGGCAAGCAATATCGGCCTCAGTTCCATGAAAGGATTGAGCGAGTTGCCCAGGATAGATCAGTACAGAGAAATTACTTGCAGGCCCTATGTAACGGTATGAGAGGAATTATTATTATTATAGTGGTTATTGTTTTGCATGAGTATAGTCCAAAGAAATTTTGACATCCAAAGTGGAATTTTTTCTTCCTGACTGCAATGGTTGTCAGGTTGACCCAGTCTCAATTAGGTACCAGAGAAAGAGTGGGAAGTAGAGAAGACCGGTTTCCTATGCTCAGATGTCTAAACAGTGAGATGAGTTGCCCCCATGGATCCAGTTGTCATGTGGTGCCCATGGGTGTCCCACAATTTCTTTTTCAGGCTAGTCTCAAGAAGTCATGTTTGTAGAATGTTTTCAGGAATCTGGGGGTCCTTTTGGCATGCATATTGGTCAGTTTGTGGAAGTGGACATAATCTACAGTATCCTGTCTGGAGTCTTAAGATTGTGGCTTGTTGGTTTATGCCTAACTTTAGGATAGGGATTTGTGGGTATGTGTTGTCTGTTCTATGACTCCATGCACATTTATATTTCCCTTTGATAAGAATTTTTGTCTTTATCAGTGAGATTATGTAGTGGAATTGTTCCTTATTGATGCCTACCTTTGCAAGGCTGTCAGCTGCCTCATTACTTGCAATACCATAGTGTGCTGGAATCCATTTGCAGTGAAACTTTGGTGTTGGCAGATAACTGATTTAGGTGTACGAAAGCAGTTCTTGTCAACAGATCATCAAGTTCCTTTTTTTGAAGTCTAGAGAGTTGACATACAGTTGCACAGGAAGATTATGATTGATTGGACCATCATCATTGCACTTCAGTGAGTAACAATGTGCTCCAATCTTTCTTACACAAGAAGATTTCAGCTGCAGTGCACAAACTCCATAGCACCGCAAAGGTCCCGATGTAATTTTGAAGATATTTTATTAGGAATTTTATTATTAATCTTTTCTAATGAATTAATCTGTTTTTCCAGCGAGCGCTTTCCAGCCTGCTCTTCTCGATTTTGAACTGCCAATGGTTCTTTTACGTGCTCAAATTGAACATGGGATCTATGTTTTATTGTGTCTCCGATAGAACTAGGAACCCGATATCACAGGAAGATTATACTTGGTCCTTCAAGTGTTTATTCTTTCAGTATCTTTATGGCCTCTATGATTAACTGTAGTTCTGCAGTGTAGTTTATTGAGAGTTCTCCAGTAGCAAATGAATGTTCTATTTTAGAGGCACTTATCATTTGTAATCCAGCTCCTCCTTTCCTTACTGTTTCCTCTGAAGATCTGTTGGTGAAGGCATAAATCCACTGTGTGGTTGCATGTTGATTGTTGAGGTGATCCAGTGTTTTAGTTATCAGAATTATTAGAGTTTCTTCAGTTTTGGCCCAGATGGACTAATTTAAATGTTCTGAGAGAGGTCCGTGACAAAAAAGAATTTTCTGACAAACATTCAAAGCAAGCAGTCGTCATTTTTGGGGAATGTAATACATAGGCAGAGGTTAGAATACATGATGACAACTGAAAATAGTACTGGGAAGAGAGACATAGAACAACAGAGAAAGGTGGTACTGAAAAGTCAAACATTATAGCCTGGATTAACAATGGTGTCAAAGAATTGAAGACATACACGATCGGAATGTCGGAGGCATGGCACCTATTGATGATGGTCCTTTGTAAAACTATACTTTAAAAAATTCTTTCACCAAGTAAGACAGAAGTTTCGACAAATGTAAATTAAAAATAATATGTTAGGATACTTCTGAAGTCGGAGAAGGCTCGCCTGAATGGCGAGGGACACTGATGATAGGTAAAGCAAGTCTTCACGCAAAAATCAGCCAGAAGCACTATGCTGGATGCCTCGACTACGCCTGAATTCATAGCGGGTGAACACGAAGAAGAAATATTACGATGAACAAGTATATTTAAAATTAAACATTTTTGGAACAAATATTTCAACAAGTATATTTAAAATAAAAAGATTTTTGAACAAATATTTGAACAAATATATTTGTAGCAGAATTTTAAAAATAACTTTGCAATAAGTATATTATAGAAAAAAAATAATTTTAAAAATATTGTGAACTTTATAAGACGTATATAACAAATTATTGTAAAAATTGGAATAAATGTATTTATAAAGATTAATTAACTATTTGAATAACTATTATCAGAACATCATATTATTGTAAAAATTTGAATAAATTGTATTTTATACAAAAATATATCAATTATTTTCAATAAGTATGTCTATAACAAAATATTGTGAGAATTTTGAAATGTCAAAATCAAAGAAAACTGGCTGATGCTACAAATAAGAAAGAGAAAATTTAGGTATTTTAGACATATAAAAAGACATGAAGGGCTGGAGATCATCATGGAAGGACGCATACCGGCAAAGAGGGGAAGAGAAAGACCACAGCGAAGATGGATTCAGGATGTAACTGATGGTCTGAACATGACGGCTGCGTGCATAGACAGGACATTCTAGCCTACGAGAGAGAAATTCTGAAGGACTGTTGGGGTGGCAAAGTTCTGCTCAGGACACGCTATTTGATAATGATGATCTATAATAAAAATAAAGAACTATTTGAATAAGTGTTTCTATAACAAAATTTATAAAATATTACAAAAAAGAACAAAAACTATTTTTCTTAAATGTATATTACAAAATTAATTTAAAAAAAATATTGTGAACATTAAAAACAAAGTTTTAATAAAATTAATGAAATTATTAACATAAGTGCTAAGTATGTTCACATTTACTTCAAATTTCTTTTAGATTGCAGTTAAGGAAAACATAATTTTGTAAGAATATTAGATTTCAAATTTGATAATTTTAACCTAACCCATACTGTACATGTCATATTACTAATTTATTAACAATTGACATCAACAACAGTACCTTCCATAACGCATCTTTTGAGCATTCATATTGCAGATGTTCAGTGTTTTATCATTCATCTTCTAATACCATTCGCCTCACATATTTATGTCTTCCTCTGCTTCTTTTGTCTCAAATCTTTCATGTCGTCACAAGCTTTTCTAGTTCATTAATTTCAATATGATAAATTAGCTTTGCCTGTTTTGAATTTTCTCGCTAGCATTGGTCTGTTAATGTTGTTTTCTTTAAATATTTTCTCAGTGTATTTCCTACCTGTCCATGATATGTGTTATAAACCACATTTATTTTTCTGCATGCATATTTTGGAGTTTATTCTACTGACCACCTTCTGCATACATAAGCTAATATAATGTCAGACTCTCATCACACTTTGTCTTGGATTTCTATTATTATCATTTTTTCTTGAAGCTTGTTGTAGTCCTGTCAACTCCATTGCCTTAGTTTCCTTGTTAAGTGAATTTTCCATAAGTTTCATTCTAAGTGAATTTTCCATATATAATTTAAATATTTCCTTTGAAAACAAATTCTCACTAAATTAGTAGTTTCTTTTGTTATAATATATGATGCACATATTTGTGATTTTCTTCACTTACTGTTTTTTGTGCCTAGTAGACTTTCTGGTCCATCAGTTGTGTTTATCAGTTTAAATAAACTCTTCTGTTTGCTGTGCTTATCAGGTTAAGTAAACTCTTCTGTTTGTTGTGTTTATCAGTTTAAGTAAACGCTTCTGTTTGCTGTGTTTATCAGGTTAAGTAAACTCTTCTGTTTGTTGTGTTTATCAGTTTAAGTAAACGCTTCTGTTTGCTGTGTTTATCAGGTTAAGTAAACTCTTCTGTTTGTTGTGTTTATCAGTTTAAGTAAACTCTTCTGTTTGTTGTGTTTATCAGTTTAAGTAAACGCTTCTGTTTGTTGTGTTTATCAGTTTAAGTAAACTCTTCTGTTTGCTGTGTTTATCAGGTTAAGTAGACTTTCTTCTGTTTGCTGTGTTTATCCATTTAAGTAGACCTTCTTCTGTTTGCTGTGTTTATCGGGTTAAGTAGACTTTCTCCTGTTTGTTGTGTATATCAGTTTAAGTAGACTTTCTTCTGTTTGTTGTGTCTATCAGTTTAACCCTTTAGCTGCTAAGGACGTATATATACGTTTTTCCCATTCACTTCTAAAGACTCATTAACATGTCTGTAATTATCTCTCCTCTGTGGGCTAAAGACATGTTAACACGTTATACATTGCTACTGTCACTGCTATAGGCGTACATTCACGTTTGTGACCTAGAAACAAAGAATAGCTATTTTTAGCTCAGCTTTCGGAAAGTATGTAGCAGCGAAAGGGTTAAGTAAGTAGACTTTCTTTTTTCTAGTATCTATCAGTTTAAGTAGACTTTCTTCTGTTTGTTGTATTTATCAGTTTAAGTAGACTTTCTTCTGTTTGTTGTATTTATCAGTTTAAGTAAGTAGACTTTCTTCTGTTTGCTGTGTTTATCAGTTTAAGTAAGTAGACTTTCTTCTGTTTGTTGTGTTTATCAGTTTAAGTAGACTTTCTTGTTTCTAGTATCTATCAGTTTAAGTAGACTTTCTTCTGTTTGTTGTGTCTATCAGTTTAAGTAGACTTTCTTCTGTTTCTTGTGTCTATCAGCTTTAGTTTAGATATTTTACCAGTTTTAGTTTAGTTATTTCACCAGTTGTAATCAAGTTTATTTCTCTAATTTTAATAACATTATTTTATCAGTTCTAGTAACATAATTTCCTAGTTTAAAAAAACCGTTATTTTGCCAGTTCTAGTAACATTGTTTCCCTAGTTTTAACAAATAATTTCCCTGGTTCTAGTAACATAATTTCCCTAGTTTTAATGACGTTATTTCCCTAGTTTAAAAAACATTTTAACAGCTCGAAACATTATTTTAGCAGTTCTAGTAACATTATTTTACCAGTTTTAGTAACATTATTTTACCAGTTCTAGTAACATTATTTCCTAGTTTTAAAAACGTTATTTTACCAGCTCTAGTAAATAATTTCCTAGTTCTAGTAACATTATTTCCTAGATTAAAAACAGTTATTTTAACAGCTCTAGTAATATTATTTTAAGTTCTAGTAAATTATTTTACCAGTTCTAGTAACGGTATTTTACCAGTTCTAGTAACGGTATTTTACCAGTTCTAGTAACGGTATTTTACCAGTTCTAGTAACGTTATTTTACCAGTTCTAGTAACGGTATTTTACCAGTTCTAGTAACGTTATTTTACCAGTTCTAGTAACGTATTTTACCAGTTCTATCAACGTTTATTTCAACAGTTCTAGTAACGGTATTTTACCAGTTCTAGTAACATTATTTTACCAGTTCTAGTAACATTATTTTACCAGTTCTAGTAACGGTATTTTACCAGTTCTGGTAACGTTATTTTCCCAGTTGTAGTAACGTATTTTACCAGTTCTATCAACGTTATTTCAACAGTTCTAGTAACATTATTTTACCAGTTCTAGTAACATTATTTTACGTTTTACTAACATTGTTTCAAAGGTCTAATAAAATAATGTTCTCAGTTACAGTAATATTATTTAATCAGTTTGAATAACTTCATTTCACCAGTTTGAATAACATTATTTCTCTAGTTCCAATACAATTATTGAGCTGGCTCCAACAAAATTATTTTACTAGTTTCAATAAAATTATTTTGCTAATTTCAATAAAATTATTTTGCTAGTTTCAATAAAATTATTTTGCTAGTTTCAAAAAAAATATTTCATCAGTTTCAATAAAATTATTTTGCTAGTTTCAGTGACATTTCACAAATTTCAATAAGATATTGAAAAAAAGGACAGTTACCAGTTTAATAAAATGTTTTATAATATTAGTATAAATAATATTATTATAAATAATAATAATAATATAGTATAATATATATAATAATAATATTAGTATAAAATTGGTATCAATAATAATATTGCACCAATTTTTCCAATTCTTGTTAATAAAGTAATTTCCGTAGTTTCAATAAAGTCATCCCTAGTTTATTTTTAGTTATTTAACTAAGCACAATAAAATTATTTCACAAGTTTCAATAACATTATTTCCTCAATTTCTAGCTATTTCAGTAGTGTCAAGAATTTATTTCATGATGGTCTATAAAAATAAATTATGACTAGATTCAACAAGGTATTTTCTACACTTTAAAATTATTTTCTCTCTCACCAGGTTGTATAAAAAGACATTATTTCCAGAAGTTTCAATAAAATTATTTCCTCAGTAGTTTCTAGCTATTTCAGTAATTTATTTTAAGATGGCATATAAAAAAAATCATTAACATATTCAATAAGGTATTTCCAACACTTTAAATTATTTATTTTCACTGGGTTGTATAAAAAGACATTATTTTCTGAAGTTTCAATAAAGTTATTTCACCAGTTACAATAATTTCACAAATTTTCTGAAGTTTCAATAAAGTTATTTCACCAGCTACAATAATTTGACAAATTTGCAATAAAGTTATTTCACCAGTTACAATAATTTCACAGATTTTCAGAAGTATCAATAAAGTTATTTCACCAGTTACAATAATTTCACAAATTTTCAGAAGTATCAATAAAGTTATTTCACCAGTTACAATAATTTCACAAATTTGAATAAAGTAATATATCCAATTCAAGTTAGTTCACAAATTTATTTCAGTTTCAATTGTTATTTCTCAAATTTACCATACTTTTCAGAAGTAAAAGCAACCACACTTTCAGAATGCTGTTGTACTATGTAAAGCTACCACCAAAATATTTCATATCTGGTATATAGTTTCACTGCAGCCTATCACATTATTGTCAAATTATCAAAATAGCATTTTAATTTTCACTATCAACATCATACAATGGTATTCCCCTAATCAATTGTTTTCTGATGGTGTATAAAATCACATCTCTCTATAACTTTCAATATTTAATTCTGTTGTTGATCTGCATCCATGTTATGATGCTACGCTGTTCAATTAATCACTATATTGCTATATCTAATTTTCCAACAATTTTGCTAGTTGTTATGTTTAAATGCATGATAAACTTGAGACACAAATGACATCAACAACGCTATAAGAGAAAACGGGTAGTCTCTATCTCGGTTGCGCATATTATGCATACCAATATTTTGGCAAAACGGGGAGAACCATAAGATAAGCCCCAGTAGCACCAACACAGAACGGGAGTTGTCTAAACACAATGAAATATAAGCTTGGGAGGAGATCGGAGCAATTATGGACATGTCCAATATGCGATGAAGATGATCCTCAAATGAGCAATGAAGGCATAAATTAGAAAACAAATATTTTACACCCTTCGCAGTTACATTCATATTTTAAAATAACTTTGTAGACTAGTTAGCGAACCAGTCACACTACTATGGGACACATTTATGTATTTCGTTTAGCTCATTACAAAGGGTAAGTATGCCGATTGTTCCTGTAGCCCACTGATTATGTATGTACCAAGTTTTATACATCGTCACAAGCAATTTTGTCATTAATCAACTTTCTCCCTTCACTCTCTGGTTGTAAATGGACGAATATATCTTATTAGCGTATGTATTTTTTTTTTTACATTTCACGACAACTGTAATTTGTAGAAGTTATCTTATAGTTCCTTCATATTTTTATATTAACCAAAATTTATTTTAAATAAACGGTTCACATTGACTATTACTTAGTAACAAGTAGTATCTGATTATTACTCCACAAAGTCTCATATTTATTACTATATGAACAATCCAACAGACAGTGTGCCTCAAAGAGCAATGTTATTTAGATATAGTGGATACAAAGCAAAAGGATGTCTGCGTAAAAGGTGGACGTCAAAAATAAAAGAGGCAGTGAAAAACCTTATTTATGAAGCGCACACAAAAGCAAGTTCTAGTCTACATCTCTTCTTATCTTGACTCTGTGAGCTAAAACAGGATTAGAGAAACGAAGAAACAGAACAATCCAAATATATACATTTCCCATCACAACAAATGAATATTACTTTTAAATCTGAAAGTAGAATAATTATACCACAGGACACAATATAATTTGATGAAAGATCATAGGAAGGTATCTATCCTAAAACTGGTAAACTAGAAATACAGATATTAATAGAAATAGTAAACATCAGTTTCACTAGACACTTTATCCTAATAATTCTATGCAGTATATTTTCTCAGAAACAGTGTATTTTATAATTATGAAAATAAAACTATGCTTCTTGAATGTAATAAATATAAGATCAACCAAAATTATACAGTAGGAAAAGATACTATCTACAATATTAGAGGAATATAAATAAAAGAGTGGCAGAATGTAATCAGATGCAGAATTTCAATCGATGGGAAACAAACATATATCTTCCCGTTCAATGAAATAAAATGATTATTAAGTTATATATTAATTAAATATGTTTACTAGTTACGGTACACTTCTGCACATAAAATATTTACAAATTATACTCCAACAAATTGTAATCCATGTCGTTCTGAACATATTGTGAACACATACACTTTGAACATAGATAGTGCTAGAGAAGGATTGATTAATCACATGTTTTATCGAGAACCATTCTGATATGGAGTAAAATGATAAACGCAGAGTATAAATTCTACTTATTAAACTTTTCACAAACTATGATATTTATGTGTGCGCTAAAAAAACAAAAACAGACTGAAAGAAGTGTGCATGAGGGGTAGTGCTCGCCCAGACAGACAATGAGGTTTGTTTGGCCAGCATGAAGTCCTTACATCAAGCTGTCCGCAAAGGAGAAATCAAAATCCATTCCGTGAAAAAATAGCAGCCCCTTGGTGTGCCGTGGTCCTAGCTGGAACTTGTGTCTCATGGTCCTCGTTGGGGGAACATGGTCACTATGACTCGACTGACCCACTGTCTAGAGGCGCTGTGGCTTCCAGACAATTTTCACAGGAGAGGTACTACAGAACACAAAATGGCGCGACTTGTTCTCTTGGTCTGTCTGCACAGCGTCTGGTTATAGGATTGCACAGTATGAAAATACACATACCCTAAAGGTTCGTTTCTCAAAGAATAGCCGTCACAAAACATTATACATCAGTCAAAAGTGTCACTAAAATATTTTAAATTGAAATAATTAAACTATCGAACTTAATAATAGTTAAATTTAACACATTTTGTCGGCGTGTATCGGCGTGTGTGTCTTTAAAACATCCATGTGATGAACTTGTCGATTAGCTGAGATATTTTTTAGTTTTTAGGGAGTTAAATCGAGGCTGGTGGTAGAATGGAGTGCATGGGCGTTATGACACAGCAGCATGGCGCAAACTCACAGCGTCTCTTTATGTTGACACGTCTGGACTATAGTATCACTCAAACAAAGCTTCAAATACGAAATATAAAAATTCATGAATTCTTAAAATTAAAGATAATTATAAGCCACAAGACACTTCTATGAATGTAGTTAGTAATAAGTCTTTTCCCAATTTCAATGATTCACATGGATAAATTTGTTGAAATGTTAAGAGAAAAGGAAAAGGTGGTGTAACGAAGACATGCCAGACAGACCTGAAATGCATGTCGTCCCAGTTTCCCTGCCCACCGCCTTCCTCCCCTCCTCTGCCACAGCAGCAAATCAGCATTTTATGCATTGAGGCAGGCAGGTTGTGTAGAGGGCTGCACACAACTGCACAGCCACAGCGTGTGAGGCATGCACCAAACTATGCACCCAGACAGCAGTGGGCAGAAAATCTAGGTTAGTGACATCACCAGCCTTATCCTCTTCTTGTATCCTTACATCAGGAGACCAGGAAAGAACACACACAACACATTTGGCAGAAGCAGAATTCTCAAAGCTTGAATATATGTTAAATCTAAAGCACAGATACAAAATAATAGTAGAAAAATAGAAAGAATAGTGACTATTTTATGATGAAAAACCAAACCTTTTTCTAAAACTATGGCACAGAAATATGGTCACACTTTTTTAAAAACCATGGCCCAGAAGTATGGTGTAGTTAACATACTTCTGCATGATGTGTTGCTAACAACACTACACAGTTGTTTCTATTTTAAATTCTACATGACACAGTTAACAATGAAAGTTGTTTACAACTGACTCATACAGTTTAAATGATATAAACGAAAAGCTTCCTCATTTATATTATCAAACAGACTCAGATTTTGTTGAATAAAGTCAAAGAATAACTGAATGTATAAACTTATCTGAGTTTACAATTTGATAACAAGACAACACAGCAGTAGAAAACTAAATATGAGATAACAAGACAACACAGCAGTAGAAAACTAAATATGAGATAACAAGACAACACAGCAGTAGAAAACTAAATATGAGATAACAAGACAACACAGGAGTAGAAAACTAAATATGAGATAACAAGACAACACAGGAGTAGAAAACTAAATATGAGATAACAAGACAACACAGCAGTAGAAAACTAAATATGAGATAACAAGACAACACAGCAGTAGAAAACTAAATATGAGATAACAAGACAACACAGGAGTAGAAACTAAATATGAGATAACAAGACAACACAGGAGTAGAAAACTAAATATGAGATAACAAGACAACACAGCAGTAGAAAACTAAATATGAGATAACAAGACAACACAGCAGTAGAAAACTAAATATGAGATAACAAGACAACACAGCAGTAGAAAACTAAATATGAGATAACAAGACAACACAGCAGTAGAAAACTAAATATGAGATAACAAGACAACACAGCAGTAGAAAACTAAATATGAGATAACAAGACAACACAGCAGTAGAAAACTAAATATGAGATAACAAGACAACACAGCAGTAGAAAACTAAATATGAGATAACAAGACAACACAGCAGTAGAAAACTAAATATGAGATAACAAGACAACACAGCAGTAGAAAACTAAATATGAGATAACAAGACAACACAGCAGTAGAAAACTAAATATGAGATAACAAGACAACACAGCAGTAGAAAACTAAATATGAGGGTCTTGGTTGCGTAGAGGTTAGGTGCTCGCATCTCATTCCACTACCTTGTGTAGCAATTTTTTTTTTTAGTCTGGATATTTTTTTAAGAGGTCCCTGATTTCATTGTAGGTGAGACTGAGTTTCTAGTCCTATCAGAGACAGACAATAAAACGTAGGTCCCATGTTCAAGTTGAGCATGTAAAAGAACCATTGGTAGTTGAAAATCAAAAAGAGCAGGCTGGAAAGCGCCTACCCGAGTAAACCTATAAGCAAAATAAAAATTCTAAAAATATTTTTCAGCATCTTCTAAATTACACCGGGACCTCGCAGGTACTAAGAAGTTTGTGCACTGTCGCTGAGATCTTCCAGTGTAAGAAAAATATCAGAGCACACATGGTTACTCACCAAAGTGCAATGATGATGGTCCTATCAATCAACTAAATATGAAGACAAAATATTTTGTTGACAGAAATGAATATAGAAGAAAGTGCACAACAAAGTAGTGGCCCTAATACTGTCACACAATGCACAGAAGATGCTGATACTTAACAAAGATCAGAGTAAAGGAAACAAAATAGCCTATTTTCATACCATGGAGTATAATGGGCACCTGAGCACACCTTTAACTTTTGCCTAAAATAGTTCTACTGGATTTAAGTGTGAATTATACACTTATGACCATGCTCCTCTATTAACTTGTCAATATTACATTTCTTTGTATTGTGTTTCTCTTTTACAAGAGTCAGAAAATATGGTGTTAGGTACATTTCATTAAATGGAATGAATTCTTTTGTCAACCACACGCCTGTGTGATGCCGGGGATCGAAAGGGAAGCAAAAAATACTAACACTGTGACCTACAGGGCATGTTGTGAGAGGCGACTGAGGAGGGGCATAGGGAAGTTACCCTAGTAAATAAAAAGGCCGCAGACATCCGATGTGCTGGCCCACTTGTAGACGCATAACAGGCACAACGTACAAATGCTATGAGGCTCAGATACCATACAAATAACAGAGTAATTTAACAAGTGGTCGATATGGAGCGTTCAAAGAAGAAGTCAACCACATATGTATTGCATCTTTTGTACTTGACAACATCAGTTCTTTATCTTATTGTGTTACAAGATTGTGGTGCGATGCACTGTCCATTATCAGACAATAAGGTTTATATAAGGACAGAAATACAGTTTTCTCTATCCACTCTTAAACCAAATGACCGTTCATCTCTGTATAATAGCTAATATTGTTGGTCATTTTGCTCCATAAAATTGTGAAATACACAGACATTGATAATCTTGTAGAAGAAAGAATCAAAAAATGAAATCTCAACAAAAGTATCAAGTATGACTGAATAATCAAAAATAACAAAATCTTCACCAATGGATGCTTACGCAGATTACTATGAAGCTCTGCGATTAACTCTGCGACATTGAATAGAATTTGCGATCACTGGACTGTGTTCAAATTTGTTTTGGGAATCATCACCAACACTACTATGTAGATGCTTGAGTACTTTCAGAGCAGAGGAACGAAACACGTTAAAAGAAAACAGGGTGGTGATACAAAGAAGAAAAATGAAACATTTTGGACATATAAAAGATGCTAAAGGTTGGAGAAGACCATGATGGATTTAGGATGTGAGTGATGATTTGAGAATAATGGCAACATAAGCTTGACATCTGGTCTATGAGTGCGAGGAATTCTGAAGGACAGTTAGGGTGACATAGTTCTGCTCAGGACAAGCTACTCGATGATGATGTGATGGAATCATTAATTTTGATGATCCCAGATGTAACCCCAGAATACTGAATGCACACCACATTGCATGCAACAAATGTTTGACAACACTGAGCAAAAGCAAGGTTTGATCTGACTTAGTCTGTAGCTCATGTTTACGATAAATGTATCTCCTGCACAAACCTACTTTGTCTTTTCTATAGAGACATATTTTGACTTAAATAGTATAAGCAACAATATATATATATATATATATATATATATATATATATATATATATATTTATATACTATTTAAGTCAAAATTTATATATAAATTCAACAGTATGCAGACAGACAAAGGCATTCCAATATTACTAACATACCCAAAAGGAATATAAATGATATAAAATTTTTAAGCTAAGCATGAAATGTTAAATTAAGATGAGTCAGGCATGATGGTGAATAAGCAAATGTGCATACAAGTTTAAATAGTTCCACTAAACAGTGGATTTGATGACTGGAAATTATACTTCAATGAAATTAAGAGCAGTGGGCATTGCAATGTCAATTGAAAATAAAGAGTATGAAAACTTTATACTTTCATTAGAAAATACCATACCATTTCTCCTGAATTTATAAAAATACTTTAGGAGGTATTTGAGGATACAAAATTAGCACTGAAAGTTTGTGAGGCAGATGACTTAAATTGTGAAAATAGCTTGATGGATTCTGTAGCATTATGGTATAAATACACATGTCATGAGAAAGAGAAACTATCTTCAGCTCAAAGGATACGTCTAAGTCGGAGAAAGTACATGGTGGAGAACACTGATAACTGGCAGTCTTTCTTGCAAAAATCAATCAGTATGATGTTTCTGACTAATTTTTCTGACTGTCAGAAATATCATACCAGGCACCCTCACTACGCCTGAATTATATAGAGGGCTAAACACAAGAAAAAGCTCATAGGTTACTGACATGCTATCTTCAACTGTCTCTGTTTCTTAATGCAAGTCTCCACAGTTTTCTCCCAGTCTACTCTTCCAATCTATCTTTTCAAAAGGTTTTTATTGAAAATTTTGATCACTTTCTAAGATCTTACAATTTCACAGAAAATTTAATATGGTATGGAATTAATTTTATTTATAAAAAAAGACATTTTGGGGTCCTATTCTTATGTAATTTGGTGTGTTTTGTATGAGGACGCATATAAGTGTGTTTTAATTTAATGGCTGGTTTTGGTATTGAGAAATCAGATCCAGAACAAAACTTGAATCCGTGTGTCAGTGGAAAGCACAATAGATTGACTAACAACCGTATCAAGAAACCAAGTAGGTTGCAAAAGCTGGGGTTGGCTGTAACCAATAGAGGAAGCATGGATTAAAGACCAATAGTACTAGTGAAACAAATGGTAATCATGAGACATTGGAAACAAAAATAAGACATTGGAGGCAGAAATCAGACATTGGAGGAAGAAATAACACTGATGATAATAAAAATGTCTTCTTTGGAGCGCAAGGATAAAAGAGGAAGAAGTCACACAAAAAAACAATAATATAGGAAATACATTTGCAGGCAGAAATAAGAATGGCTAACCAAAAATGAAAAAAAAACCCCGAGCTTGAGCTTATTGTCCATGAAAAAGTTTGCTAGCTGCCAGCATCCTCCCAGAATTGAAAACTAGATAAAGAAGACTGGAATATAATTTTTAAAACATCTGGTGTATACTTTGCTTGATAAAAGACTTTTTAGTTGAAATGCTGTGTATTGTTATCGTACTTTGTAAAACTACAGTACTTTGTTTTTACGTGATTTGCCACATAAGTTCTGAAAAATCAGCATTGATAGACAAACACAAAACTGTTAATTTACTTATATATTTTGTTACTTCATCAACTTAATACTAAAATACATGCATTAATCTTGTTGGGATAAAAATCATGACAAAATAATCTCGGAATTACAGCATTTGCGTAAGGATGAGCATATACTTCTTTATGAGATGCAGGCCAAAACTGGACGAACAATGGACAGACTAGAGCCCATGCTTCTAAAATAATTACTTCTCTGACGGATAAAGTAAATGGAGTGTGTCGATTCTCTGCATGTTGAAAAAATCAATAGGGCTGGTGGCATGCATAATAAATCAGTATTCTCCATTAAAGTGCATCTAGACAGCCTGAGATAAAATATTACAGCAAAGAACAATCACAATTACTTTCTAATTAATTACTGTAAGGAGAAGACATAATTTAGCAAGCTTTAAATCGCTCACAACCATGAATAAAAACCATATGTCCAAAAATAGTTGAAAAAACCCAAAACAATTATTAATGTATATATAATTACACACAATATATATATATATATATATATATATATATATATATATATATATATATATATATATATATATATATATATATATATATATATAAATATAATCCTAAAGTAATTGAACTGCTTTCTATTTCTAAACGGAAAAAATATATCAATATCAATGTTAAGCTCATTATTATCATACCCAATTAAGACAGCGTTAATTAAACAATAAGATACTTTAATTTGGTTCTGAATTTGTGTGTAGATGTAAAAGAGAGATTTGCTCACGTTAAAGTTTAAAAATAATATGGCAGAATGAAAAAGAAACAAAATTCCATTAAATCTAAATGATATGACATTGATTAGGTAAGTAGATAAACAAGTCATACCTGTAGCTACCAGACTCCTGGGACATCCAGAAGATAGAAAATCAAAACTGAGCTTAGCCATCCATTGCTGATCAGTGAACTACCACTATGTCCAAATTATCAAACTTCCAAGTTAAGAAAAAGATGTATACAAATTTTGTAATAACGTCATAAACAGGAAAAAGTCTTGTAAGCAATAGCCACGCTGATTTATATTATCATGACTGATACAAGTACTAACAGCACTAGCAAGCAGACATTCACCAGTAATGTATTTGTCTTTTCTTTCCTCCTCTGTCTAGTCTGTGTGAGACTTGTGGCCTAAAGACCCAGTTCCTCACTCACCAGTGGCTGCCTGCTTGCTCGCTCTGTCCAGATCATTGATCTGTTATAGGGGAAACTCTTCCCTTACAATCAAATGACTAGTGAGAACCTGCTGTACTGATAACAATTAACTCACACAATAAAATCCAGGGAAAACACAGACACAATCAGAAGTTATCCAAGATAGGAGATTAATACACTTTATTGTTATGACTGCTATCCTCAGCCATACTGGATATATAACAAAACACTTTTGGATTACAGAACAACACAGTAAGACTTGATTAAGTAATAATAAAGAAAGGTGGAAATGATGGAGGCATGGAAAAAAATCAGAGACTGTACAGCTGGGACACACAACTGCCAGTGTTACAACTAGGCAGGCAAGGTCAGACAATGAATTGCATAAATAGTGCATAAATAGGGCCATGGTTCTTGGCTTCCTAACTTAACATAAAACTTTTCCCCCCCTGGTCTAAAGCTACTCTAACCCTACCACCAGGTGGCGTGTCATGCCTGCAATGTGCATATAATACTCCTGTCCCAAGAAAGAAAGGGGTAGGAGCTAACTCTTGATTTACATTTTGATTTTTCTAAGCAAAGCCCTCAGGCTGTGGAGGGAGGTAGAAGAAAGAAACAGACTAGAAGTAAAGTAGGTCAATGCACACAGATAATGCAAGTGTGCAGTAGGCAGCCTATATGCACTTGCCTTGCACGAAAAGCAAGGCTGAAAGAGAACGGAACAAACAGTCTCAGGTGAAACAGACTAGAAAATTACAGAGAATACTCAAGAGATATCCCATGGATTCATCAATGGATTTTAATCACTTAACCTGGTGTTAATTCAAACGAATGTATTTTGACTTATCTGCACCAGTCAATGAAAGTTAAAACAAACAATCTATAGTTATAAGTTAATAACAAATACATTAATATATATATATTCAATCAATTAAACAAACTTATAGGGGGGAATGTGTTTCAGCTAATGTTAAAAGTTTGTTAAATTGAATGTAATCTAGAGGACTAATGTGTACTGTTAAGATAAAAACAGGTTCAATACATTATTGTACAATAAAAATATTATAACAAACAAAATCAAATGTGTATATGGTGGTGCTTTTATATTACTTAATTTCAAGTTGAACAAATTATTAGTTAATATAATATTAATTGTCCAGTCTGTTTAATCTGAAATATGAGAGGGCCGCTATATCAAGAGATTATCTTAAATCTATAAGTACTTTCTTACACACACAAAACAAGTAACTTTTGTACTTCACTTTCTTCGAATTATCTATTTTTTTAATGACAGAGTTTTCATTATTTAACACACATAGAACTGAATGCTTTCTGTAACCCATGAGAACACTTATTTATCAATCACTGACACCCAAACTACATACATTAGTTTCTTGATCTAGTTCATGGATCTAGTTTGAACTCATTGACTTACCAGTTAGTTTATATGTGTAATCTCGTTAACAGTTCATTCATATACTAACTCGCCTGTGTGGTACCGGGGCCTGCAAGGGAAGCAAAGAATAGTACAACTGCAACCTACAATGCATGTCGTAAGAGGCGACTAATGTAGCCCCTAGGGATGCTACCGTAGTAAATAAAAAGCAGCAAGAAATCGGATGTGCTGACCTACTTGTAGGCATATAACTGGCACAACATACAATCGCACTTAGGATCAGATCACATACAATTCACAGAGTGGTTGACAAGTGGTCGATATGGAGCATTTGAAGAAGATATACTAACTTAGTATTTGTTGCAAATATTCTCTGAAATTACACATTCATCTGTTTTACAGTTTCTTTTTCTTTCTTTTTGCATAGCTGATTTAAACATGAATTATATTGTATTTAGCTATCAGTTATAGTAATATTTTGATGATATATAATCAATTCAATGTATGTGTGGGATTTAAAATGCATAATTTAATATCAATATTTTATTTAAAATAAGAAAATATGTGCTTGCCAGGGTTGGAAGCACAAAAAATGACTAACCAACAAATAAAAAAAACCAATTTAATTCTGATATAGGTGTACAGGTTTAAAGTTTAACTGCAAAATAAAGCTTATAGTATAGCCAAGTCAAAGAAGAAAACTAAGTGAAGTAATTTGATAAAACACCAGACTTCATGTTTTGAAAATGTGAGTGTTATTACTTCAAATGAAGTTCATTAGTAAGAAGTTCTACCAAGTTGTTGTACTAGACAACATAGTTGAGTTTACCACACATGTGACATGCAGTAGTAGTAAATTCTGAATATTGAATATATAACTCAAATAACTGTACTGTCAGTATAATTATTAATTCATAATATAATCCAAATTTATTTATAATCATAAAATTAAATTTACATTGATAATTTAATACTGTGGAGTGGACAGTGTGGATGTCATATGATATAATTATAATATATGGTAATACAACTATAATAACAATACCGTATTATGATTATGAATAGACTGCAGTAACTATATATAAAATGCAGCACACTCACGCACAACATGATCATTAAAATTTAATGATTTCAATGTAAAATGATGTTTAGTACACACAGTTGAGTCACAGCAGTGAGTAGCAGTGGTGACACGCTCACGAGAATGATAAATATTCAGTTTCAATAATTTCTCTCTATTTAAAGGGAAAAAAAAGCACACACCACACAAACCGTGGATTCCAACGTGTCGTACGAAAATGTCTAGTTTGAAGTGCAATAAGTGTAAACAACTTAGAAGTAAGATTGCATGTATTGCAATTTTGTGGCACGAAATATTAAATGGTCACTTTTGGAATGAGGCGACAGTCGTGTTTCTTGGACAATTGTTGCTTGTGCTTGCCTCAAATCGATTAAAACGGTAACCTAAGCATAAATACCGAGAGTTTATTTTTGGCTTGATAAAACTTTCATTGCACTCGCGCGGAGTAAATCTTACAACATAGAAATACAAATAATTCATTTTGTTTTCAAAACATTACAGATTTGCAGATTGACCCTTCGAAACCGGAAGCTGTATCGGTAACATTTGCGATAATCTTTGACATCACACACTAACAGTTGCCAAATTGGAAACTACCATAGTACCTAATTACTAATTAAGCAATATAAAATAGTGCAGCTGAATTTAATATATTCAAATTCCGATCTACTTCTTTTCTTTCAATGTTAGCATTCGAAATCTTGATCTTCATATAAATTACATGCGACCACCTTAAAGTCAACTTTAGGATATATTGATTTTTCTATTTAGAACTCATTGAAAAAGAACAACAAAACTGTCCCGTTAGGTTTCCCCTACTAAATGTATTAGGTTATAAATATCGTCAAATGCTACGCGTGGTGATTATATCAAGCGATCCAATTTGTAGTCAGCTTCCTTTTCATAATTTACCTTTTTTGACACCAAATCGCGGCGTGTTAAAATGCACACAATCTATTTCTCTAACACTCACGTGTGTCTATCTTTCTCAAACAATTCTGACTTTTCGCAATGTTAGTACAATTTGCTCTACTTCTGTGGAACTGATTCTTTCGGATGTGTAAATAATTTTCATTGGCGTTAGTGTTCAAAGTTGGATATTCACTTTCTTAGGTAAGAAAAAATCCAAGAGAGATCTTCGCCCAACGACATTCTCTTTTATGTATTTATTCGCCTGAGTCTCACCTCTATAGCAGCTCATTTCTTACATTAAAAAACAATGTCTAAAGCATGAAATTTATAATTTTCTAAAATTAAGTTGTTTTTTTTGGTCAAGTGACAACTATTATTTTCGAGGATCAACTTTCATCTGATGGTATCTGTATTCCCACATGTTTCTGGTGTTCTCTATGCCAAAATGGTTACCTTCATTTTTTCCCCAGCTGTACTATATGTACTAAATCGTTGTTTTCCGGAGATTTATCTACATTTTTGATAAATTTTAGTTTTTTTTAATTTAGGTTAATACCATTTTAATCATGTCACGCCTTTTCTCGATATTAAAAAAAGTTATTTACATTAGCAACATATAAGTTGTTTATATCATATTTCATTAACTGATTTTATGGTTTCTACGTGGATCTCAGTTTGTTAAGTCAATACGGCAGACCACAACAACATGTACAGACATATACGTTTTCACAGGAGAACAAGACTTACTAAAACGTGTACTCTTTATCCGTGTGTAAAATGCACACAAAATATACCGTAATAACTCCTATATAACGAACAACTCCGAACAGCGAAAACGCATAGCCTACCTAACAACACTCCCTTAAAGAACGGATACAGATCTCGTAGTAATAAACGTCTGAATTACGAAAATGCTCGAATAACGAAAGGGCATTATAGACTCTTCCAATTATATATATACCTCTACGGAACGAAATTTCGCTTGCATGGTAGTATGTTTTCCATTTCGGTGAATATAAAAAAAAAATTCCAAGGCAAGTTTCGAAGAAGCCAATCACAGAGAACCTTATTACATCAGCTATACGTCATCTGATCGACCGCATGGTCATGGCGCCCAGGGTCGGATTTGTAATGAGGGCGGGAGCGATAGCCCAAACCGTCATAAAATAACAATGTCATTTATCATAATATATACACATAAAATTATCAATTTTTGGTAAAAGAACGCTCCTCTACAACGTGGACATCCCGAGTTTTTAGTAATTTACCTATCGCATAGCGATACTTGTTGTATGTGATACTATTGATACGTGTAGAGTACTTGACAATAACGATTGTTGTTAATATGATGTCGTGACAGCGAATGTGTTTATAAAAAAATATTGTGTCGCAGAAACTTGAAATATTGAACGCAATTATCCAAATAAAAGAAGTGCGCGGCGGCTTTACTGTGCAATTCGATTTCTACTAAAGATTGATTGATAGGAACATCATCATTGCTCTTCGGTGAGTAACCATGTGTGCTTCGATCTCTTTCTTACACAGGAAGATCTCGGCTGCAGTGCACAGCTCCGTAGCACCGGCGAGGGTCCTCGATGTAATTTTTGAAGATGGTGAAGATCAGTGGCGGCTCGTCATTAAGGGCCAGTGGGGCCGAGCCCCACCAAAAATAAGGTGTAACGTGTATTTATTATTTTATACATTAAAATATATCCTAACCGAAACCATGATTTTTCCGAAAATATCTGCCTGGCCTCACAAACAAAAATGATCACGAGCCGCCACTGGTGAAGATATTTTTGTAGGAATTTTATTTTCAATCTTTTTCTAATAAATTTTCCCTGGACAGCGGCTCTCCAGCCTGCTCTTCTTGATTTCCAACTGCCCATGGTTCTTTTACGTGCTTAAATTGAACACGGGATCTGAGTTTTATCGTACATCTCCGATAGGACTAGGAACTCGATCTCACCTACACTTTGATCAGGGATCTATGGAAAAATATAAAGATGGCTCCACGAGGGAACGAAGCTGGTACCTTTGGCACGAGAGACGAGTACCTAACACAGATACCCCTGCCGACGCCACAGATACTATAAACGTTGTTTAGTGTGACTATCCAGGGTCAGACAAGACTACGTGACCAACCCAACGTTGATGAGGACCTGGTCAAGTATTTAACTGGCTTACTCAAGCACAATTCTATTGATACTCGGTGTCTGGAGCAATTATCAGGGGAGGTCAGAATGAAAACATCAAAGTTGGGGGATGAAAGATATTGTTGTAGTCACTAGTCAGATGTGATAGTTCATGAAACATTAAAAACGGTGAAAGCAAAATATTGATGTAGATGATGTTGTTGCTAACCCTCAGAGTGAACAGCTAGATAGAAATGTTGTCACTTTGACTGGAAACAAGAGAGCAACGAATATAAGATGAGTCATGAGATAAGCGAACATGATAATACATATAACTTTCTTTCTTTTGTCGTCACACTGTTACCGGGTGTTGCTAAGTGTTGTGGTTTTCTGTTTTTGTCTCATCGATATAGGGGAAGACTGCAGTAATGCTATCGCGGAACACGTAATAATAAAGTACTATATTTTACAAAAGAAAACAATAACAATACCACAGCAACGTTTCGACCAAAAGACCTTTATCAAGCAGCAAACGAAACAACAGTATACAAAGTAGATGCAAAGTAGTGTTTTTTTGTCTTGCGCTGCTCTAGTGGATTTGGTGATATTTATTTTTTATTTTTGATAGGATTCTGCTATGTAATCTATCCATCTTTTTCTTGGTCCTCCTCTCCCTCCTACCTGGTGTTATGTTGTAGAAGACTGCATAAATAGTTAAACAAATATACATACCATACGATTACGTATATCATATATATATATATATAATTGCGAGGACGCCCAAAAGAAACTCTGACGCGAACTCTGCTAATAGAGGCAAGAAATATCGTAACAATTCCATGGACAAATTTGAGCGAGTTGCCTAGGACAGAGCGGCATGGACAAATTACTTGCAGGCACTATGGCGATGTACAGAAACCTACAAATCTTAGATGGTCAGATCAGATCCGATCTGGAGAAAACCGTGGGGAGACTGCGGTTATACCGAGTAAATATACGATTTCAGACAAAGACACGTATATATACAGGGTGTTCAAGATTAAAGCAGCCCCATTGACAAATCGAAAGTTGCCAGATAATCTATCGCGCTATGTTTATGTACTGTTTAAACCGGTTCTGACTAGCTCGTTTTACGTCACATTTGTTCATCGCCCTTCCCGCACTACAATTACATACCGTCACATAACCTTGACCTATACTACGTCATAACTGAACCTTCTCATTTTCATACATATATGCCAGATTGACTCCATTCACAGGCTGCTATTATCTTGAACACCCTGTAGTATTGCATAATGAATATGCGAGAAATAAATAATTAAATAATAAATATATAAAAATGGATGTTTGTTTGTTACCTATAGATTCGGAAACTACTGAACAGTTTTAGCTGAAATTTACAGGATATGTTTGTTTTGATGTCGGGATGCTACTTGTCATAGTTTGAAATAGGTAGCCCTGAAACTTTTCGAAAAATTCTAAAAAATCCCAAACACGCTAATTTCATCGAGAGTTTCTAAGTTTGTTTACAATTTGCTATGAACGTTTCCGGAAGTCTACAGTATACACATTAATTTATACACAAGATTCGATAACGTAAGTTTTAAAACTATGGAGACCTCGATCTCTTTCATAGCATAAAATAATCGTTTAAAGGCAAATTTACAAACAAGCTGAAGTTAAATTACGCAATCCAGGTTTGTTTCCCTAAAGGATTTCCACTCATTTCGAATCATGATAAGAGAAATATCAACAATATGAATGTTTGTTTGTTTGTGACCTATAGACTCGGAAACTACTGAACAGATTTAGCTGACATTTACAGGATATGTTTGTTTTGATGTCGGGATGCTAACTGTCATAGTTTGAAATAGGTAGCGCTGAAACTTTTCGAAAAATTCTAAAAAATCCCAAACACGCTAATTTCATCGAGAGTTTCTTAGTTTGTTTACAATTTGCTATGAACGTTTCCGGAAGTCTACGGTAAACACATTAATATATACACAAGATTCAATGACGTATGTTTTAAAACTATGGAAACCTCGATCTCTTTCATAGCATAAAATAATCGTTTCAAGGCAATTTTACAAACAAGCTGAAGTTAAAATACGCAATCCAGGTTTGTTTCTTCATAGAATTTCTACTCATTTCGAATCATGATAAGAGAAATATCAAATGGGACGCGACATTAGTAGCAATGAAGCAGTATGTCAACTGGGACGCGACATTAGTAGCAATGAAGCAGTATGTCAACTGGGACGCAACATTAGTAGCAATGAAGCCGTATGTCAACTGGGACGCAACATTAGTGGCAATGAAGCAATATGTCAACTGGACGTGACATTAGTAGAAATGAAGCAGTATATCAACTGGGACGCGACATTAGTAGCAATGAAGCAATATGTCAACTGGGACGCGACATTAGTAGCAATGAAGCAGTATGTCAACTGGGACGCGACATTAGTAGCAATGAAGCAGTATATCAACTGGGACGCGACATTAGTAGCAATGAAGCAGTATATCAACTGGGACGCAACATTAGTAGCAATGAAGCAGTATATCAACTGGGACGCGACATTAGTAGCAATGAAGCAGTATATCAACTGGGACGCAACATTAGTAGCAATGAAGCAGTATATCGACTGGGACGTAATTCAATTTTTGTTGGAGGCGTAGCAACGCACGCAGAGTACAGCTAGTTAAATAATAAAAGACATCAATCCGAAGTTTCGGTCGTAGACTTTTGTCCAGGGAACAAATACAAACAGGGAATATATCCTCATTTAGATCTATGTTTTAGTTCACCTTGCAGGCACTATGTAACGTATAACGGTACGAGATGAATAAATATATCATGCTCTCGGAAGGTGTACTGATAAATCATTTCAATTCCAGTCTGAGTATTGGATCAAATTGTGTGTCGAGTGTGCCTACCGAAAGCATCATATGACTCTAGTATTCGTTTGTGTCACTATTTATTATCGCTTTAAAATGATTGATTGATTGATTGAACTACCATCAAGTACTTCGGTGAATATCCACATGTGCTCCGAACTTTTTCTTACACATTAATAATGCAGCAGTAGTGTACGAACACCGTAGCACTGGCGAGGGTCCCCGATGTAATTTTGAAGATGGTTAATTTTGTATAGAAATTTTAATTTAGTATCTTGAAGGAATTTTACACGAGTAGATTTTTGTAAAATATTCTTATAGATTTTTAACTGCCGATGGTTCATTTACTTGTTCAACTTGAACATGTGACCTACGTTTTATCGTCCGTCTCCGATAGGACTAGGAAATTGTTCCCACCTACATTGAGATCAGTGACCTCTTAAAAAAAATTCCGATCGTTTCAGGCGGGAAATGAATAGAATATCGTGCCCGCTTGCCCAGCGTGTTCGTAGCGCGTTGGACGACGGGTGTCAAGCCCCATGTGAGTGTGGTTCAATTCCGATCGTTTCAGGTGGGAAATCGCCCGAGTGGTTACCGGGGCCCAAATTTGGGGTGTAAAGAATAGAACCACTGTTACCTGTCACGCATGTAAGAGGCGACTTAGGAGGTTTGGCTGAAATCGGATGCATGTGTCCTAAACGCGTAGAAGTCAATGCGTTTAGGGGCCTACCAAACCAATGTGCAACGTATACACGTTCTTGGCAAAGATCAAACATATCACAAAGAGTGATTAAAATTGGTCGTAAAGAACGAACGCAAAGAAGAAGAAGAAGGTGGGAAATGCATAGAATACCTTGCTCACCTGGTGACAAGCCCCATGTGAGTGCGGTTCAATTCCGCGGGCTGGCAGAAAAGCCACAGATTCTCCAGATTTACGGTGTTCGTGGCACCGAGCCGAAGAGTTGAAAGCTTAAGTGCTTCTGGATCGGAAGAAAGAAGAAAAAAAGTATATTAGAAGCTAGAGGTCAGCACGTTAACTCCACGTCACAGAGACACCTACCGGTTTAGAATAAGAGAAGGAACTCTTCATGTGCGTTCACTGCTGCTTTACATGAATAGCGATTGGTAAGAGAGTATACACAGTGTGGAAGAAATTGCTACATTAAGTTCATTTTAACATATGCATGAGATATTGGCTTCATGGACACAAGTGCAACCATCACTCCTCATCTTCTTCTTCATGCTTCATGGACACAAGTGCAATCATTACTCCTCATCTTCTTCTTCATGCTTCATGGACACAAGTGTAACCATCACTCTTCATCTTCTTCTTCATGCTTCATGGACACAAGTGCAACCATCACTCCTCATCTTCTTCTTCATGCTTCATGGACACAAGTGTAACCATCACTCTTCATCTTCTTCTTCATGCTTCATGGACACAAGTGCAACCATCACTCCTCATCTTCTTCATACTTCATTGACACAAGTGTAACCATCGCTCCTCATCTTCTTCTTCATGCTTCATGGACACAAGTGTAACCATCACTCTTCATCTTCTTCTTCATGGACACAAGTGCAACCATCACTCCTCATCTTCTTCATGCTTCATGGACACAAGTGCAACCATCACTCCTCATCTTCTTCATACTTCATGGACACAAGTGTAACCATCACTCTTCATCTTCTTCTTCATGCTTCATGGACACAAGTGTAACCATCACTCCTCGTCATTATTCCCCGTCACAAGATTGTCTCCTAGTCATGCGGAGCTCTATATGCATGTTTATTGTTAATTTGAGGATCATCTTCATCGCACATAGGACATTTCCATAAATGTTCCGATCTCCTCCCAAGCATGAATTTCAGTGTATTTAGACTAACAACTTCCGTTGTGTGTTGGTTGATGTATCTACTGGAGTTTCTCTCATGGCTTTCCTGTCTTGCTGCACCTATCGGTATGCATAACTTGCGCAACCGAAATATAGAATACCATTTATCTTCTTCGTTGAAATCTTCAGAGTGTATGTTTTCTCTTAGAGCATTGATGATGTTGCTTTTGTCCATAGAAGACCCATTCTCTATCGCAGCATTGCTTACCAGTGCCACCGCGCTCTCATTACCATACACCATAGAATGATCTGGGAGACAAATGAAGGCAAGTGTCTGGAATGTCGCATTTTGTATTAATTGCATCCACTGCCTTCGTAGATAACCAGTTGTGGTCACTTTATGCATGTGTTCAAAGCAAGAGGATCACCACGCCGTAAGCAACTATGTCTTTACGATGACTGCCGTTCACCAGAAAGCTGCACATGTTAGTCTCTATCCTCAAGTCTAATTTGTATAATTCTGCATTCTTTTCAACCATAGAGTGTGTTTGCATGTTCTTCAATAGGACACATTTTTTTAAACAGATAAGCTACATATTATTTGTTCATTCGCACACTATCAATTCAGGCGTAGTCATGGGGTTTAATATGGTGCACGCCTGTGTGGTGTCGGGGCCCGCAAGGGAAGCAAAGAATAGTACTACTGCAACCTACAAGGCATGTCGTAAGAGGCGACTGATGCAAGACATAGGGAAGCTACCCTAGTGAATAAAAAGCAGCGTAGAAATCGGATGTGCTGGCCTACTTGTAGGTGCATAACTGGCACAGCGTATAATCGCTCTTAGGCTCATATCCCATACAAATGACACAGAGTGGTTAACAAGTGGTCGATATGGAGCGCTCGAAGAAGAAGAATATTATGGCTGATTTTTATGTGAAAACTGTTCCTATCACTAGTGTCTCTTACCATTTAGACAAGTCTTACTCCAGCTTGAAATGTACTTGTAAAACTGTTCCTATCACTAGTGTCTCTTACCATTTAGACAAGTCTTACTCCAGCTTGAAATGTACTTGTAAAACTGTTCCTATCACTAGTGTCTCTTACCATTCAGACAAGTCTTACTCCAGCTTGAAATGTACTTGTAAAACTGTTCCTATCACTAGTGTCTCTTACCATTTAGACAAGTCTTACTCCAGCTTGAAATGTACTTGTAAAACTGTTCCTATCACTAGTGTCTCTTACCATTTAGACAAGTCTTACTTCAGCTTGAAATGTACTTGTAAAACTGTTCCTATCACTAGTGTCTCTTACCATTCAGACAAGTCTTACTCCAGCTTGAAATGTACTTGTAAAACTGTTCCTATCACTAGTGTCTCTTACCATTTAGACAAGTCTTACTCCAGCTTGAAATGTACTTGTAAAACTGTTCCTATCACTAGTGTCTCTTACCATTCAGACAAGTCTTACTCCAGCTTGAAATGTACTTGTAAAACTGTTCCTATCACTAGTGTCTCTTACCATTCAGACAAGTCTTACTCCGGCTTGAAATGTACTTGTAATTTAGATCTCCAATTAGAGGACCAGGGAACATGTAATCCGACCATATATCGTGTGCACACCGAGAATTTTGTTTGGGCCCAAGCTGGTTTCGAACCTAGAACTTTTCACGGCAGATATTCGCTAGAGTAGCACGTTATCAACATATATCAACGATATCGGTGACACAAGCTTCACATGATAATTTACAAATATAAAATCCCACTTTATAGTATCTTATCTGCTGAGTTATACCACAGCTAACTTTAGATACGTTTATAGTTGGCTCTGGTTATACTGAGTATGGTGTCATATTTGTCTACTCATTTTTTCCGATCCAGAAGCATTTGAGCTTTCAGCTCTTCGGCTCGGCGCCATGGACATCATAACCCTTCGGTTTGGTGCCATGGACATTGTAACCCTTCGGTTCGGTGCCACGCACACCGTAAATCTAGGGAATCTGTGGCTTTTTCTGTCATCCCGCGGAATTGAACCCGCACACACATAAGGATAGTCACCCGTAGTCCAACGCGCTACGAACACGCTGGGCAGACGGGTATTTGTCTACTCATACGGAAGGCCGTCATAGCTGACTCATGCCAAACTGTCACCGATAAATCACGACTATACTGTCCATGCGCATAGTCAACGTAGATGCACGCATGGTTGGAGACACATGAACTATTCTTCTACATGACCGAAATCAGTGATACAGTTGATGCAAAGCAAAGGTCGGTCACGAAAAGGTGGACCTCAGAGATAACAGAGGCGACGAAAGACACTGCTTATGAAACGCACACAAAAGCCCGTTCTATAAATTTCTTCTTACCCTGAAGCTGTGAGGCAAATCAGAACTCGAGAAAAGAAAGACAAGGCGCACAGAGAGGCTCGCTACATGTGTCTCCTTTTTCGACCTGAAAGGCAAAACAGGATTCGAAAATACAGGGTGTTCAACTTAAAAGCAGCCTGTGAATATAGCTAATCTGGCATATATGTATGGAAATGAGAAGGTTCAGTTATGACGTAGAATAGGTCAAGGTTGTGTGATGGTGTGTAATTGTAGTGCGGGAAGGGCGATGAACAAATGTGACGTAGGACAAGCTAGTCAGAACCGGTTTAAATAGTAAATAGACGAGATGCAATGCGTACCTGGCAAATTTCTATTTATCACTGGGGCTGCTTTTAAGTTGAACACCCTGTAGATAGAACGTTGAAAACGTAAACGACTGAAATAGTCAAATTCGTTACATTTTTTCCTTCTTTCTACACACCGAAATATGATACATGTGAGTTATCTGTCCTGTGGAGAAAAGTTGAACAAAGATGTTGTTGACAGGTTCTTCTATCCAGGTTGACTGGTAGACGCAATGTTAAATTACAAAGATATATATTACAGGCTAGACGTATAATTTTTGGTCCGCTTGTCAAATCTGATCCACCGCGTGATTTTCATCGGGTCCTCATCATATACTAAAAATTCAAACAAGATCAGGTGTTTCCATTTCAGTCTAGTCTCTGACTAGTTGTCCTGTAATGACATTTGGAACAGACGCACACGCATAAATGAAATGGAGACATAAAAATGTCTATGCTTGCTTAAAATATGACACTGTATATGTGAGTTTGGGTAATATTCCCCATCTGTCATCATTACGTAGTATAAGTTGGTAAGATGCACACTCAATATCGGCGTAAGGGTGAGAATTTGAAAACGGTCAGTGATTTTTTTAAAGTCATGATTACTAAGACCTCATTTGAAAAAGTTGGCATAGATGGGATAGTTTCGTTCTAAACCGCATACGTGCATTATATATATATATATATATAGACACACACATGGAAATGCACTGGTATCGCCTACCACAGAGAGCCAGACAGAAAAAGTAAAATGAGTACAAAGCAAGAAGAAGACCAGGCAAAAGATGGAGCGACGGCATCAAGAACAGCCTTACGAAAATGAATATCAGCTTACAAAGTGCCTTAAAACAAGCACACACAAGATCACGTTTCCTCCCCAACACTTCTATAAAGAAGTAAATGGTGGAATGGAAGATATACTTGGAACTAGGAACAATCCCTGCAAAAGTGCAGCACAAAGGGGAAGTGGAAAACTTGCGCAGAAAAATTAAGCGATTAAGTAATGTTTTTTTTTTGTTGGAAATCCTAATGATATACTAGGTTTTGTCCTTCATCTCTTTTTTTGTGTGGAGGGTACCACTAGAGATTGTTTTGGAAGCCCTGACACGCAATGTGAAGTTTGCGGTCGTTTGGTATATTACAGAAACTTGTGGTCGTTGGTTGGATGTTACAGAAACATTTTGTTATTTGATTGTGCTGACTGGATAAACCTGTTTATGGATGGCAACCACGAACTGGTACTATGGATATTTACTCACCACCCCTAGCATCAAAGATTATCGGGGACTTGATTAGAGATTAACAACCAAAATCAATTTTTTTATTCATGTGTACAAAAACTGCAAGGAATAAAATACATATTATTACGAACAATTTTTGCAATGTTTCATTAGGAACGCGGAAATGACAAACTAATGTAAATGTTAGGGATAAATTGAAGCCCTATGTTCCTTTAAGAATGGAATGGAATGACAGAGAGAGAAAGAGAGAGACAGAGAGAAAGAAAGAGCGAAATATTAAGACATCAAATTCCGTTGATGGAATGCGTTACCTCGTTTCTCTCTCAATCACTGCCAGTCTGATGTACCAGATCTCCCCATAAATTCTATTCATGTGGAAATCTGATTCATGCAGTCTTAGCATTGGTGTGTTTTACGTCACATCTTCAGCACCATTTGGAACTCTGGTGCTTATTTTTCGGCGATGTGTCCGGTTTCAGCCAGCGTTTACTCGGTTCGCTCTTCGTTCTGTAGTCATCTAGTGTTTTTCACGGTGTGGGGTAGCTAACCCCACGCCCAACCTCCTTAGTCGCCTTTTACGACATGCTTAGCAGGTAACAATGGTTCTATTATTTACACCCCAATTTGGGGCTCCTGTAACCACTCGGGCGGTTACCTCATTTAGATAGCTTTCGTATGTTTGTTTGTTGTTATTCAATTGGGGCTCCTGTAACCACTCGGGCGGTTACCTCATTTAGATAGCTTTCATATGTTTGTTTGTTGTTATTCAATTTGGGCTCCGGTAACCACTCGGGCGGTTACCTCATTTAGATAGCTTTCGTATGTTTGTTTGTTGTTATTCAATTTGGGGCTCCTGTAACCACTCGGGCGGTTACCTCATTTAGATAGCTTTCGTATGTTTGTTTGTTGTTATTCAATTTGGGGCTCCTGTAACCACTCGGGCGGTTACCTCATTTAGATAGCTTTCATATGTTTGTTTGTTGTTATTCAATTTGGGCTCCGGTAACCACTCGGGCGGTTACCTCATTTAGATAGCTTTCGTATGTTTGTTTGTTGTTATTCAATTTGGGGCTCCTGTAACCACTCGGGCGGTTACCTCATTTAGATAGCTTTCGTATGTTTGTTTGTTGTTATTCAATTTCCCCTAGAAGTTTCGGTACTTGGTCTTATTATGCAAATAAACAAGACATAATGTGCTCTTAAACGTATAGTCAGACATTTATGCTTGTCATTGGAAAAGCTTAGACAACGCATTAGATTCCAGCTTTCCTAGTTTTTCTCTCTGGCTATATTTGCGAACTCATCATCATACAATAGCTTGTCCTGAGCAGAACTTTGCCACCCCAACAGTCCTCCGGAATTTCTCTTTCTCACAGGCCAGATGTCCTGCTTCTGCAGCCGTTATGTTCAAACCATCAGTTACATCCTGAATCCACCCTCCCGTGGCCTCCCCTCTTTCTCTCCCTGCCGGCATGCCTCCTTACACGATTCCCCCGCCCCCCACCCGTAATGTACTATTACATGTCCAAAACCTCTCTTTCCCATCTGTAGTATCAGCCAGTTTTCTCTGACCCTGAGGTCTGTCTGTATAGATCCATTTGCTCTCTTCTCCGTCCATGACACACGGATGAGTTCCTGTAACACTCACACTGAAAAGCACATTTGCGAACTACATAATCTCATTATATATGTCAGCCAATCATCATCTCTATACATCACAGGAGAACACAATAAATGCATTCCGCATGCTCTTTCTGAGACGCATACTTGGAATCTCCTTGACTGATAGAGTAACAAACAAAAAAGTGTTGGAATAAGCAAGGATTCCTAGCATGGTCACTCTTATCCGTAAACGCTACTTAAGATGGTTTACTTATCCCGGTTTGAGGAAGGATAGATCCTGAAGGATATCCTGTAAGGAGAGCTGGCGTTTATCAAAATTGCGTTAAAAAAACAACTGGAAGGCGTTTGAAATAATTACACACGACATTTGTCCATATGCACGCAGGAGTCAGGGGTAATGAACGAGCTGATAGATTGGCAGGCAATGGCTACGGTATCAGAGGAAGCTGCAATGGACTGAAATGTCAATCTTAACGCATTGAGAGAGTTTTTTCCGAACAGAGAGAGTTTCAGGGCTGTGAATCCCAATCTCTGACCAGATTGAGAGAGATGAGTTTCGATATTGGTACAGCCCGAAAAGAACAAAGCACCAAATATGCAAAAGATTGATTAATCAACATCGAACTGGCGTGTTGGGCGGCTAGACATTGCTGAATCTGTTGAGGCGGAGATAGGAGCCCCTATGGATATGTCCGAAGTGCTTTGATGATAGTCCTCATATAACTGATAACTTAACACACGACTTGGAAGAGATCGTCTTTGCCAGGTTCAACTGGAAGCTAGCTCTGAGAATCTGTGAAGCCAGACTTGAACTGGAATCTAGCTCTGAAAACTGAGAATCGGGGAAGCTAGACTTGAGCAGCCCTTGATAAAAATGGTCAGGGAAAAGCAGAAACTACAAATCCATCACAATGGGCGCTACATACATTGTCTATCAAGACTTAGCAGGACATAATCATAACGATCATTTTCATCATCATCCACCTCATTATTGATACTAACTAGAAACTATGAATATATTAAATTGACAAATCTCAGTTGAGACTGCATGTGGTATTAACTCTTTGTTCAGAACAACTATTGCTGTTTTATTTAATATTAACAATTTTTTTCCTATTGATTTTAAAATCTTCACATTTATAAAATGTATTTCTGCGACGTAATATTTATTAATGGAGAAAAAATATCAAATGTAAACGGCTTTTAATATCTCGGTTCACTGCATAACAAGAGATCAAAATGGATGAAGAAAATCAAAAGAGCAAACATAGCCATACGAGAACTTTAACAACTAAAAAACAGTAGGCATGGAATTGATAGAAAAACAAAGACCGGAATACTAAGAGCATGCATATTCCCAGTGGAAACGTATGGATGGAAAACGTGGATATTTAACAATGCAGTGGAAAAACACATGTACCGGCTGGTCGAAATTACAATTTTATCTGTAGCTTTGTATAACTGCCCAAAATGAGTGCTTTATTTATCATTATTATAAAGTGTTAAATGTACATTTGTTCATGTGTCGAAATGGACTGTTAATGTAAAATATAACAACATTCGCAGACACGGTATATTTATTTGGAAACGACGTAGCATGTCACGTTGGTAACCAAAAAAAATCTGCATCCCACCTAATTCTGGGTTTAGAAAAACGAACATAGATTTAGTGCACACAAGTTAAGTGCACATTGTTTATATTAAGACTTTTTTCAGTCATTTTATGTTGGCTGGCAATATTAACCTTTCGTATGAAAATGGAAACGAAAATTGTGGCATATCCTTCACAGAACGTCACCATTAACCACAGTAAACGAGTCGTCGATTTTCTAGGCTCCACTTATAAGTTCACAACGGTGAGGTCTATTTTTACCGTTCGTAAAAATCCACGGGAACAACTCTGATTCCAAATTATCTGTCGCAGGGTTTGAACCAGGCACTCTTGGGTTGTAATGCAGCTCGCTACCGTTAAGCCACAGACGCCCACAACTTTCATATGAAAATCGTGGCATATCCTTTACAGGACTTAACCATCAACCACAGGAAACTAGCCGTCGATTTTCTAGGCACCACTTGTACGTTCAGTAGTTTTCATATACGTAACAAAATAACAATAATTTCGTTTCCATGGCCATAATGTTCATATCAGAAATATTTTGAACTAAGTAAGTTGGTAGTGTTATATATATATATATATATATATATATATATGTATGTATGTATATGTATATATATGCATGCAATAGCACGCTGTACTTTTGTAGTAGTGTTATACGTGTATATATATATATATATATATATATATATATACTGCTCCAAAGAGATCTCAAGAAGACTGGCAATAGCATTGAAGAAGTTAAACACAATGAAGAACGTGGCAAAGCACCAGCAAAATACTAAAATTAAAAATATTGAGAGCATGTATTTTCCCAGTGGCTACTTATGGGTGTGAATCATGAACTATTACACAAAAATTAAGAACGAAAATCCAGTCCTTCGAAACTAAATGCTACAGAAAGATCCTACGAATACTATGGACAGAAAAAGAAAGAACACTGATGTCCTGAAAGAACTAAATGTTAAAGAGAATTGGCTGATAAACAACATACTATACAGAAAAATTACATACTTTGGTCACATCAAGCGTCACGATGGCCTGAAAAGAACAATTCTAGAGGGCAGGGTCCCAGAACGCAGAGGCAGACCAAGAAGAAGATAGCTACAAGATATTAAAGAAACCATGAACATGACCATCGACGAAGTGGGTGAACTGGCAAGAGACAGAGTGAATTTCAGATGTGCTGCAAAGAGAGCAACGTCATTTAAAGGATACGCACCTTGATGATATATATATATATATATATATAAATATATAAATACATAAAAACAACTATCGTTGCTGCATGTAATACCGCTTTTAGACGGAGTAAGACGAGGGTGGCAGGGGGCGCACGAGCCTGTGGAATTTAATGGCCACGTGGCCAGTGCAGTCGCCACGAAACTGCCCAGGCTATGATTTTTCTTTATGCCCTCGGCAGAATAAACACATTGGCCTTACGGTGAATTAAAGCCGTGTCTCCCGCATGGAAGCCGCGTTCTAATCTAGTCGGTCAGACACCTCACATATATATGTATATATCACGTCAAAAAAGTAGAAGTAGCCCACAGAATATGGCTGTTGAAATGTCTCCGTAGAACTTGCTCAGTTGTGCTATTAATGACATCCACGTCAGCTTTCTCTGGTTCTCAAATCGTGGATACTTCTGTAGCAGTGTAATGTATATAAATCGTTTAGTGAACTGGTGTATTTCACAGGAGCTACCGGAGTCGTATAGTTGAGATCTACTGAAGTGACGAGTAACAAACAAAATCTTGGAATATACTGGAATTACAGTACTGTCAGTATCCTCTGCATACGATGACTTGGTCACGTGTTCTACATCGTCCGTCAGTTGCCGGGGCTCTAAAGGGGAGCAAAGAATAGTAACACTGCGACCTACAATGCATGTCGTAAGAGGCGACTGGGGTAGGGGCCTAGGGAAGCTATCCTAGTAAACATAAAAGCGTCGCAGAAATCGGATTGGCACAACGTACACTCGCTCTTAGGCACAGATCACATAGAGTGGTTAACAAGTAGTCAATGTGGAGTGTTCGAAGAAGAAGAAGTATATTCTAGACAGGTAACGGTAGATTAGTACGGGTATCTTGTACAGAGATGAATTTTAACAAGGCAATTCTGCGACGGACGTTCCTTTGTTATAAGGCCATGTACAGAAACCTGCAGATCTGTGGTGGTTAGACCAGACCAGATCTGGAGCAAACCGTGGGAAGCTGCAATAATACTGAATAAACGGGTGGTAAGGATAATAACAGGTATATTACAGTATTACACCGCCCGAGTGGTTACCGGGGCCCACATTTGGGGTGTAAAGAATAGAACCACTGTTACCTGCCCCACATGTCGTAAGAGGCGGCTAAGGAGGTCTGGCTGAAATCGGATGCACGTGTCCTAAAAGTGTAGAAGTCTATGCGTTTAGGGGCCTGCAAACCAACGTATACACGTTCTTGGCAAAGATCAAACATATCACACAGAGTGATTAAAATTGGTGGTAAAGAACGAACGCAAAGAAGAAGAAGAGATAGTATTACACTAGCAATGAAATATAAATGATTAAATATGAAAAATGACAACACTAGACGTTTCGACCGTAGGCCTTTGCTATAAGAGCGTTTGTAATCGAGACTTGAACGAGTGAATACAAACAGGTCCAAATGCGAAGGATTGATTTCATTGCACCAGGTTTCCCCCCATATGGCTCCGTCCCTGCCGGCAGAGATGGCATAAGTAAATACAACAGACTAGGAAGAACTTGCCAGCGACAATCTAATCTGAAAGCAAACTTAACAAACATTGGTCTGAGAACTAGTTAAGCAATACTAAGGAAACTCATTCTTGTTAGAAAACGTTTCAAGAGACAACAGCAACTCAGATAAAACCTCCACATGGAAGCTACATCGTTACTCGAGACTAACATGATGTCATCTTTGTTAAGTTAATCAAAGATTGATAAAGTATAAGTTTCAGCTAATCTAATACAGTCATTTCTAAAGTCTGGTGTTGTTTTGTTTTGTTATTAAGTCAGTGTAAAGAAGTTTAAATAGAGAGAAGAAAGAAGTAGACAAAGAGATAAGTAACCCTGATTTTTAAATATTACAGTAAGCAAACTATTGAAGTTTCATGATTTTGTTTTTAGTTTACTCCCCAAGTCACAGTAAAGAAGTTTAAGAAAGAAAGAAGAGAAACTAGACATAGAGATAAATAAAATGATTCTGTTCATATTACTGTAAGTCACTACTAAAGTCTAGTGTTTGGTTATGTTTTCTCAGTAAGTCAGAGTAAAGAGGCTTAAACAGAAAGAGAGAGAGAAAACGAGAGAGATAGAGGAAAGACATAGAGAGATAAGTGAGATTGATTTTGTCTAGACTACTGTAAGCCACTTGGTCTGCCTCGGCAAAAAAGTACTGACGGGGAGGTTCGTGGCCTCCTTTATGTTGACGTGTTGTCGCAAAGTACACCCTAAAAGTAGCAACATTTCAGCAATGACCCCTGACCCCAACCTACAGACAGAAAAATCGATCTGACACGGCGGAAAGCTGTCGCCCCTAGCTAAACAATAATATCCTGTTTCGAACACAGTTGTTGTCTGTCAGTAGTCTCTTAGCTTAATGCAACCAACTACTAGTCTGTACACATACTAATATCAATATATACACGCGTGTAAGGGAGGTCTCATTGTTCAAGTCACATATTGACAATATGTAACGGGAGATTCGTGTAGCGTAGAAGAAGAACTGACAGTCCAGTGACTACTGATATAGAACAATAAACGATAACGAAATACAATCATCTCTCGGTTATCATTATGAGAATTATTCTTCTTCTTCTTCTTCTTCTTCGAACGCTCCATATCGACCACTTGGATTCTTCTTCTTCTTCTTTCTTCTTTGTGTTCGTTCTTTACCACCAATTTTAATCACTCTTTGTGATATGTTTGATCTTTGCCAAGAACATGTATATGTTGCACATTGGTAGTGTAGGCCCATAAACACATAGACTTCTACACGTTTAGGACACCTACATCCGATTTCAACCAAACCTTCTTAGTCGCCTATTACGACATGCGTGACAGGTAACAGTGGTTCTATTCTTTACACCCCAAATTTGGGCCCCGGTAACCACTCGGGCGGACCACTTGGATTGATTTACTTCCTTGCACCGGGTTTCCCCTATATGACTCAGTCCCTCTCAGCAGAAATGGTACACCAGATGCAGAGAGTATTGCATAAAGCACGAAATCAGCAGTTCCGGCAACAACCCTTGGAGTCTATGAAAAAAATGCATTCGAAAAGAACGGCAAGGACGATTTGAACCCACGACTTTCGGAACGCAAAGCAACGGCGTAACCCCTTAGTCACAGAGAGCCTAAAAGAAAGATATGTGTTGTTACCAAGTCTCTTTGACAGATAATACAGTGAACACAATTTTAAAAATTTAAAGTGATGTCAGTAGGGTTGTGAGAGCCGCGGTAGCGTAGTTATTAGTGAACTCGCTTCTCAAGGCTGGTGGTCTGGGTTCAACTCCCACAGTGCACGTGGAATTTTTTCCCGACCGCGACGGCTCTCAGGTCGACCCAGCCTCAACTGGGTACCAGACATGCTCTGGGAAAGTAAAGGCGGCCGGCGTGATGCTGACCACATCACCCATCGTGTGCCGACGGACAATGAAAAATACAGGCCTAACACTGTATTGACCTATATACCACGAGGTATGAAAGGGTTCCTTTACTTTTTTTCCTTTACCCAGTAGGGTTGTGCCGTGTTATAATACATAGAGGAGGCAGCACCGAAACGGTAGTGACATAAGCAGCAAAATCAAAATCATAATTGAAGGTTATTTTAAAGAACAAACATTTAAGGGACGGTATTTCGAAGACTTGCATCATACTAAGAAAATATACCGCAAGGCCCTGGATGTCAGAACAACACATCAGCAGATAAAAACTAAATCTCAAGTTAGCAGAAAGTAAGCCTAACTGCAAGAATTGATGGAAGAGGTAAACATCGGAATTGGTGAATACGGATTTGAAATTAATATTGATAACGTAAAAACTATGATAATAAGCAAGACAAGCGAGATAAGATAAACATTAACAGAACAATATATGGACATAAACTGGAACAAGAAAACGTTTCTTACATGGACATATCAGAATAATAGATATGGTAAAAATTGCATTCAACAATATGATACAGACGTTAACATGCAAACAAAATGATAATAAAATGAAAATGAGTTTTCAGTTGTTATGTATATATATATATATATATATATCTCCGTGGCTAAGCCCATGCCCTGTGAGTGGAAGGACGTGGGTTCGAATCCGGACCGCGCCGTTTTGTTCACGAGTGCATTTTCCCCAGATACCCCTAGGATTGTTGCCAGAGCTACGGAGTACTTGCTTTTTTTTCAATGCTCTCGGCAGGTGGCGTACCATAACTGCGGAGAGAGACCGAGCCATATAGGCTAAAACCTGGTGCAATGAAGTCAATCCTTCGGCTTTTAAAACTCCTTTATATATGTTTATATTCTTATTCTTAATTTTCAGAACTTTTAGAAACAAGGGCAGTTAACAAACATCTAGAAGACAACTTTGTCAACACGTTGTCGAAGGGAAAAACATGAGGTAAGGATGGGGCGGGGACGGAGGGGGTCTGTGGCGTGGGGGTAAGGTTCTCGCTTCTCGCTAGAAAGTTAGAACTTAGTTCGATACCCCGCCCGAGTGGTTACCGGGGCCCAAATTTGGAGTGTAAAGAATAGAACCACTGTTACCTGCCCCGCATGTCGTAAGAGGCGACTAAGGAGGTTTGGCTGAAATCGAATGCATGTGTCCTAAAAGTGTAGAAGTCTATGCGTTTAGGGGCCTTCCAAATCAATGTGCAACGTATACACGTTCTTGGCAAAGATCAAACATATCACAAAGAGTAATTAAAATTGGTCGTAAAGAACGAACGCAAAGAAGAGTAAGAAGGAAGTTCGATACCCGTGTGGAGTAATCAGAATATTTGTCCAGATATCCATCCTGGAGCTAAATGTACGTGAGATTGATTTCCTAGTCTTATCGGAGACGGACGATAAAAATGAGTAAATTCCATGTTCAAGTTGAGCACATGAAATAACAATTGACAGTTGAAGTCGATAAGAATATGATGTAAAGCCGCTGCCAGGATAAAATCCATTTAAAAGTTAAAATTAAATTCCTACAACATATTCATTATCTTCAAAATTACATCGGGACCCTCGTCGGTGCTACGGAGTTCGTGCACTGCCACTGAGATCTTACTATGTAAGAAAATATCGAAACGCACATGGTTATTCACCAAAGTGCACTGATGATGGTTACACCAATCAATCAATTATTCTCTGGTTTTGTTTTTAAACTTGGCTATTGATTAGCAGTGACCTTCATCACAGGAATAGCTTGGACAATGAAGATTTGTGACTGTGGAAAAGTGCACAGACATTGTTTAGGAAACAGATCGAAACAACGAAATCTGTCGCTCCAGTGCTTGCACCGTGTTCAATGCGATCCCAGCCATGACGCCAACTACTGAGACAAGGCGGATCAATATCTCGTCGTACACAATCGGTCGTTGTCTAGAGACCCTGATGTCGCAAAGCTGGTCTTATTCTGTGATTAGTTTCATGTGTTCATCGTTCTAGACAAGAATACCTCCCCGAATCTAGTCGTATGCAGGAGGTTCTCAGGGCTGCTTCAAGTTTCTCTCACAAACTCGTCACTTGATTTGAGGTTACAACCGCCAAGTCTCGAAGCAGATATTCTTCTTCTTCTTCGATCGCTCAATATCGACCACTTGTTAACCACTGTTTGTGATCTGTATGTGATCCGAGCCTAAGAGTGATTGTGCGTTGTGCCAGTTATGCGCATACAAGTAGGCAAGCACATCCGATTTCTGCGAGGCTTTTTTATTTACTAGAGTAACTTCTCTAGCGCCCGAGTGGTTACCGGGGCCCAAATTTGGGGTGTAAAGAATAGAACCACTGTTGCCTGCCACGCATGTCGTAAGAGGCGGCTAAGGAGGTTTGGCTGAAATCGGATGCATGTGTCCTAAACGTGTAGAAGTCTATGCGTTTAGGGGCCTGCAAACCAGTGTGCAACGTATACACGTTCTTGGCAAAGATCAAACATATCACAAAGAGTGATTACAATTGGTGGTAAAGAACGAACGCAAAGAAGAGAAGGAGAAGAAGAACTTCTCTAGATCCCTATCGCCGTCGCCTCTTACGACATGCCCTGTATGTCACAGTGTTACCATTCCTTGGTCCCATTGCAAGCCCTGGCAACACGAGGTCGTAATAAAAAACTGGTTATATTTCTCTCTTATAGTAATATGTTGCAAAGGACATGCAAGTAATGTCTCCATACTACTCTATCTATTTGGATGACCCAGGTATTGGCATAGTCATAAACTTTACCTATTGCCATTTTGCATCCTTACTTCTCTAACTCCTGCGTATTGAAAGTCCACACTACATTACGTTCTGATGTTTTGGTTATTTATATAGCACAATAGAATGAAAAAAATGGCCTTAGAACGATCGAGAGAAAAGAGAGAGAGGGAGAGAGATAGAGAGAGAAAGTCCACATGTCACTGTCAGAAGATTGTCGTGTCTTGTATATGTATGAGGGTCAATAGTTTTGGCAGGTCGTCTGTGAAGATGATGGTGAGTGTTGAAGATATGATTAATCCTCGTAAATGCCCCATCTTGTGGGATATTCACAATCTTTACTTATTGCCACTTTTGTTAACTCTAGTGTATTGAAAGTCTAAATGACACTTTCATTCGAGTTTAGTGTCTTGTGGATGTATAGTATCTGTGAATATTATGAACAGTGATGAAGATATGATTAAAAAAGGGTTTAAAAGCCGAAGGATTGACTTCATTGCACCTGGTTACCCCATATGGCTCGGTCCCTCTCCGCAGAAATGGCACGCCACCTGCTGAGAGTATTGCACAAAGCCCGAACTCCGTAGCTCCGGCAACAATCCTAGGGGTCTCTAGATATGATTCATCTTCGTGGAAGCACCTCTGGCAAGGACGATGATGATTGTTGAATATATGATTCGCCCGTGTGGTACCGGGGCCCGCAATGGAAGCAAAGAATAGTACCACTGCAATCTACAAGGTATGTCATAAGAGGCGACTGATGTAGGACCTAGGGAAACTACCCTAGTAAATAAATAGCACCGCAGAAATCGGATGTGCTGGCGTACTTGTAGGCGCATAACTGGCACAACGTACAATCACTCTTAGACTCAGATCACATACAAATCACACAGAGTGGTTAACAAGTGGTCGATGTGGAGAGTTCGAAGAAGATATATGATTAATCCTCGTGGAATCCCCACGGATTCGTCAAAAGTTTTATTGTTGTTTCCTTGAAGTTTAATTGCTGTAAGTCTATCATACAGGACATTCTTAACAAACTGTTGCATTCTGTATCCATTTCTGATTAGGATTAGTTTTAGCAGCAGACTCTCTTCCATACGTTATCAAATACCCGTGTCTGATTGAATGAAAGTAGTGGCATATTCCGTACAGGACGCAGCCATCAACAACATTAAACGAGTCGTCGATTTTCTAGACATCACTTACCCGTTCAGTAGTTTACCATTGCTTTCTGAACGTCTGAGATTAAAGAACGTATTTAGAACGTTTTTATTCTGGAAAGCAACCTAAATCTCATGAGACAAGAGAATAAAGTGTTTTAAGAAACACAAGGGGGAAGCCCCAGAGCCAAAATAATATCATCAATAAATAGACAGTGTACAAGTATTAGGGCTTCGGAAAACCCACAAAATTACCAAAAACAGGATTAGAACCACAAATCTTGATTTCGTACGGCACCAATTGTTTATATGTATCCAATATAAATGTTACAGAAGATTCCTCCGTCTACTATGGACTGAGAAGAGAAGAAATAGATCTATCCAGATAGGACTAAACAAAAACCAAACTGGTTAATGTTACAAATAAGAATGAGAAAAAAATGTATTTTGGATACATAAAAAGACATGAAAGGTTGGAAAATATAATTATGGAGTGAGGCGTACCGACAAAGAGAAGACGAAGAAGATCTCATGTAGAAGATGGATTCAAGATGTGATAACAAGTTGAACATGACAGCAATGAAACGGGGGACGGGACATTTGGCGTTTGAGAAAAAATAAATCCGAAAGATTGGTAGGGTGGCAAGTTCTGCTCAGAACAAGCTATTGCATGATGATGATGATGATAAATATTACATGAATAGTAGAATGAAAGAATATATTTATAAGCTTATTCAATGTAAATCGACGAGCAACAAAGAAAAGATGCAATGAGCGTAAAAGATAGTGTTTCACAGGCAGACGACATTGAGAGAACATGGAACAAATGATTAAAATATTTTTTAAACCGAAAACTAAAATATGAAAAAGTGACTTGAAATTCCATCTCGGACAATCTGTCTGGTGAGTAATGATAAATGTAAGAATGTTTAAAATCTAAATAGTGATTACGGAGGCGAGACAGTCTGAAAAACTTGTTAAATTTTTTAAACATAAAACTGAATAGAATCGACATTTATGCTTTTATGGTGTTCCCATTAGGTATTCCGTCCATTTCAATTATCTAAAGAATGTCATCGGTAGAGTACTCTTTAGAATACATTGTGACAACCGGTAAAATCGAGGGTAGACGAGACAGGGAAGACAGAGAGAGAAAATGTTGACTTCATGGCACGGTAGAGCGTCAATATCTGAGTTGATAGCAAACACCAACGACAGAGATTTGTGGAGAACCCTGCTCGCCTACGCCAGCCGGCACGGCACCTGATGATGATGATGAGAGTACTCTCATGTGTAGCACCGTCAACTGTTCAGAATTCTCAATGTTTAGACAGTTCGGGTACGCATTTTAGATGGGTGAGTGGAGAAACGACTGCACCAGGAATTGGACACCGATTGTGTGATCCACTGGTTTACAAGTCCTGCTCACTGTCACTGTGTTAAGTCCCGATTGTGTGATGGACTGGTTTACAAGTCCTGCTCACTGTCACTGTGTTAAGACCCGATTGTGTGATCGACTGGTTTACAAGTCCTGCTCACTGTCACTGTGTTCAGACTATCTACAAAAGCAAGCATCAACTTGATTTGATGTTGGAGCGTTCTTGTTGAACACCTTCACTTCTGTATTCTATCATCACGATGTTCAACAGTTCGAAGACGTGAGATAATCATGTGATGTCACACCAGTCTACCCTGTCATCTTCATTTCGTACAGTCCAACAACTTGATAAAGTCATCTGATCGTGTCTCTACTGTGCCCTGTCATCATCGTGTCTCTCTTACTGTACCCTGTCATCATTGTGTCTCTCTTACTGTACCCTGTCATCATCGTGTCTCTCTTACTGTGCCCTGTCCTCATCATTTCTCACCCCCGTGCACAGTCCTCATCATGTCTCACCCCAGTGCCCTATCCTCATCATTTCTCACCACTGTGCACAGTCCTCATCATGTCTCACCCCAGTGCCCTGTCCTCATCATTTCTCACCACTGTGCACAGTCCTCATCATGTCTCACCCCAGTGCCCTGTCCTCATCATTTCTCACCCCCGTGCACAGTCCTCATCCTTTCTCACCCCCGTGCACTGTCCACATCCTTTCTCACCCCCGTGCACAGTCCTCATCATGTCTCACCCCAGTGCCCTGTCCTCATCATGTCTCACCCCAGTGCCCTGTCATCATCATTTCTCACCACTGTGCACAGTCCTCATCATGTCTCACCACTGTGCACAGACCTCATCATGTCTCACCCCAGTGCCCTGTCCTCATCATGTCTCACCACTGTGCACAGTCCTCATCATGTCTCACCCCAGTGCCCTGTCCTCATCATGTCTCACCCCAGTGCCCTGTCCTCATCATTTCTCACCCCCGTGCACAGTCCTCATCCTTTCTCACCCCGTGCACAGTCCTCATCCTTTCTACACCCCGTGCACAGTCCTCATCATGTCTCACCCCAGTGCCCTGTCCTCATCATGTCTCACCCCAGTGCCCTGTCCTCATCATTTCTCACCACTGTGCACAGTCCTCATCATGTCTCACCCCAGTGCCCTGTCCTCATCATGTCTCACCACTGTGCACAGTCCTCATAATGTCTCACCCCAGTGCCCTGTCCTCATCATGTCTCACCCCAGTGCCCTGTCCTCATCATTTCTCACCCCCGTGCACAGTCCTCATCATGTCTCACCCCAGTGCACAGTCCTCATCATGTCTCACCCCAGTGCCCTGTCCTCATCATTTCTCACCCCCGTGCACAGTCCTCATCATGTCTCACCCCAGTGCCCTGTCCTCATCATGTCTCACCCCAGTGCCCTGTCCTCATCATTTCTCACCCCCGTGCACAGTCCTCATCATGTCTCACCCCAGTGCACTGTCCTCATCATGTCTCACCCCAGTGCCCTATCATCATTTCTCACCCCCGTGCACAGTCCTCATCCTTTCTCACCCCCGTGCACAGTCCTCATCATGTCTCACCCCAGTGCACTGTCCTCATCATTTCTCACCCCCGTGCACAGTCCTCATCATGTCTCACCCCAGTGCACTGTCATCATCATGTCTCACCACTGGCCTCATCGTGTCCTATAGTCCAACGTAAAGTCATTTGATTATGTCTCTACTTTATCATGCTATATTCCCGCCTGCCCAGCGTGTTGTAGCGCGTTGGACGACGGTGTGACAAGCCCTCTGTGAGTGCGGGTTCAATTCCGCTGGCTGGCAGAAAAGCCACAGGTTCTCCAGATTTACGGTGTTCGTGACACCGAACCGAAGGGTTACAATGTCCATGGCACCGAGCCGAAGAGCTGAAAAGCTCAAGTGCTTCTGGATCAGAAAAAAAGTATCATGTTATGACCATGTCCCATAGTCCAACCACTTGATTTAGCCATCTTATCAGGTTTCTGTACTGTACCTTATCACTATCGTGTCACAAATCTCTCCACCGTATCTTATTATTGACAGCTCTCTTTAGGTAATCATATGTCTTGTCTGAACCACAGCCAACTCTAGATAACTAGGCCAGACAACTGGCTGGAGGTTCCTGACCTAGATAAAAAAAAAAGGGGGCCGGAAAATATAGATGTTTGATAGAACACTACAAGCTTTTTTGCAATTTTACTCAATTCTGTGAGTCTATGGTTATTTATTGGTGAAAATGAAAATTTGTGTGGTCATCATCACCCGTGATAGACGAGCATCATTGGTGAAAATATTCATAATATTGATATTCCTTATTGTTAAACTTAACTTGTTGCATAATATAACTTCGATTTAGCATTTTGTTTTGATTTTAAAATGAATTCGTCTATATACACCAATACTGGAATGTGAGGTCCCGTGGTGTAGTTGTGGTCTGATTACCCATAATTCTTACCTGAGTCCGACGGCCCATAAGTTTATAGTTGGCTCTGTCTGAACCAAGATGTTTCTGCATGACTGCACAATGAAGTTTGATGTCCCATTTTCTTCGATTAATGTCCTTTATTTGTTCGATCTCGTAAAGGTGGCCGGCGTGATGTTGACCGCATCACCAATATGTGCCGTCGGTCATTGAAATAATATGGATCTCTGTGGTGTAGAGGTTAGGTGCTTGTGTCTCGGATCAAAGGTACCAGGTTCGCTTCCTCGTGGAGCCATCTGGATATTTTTCCAGAGCTCGCTGATCTCAGTGTAGGTGTAATAGAGTTTTTAAGTCCTATCGGAGACGGACGCTAAAAGGTAGGTCTCATGTTCTTTCTTCTTCTTTGCGTTCGTTCTTTACAACAAATTTTAATCACGCTTTGTGATATGTTTGATCTTTGCCAAGAACGTGTATACGTTGCACATTGGTTTTGTAGGCCCTAAACGCATAGACTTCTACACGTTTAGGACACATGCATCCGATTTCAGCCAAATTCAGCTCCTTAGTCGCCTCTTACGATATGCATGGCAGGTAACAGTGGTTCTATTCTTTACACCTCAAACTTGGGCCTCGGTAACCACTCGGGCGGGTCTCATGTTAAATTTAACTGGAAAAAAAGATTGGAAGGTCTGGAGACCCCAGGCAAAATTCATTAGAAAAGGTTTTATAAAATAAAATTCTTACAAAAATATCTTCACCAACTTCAAAATCACACGGGACTCTCCTGTGCCACGTACACTGCAGCTTAGAGTGTAAGAAGGAGATTGAAGCACACATGGTTACTTCCCCAAGTGCAATGATGATGGTTATATCAAATCAATCAATTGAAAAAAATACGGACTTAACACCGTATTACCCACTATACCTCGAGGTATGAAAAAGGATACCTTTACTATCAGTTTATATAGAAAGAAAAATATCATATAAAGATCTTCTTCTTCTTCTTCACCATTCGCCCCTAGGGAGACATAGGTCCACAACCAAGACCTTCCAAGCCCACCTATCCAAGGTGATCTTTACCAGATCTCTCCACTATCTCCCCATTTTCTTGACATGAGTCCCTCCTTGTTGGGTCCTTCTTCCTAGGGTGGCAAGCTATGAATTTTCCTGGTTGTGGTTTCTGTAGCTATCTAGTGATTTTTACAGGGTGGGATAGCTAGCCCCACTCCCAAACCCCTTAGGCAACTCTTACGACATGCGTGGCAGGTAACAGTGGTTATATGCTTTACACCCCTAATTTAGACCCCGGTAACCACTCGGGCGATATAAAGATACTCTCTTAAATAATAAATAAATAAACAAAGAGAAAACTACAGAAACGAAATGTGGGTCATGTGGAGAATGGCATTGTTTGTATACAGGAGGTAACTAAGACAAAGAAATGATATATTTTGATCAAAAATTGTGCAGAAACATCAAACACAATCATTGTAAAATAGAGTTAGAGGACAAAAACAATTAATCACGAACAATTTTAGAAAGAGAAGTGTGGAAAGCGTGTCAAGAGGAAATATTGTGATAAACAAGAGAAACAAAGACTTGAGTATTTGAGATGTTGAAATAGTGAGGCTAGGAGAACCTGGGAGGATACCTGGCATACAGGGATGTTTAAATAACAATTCTGGCGCGAAATGATTACGAACGTCATTAGACATAATTCACGACAAAGGTAAAACAAAATATAGTAAATAAAAAAGACATGACACCACATTAGTTTTATAAAAATGGAAGAAACTAACAATAAATATATACTAGAAGAACAAGCTGAAGATAATCAGCAATAGAAAGACAAATTTAAGTAGAACGAAACACAAGGAAGTTGATAAATTGTAGGTTTCCACATTGAGATATCATCATCATCATCAAGTAGCTTGTCCTGAGCAGAACTTTGCCACCCCAACAGTTCTCCGGAACGTCTCTCTCTCTCATAGGCCAGATGTCCTGCCTCTGCAGCCGTCATGTTCAAACCATCAGATACATCCTGAATCCATCTTCTCCGTGGTCTTCCTCTTCTTCTCTTTGCCGGTATGCCTCCTTCCATGATGGTCTTCTCCAGCCCTTCGTGTCTTTTTATATGTCCAAAATATCTCAATTTTCTCTTTCTTATTTGTAGCATCAGCCAGTTTTCTTTGATTTTGATTTCTTTCTGGATATATCTATTTGTTCTCTTCTCTGTCCATGATATACGTAGGATTCTTCTGTAACACTTATTTTCGAAAGCACATATATGTTTTTCCACTGATTTTAAATGTCCATGCTTCACGCCCACACGTTGCCACTGGGAATATGCATGCTCTCAGTATTCTGATCTTTGTTTTCTTATCAGTTCCGTTCCATAATGTTTTTAATTTGTTGTAAAGTCATGTTTGTTCATCTTTGAGATATATATGGATAAGATATATAGACTATTTGATTTCAAATACGCCCGTGTGTTGCCGGAGTTTTAAAGGGGAGCAAAGAATAGTAACACTGCGACCTACAAGGCATGTCGTAAGAGGCGACTGAGGTAGGGGTCTAGGAAGCTACCGTAAATAAAAAGCGTCGCAGAAATCGGATGTTCTGGCCTACTTGTAGGTGCGTAACTGGCACAACATACAATCGCTCTTAGACTCAGATAACATACAAATCACACAGAGTGGTTAACAAGTGGTGGAAATAAAGTGTTCGAATAAGAAGATGATGATACTAAATGCAGGCTCCGATTATATATAATTAGATTGCCCGAAAGGAGATAATTCTTATTTTTAACGTTTATTGGCGTACACATTCTGATATAACTAAAACAAGGTTCGTCATTAAGGTTGAAAGGACCCCCTTAAGTCGGAGAAGGCACTCATGTATGGCCGGAGACACTGTTAATAAGGAAAGCAAACCTTCACGCAAAACCAGACAGAAGCACAATATCAGGCTTCGTCTGAATTCATAGAGGTCGAACGCAGAAGAGGCGATTGAAATGGTATTTTTTTCTTGTATGTTGGCCTACACGCTCTGATATAACCAAAACATAGTCTTCTTCTTCTTCTTCTTTGCGTTCATTCTTTACCACCAATTTTAATCACTCTTTGTGATATGTTTGATCTTTACCAAGAACGTGTATACGTTGCACATTGGTTTTGTAGGCCCTAAACGCATAGACTTCTACACGTTTAGGACATGTGCATCCGATTTCAGCCAAACTTCCTTAGTCGTTAGAGGCGCCTCTTACGACATGCGTGGCAGGTAAAAGTGGTTCTATTCTTTACACCCCAAATTTGAGCCTCGGCAACCACTCGGGCGACCAAAACATAGTTTGTCCTTAGGTTGAAGGAAGGTGCCTCGGCTTAAATCCCTTACATAACAAACAAAACAAATGTAGTCTAATTTCTAGTGTGGAAATCTGGTATTTAATCAATAAATAAATAGCAACTATCTTAAAAAATAAACATACTAAGCAAACGTGACACTAAATGTTCGTTCAAAATATGTATTAAAAAAACAACACAAATAGTGATTAAAATTGGTCGTAAAGAACGAACGCGAAGAAGACAAAAACACAACAACACCACCACAACAACAACAACAACACCACAACAACAACAACACCACCACCACAACAACAACAACAGGGGTATCTAATAATAAAGAAAACCAGTAATAAATATATATCCAGATAATGAACTATTCCAAACGGACAATGACAAGTAAGGTTTCTGCATCATCCTGCACCGGAGAGAATGACGCGTCAATCACCTGGTGTTATGAACTTTTTTTTCAACCAATCCGGTGGTTGTGGCGAAGTCATGTGTAAAAATAGAAGTTTTAAGTAGGTTGGTAAGATGTATTTATGTGTGTGTACTCACCAAACCTGGCAGGCAGAAAGTACATTCTGTGTCATTAGAGGACTGTCGGTAATATATCATGCATGAAGTATGACCAGACTATTTCTAAAAATATTTAACATTAGATTTGCGGTCATCTACTGGACAGTTTGAACAGCTGATAAGACGAGAGGGGAGGAGAAGATATGGAGGAAAGAGGACATTAAAGAAAAGGTGAGGGAAAGGAGACGGAGAGGAGATAGTAGTGGGGTATATGGGAGGAGATGACAGTAGAATTGACAGTCGATGTCAACTAATTCACATTGCAAGCTGCCAAATCACGAAGCTGGAGTGGTAATTGTTAGTTACGGCATAGAATCCCAGTTTTAGATTTGTCGTGGAGTATCTATGGTTACAGCCGATGTTGAATAGCTCTCCGCTGTCAAAAATAAGAAAGGCGCAGTATTCCCACAAAAGTGAGTGCAGCGGCGGGAGAAAATATTTAACAATGAAAGGAAAGCGACTTTCACTGCACGTAGGCACATTCTAGAAGGAATTGTCTGCATTTGTTGAAACCTTCTCTAGGCATTAGTATGTCTAAAGCCCTGTTTCCCAACGTGGGGCCCACGCCCCACAGGGGGCATTTTCATCGCTAAGGGGGCAATGGACTCATTCAGAGTTTAACTAATGTTCATGATGTTGCATAGCCGATATATCGGCTGTTGTATGTCTGTTGACAAAAATGAATGTTGTTTCACAATCACGTCACTGAAGTTTAAAAATAATATAAAAAGGGGGCATACATATTTTTGAAAAGCTTTGGTGGGGCATAGCACAAAAAGGTTGGGAAACACTGGTCTAAAGGATCTGAAAATGAAGGAATGACTGCATCGACTTTCCCCATATGGCTCGGCCCCTCTCCGCAGAAATGTCACCCCCATCTGCCGAGAGTATTGCACAAAGAACAAACTCCAGCAACAATAATAGTGGTCTCTGTTTTAAAAAATGCACTTTAAAACATAATGGCGAGGTCTGGATTCGAACCCAAAAGTATCGGAACGCAAGACAACGTCTTAACCGCAGAGACTCCAGGCAATAGTATGTCAAAGACAGAAACAATCTTACTGAGGAAAACAAAAGCACTTATCAAAAGAAAATACAAATGTGCATGGAGCATTAGAACAGGCAGCAATCACCCACAAGACACCATCGTAAAGTTAGACAGAAACCAACAAACCCCAATCTTTAAACTACGTACAGAACACTGTGCTGTGGAACGCGGCGCCCTGGGGCACCATGGCGGCACACGTATGATACATCACTGGCGCCCTATTTTACTCCTTAGCTTTAACGATAATCAGAATTTTAAGTAAAATGTGTTTTCGAAAAACTATTTTTTGCTTTTTGTTTTGTCGTAAACACATAATATTAAAAAACAAAAAAACTTATAGACAGAATAAACTTTTCGTCTATTTTTATTTTTTGTTATTATTATCTCAGTCCCTTTATTCTACGTAAACATCCATTTACGAAGGAGATATAATATATACGGGCAATATTTAAAGCGAACAAAATTAAGGAACCGCATCCAGACTCTCTCGTACATGCTCCCTCTTCAATGACTTGAGATCTAAAACCTAGCCCCGCCAGACTAATATGACGGAAACATTGTGGAGGATCTCCTCCTGACGACTACGGCATCAAAGATGTTTAAACTTCCGAGTATAGGAAACTGATAACAAAAGACAAAGATGTGCTTATATTTATTCTATAGTTCAAATACAATACATCAAAGTAGATGCTGGAATTTGAAAGCTTATGTAATCGGAAGAGACATCAGTATATTAATCAGAATTTCTCAGACTATGTCTGCCACATGGAGGAGTCAAGAAAGGTAGGATAGACCACAGCCAACTCTAGATAACTAGGCCAGACAACTGAACAGGTATTCCCTGACCTAGATCAGAAAAGGGGTCTGGAAATTATAGATGTTTAATAGAACACTGCATGCTTTTTGCAATTTTACTCAGTTCTGTGAGCCTATGGTTATTTATTGGTTGAAAAATATTCATATTGATATTCCTTATTGTTAAACTTAATTTGTTGCATAATATAACTTCAAGTTAGCCTGTTGTGTTGATTTTAATATGAATTCGTCTATATACACCAATACTGGAATGCGAGGTCACGTGGTGTAGTTGGGGTCTGATTTCCCACAATTCTTACCTGAGCCACAATTAGAAGGAGAAATATGCGAACTATGTCTGCCACATGGACGAGTCAAGAAAGGTAGGATAGACACAATTAGAAGGAGAAATATGCAAACTATGTCTGTCACATGGACGAGTCAAGAAAGGTAGGATAGACACAATTAGAAGGAGAAATATGCAAACAGAAACGAGCACTAAGAAATAGTTCTTGAGTAGGGCTGCTCAACACGGTGCCCCGGTCGACCGTGTTGTACATCACTGGGGTCCAATTTTATTTCTCCAGTTTTAATATAGATCAACATTTGACAGGAAAAAATGTCACATAAAACAACAACAAAAGCTGTCGTTGCTGCCTGTAGTCCTGCTTTCTATGGCAGTGTAGTACAGGTGGGACGTGAGCCTGAGGAATTTAATAGCTAGCGCGGTCGCCGCGAAGCTGTTCAGGTTAAGATTTTTCATTTATGTCCTCAACAGAAAAAATCCGTGGCCATACCGTGAATTGAACACGTGTCTCCCGCATGATGAGAGCAGCGCTCTAATCCATTCGACCAGACGCTTCTCTAGGGGAAAAAAATGTATTTCTGAATAGCAGTATGATTCAAGTTTTTATTTCGTAAGCGCATTAAAGAAAAACAAAATGTAACTTGTAGACAGGGTTAGGTATACATCTGTTTTTATTTTGATTAATGTTACATGTACTATTAATACTACTGTATTATTATAATCCTGCAAACCCTGCTGGATTCCAAACGTATAGACTTTGTCTTTCCTTTGGAAAAACAGTAGGGTAGAGAGGGGTTTGTGCAAAATGGACAAGGCACATTCTCCATATCAGCTGCCCAGGCTAGGCACAAAGAGAGACGACACTTCATCTTTTCTTTCGGCTCGAGCACAACACGGAAAGCAACAGTTACAGAGACACAAGACAAATAAACCTCTTAGATTTGGCACATGGAACGTAAGGACCATGTGTCCCGGACTTGTCAAACTAGACCCGACGAAAACAAAAGACATCAGGAAAACAGCTGTCATAGACAGAGAACTTGAGAGACTGCAGGTAGACATAGCTGCGCTAGAGGAAACCAGGCTCCCAGACTGTGGCTCAGTAAAAGAAAAGAATTACACATTCTTCTGGCAGGGCCTAAGCACCAATCAACCTAGACTGTATGGGGTCGGCTTTGCCGTGCACAATAGACTTGTGAAAGCTATTCATACACCAGTAGCTGCATCAGAACGAGTAATATCACTACGACTCAATGTAAAAGTGGACTCCTAAACATCATATGTGTCTACGCACCAACCCTAACAGCGTCTGCAGAAGATAAAGACAAGTTTTATGACTCATTACAGAATGTCGTTAATTCATTTCCAGTAGATGAGCAACTGTTTATATTGGGCGACTTAAATGCACGCATAGGATCTGATCACCAGTCATGGCCAGTATGCCTGGGTCATCATGGCATTGGAAATACCAACGATAATGGTCAAAGACTGCTTGAATTCTGCTCCCAAAACAACATGTGTGTGACAAATACGTTTTTTCTGTCAAACACAGACACAGGGTGTCATGGTGCCACCCAAGATCAGGTCACTGGCACCAGCTTGATTTTGTACTCACACGCAGACAACACCTCAACACAGTGAAAATCACACGTACTTTCCACAGCGTGGACTGTGATACAGATCATGCACTAGTTATCAGCACAGTCAAAATACTTCCAAGGAAAACCTACTCAACAAGAAGACCACCCAAACCCAAAGTCAGCGTCACCAAAATGGGGATGACAGAGAATAAGGAGACTTTCAGAAAGGCGTTTACTGCTCTGTGTGAGAATGAAATGGGAGAATGTAGCGTAGACGAAAAGTGGAACATTCTAAAATCTAACATATATGACTGTGTCATTGACTCATTTGGCATCAAGAAATTCTCCAACAAAGACTGGGTAGAACAAAATGAAACAACCCTAAGCCCTCTACTTGAGGAAAAGAAAAGAGCTCTAATAAATTACAAAAATAAACCCTCGCAAAGTTCAAAGGACCATCTTCAGCACACAAAATCAGTATTGCAACGATAGTCAAGGAGGTGTGCAAATGAATACTGGTCAAATCTATGTTCTGCGATACAAAATGTTGCAGATATGGGCAACACCAAGGAAATGTACGAAAATATCAGAGTAGCTCTGGGACCAAACATAACAAAAATTGCACCACTAAGATCAGAAACAGGTGAGCCAATAACAGATATGACCAAACAGCTCGAAAGATGGGTGGAACACTATCCCAATCTTTACTCTGTGGAGAAACTAGCACACCCAGTCCTCGATCAGATCATACCGAAACATCATGACCAAACCGAGCTGGATACCGAACCCACGGAGCAGGAACTTTCCGAAGCAATCAACAAACTTTCAAATGACAAGGCATCAGGACTAGACAACATTCCTGCAGAAGTCCTCAAATACAATAGGGATGTCCTGCTGCCCCACCTCTACAATCTCCTTATTCAGTGCTGGAGAGAGGGAACACTTCCTCAGGACATGAGGGATGCAAAGATAGTGACACTCTATAAAAACAAAGGGGATAAGGGGATTGTAACAACTACAGAGGCATCTCCCTTCTAAGTGTAACAGGCAAAGCTTTTGCACTAGTCCTTTCAAAACGACTACAGAAACTAGCGGAGTGTGTTCTTCCAGAGTCACAATGTGGATTCAGAGCTAGACGGTCAACAACTGACATGATATTTACCCTTCGACAGCTACAAGAGAAGTGCAGAGAGCAGAGCAAGCCTCTATGTATTGCTTTCGTGGATCTGACTAAGGCATTTGACACAGTCAGCAGGCCAAGTCTTTATAAAATATTGAAGTATATTGGTTGTCCCCCAAAGTTGCTCCAATTGATTGTTTCCTTCCATGAGGGCATGAAAGCCAGCATACAGTTCGATGGCAGCACATCTGATAGTTTTGAAGTTAAGAGTGGAGTCAAGCAGGGCTGTGTCCTTGCCCCCACTCTCTTTGGTATCTTCTTCGCAGTCCTTTGAACCACGCCTTAGGGGACGCTGATGGTGATGTTTTCATCCGCACTAGATCTGATGGTTCACTGTTTAACTTGGCTCGCTTAAGAGCTAAGACAAAAACGACGGAAATACTTCTCAAGGACCTCCTTTTCGCTGACGATGCTGCCTTAGTCGCCCACAGTGAGACTACACTGCAATGTCTAATTAATAATTTGTCAAAGGCATGCGACCTCTTTTCTCTGACAATAAGTGTCTCCAAAACAGTTGTATTATGTCAGGGAGGTAAGACATCAAATATCACTTTAAATGGTAACCATCTAACACCAGTGCAAAAATTTTGCTATCTTGGGTCCACGGTCACTGCCAGCCTTTCTCTTGATGAAGAAATCAACGCTCGTGTAGGGAGTGCGGCTACTACATTCGGCATACTATCAAAGCGAGCGTGGGACAACAAAAAAATTGACATTGCAGACGAAAACTCAAATATATCGAGCCTGTGTAATTAGTTCTTTACTATATGGCTCAGAAACATGGACAGCCTACTCAAGACACGAGAGGAGACTTAACATCTTTCACCTTCGATGTCTCCGCAAGATTATGAGCATCAGGTGGTACGACAAGATAACCAACTCTGAAGTACTACAACGTGCAAATCTGCCTTCCATCATGGGCATGCTCAGCAGTAGACGACTAAGATGGTTGGGACATGTGAGAAGAATGGAAACGTATCGCATACCAAAACAAATGTTGTTCTGTGAACTTTCGGAGGAAGAGGCACCAGGGCAGACCACTGCTCGAATATAAAGATGTCTGCAAAACCTCAATGAAAAACTTTTCTATAGATCCCAGCACATGGGAGGGACTAGCTGATGACAGAGTTGTGTGGAAAGCCAAATTACGGAAGAGTCTTTTGAGAAGAGACTTATGTACGAGCTGAACGACAAGAGAGAAAAGCGAAAACTCAGAAGTTGTCCCAGTAAAACACTTGCCTATTGACCGTCTGTAAAGTTGTCATAGTAAAACACTTGCCTACTGACCGTCTGTAAAGATGAAAAGGGCCATATAATTATTATAATGTTAATATTAATATTACTGTATTATTATAATGTTAATACTAATATTACTGTATTATTATTATTACTATTGTATTATTATGTGGGCGTCAGTAGCTTAAGCGATAGTAAGCTCGATCACAACCCAAGCGTACCTGGTTCAAACTCCGCGGCACGCAGCTTGGAAGCAAATTCGTTTCCGTGGGATTTTTACGAAAGGCAGAAATAGACATCACCGTTCAGAAAGCAATGGTAAACTACTGAACGTATGATGTCTAGAAAATCAACGACTCGTTTACTGTGGTTGATGGCTATGTCATGTAAAGAATAGGCCATGATTTTTTTCTCAATTATTCTTATTACAATTGCAACACAACACTTTAAACGAACAGTCATTAGTCAGAGCGCGCCAGTAAACAAATACATTGGAGGATACTGTTGTAGTGTATATGGGGGGAAAACTGCAGACAAAAATGGATGAAAAACTGTTTTTTTTGCTGTCATGAAATATGTAGTAACAACTGATTGTCCTGTCTGTCTCTGGGGAATGACTAAGGATAATGAATACATTCGATATCAAAATCGACAGGAATCGCTATTAAGTTCGTGTACGTTCTGTTCGACCAAGAAAGCAGTTCGGTCGACGACCCAGCTAGAAACGTTCTGTTCGACCAAGAAGGCAGTACAGTCGACGGCCCAATTGGAAACGTTCAGTTCGACCGAGAAGACAATCCGGTCAACGACTCGGCTAGAAACGTTCTGTTCGACCAAGAAGGCAATCCGGTCAACGACTCAGCTATATACGTTATGTTCGACCAAGAAAGCAGTCCGGTCGACGACCCAGCTAGAAACGTTCTGTTCGACCAAGAAGGCAGTACAGTCGACGGCCCAATTGGAAACGTTCAGTTCGACCGAGAAGACAATCCGGTCAACGACTCGGCTAGAAACGTTCTGTTCGACCAAGAAGGCAATCCGGTCAACGACTCAGCTATATACGTTATGTTCGACCAAGAAAGCAGTCCGGTCGACGACCCAGCTAGAAACGTTCTGTTCGACCAAGAAGGCAGTACAGTCGACGACCCAATTGGAAACGTTCAGTTCGACCGAGAAGACAATCCGGTCAACGACTCGACTAGAAACGTTCTGTTCGACCAAGAAGGCAATCCGGTCAACGACTCAGCTATATACGTTCAGTTCGACCAAGAAAGCAGTCCGGTCGACGACCCAGCTAGAAACGTTCTGTTCGACCAAGAAGGCAGTACAGTCGACGGCCCAATTGGAAACGTTCAGTTCGACCGAGAAGACAATCCGGTCAACGACTCGGCTAGAAACGTTCTGTTCGACCAAGAAGGCAATCCGGTCAACGACTCAGCTATATACGTTCTGTTCGACCAAGAATGCAGTTCGGTCGACGACCCAGCTAGAAACGTTCTGTTCGACCAAGAAGGCAGTACAGTCGACGACCCAATTGGAAACGTTCAGTTCGACCGAGAAGACAATCCGGTCAACGACTCGACTAGAAACGTTCTGTTCGACCAAGAAGGCAATCCGGTCAACGACTCAGCTATATACGTTCAGTTCGACCAAGAAAGCAGTCCGGTCGACGACCCAGCTAGAAACGTTCTGTTCGACCAAGAAGGCAGTACAGTCGACGGCCCAATTGGAAACGTTCAGTTCGACCGAGAAGACAATCCGGTCAACGACTCGGCTAGAAACGTTCTGTTCGACCAAGAAGGCAATCCGGTCAACGACTCAGCTATATACGTTCTGTTCGACCAAGAAAGCAGTCCGGTCGACGACCCAGTTAGATACGTTCAGTTCGACCAAGAAAGCAGTCCGGTCGACGACCCAGTTAGATACGTTCTGTTCGACCAAGAAAGCAGTCCGGTCGACGACCCAGTTAGATACGTTCTGTTCGACCAATAAAGCAGTCCGGTCGACGACCCAGTTAGATACGTTCAGTTCGACCAAGAAAGCAGTCCGGTCGACGACCCAGTTAGATACGTTCTGTTCGACCAAGAAAGCAGTCCGGTCGACGACCCAGTTAGATACGTTCTGTTCGACCAAGAAAGCAGTCCGGTCGACGACCCAGTTAGATACGTTCTGTTCGACCAAGAAAGCAGTCCGGTCGACGACCCAGTTAGATACGTTCTGTTCGACCAAGAAAGCAGTCCGGTCGACGACCCAGTTAGATACGTTCTGTTCGACCAATAAAGCAGTCCGGTCGACGATCCAGTTAGATACGTTCTGTTCGACCAATAAAGCAGTCCGGTCGACGACCCAGTTAGATATGTTCAGTTCAACCAAGAAGAGCACGTAGCAGTCGACGACCCAGCTGGGAACGTATTTGGTCGACCCGGCTGGGAACGTATTTGGTCGACCCAGCTAGGCAAGTTCTTGTCGACTCAGCTAGGAACTTTCCGGTCGACAAAGTTAGGCACATTCTGGTGGACCATGTTAGGCACGTTCTGGTGGATCAAGTTAGACACGTTCTGGTGGATCAAGTTAGGAACGTTCTGGTGGATCAAGTTAGACACGTTCTGGTAGACCAAGTTAGACACGTTCTGGTGGACTAAGTTAGGCACGTTCTGGTGGATCAAGTTAGGCACGTTCTGGTGGATCAAGTTAGACACGTTCTGGTGGACCAAGTTAGGAACGTTCTGGTGGACCAAGTTAGGCACGTTCTGGTGGACGCAGCTAGAAACGTTCTGGTCGACCAAAAGAGCAAGTAGCAGTCGACGGACCAACTGGGGACGTATTGGTCGACCTCGCTATGCACTTTCTGGCGGACCAAGCTAGGCTTGTTCTGGTCGATCCAGTTGGTACGTTTTAATCGACATAGCTGAAATTTGATTTCTCACTAGTTGAGGAAGAACACTAGCACAACACATATCTACATGATATAGCCTTGTACTGTGAAGTATCCGTAAGTCTTTACTAACAAAACTATATGCATCTATTAAATCCCATTATATGCAGGGCCGATGTCAGACTAATATGAGTCCTAGGTAAGACAAAGTTTCTCTTCTCAAATTTCGACTATTTTTCTCATGCGATAAGTTTTCATTTGTCACATCACTCTCAACAAAATTATACGTTTGGTCAAAACACTCACAAGAAAATTATACTTTTTGTCACAACACTTTCAACAAAATAATACGTTTTATTACATCACCCTCAACAAAATAGTACTTTTTGTCACAACACTCTCAACAAAATAATACTTTTTGTCACAACACTCTCAACAAAATAATACTTTTTGTCACAACACTCTCAACAAAATAATACTTTTTGTCACAACACTCTCAACAAAATAATACTTTTTGTCACAACACTCTCAACAAAATAATACTTTTTGTCACAACACTCTCAACAAAATAATACTTTTTGTCACAACACTCTCAACAAAATAATACTTTTTGTCACAACACTCTCAACAAAATAATACTTTTTGTCACAACACTCTCAACAAAATAATACTTTTTGTCACAACACACTCAAGAAAATTATACTTGCGCGGGCATAACCATAAATAAACACGGCCACAAAGCAGATACATGTATACCATAAGGCAGTAGTACCTTTCCGGCGGTTAACCTCAAAACCACAGACACAGCGAGAGTAGTAAAGCATTTAGTTCTATATCAGCATAAAACCCGTATGTCTCTTATTTCGATCAAATCTGTGTGGTTTTTGTGTGTGCGGTACACCACTAACGGTTAGATTTCTTCTTTCGGGACGAAACGCACGCGGTAGTAGTCTTTGTTGTGTGTGTATATATATGTAGTCTTTGCTGAGGTACAGTGGTTTTGTAATTCGAGCCAAAAACATATGTTGTTTTGTGGCTACAGAGGTTTTGTGATTTGAGTCAAATAACAAAATTAATTTGTTTTGTAGGCTACAGAGATACTGTGATTTTAGCCAAAATTAATTTGTTTTGTAGACTACAAAGGTTTTATAATTAGAGACAAAACTAAGTTGTTTTATGGGCTACATAGTTTTGTGATTTGAGCCAGCGAGCCAAAACTAAGTTGTTTTATGGGCTACATAGTTTTGTGATTTGAGGCAGAGAGCCAAAACTAAGTTGTTTTATGGGCTACATAGTTTTGTGATTTGAGCCAGCGAGCCAAAACTAAGTTGTTTTATGGGCTACATAGTTTTGTGATTTGAGGCAAAGAGCCAAAACTAAGTTGTTTTGAGTTCAAAGGAGACAGACATTGGATATTTGGGGTACACCTAAAAAGGGACAATTTGCAGAACAATCGTGTATTTAAGAAATCGTGGTATATCCTTTACATAACTTTGCCATCAACCAATGTAAAAGAGTCGTTGATTTCTAGGCACCACCTATATGTTCAGTAGTTTGCCATTGCTTTCTGAACGGCGATGTCTATTTTTAATGTTCGTAACAATTCAGGTCGAACAAATTGGCTTCCAAACTGCCTGCCGCGTAGTTTAAACCAGGTACGATTGGGTTGTGATCGAGCTTACTACCGCTTATTCATATTTTGAGAATCACTGGGACAGATGACAGGACGGAACCTTTTCTCTTCAATAAGTAAAGCGGGTAGATTACCTCCTGATCATGTTACTGTTATCTCTGTGGCGAAGAGGTAAGGTTCTTGCCTCCCGTTCCAAAAATTACTCGGTTCGTTTCCCGCGTTGAGTAATCGGGATATGTTTTTTCCCAGAGATCACTGATCTCATGTAGATGAGAACGAGTTCCTAGTCCTATCGAAGACGGACGATAAAACGGAGTTCCCGTGTTCAAATGAAGCAAGTAGCAGAACTAGTGGCAATTTAAAATCAATAAAAGTAGAATGCAAAGCCACTGCCCGGACAAAAAATTTTACAAATACAAATTTTTGCAAAATTTTAACCATTTTCAAAATAATATCGGAGACATTCGCTAGAGCTACAGAGTTCGCGAAACCGACAATGAGATCGTCATGTTTAAGAAAGAGCGGAGCATACATGGTTTTTCAGTGAAGTACAATGATGATGTTCCTTTCAAGCAATCAATCCATGTTTTATATTCTTGTGGTGAAAGCAAATACAATGTGACATGCAAGTAGATGTGATCATACAAGACCCGTATATCGAGGAGCTATCCCTCTCTGAAACTTTTTAACTCGGAATGGGGCATGGGCCCTCAACCAAATCATGCCAAGTCTTCCTATCTCCTGCAGCTCCCTCCAGCTCTGCTTTATATTGTTGATCTCTGCCTCCAAATCTCGTCTCCATGTACTTAGAGGCCTCACTTTCTTTTGCTATCCCTGTGGGTTCAAGGAAAGGACCCTTCTTGTTATATTCCCTTCTGGTTTTCTTACATCATGTCCCGGAAGATGAAATATTTTGGCCACATTAAACGTCGCAATAGTTTGAAGAAAACGGTAATATAAGGTATGGTTTCTGGAGTACGAGGCAGGGATCGACCAAAACGAAGGTGACAGCAGGACATCAAAGACACATTAAACATGACGTTGGAGGAGACGGGAGAACTTGCTATAGATAGAGAGTTGTTCAGGCGGGTTGTGATAAAAGCGATGTTCCGCAAGAGATATACTTGACAAGATCAGATATGAAGTCAAGTATGTCTGTGTGCCGTGCTCCAGCCATACTTATCCAATACGGAAGAAACCGTGGCATTGTCTAGATTCTTGACAATAGTCACAGTTGGAGGGCGGGAAGACTGAATGAGGGGCGGAGCAATGTGCAACCAAGCAGAAGTTTTCATCCTAGTAGAACGAACATGGAAACACCTTAAGTGTCACATTATTCTGCAATAGGGCAAATCATTATAAAAGAAAATTTACAAGTCACCAGAGTGGTTAAATTTGTCGTCTGCATCTAAGAAAATAAAAATGAAATCTCGCAGTATTAGAAAATCGTTCTTTTGTTTCATGTAATCTATATACCAAATAGTATTTGCTATTAATAGAACTGATAGAAAAACAAAGATCACAGAATGCATATTTCCAGTGGAAGCGTATGGGTGTGAAGCATGGACATTTAACAGGGAAGTAGGAAAAACGTATATGAGCTTTTGAATATAAGTGTTACAGAGTAGTCCTATGTTTACCATGGGCAGAGATGACAATAAATGTATATAGTATTTTGGACATATAAAAAGTCACGAACGGTTGGAGAAGATCATTATGGAAGGAGGAACTCAACAAAGAAGAACACGGAATAGATCTATTCAGTACCAACCTCTGTCTTTTCAGGAAGTCAAAGCCCCCACGAAGAGAAAATCTGCAGTAGACTGGAAGACAAACACTGGATATGATTATGGAAAAGACTTCCTCAAAGACCTAAGCAGAACAGACCAGGTCATTATATTTCGATTACGTACCGGACACTTGTAGATCTTGTTCATTTTCTGCTACCAATACTGTGTCATCTGCATATCTTAAGTTATTTATTATTTTTCCATTGATCTTGAGTCCTGGCATTCCCTCTAGTTGTTTGAAGATTTTCTCTGTGTAGATGTTAAATAGGCTTGGTGACAGTATGCATCCTTGTCTCACTCCTCTCTTTATGTCTATGTATGGAGAGTAGCTATTTTCATATTTTATTATTGCTGTCTGTTCCCAGTATATGTTACTTATTAGTCTGATATCATCCCCATCTAGGCCTATTTCTTGTAGACATATGATTAGCTTTTCATGTTGGACTCTGTCAAAAGCTTTGCTATAATCGATGAAACACAAGTAGATACTTTTTGCACTTCTATATACTTGTCAGCGAGTAGTCTTATACAAAGTATTGCCTCTCTTGTTCCTCTGTTTTTTTCTAAAGCCAAACTGTTCTTCTCCTACTTCTATGTCTATCTTGTTTTTAATTCTTTCATGTATGATCTTGAGTAGTATTTTTGTTATGTGGCTCATCAGGCTAATTGTCCTATAGTCTGTGCACTCCTGTGCTTTGGGCTTTTGGGTAGTGGTATGAATACTGATGTCTTCAAGTCTCTTGGTATATATCCTGTGTTATATATATCATTGCACAAATCTGTAATGGTTGAAATACCAAAATCCTCTAAGGAGGTTAACATTTCCACAGTAATATTGTCCAATCCTGCAGCCTTTCCTCGCTTCATTGTTTCGATTGCTCTTACAACTTCAGATTTTAATATTCTTGGGCTGTCATTGCACTTTATACTGTGTTTACTGCTTCTTTGATCATCAAATAGAGCCGTTACATATTCTGTCCATCTTGTCAATATTTCTGTTTTATCAAACAAAAGTTGGTTGTTGTTGTTTTTGATACATCCTCCACTTTTTACAGTATTTTTCTTACTTGTCATTTGTCTTATTTCTCTGTGCATATCTCTAGTCCTGTGTTTTTCTGCCATATCTTCTATTTCCTTGCATTTTGTTTCTAACCAGTTTACTTTTGTGGTTCTGCACATGTTGCGTATTTCGTTGTCTAAAATTGTATACTTTGGGGTGTTCTTGGCTTTCTTTCGTTCTGTCATTTTTCTAAGATTTCATCAGTCATCCACATTTGATTTTTCATGGATTCTTTTACAGGCAGGTTTTTGTTTGCAGTTTGTATACTCTGTTTTAAGCAATCCCATTTATTGGCTACTTTCTCTTCAGGATTTTCTCTTCTGTATTGTTCTAAGCACTCTGTCATTAGGCATTCATATTTGTTCTTTACTTCCACACAATATTTCTGTTGTATCTCTGATTGTTTAAGTGCTGATATATCTATATGTGGTTCTTTTCTTGTTGGTTGGTCTATCTTTTTAGTTTTATATTTAGTTTGATCATCACTGGATTATGATCAGAATTTATATCTGCTCCTGGATATGTTTTGGTGTTCATTAACTTAAGATATGCAGATGACACAGTATTGGTAGCAGAAAATGAACAAGATCTACAAGAATTAGTGGACCAATTGGACAGAACTAGCAAGGAATATGGATTAGACATTAACATACAGAAAACAAAAACTATGGTAATCAACAAGGAAATGGAAAAACCTAAAATGAATATAAAAATACATGGAGAATTACTACATCAAGTAAAAGCTACTCCTATCTCGGTCAGATGATAACAGATGATGGCAGATGTATAACTGAAATTAAAAAGAGAATAGGAATGGCCAAGGATAATTTCAATAGTATGAGAAAGTTACTGACATCCAAACAAATCACAAACAGGCTAAAAATTAGAATGATCAAATGCTATATATATCCTATATTAATGTATGGCTCGAAACATGGACAATGAACAAGCAGTTAGAAGACAGAATTGATGCATTTGAGATGTGGATATATAGAAGAATAAGCAGAGTTTCATGGACAGAAAAACAGACAAATAAACAAGTTTTAGGAAAACTAGGCATGAAGAAACAATTATTAAGAGAAATAAAATTCAGACAAGTAAAGTATTTTGGGCACATAAAAAGGCATGACACCATGATAAAACATTTACTAGAGGGGAAAGTTGAGGGAGAAGAGCAAGAGGAAGACCGAGAGATAAGTGGGAGGAAACTTTAAGAAATGGACAGGTTACAGTCTGGCAGAGTGCAACACAAGGCGAAAGACAGAGGATGCTGGAGATTCATTGCAGCCAACCTTCGATGTGGAGACGGCACCTGATGATGATGACCGGACACTGTAGACTCAACAAAAACTTATATAGACTTGGAATGAGTCAAACAGCTCTCTGTCAGTGTCAGCAGGCGGAACAGACACCGGAGCATGTCCTGAAAATTGTCCTCTCCTCTGTGAGCTGAGAAGCAACATGTGACCCCATCCTTTCGACCTGGAAATTAAACTTTGGGGAAATCTGACAGACCTGAAGCTGACTGCCCAGTTTGTGGTCCACAGTAAATTAAGCGCATGACCAGAGATCGTTGAAGAATGTAACTGCTGATTTGAGCATGGCGGCTGCAGAGACCTATGACAGAGAAAAATTATGATGGACTGTTGGGGTGGTAAATTTCTACTCAAACCAAGCTATTAGATGATGATTTGGTAAAGAAGATAAACCCTGATATTTTTCTTGCGTTCCCGGCCTAGACTGATGGACCAACTTTTATCATGAATTTTACTGTTGTTTTTAGGGACTCCGTTCCTCCGTACAGCTTTTCGCGAAGCTCTGTGTGTTGTGGCCATGACTCTTTCCTTATACCTGCTAACCGTTGACAGTCTTGCAAGACATGTTCTGCCGTCATGTCTGCCATTTTACAGGGGCACAGGCTAGTTGTGCCAATTTTAAATTTATGGAACATGTGGGCTCTGAGCTTGTTGTGTCCGGTACGGAGGCGAAATATGGCAACTTGTTCACTTCGAGAGAGACCATATTATCCGTCACTGTCTGTGTACTGAGGGTGGTCTTTTGCCCATTTGCTTCTATAGTGCGAACTGATGGTTGTTTTGACTTCCTCATAACTGATCTCGAGATCAGTCTGAGGTAGTCGCCGCCCTCTTTGGCTAGCTTGTCGGCTGCTTCGTTTCCCTAACGTTGCAGTGTGACGGTATCCACTGGATGACAGTGCGTTTGAGTGAACTCGTTAGTTCAGCGAGGGACGTTTTGAGCTCATTCATCTCAGTTTTGCCAACGCATTTGAGTGCCGTGATGACCGATAGAGCATCGGTGAATATCACGACTTTGTTGCGTGTAGTGTTTCTTCTCTCCAAGATCATTTCGGCCGCCTCTTTGATTGCCTCTGCCTCTGCTCGGTAGTTATTCGAGTATTTGCCAGTGGCAATCGCTTTCTTGACCGTTAAAACCCTGATATAATAAGAGCAATGAAATGAGATGTTTTTTAATGGTTCGAGGAGAAGAGAGGAACGTTAACAGAGGGTCTGAGTTAGACCACTTACAAAAGTTAAGCCAGGGAAAGACGATTAGTCATTTTTAGGTGTGCATTGAAATGTATCAGACGTGTAATGAGGAAATGTTTCAGACGTGTAATAGGAAGCAAATGCTTCAGTCGTGTAATGACAAGGCAATGTTACACACGTGTAATGAGAAGACGTGTCAGATGTGTAAGAAGAAGGCGATGTCTTACTTGTGTTATAAAGTGATTTTTGTGCTGTGTAATAAGGTGATTTTTGTGCTGTGTAATAAGGTGATTTTTGTGCTGTGTAATAGGGTGATTTTTGTGCTGTGTAATAAGAAGGTGATATTTTACTAGAGTAATAATAAGAAGGTGCTATTTTACCAGCGCAGTAAGGAGGTGGAAGTATGGCAAGACGGCACTATTTTGAAACCCTCAGGGTAAGAGGAGATGGGGAAGGCATAGAAAGATATGGAGAAGAGAGCTGGAGGCTGATATTAAAAGGATATGTAAACATGGAAAGAATTGGAAGGGATGGCAGGAGAGAGGAAGAGCTGGAAGAAGTTTGTTGAAGACCTGTGCTCTGTTGGAAGTTGAAAGGTGAATAAGAAGCAAGGAGGTGATGTTTTGGTTGAGTTATAAGAGGTTGTAATAAGATGGTGATATCAGGGTTAGTTAGCTGGCATTGACCAAGACTTTATCCTACCTTCACGCGGTAGGACTGGAAATACACTGAGTTTGGCAAAGCGGATAGGGATCGAGAAGGATGCCACTCACATACTGTGGTGATAGTGTATGCGCTACTGAGCATTTTAGAAGAATTATCATACGTCAATATCTCTGGGTGGTAAAGTCTTCACCTACACGAATCCCTTGGCTGACGTCTTAGTTCGAATTCTGTAGAAATGGCAGGTCGACACTGCAGATGTAAAAAAAATATGTCGTTGCTGTCGTTAGTACCTTTTTTTGGGGCGGTGTAGGACAGGTGGGACGTTAGCCTGAGGAATTTAATGGTCGCATGGCTAGTGCAGTCACAGCAAAGTTGTTCAGGTTAGGATTTTTCTTTTATGCCTACAACAGAAAAAATCCCCGGCCTTACCGTAGATTGAACACAGGCCTCCCACATCGGAGTCGCGCTTTAATTCATTCGGTCAGATGCTCCTTCAATTTACAGATTAGTATTCACCCGACTTTTTGTCAGATTCGGGCATGGGGCTGGCTACCCTATCCGGTAACAAAAACTTAGCTACAAAATGCAACTAACCATAAACACTCATGAATTATTTGAGCGTCCATGTCCCAACTGGGATTTAAAATGCAGAAGAAGAAAGAATGTCAACTAAAATCATCTACTAATTAATACAATTACAACATGTCACATTTCTTCCCTAAACCTATAGACACTTACTGAAAGCTAGTTATCTTTGACATCTATTTGAAAACATAATCATTTGGTATTTAGTCCAAACTTCTTTTGTGAGAAACGATTCCGGAAATTGGTTTTTTCTATGCTTACATAACGTAGTCTGTAACGCTTGCGTCAGAAATCTCGTTTTGAATTATCTTACACGTCGTTCTTCGCGGAGTGGATCTCTCGCACAAGGCGGCATAATCTGATTTCGAAGCTTGATTAAGGCATTGACCAGCGTTGAACGGCAAAAATTGGATATTTTAAAGTGCGGACGCTATCGAGCGATACACGGACGTGTATGACACACTGAGCTTCTTGTGCCATGTCAGCTGGCGTGCACGATCACGTAACTTCACAATGTTCTGTCAACAGTGTAGCATATCAGTTCTGTCGTCTTTCTTCCGCGCGCTATTGTTAGACTGTCCTGTGTATTCTCTCTCTTTATTCTTTCTATTTTTTTAAAACATTAATTCTAGTTACCATCTCTTTCTCTCTTTTATTCCTTTACGCTCCCAATGGAACAAAGAGCTGGAACTAATCGCCAACGTTTATATTAGTTCTTCAAGTCAGTAATCTTAATGGTATATAATGATGAAATTGTTCCTAATACAATGTCCGTTTAAAAAAAAATTGCAGTATGTGTAACAATTGCAGTATCTGTAACAACTTCAGTATATGTAACAATTGCAGTATATGTAACAATTGCAGTATCTGTAACAATTGCAGTATCTGTAACTATTGCAGTATCTGTAACAATTGCAGTATCTGTAACAATTGCAGTATATGTAACAATTGCAGTATATGTAACTATTGCAGTATCTGTAACAATTTCAGTATCTGTAGCAATTACAGTATCTGTAACAAAGTTCATTTTTATAGATTTGAATCTCCAGCCATAACTATCTCTCCCGTCTTTCTTTCTGCTTCCTATGTCGTCATACTGTTATCTGGTTATTGACGGGTTATCGTGGTTTTTTTATTTTTCTCTTGCGCTGCTCTAGTGGCCTGGGTGATAGTTATTTTTGTATTTTTACAGGGTTCTGCTATGCTATATATCCACCCTTTTCGTGGTCTTCCTCTAGCCTTCTTTCCCGGTGTCCTGTTGCAGAAGACGTTGTGTACAGTAGAGTTTAGTTGCATTTTATAAAGTGGCCGAACAACTTCATTCTTTGTTACTCGATGTAATTCAAGAAAGTTTCTGTGACTAATTTTCTTATGCTGATGCTGTCGTAGTATGTCCTTGATGTTGCATATTCTTGATCTTCCCCTCTCTCTCTCTCTCTCTCTCTCTCTCAGACTAGATTCTTGACTGACGCAAAGTTGGAGTCTGTGGCTTAGCGGTAGTAAGCTCGATCACAACTCGAGTACCTGGTTGAGACACCGCGGCGGGAAATTTGGAATGAAATTTGTTCCCGTGGAATTTTACGAACAGTAAAAATAGACCTCACCGTTCAGAAAGTAACGGCAGGTAAACTACTGAACGTATAAGTAATGTAAAGGTATCCTTTTTTATACCATGTGGTAAATAGGGTAATACAGTGTTAGGCCCGTATTTTTCATTGACAGTCGGCACATGGTGGATAAAGTGGTCAAAAATCACGCCGGCCGACTCTACTTCCCAGTGCTGTTCCTGGTACCCAATTGAGGATGGGAAAGTGGTTCCTAGAAAATTAACGACTCGTTTACTGTGGTTGATGGCGTGGTTTTGTCAAGGACACACCACGATTTTTTTTCAGACGCAAAGTGGTAGGGGACTGATTCATTCTCGTAACATTGACGATCTATTTTATCTTCTGTCTAATCCATTTTTTTTTTAAATATAGAATTGTCAACAATATTTCTGATCTGTGTTTTTTTATTCAGTCTTCTTCTTCTATTGTCAGCACACTGTTACCGGGTTCAGTGTCATAGTTTTATGTATTTGTCATGCGCTTCTCTGGTGACTTTTGTGATGGTTTTCTTAGTCCCCTGGCAAAATTCAACTACGTTATCTATCCACCTTTTCCTCGGTCTTCCTCTCACCTTCCTTCCCGATATTCTATTGTGGTAAGCTTCATAGGCAGTTTGGTCTGTTCGAATTCTTACTAAGTGGCAAAACCACCTCATTCGCTGTTTCGCTATATAGTCCAAGCACAGTCTTGTTCCAACCTTTTCTCTGATGCTGGTATTCGTAACTCTGTCGATTCTTGCGTTGTTGTTGACTTTGCGGAGACACCTCATTTCGCAGGTTGCTATTTTCTGTGTACTTGTCTTATTCATTGTCCATGTTTGACATTGGTAACATAGAGTGGGTATGAAGATGCTGTTGATCAACTGTTGTTTAGCTGTCAGTGAGATGTTCTTATTAGGTATTTCCTGTTAATGTTGATCACATTTCCCAATCACTTCATTTCACAGACTATCCTTTCTTTCTTGTGCCTTAGTTAGTGTCCATGTTGGACATGGTAACAGAGGGTTGTTATTAGCATGCTTCTTTTTCTTCTTGTGTTCGCCCGCTATGAACCCATGCGTAGCGAGGGCGTCTGCTATATCTCTTCTGACTGATTTTTGTGTGAATGGATGCTTTCCTTATTATCAGTGCCCATCGTTATACTGGCATGTCTTCTCCGATCTCAGATGTATTAACATGCAATAACTTGTCTTTTAACTAGCATGCTAGTATTCCAGTGTTTGAAAATAATGGCAATATAAATATATTGATTGATTGATAGGACCATCATCATTGCACTTTGGTGAGTAACCATGTGTGCTCCAATCTCTTTCGTACACAGGAAGATCTCAGCTCCAGTGCACGAACTCCGTAGCACCGGCGAGGGTCCCCGATGTAATTTGGAGGTGGTGAAGATATTTTTTAAGAATTTAATTTGTATTTTTTTACCAATAACCAGTGAAATATCTAATGAATTTTGCCAGGGCAGCGGCTTTACAGCCTGCTCTTCTCGACTGTGAGCTGCCAAGGATTCTTTTCCGTGCTCAAATTGAACACGGGACCTACGTTTTATCGCCCGTCTCAGATAGGACTAGGCACTCGATCTAACCTACAGTGAGATCAGAGATCTTTTGAAAACTATCTCAATGGATCTACAAGCGAGTGAACTGGTTACCTTTGCACTAGAGGCGAGCATCTAACTTCTACGTTACAGTCAAATATTACTGGTTGGTACCTTCTGGAGTTTTGCTTCGATTTCTCAGTCAAATATTACTGGTTGGTACCTTCTGGAGTTTTGCTTCGATTTCTCAGTCAAATATTACTGGTTGGTACCTTCTGGAGTTTTGCTTCGATTTCTCAGTCAAATATATCATGTTTTTAATATAAAATAAAACCAGTTTCCCAGGTATTTGCATTGTGGGATCTGCTTAATTTTGTAACCTTTGACATGGGACGGATTAGCGGAATAACCTTTGACATCTAAACACGTGGGACGGATTAGCGGAATGCATAAGCGTTCGTCTATCGACTCAAGAGGCGTGTGGGTTCAATAACACATTCGACGATCCCCACCCCCCACCCCATGCGGAAAGGAATTGGCCCTCCTACCTCCTGTACACTAGTGTGTAGAAATGTGAAGTGACTTCATACCCTGAGGTCCGAAAAGGCTACGAGGAATTTTATTTTATTATATTTGGCATCTTCTTCTTCTTCTTCTTCAAACTCTCCACATCGACCACCTGTTAACCACTCTGTGTGATTTGTATGTGAACTGAGCCTAACAGCGAGTGTACGTTGTGATCGTTATGCGCTTACAAGTAGGCCAGCGCATCCGATTTCTTCGATGCTTTTTATTTACTAGGTTAGTTTCCCCTAGGTCCTACATCAGTCGCCTCTTACAACATGCCTTGTAGGTTGCAGTGGTACTATTCTTTGCGGGCTCCGGTACCACAAGGGTGATTTGGCATCTAACCAACGTGTTTTTGAAAACCAACTAATCATATTTTTTATATGTCTATATTAGAAAAATCCTAATGTAAATACGTCTTTAATCATTACCAGCACGGGATGTCTATACAAAGCCTCATTTTTCTTAGTTAGTTAGTTAGTTAGTTGGTTAGTTCCTTTTGTGCCAAAGGCGGCACATAGGGCAAAAGTTTTAGATCTCCATGTGATGCTGTTCTTTGCTAGCAGTTGGAGATCTCGTATGGTTTTATATCCCAATAGTTTACTTTCTTGTAGGATTGTTCTTCGAAGAGTGGTCTTAGGTCTTCCACCAACTGGTGACCACATAAGGACTTGTCGATTTAGTCTCTCTTTTCGTCTGATCTAAGAACATAACCTAAATATTTCCACCTTCGTTTCCTTATAATATTTGATTCGGGTTGTTTCTGTTTAAAGGGTCTAAAGCCGAAGATTTGACTTCATTGCACCGGGTTTTACCCCATATGGCTCGGTCCCTCTCCGCAGAAATGGCACGCCACATGCCGAGAGTATTGCACAGAACACGAACTCCGTAGCTCCAGCAACAATCCTAGGGTCTCTGAAAAAAAACTGCACTCTGAACAGAACGGCGCGGTCCGGATTCGAACCCACGATCTTCTGTGTTCTATCTCTCACTGTGTTCTATCTCTCACTGTGTTCTATCTCTCACTGTGTTCTATCTCTCACTGTGTTCTATCTCTCACTGTGTTCTATCTCTCACTGTGTTCTATCTCTCACTGTGTTCTATCTCTCACTGTGTTCTATCTCTCACTGTGTTCTATCTCTCACTGTGTTCTATCTCTCACTGTGTTCTATCTCTCACTGTGTTCTATCTCTCACTGTGTTCTATCTCTCACTGTGTTCTATCTCTCACTGTGTTCTATCTCTCACTGTGTTCTATCTCTCACTGTGTTCTATCTCACTGTTTCTATTTTCACTGTGTTGTTGGAAATAACACACACTCATATCGATAATGTAGAAGGTTGCAATAACATGTGATACAAAAGAAGAGGGTGTCTCAGCAGCGTAGAGGGTATCTACTCGCTTCTCGTAACAAAGATATTCGGTTCGCTCCCTCGTGGAGCCATCGAGATATCTTTCTAGAGATTCATATTTTTAGTGTAGGTGAGATCGAGTTCCTAGTCCTATCGGAGACGGACTATACAATGTAGGTCCCGAGTTCATGTTGAGCATGTAAAACAAAAAAACTACTGGCCTTTCAAAATCGAGAAAAAGCAGGCTGGAGAGTCGCTGTCCAGGCAAAATTAATTCGAAAAATTTAAAAAATACAATTTCTACAAAACTTCTCATATTCTAAAAACTACATATGCGATCCTCGCCGGTGCTACGGAGTTCGTGCACTACCGCTTAGCTCTTCCTGTGTAAGAAAGAGATCGGATTCCACATGGTTACTCACCGAAGTGCAATGGCGATGGTTATATCAATTAATTCATCGCCCGTGTGGGGCCGGGGCCCGCAAGGAAGCAAAGAATAGTACCACTGCGATCTACAAGGCATGTCGTAAGAGATGACTGATGTAGGACATAGGGAAGCTGCCCTAGTAAATAAAAAACATCGTAGAAATCGGATGTGCTGGTCTACTTGTAGGTGCATAACTGGCACAACATACAATCGCTCTTAGGCTCAGATCACATACAAATCACAAAGAGTGATTTAACAAGTGGTCGATATGGAGCGTTCCTAGAAGAAGAAGAAATCACTTAATCAATCAAAGAAGAAATATGAAAGCAAGAAGACTGGTAGTTAAACCACCCATACATTTAAAAAAAAAAAAAAAAAAAAGGGTAAATCAACATTTCGACCAAAACGTCTTTACCAAGCAAAGAACATAAGACACACTAAGCGACACAAACGATGTCCCCTATATATTTTGAAGAGAAATAACTTAGAGTATATCACTCTCCAAATAACTTGATAGAGAAAATAACAGCCTAAGATGCTCTAAACACCAGACGTAATACGTTTTCATTAAATAATGGATAAATTATGCACGCTTGGAAATGTCAGGCTGGTTTGACATTCCTGTTCCAGTAAAGTTCAATGTGACTCGAAAATGAGAAGGTAAAATTCAAATAAAACAGCAGGATTGAGGGAGAAGAAGTGAGGGTGGAGTAAGTCTGTGGCAGATACACGAAAAGAGGAAAACCACTAACTTGAATGTCAATTATGGTCAATAATGATCACCAGAGTCATTTTTTGGGCGGTCAGAAGCCGCGAAGCTAGTGTGAACTGTGAAAGTAATTGTATGACTTAGAGAATTGAGTGGGGGTCTGGTGGGTTGATGATGTGATGGTGGTGGTGGTTTCCTGTGGTTATAGAGAAGTTGTCAGATCTTACACGCGTAGTTGTGACGATGTTGCTGTTATATTTGTGAAGATACTAAACATGTTGTAAATATGTTACACGTATCATTATGAAAACGTTGCCTCTATATTTGTAAAAGAAGTCACAGTTATATTTGGAAAAACATTAGTTATTGTTTGTGAAACTGGTACACATGTAGTTGTAAAGATGTTACAAATGTAGTAAAAATTTTACAAATGTAGTTATGGTGTAGTTGTCAAAATGTTACATATGCAATTGTGATGTAGTTGTAAAGATGTTACAAATGTAGTTGTGATGTAGTTGTAAAGATGTTACATATGTAATTGTAAAATGTTACATATGTAATTGTGATGTAGTTGTAAAATGTTACATATGTAGTTGTGATGTAGTTGTAAAAATATTAGATATGTAATTGTGATGTAGTTGTAAAAATGTTACATGTGTAGTTGTGATGTAGTTGTAAAAATGTTACTTATGTAGTTGTGATGTAGTTGTAAAATGTTACATATGTAGTTGTGATGTAGTTGTAAAATGTTACATATGTAGTTGTGATGTAGTTGTAAAAATATTACATATGTTATTGTAAAAATGTTACATATGTAGTTGTGATGTAGTTGTAAAAATGTTACTTATGTAGTTGTGATGTAGTTGTAAAAATGTTACATATGTAGTTGTGATGTAGCTGTAAAAATGTTACACTTTCAACTGTTAAGATCTTACATAATGCGATGTTGCAAATTTTACACTTGTAAATGTGAGAATATTACACAATCAGTTGTGAAGATGTTACAGCTATATTTATGAAGGAAGCACTTGTAGGTGCTTGTTTCCTTTTAACAGAAACTTATCTGTAAATATTTCAGAGAGAGAGAGAGAGAGAGAGAGAGAGAGAGAGAGAGAGAGAGAGAGATAGATAGATTAAAATATATATAGATGTACACAGAACGTAGCATTATTAAACCCTTTCATGCATGCATTTTTGGGATGAATATATCGTCTTTCCCACCATCTTGGGTGGCGTCTGTGACCTAGAGGATAGTGACTTGGTCTATTAACCCCGACGTTCTGATTTCGAATCACACTGTGGACAGTTTGGTTGCAAATTGTTTCACGTGAATTTTTACAAAAGTACGATGGCACCACCCGTTCAGAAAGCAATGGCAAACTACTGAATGTAATAATGCCTAGAAAAATCACAAACAGCGTTAAAAAGCTGGGGTTGATTCGCAAAGTCCTGTAAAGGATATGAACTTAACTTTACCACCACCTTGACTATAAAGTAGAAGTACAAGTTACGTTATGACTCTTGCAGTAGACACATCGTCCACAGCTAGTTCCTAGCAGTACATTGCATGCGTCAGATATCACGCATGTGTAGCTATGAAAGGAATGAATAGTAGATGTCCACTACAGATGTCCACTACGGTGGACACTAGGCGTAAACGGGGTTAAGAAAAGTCCTTGTGATTAGACCTAAGACATATAATATGTCACCAATGTAAAGAGTCAACTGTAAAAGGCCGTCCACGCAAAATGTGGACCTCGAAGATAACAGAGGCAGCGAAATACACTTTACAAAGAGCCCACAAAAGCCCGTTCAAGAAATATCTTATCCTGACGCTGCGAGGCAAAACTTCATTAGAGAAAAGACGATGTCGAGAGTCCCAGGACTTGAATATGTACAGCATATTCTCTATACAATAGTATTGCACCCACAGAAGATAGAAAATACCATGTATATACCTTACTTGGCGCGAAGTCGTCCACCACCTCTGCCACCACCACCACCATCACCACCATCGTCTCTTGTTGGTGATTTATAACTCTCTGTCTCCAGCTTTGACGATCACCACCAATGTTGACACTCATCCATGTCATAATGTTAGGTTGTTCAATATTGTTTCTGTTGTCCTGTATTTTGTCACCAGTAGGATTTCCAGCTGTTACAATGTGCTTTAAATCATATCATTTCTGTACATGATTGCTTTTGTTGCATGTTTTTCAGATGATCAATTTTTGTCACAGCGACCTCAATAAGTAAATCTACTTTACTGAATGTTGTAAGAGTTTAATGTCATATATTTGGCTCTGTAAGTTATACATATCGTCTGTAGCAGGCAGTGAGCTTGATAACATCCCAAGCGTAACTGGTTCAAACTCCGCGGTGGACAATTTCGAAGCAAATGAGTCTCCCATGGATTTTGCGAATTGTAAAAATGGAACTCACGTTTAGAAAGCAATGGCAAATTAGTGAACATATAAGTAGTTCCTAGAAAATCAACGACTCGTTTAATGTGATTGAAGGTGATGCCCTTTAAGAGATATGCCACGGTTTTCAAGTTATTAAAAAATGGTTTCGTAAGTTATCAAAGTATGGCTCCGTTAGTTATCAAAGTATGGCTCCGTAAGTTATCAAAGTATGGCTCCGTAAGTTATCAAAGTATGGCTCCGTTAGTTATCAAAGTATGGCTCCGTTAGTTACCAAAGTATGGCTCCGTAAGTTATCAAAGTATGGCTCCGTAAGTTATCAAAGTATGGCTCCGTTAGTTAGTTACCAAAGTATGATTCCATAGATTATCAAAAATGGCGCCGTTATTTCTAAAAAACATACGATAGATAGAGACTTTATATATAGTGTGTAGGACCTTTTTCGTCTTGACATGAGGTTGCGTGGCAAGTGTGTTACTGTGTAGACTTTTGAGTATATAAACAGTAGAACTCTAAGAGTAAAGTTCAACAAGGGAAGCAGAATGACGATGTAACCTTTCTAAACTATTTTGAGTGTGAAGTTATATGATGACGAGAGATGTCTGAGACAAACTGTCACATTTAAGAGAGAAATATATAACGTGGTTATGAGAGAGATAAAGAAGAAGATCATGGAATACTTGATTGACTGAAAGATGAACGTATAACAAATTGAAGAAAATGCGCAGTAACCCTTGACTCTAGTGCTTTCCTAGATGTATGACGAACACGGATGTACGTGTGCAAATTATGCACGAATAATATCGCATGACGCCCTAAAAATCTTGAAAAAGAAGTCGGTTACGTGTCGTTTTCCAGAAACAATTTTAGATATTAAAAATACAAATTAGGTTAAATTCTTATCATATCTACCATCTTGAAATAACCGTGAGAGCGAACTTGAACAAAAAGTGCATTATGAAATAGGATATGCTGGGCATAAAAGCTTATCATGTCGTATCTTTTTGTGTACATAGCTCAACGTACTTCAGGTCAAATGTTTCAAATCACTTACAAAAATAACAATTATATCAAATAGTTATTCTTCCAGTAGGGGCCGCTAGAGACACATTAGTAGCATATGAGTGCCTAATGTACACTCCTACACTGTGGCATTGCAGGCAATGAGAGTGCCGATGTCTTAGCTAAGGAGGGCAGTGCCAAAGAGCAAATTTACCAACCCTTGTCTTTTCAAGAGGTTAAAACCCTCATATAGAGAAAATCTGCAGTAGACTGGAAGACAAACACTGGATATGATTATGGAAAAGACTCCCTCAAAGACCTAAGCAGAACAGACCAGGTCACTATATTTCGACTACACACAGGACACTGCAGACTCAACGAACACTTATATAGACTAGGAATAAGTCAAACAGCTCTCTGCCCGTGTCAGCAGGCGGAACAGACACCAGAGCATATCCTGCAAGACTGTCTTCTCCTGTGTGATCTGAGAAGCAACATGTGACCACACCCATTCGACCTGAAAACTAAGCTTTGGGGAAACCTGACAGACCTGAAGCTGATTGCCCAGTTTGTGGTCCACAGTAAATTAAGCGCATGACCAGAGATCACTGAAGAAGAAATAGTTATTCTGAAAGCCGCGTTAGTGTAATAGTTAGCGCACTTGCTTTGCTGACGTGCGGTCGCACGATCAATTCTACAATGAGGGTGTAATTTTTTTCCAACCGTTGTGGCTCTCACCTCGACCCAGCCTTATTTGGATATCAGAGAACCATTGGGAAGCAAATGTGGCGGGTGTGATGTTGGCCACATCAACCAACGTGTGCTGATGGTAAAAAAGGAATGTGAGTCCCAAACTATATTCCCTAATATTTATCACAACGAGTTCTTTTACATTTTTATAATTATTTTGAAAAACAAGGAAGAAGATTGAAAATTCCACTTGGAAATGTACAGAAACCAACATACACAAATAAAAACTGGCACAAATATAGACAAACATAACCATAGACTGACACAAACATACACATACTGACACAAACAAGGCCCGACAGTCGAAAACCGGATTCATTCAGGCAACTCATCTCTGTTTAAAAATCTGAACATAGAAAACTGACCACTGAAGAAGGCGACGCACTCATTTGTTTTCAGTTTGCTAAAACCATCATAAAGATGTCAACATCAGAGCACTTACACTGCAGCTTGGGCGACAATTCAGAATATTTTTCCTAAGAAAAGCAATAGGTAGACACTTTAAATTGGGTCGAGCTAAACTCCATTATATAGAAAGGAAGGTGAATGAATTTGAATATAAATGTCTGCGAAAAATAATGAACATAAGATGGGACGAATTCAGAAGTGATGAAATCAGAGAAATGTCTGGTTAGCCACTAGTAACAACTAAGTTATAAGGAGAAGACGGAGATATGTTGGGCATACCTTAAGAAGAAATGATCAAAGAATACCAAAGGAGGCACTGGAGTAGGTGGCAAAGGGTACAAGAAACAGATGACGTCCTAGGGAAACACTGAACAAACTTTGCTGAGATAGGCAAGCAATATCGGAATCAATTCCATTATTGAGCGAGTTTCACAGGACAGAGCGGTATGGAGAAATTACTTGCAGGCCCTATGTAACGTATAACGGTACGAAAGGAAAATATATATATATATCTTGCCCGAGTGGTTACCAGGACCCAAATTGGGGTGCAAAGAATAGAACCACTGTTAGCTGCCACGCATGTCTTAAGAGGCGACTGGGGATGGTAGGTCGTGGGTCTAGCTACCCCACCCCGTAAATAACACTAGATAGCTACAGAAACCCCAACCATGACAATTCAAAGCTCACCACCCAAGGAAGAAGAAGGACCCTGCAAGGAGGAGATTTGGAAGAGATGGCTTTGGATAGGCAGCCTTGGAAGACCTTGGTTGCGAACCTATGCCTCCCTGGGGGCGAAGAAGAAGAAGATATATATCAACTATATTACGTTAGTGACTGATGCCAACGTACTTACTATATCCACTGCGTTACACCGATAAAGCTGTTCATCATTGCATTGTACGATGCATCGCAGCATTTCCCGATATTAAAAGTTGGATATATGTTTGTCACACTTATAAATGACAACAGACCTGGCTTATTACACCAACCAGAAATTAATATCTTCAGCAGTGTCAACTAGGGAAATAAATTCAGAACGGTGTCTTGAACTACGGAGAATCTGCCCTGCTGTCGGTGCTCTCAGAAAATATCTTGAAAATAAATATTAATCTAAGTTGTGTTTGTCCTGAATACAGAAACGAAGAACATAACAGAAGTATATTATTAACCCTCCAGCGAAAATAAAGAGACATTTTGGACGTAATAAGCCGTCCAGAAAAAGACGTTTTTATGTTTAATCAAGTCTTCCAACGTTGTATATAACGATCGTTTAATGTTTCAACAAATATTTAGTTCAACTTGATATTTAGTTCAACTTGATATTTTGATAACTTTACATATCTCGCCATATGGTAATAAATAAATGTCTTGCAGAATAACAAAGTGTTCTGCTTAGTTCAGATAGGTTGAATGTAGTTCAGATAGGTTGAATGTTTCAATGGGATATCGCTGACACATCAGTTTCTTTAACCATTTTGAATTCTTTCTTTTCCCCCTTTTCATCTCAGAAAGTACGTGTACTAGTCTGTAGACTAGGGAGTCGACTGTACTTGGAATGTAGCACAGTATGTTGATGCGGAGATGATCCAACTAACTAGTATTGTGGTACGGTGATTCTCTTAACAATCCCTATTTTCTTAAGAAAGATGATTCTCTTAGCAAACGTCGATTCTCTTCAGAAAGATGATTCTTTTAACAAATGCGGTTCTCTTAACAAAGGAGATTCTCTTAACAAAGGAGATTCTCTTAACAAAGGAGACTCCCTGAACAAAGGAAATTCTCTTAACAAAGGAGATTCACTTAAAAGCACTTCTCGTAGCTTCTCTCAACAAAGCTACTTCTCTTATCTACATCGCTTCTTATAACAAAGACGATTCTTTTATCCAACAATACCAACCCTTATAACTGTCTGCATTGTTCTCATATCTACATCGCTTCTTATAATAAAGATAATTCTATTATCAAACAATACCAACCTTTATAACTGTCTGCATTGTTCTCATATCTACATCGCTTCTTATAACAAAGATGATTATCTTATCAAACAATACCAACCCTTATAACTGTCTGCATTGTTGATCATCATTAGAATGTTAACGTAATGAAGAAATATGATAATAAGCAGATAAGATGCGTATGCACGTTATCTCGTCGAGAAGAGTGGTCTACAGACACATAGCCTTCTTCTTCTTCTTCGACCAGTTCCACATGACCAAATTCTTCTTCTTTTCGATCGTTCTTTTCGGCCATTTTGATACTTTTTATTGCGATATATAAACAGCCTACACCAAGAACGGGTGTGATTCGTCACATCTTCAGCGCCATTTGGAGCTCTGGTGCTTTTTCTTCGGCGATGTGTCCGATTTCAGTCAGTGTTTACTGGGTTCGCTCTCCGTCAGTCTTTGGCTGTCCCAGCCGACCTGCAAGGCAGCAGGTTGCTATTTTCTTTTAGGGTAGCTACCCTTAGACAACCTTCCTCCCAGGGTGTTGAGCGTCATCTGTCCAGGTTACCAGTCTTTTTTGACTACTTGGTTTGCCTGCCGTCCAGTTTTGTTTACGGTTTGCTCTGCTAGCCTTTGATTGTTCCCAATCTAACTACAAGGCAGTAGTATGACCAAATTCAAATAGATGAGTTGTCTGCATAAATCCAATATGATTCACAATGACAGCTGCATCCCGTCTAAGCATAGCCATTAACTGTATGATGCATGCGTACATGTTACATTTCTATTGCTGGATATTATTCATGTCTGTTAGGGCTCACATGTTCGGTCTGTGGTGGGAAAAAAACATTATCAATACGAAATCCAACAACAGCATGAATCCCCCTACAAGGTGATATCAAAATACCGTTAACAGCTGCGAACCAAAATATCTCAAACATCAATAACGTACATAGAATGTAACCCCAACATACTCTAGAGTGTCAGTTGTGTACGTATCATCATGAAACTTGTATATCACCATTCCAACATTTTGCTGAAGAGCACCATCTCTTCAGTTTGCTGAATAACACGACCTCAACATTTTGCTGAAGACCACCACTCAACATTTTGCTGAAGACGAAGACCACCACTGAACATTTTGCTGATTACCACCGTCTCAACATTTTGCTGAAGACCACCACTCAACATTTTGCTGAAGACCACCACTCAACATTTTGCTGAAGACCACCACTCAACATTTTGCTGAAGATCAGCATCTTAACACTTTGCTGAAGCCTACCATCTCTTCGGTTTGCTGAAGCCTGAAAAATCGTTTTTCCTTCAGGGGCGGATTCAGGGGCTTCTGTCTGATTTTTGCGTGAGACCTAAAATTACCCTTTTACAGGTGTCCATAAACCATACGGGCAGCCTCGCCGACTTCAGAGGTAATTGAAGCAAAGATCCTCCAAGTGTGATCGTTACTGGAAACCTGTTATCCGTGTAACTATTGTCTCGAGTCCTCGTACCATTGGTACTTTTACGGCCAGAGTTAATTAATGAAGTGCGACTTCTCTATCGGATTTCCTGCCTTTGGTGAGGTTCTTCCGTACGCATCGTATGATAAACACTTTTTAATGATCTTTTAGTGCCGTAAATTTGGGCTTGGATCTATGCCACATAGCATTTGCTTACTTTACGCTGACTGGGTGAGGTCGCTCCGGTTTAGGGGCATTCTCGACCCTTCTAGGGCTAGTCACAGGAACTGTCACCTTTCTTGTATTCATTGCTCTTTTACGATCATTTTCGCCGTATATTTGGGCTTTATGCTCTTCGCCAAAGAGTATGTCTACAATATGGGCTCTTTCTGACTATATGAGGTCGTTCCGGATTAAGAACAATCTCAGTCATTCATTTTTATTTAACACGCTCTTTCTTAACTCAATGATTCAGACACTGTATTTACAGCTGGATCTATTTGTGAGTGCCGACACCGAATTTTTTTTTCAGTGGCGAAGCAAACATACACGTGAGCTAAATTGTTTTTGATACATTTTCTAAGTTTCAGTTACAACATGCTTCTTGTTTGAAACTGTTTCGGAGTCAGTCCGAGATCAGCAAATCAGACTTCTTCTTCCAACGCTCCATACCAAGCACTTGTTAACCAGTCATTGCGATTTGTATGTGATCCAGGCCTAAGAGCGATTGTACGTTGTGCCGGTTATGCACATCCGATTTCTGCGATACTTTCTATTTACTACTGTAGCTTCTATAGGCCCCTAGCTCAGTCGTCTCTTACGACATGCCTTGTGGGTTGCAGTGGTACTATTCCATTCTCCCCTTGAGGGCCCCGGGAACACATGAGCGAGAAAATCTATCGTCAAGTAGTTTGTCTTGTGCAGAATTGTGTAACAATAACTGTACTTCAGAATCAATCTCAATCAAAACCCACATGTCCTGTCTCTGTTGCTTAATCAATAAACAATCTCAATCAAAACCCAGATGTCCTGTCTCTGTTGCTTAATCAATAAACAATCTCAATCAAAACCCAGATGTCCTGTCTCTGTTGCTTAATCAATAAACAATCTAAATCAAAACCCAGATGTCCTGTCTCTGTTGCTTAATCAATAAACAATCTCAATCATAACCCAGATGTCCTGTCTCTGTTGCTTAATCAATAAACAATCTCAATCAAAACCCATATGTCCTGTCTCTGTTGCTTAAACAATAAACAATCTCAATCATAACCCATATGTCCTGTCTCTATTGCTTAATCAATAAACAATCTCAATCATAACCCAGATGTCCTGTCTCTGTTGCTTAAACAATAAACAATCAATAATACTTATTTTCAATCTTTCTTTCCACTATTGCCGCCAGACATTGATGTCGATCCATATATATATATACTATATTACAGTTTCCCAAACTGGGGTCTGCGGACCCCTGGGTGTCCACGAGGTACTCACAATGGGTCCTCAAGCGCTTGGAGAAATATTATGATCTTTGACATTTCAAACAGAAAAATAAATTTTAAGCCCAATTATAGGCCTAATGTTTTATTTATTAAAATATTAAATTGCAGACATTGTTTATTATCGTAACACACATATAATTCATTCCTGTCCATTTTCATATACAGAAACGTTTAGGGGTCAGCGACAGCACAATGTATTTAAAATGGAGTCCATATTAATGTAACGTTTGACAACCGCTGCTATAGGTAATTGTCGTCTGTGTCACATGATTTCAATATTATTGATATATACATTGTTATAGAGTTCAAAGTGGAAAGGTGAAGGATTGACTTAATTGCACCGGGTTTTTCATTTTCAGAAAATCTGCTTTTGCTTGAGCAATTCTCCTCTTAATCTCTGTTGTACATCTTTCATCTGATGTTATAAATGTTCCTAGATTCTTGAATCGATGGACTTGTTTTATTGTTGTGTTGGCTGTATACTGAGCATAGATTTCATGAAAAAGAGCAAAGAAACAAAGAAACATTGGAAGAATTAAGGATGTTATGAGCTAGTGTGTAAACAATATTAGATTTGCTAATGTCTCATCTCTTCTAATATATCTCATATAATCGATAGAGACATGTCACTGTGTTCGGAGCGGTACTAGAAGTAAGCGGTAGTGAGTGAGCTCGATCACAAACCCAAGCACCTGGTTCAAACCCCACGGTGGGCAAGTTTGGAAGCAAATTCGTTTTCTTGTGATTTTTACAAAAGGTAAAAATACACCTAACCATTCAGAAAGCAATGACAAACTACTGAACGTATAAGTGATACCTAGAAAATGAACCACTCTTTTACTGTGATTGATGGCTACGTCTTGTAAAGGATATGCCCCGATTTTCATTTATTTCACTAGAAGTAATAGTTAGTTAGTTTATTCCTTTCGTGCCAAAGGCGGCACATAGGACAGAGGTTTTAGAGCCTCCATGTGATGCGGTCCGTTGCTAGCAAGCTGGAGATCTTGTATGGTTTTACATCCCAATATTTTACTTTCCTGTAGGATTGTTCTTCGTAGAATGGTCTTAGGTCTTCCACGTTTTCTTTTCCTGGTAACCACATAAGGTAGAAGTAATAGCTTAGAGCAAATATCACAAACTATTGAAGCCCTATAGTACACAAAGATCAGAGAGGAATACGTTATCATCACTAACGTTACAAGACTATTTCAAGAGTTTTGAGCCAAAATTATAACTGCTACAGGTTACTGAGCTGGTATCGTAACACTCCGGGAAGACCCATAGGTGCTCAGTCTTCACCAGAGAAGGGCGCAGAGTCTTTTGAGAAGAGACTTATGTACGAGCTGAACGACAAGAGAGAAAAGCGAAAACTCAGAAGTTGTCACAGTAAAACACTTGCCTATTGACCGTCTGTAAAGATGAAAAGGGCCATATAGCTTCCCAAGGCTCCTACCTCAGTCGCCTCTTACGACATGCCTTGTAAGTCGCAGCGTTACTATTATTTGCTTCGCTTTCGAGTTCCGACAACAGACGGGCCTGGGATTCGCACCTAAGAACCTTCGAGATGAAAAAAAAAACCCACTAAGGTCAAAAAAGCGTTGTGAACACTTACAACATAGTGAGAAAAGAAAACACTGAAACCGGCTACAATTAAGATACATGGAATATTAAACATAGATGTCCTTCATTGCTGATTATTTCAGAACAGTTGATGATGTAGAGGGAATTAGTTAATAAAATAGCAATTTTTCAGATGCAAATATAGAGAACAGGGGGGCGCACGTCAAGGGAATTAAAGAAAATAAATACAAAAGAGTCCGATGAATTAAGAAAGAAATTTAAAATATTTAAAATAATATTTTTTAATGGATACATGATGTGGAAATATTATTATTGTTTGAATCCCAAGTGTGAACCTCTTTGCATCCCGAACTTTAGTTATAAGCAGAGATGCAACACTTATGAAAACATTATCCTAAGGAAGTTTGATTGGAAACGTACAAGAAGAAGAAGTGAAAATCGTGGCATATACTTGATATGCCGTCGCCACCAACCTAGTAAATGAGTCGTTGATTTTCTAGGCACCACTTATACGTTCAGCAGTTTGCCATTGCTTTCTGAACGGTGAGGTATATTTTTACTGTTCGTAAAAATCCACGAAAACGAATTTGCTTTCAAAGTTGCTCGCCGTGGAGTTTGAACGAGGTACGCTTGGGTTGTGATTGAGCTCACTACCACTTAAGCTAAAGACGCCCACAAAGTAGTAATTATAAAAGATGTAAAAAGTATTAAAAGTATAAAAGATTTACTATTCTGTCAAAGTGTACAGCAAAAAATATAAATTGTGACAACTAATTTAATTGATTGAATGATAGGTAGGACTATCATTATTACACTTCTGTGATTAACCATGTGTGCTTCGATCTCTGTGAGACCGAGGAAGATTTAAGCAGCAGTGCGCGGACTTCATAGCATCTTCGAGGGTTTAAGATGCAATTTTGAGGATAGAGATAAATGTGAACATATTAAAATAAAATGCTATGATTACCATCGCAATAGCTTTCCAGCCTACTCTTCCCGATTCTCCGTAGCAAATTGACCATTTTCATGTTAAACGTGAACGCAGGTTCTACGGTTTATCGCCAGTCTCTCATAGAGCTGGCAAAAATAGTACAGGGTGTTCAACTTAAAAGCAGCCTGTGGATGGAGATAATCTGGCATATATGTATGGAAATGAGAAGGTTCAGTTATGACGTAGTATAGGTCAAGGTTGTGTGATGGTGTGTAATTGTAGTGAGGGAAGGGGCGATGAACAAATGTGACGTAGGACAAGCTAGTCAGAACCGGTTTAAATAGTAAATAGACGAGATGCAATGCGTACCTGGCAAATTTATATTTATCACTGGGGCTGCTTTTAAGTTGAACACCCTGTATAAAGGCGAAGGATTGACTTCATTGCCCGGGTTCCCTATATGGCTCCATCTCTGTCGACAGAAATGGTATGCCATCGTCCGAAAGTGTTGCACAAAGCGCGAACTCTGTATTTTCAGCAACAATCCTAGAGATCTCATAAAAACAATTACACATGACTCGATCGGGATTCGAGCACTCAACATTCCGAACAACAGGAAAACGTCTTAACCACTTTCGCCATAGAGATTCCCCTCCCATGAACTCAGTCTCACTTGCATTGAGATCAGAGATGACTGGAAAGTAGTCAAATCACACCCCAAGAGTCGCAAACCGTGAATTGTTGAAGCGTGAGTCGAGTACCTAGCACCAACGCCACACAGACCTTCTTAGTGATAAAACAACACACAAATTATTATACGAAAATAGAATAGTATGTGACTTTAAATCACGCAATAGTTCATACTAATGTCTCGATGATATCAATAGATCAATAAAGTAATTTCACTGGCCAACTTTAGAGAGCACAGAGTTCTCTGTGTCGTATAGGTTAGGTGCTTGTCTCTCGTGCCAAATGTACCAGGTTCGCTCCCTCGTGGAACCATCGGGATATTTTACCAGAGATCCCTGATCTCAGTGTAGGTGAGATCGAGTTCCTAGTCCTATCGGAGACGTATGATAAAACGTAGGTCTAGTGTTCAATTTGAGCACATAAAAAAACCATTGGCAGTTATCCTGTGGCTAAGCCCTTTGCCTTGTGAGTTGAAGGTCTCTGTGACTGAGTGGTTAAGCCCTTTGCCTTGTGAGTTGAAGGTCTCTGTGACTGAGTGGTTAAGCCCTTTGCCTTGTGAGTTGAAGGTCTCTGTGACTGAGTGGTTAAGCCCTTTGCCTTGTGAGTTGAAGGTCTCTGTGACTGAGTGGTTAAGCTCTTTGCCTTGTGAGTTGAAGGTCTCTGTGACTGAGTGGTTAAGCACTTTGCCTTGTGAGTTGAAGGTCGTGGGTTCGGATCCGGACCGCGCCGTTCTGTTCACGAGTGCAGTTTTTCCAGAGACCTCTAGGATTGTTACTGGAGCTACGGAGTTCGTGCTTTGTGCAATACTCTCGGCAGGTGGCGTACCATTTCTGCGGAGAGGGACCGAGCCATATGAGGTAAAATCCGGTGCAATGAAGTCAATCCTTCGGCTTTAAAACTCTTTAATCGAGAAAAGCAGACTGGAAAGCCGCTGCCCGAACAAAATTCGTTTAGAAAAGATTTGTTTAAAGTTCAGATCTATATGGCTGTTCCTGGATTATTCATTTCACCTCCATCTATCTATATCAGTGGTTCCCAAACCTTGCATTAACTTGGACCTCCTTTTAAATACATTTTGCTGCATCGTACCCCCAGAGGTTTCTATACATGAAAATGGACAGGAATGAATTGTATGTGTGTTACAATAGTAAACAATGTCTGCAAATTAACATTTTAATAAATGGGAAGAGGTTTCCTTTTGTCTTGAACAAGACACGCCATCATTAGCATCATCGGTACATTTACGTTTCAATGTCAGTCAGCGATCCATCCTGAAGCTCAGCCAAAATGTATTGTAGCAAAATCCAATGCATGCCAACGTTATTTATCCTATCTTTCACAAGATCGTTTCAGCCACTTACTTACTTAAATTTAATTCTTCTAGCGATGGAGTCATTATTACACCACACCAACAGTCAAGCTGGCTCCAATTTCTCAGACTGCGGGAAACTTAAAATGATCTTTCATTTTGTCCTGTCATACATTTAGACTCTGGTCTGGTGCAGGCCCTTTGATTTCGCAGCAGAACTAGTTTGACTACTGTGTATATACATGTTTAAAAAATTTAGTTTTCTGTTTGAAATGTCAAAGATTATAGTATTTCTTCAAGCGCTTGAGGACCATTACGAGTACCTCGCGGACGTCCGGGGAATCCACGGACCCCAGTTTGGGAAACTCAGATCTAGACTATAGAAGAAGCGATATCAAAATTTAAGTAGAGTAAACGTTAGTTATATTTTCTATTGAAATATTCGCACACAGAAATTATACTGTTTGCATTGTCCATATGTCAATGTTACTGAAGAGTTAGCAACTTCAACTTTGAAATTGAACATAATAGTATTTTCTATGTCGACAAATGTAAAGACTTTCTTGCAGAAACACTGATATAGTCCGTCCGTCTACCAGCACAATGACTTCCAGTTCTGGCGTCGTCAAGGGGTTTGAGCGTTGGCGTCGTCAAGTGGTCTGAGCGTTGGCGTCGTCAAGTGGTTAGAGCGCTGGTTTCTCAATTTAAAGAGACCGCGAATGCTCCCAAGCGTAGGAGAGTCGAGACAGTTGTTATTGGATACCGGGGCTGGCTGATTGACGAAATGGAAGTTATTCAGGAAGACTAGTTTCGAATGCTGATGTCTAGTTCTGTATGGTGGTCTTTAATACAGTACTAGCGAACAGAATTTGATGTTATGTAATTACATTTACGTTTTATTAGAAAACTAGGTCTGCTAATTTTTTTTAAGCATTCCAAACAGGAGCCAAAATTGGACTTGTTTAACACTCAGGGAAGTGGAGGCTCTCTGTGTTTACCAATGATACAGTACCCAAGGTATAGACCATTGTGTTCATTACAGGAGCCAAAATTGAACTTGTCTAACACTCAGGGAAGTGGAGGCTCTCTGGGCTCATTTCAGGAGCCGAAATTGGACATGTCTAACACTCGTGGAAGTGGAGGCTCTCTGTGCTCATTACAGAAGCCAAAATTAGACATGTCTAACACTCGTGGAAGTGGAGGCTCTCTGTGCTCATTACAGAAGCCAAAATTGGACTTTTCTAACACTCGTGGAAGGGGAGGCTCACTGTGCTCATTACAGAAGCTAAAATTGGACTTTTCTAACACTCGTGGAAGTAGAGCTTCCTGTGCTCATTACAGGAGCCAAAATTGGACTTTTCTAACACTCGTGAAAGTGAAAACTTCCTGGGCTGCTCAATAATACAGAAACCAATGTATTCGCTAATCTGCAGGGCGTAGATAATGGGCGTCGTAAGAATAAAAAGTTTGTATTTGAATCCTCTGTTTGGTAAATCATTTTTTCCGGAGGCCCTAAATACTTTTTATTTTATTGTCTATTCATTTGCCCAACTTATCTATCAAACTTTCTTAGTTTTTTGGCAAGCTGACAATGGAATTAACATCAACAATTTTAATATGCTCATATATGTTTTGATGGAACATTCTCACTATAAAGTGTAACATAATACAATATTAATGCTTGAAAATAAAAAGTAATGAATTGTTTACAAATACATCTTGGGATGATGTTACTACATGTTAAAAGCTATGAGCTAGATAGAGATTTATAGACATAGAATTAACGTATTTGGAATTAACAGATGCCAAAATTAGCATGGACAAACTGCAGTTAAACCTGTCTTCTTGAAATTTGTAGTCTGATTCCATGTCGTTGTGATGAAATTTTGAAGCGTTGATGGACTTTCGTTGCGTGTATAAATGTTATATTTTTTGATAAATAAACGGTTATGTCATTCCTTAATGTTATCCTAGCGGATAAAATAATGGCATGCTTTATAATTACCTATTATATAAATTATTTATATGTACAGTCAAATAATCGCAAATAGTGTCAAGAGGATCTTCTTCTTCTTCGCGTTCGTTCTTTACGACCAATTTTAATCACTCTTTGTGATATGTTTGATCTTTGCCAAGAACATGTATACGTTGCACATTGGTTTGGTAGACCCCTAAACGCATAGACTTCTACACGTTTAGGACACGTGCATCCGATTTCAGCCAAACCTCCTTAGTCGTCTCTTACGACATGCGTGGCAGGTAACAGTGGTTCTATTCTTTACACCCCAAATTTGGGCCCCGTAACCACTCGGGCGTACATATATATAGAGGATATTGTCAAAGATTGAGTAAGGGCTACAAAGAGCTAAAGCAGCGTTGTACAACGCGGCGCCCGCTGGAAACCATGGCGCCCGTGTGATCCATCCCTGGTGCCCTATTTTGTTTATCCCGCTGTAATGTTAATCAGAAGTTGGAATAACTATTTTTTTCTGAATAACAGTATCGCCTGTGTGTTGTCGGAGCTCGTAAAGGGAGCAAAGAAAAGCAACACTGCGACCTACAAGTCATGTCGTAAGAGACGACTGAGGTAGGATCTAAGGAAGCTACCTAGTAAATAAAATCGAATGTGCTGGCCTACTTGTAGCCGCATAACTGGCAAAACGTACAATTGCTCTTAGGCTCAGAACACATCATCATCAGGTGCCATGCCGGCTACCTAGGATTCCATCAGCGAGCATGTATCGTGATGCTGTCAGGGGGTCTCATCAGTGTGTGTCCTATTCATCGCCACATTCTGTCCCATGATCTTCAATGGGGCCATGCCTGCTGGCGTAGGCTATTATGGATCTCCACAAATCTCTGTCTTTGATGTTTGCTATCAAATCAGATGTTGACGCTTTACCGTGCTCTGAAGTCAGGCTATCCAAAATTTTCTCTCTGTCTTCTTCTGTCTCATCTACCCTCGATTTTACCGGTTGTCACAATGTCAGAACACATAGAGTGGTTTAACAAATGGTCGATATGGAACGTTCGGAGAAGAACAAGACTAACAGTATGATTCAGTCTTTTCTTAAGCACAATGTAAAAAAAAATAACTAAACTTGTAGTCTGAATTAAGTTATCTATTTTTACAATTTCCATGTCTTCAAATAAGTAAGATGGGCACATGGAGATTTTTGCAAGAACCACAGAGGAAGCAACGAATATGATCAACAAATAAACAGTGTACAGGTATTAAGAGCTTCCGAAAAAACAAATAAACAAACATAGGATTCGAACCACTTACCCTCATTTCTAACGACACCCATCGCCTAGCCTACCAATACCTCTGTGAGTGCGAGCCATTCTAAAAAATGGCTGACTGAGGCGTGTCTTTCTCAAACTCGGAAGCTCTTTCGGAAGCTCTTAATACCTGTACACTGTTTATTTCTTGATCATATTCAAATAAGTAACAAACATACAAATACCCGTCTATAAATATCTGATAGTGAGCTGCACAGTGTTAAATAGAAACAGGTGAGCTACGCAGTATTAAATAGAAACAGGTGAGCTGCACAGTGTTAAATAGAAACAGGTGAGCTGCGCAGTGTTAAATAGAAACAGGTGAGCTGCGCAGTGTTAAATAGAAACAGGTGAGTTACGCAGTGTTAAATAGAAACAGGTGAGTTACGCAGTGTTAAATAGAAACAGGTGAGCTGCGCAGTGTTAAATAGAAACAGGTGAGTTACGCAGTGTTAAATAGAAACAGGTGAGCTGCGCAGTGTTAAATAGAAACAGGTGAGCTGCGCAGTGTTAAATAGAAACAGGTGAGCTACGCAGTGTTAAATAGAAACAGGTGAGTTACGCAGTGTTAAATAGAAACGAAGTGAGTTACGCAGTGTTAAATAGAAACAGGTGAGCTGCGCAGTGTTAAATAGAAACAGGTGAGCTGCGCAGTGTTAAATAGAAACAGGTGAGCTGCGCAGTGTTAAATAGAAACAGGTGAGTTACGCAGTGTTAAATAGAAACAGGTGAGTTACGCAGTGTTAAATAGAAACAGTATCGCTTTATGAATGTGGATCATGGACAGCAACACAGCGCAGCAAGCTCACCATGTGTGAAATGAAATGCTTGAGGAAGACAGTGGGGTCACTAGGAAAGATAGGATACAAAATGAGGACATTAGAAGCAGCGTAGGCATAGCTTCATGCACCGAATACATCGAAAGACAACAAATGCAGTGGTTTGAACATTTAATGAGAATGGAATAAACCAACCACCAATAACAGGATACAATAAAAAGAGATCAGGTACTAAAGCCAAGGGAAGATCAAGAAAAAGATGGACAGACAATATCACTTCCACACTAAATAAACACGGATATAACACAAGGGCGACTCATCTGGCCCTGGAGCGCAAATTAAAACTCCCACCCCTATACTTAACGGCAGCCCGTCTGCCCAGCGTGTTCGTAGCGCGTTGGACTACGGGTGACAAGCCCTCTGTGAGTGCGGGTTCAACTCCGCGGACTGGCAGAAAAGCCACATATTCCCCAGATTTACGGTGTTCGTGGCACCGAACCGAAGGTTACGATGTCCATGACACCGAGCCGAAGGGTTACGATGTCCATGACACCGAGCCGAAGGGTTACGATGTCCATGACACCGAGCCGAAGGGTTACGATGTCCATGACACCGAGCCGAAGAGCTTTCAGTTCAAGTGCTTCTGGATCCACACAAATAAATAAAAATACTTAACGGCAAGAGTGGACAACCAATTCTATCATCTACCTGGGGAAAGACAACAGACAATAGATCATGGACAAAGAACAAACAATTACAAACAGTATTTCCAGCAACAGAGATGAGTGGATGTGGTTGTTAAGACGAATGTTACACACACGTTGAGAACTCATACAATAGAAAACATCAAAATATAAACTCTAGATACATTCTAGATAGACATGGACTGCTAAAATGACTAATGTTGAGGTGTTGAATAAGATCAAGACACAGAAATGTGGTTTTATAGAAGAATGATGAGAATCCCATTGACTGCTAAAATGACTAATGTTGAGGTGTTGAATAAGATCAAGACACAGAAATGTGGTTTTATAGAAGAATGATGAGAATCCCATTGACTGCTAAAATGACTAATGTTGAGGTGTTGAATAAGATCAAGACACAGAAATGTGGTTTTATAGAAGAATGATGAGAATCCCATTGACTGCTAAAATGACTAATGTTGAGGTGTTGAATAAGATCAAGACACAGAAATGTGGTTTTATAGAAGAATGATGAGAATCCCATTGACTGCTAAAATGACTAATGTTGAGGTGTTGAATAAGATCAAGACACAGAAATGTGGTTTTATAGAAGAATGATGAGAATCCCATTGACTGCTAAAATGACTAATGTTGAGGTGTTGAGTGTGATCAAGACAAAGAGAAAGCTTATCATCAATATGAGAAAGAGGCAGTCATTATTTTTCGGACATGTGATGAGGAGAGGAGGTTTAGAACACATTGTGACAACTGATAAATTCGAGGGTAGGCGAGACAGAGGAAGACAGAGAGAGATAGACAATTTTGGATAGCCTGACTTCAGGGTACGGTAGAGCGTCAACATCTGAATTGAAAGCAAACACCAAGGACAGAGATTTGTGGATATCCATGATCGCCCACGCTGGCACGGCACTTGATGATGATGAGATAAACTAACATGACTTATGTGCCCTGAGAAGGATCTCTGCCACGTCGAGGTTATGTGCTCGTCTTTCGTTAAGTACTCGGTTCGCTTCCGTGTAGAGCCATCGGGGTATTTTTCCAGAGATTCCCGGTCTTAGTGTAGGTGAGATAAAGTTCCTAATCCTATCGGAGACTGACGATAAAACGTAGGTCCCGTGTTCAATTTCAGCATGGAAAAAAAACCCCGTAGCAGTTCAAAATCGAGAAGAGCAGGCTGGAAAGCCGCTGTCTGGGCAAAATTCATTAGCAAAATAAAATAATAAAATTCTTACAAAATGTTTTCACCATGTCTAAATTATATCGTTGACCCTTGTCGGTGCTACAGAGTTCGGGATCTGTCGCTGAGATCTTCATGAGTAAGAAAGAGATCGGAACACACAAGGTGAACTGTTCTGTTAATTTTATCATTTTAGATTCCAGGGTGATATCTGCATTACTTGCTATAGCTGTCTTTATTATATTTGTTTTTTTCATAGCTGATCTGCAGTCCAACAAAGTAATATAAGCAGACATGAAAAAGGTGTGGAAAAAGGAGAAAAAATGAATGATGATGGGGGTAGAGGGAGACACATTGGAAAGATCTTAAATTAAGTGAATAGTTTGCTGGAAAAAGTAAAAGACACATGAAGCACTGCGTGACTCAAGGGACGAATGACTGGTGGTAATTAATCGTCAACGTCATCTTTCGTGTATGACACAGAATGATGATGATGAAATATTTCTCGATGCATAGTCAAATAAAAAAGTTTAATTAAATGGTGTTATGATTAAGAAATTATGAATGTATTCATTATACAGTTTTTAAACGAAAATAAACGCCCACATGGAATTGAAATCTAAACTTCTGAACACATACGTCAGTACTGCTAGGTCTATATGACCCTATACTACAAGAGATCTGGCTCGATGGTACAGGACAGAAGATATGTATGTCCCTATACTACAGATCTGGACAAGACAGAAGTTATGTATGACCCTATACTACAGATCTGGACAGGACAGAAGTTATGTATGATCCTATACTACAGATCTGGACAGGACAGAAGTTATGTATGATCCTATACTACAGATCTGGACAGGACAGAAGCTATGTATGATCCTATACTACAGATCTGGACAGGACAGAAGATATGTATGACCCTATGCTACAGATCTGGACAGGACAGAAGTTATGTATGATCCTATACTACAGATCTGGACATGACAGAAGTTGTGTATGACCCTGCACTACAGATCTGGCTAGATGGTACATGACAGAAGTTCTGTGGTAACCGCCTTGATATGGAAGAGATAATGGACTTTGCCCTGTCGACAAGATTACAGTTATAGTATGACACTAGACGGGAACCCGGAATAAGAAGAATAATACAGCTGAAATATTGACTTCACACAACATGTGGCAGTAGCAACTAATTTCAATGTGTACGGGAGGCTCTAGTTAGTATAGTCACATAGAGACATCGATCTATAGTTGTATTAATGTTGTTACAGTCGATGTTACAGTGGCGCACAAGTATGGACTGTAGCGAAGTGTTGCACTAACGTGATTATTTTCATGTATGATATAACACACAAGCGATTATTTGTATGTGTAACTTAACACACAAACGATTATTTGTATGTGTAACATAACACATAAGTGATTCTCTGCAAGCATAGCTTAACACATAAGTGATTCTTTGCAAGCATAGCTTAACACATACGTGATTCTTTGCAAGCATAGCTTAACACATAAGTGATTCTTTGCAAGCATAGCTTAACACATAAGTGATTCTTTGCACGTATTGTTTAGTTAACAAATGACTCTTTGCATGTATAGTTTAGTACATAAATGATTCTTTGCATGCATAGCTCAACACACAAGTGATATTTTGCACGTATATCTTACCAGAATATATAAGGGAGCATTGAACTCCAGCTCCCCAAAAATAGTAATAGTAAAAACAAAATTTCAGACTGTCGGCAACCCAGACAGACACACCAGGTCATACCAACAAACTAGACTACACAGAGGCCGATCGATAATACAAAACCAGAATAACCAATATATCGAAACAGTAACACCAGCGGTGAATATATCACTTGACACAAAGTCTTAGATTGATCTTCTTCTTCTTCGTTTGTTCTAGATCAGAGATTCCCAAACTTTTTCGGCCCACCGCCCAATTTGCACGACATAAACTTTGTAACGCCCCTCTTCATTATCACGTGATCGTTTGTCAACCGCCACCCCCTGTATGTGTATATATATATATATATATATATATATATATATATATATATATATATATATATATATATATATATATATATATATATATATATATATATATATATATATATATATATATATATATATATATATATATATATATATATATATATATATACATGCTCTATTTTCACTTTGATATAGAAAATAGAAATATATTTCTGTCATACATGGTCAATTTTTAAATTATTATAGACATGAAACAGAAAATTGATGAAAAAATGGATCGTGTAAGATGGGCGTAATATGAATTAAATTGCAGTATTCACACTTTTAATGATTATTCAATCGCAAAATCACAAAAAAAACCTCCCCCTAATGCTTCTAAGCCCACTATCCCCCCAATGGAAGGCTTCAGGCGCCCCCCGGGGTGGGGAAGTACCCCACTTTGGGAACCCATGCTCTAAATCAACCACTTGTTAAACTATTCTTTGTGGTCGGTATTTGGTTTACGCCTTAGTCAGTGAGTTTGATTTGCCAGTTAGGCGTCTACAGACCCATAGACCAGTACATCCGGTTTCAGCAAGATATTTTTCGGGTTCGCCTCCCTACTTACAACTTGAGAAATGGACATAGGGAGATCCATTGCCATTGGCAAACCAGAGCCTCGTTAGTATTTAACAATTGAATTTAACAATTACAATTTCCTGGTCTACACCACTGGGAGGTGAGGTTGGTCTGTGTTTTCTATGGGTCATAAGTAGGTTACTAATTTTCACTTTGATTTTTTTTCTAAGAAGTATTAGACGAGCCCATCTCTGCTGGATGCAGACCCAGGCACAAAACACACCATATAAAGTTAAGATTCATCAAATATACCGTTACGACTTTTCATACTTTCATTCGAACATAACCTGTACTAGTTTCTTTGATTGATTGTACCATCATCATTGCACTTCGGTGAATAACCATGTGTGCTCCGATCTATTTCTTACACATGAAGATCTCAGCTGCAGTGCATGATCATCGTAGCACAGGCAAGGGTCCCCCGTTGTAATTTAAAAGATGGTAAAAACATTTTTGTAGGAATTTTATTTGTTGAAACTTTCTAATGAATTTTTCCCGGGCTGCGACTTTCCAGCATGCTTTTCTCGATGTTGAACAGCAACGGTCGCTTTCCTTCTATACCTAGTCTGGAACATCGTTGTCAGCCATGAGCATGTCAAGTTTCAGTTATTTTAACATACAAGTGTACTATTCTGTCTCTACCAAATCATTTTCTTCCTACATTTGATCTTCCAGGTTTGGGCTGTAACAAGTGAAATGTAACTGCATGAACTACTACAGGGTGTTCAAGATAAATGCAGCCCCATTGACAAATCGAAAGTTGCCAGATAACCTATCGCGTTGTGTCAATTTACTATTTAAACCGGTTCTGACTAGCTCGTTCTACGTCATATTTGTTCATCGCCCCTTCCCGTACTACAATTACATACCGTCACACAACCTTGACCTATACTACGTCATAACTGAACCTTCTCATTTTCATACATATATGCCAGTTCAGCTCCATTTACAGACCGCTTTTATCTTGATTACCCCGTATAAAAAAACCACCACATAATGGCATGTTCATAAAATGAGACGGCAATCAGCATTAAGAAATGTCAGTATACTACAACTACTACAGCAACAGCTACTACTGCTATTATTACTACTACATCTAATATCACATCTATTATCACATATATTAGTAATACTCATACCACTACTGCTACTACTATCACAATTTACCGCACCTCCACCCCCACCACGACCATTACTACTACTACAGCCACTACTGCAGCCACTACTACCACTGCTCATTCGCTATTACTGCCACCATCACCCTTACCACTACTACTGCTATTTCTACTAACAATAATAATAAAAATACCTCTAATACTACTACTACTACAACTACTATAACTAGTATTTCGAATACTACTGCTACTACTTAGACGACTGATTAACTGATCGATTGACTGATCTGATTGATCGACTGATCCACAGGACCATCATCATTACCCTTTGGTGAGTAAACATGCGTGCTCCGATCTCTTTCTTACATGGGAAGATCTTAACAGCACCGCATTAATTCCGTAGCATTGACGATTATGTACACACACAAACTACACCCAGCTTTGATCCATGTACGGTTTGCTTGATAAACCAACTCACTAACCACACAACCAAGCTGATAGTCTGCTTATAACCCCAGATTTGTTTGGGAAATTAAATGTCATCAGTTTCAAGACGCCCATGTGGTGCCGGGGCCCGCAAGGGAGGCAAAGAATAGTACCACTGCGACCTACAAGGCATGTCGTAAGAGGCGACTGATGTAGGTACTAGAGATGCTACCCTAGTAAATAAAAAGCATCGCATAAATCGGATGTGATGGCCTACTTGTAGACGTATAACTGGCACAACATACAATCGCTCTTAGGATCAGATCACATACATATCACTAGAGTGATTAACAAGTGGTCGATATGAAGCGTAAGAAGAAGCAGATATTTCAAGAAATATATAAATCATAGCTATAATTATCAACGACGAGGCATCAAAACATACACAAAGTAATGAAGTTTTACAAAACAACAATCGACTAAACAGAAGTTGCGACATCCAACAAAAAACACAAAAAAAAACTCGCAAAAATGCGTGACTTGGTATTTTAGTATTTCGACATTTGGTATATATTCGTTGTTCACTCTCAGACGCAACTTTAATCTGATTAAGAAAAGAGTGGCTATATCGATAAGTTATCTAGATTCCAGAGTTTATCGTTCAATGACACTAGTTTGTCTGCTTCGTATATACGTATTATCAAAGAGCTCTCTGTGGCCTAAAGGTTAGGTGCTCGCTTCTCGTGCCAAATGTGACCGGTTTGCTCCCTCGTGGAGCCATCAGGATATTTTTCCAGTGATCCCTGATTTCAGTGTAGATGAGATCGAGTTCCTAGTACCATCGAAGACGGACGATAAAACGTAGGTCCCTTGGCAGCTCAAAATCGAGAACAGCAGACTGGAAAGCCACTGCCCATGTAAAATTCATTATTTAAAAAAAAAAAAATAACCCTACAAAATTGTTGTAGGTCCTCAGAGATTTTTCGATCAGTTTGTTTATTGTTCTATGTAGCAAATGCGAAACACGTAAAAACAAAGTAATGTCGTTTCATAAAGTACAAAAACAAGATACAGTGACGTTTCGACCAAAATCCTTCATCAAGGACACAATTCTTAAACAATAGAAATCACATATACAGTCAGTTGAGTCTGACAATAAATCCCTAGGCGCCCTAAAATTAAAATATATAAATACACTACAAAGTTAACCAGGCAATATATGGAAATCTACAGATCTGAGGTGGTCAGACCGGATCAGATCAGATCAGAAGAAAACCGTGAGGAGGCTGCGATAATACTGAGTAAATGGACGATTTAGATAACAAATTATCTAAATTACAGTATTACATACAACAAATAATATTTTAAAATTCGTTACTGCCTGCAGGGCGGTGTAGGACAGGTTGGACGAGGCATGGGAATTTAATGGCTACATAGTTAGTGCAGTCGCCCCGCGAAGCTGTTCAGGTTAGGATTTTTCATTTACACTCACAATAGAAAAAAATCCTCGACCTTACCGTGAATTGAACACGGGTATCCCACATGGGAGTCGCACACTAATCCATTCGGCCAGACGCTCATCAGCTAGGAAAAATGAATGATTATTCATAATTAATCATTGACTTTTCCTTGCTTACGTAATACTGTAATTTACATTTCTTGATCTGTTGTATTTTATCTATACAAATGTAACTACTGAGGTCTCAACAAAATGACAGTACAACGAATAGTTGCAGTAAAATGGCGGATATTATTATTAATATAAAGGGGATCCGCCATTTTGTTGCAAATATTCGTCGGATATACAAATTCAGAAGTCATGAAATCAGAGAAATGTTTGGTCGACCACTAGTAACAAATGTTATAAGAAAGAGAAGATGGAGATATGTTGGACATACTGTAAGAAAAAATAACTCAAATAATAATAAAGCAGGCATTGAAGAGGAGGGTAAAGAGTTCAGGAAAAAAGGACGTCCTACTAGAATCCTGAAACGAACTTTTCTGAGAGAGACGTGAGATATGGAAGTCAATTTCATAGAAAAGATGAAACGAGTTGCCCAGGATATATCGGTATGGGGAAATAACTTGCAGGTTCTAACCGTATAACGGTACTAGAGGAATATACAGCTACATGATAGTGCATTCTAATCAAGTACTCTCAACATTTTGTTATGGTTTCTTCTCCATTGCTTAAGGTTTTTACTACTGCTATAAAGTTGTTACATAATTTAACTATTTTCAAAGACATATTTTATGTGTGCAATTACTTAAGATTCAGAATGATTTCCCTTCTTCTCGTTTTCTATTATATTAGTAGCTATCGATTGATGTGTTCAAGAGTCCTGGTGTTGGTATTCTAACGATTATCTGTACGTTTCATGTGACGTTTCATGTGACGTTTCATGTGACGTTTCATGCGACGTTTCATGTCGACGTTTCATGCGGCGTTTCATGCGACGTTTCATGTGACGTTTTCATGTGGCTTTCATGTGACGTTTCATGTGACGTTTCATGTGACGTTTCATTGCCTTTCATTGCCTTTCATTGCCGTTTCATGTGACGTTTCATGTGACGTTTCATGTGACGTTTCATGTGACGTTTCATGTGACGTTTCATGTGACGTTTCATTGACTTTCATGTGGCGTTTCATGTGCGTTTCATGTGCGTTTCATGTGCGTTTCATGACTTTCATGTGGCGTTCATGTGCGTTTCATGTGACGTTTCATGTGCGTTTCATGGCGTTTCATGTGACGTTTCATGTGGCGTTTCATGTGGCGTTTCATGTGACGTTTCATGTGGCGTTTCATGTGGCTAAGTGGTTACGCATTTGCCTTGCAATCCGAAGGTGTTAAGTTCGAATCCGAACCGCGACGTTCTGTTCACAAGTACATTTTTCCAGAGACTTGTAAGATTATTGTCGGAGCTAGGAGTTTGTTCTCTGTGCAGTATTCTCGGTAGATGGTGTGTCACTTCTGTGGAGAGGGACCGAGCTATTTCTTTCTTTCTTTCTCGAATCCTGTTTGCCTCACAGCGGTCAGGTCAAGAAGAGATTTCTAAAACGGGCCCTTCTATGCGCTTCGTAGATAGTCTCTTTCGTCGCCTCTGTTATCTCTAAGGTCCATCTTTTGCGTGGCCGGCCTTTGTCTTTGTACTCATTGTAAAGGAGCAGCATTGCTCTTTGAGGTGCACTGTCTGTTGGTAATCTGCTTACGTGACCAAACCATTTAATTTGTTGTTTCTTGATGAAGTCTAGTACTGATGTTGTACACACTTTTTCCTGATGTCTTCATTTCTCAACCGGTCTCTTCTTGTTACACCCAGCATTCTGCGTAGACACTTCATCTCTGTTGTGACTAGTTTTCTTCTATCGTTTCTATCGAGGGACTGAGCTATATTGAGTACAAAATGGTCGGCTTTCGATCCTCTCTATATATTTCAATGTTATGTCTCTTCATTTTGGTTAATGTATGAGGGTTATCGCTCTCACTACTAGGAATGACCTAGGTCTAGTTACGAAGCTCCGGCAACAACTTACGCCGTGCCGATCACCCTGAGCATCCAATATGTTTGTCAGTTTCACGGTTCGTTTTATTTGAGTCTCAAGGAATACATAGTTTTCAAACTATTATTTTCATGTAGAGCAATGAGCAACTATTATTTTCATGTCTGGTCAACCACTAGTGACAACTGTTATAAGAAAGAGAAGATGGAGATATGTTGGGCACACCTTGAGGAGAAATGATCAACGAATATCAAAGCAGGCATTAAAGTGGGATGCAAAGGGTTCAAGAAAGAGGGGTCGACCTAAGGAGACCCTGAAACGAACTTTGCTGAGAGAGGCAGGAAATATCGGTCTCAGTTCCATGGAGGAGATTGAGCGAGTTGCTCAGGATAGAGCGGTATGGAGAAATTACTTGCAGGCCTTATGTAACGTATAACGGTAAGAGAGGAATTATTATAATGAAAACATTGGTTACTGCGCAGATTTGTGGCTGTCTGGGCCCCACTAAAAATAAAGTGTAACGTGTATTTATTAATTTATAAATTATTCTAATGAGAATGAAACCACATTTACTACCATCACGTGCCTACAATAATCGACACTCAGGGCGCAGAGCACGAGACAGGCCAAGAACACGGTGGATAGATAACATCTCAGAGTCCCTGCGAAAGCATGGACTGAAAACGTCAAGCGCAACACACCTGGCACAAGATAGAAACTAACTCTCTCCACGACAAATGTGGTTAAGATAAGATCAGATATAGATTATTTGTTCATAATTATATCTTTTAACGTGGTACTGATTAGCTTTGAAAGTTGAATATATATCAATAAAATATCATATACAGTCTGAAATTCAGAGTCTTTCTTAATGAGTATACTTCACACATTTCCATCGCAATATTTTTTAGGGTCAGTAGAAATGTGGTCTATTTAGACCGTCTGTTAACATAGTGACCTCTAACCTGTCTCGCGACTGGTTATTTAGCACAGACAAATATTTGATTTGTATACATTCAGTAAGAAAAATTCTTACGCGGCGAAGCCAGTGCATTGGTGTTATAAACGTTAAAACGGTGTTATTGCGCTAAAAATTAGTCCGAGTGCGTAAATACTCATATGTAAAAATAATAAGTAAATATGAAGGAAATAGGTAAAATTCAAACTTCAACAACAGAGTCATCGATATGTTTGCCAGCCAAAAGAACAGACCTGCTCAACTCTTTTATAGAAACGCTCTAACTTGGTGAGTCAGTTTTGTACCTTAGTTATATGATAGATCATGTTATATGATAGATCATGTTATATGATAGATCATGTTATATGATAGATCATGTTATATGATAGATCATGTTATATGATAGATCATGTTATATGATAGATCATGTTATATGATAGATCATGTTATATGATAGATCATGTTATATGATAGATCATGTTATATGATAGATCATTCTAGTAAAGAAGGAGGGGAGAAGAAGAGATAACTTACCGGAAAATTTAAATAATAGCAAATACTAAAATATAACCTAACCAAAAAACCATGGTTTTACCGAAAATGTTTGGCTGGCCCTACCAACAAAAATAGTCACGAACCGACACTGATCAGTGTCAGCTGTAGAACATATATCAGTTCGGAAAATTTGCTGTGTAATTTGGCACGACCAACCAGTTCAAAGGTATCAGTATCGTCGCATTGTTTCGGAATACAGACAACAGATGTAAAGGACGATTTAACTATTAATTTTAGCTAAATTTATGCACTAGTGTGAAGTGTTCTGTTCCAGTTACACTTGATTTTAGTTTCGGTTCTGTAGCTACTGTAATATGTTTTCTGTCGTTTGTACTTGCATATTGCTGAAAGGGACTGAGCGCGTATGGATAGAATAAGCGTTGATATTGTAAAGAATATTAAAGACACCTTGACATGACGTTGGAGGCGGTGAGTAGCCCGTGTGTTGTCGGGGCTCGCAATTGGAGCAACGAATAGTACCACTGCGACCTACAAGGCATGTCATAAGAGGCGACCGAGGCAGGGGACTAGGGAAGCTACCCTAGTAAATGAAAAAGCATCGTATAAATCGGATGTGCTGGCCCACCGTACAATCGCTCTTAGGCTCAGATCACATACAAATCACAAAGAGTGGTTTAACAAGTTGTCGATATGAAGCGTTCGAGGAAGAAGAAGAAGAAGAAGAAGACGAATGTGAGAGAACTTGCTAGAGACAGAAGTTCTGTAAAGGACATGATGAAAAAGGTGACTCCCACCTCGCGCAAGCTACTTGTATTTTTATATCGGTGTATAATTGACACATACTATAAATACATCTAAAATAGCAGAGTTGACATGACAATCATAAAACATACATTCTTAGAAGTAAACATAGTAACCAGACTGCTCGAAATACATACCAATAAACAATAATAGATATAAATATAGAAGCTAATTAAATAGAGCTTATCATCAATATACGAAACAGGAAGTCATCATTTTTCGGATATGTGATGAGGAAGGGAGGTTTAGATCACATTGTAACAGCCGGTAAATAGCGAGGGTAGATGAGACAGAGGACGACAGAGAGAGACAATTTTGGATAGTCTGACTTCAAGGCACGGAAGATCGTCAACATCTGAGATGATAGCAAACACCAGAGACATAGATTTGTGGAGATCCATGGTCGCATACGACAGCCGGCACGGCACCTGATGATGATAACTAAGTAGAATTATATTGAATAACTTTGTAAAGTACTTGGTAAATAAATATTTGGTAGATGTTGAATCGATTCAGCAGTTTGGAGTTACCCGTTGTACAAGTAGAACTGGATGCCTAAGGGGCAGAGTGAGGAGTGTGTCCAGCGAGCCACGGAAACTATCAGTATGCATACTCTTCGATATCTGTAGGGGGAGACTGAGCACCTATGGGTCTGCCCGGATGCAATGACGTCAGTTTGGTATCCAATAACTAAATAACTTGGATTCACCTAAAGGAGTTAATTCTTATTTTTCATATTTGTTGGCATACACACGCTTTGATATAACCAAAACAAGGTTCGTCATTAGGCTGAAGAAGGCGTGCCTCAGCTTAAAGAAGCTTTAATCCTTGACACAACAAACAAAATCAAAGAAGACCTATTTAGATTGTTTTCCCAAATATTTCAGTCTGTTACATTTAATATCTACATAAACCAAATAAAGCAGGCACATCAAGGAGACAAATTAAGAAATTAAAATGAATATATTACATCTTTTTTTCTCTTCTTTTTTGTTTAAAAGAAAAGTGATGGTTTATAGTGCATTCGACTCCTTTCTTCACACAAAGTATCGATGACGCACGCATGCTCGCGTCCTTTCTGATCGTTTTCTTTGTGATGTAATATCGGGCACGATGACTAGGCTGTGGTCAGTGGCAAGACGAATGATGTGTGCCGTCTTAAGAAACAACTGATAGAGAAGAAAAAATTGCACAAAACAAACTGTAATTTGGAGACATAAAAACATATCTGTTGGTAGCTGTTAATTTAGTTGCTTGTGTATCTAAACTAGAGAAAATACTAGAAAATAAATTCAAGATCGTTAGCTGTAGGTGAAAGATATAACACATAATAATGAAGTATTTTACAGTAGAAGAAAGATATGGCAGCGAAATATGAAGTATTTTATTGTAGAAGACAAGATATTACAACGACAAATGAAGTATTTTATTGTAGAAGACAAGATATTACAACGACAAATGAAGTATTTTATTATAGAAGACAAGATATTACAACGACAAATGAAGTATTTTATTCTATAAGAAAGATATTACAAGGACAATTGAAGTATTTTATTGTAGAAGAAAGATATTACAACGACAAATGAAGTATTTTAATATAGAAGACAAGATATTACAACGACAAATGAAGTATTTTATTGTAGAAGAAAGATATTACAACGACAAATGAAGTATTTTATTGTAGAAGAAAGATATTACAACGACAAATGAAGTATTTTATTCTATAAGAAAGATATTACAACGACAAATGAAGTATTTTATTCTATGAAGAAAGATATTACAACGACAAATGAAGTATTTTATTCTATAAGAAAGATATTACAACGACAAATGAAGTATTTTATTGTAGAAGACAAGATATTACAACGACAAATGAAGTATTTTATTGTAGAAGACAAGATATTACAACGACAAATGAAGTATTTTATTGTAGAAGACAAGATATTACAACGACAAATGAAGTATTTTATTGTAGAAGACAAGATATTACAACGACAAATGAAGTATTTTATTGTAGAAGATATTACAACGACAAATGAAGTATTTTATTGTAGAAGAAAGATATTACAACGACAAATGAAGTATTTTATTGTAGAAGATATTACAACGACAAATGAAGTATTTTATTGTAGAAGAAAGATATTACAACGACAAATGAAGTATTTTATTGTAGAAGACAAGATATTACAACGACAAATGAAGTATTTTATTGTAGAAGATATTACAACGACAAATGAAGTATTTTATTGTAGAAGAAAGATATTACAACGACAAATGAAGTATTTTATTGTAGAAGAAAGATATTACAACGACAAATGAAGTATTTTATTGTAGAAGATATTACAACGACAAATGAAGTATTTTATTGTAGAAGAAAGATATTACAACGACAAATGAAGTATTTTATTGTAGAAGACAAGATATTACAACGACAAATGAAGTATTTTATTGTAGAAGAAAGATATTACAACGACAAATGAAGTATTTTATTGTATAAGAAAGATATTACAACGACAAATGAAGTATTTTATTGTAGAAGACAAGATATTACAACGACAAATGAAGTATTTTATTGTAGAAGACAAGATATTACAACGACAAATGAAGTATTTTATTGTATAAGAAAGATATTACAACGACAAATGAAGTATTTTATTGTAGAAGACAAGATAGTCGTACAGAAGGGACATAACCAGGAGAACATAAATTGGGAACGTCGGGGGATAACCTTGATGACCCAACTCATGCAAGACTTTGGTGTGTGTGTACTTATGATAAACTAGAGGGAGCCGACACAGATATGATACAGGGAAGAGACATGATAACCTAACACAGCGTATCGACTAATTATCATGATGACGATATACCAAACCAATCTACTAACCAAAGCATACAAATAATATCCTGTGGCGGCTCGTCATTAAGGGCCAGTGGGGTCGGGCCACACCAAAAATAATGTATAACGTGTATTTATTATTTTATAAATTAAAATATAGCAGCCAAAAACCATGATTTATCCGGAAAAAGATGTCTGGCCCCACCAACAGAAATGATCACGAGCCGCCACTGCAAATATTTAACCACTATTCAAATAAGCTAACACTAAAACGAATCCTTCAACATATTAATATACATCTAGAAGAAGAAGCAATCAACTTAGAAATCGATCAGCCAACAAACGTGACACATGGTAGCAATACGTCAGTATTATAATCAATGCGGTATGCATTCATTTATATGATATGGGCGAGTCTCGTACACTCGTTCTTCGTGGTAGTGAACAGAGCTGACATCGTCAACGCCCTCATAGAGCGTAGCCGCAGAGAAGACCTTCATCTAAACCAATCCACGTCAACTACTAGATTGCGAGAACTGGGTTTGAAGATTGGTGTGGCAAGAAAAGAACGGTACAACAGGTATACGAGTCGGCTCATCAATCAAAATAGAACTGGTACGGTCAGTCGCTGGACGCTGATGGAGATATTGCGAAGGAGATCGGAGCACCTATGAACATGTCCGGAGTGCAATGAAGATATTCCAAACTGAAACTGAAACTGAACGAGAAGATATATTAAGCCGAAAACGCGGAAACGCACCGGATGCGCTTGTCCTACAACTGTAGGAGCTTAACGGGGGCGCAACGTTCCAACCGTTCTTGGCAAAGGTTGTTTATATATCATAATAAGAAGGATCAAAATGGCCGGGAAGAACGATCGAAAAGAAGCCAAGAAGAGCTCATGAGTGTGAGCAAGTGGATTTTAGGATGGCGGCTGCAGCGAAAAAAGAAGCACGCATGGGAATGCCCAATGTATCATGCCGTCGATAGGATAACATAAGTCCGTAAAGACTGCAATACATTAACATTAAGAAAAAAACAAAAATAATAAATACATACAAGAACTAGCAATGAATGAAATCTACGAATAAGGAATAAACAACACACATGCTTGTATAAACTTATATATTTTCTTTTGTTGTTACACTGTTACCGGGCTGTTTTCAAGTGTAGTTTTTTTTAATGTATTTGTCTTTCGCTGCCCTAGTGGCTTGGGTGAGTTATATTTGCTTTTTTACAGGATTCTGCCAAAATATGCCATCTAAGCATCTTTTTCGTGGTCTTCCTCTCGCATTCTTTCCTGATGATTTGTTCTAAAAGAATCTATCATGTGGAGTTTGGTTGCATTCTTATTAAGTGTCCGAACCACTTCATTCTTTGTTTCTCAATGTAATTCAAGCATGGTTCTGTCCCAACTTACTTTCTTATTCTGATGTTGGGGACTTTTCGTAAGCATCACATTTCACATTTACTTATTTATTTGCGACTGTAGTTTGCTCATTGTCCATGTTTGACTCTGGTAACACAGAGCAGGCATGAAATTGATGTTAATCAGCTTTTGTTTAGCTGTCAAAGAGATGTTTTGGTGCCTTAACAATGAGGCTAGCTGGTAGGTTACAACAGCATGTTTTGCGTATTACTGAGTTCTCCTGTGTTACTACTTACTATATGCGACTATACACATATTTTTGACAATGTTTTCTGCATCATGTATCAACCTGTCAAATGCAGGAAGTGAAGCTAAACAAAAAAGTAAAGATCCAGATTTAATACCCTGTGGTATTAACTCCTAGAATACGACAAGTCACCCGACAAACTATATGGACAGTAACAATTTTCAGAGAAAACCCATGACGTGCCAAAATATTTTATTTTAAAAAAAAATCTTTCACAGGGTTCATGTAATGTTTTTTTGTGTGCATAATCTTTTGTAGAGTATAGCAAGTAAATGTGCAACATCAAGTTTTCAACTCTGCATTAAAATTGTTATAAAATTCAATGTACAAGAACATGGTTTTAGTGTGCGTATGCAAAGAGTTAATAGAAAATTCTGTGTTAGGATGGTATTTTTCTTTGATCTGGGCACATGATTTGAACCGCAATAGTGCATTTGTTTCGTAAAAGTATGGTACCATGATCAAATTTCAAAGTGACTTTTCCCGACTGTATCAGCTCTCAAGTAGACTCGACATCAATTTCATACCAGAGAAACACAGAGAAATAACAGAAACCTTCTCACTACTCCCATTCAAACAACTCATATTCAAACTACTCACTCAAACATTCAAACTACTCACATTCAAACTACTTCAACTCCTACACTCAAAAACTACTCACACTCAAACTACTCACTCACACTCAAACTACTCACTCCTCAAACTACTCACTCACACTACAAACTCTCACTCACACTTCAAACTACTCACATCAAACTACTCAATTCAAACTACTCACATTCAAACTACTCAATTCAAACTACTCACATCAAACTACTCATCATATAATTCAAACTACTCACTCCATTCAAAACTACTCACATTCAAACTACTCACTCACACTCAAACTACTCACAATCAAACTACTCACATTCAAACTACTCAATCACATTCAAACTACTCACTCACATTCAAACTACTCATTCACATTCAAACTACTCACTCACAATCAAACTACTCACTCACATTCAAACTACTCACTCACAATCAAACTACTCACTCACATTCAAACTACTCACTCACATTCAAACTACTCACATTCAAACTACTAAATCCCAATCAAACTACTCACATTCAAACTACTCACTCACATTCAAACTACTCATTCACATTCAAACTACTCACTCACATTCAAACTACTCACTCACATTCAAACTACTCACTCACAATCAAACTACTCACATTCAAAATACTTACATTCAAACTACTCACTCACAATCAAACTACTCCCATTCAAACTACTCACCCACATTCAAACTACTCACATTCAAATTACTCACTCACATTCAAACTACTCACTCACAATCAAACTACTCACATTCAAACTACTCACTCACATTCAAACTACTCACTCACAATCAAACTACTCACTCACATTCAATATACTCACTCACATTCAAGCTACTCAAGCACATTCAAACTACTCACTCACATTCAAATTACTAACTCACATTCAATTTCTCACTCACATTCAAACTACTCACTCACATTCAATATACTCACTCACAATCAAACTACTCACTCACATTCAAACTACTCACTCACATTCAAACTACTCTCTCACATTCAAACTACTCACATTCAGACTACTCACTCATATTCAAACTACTCACATTCAAACTACTCACATTCAAACTACTCACTCACATTCAAACTACTCACTCACATTCAAACTACTCAAAGTCAAACTACTCACAATCAAACTACTCACATTAAAACTATTCACTACCATTAAAACTACTCATATTCAAACTACTCACTCACACTCAAACTACTCACATTCAAACTACTCACTCACACTCAAACTACTCACACTCAAACTACTCACATTCAAACTACTCACTCACACTCAAACTACTCACATTCAAACTACTCACTCACATTCAAACTACTCACTCACAATCAAACTACGCACTCACATTCAAACTACTAACTCACAATCAAACTACTCACAATCAAACTACTCACATTCAAAGTACTCAATCACATTCAAACTACTCACTCACAATCAAACTACTCACTCACATTCAAACTACTCACTCACATTCAAACCACTCACATTCAAACTACTCACATTCAAACTACGCACTCACATTTAAACTACTCACTCACATTCAAACTACTCACTCACATTCAAACTACTCACATTCAAACTACTCACATTCAAACTATTCACTCACAATAAAACTACTCACATTCAAACTACTCACTCACATTTAAACTACTCACTCACATTCAAACTACTCACATTCAAACTACTCACATTCAAACTACTCACATTCAAACTATTCACTCACAATAAAACTACTCACATTCAAACGACTCACATTCAAACTACTCACTCACATTCAAACTACTCACATTCAAACTACTCACATTCAAACTACTCACTCACATTCAAACTACTCACTCACATTAAAACTACTCACATTCAAACTACTCACATTCAAACTACTCACTCACATTTAAACTACTCACATTCAAACTACTCACATTCAAACTACTCACATTCAAACTACTCACATTCAAACTACTCACATTCAAACTACTCACACTCAAACTACTCACATTCAAACTACTCACTCACATTCAAACTACTCACTCACAATCAAACTACTCACTCACATTCAAACTACTCACTCACAATCAAACTACTCACAATCAAACTACTCACATTCAAAGTACTCAATCACATTCAAACTACTCACTCACATTCAAACTACTCACAATCAAACTACTCACTCACATTCAAAATACTCACTCACATTCAAACTACTCACATTCAAACTACTCACTCCCAATCAAACTACTCACATTCAAACTACCCACTCACATTCAAACTACTCACTCACATTCAAACTACTCACTCACATTCAAACTACTCATATTCAAACTACTCACTCACATTCAAACTACTCACTCACAATCAAACTACTCACTCACATTCAAACTACTCACTCACATTGAAACTACTCACATTCAAACTACTCACATTCAAACTACTCACTCACATTTAAACTACTCACTCACATTCAAACTACTCACTCACATTCAAACTACTCACATTCAAACTATTCACTCACAATAAAACTACTCACATTCAAACTACTCACTCACATTCAAAATACTCACTCACATTCAAACTACTCACATTCAAACTACTCACTCCCAATCAAACTACTCACATTCAAACTACTCACTCACATTCAAACTACCCACTCACATTCAAACTACTCACTCACATTCAAACTACTCACTCACATTCAAACTACTCATATTCAAACTACTCACTCACATTCAAACTACTCACTCACAATCAAACTACTCACTCACATTCAAACTACTCACTCACATTGAAACTACTCACATTCAAACTACTCACATTCAAACTACTCACTCACATTTAAACTACTCACTCACATTCAAACTACTCACTCACATTCAAACTACTCCCATTCAAACTATTCACTCACAATAAAACTACTCACATTCAAACTACTCACTCACATTCAAACTACTCACTCACATTCAAACTACTCACTCACATTCAAACTACTCACTCCCATTCAAACTACTAACTCACATTCAAACTACTCACATTCAAACTACTCACATTCAAACTATTCACTCACAATAAAACTACTCACATTCAAACGACTCACATTCAAACTACTCACTCACATTCAAACTACTCACATTCAAATTACTCACATTCAAACTACTCACTCACATTCAAACTACTCACTCACATTAAAACTACTCACATTCAAACTACTCACTTACATTCAAACTACTCACATTCAAACTACTCACTCACATTCAAACTACTCACATTCAAACTACTCACATTCAAACTACTCACATTCAAACTACTCACATTCAAACTACTCATATTCAAACTACTCACATTCAAACTACTTATATTCAAACTACTCACTCACATTCAAACTACTCACATTCAAACTACTCTCATTCAAACTACTCCCATTCAAACTACTCACGCCCATTCAAACTACTCACATTCAAACTACTCACTTACATTCAAACTACTCACATTCAAACTACTCACTCACATTCAAACTACTCACATTCAAACTACTCACATTCAAACTACTCACATTCAAACTACTCTCATTCAAACTACTCCCATTCAAACTACTCACGCCCATTCAAACTACTTACGCCCATTCAAACTACTCACTCCTATTCAAACTACTCACTCACATTCAAACTACTCACTTACATTCAAACTACTCACTCACATTCAAACTACTTACTCACAATCAAACTACTCACAATCAAACTACTCTCATGCACAGTGAAATGAAAACAATAAAATAATGCTTGAGATTGTAGCATTTGGTCCCAGAATATACCTAGAACATAAATGAAATTATTCCATGCCTGACTCCCATGTTTCTGGTCAATGTTGTCTCTACGTATTATTATCAATAACAAAATATTTTATCGCTGGCACAAAAGATAACGTTTCAAAGTTCAAATATTTAACCAGTGTCCAACAATCGCAAAACACTTGATAAACAAACAAGTTAAAAACATGTTCAAACAAAACGCTTTGTTCCATTAGGTGTCAATCAGGTATCAGCTGTCTAACACTACCAACAATCTCTCAAACATCGCTAAGCAGCTGTTCAATGATAAAATAAACAAACTGGTCAAGGACACACAAATGTATCATCTAAATATTTTAAAAATAAACTAGCTGATCTAGAAAACTAAACATAAACTATCTCCCAAAAACAAAAAATAAACCCAGCTACCGAAAGTAAATGTATGCTCACAGAGAGACATACACGAACGACGACATAATTAGATAGTCCTAAACATAAACCAAGGAAACAGGTTAAACAAAAGTACATTTTTGAATCTAAAAGAGAAAATGATAGGAGATACATTTAATTTTAATGTATAGATAAATAAGACGAACATTTAAAATAATATCACAATAATAGAAAGTCCAGTGAAAACACAACTAAAATCACGAAATAATTTACTAAAAACAAATGTTAATTTATACAATACTGCTCGTGTTATAGTAATAGAAATACATCAAAAGTAAAATTAAGGTTATCAGAAAGCACTGAACAGCTGGAAAACTAAACCTAATCACATCGGCGAAAACGAAACTCAAACCCATCAAAGAAAACTAATTAGGTACAAAACTAAACCTAAGACAATCAATCAACCATTAATATCTATAATACACTAAACTATAGTCTACCAGACGAAACTGATGAAATAATTTATTAAAATATAGTCTACCAGATGTAACGTGTGAAATAATATATTAAACTATAGTCTGCCAGACGAAACTGATGCAATAATATATTAAACTATAGTCTACCAGACGAAACTGATGCAATAATATATTAAACTATAGTCTACTAGACGAAACTGATGAAATAATATATTAAACTATAGTCTACCAGATGTAACGTGTGAAATAATATATTAAACTATAGTCTACCAGACGAAACTGATGAGATAATATATTAAACTATAGTCTAAAATACAAAACTGATGAAATAATATATTAAACTATAGTCTAAAATACAAAACTGATGAAATAATATATTAAACTATAGTCTACAAGACGAAACTGATAAAATATTATATTAAACTATAGTCTACCATACAAAACTGATGGAATAATATATTAAACTATAGTCTACCAGACAAAACTGAAGAAATAATATATTAAACTATAGTCTACCAGACAAAACTGAAGAAATAATATGTTAAACTATAGTCTACCAGACGAAACTATGAAATAACATATTAAACTAAAGTCTACCAGACGAAACAGATGAAATAATATATTAAACTAAAGTCTACTAGACGAAACTGATGAAATAATATATTAAACTATAGTATGCAAAACAAAACTGATGAAATAATGTATTAAACTAAAGTCTACTAGACGAAACTGATGAAACAATATATTAAACTATAGTCTACCAGATGTAACGTGTGAAATAATATATTAAACTATAGTCTACAAGACGAAACTAATGAAATAATATATTAAACTATAGTCTACCAGATGTAACGTGTGAAATAATATATTAAACTATTGTCTACCAGACGTAACGGGTGAAATAATATACTAAACTATAGTCTACCAGATGAAACGTGTGAAATAATATATTAAACTATAGTCTACAAGACGAAACTGATGAAATAATATATTAAACTAAAGTCTACCAGACGAAACGTGTGAAATAATATATTAAACTATAGTCTACAAGACGAAACTAATGAAATAATATATTAAACTATAGTCTACCAGACGAAACGTGTGAAATAATATATTAAACTATAGTCTACCAGACGAAACTGATGAAATAATATATTAAACTAAAGTCTACTAGACGGAACTGATGAAATAATATATTAAACTATAGTCTACCAGGCGAAACTGATGAAATAATATATTAAACTATAGTCTACCACACGAAACTGAAGAAATAATATATTAAACTATAGACTACTAGACGAAACTGATGAAATAATATATTAAACTATAGTCTACTAGACGAAACTGATGAAAAAATATATTAAACTATAGTCTACTAAACGAAACTGATGAAATAATATATTAAACTATAGTCTACAAGACGAAATTGATAAAATATTATATTAAACTATAGTCTACCATACAAAACTGATGAAATAATATATTAAACTATAGTCTACCAGACAAAACTGAAGAAATAATATATTAAACTATAGTCTACCAGACAAAACTGAAGAAATAATATATTAAACTATAGTCTACCAGACGAAACTATGAAATAACATATTAAACTAAAGTCTACCAGACGGAACAGATGAAATAATATATTAAACTAAAGTCTACTAGACGAAACTGATGAAATAATATATTAAACTATAGTATGCAAAACAAAACTGATGAAATAATGTATTAAACTAAAGTCTACAAGACGAAACTGATGAAACAATATATTAAACTATAGTCTACCAGATGTAACGTGTGAAATAATATATTAAACTATAGTCTACAAGACGAAACTAATGAAATAATATATTAAACTATAGTCTACCAGATGTAACGTGTGAAATAATATATTAAACTATTGTCTACCAGACGTAACGTGTGAAATAATATACTAAACTATAGTCTACCAGACGAAACGTGTGAAATAATATATTAAACTATAGTCTACAAGACGAAACTGATGAAATAATATATTAAACTAAAGTCTACCAGACGAAACGTGTGAAATAATATATTAAACTATAGTTTACAAGACGAAACTAATGAAATAATATATTAAACTATAGTCTACCAGACGAAACGTGTGAAATAATATATTAAACTATAGTCTACCAGACGAAACTGATGAAATAATATATTAAACTATAGTCTACCAGGCGAAACTGATGAAATAATATATTAAACTATAGTCTACCACACGAAACTGAAGAAATAATATATTAAACTATAGACTACTAGACGAAACTGATGAAATAATATATTAAACTATAGTCTACTAGACGAAACTGATGAAAAAATATATTAAACTATAGTCTACTAAACGAAACTGATGAAATAATATATTAAACTATAGTCTACAAGACGAAATTGATAAAATATTATATTAAACTATAGTCTACCAGACGAAACTGGAGAAATAATTTATTAAACTATAGTCTACCAGACGAAACTGGAGAAATAATTTATTAAACTATAGTCTACCAGACGAAACTGATGAAATAATATATTAAACTGTAGTCTACCAGACGAAACTGATGAAATAACATATTAAACTAAAGTCTACCAGACGGAACAGATGAAATAATATATTAAACTATAGTCTACCAGACGAAACTGAAGAAATAATATATTAAACTAAAGTCTACCAGACGAAACTGATGAAATAATATATTAAACTGTAGTCTACCAGACGAAACTGATGAAATAACATATTAAACTAAAGTCTACCAGACGGAACAGATGAAATAATATATTAAACTATAGTCTACAAGACGAAACTGATGAAATAATATATTAAACTATAGTCTACCAGACGAAACTGATGAAATAATATATTAAACTATAGTCTACCATACAAAACTGAAGAAATAATATATTAAACTATAGTCTACCAGACGAAACTATGAAATAACATATTAAACTAAAGTCTACCAGACGGAACAGATGAAATAATATATTAAACTATAGTCTACCAGATGTAACGTGTGAAATAATATATTAAATTATTGTCTACCAGACGTAACGTGTGAAATAATATATTAAACTATAGTCTACCAGACGAAACTGATGAAATAATATACTAAACTATAAACCACCAGACGAAACAAATGAAATAATATATTAAACTATAGTCTACCAGACGAAACTGATGAAATAATATATTAAACTATAGTCTACCATACAAAACTGATGAAATAATATATTAAACTATAGTCTACAAGACGAAACTAATGAAATAATATATTAAACTATAGTCTACCAGACGAAATTGATAAAATATTATATTAAACTATAGTCTACCAGACGAAACTGGAGAAATAATTTATTAAACTATAGTCTACCAGACGAAACTGGAGAAATAATTTATTAAACTATAGTCTACCAGACGAAACAAATGAAATAATATATTAAACTATAGTCTACCAGACGAAACTGATGAAATAATATATTAAACTATAGTCTACCAGACGAAACTGATGAAATAATATATTAAACTATAGTCTACCATACAAAACTGATGAAATAATATATTAAACTATAGTCTACCAGACGAAACTATGAAATAATATGTTAAACTATAGTCTACCAGACGAAACTGATGAGATAATATATTAAACTATAGTCTACCATACAAAACTGATGAAATAATATATTAAACTATAGTCTACCAGACGAAACTATGAAATAATATGTTAAACTATAGTCTACCAGACGAAACTATGAAATAACATATTAAACTATAGTCTACCAGACGAAACTGATGAAATAATATATTAAACTGTAGTCTACCATACAAAACTGATGAAATAATATATTAAACTATAGTCTACCATACAAAACTGATGAAATAATATATTAAACTATAGTCTACCAGACGAAACTGATGAAATAATATATTAAACTATAGTCTACCAGACGAAACTGATGAAATAATATATTAAACTATAGTCTACCATACAAAACTGATGAAATAATATATTAAACTATAGTCTACCAGACGAAACTATGAAATAATATATTAAACTATAGTCTACCAGACGAAACTGATGAGATAATATATTAAACTATAGTCTACCATACAAAACTGATGAAATAATATATTAAACTATAGTCTACAAGACGAAACTAATGAAATAATATATTAAACTATAGTCTACCAGACGAAATTGATAAAATATTATATTAAACTATAGTCTACCAGACGAAACTGGAGAAATAATTTATTAAACTATAGTCTATCAGACGAAACTGGAGAAATAATTTATTAAACTATAGTCTACCAGACGAAACTGATGAAATAATATATTAAACTATAGTCTACCATACAAAACTGATGAAATAATATATTAAACTGTAGTCTACCAGACGAAACTGATGAAATAATATGTTAAACTATAGTCTACCAGACGAAACTGATGAGATAATATATTAAACTATAGTCTACTAGACGAAACTGATGAAATAATATATTAAACTATAGTCTACTAGACGAAACTGATGACATAATATATTAAACTGTAGTCTACCAGATGTAACGTGTGAAATAATATATTAAACTATAGTCTACCAGACGAAACTGATGCAATAATATATTAAACTATAGTCTAAAATACAAAACTTATGAAATAATATATTAAACTAAAGTCTACCAGACGAAACTGATGAGATAATATATTAAACTAAAGTCTACCAGACGAAACTGATGAGATAATATATTAAACTATAGTCTGCAAAACGAAACTGATGAAATAATGTATTAAACTATAGTCTAAAATACAAAACTGATGAAATAATATATTAAACTATAGTCTACAAGACGAAACTGATAAAATATTATATTAAACTATAGTCTACAAGACAAAACTGAAGAAATAATATATTAAACTATAGTATACCATACAAAACTGATGAAATAATATACTAAACTATAGTCTACAAGACGAAACTGATGAAATAATATATTAAACTGTAGTCTACCAGACGGAACAGATGAAATAATATATTAAACTATAGTCTACCAGACGAAACTGATGAAATAATATATTAAACTATAGTCTACCAGATGTAACGTGTGAAATAATAGATTAAACTATAGTCTACCAGACGAAACTGATGCAATAATATATTAAACTATAGTCTACCAGACGAAACTGATGAAATAATATATTAAACTATAGTCTACCAGACGAAACTGATGAAATAATATATTAAACTATAGTCTACAAGACGTAACAGATGAAATAATATATTAAACTAAAGTCTACTAGACGAAATTGATGAAATAATATATTAAACTATAGTCTACCAGATGTAACGTGTGAAATAATATATTAAACTATAGTCTACCAGACGAAACTGATGAAATAATATATTAAACTATAGTCTACCAGATGTAACGTGTGAAATAATATATTAAACTATAGTCTACCAGACGGAACTGATGAAATAATATATTAAACTATAGTCTACCAGACGAAAGTGATGAAATAATATATTAAACTATAGTCTACCAGATGTAACGTGTGAAATAATGTATTAAACTATAGTCTACCAGACGTAACGTGTGAAATAATATACTAAACTATAGTCTACCAGACGAAACGTGTGAAATAATATATTAAACTAAAGTCTACCAGACGGAACAGCTGAAATAATATATTAAACTATAGTCTTCCAGACGAAACTGATGAAATAATATATTAAACTATAGTATACCAGACGAAACTGAACAAATAATATATTAAACTATAGTCTACCAGACGAAACTATGAAATAACATATTAAACTATAGTCTACCAGACCAAACTGATGAAATAATATATTAAACTATAGTCTACCATACGAAACTGATGAAATAATGTATTAAACTATAGTCTACCAGACAAAACTGAAGAAATAATATATTAAACTATAGTCTACCAGACGTAACGTGTGAAATAACATATTAAACTAAAGTCTACCAGACGAAACTGATGAAATAATATATTAAACTATAGTCTACAAGACAAAACTGAAGAAATAATATATTAAACTATAGTCTACCAGACGAAACTGATGAGATAATATATTAAACTATAGTCTACCAGACGAAACTATGAAATAACATATTAAACTATAGTCTACCAGACGGAACAGATGAAATAATATATTAAACTGTAGTCTACCAGACGAAACTATGAAATAACATATTAAACTAAAGTCTACCAGACGGAACAGATGAAATAATATATTAAACTGTAGTCTACAAGACGAAACTGATGAAATAATATATTAAACTATAGTCTACCAGACGTAACGTCTGAAATAATATACTAAACTATAGTCTACCAGACGTAACGTGTGAAATAATATATTAAACTATAGTCTACCAGACGTAACGTGTGAAATAATATACTAAACTATAGTCTACCAGACGGAACAGATGAAATAATATATTAAACTGTAGTCTACAAGACGAAACTGATGAAATAATATACTAAACTATAGTCTACCAGAGGAAACTGATGAAATAATATATTAAACTATAAACCACCAGACGAAACAATTGAAATAATATATTAAACTATAGTCTATTAGACAAAACTGATGAAATAATATATTAAACTATAGTCTATTAAAGAAAACTGATGAAATAATATATTAAACTATAGTCTACCAGACGAAACTAGAGAAGTAATTTGTAAATATTGCGTTAATATGAGAAAAATTGAACAAGAGCACTAAAAATAAATCTAATGTACCAACGATTCTCCAATATTTTCTAGAATTACACACTTGAACAGCGTCTACAACATATTATTTGATACATGTTACACCACAACTCATATTGCAATTAGAAAACAACAATTAACAGCAATGATACCATTCAGTATGTACCACACCGTACATTTGGTAATGACCTAACTATTACACTATTCCTTCAGCTATGACAAAACAGTCACAAAATATATTCGGCTATGTCCTAACTATCACTAAATATATTCAGCTATGACCTAACTATCACTAAATATATTCAGCTATGACCTAACTATCACAAAATATATCCAGCTATGACCTAACTATCACACCATATATGACCTAACTATCCCAAAATATATTCAACTATGACCTAACTATCACTAACTATGTTCAGCTATGACATAACTATTACTAAATATATTCAGATATGACCTAACTATCACACAATACATCGAGCAAAGACCTAACTATCACACAATACATTTAACTATGACATAACTATCACACAATACATCGAGCAAAGACCTAATTATCACACAATACATCGAGCAAAGACCTAACTATCACACAATACATTTAACTATGACATAACTATCACACAATACATCGAGCAAAGACCTAACTATCACACAATACATTTAACTATGACCTAACTATCACAGAATACATCGAGCAAAGACATAACTATCACACAATACATCGAGCAAAGACCTAACTTATCATACACCAAATTCAGAAAAATTATTAATAATCAGACAACACAAATAAGATTGTAGTTTGTGAAATATTTAATATTATCAAACGATATGCTAACGGTGAACGAATTATCCATTCCTTTCCTTTATCCTTTAACTTTAGAATAACCAAACAGCAATCACCGGTTGTAATGCTTGTGATTTACGCCCATGAGCATAAATACGTTGTGATGCTAGTTTACAACACAATTGCAATATTTGCACCTTTAGAGACAACATATTTGTTGCAGGTATCGGTGAAAGATTAAAAGATTACCGGTTTTAAAATTAGCAACAAGACTTTTGATGCGTTTAGTTTTATATGATCGGAACTCCAAATGGCGAGATGTATTGTTTTTAATTCCCAGTGATGATGAAAGTCTTCGTTCTAAAACTGAAGGATTGACTTCATTGCTCTGGGTTTTAACCCATACGGCTCTTGGTCCCTCTCCGCAGAAATGGCACGGCACCTGCTGAGAGTATTTCACAAAGAATGAACTCCGTAGCTCCATCAACAATCCTTGTAAAGAAAGTGCACTCGTGAACCCACGACCTTCGGAACGCAAAGCAGTCTTAATCACTTAACCACAGAGACTCCCAGTCTTCTTTCTTCTTAACCACAGAGACTCCCAGTCTTCTTTCTTCTTAATCACTTAACCACAGAGACTCCCAGTCTTCTTTCTTCTTAATCACTTAACCACAGAGACTCCCAGTCTTCTTTCTTCTTAATCACTTAACCACAGAGACTCCCAGTCTTCTTTCTTCTTAATCACTTAACCACAGAGACTCCCAGTCTTCTTTCTTCTTAATCACTTAACCACAGAGACTCCCAGTCTTCTTTCTTCTTAATCACTTAACCACAGAGACTCCCAGTCTTCTTTCTTCTTAATCACTTAACCACAGAGACTCACAGTCTTCTTTCTTCTTAATCACTTAACCACAGAGACTCCCAGTCTTCTTTCTTCTTAATCACTTAACCACAGAGACTCCCAGTCTTCTTTCTTCTTAATCACTTAACCACAGAGACTCCCAGTCTTCTTTCTTCTTAATCACTTAACCACAGAGACTCACAGTCTTCTTTCTTCTTAATCACTTAACCACAGAGACTCCCAGTCTTCTTTCTTCTTAATCACTTAACCACAGAGACTCCCAGTCTTCTTTCTTCTTAATCACTTAACCACAGAGACTCCCAGTCTTCTTTCTTCTTAATCACTTAACCACAGAGACTCACAGTCTTCTTTCTTCTTAATCACTTAACCACAGAGACTCCCAGTCTTCTTTCTTCTTAATCACTTAACCACATAGACTCCCAGTCTTCTTTCTTCTTAATCACTTAACCACAGAGACTCACAGTCTTCTTTCTTCTTAATCACTTAACCACAGAGACTCCCAGTCTTCTTTCTTCTTAATCACTTAACCACAGAGACTCCCAGTCTTCTTTCTTCTTAATCACTTAACCACAGAGACTCCCAGTCTTCTTTCTTCTTAATCACTTAACCACAGAGACTCCCAGTCTTCTTTCTTCTTAATCACTTAACCACAGAGACTCCCAGTCTTCTTTCTTCTTAATCACTTAACCACAGAGACTCCCAGTCTTCTTTCTTCTTAATCACTTAACCACAGAGACTCACAGTCTTCTTTCTTCTTAATCACTTAACCACAGAGACTCACAGTCTTCTTTCTTCTTAATCACTTAACCACAGAGACTCGCAGTCTTCTTTCTTCTTAATCACTTAACCACAGAGACTCACAGTCTTCTTTTTTCTTAATCACTTAACCACAGAGACTCCCAGTCTTCTTTCTTCTTAATCACTTAACCACAGAGACTCACAGTCTTCTTTCTTCTTAATCACTTAACCACAGAGACTCCCAGTCTTCTTTCTTCTTAATCACTTAACCACAGAGACTCCCAGTCTTCTTTCTTCTTAATCACTTAACCACAGAGACTCCCAGTCTTCTTTCTTCTTAATCACAGAGACTCCCAGTCTTCTTTCTTCTTAATCACTTAACCACAGAGACTCCCAGTCTTCTTTCTTCTTAATCACTTAACCACAGAGACTCCCAGTCTTCTTTCTTCTTAATCACTTAACCACAGAGACTCCTAGTCTTCTTTCTTCTTAATCACTTAACCACAGAGACTCCCAGTCTTCTTTCTTCTTAATCACTTAACCACAGAGACTCCCAGTCTTCTTTCTTCTTAATCACAGAGACTCCCAGTCTTCTTTCTTCTTAATCACTTAACCACAGAGACTCCCAGTCTTCTTTCTTCTTAATCACGTAACCACAGAGACTCCCAGTCTTCTTTCTTCTTAATCACTTAACCACAGAGACCCAGTCTTCTTTCTTCTTAATCACTTAACCACAGAGACTCCCAGTCTTCTTTCTTCTTAAACCACTTAACCACAGAGACCCAGTCTTCTTTCTTCTTAATCACTTAACCACAGAGACCCAGTCTTCTTTCTTCTTAATCACTTAACCACAGAGACCCAGTCTTCTTTCTTCTTAATCACTTAACCACAGAGACTCCCAGTCTTCTTTCTTCTTAATCACTTAACCACAGAGACCCAGTCTTCTTTCTTCTTAATCACTTAACCACAGAGACCCAGTCTTCTTTCTTCTTAATCACTTAACCACAGAGACTCCCAGTCTTCTTTCTTCTTAATCACTTAACCACAGAGACCCAGTCTTCTTTCTTCTTAATCACTTAACCACAGAGACTCCCAGTCTTCTTTCTTCTTAATCACTTAACCACAGAGACTCCCAGTCTTCTTTCTTCTTAATCACTTAACCACAGAGACCCAGTCTTCTTTCTTCTTAATCACTTAACCACAGAGACCCAGTCTTCTTTTCTCTAATACTGTTTTATATCACATAGTTAGGATTAGACATTTGTCTGTCGCTCTGAAAGTTACTGGTTCGAATCTGGACCGAGTCATATGCAATTTGTTCATGAGATCTCTAGGATTGTTGTTGAAGCTAAGGAGTTTATGATTTGTGCAACATTCTCGGTAGATGGTGCAATGAAGTCAATGCTTAGTGCAACATTCTCGGTAGATGGTGCAATGAAGTCAATGCTTCGCCTTTAGACCGCCCATTTTTTAAGAGAGGATAAGAAGAAATATATAAGACAGGCTCTGGTGTTCGCTTCGTCTTTCACAGCATGTTATTTATGTGCGTCACTTTTTGCGCAGACGATATTTTACATTGTATCAACTGTATCAACTCTCTATCTCTCGATCGGTTTTTTTGTGGCCATTTTTATCAATCTTATTGTGAAATATAACAGCCTTTGCCAAAAACGCTTGTTTTACGTGACATCTTCAGTACCTTCTGGAGCTCTGGTGTTTGTCCTTAGGCGCGACGTGTCCGATTTCAACCAGCGTTTACTAGGTTCGCTCTCCGTCAGCCTTTGATTGTTCCCAGCCGACCTGCAATGCAGAAGGTATCAACTATATCTAAGTAGCATTGTCATTTGATGCGTTCTGTCTGTTGGTAATCTGCTTATATGGCAGAACTATTTAATTTTTTTTTTTTTTTAATGAAGTTCAATGCTGATGTTGTACCCTCCTTTTTCTGATGACTTAATTTCTACATAGGTCTCTTCTTGATACTCACAGCATTCTGCGTAGACACTTCATTTTTGTCGTGACTAGTTTTATTATATCGTTTGATGGCACCGTCCCCGTTTGACACTCACAGCATAATGTCGGGATAAAGATCAAGTTATACAAAGCTCTATTAGTGTTCATGGTGACATTCTGACATTTCAAAATTGGTACCATTCATCCTATGATTTGATTTACTCCATCTATGTTGGATTTCGTTAGTTACTCCTCCACTTGTTGACAAAATGCTTCCCAGATATGTCAAGTGTTCAACTTATTTTCATTTGTGTTTGTCGAATGATTGAAAGTATATTTTCTCAGTATGATGCAAGTATTCGAAATGCCGCCCCTAAATGTTTTTTTCTTTAAAATAACATTCGATTGTCATTTTTTTTCTAAACTGTGCTAAATATACGAATACTAAATCGTATACATCAATATCGGAATAGCATAGACCAATATAGAAAAGTGTTGCGTAAAGATATTTAATTATTGAATGTTTCAAGTTGTATTTCGATTTCACTGCCTATGCCATCCCCTTACGTTTCCGCCTGATGCAGCCGCCTCTCTGTATCATAGCACGTCATAGCACGTCATAGCACGTCATAGCACGTCACGGCCCTGCGTTCGAGTCCAAACAATATATATCAACATAATCATTAACTGTATGATGCATACATATCATATGTTCTATGTTGGGTTTCATTAACTGTATGATTCATACATATCATATGTTCTATGTTGGGTTTCATTAACTGTATGATGCATACATATCATATGTTCTATGTTGGGTTTTGACGCTTGTTAGGGTTGAAAGTTCTGTCTTCAGTAGAGAAAGTTATCTAGCCTTCGTGCCCATGTTCTTTCACGTTTTAGCAATACCCAAAAGACAGAAAGTTTGGACAGTAGTCTTCTCGCTTTTATTTAAAGCAGAGTCTGCTCATTATGCAAATCTTTATGAAGGCTGGGGCGTATCCCTAAGTTATTTCCATAATCAATCGCATCTATTGGAGGATTTGCTCTGCTATGTTTGTTTTGGGTTACTTCACCCGCAATGTGAAGTTTAAACGGTTAGGCAACCTGTGGCTAGTTTCCTTTGGCGCCAGATTCTCGCCATTTGTCATAGTCGTGTTAGTATAAACAGGGAGAAACGGATTCAACTATTGGACTACACAAGAAAGTACTGGGTGTCTATTGGACTACACAAGAAAGTACTGGGTGTCTATTGGACTACACAAGAAAGTACTGGGTGTCTATTGGACTACACAAGAAAGTACTGGGTGTCTATTGGACTACACAAGAAAGTACTGGGTGTCTATGGACTATACAATAAAGTACTGGGTGTCTATGGACTATACAAGAAAGTACTGGGTGTCTATGGACTAACAAAAAGTAGGTGTCTATTGACTACACAAGAAAGTACTGGGTGTCTATGGACTACACAAGAAAGTACTGGGTGTCTATTGGACTACACAAGAAAGTACTGGATGTCTATGGACTACACAAGAAAGTACTGGGTGTCTATTGGACTACACAAGAAAGTACTGGATGTCTATGGACTACAGAAGTACTGGGTGTCTTGACTACACAAGAAAGTACTGGATGTCTATTGGACTATACAAGAAAGTACTGGATGTCTATGGACTATACAAGAAAGTACTGGGTGTCTATGGACTATACAAGAAAGTACTGGATGTCTATTGGACTATACAAGAAAGTACTGGGTGTCTATGGACTACACAAGAAAGTACTGGGTGTCTATGGACTACACAAGAAAGTACTGGATGTCTATGGACTACACAAGAAAGTACTGGGTGTCTATGGACTACACAAAAAAGTACTGGGTGTCTATGGACTATACAAGAAAGTACTGGGTGTCTATTGGACTATACAAGAAAGTACTGGGTGTCTATGGACTACACAAGAAAGTACTGGGTGTCTATTGGACTATACAAGAAAGTACTGGGTGTCTATGGACTACACAAGAAAGTACTGGATGTCTATGGACTATACAAGAAAGTACTGGGTGTCTATGGACTACACAAGAAAGTACTGGGTGTCTATGGACTACACAAGAAAGTACTGGATGTCTATGGACTACACAAGAAAGTACTGGATGTCTATGGACTACACAAGAAAGTACTGGATGTCTATGGACTATACAAGAAAGTACTGGATGTCTATGGACTATACAAGAAAGTACTGGATGTCTATGGGCTACACAAGAAAGTACTGGGTGTCTATGGACTACACAAGAAAGTACTGGATGTCTATGGACTACACAAGAAAGTACTGGATGTCTATGGACTACACAAGAAAGTACTGGATGTCTATGGACTACACAAGAAAGTACTGGATGTCTATGGACTATACAAGAAAGTACTGGATGTCTATGGACTACACAAGAAAGTACTGGATGTCTATGGACTACACAAGAAAGTACTGGATGTCTATGGACTATACAAGAAAGTACTGGATGTCTATGGACTATACAAGAAAGTACTGGATGTCTATGGACTACACAAGAAAGTACTGGATGTCTATGGACTATACAAGAAAGTACTGGATGTCTATGGACTACACAAGAAAGTACTGGATGTCTATGGACTATACAAGAAAGTACTGGATGTCTATGGACTACACAAGAAAGTACTGGGTGTCTATGGACTACACAAGAAAGTACTGGATGTCTATGGACTATACAAGAAAGTACTGGATGTCTATGGACTACACAAGAAAGTACTGGATGTCTATGGACTACACAAGAAAGTACTGGATGTCTATGGACTACACAAGAAAGTACTGGATGTCTATGGACTATACAAGAAAGTACTGGATGTCTATGGACTACACAAGAAAGTACTGGATGTCTATGGACTACACAAGAAAGTACTGGATGTCTATGGACTACACAAGAAAGTACTGGATGTCTATGGACTACACAAGAAAGTACTGGATGTCTATGGACTACACAAGAAAGTACTGGGTGTCTATGGACTACACAAGAAAGTACTGGGTGTCTATGGACTACACAAGAAAGTACTGGATGTCTATGGACTACACAAGAAAGTACTGGATGTCTATGGACTACACAAGAAAGTACTGGGTGTCTATGGACTACACAAGAAAGTACTGGGTGTCTATGGACTATACAAGAAAGTACTGGATGTCTATGGACTATACAAGAAAGTACTGGCTGTCTATGGACTACACAAGAAAGTACTGGGTGTCTATGGTGAAATGATTAAGATGTTTGTCTGTCGTTCTGAAGATTATAGGTTCGAATACGAGCCCCGAGTCACATGTGCAATTTTTTTCAAGAGATCCCTAGATTTGTTGGTGAAGCTACGGAGTTCGTGCTGTGTGCAGCACCCTCGGTAGATAGGGTACCATTTATGTCGACAGAAACGGAGCCATATGGGGAAACACGGTCTAATGAAGTAAATTCTTCTTCTTGATATCCTTTGTGAGACGATCAAGTCCGGACAGTTTGGGTGTAGGTATTTCTCAATTTTTACATGAAGACCACGGCAACTTTTACTCCTGACATTATAACAAACAAAATCCGAGGTTTAGCAAGAGTAGAACACAAGAAAGACCTTTTGGTCGACAAGTCGGTTTTAGTATGTTGAATTACTTTATTTCATAATTGCTAACCTGACGCTATTTTGTATACTGTTCTCCTGAAATCTACTTGAAAATAGATTTGAAAATGTCTACTGAAGATTTCAAAAGTCCACAAAAAATGTGCAAACTAAAATAGCGAAAACCAACAACGTAGTTAGAAAAATATATTTCAGTAGTTTAAAGGTTGACGGAAAAATTAGTTTCAATAATTGTTTTGTATTCTTGTCCAAATAAAAATAAAATGATTTGCCTAGTTCTGTAGCTATCCCGGTTGGCTTGTTGTACTGCAAACCCACACGTTTCCAAGAATCAAGAGTCCCCACTTATAGTAACAATTAAATGATATATTAGTCAATACCAACATCAGCTACATAAAAACACATGCTGACTGGCGAAAACATTTCTAGGAAAAATTTAGCTCTAAACAACAATCTAGCAGACTAGTCTATTAGAACAAACGTCTAAGAAAATAAACCTTCCGTGAGCAGAGTAGGAAAAAGCGATATACAAACAAGGAACATCAGCACATACTAATAAAAACAACAACCATATATAGTATACATATATATATATATATATGAATATCAAATGTAATTTTCAATACCATTTATTTGTAGCAGTTTAGTCTGTCAATGCTACATTTATTTGTAGCAGTTTAGTCTGTCAATGCTACATTTATTTGCATAAAATAATTAAAACATACTAATAATTACCTATTTAATGAAAAATATAAATCCGACCTTCAAATATGCACTAAATTTACTATAGTCGCATAAAATATTTCATACTTATTAATAACAATAATTACTGAGTTTACTTGAAACATCCAGCAATTCCAGTAGAGACTAAAAGACATTATAAATGCAATATTCATACCAACACTTTGCTACCAGTGCCAAGCATGGACAGTGACAAAAGAACAAGAAAGGAAAATTGCCACGTGTGAAATGAGATGCTTGAGGAAAGCAGGGGTAAATAAAACAAGATACCATATAAGAAATGAGGAAATCAGAAAAACAGTCAGAACAACAACCTGCTATTAGATTCATTGAAAAACAGAGACTCAACTGGTTTGACCACTTGGTGAGAATGAACCCGAATACACCAGTTGCAAGAGCGTACAACCTGAAAATGGAGTCAACAAGAGGAAGGGGCAGACCACCAAAAAGATTGGTTGATAAAGTTACAGACATCTTAAAACTCCAGAATACCACAGCAAACCGAGAGTGCATTATCTCGGAAAACGATCATCAGTTAAATCAGAGCCAACTATAACCTTATGGGCCTGCGGACTCAGGTAAGAATTATGAGAAATCAAACCACAACTACACCACGTGACCTCGTATTCCAGTATTGTTGTATATAGACGAATTCATTTAAAAATCAACACAAAATGCTAAATCGAAGTTACATTATGCAACAAGTTAAGTTTAACAATAATAATATCAATATTATGAATATTTTTCACCAATAAATAACCATAGACTCACAGAATTGAGTAAAATTGCAAAAACGCTTGCAGTGTTCTATCAAACATATATATTTTCCAACCCCCAACTTAAACTAGATCAGGGGTTTCTCCGTCAGTTGTCAGGCTCAGCTAGTTAGAGTTAGCTGTGGTTAAACCTCCTACGCCTAGCGACAAAAAAAAGCACAGAAGGATAAAAGAAAGAAAACACTGAATTTAACATATTGTATAAGATAATTCAAGCCTTCAAATAATTACTGGAATTCAGTTATGTGTAATACCTCTGAAGTCGAAGAAAGCGCGCAAGTATGACGAGGGGCACTGATAAAAAGGAAAACAAAATTCAGCCAGAAGCGCCACACCAGGCGCCGTGACTACGCATGAATTCATATCGAGCGAACACAAGAGGAAGCAGAAGCTATTTGTATAAAATAACTCTACAAATAATAACTAGATTTCAGTTATTTGTATTAAATAATTCTAATTTGGTGACGTCTGTGGCTTAGGGATAGTGACTCGGTCTATTAACCCTGACGTTCTGAGTTCGAATCACGCTGCGGACAGTTTGGTTGAAATTATTTCGCGTGGATTTTTACAAAAAGTCGATGAGAAACCCGTTCAGAAAGCAAAGGCAAACTACTGAACGTAATAATGTCTAGAAAAATCACAAACAGCGTTAAAAAACTGGGGTTGATTCGCAAAGTCCTGTAAATAATATGCAATAAACTTTTAATTAAAATTTACAAATAATTACTCGATTTACATTATTTGTATTAAATAATACAAATTTACAAATAATTACAGGGTTTACATTATTTGAATAAAATAATACAAATTTACAAATAATTACTGGATTTACATTATTTGAATAAAATATACAAATTTACAAATAATTACTCGATTTACATTATTTGAATAAAATAATACAAATTTACAAATAATTACTGGATTTACATTATTTTACTGAACATAAAAGGGAAGAAGAGGAAAGTTGTTGAAAGAAATGGTGATAACAACACTTGCAATTATTACTCTAACACAATAAATTTTAACGGTCTCTGTCGCATTGAGTTACGATGCTTGCTTGCCCCATGTTCCAGTGTGAAGCCAGCCACATGGATATTTACCAGTGACCTCAGATATCAATGTAAGTGAGATTGAGTTCCTAGTTATATCGGAGACTGACGTTAAAAAGTAGCTCTGATGTTCAAGTAAAAGAACTTTTGAAAAATGAAAATCGATAAGAATAGGCTGGAAAACCACTGTCCGTGCTAAAATTAGGAATACAAACTAAAATATAATTTCTACAAGTTTTCACAATTCTCAAAATTATGCCGAACAGTCCCATAGCTGTGAAGGAGTTCGTGCACTGTCGCCGAGATTTTAAGAAAGAGATTTGAGATAATATGGCTATGTTCACTTCAGCGCAATGATGATAATCCAACCAATCAGAATTTAAATAACGCATTTAACATACAACAAAATTAATACAACCAAATTGAATGTATCTATCAAGTCTTCACAAGACAAGAAATATAATATTTATTTCAAACACATACAAAAAAAACAAGTAAATTATAAACAAAAGAGAACGAAAGAATATAAAGAAACTGAAAAGGATCACAATATATAAGATAAATCGGAATAAAATCTTGTCAACACTAAATACTTTGGTTTTAACACAAGTTAATTTTCGGACGCGAGTGCTATTAGGAAAGGAACAATATACTGTAGTACAAACTAGATGAAAGCGACGTTATGCAAGGGGCATGCTGCTTGATGATGATGACAAACTAGATATAATGTATTTCAAGTAAAGTTCAGTACTACTACAGTTATAAAGTATTGCAAGATACGTTAGGTATTACTACTACTACAGTTATAAAGTATTTCAAGTTAAGTTCGGTACTACTACAGTTATAAAGTATTGCAAGTAAGTTCGGTATTACTACAGTTATAAAGTATTTCAAGTTAAGTACGGTATTACTACAGTTATAAAATATTTCAAGTTAAGTACGGTACTACTACAGTTATAAAATATTTCAAGTTAAGTTCGGTATTACTACAGTTATAAAGTATTGCAAGTAAGTACGGTACTACTACAGGTATAAAGTATTTCAAGTTAAGTTCGGTATTACTACTACTACAGTTATAAAGTATTTCAAGTTAAGTACGGTATTACTAGTTATAAAATATTTCAAGTTAAGTTCGGTATCACTACAGTTATAAATTATTTTAAGTAAGTTCGGTATTACTACTACAATTGTACAGTATTTCAAGTTAAGTTCGGTACTTCTACAGTAATAGAGTATTTCAAGTCAAGCTCGGTATTACTACTACAATTATAAAGTATTTCAAGTTAAGTTCGGTATTACTACAATTATAAAGTATTTCAAGTTAAGTTCGGTATTACTACTACTACAGTTATAAAATATTTCAAGTTAAGTTCGGTACTACTACAATTATAAAGTATTTCAAGTTAAGTTCGGTATTACTACTACTACAGTTATAAAATATTTCAAGTTAAGTTCGGTATTACTACAGTTATAAAGTATTTCAAGTTAAGTTCGGTATTACTACTACTACTACAGTTATAAAGTATTTCAAGTTAAGTTCAGTATTACTACAGTTATAAAATATTTCAAGTTAAGTTCGGTATTACTACAGTTATAAAATATTTCAAGTTAAGTTCAGTATTACTACAGTTATAAAATATTTCAAGTCAAGTTCGGTATTACTACAGTTATAAAATATTTCAAGTTAATTACGGTATTACTACTACTACAGTTATAAAGTATTTCAAGTTAAGTTCGGTATTACTACAGTTATAAAGTATTTCAAGTTAAGTTCGGTATTTCTACAGTTATAAAATATTTCAAGTTAAGTTCGGTATTACTACTACAGTTATAAAGTATTTCAAGTTAAGTTCGGTATTACAACTACTACAGTTATAAAGTATTTCAAGTTAAGTACGGTATTACTACAGTTATAAAGTATTTCAAGTTAAGTTCGGTACTACTACAGTTATAAAGTATTTCAAGTTAAGTTCGGTATTACTACTACTACAGTTATAAAGTATTTCAAGTTAAGTACGGTATTTCTACAGTTATAAAGTATTTCAAGTTAAGTACAGTATTACTACAGTTATAAAGTATTTCAAGTTAAGTTCGGTACTACTACAGTTATAAAGTATTTCAAGTTAAGTTCGGTATTACTACTACAGTTTTAGAATATTTCAAATTACGTTCGGTACTACTACTAGTTATATAGTAGTTATTTCAAGATAAGTTCGGTATTACTACTATAGTTATAGAGTATTATTCCATCTATAGTTACGGAGTATTACAAATTTAGTTTAGTATTAGAGTAGTCAATAAAGTTAGTAATTAATATATATCTATCTATATCTTCTTGGTGTCTCGTATGATACATAAGATGTCCTAAGACACGTCCACTGTTGCAGCTCTGTCATCTTTCTACAAATTACTACCCACGTTAGGTCACATTCTTCCAACACTCTTTATCCATTTATTCTCCATGTTTCTTTTAGGTGCCCAGTTCTTCTTTTATCAGCCGTTGTCCATTGAAGAGCTGTCCTAGTATATATATATATATATATATATATATCCCTACTGACAATCGCTTTACATGCCCAATACTTCTATCTCTTGGAATCATCTCCGTCGATATTAATATAGTGTAAGAATTCAATTCAAGAATTTCGTAGTAAATACTTTGCGAAGGGACAAATTTGAAAGATAAAAAATACAACAATAACAGACAGTTAATATTTCTTCCAAGACAAATAACCAAGATAGTCATATTGAACAAATTTCTCGTAGTTATATTTGTAACAAACGTCTGCAATGATCAAGATAACTCACTTCTTGAACGGAACCAATCTCGTTACATTCGCATTGTTTAAGATGATTTATTCATATTGCAACTAGATATTGTATTCATTTCATATTAGAAATATTTATTAAATATTAAAGTGTATCTATTTCTTGATGCTTCATTAGTTGTCCAAGTATTAACAGTTGAGAATAAAAATACATAGAAAAATTAAATTACTAGTCGAAGTAAATATTTCAGTTCAGAACGGAAAGTGTGACACCCAAAAAAACATTTAAAAACCGAATAATATTTAGTTTTAAATCATATAATTTTTCTTATTGAAATACATATTAAATTATTTTAAAATATATAATTTATAAAGTATATATTTACTAGACAGAATGACTTGTCAAACAAGCTTGCCAACTTACTTTCAATTTAGAGAAACAAATTATTATCAGAACAATAAACCTAGTAAATGTAAAACATGAAATTATCTGAAATTTTAAGTATTATAAGCAAAGTATTACTGAATTTTATCAATGTGAAAACGAAAAATAATTTACAAACTAAATTTAGTCGATATTTTGATTAAGTAATTAGTGGTATTGGGGGTCCTTTAATTTAGAAAAACAGTACCTAATAATTTCCTTACTAAGAACAAAATCAAGAGTGAATAATTAATCTCCACGTCATTAATAAATATAAATTGTAAACTTTCGACCGACATTACTCCAATATCAGATATTATACCAATACTACCAACAATTACGAATCTAAATAACTGCAATTATTTAATCTCTTGATTTTGCCCGTCTGCCCAGCGTGTTCGTAGCGCGTTGGACTACGGGTGACTATCCCTCTGTGTGTGTGGGTTCAATTCCGCGGGATAGCAGAAAAAGCCACAGATTCCCCAGATTTACGGTGTTCGTGGCACCGAACCGAAGGGTTACGATGTCCATGGCACCGAGTCGAAGAGCTGAAAGGCTCAAGTGCTTCTGGATCGGAAAAAAAAAATCTCTTGAATGTTTCTGAATATTTTGTTTTAACTTGCAATCTAAACTTTACTCACAACCCTTAACCATCGCATTACTAATCGAAATCATTATTTAATTTAACCCAAATTGTACTCACATGTTATAACAGAAACAGAAATATATCTAAGTAACATATTTAAATAACATATCTAAATAACATTATTAGATATATACTAGTTAGTGTTAATTAATATAGATGCTTGTTTTGTACTGGGACATCACGCTACAGAAGTTGAGGAGATGGGCTAAATAATTTAAAATATTTGTCTTGTACCGTCAAATTAATTATTGTAAATAAGTACTGCAATAAACTATTTCCAGCACGTTGGTGCATTCAATATTTTGTCCAATTTAAAGTAAAAAAAAAAAAATATATATAATTAATAATTTAAAATTATGAGAAAGTGACAGCGAGCTCATTAATCAGAAAATGTATTTAAATAGGTAACTACTAACGGTAAAATATTAAATTGCCATTATTGAAGTATTCAAGCTAGAAAAAATGACTGCTAATAATTTTCAACCATGTACCATACTCTACCATAAAATCTTTAAGTCGTATAAAATATTGTGCGAATTTTAATGTGGGAATCATGATAACAAAAGTATTTTGAGTATTGTGAAATAAATAATAAATACCATTATTATAGAAGTTACCCGATGAAGATTATTTTACTAGTCATGAAGCAGTTGTTTATATGCACGGATAATTTTATTTATGTGTATCGCACCCATTAAACAATGTTTAGTAAATTCACTATAATAAAATAATAATTTGTTCTTAATAAATATAATTAAATAATTCGGAAATTGCAATGTGCAACTAAACTAACATGATTTATACTTCTTTCGACGTGTATGGCTAAATACACGGTTTAAAAAATTGTATTCTAGTTGTATTAACTATTGAACTATCTAATTTAGCATTTCAATAATATTAACGATTAGATTTTTCCGAAATTACTGACAGCGTGTTGGTGCATGATCCAGTAATTATAATTTAATTTATAAAAGGTATTCATGTCTTGGATGTTTCTAAACTGCGGAATAGTGGTTACCAATTAGTTAAATATAGGGGACTGCAGACACAGTTAGACGAGCATGGAGTAACACTAAGATTGAACTACAACAATCAACTATATTGAAATCAAAGACACAGAATTTGTTGCAATATTACAATGGCAAAATATTTCTATCATTTCGGGTCATTATTCAGCTAATTAGCATACAGTTATTTCCTGATTGGACATCTGCGATCTGAGACTGCCTCCATTGCAACATTGCTTTAACAAATATGGCAGCTGCCAATAGGAGACGGTTGCTAATCTGTTATTAAAATTTTTAGTATGAAAAACAAACTATTACTAAAATAGGTGTATTTTGTATGTTGTTTTTGAAATAAAATAAATTTGTCACAATTGTCACAATTTATTGTGAAATGTTATTAGATTTGAACGCTTATCTAACGTGTTCGAAATTCGTGGTGGTTAGATACGACGACCTTGAATGAAGATTAAATGTCTAACGACATCACTAATTCCTAAAATAAACTACAGCGTTTTATAAGAATCTATTTAAAAGTCAAGTAATGTCCCTCCCTATACGCATCACTTATTGTCGGGTAACGTTTGTGCACGCATATTTGCACATCAACTGTTCAAGTTGACAGCCCAGGTTGGTGCTATTCGATTGTCTGTGTACACGGCTACTTCGAACGTAACACACATCACCCGTTCAACACAATTTGAATTTGATATCGTTCGCCCCGATCAACATATAAACAACTAACCTCATCCTTCTTTCGCTCGTCCAGCTTGTATTACATCTACACTGACCTTCCTAGCTGACCTCGTAGTGGTAGGTCTACAGTATCAGTAGTGTGATTACACGGCCGACTTTCAACGTAACAAGCAGAACGGAATCATACAACTGGCCTACACACCGCGCCAACACTTGAGTCTGGCTCACACATCACTCACTCAATCCGAGAACGAAACGTTTCAATCTCTCTCAAACAATACTTCAGATTGAAACTACACACTCAGTACACGACGATGTATCGAAACACAAACATACCTTTTGATTACTGGAACTGGTGGGGCGGCGATGCTGATCATGACACGAATAGGTCAAAATGTATGCTCAAGTTATAAGGGGGAAAAATAACTGCAGTTGTCGATGCACCACAGCCGTCCTCGGGACGCTATCTATTCACGCAAGTGCTTGCTGATGACCGCAAACAAAATATTACACATCGCATGACCAGGCGGCCAGAGAAATCTCTAGATAGACATGAGCGCATTTAAGACTGTGTTACATTCTGTTAAAGCTGGCGGGAGGGTGGTTTGTGGAATACAGCCATGAAACTTCATGGCTCGTTATTTGAGTTGTACAATCAAAAAGTCTGCGACCACTAACAGATTATGGCAGACAGGAATTTAAGTGGCATGGCGTAGACATAGAACGAGAGCAGTGTGAAACATAGTCTGATATGAAACAGATTCGTCAGGCATGTTTTGTTATTTAAGTTATTTATTAAGATAATATGTTTTTGTTACAAATGTAGCTGAGTGAGAATTATATCTACATGCTATGACAAGTCTTGTGGGTTTTTTTTGTCTCGTTCAGAATGGGTGAATAGCAGAAATGGGAAGCATGTTGTACGGGGCAAAATAACACACACAATTCTAAAACTATAAAAACCTATGTCGTAGCAACATAAACTGAAGGTACTATATACCACATCTGCTGCAGCCGTCCGTGACTGACACGAAACTACAAGGTCATATAATATGTGAACGATTCAGCAGTTTAGTAGAACATATAACATAACAGGGACAGTAACGTTACCAAAGTAAACGACGGGGTGAAAACTTGACCCATTTTTTCTTTAGTCCAGCCAGACCTTCCCTATTGAGTAAGGTGTAGGTCAGATCGCTGTAACCTGGGTCAGGTTGACCCAACACGGCGGGAAACTACGATGACGAGACCAGGAGAAGGTGGGAAAGCGCGAGTGGCCGACTGTAAGAAGCTCAAGACAGTGCGCTGGATAAGCCACCTCTGGCGATTCAGTCAGCCAATCGGGCTCAAGCTTCCGCCAGTCGCACGCGGCGAAGGGGGGGATTTGAGGACAAAAGACACGCTTAATAACATAACACATGGCCTCAACGCTGAGAATAGTTGCTGGGTCTTTGTAGACGAGGAAACTGTCCACTGTAGTAATACACATTATGGGGGTTGGAATATCTGCACATAAGCTCTTATTTAGAAAACAACACATGCTTTATATATATATAAACAAAGATCATAATAGTAAGAGTAGGCTTTTATTTGTCAGTGGCAACGTATGGGTGTGAAACGTGGACATTTAACAAGGTAGAAGAAAACCATATATGTGCTTTTGAATACACGAACACACCGTATACCACGAACTGAAAAGAGAACAAATATATATATATATACCCAAAAGGAACTGAGAATCAAATAAAATTGAAATATTTTTGAACTATAAAAAGACACGAAGTTGGTTGGGACCAACCAACTTAATATTTTACTATGCAAAGAATATGTCTGAAGTATCTCTCTCCCTGTGCTGTCGAGAGTAAAGAGTCCAGGACAGTCCAATGAGTAGTACGCTCACCACGTAAGAATATATAAACTTGGGTTTTGGTGCGCTCAGTTAGTTCGCCATTTCCCAGATGCTCAATATATGTCTAGAAAATGCAGTTGCTGTCTTGCTAATGCTTTTTTGATCTCAGTATCTAATCAGGTTTTCAGAGATAATTCAGTCCAGGTACATTTCCCTGATCCAGAAGCACTTGAGCTTTCAGCTCTTCGGCTCGGTGCCATGGACATCGTAACCCTTCGGTTCGGTGCCACGAACACCGTAAATCTGGAGAACCTATGCCTTTTCTGCCAGCCCGCGGAATTGAACCCGCACTCACATGGAGCTTGTCACTCGTCGTCCAACGCGCTACGAACACGCTGGGCATGCGGGCAGTCCAGGTACATAAACTCATGGACAACATTCAATTTATAGAGATTCTGATTTGGAAGGGAGGGGGGAGGCTGGCGGTGACCCCCGGCAACATAAGGCTGAATAGTTCAGACGGGAAATCAAAAATTCCTGATTAACACGGGCTAGATTGTATATGTTTGATAGAACACTAAGTTTTATTGCAATTGTACTCAATTCTATGTTTCATGGTTATTTATTGATGAAAAATATTAATAATACTGATATTCCTCTTATTGTTAAACTGAACTTGTAACATAATATAACCTTGATTTAGCATGTTGTGTTGATTTTCAAATGAATTTGTCCTTATTACAACAATACTGGAATGTGAGGTCACGCGACGATTGCGGTCCTTATTACAACAATACTGGATGTGAGGTCACGCGACGGTTGCGGTCCTTATTACAACAATACTGGAATGTGAGGTCACGCGATGGTTGCGGTCTTATTTCCTAGAATTATTTTTTTTTTACCTGAGCCCGCCGACCGTATGTTATCGGAGGTCACGGGCTGACATTCTGTGCTATATCTATGCTTGGTTTAGGCTGAAGGTATGCGCATTATATAAACCGTTGTAAGTATTCTGTGGTTAGGGGTAGTTAATGCTGCATTATCTGCACAGAGGTCTCATCTATGTAGCACGGAGGTAAGGTGCTAGCCTCACGCTAAACAGGTACTCGGAACACACAGTATTTTCACTGGAAAGAGAAGTGTGTGGAGGCAAAAGAATACATGACAAAAAACTGTAAAAGAGGGGTGTGGAAGTCTATGGCTGAGAAGACGATAAGTCATTTAATATAATTCTGTGGAGAACGACATTTGCAGTCCTTTACTCCACTGGGAATAAGACAGGTTGGTAATGGTATAATTAAATATCGCTTAGAATATCTTGGGTCATTACTAGCTAACAATGGAGACTCCAGGTCATTACTAGCTAAAAATGGAGACTCCATGTCATTACTAGCTAACAATGGAGACTCCATGTCATACTACTAACAATGGAGACTCCAGTCATTACTAGCTAACAATGGAACTCATGTATTACTAGCTAACATAGACTCTAGGTCATTATAGCTAAATGGAGACTCCAGGTATTTCTAACAATGAGACTTCGTCCTTATTACAACAATGGAGATCAGGTCATTACGCATGAGACTCGGTCATTACTAGCTAACAATGGAGACATGAGGTCATTACGCTAACAGGGCGGTCATTACACAAATGGAAAGAGTCATCTGCAAAAATGGTTGCGGTCTTACTCTCATGAGAATGGTATTTACCTGGAGCCCGCCGACCTATTTTAAATCGGAGACACCAGAGCATTCTGGCTAATCAATGGACTAGGTTTAGCTGAAGGTATGCCGGCATTATATAACACTGGGACACAGGTATTCTGCTATGGAGGGTATTAATGCTACATTATGGACACAGGTCTCATCAAACAATGGAGCACAGTCATCTAGCCAATAACACCATCATTACTAGCTAACAATGGAGACCCCAGGTCATTACTAGCTGAAATGGAGACACAGTGTTACTAGCAAAAGAATACATGCATTACTGTAAAAGAGAGGTTTAGTTGGGAAGTCATTACTAGTAAAATGGATACAGTCATTAATATAATTCTGGAGACACCATGCATTTGCAGTCCTTTACTACAACTGGGACAATCAAAACATGGAGAATGGTCATATTAAATATCAATGCCTTAGGTTTTATCTTGGAGATCATTACTAGCTAACAATGGAGACTCCAGGTCATTACTAGCTAACAATGGAGACCCAGGTCATTACTAGCTAACAATGGAGACCCAGGTCATTACTAGCTAACAATGGAGACACCAGGGTCATTACTAGCTAACAATGGAGACTCCAGGTCATTACTAGCTAACAATGGAGACCCAGGTCATTACTAGCTAACAATGGAGAACTCCCAGGTCATTACTAGCTAACAATGGAGACTCCAGGTCATTACTAGCTAACAATGGAGACTCCAGGTCATTACTAGCTAACAATGGAGACTCCAGAAAAGTGATTACAATAAAATACATATTTCTCTTTTAAAATATTCTTGAACGCTCCATATCGACCACTTGTTAAAACACTCTTTGTGATTTGTATGTGATCTGAGCCTAAGGGCGATTGTACGTTGTGCCAGTTCTGTGCCTATAAGTAGGTCAGCACATCTGATTTCTGCGACGCTTTTTATTTACTAAGGTAGCTTCCTTAGGCCCCTACCTAAGTCGCCTCTTACGACATGCCTAGTAGGTGGCAGTGTTACTATTCGTTGCTCCCCTTGGTCCCTGAAATTCTTAAATGAAAACAAATGAAGAAACTGTGTGGGGGAAATACGGACAGAATTGGACAAATTCGATTATTAATAACGAGCATGTTATCTATTGCAACATACACATGCGAGATTAAAACATTTAACCACATTACAAGAGAAACCAGAGCACCAATTTTCGACTCCGAGCCCAACACATACCACTTTATAATCAGGGGATCTCTGTGGATAAGTGGTTAAACCCTCGCGTTCAGAAGGTCGTGGGTTCGAATCCGGACGGCGACGTTCTGTTCATGAGTGTTTTTCAGAGACCCCTAGGATTGTTGCCGTAGCTCGTTCTTTATGTCGTGCCATTTTTGCAGAAAGGGGCCGAGCCAAATGGGGTAAAACCCGGTGCAATGAAGTTATTCCTGCCGCTTTAGACAGACTTAATAATCACATGAACATAATTCAAACCACAACATAATCCAGAGTGCCAGCTGTGTGCACATATCATGAAACCGTTCACCCCCACCACTGCAAGTACCATGCGCTGGATGATGTCAGGAAGATCCCTCGTCTCCCAAAGAACAAGGTCCCAATTGTCCTCCTCCAAAGGCAAGAGCCTAATTGCAGTTGGATCATTGAAGAAGAACAATAATAAATCCACCAAAAAGCACATCAATGTCTCGCTCAGAATACAAATACAGTAGAAGATTTCTTAAAATATGGGCACACTGAGAAAAGAACAAGTGAATTCATAATTCAAGAACTAGACATTGAAAATGGTTGGCTACTGACTATCGTTATTGCCTATATTACTGCTTCTTAGGGAGCTATATAACACGTGGGACGAGAGCCTGTGGAATTTAATGGATGCATGGCTAGTGCAGTGGCCGCGAAACTATTTAGGTTAGAATTTTTCATTTATGCCCAGAACAGAAAAAAATCCTTGGCCTTACCGTGAATTGACACGGGTCTCCCACATAGAAGCTGCGCTAGAATAAATTCGGCCAGACGTTCATCTCTCCAAAAAGTTGTCTGTTTTTAAAACAAAATGAGGACTCTGATAAGTAATCAATATTGCTCATAAAAAAAACGTCACGAAGACTTTGCGAAAACAATCTTAGAAAAGGTATATGTCAATAACGAGATATCGAAATAGGGGGAAGACTAGATAAGTTCAAGATGCCATAGACGGAATTTCAAATCGATGCCTCAGATACAGTTTACAGGTGATGATGATGCGACATTTAGGAGAGCTGCCATTGAAGAGAAGTTCCGTTGAGGACATGCTACTTAATGAAAGAAATATTTATATATATATATAACATAGCAAATGAAGAGCTTTTACAACAAATTAACTGTGTATCATTGGAGACTATCATGAAAAGATGAAGATGGAGATGGATTGGTAATGTATGTTGAATGTCAATAGGGACATTGTCTAGGACAGCCCCCACTCCCCTTTTCCCATGGACAATGGATGGGGAAAGGAAGCATGGAAGTCTAAAGGAAATACGGAGAACCGTAGAAAGAGAGCAGAAAGATTATGGTCTTAAATTATAAATACGTCTTAAGTAAGAATAAGGCTCGCTTGAATGGCGTTGGACAATGATGATAAGAGAAGCAATCCTTCACGCAAAAATCAGAGGCGTCATATTATGCGCCATGACTACGCCTGAATTCCTATGGGGCAAAGGAAAAAATATGTTAGTGTATGTCGGGACTACTGGGAAGACGGACAAATTATAGCCAGTTGGAACTGCACTGTTTCCGATGAATTCTATGGATGACCTGACGCGAATCAAACAGTTCATTGAAGCTATTGGTGCTGTGATTTGATCATTGAGAGAAACACCGAAGAAGGAAAAAGAACACACAAATGAGGAAGATTGGGATGAAAATACTGTTTCTAAGGGGGAAAAAAAAAGAAATATATTGAACACAGAAACATGGCATTTCATTAAAAGCTACACTACAAGTGAAAGTTATGATAGATGAAAAGGCAGTGGCGGCTCGGCATTAAGGGCCAGTGGGGCCGGGCCCACCAAAAATAATGTGTAATATGTATTTATTATTTTATAAATTAAAAAATAACAACCCAAAACGATGATGTTTCGAAAAATTTTGTCTGTGGGAAGGAAACATCAAGAGAAATTATAGTGCGAGAGAATGTATTACAAAGAGAAGATACAAAAAATGTGGGAGATCCATTATATCTACTACTTGTGGAATTGACACTTGATCAAATATATTTGATACACAATTAAGCAAAAATCACAATTAAGCATAGAAGAATAATTAAGCATTGATCACAATTAAGCATAGATCACAATTAAGCATAGATCACAATTAAGCATAGATCACATTAGCATAGATCACAATTAAGCATAGATCGCAATTACATGATCACAATTAAGCATAGATCACAATTAAGCATATATCACAATTAAGCATATATCACAATTAAGCATAGATCACAATTAAGCATAGATCACAATTAAGCATAGATCAGAATGAAGCATAGATCACATTTAAGCATATAAGAACAATTATCAGAAAAGAATTTCACAAAACAATAACTATATAAAGATAACTGAATTATTTCATCGTCTGTGTGTTGCCGGGGAACAAAGAATAGTAACACTGCGACATACGAATCATGTCGTAAAAGACGACTAAGGAAGGTGCACAGGGATTCTACTCTAGTAAATAAAAAGTGTCGCAGAAATCGGATGTGCTTGCCGAATTGTAGGCGCATAACTGGCACAACGTTCAACCGCTATTAGGCTCAGATCACATACAGATGGCAAATAGTGGTTTAACAAGTGGTCGATATGGAGCATTCGAAGAAGAAGAAGAAGTATTTCATGGCTTTGTTTCTCGACAAACTTGTAGCAGTTTAGAATAGAGAACTTGAAACATACAATTTTCCTACAACTGTTGAGAGAGATTGTGTCTACCCGAAGTGCTATAATGTCGGCTATGAATAAACTGTACACTGTTGAAACAAATACTATAAACTTCGTATAAGAGACGCGTTTTACGAAGAAATCCGAATATTTATTGGCTATTTCAATGCGATTTTACCACTAAAATATTGATGACATAAATGTTTGTGAAGTCGTCTGGCTTTAAATTACAGCGTAGTCAAAATAAAGCAACAACAGAAAGATAAGTTGCATTCATATATTCTTTTATTGTACGCCGGTGTACATGACCACAGCAGATAATGAGCGGAAAATTATAACGACAGAGATGAGGTGTATTAGAAGAGCTGCAGGTGTGATAATAAGAGACAATATTAGAAATGAAGAAATCAGAAGAAGACTGGATGTGAAACCAGTCATAAAAAAAATAAAGGAACCCTTTCATACCTCGTGGTATATAGGTCAATATAGTGTTAGGCCTGTATTTTTCATTGACCGTCGGCACACGATGGGTGATGTGGTCAGCATCACGCCGGCCGCCTTTACTTTCCCAGAGCATGTCTGGTACCCAGTTGAGGCTGGGTCGACCTGAGTCCGTCGCGGTCGGGAAAAATTCCACGCGCACTGCGGGAGTTGAACCCAGACCACCAGCCTTGAGAAGCGAGTTCACTAACAACTACGCTACCGTGGCTCTCGAAACCAGTCATGCAATTCATAAAAACAACAGATTAAATGGTTTGGACACCTGACAAAAATGCCCTGGTATCGCCTACCACAGAGAGCCACTCATAAAAAGTATAATGAGTACAAAGCAAGAGTAAGACCACGCAAAAATGGAGCGACGGCATCAAGAACAGCCTTACGAACATGAATATCACTTACAAAGTGCCTTAAGGCAAGCACACACAAGATCACTATGTCTCTCCTCTTCCCCCAACACTTCTATAAAGAAGTAAATGGTGGAAGAGAAGAAGAAGAAGAACAAGCACACATAAGATCACTACGTTTAACACTTCTATAAAGAAGTAAACGGTGGAAGAGAAGAAGAAGAACAAGCACAGACAAGATCACTACGTTCAACACTTCTATAAAGAAGTAAACGGTGGAAGAGAAGAAGAAGAACAAGCACACACAAGATCACTACGTTCAACACTTCTATAAAGAAGTAAACGGTGGAAGAGAAGAAGAAGAAGACCAAGCACAGAGATCACTACGTTCAACACTTCTATAAAGAAGTAAACGGTGGAAGAGAAGAACAAGCACACACAAGATCACTACGTTTCACAACACTTCTAAAAGATTAAATGGTGGAGAAGAAGAACAAGCACACAGATCACTACTTTCACCAAACTCTAAAAAGTAAATGGTAAAAGAAGAAGAACAAGCAGACACAAGATCACTACGTTTCACTCAAACAGCTCTACAAAGTAAACGGTGGAAGAGAAGAACAAGCACACACAAGATCACTACGTTTCTTCCCCAAACTTCTAAAAGAAGTAAATGGTGGAAGAGAAGAAGAAGAAGAACAAGCACACATAAGATCACTACGTTTAACACTTCTATAAAGAAGTAAACGGTGGAAGAGAAGAAGAAGAACAAGCACAGACAAGATCACTACGTTCAACACTTCTATAAAGAAGTAAACGGTGGAAGAGAAGAAGAAGAAGACCAAGCACAGAGATCACTACGTTCAACACTTCTATAAAGAAGTAAACGGTGGAAGAGAAGAACAAGCACACACAAGATCACTACGTTTCACCCCCAACACTTCTAAAAAGAAGTAAATGGTGGAAGAGAAGAAGAACAAGCACACACAAGATCACTACGTTTCACCCCCAACACTTCTAAAAAGAAGTAAACGGTGGAAGAGAAGAAGAACAAGCACACACAAGATCACTACGTTTCACCCCAACACTTCTATAAAGAAGTAAACGGTGGAAGAGAAGAAGAACAAGCACACACAAGATCACTACGTTTCACCCCCAACACTTCTAAAAAGAAGTAAATGGTGGAAGAGAAGAAGAAGAAGAAAAAGAAGGTGTTATGTTCTTCTTCTTATGCAATCAGTTCCTCATTATCAGAAATCCAAACTGAGATGAGTTGCTTTCTCGTGAATTCCGTGTTGATATATAATAATAGCCATCCATCGCTAGCGATGATGACAGCAGTCTCAAACGTGTGCTCGCCCGAGTGGTTACCGGGGCCCAAATTGGGGTGTAAAGAATAGCATCACTGTTACCTGCCACGCATGTCGTAAGAGGCAACTACGGAGGTTGGGCGTAAGGCTAGCTACATCACACCGTAAAACACATTAGATAGCTACAGAACGGAGAGCGAACCGTGTAAACGCTGGCTGACACCGGACACATCATCGAAGGATAAGCACCAGAGCTCCAAATGGTGCTGAAGATGTGATGTAAAACACACCAATGCTAAGACTTCATGAATCAGATTTCCACATGAATAGAATTTATGGGGAGGTATGGTACATCGGTCTGAGCTGTGATCGCGAGAGAGAGAGACGTGTGATGCTGCACCTCTCTGGTGTGTGCGGAGGTGATTATAGAGTCCAGTCCTTGAACACAATCCCTTACCACAGGATGGGCATACATGATCAAGGTTAGACATGTGCGTGTTGCGTGTTGTCTTTGCGTGCAGCTCGTTTTCTTTCTTCCTCAACGGCACGACGATTCTCGGATATGCGGGTTTCTCTTGTGTTGTTACAGCGCCACATTTGGCGATCTTGCGCAAGGGATTCCCATCTCGTGGTTTCTATATCGAAGCATTTCAGAGATACTTTAAGAGTGTCTTTAAAGCGTTTTTCTGTCCACCAGCAGAACGTCTGCCCCTTTGAAGCTCGCCATACATCAACTGTTTTGGGATGCGTTTATCAGGCATCCGAGCATTGTGACCGGCCCATCTCCGTGCTGATCCACATTGAGAGTAGCCACCATTCTGTGTCAGTTTTCTGAGCATTGTCAATAACTGTATGATGTATCTGTATTAGTATCATTTTCATTGCTGGTTATCCATGCAGGTTAGGGTTGACATGTTCCATCTATTGAGGCAGCCGATTGTTGTTTATTTGATATTTAGGGGGAACGTCATCTATTTAAGCCGATGCACAGCTTGTTTAACATAAGAACGATTCCGCTTTGTTCTTGTTGTTGCTATACCATGGGGTGTACGCCAAACAAGCATGTAAATAGAAAGGATTAACTCATTCCTTGCGGGAATCCTATTTTAAGATAAGGAGCAGCCATTTGTTTGTTGTTTATTATGTAGGGGATTTAAACTCCTTTCAGTCGAGACATGACCTTTTCAACATAAGGATGAACCCGTCTTTTGTTATATCAGAAGGAGTAGGCTAACAAACATGAAAAAGAAAGAATTTACTCCTTTCGGAGAATCCAACATTATAATAGAACAGCCAATGTATTTGTTATGTGGTATCTATTGTCTATTTCCAGGTGGATGATGTAGTTGGATGTCCACTCTTGCCGTTAAGCGTAGGGAAGGGAGCTTTAATTTGCGTTCTAGGACCAGATGGGTCGCCCTTGTTGTGTTATATCCGTGTTTATGTAGTGTGGTCTTGATATTGTCTATCCATCTTTTCTTGGTCTTCCCTTAGCTCTAGTACCCGATCTCTTGTTATTGTATGCTGTTATTGGTGGTTGGTTGTATTTCATTCTTATTAAATGTCCAAACCGCTACATTTGTTGTCTTTGCAATGATTTGGACATAACATTTGTTATGTATGGGATTAAAACCTTGTTAAGCCGAGACACGTCACTTTTAACCTAAGAAGAACCCCGTTTGGTTGTAGCACAGCGTGTAGGCGTTTGGGTTTTATATATAGCACGTCATGTAGGCGTTTGGTTATAACACAGCATGTAGGCGTTTGGTTATAGCACAGCATGTAGGCGTTTGGTTATAGCACAGCATGTCGGCGTTTGGTTATAGCACATCATGTAGGCGTTTGGTTATAGCACATCATGTAGGCGTTTGGTTATAGCACAGCATGTAGGCGTTTGGTTATAGCACAGCATGTAGGCCAACAAACATAAAAAATAAGAATGAACTCCTGTCGGAGAAACATAGAGCAGCCAATGCTGAAACGTTCTCATTTATAGCTCTGACGTCTTAGTCAACCTTGCATGCTCGAAGCAGCCATTTTTCCTGTCACTTTCCCTCCCAATAGAGTTTAATCTCCTCCGCGCACGCTCATTATCCCACACATTCACCGTGACCGGTACAATGCTGTTCAGGTCAAACCAAGGCCAGCGAGGTGAGGCCAGAAATTGTGGGGTTTTGACCTCTTATTCAATCAACTGACATAGTTACCCCTTGGCCTCAAATGTGTCCTGACTGACTTTCTTGGAGTACGATATCATGGAAGACTGTAGCAATGGCGAAACAAGTAAATACAGAGTTATATAATTTGACAAAGTACAAAATTAAGACATAGCGACGTATCCACCAAAAGGCTCCACATTGTTCAATGGTTAAATTAAAAAAAATTTTTTAGTCATCTTTCTATTCTCAAATCTGATCCTGAAACACATTCAGTTTTTCAAAATTTCCCTCTTGGTGGCTTACAGAATGGACATGAATGTTGACTTAAATTATAGTGTCCATGGTTATTTTGGCACCGCCCGGCGTGGCAGTCGCGATGCCATATATGTGCTTCTGTGATATAGAGTCGTACTGGTTTTTTTTTCTTTATGTCACTTTTGTTATGGAGGATGGTTTTTACATATGTCACTTTTGTTACAGATGTTACAAAGCAAACCAAATGATAGGGCAAATGGCGCCAATTTTAAGATGCAAACACGTCACCATGAACACAAAAAGAGCAATGTTCAACACAATCTTTCTCCCCACATTATGTTACCAGTGCCAAACCTGGACGCTGACAACAAACGATAGAAGAAAACTAGTCACAACAGAGATGAAGTGTCTACGCAGAATGCTGGGTGTAACAAGAAGAGACCGGTTGAGAAATGAAGACATCAGGAAAAAAGTGGGTACAACATCAGTACTAGACTTCATCAAGAAACAACAAATTAAATGGTTCGGTCACGTAAGCAGATTACCATCAGACAGTGCACCCCAAAGAGCAATGCTGCTCCGATACAATGGGTACAAAGCAAAAGGCCGGCCACGCAAAAGATGGACCTCAGAGATAACAGAGGCGACGAAAGAGACTATCTACGAAGCGCATACTAGGGCCCGTTTTAGAAATCTCTTCCTGACCTGACGCTGTGAGGCATACAGGATTCGAGAAAGAAAGAAGAAAGAAGACTTTTGTTATGGAGGATGATTTCCCTCATGTCACTTTTGTTATGGAGGATGGTTTCCCTTATGTCATTTTTGTTATGGAGGATTGTTTTACTTATGTCACTTTTGTTATGGAGGATGGTTTTATATATGTCACTTTTGTTATGGAGGATGGTTTCCCTCATGTCACTTTTGTTATGGAGGATGGTTTCCCTTATGTCACTTTTGTTATGGAGGATGGTTTTATATATGTCACTTTTGTTATGGAGGATAGTTTTACATATGCCACTTTTGTTATGGAGGATAGTTTTACATATGTCACTTTTGTTATGGAGGATGGTTTTACATATGTCACTTTTGTTATGGAGGATGGTTTTACATATGTCACTTTTGTTATGGAGGATGGTTTTACATATGTCACTTTTGTTATGGAGAATATGTTTACATGCGAGTGTCGCAAAAGTAATACACGGAAAGTTCTGATCAGGCATACTAGCTAGGCGCAACTGACAAAAAAGCGTAGTGATCGTTTCAATCAACATTTACATGATATACGAAAACGCTATGTGACACCTGTAACCACTCACTTCAATGGAACTTGACCAGTTGGGAACTCGTGAAATCCAGGTCACAGTCATCCGATGATGTTCCTCTGATGATCGGAGTCTATTTGATCTAGAAAATCGCTTTATATCCTTATATGGTACCTCATGGACTCAACGCGTTACATTCATATGCTTCTTATAGTCTGTCCATTAATTCGTGGGCACGTTTGAAATTGATTTTCTCGAAAACTACCTGTTGGATCTCAGTGATTTTTGCATGCAGCCTTAGAATATCCATGACGCTAAAATAAAGCTAACCAGTAGTCCATAGATGCTACGGATTTTGCACATCGGCGAATTCCTTTGATCTTTTATGACAATTGCAAATACGGGGGCTCAAATTTTAGATTTTACAGTATCCCTAGAATTTGTCCATGTCAATTCTATTCATAGGTGTATCTCCATATTAACTTGATAGGTCAAGTAATTAAGTGTGTTGCCCTTTATGTGCAATCGTGAACTTGGATACAATATGCAACAGTTAGTCCTCTCCTTCGGTCACCATTAGACCCCAGGGTGTCTTAACTTCACCACAAATTGTATGATGGTAGACGCATTTGGATATGGAAATGTATACGTTGCTATTTCTCAGTCTGTAATCAAAATATGATTTGTATCATCCCGAATCTGACGATTCCACGAGGTTGATAATTGTTACTGGCTGGACAAATTGTAATCCATCTCGGTGCCAGTACTCGTCTTCCTCTCGGAGCACATGTTCAACACACTTCTTCCAGAACTGCATGTCTATCATTGAGAAGGACTCACATGTCAGAACTTCAACATCACACATTTTAAACGTCCTGTTCTGTTCGGCAACTTGCCCTTTACTTTAGCCCAGACAAGCTCTATCGGATTGAGCATGATATGGAGGTAGTCGCAAAGACGTGTGGTCGTATTCCGCAATGATTTTGTCAATATGAAACACCTTTGTCTTATTTGTCATCCTCACCAGGTGCAACAACTCGGGTTTCAAATATGTATCATCGAAGCTGACATTTTCCTTAGCAAGCCAAGTCCTAATTTGATCTTTTGTATTTGATGCAGTTGGTACTTTGTCTTTCGCTGATACTGCGTTGTGATAGGATGCATTATCCATTACCAAGCATGATGGTCTGTTTAGAATTGGAAGTAGATCTTTCTCCATCCAGTGCCTGAAAATATGTCCATTCATTTCTGTGTGGTAGTCCCTACCGTCGGTACTTTTTGATTGGAAAATAAGTCCAGCGTCATGGACAAGACCTTCTTCACTACTTCCTGCATGTGTTAGTATAATACGCTGGCCTTTGCTGCTTGGTATTTTTCTTTTCTGTTCACCGTCTACTGATTGCCATTCTTTAGCATTGGTGTGGTGAGCATTGACCCAGGATTCGTCTAAATATACAATATCATAGCCTTGCCTCCGCCGCTCACGGATCTGCTTCAGGTATTTACTTAGGGCAGCAATTAAATGTGGCTTTTCACAAATAATATTCCTGCCGCCTATAGTTTTTCTGAAGGTGAAGCCGGCGGCTCTTACAATTTTCCATAGAGTACTTTTAGAAATGTCTATGCTGCAATCTGATTGCAGTTTTAATTTCAGTTTCCTGAGAGTAACAAGTTGATTTGTCGCAAACATTTTCAAGAGCTCCCGTCTTATGACATCTATGTCAAAGTCGTCAATTGTTCTTTTCCTTCCTTGCTTGACATTAGTGCACTTTGTGTCCTGTTTAATCCATCGGGAAAAGGATTCTCTATTCAGACCAAGCGCCAGTTGCGTTCGTTTCTCAGGGTTATGAATATCGCAATATAGATGACCTCTCTTAGATTCCCTACGGAAGTGTTGGTATAGTAAAACTGTAACCTTCTGCATTGTTATAAATGTGCACTTCAGACTCATTATGAATGTGATATCAATGTCAGTTTTGATAAGTCAACAAATATGATACAATAGCTTCATACAAATAGCGAGATACGCCTATAACTATAAAAAGGTATCCCAATTATAACGTCATATGCTTTCCGCTTTCAAAGTCGACTGGGTTAGGTGCACGGGAATTCGTGAAACTCACGATATTTCAATGTTACCATAATGTATTTTAGAACAACGCGTCTGTGTACCGTAAATCTGTTACTATTGTGTACAATCCGGTGAGGTTGATTTTAATATAACCTGAAGAAGAAATATTTCAAACTACATCAAATTTTCTTGGAAAAAATATTTCTCTAGCGTCATGGATATTCTAAGGCTGCTTGCAAAAATCACTGAGATCCAACAGGTAGTTTTCGAGAAAATCAATTTCAAACGTGCTCACGAATTAATGGACAGACTATAATACTGTCTCTTCTCATGTTCCATAATATATGTGTATATGTTAAATGTATATACATGTATTTGATTATTATTGTTTATCTTCTTTTTTTCATTTCTAGTTCTTTCTTTTTCTTTAGTCAGCACACTGTTACCGGGTTGTTAGCCCAGTGTCGTGGTTTTATATATTTGTCTTACGCTTCTCTTGTGACTTGTGTGATGGTTTTCTTAGTCCTCTGGCTGGCAGAATTCAACTACGTTATCTGTGGTGGCGTCTGTGGCCTAGGGTATAGTGACTCGGTCTATTAACCCCGACGTTCTGAGTTCGAATCACGCTGCGGAATGTTTGGTTGCAAATTGTTTCGCGTGTATTAGGACAAAAGGACGATGGCACCACTCGTCCAGAAAGCAATGGCAAACTACTGAACGTAATATATAATGCCTAGAAAATCACAAACAGCGTTAAAAGCTGGGGTTGATTCGCAAAGTCCTGTAAAGGATATGCAATTAACTTTATCTATCCACCTTTTTCTCGGTCTTCCTCTCGTCTTCCTCCCTGATATTCTGTTGTGGAATGCTTCATATGCAGTTTGGTCTGTTCGCATTCTTACTGAGTGGAAAAACCACTTCATTCTCTGTTTCGCTATATAGTTCAAGCACGGTCTTGTTCCAACCTTTTCTCTGATGCTGGTATTCGTTACTCTCATTTCTAGTTGTTCACCTTTATCTTAATTTTCGTTTTTAGTCACAGGTACTGGGACATTTAACACCACTGTTGTCACATAAAGAGATACCGCTAACAACTAAAGAAAATCTCATAAGAACGATTTTCTGGCCAACACTATGTTACAAGTGTCAAACATGGTCAATAACATCAGCTAATGAGCAGAAAATCATAACGACAGAGATGAGGTGTCTTAGAAGAGCTGCAGGTGTGACAATAAGAGACAAAATTAGAAATGAAGAAATCAGAAGAAGACTGGATGTGAAACCAGTTATGCAATTCATAAAAAAATCAACAGATTAAATAGTTTGGACACCTGACAAGAATGTCCTGGTATCACCTACCACAGAGAGCCACACAGAAAAAGTCTAATGAGTACAAAGCAAGAGGAAGACCACGCAAAAGATTAAATGACGGCATTAAGAACAGCATTAAGAACATGAATATCAGCTTACAAAGTGCTTTAAAACAAGCACACACAGGACCACTACGTGCACACCCCAACACTTCTATAAAGAAGTAAATGGTGGAATAGAAGAAGAAGTCACATATTTTCAATTTTAGTGCCGTTTTGGGATTTATTGTCAACTTCTGACTGTATATATTGCGTCTGGTGTATAGGAAGTTTGTGAATTTCTTGGTCTCTCTTGTATCCTTTGCTTGATCAATGTCTTTTAGTGAAAACATCGCTGTATCTTATCCTTGTATCTTGAAATACTATATTACTTTATTTTTCCACGTTTCACATTTAGTGTATGATACCCAGTTTGATTCAAATTCTATTGACAATCACAACAACATTATATAAATGTTGGTCTTGTTGGAAACAAATTAAAAAGACAAAAACTGTGGTTTGAAAACAGTTCTCGTGTTGCTAGAGCACGGGAATATAGAAATTATTAAATGACCATAAAAGGACATATAATTTTGTGAAAGTGACAGATATAAACACGAAAACGAAAAATATAATTGTTTATGATAAATGTAGCGCACAGTGGCGGCTCGTGGTCATTTTTGGTGGTGGGGCCTGGCCCCACTGGCCCTTAATGACGATCCGCCCTTGGTAACGCATAATGGAAAAGTGAAACAGAGAGAAAGATGAAGAGAATGAAAAATGAGGAGGATAAGGACAACGAACGAGACAAACAAATGCAGGAAGAAATAAGACAACAGCATGGCAGCACATTAGGAATAATGACATCGAAAAACCAAGTTTCTCCACATTAGCCTACCTTATCGTGGTTGGAGGTTTGTGTGTTTGTATGATCTTTCAGGCTATGTGGAGTCTAACTCTGACAGGTCTAACCAAGCAGAACAAACTGAAGGTGGAAGGCCAGATCAAGGCAGTGAGTAAATGGGCCTAAGGTGACAGCCAGAAACCACCACCGAGTGGTAAATGCTCTGGCTGCAACCAACAATCCAGCATGGCACACTGCAGCAGTCGACCTCTCCCTTGAGAGGACATCCTTCTGTCTTGCCTTCTACCTATGACACTTTCCACAAAGTAAGATTTTTCCGATCCAAGCACTGAGCTTTCAGCTCTTCGGCTCAGTCCCATGGACATCGTAACCTTCGGTTCAGGTGCACGAACACCATGAATCGGTGGAATCTGTGGCTTTCTGCCTGCCCACAGATTGAACCTGCACATCACAGAGTGTCACCCACAGTCCAACGCGCTACGACACGCTGGGCACGGCAAAGGGGATTAAACTATAGTATCCAGGAAGCACACCCTGCATAAAAGTCTGGGTTAGTGAGCCCGGCGACAGAAGGCTGAGGTCACCTAGAGTAGGACGACTCCAGACAAACCCGGGAAGAGACGAATCTCGTCAGCAGAGGGCTGAAACTATATAGAGAACAAACTAAAAAAAAACGATGTCCTCAGAAACGGAACGTGTGTGTCAACCATTATTGGGGGAAAATCGACGCATACGAATGACTCAATGACCATGCCCAAAAAACGAAGTTGGTAGACAGGGGAGACAAGTAAATGATCTCCTTCTTCTCTTCCATTTACGTCTTTATAGAAGTGTTGGAGGGATAGGGGGATTAATGATCTTGTGTATGCTTGTTTTAATGCACTTTATAAGCTATTATTCATTTTCTTAAGGCTGTTCTTGATGTCATCACTCCATCTTGTGCGCGGTTTTTCTCTGGCTCTGTACTCGTTATACTGTTTCTGTGTGGATCTCTGTGGTAGGTGATAGCAAGGAAGAAAAAGCATAAGATAATGAAATAAAGAAGTTAAGACTAGTAGTAGGAAATTAAGAACAAAACTAACAGAACTTTTATGTGACTTTTAAACAGCAATGTTGTCTACTTACTGTTTGAATGAATCATTTAGATGATATGAAGCGGCCATGTTATCACGTCTTTGCTGGTTTCTGCTACTATACATACATCCATCTCTGAAATTGTGAAAATTGGTGTTCCATCCACTACTATTGTTGCAGCTAAGGTTACATCCACTACTAATGCAACTGTTACCGGCTTGATTGTTGTTAATATTGGTGTAGATATCGTGACTACTTTTTCTGTTGACGATGTTGTTGAACTGATTTTGATGATGGTTGTAAGATTGTAGATGGGCTGCAGAAGGTTCAGGTAGCTGATGGAGATGAAAATCCTTCATCTGTTTAAGTTGATGTGCATTATCTGTTGTTACGCTCAGTAGCTTAATGACAGTCATTGCATTTGGTATGTTCGTGTCGTCTGCAAACGCCATGATTTTATACTGTAAAACCGTATATTTAAATAGATAGTCTGACTTTCCTCCTAAAATAAAAACCGCAGAGGTAAATAATTAGATCCTTAACAATCTGAGGTCATGCGGTAAAATCGATTAAAACTGGGAGAAATACTAAAATATGCGAGGAAAGGAACTGGTCCCGTACCTTCTGCAAACTTAGGTGATGCGGTAAAACTGATTAAAACTGGAAACAATACTAAAATATGTGAGAAAAGGAACTCGCCCTATACCTTCTGCAAACTTAGGTGATGCGGTAAAATTGATAAAAACTGGGAGAAATACTAAAATATTTGAGGAAAGGAATTGGTCGCCTACCTTCTGCAAACTTGGGTCTATGAATGTAAAGTGACAGGCACTTTATACGCTAAAGTCTGAAAAGGCTACGGGAAATTTTATTTGATTTAATAGACAAATTATATGAGATACAAACCTCAACTTGTTCAACACAATCTGTCTCCCAACACTAAGTTATCACTGTGCCAAACCTGGACGCTGACATCAAATGATAGGCAGAAAAAACTAGTCACGACAGAGATGAAGTGTCTACGCAGAATGCTGGGAGTAACAAGAAGAGGCCGGTTTTTAAATGAAGACATTCGGAAAAAAAGTGGGTACAACATCAGTACTGAACATAAAAAACAACAAATAAATTAAATGGTTCGGTGACATAATCAGATTACCACAACAGTGCGCCTCAAAGAGCAATGTTATTCCGATACAGTGGATACAAAGCAAAAGACCGTCCAGGGATATAGGTGGATCTCAGAGATAACAGAGGCGACGAAAAAGAAAAAAGTTTAAGAAGCGCACACAAAATCCCTTTCTAGAAATCGCTTCTTATCCTGGCGCTGTGCGGCAAAACAGGATTAGCGACAATAATTTAAGAAGAAGAACATATCTCCCACCATTTTAACCTATACAATGCAGTTACAAATTTTGTGCTTGGTGACTCTTCTTCTTCGACTTATTCTTTGTGTTCATTCTTTACGACTAATTTTAATCACTCTTTGTGATATGTTCGATCTTTGCCAAGAACGTGTATACGTTGCACATTGGTTTGGTAGGACACTAAGCGCATAGACTTCTACATGTTTAGGACACTTGCATCCGATTTCAGTTCAACCTCCTTAGTCGCCTCTTACGACATGCATGGCAGGTAACAGTGGTTCTATTCTTTCAACCCCAAATTTGGAACCCCGGTAACCACTCGGGCGACTGGGTGACTCGAGAACAGACTTACCAGGAACTGAACACATTCAGCAGGTGCACCAACCTAAATACTCGTTATTAAACTTCGCCGCCGTCGACTGACTGTATGATGTTATAAGATATCTTGTCGTCACATACATTCAGCGACACCATCTTGATAAATTGAGATGCGCCAAATATTCGCACTGTCTGACACCGCTTAGAACTAAAAGCCCAGTATTAAATGTGTCAGTTGGGGGAAGCCGATGTCTCAGTTAGTACAACACAAGGTGAAGTAGTTAACATGTGTTCTCCTCACCTGATCGAGAGGTCGGTCGGTAGTCCTCAAGTAGATCGTAAGCCAATTGCAAGCAAGCGCGAGAATGTATTTTTTTAATTTTAATCGTATTGGATGTTATCAGGACAGACTATCATCTTCCGACTCAGGATAGGTCATAACAGACTGAACAAACACCTACACAGGCTGCGATTGTCCCCAGCCCCTCTGTGCCCCTGTGGCTCCGCTGAACAAACCACAGAACACGTCCTGCAAGACTGCCCCCTGTATGTCCTTTCAAGAAAGGAATGCTGGCCCTACAACACAACACTACATTCAAAACTACATGGCACTAGAGATGAGCTCCAGACAACAGTTGATTTCATCATAAGAACGCATCTAACGGTATAATCATCAAATCTACATGGCACTAGAGATGAGCTCCAGACAACAGTCGATTTCATCATAAGAACGTATCTAACGGTATAATCATCAAATCTACATGGCACTAGAGATGAGCTCAGACAACAGTCGATTTCATCATAAGAACGTATCTAACGGTATAATCATCAAAACTACATGGCACTAGAGATGAGCTCAAGACAACAGTCGATTTCATCATAAGAACGTATCTAACGGTATAATCATCAAATCTACATGGCACTAGAGATGAGCTCCAGACAACAGTCGATTTCATCATAAGAACGTATCTAACGGTATAATCATCAAATCTACATGGCACTAGAGATGAGCTCCAGACAACAGTCGATTTCATCATAAGAACGTATCTAACGGTATAATCATCAAAAAAGCGATCACAAAGAAGAAGATGTTATCAGGTCAGATTGTATTTGTAAGCCCGCCTGCCCAGCGTGTTCGTAGCAGTTGGACTACGGATGACAAGCCCCCTGTGAGTGCGGTTCAATTCCGCGGACTGGCAGAAAAAGCCACAGGTTCTTCAGATTTACGATGTTCGTGGCCCCGAACCGAAGGGTTACAATGTCCATGGCACCGAGCCGAAGAGCTGAAAGCTCAAGTGCTGCTGGATCGAGACAAAAAATGTATTTGTTAGTATTTATTTGTTGACTTGCTTAATCGTTGCTTTGTTATCCTGAATTATTCCTGATGAACCGTGTTATTTTTCATTTTCTTCATGGTTCGCTCGACATCAATCATTTTTTTTCCTCGTTCATCCGCTTTGAATTCTGTTACGCCCCTGTGTTGCCGGGGCCCACAAGGAGAGCAAAGAATAGTAACACTGCGAACTACAAGGCATGTCGTAAAGGCGTCTGAGGTAGGGGTATTTTTTCCGATCCAGAAGCACTTGAGCTTTTAGCTCTTCGGCTCGGTGCCATGGACATCGTAACCCTTCGGTTCGGTGCCACGAACACCGTGAATCTGGGGAACCTGTGGCTTTTCTGCCAGCCCGCGGAATTGAGCCCGCACTCATAGAGGGCTAGTCACCCGCAGTCCAATGCGCTACAAACACGCTGGGCAGGCGGGCTAGGTAGGGGTATAGGAAAGCTACCATAGTAAATAAAAACGCTGCAGAAATCGGATGTGCTGACCTACTACGTGTAGGCGCATAACTAGCACAATGTACAATCATCGCTCTTAAGCTCAGATTACATATCAATCACAAAAAGTTACTGGCAAGTGATCGATATGGAGCGTTCGAAGAAGAAGAAAGAAAAAGAATTATGTTGTAATCGTGGCGCCTAATATATCGTCTCTGACTTATTATTGCGTGATGGTTTGCTTTCCTTAGTCGTGGTTTTAACAAGTAATGGGAATCATGCTTGATTTTAGCGTGAGCTGGGAATCATGCTTAGTTTTTAAGCAGTGAGCCATGGGAATCATGTTTAGTTTTTAAGCAGTGAGCCATGGGAATCATGCTTAGTTTTTAAGCAGTGAGCCATGGGAATCATAAGCATGTATATATTTTCGACATCTGTTAAAAGTGATTTAACCGCTATGGGTCTGTCTGGATCACTATGACATTGGCTCTGTCTCCAATAATCAATAACAGACAAGCTTATCTGAAAGCTTTCTTTCTAATATAATTCGCAACAAAGTTTCATGTCTCTCTTTATCTGTCAACAATATTTCATTTCACTGTTGTTCAAAATAAATATATCTTTTCCATATTTCGTGTTTTTTCCTCAAGTTCTCATATTCTTATCCCTGTTTTTTTTTTCTGTTATAAAAGATGTTCAAATTTTTTTAAAACTCCTATCTGACGAGCTTCGATTTTAGAAAGAAAAAATGGCTGGTAGTAGCAACAAGAACACTTTCAGGTTGGTCTTCAGTCAGAGAAGACAAAAGTTATGTAAAGCAACAACATACAGGAAACCCGGTATTGATTGAGGGACGCCCGTTTGGTGCCGGGGTCCGCATGGGAAGCAAAGAATAGTACCACTGCGACCTACAAGGCATGTCGTAAGAGGCGTCTGATGTAGGACCGAGGAAAGCTACCCTTGTAAATAAAAAAAGCAACGCAGAAATCGGATGTGCTGGTCTACTTGTAGCCGCATAACTGGCACAACGTACAATTGCTCTTATGCTCAGATCACATACAAATCAGACAGAGTGGTTAAGAAGTGGTCGATATGGATCTTTCGAAGAGGAAGAAGATTGAGGGAAGGACTATAGAAGATGCAGATGAATCTTGGCAGTAAGATCAGCCAGACGTACAGGTGATGAGATTAACGCTAGGATTAAGAAAGCACGACATGTCTTTACACTCTTGCACATAGTGTGGAATTCTAGTGCGGTCTTCACTAAAACAAATCTCAGGATATTCCGCAAAAATGTGAAATATGTAAGACAAACACTGGATATGATTATGGAAAAGACTTCCTCAAAGACCTAAGCAGAACAGACCAGGTCATTATATTTCGATTACGTACCGGACACTGCAGACTCAACAAAAACTTATATAGACTAGGAATAAGTCAAACAGCTTTCTGCGAATGTCAGCAGGCGGAACAGACACCAGAGCATATCCTGCAAGACTGTCCTCTCCTGGGTGAGCTGAGAAGCAACATGTGGCCACACCCAGTCGACCTGAAAACTAAGCTTTGGGGAAACCGAACAGACCTGAAGCTGACTGCCCAGTTTGTGGTCCACAGTAAATTAATTAAGCGCATGACCAGAGATCGCTGAAGAAGAAAATGGCTCGAAAACGCGGCAAGTCACAAAATTAAATACTATAAGATTTAGACCTTTATCATACAATGTCTTCGGTGTATTCTCAGACTGAGATGGTAGGACAGAGTGGCAAGCACGGACCTGCGGATAGGAACAGTACAGGGACCCATGATGTGCCTGGTCAGTAGGGGAAAAATGGAGATGGGTCGAGCATACCCTACGGAAGACACAGTCGAGCATAACTAGGCAAGCTCTTATGTGGAACCCACAAAGGAAACGGAAAAGAGAAAATTGACTTTTTGTGAAGTCTATTTATGATGCTGACTGTGATGTTGTCTTTATATGATGCTGATTGTGAAGTTGTCTATTTTTGGTGCTGACTGTTTGTGATGGTGTCTATTTATGATGCTGATTGTGAAGTTGAAATATATACTCGATTAAGGGCATTTATATTGACTATCTTAATAACATCTGAACGTATGAAACATCAGCACTTAACTCAGCAATGAGTATTACATCGGCTGTTATCTACACATACCACTGCAAATGTTCAGAAATAATATGCATTACAAAAAAGAACTAAGTGGATGCTACATAAACCTGTTGCCGACAATTCGCTTCACAGGTCTGTATATTAAACGAACCGCTTGCAACACACCGTGTTGTTCTTTTTAAAATATTGATGTTTAATGGCCGATCGCATGTTTCCTTATTTTTTGAAAGATATATATAAAAGGAGTCTAAAGCCGAAGGATTGACTTCATTGCAGTGTGTTTTACCTTCTTTGGTCCCTCTCCGCAGAAATTGCAAGCCACCTGCTGAGAGTATTACCCAAAGCCCAAACTTCGCAGCTCCTGCATCAATCCTAGTACTCCCTGAAAAAAAATGCACCCGTGAATATAACTGTGAGGACGGATTCGAACCCGCTACATTTAGAGTGCAAGGCAACAGCGTAACCACGTAGTCACAGAGACGCCATTTAAAAAAAATATATATACTTGACTAGAACCTACAAGGGAAGAGAGGATCGAGAAAGCAACAACAAAAAAAGACTGCCTGCTGAAGAGGTCAGGGTCGCCCGAATGGTTACCGGTGCCCAAATTTGGGGTGTAAAGAATAGAACCACTGTTATCTGCCACGCATGTCGTAAGATGCGACTAAGGAGGTTTGGTTGAAATCGGATGCACATGTCCTAAACGTGTAGAAGTCTATGCGTTTAGGGGCCTACCAAACCAATGTGCAACGTATACACGTTCTTGGCAAAGATCCATATCACAAAGAGTGATTAAAATTGGTCGTAAAGAACGAACGCAAAGAAGAAGAAGAAGAGGCCAGGAGATTGGCGTCTCATGAAAAAAACCAGACGAAGGCGGTCGTACAATACCTTATCTGACGTGTGGCATGTCGATTACGTCAATTGACCCCATAACACTTTGTTGTTCCAATGGATACAAAGTAAAAGGCCGGCCACGCAAAGGTGGACCTCAGAGATAACAGAGGAAACGATAGACATTATTTATGAAGCACGCACAAGGGCGCGTTCTAGAAATCTCTTCTTATCCTGACGCTATGAGGCAAAACAGGATTGGATAAAAAAAAGACATTTGTTGCTGGATTATAAAAGCACAGGTTATTCGTGCTGCATTAGGAAACACTGTACACGCATATATACTTCGGTACACATATATACTTCGGTACACATATATACTTCGGTACACATATATACTTCGTACACATATACTTCGTACACCATATATACTGGTACACATATATACTTCGGTACACACATATATACTTCGGTACACATATATACTTCGGTACACACATATATACTTCGGTACACATATATACTTTGGTACACATATATATTTCGGTACACATATATACTTCGGTACACATATATAACAAAATACATATTTACGTACAAGAGCACACTCATACACCTACCTATATATTTATAAGCGAACAAATAATTTCACACACTACACTCGAGCTCGTTCTATATGCCTGTCTCTCGTGTACATCTAGAAATCATAATGAAAGATATCACACGACTGTCCTCTTTACTGACTGTAATATCGCTTTTGAGGAGATATAGGACAGAAGGGACCCGAGCTTGTGGAATTTAATGGTCGCATGACTAGTGCAGTCGCCGCGAGACTGTTCAAGTTATGTTTTCTTTCAAACACGCGACATCCCTCTATATGTATATAGTGGTGCCCGTCCGCCCAGTGTGTTCGTAGCGCGTTGGACTACAGGTGACAAGCTCCCTGTGAGAGCGGGTTCAATTTCGCGGGCTGGCAGAAAAGCCACATGTTCACCGGATTCACGGTGTTCGTGGCACCGAACCGAAGGGTTACGATGTCCACGGCACCGAGCCGAAGAGCTAAAAGTTCAAGTGCTTCTAGATCGGTTTAAAAAAATGGATATACGGTGGGAATAACAAACTTTACTATAAAATAACAGACACGGAGACTACAAAACATCCAACACAGGTCTCTTTGAATCAACAATTTACACACGCTGTCAAACCAGAATGTGAACAGTATGATTACATCTGTGAAAACGTTCGCAACGTTTAGTCAATTTGGTCATTTTGATGTACTTGTAAGAGAAACATGTGCAGATATTGTGATCAATCAATCAATCAAGTGCCGTGTTGATTGGCGATCATGTCTCTCCACATCTGTCTGTCTCTGGTACAATCCATTAACTCCGTCATCGAACCATTGCCAAACCACGATTTCAAGCCGTCCGGAATTTTGTACCTTTGTCTCCCTCTATCTCCCTGCCCCTGTATTTTTCCTGTTGTAACCAAATGTTCTAAACTGCCCCTTCTAATTAAATGACATTTTGATGCTGCTGTTTTTTAAAGATATGTTAATTGATTTGAAAGTATTGATTTATCGATTGATTGATTGATTGATCAGGCTATCCTGATTGCACTTCGATGAATAACCATGTATGGTGATCTCCAATTCATTTCTTACAGAAGAAGATTTGAGAGGCAGTGCACAAACTCCGGAGCTTCGGCGAGAGTCCCGGTCGTTTTAATTTTTCAGGATGGTTTTAATTGTACAGATCTTATTGTAATGATGTCAGGATGTTGTACGGGCAGCCGCTTTTGAGCATAGTCTTATCGATTTTATACTACCAAAGGATCTTTTCGTTTTCAATTTTAACACGGAATCTAGGTATTATTGTTCGTTTTCAATAGGACTAGAAGCTTGATCTTACTTACATTGATATCATAAATCCACGGAGATTAGTCCGACCGCACAAAATGGGAAACGAACCGATCACCTTTCGAGCTAGAGACGAGGACTGTACCACTGCACCACAGAAGTCTGATATATTTTATTGATAAGATGCAGCCTCAAGTTCTAGTAGTAACGGGGGAAAAATGTGTGTATATATATATACACGACTATATTAAGTCATTATATTATCTTGTGACGGGCCACGCCTTGTTGAACTGCAGATAGCTTTCTTACATACTTGACCTTTTCTAACAGGTTATATCACGCCCTAGACGCGTCTGGTAATAACAGCAGAAGACTACACACGACCTTTGCAAACCTGGACAGGTCATTGAACTGTCTACAACAGGTGCATTTACCTTCTGCGTTCATGTACACATTTGAATAGTGATTTTTCTGTCTCTACAATTCATAATTCGCACACGTACACAATTTGGCAGTCCAGGTAAATGTATGAATAAAGTACTGATATATCGACTGCTCAGACTAGTGCGCAATAACATGTCAGTATTTCAATCGCAGGCATAGGCGGAGCTATATAACTGGTGGGGAAGTGATGAGATGTCAACATACACCAGCACTCCCTACATTCTGTGTGTTGCGGGGCTCTCAAGGGAGCAAGAATAGTAACACTGCGACCTACAAGGCATGTCGTAAGAGGCGACTGAGGTAGGGACCTAGAGACGCTACTCTAGTAAATAAAAATACATATCAGAAATAGGATGTGCTGGCCTACTTGTAGGCGCATAACTTACACAACGTACAATCGTTCTTAGTCTCGGATCACATGCAAATCACAAAGAGTGGTTAACAAGTGATCGATATGGAGCGTTCAAAGAAGAAGAACATTCACCATCATCAGATCTTGTCGCCACCAAGAACACACACACACAAGGCAACGGAGACCAACAAATTTTCACCGACTTCTTACTCCAACGCTCCATATCGACCACTTGTTAAATCACTCTTTGTGTTCTGTATGTGTTCTGTATGTGTTCTGTATGAGTTCTGTATGTTCTGTGATTCTGTATGAGTTCTGTATGTGTTCTGTATGTGTTCTGTATGAGTTCTGTATGTGTTCTGTATGTGCTGTATGTGTTTGTATGTGTTCTGTATGAGTTCTGTATGTGTTCTGTGTGTCTGATTTTCTGTATGTGTTCTGTATGTGTTCTGTATGTGTTCTGTATGTGTTCTGTATGTGTTCTGTAACCATATCGACCACTTGTTAAATCACTCTTTGTGTTTGTATGTGTTCTGTATGTGTCTGTATGTCTCTGTATGTGTTCTGTATGTGTTCTGTATGTGTTCTGTGTGTGTTCTGTGTGTGTTCTGTATGTGTTCTGTATGTGTTCTGTGTGTGTTCTTGTACTCTGTATGTACTCTTGTATGTACTCTGTTGTGATTCTGTATGTGTTCTGTGTGTGTTCTATGTGTGTTCTGTGTGTGTTCTGTGTGTGTTCTGTAGTGTTCTGTATGTTCTGTATGTGTTCTGTATGTGTCTGTTGTGTCGTCACAGTGGTTTGAAAGGTATGGAGCATGCTTCTGGAGTAAGGCAGGGATCGACTAAGACTTGTGAGTACGGACATCAGAATCATGAGGAGATAGGGAGTTTGAAACAGGTTTTCCCGTATGACGGTTCTGTATGTGTTCTGTATGTGTTCTGTATGTGTTCTGTATGTGTTCTGTGTGTGTTCTGTATGTGTTCTGTATGTGTTCTGTATGTGTTCTGTATGTGTTCTGTGTGTGTTCTGTATGTGTTCTGTGTGTGTTCTGTATGTGTTCTGTGTGTGTGTTCTGTATGTGTTCTGTATGTGTTCTGTATGTGTTCTGTATGTGTTCTGTATGTGTTCTGTATGTGGTCTGTGTGTGTACAACGTCACAGTGGTTTGGAGAGAAAGGTAATGGAAGGCATGGTTTCTGGAGTACGAGGCAGGGGACGACTAAGACGTTGGTGGTAGCAGGACATCAAAGAATCATGACGCAGGAGAAGGCGGAGAGCTTGCTAGAAACAGAGTTTTTAAGCGGGATGTGATGAAAACGACGTTCCGCAAGGCATGCTACTACTACTACTGCTACTTGAGGACAGACACACTCAAACACGGGAACAAGAGCACGTAACAACTCAAAATATACACCGTCATCACATCGTTTCTAATGTTGCATTTAATGACAGTGACAACTACACAGAAATAAAACTAAAACTTAGTCGCGATGACAAGCATGATGGTCTATTATGACTAATGTCATGACCTCAGAAAGAATGTCTGCTCAAAATTATTAAATAAAGTAGTTCTTGTGATCTCCTGATTTTAACCTTTTGAAATTGATTGATTGATTGATATAACAATCAGCATTGCACTTCGGAAAGTAGACATGTGTGCTTCGATCTCTTTCTTACGAAGGGAAATCTCAGCGGCAGTGCACGAGCTCCGTTGCACCGGCGAAGGTCCATATATAATTTTGAATATAGCAAAAATATTTTGTATGAATTTTATTTGTATTCCTTTTCTCTAATGAATTTTGCCCGATCAGCGGATATGCAGCCTGCTCTTCTCGTTTTATCGTCCATCTCCGATGCGACTACGAACTCGATCACACCTACACTGAGATCAGGGATCTTTTTTCCCGATCCAGAAGCACTTGAGCTTTCAGCTCTTCGGTTCAGTGCCATGGACATCGTAGCCCTTCGGTTCGGTGCCACGAACACCGTGAATCTGGGGAACCTGTGGCTTTTCTGCCAGTCCGCGGAATTGAACCCGCACACACAGAGGACTAGTCACCCACAGTCCAACGCGCTACGAACACGCTGGGCAGTCGGGCAGATCAGGGGATCTCTGGAAAAATATCCCGATTGCTCTACGAGGAAACGAACCGAGTACCATTAGAACGACTGGCGAGCACCTAGCCTCTACACCACAGAGACCTCATAACGTTTGAAAAAACTTCCTCCCCCACCAACCTTTCAATGTTGTGAAAGATGTATACAGTGTAACATAATTGGGCGCTGACGTCCAGTAATTAATGTGAATGTCTGAATTGACAAAGGCGAATTTGTTTCAAACAGTCTTTCCCCAGCTAAACTAAACCAGCTGTGTGCCACGAATGTGTATGTAGACGAGGTTAAAAGGTTAGATATACGGCAGTGTGACTGGGGTACACTTCAGTACAGAAAGGTAAACCTCATTTTGTATATTATTAGCACTTCCATACATCTAACCTAGTTATGTGTAGTTTAAGTTCTAGTGTGTAGTTTACGTCCTTGTGTGTAGTTTACGTCCTTGTGTGTAGTTTACGTCCTTGTGTGTAGTTTACGTTCTTGTGTGTAGTTTACGTTCTTGTGTGTAGTTTAAGTCTGTGTGTAGTTTACGTCCTTATGTGTAGTTTAAGTTCTAGTGTGTAGTTTACGTTCTTGTGTGTAGTTTACGTCCTTGTGTGTAGTTTACGTTCTAGTGTGTAGTTTACGTTCTTGTGTGTAGTTTACGTTCTTGTGTGTAGTTTACGTTCTTGTGTGTAGTTTAAGTTCTAGTGTGTAGTTTAAGTTCTATTGTGTAGTTTACGTTCTTGTGTGTTTTCTTGTCCAACAACAAACTATAAGCTTAGATATGCAAGCACACGCACTGTGTGTATATATCGCATTTTGCCTTGATTGTACTTTCTTGATAATTCTTTCTTCTTTAACCGCAGAAATAACTTCATTGCACCGGGTTCAACAAAGAGACATGGCAGTCAAACGACAACTGATATATTGTATATTTATATCAACTTTCTGTTAACAATGTCACACATGGTTCATAACTAAATTAGAAGAAAGATCACATGTGAAATGAACTGTTTGAGGGGGGATTCTGGTCTGGACACTTTTTTCGTTGCTTTCATATTAATGAGGAATTTGTATAACAATTTTGAAATATTATGACTTTAAACTGTAGAAAAAGTTTAGTTTTAAAAATATGTCAACGCGTTGCCATGGAAACAATTAAAAATGGCCGCCAAACACAAAATTTCAAATCTCTAAATCTAATGAATATAAATGAATTCTGTTTTCACTCTAAGGCGAGCAGTTGTAATTATTAAATATTGCATTTTTTAAATTTTGGTTTAAACCCCCAACAGCTTTTTGACCGAATTTTGAGGGCATTTTTATCAAAAAATATATTCTAAAAATCATGTGTAATATTTTAGATATTACAATTGCTCACCTTAGAGTGAAAACAGAATTCATTTACATTCATTAGATTCAGAGCCTTAGAGATTTCCAATTTTGTGTTTGGCTGCCATTTTGTATTGTTTCCATGGCAACGCTTTGACATTTTTGAAAACTAACCTTTTCTACTCTTCTAAGTCATAATTTTTCAAAATGGTTATACAAAATTGACATTAATATGAAAACAACGAAAATAGCTTCTTGCCCCACACACTAGGGCCCTTAAGAAAGGCCGTAAATGCTATAAGACGGGATAGATTGAGAAATGAGAACATTAGAAATGTCGATAGAATCACACTGTGCATCCAACATATTAGAAGATAATAAATAAAATGGTTCGGTTCCCTAATTAGAATGAAACCAGATCTACTACCTTCTCGCGCTTACAACAACTAGTAACCCGGAAGCAGAGTCTGAGGAAGACACAGAACCAGATGGAAATATAATCACAGGATATGATGGATCACAGATATCCTGCAACATCAAAGGCTAACAACTACAGATGCAACACACCGGGCACAGGATAGAAAACTGAAACTCCCCACGCCGCTTCAGGCACATGTGGATAAGATAAAACAAGACCCCTGACCGTAGGTAAAGGCGGTCGAGTGCCTAGTCCTGATGAAGACGAACGATAACGCCGTAGGACAATGTGCAAATTTCGCTCGTTACGTAAACTCTAGACAGTTCGTAAAAAAGATTGATTGAAAAAAAAGATCAGAGTAGGTTGAAAATCAGTTACCTGGACAAAACTAATTAATACATAAACTTCATTAAATTAATGTATTAATTACATGACATAACATGACCATTAACTTGATTAAATTAATGTATTAATGACATGACATAACATGACATTTAACAAGGCAGTAAAAAGAGCAAATATACGCTTTTTAATATAAATGCTCTGCCAGTGTCAACAGGCGGAACAGACACAGAAGCGTGTCCTGAAGACTGTCCTCTCTTGTTTGAACTGAGAAACAACACGTGATCACACCAGCTGACCTAAAAAAAACTAAGCTTTGGGGAAACCTGACAGACCTGTAGCTGACTGTCCAGTTTGTGGTCCACGATAAACTAAGCAGACCAGAGAGCGAGAAATCTGAAGACCTGCCTCTTCAGTTTGATTGTCAGTAAACAACACGCAACCAGCGATCCTAGAAAGGAAACCTGACAGACCTGAAGCTGACTGTTCAGTTTGTTGTCCACGGTAAACTAAGTGCATGACCAGAGATCACAGAAGAAAAAGAAGAGGAATGTAAATGTTATAACTTCTTCCAATGCAGTCTTCAATAAACAGAAGATAGAAAAGAAAACAAATAGATATATACAGAAAGAGTACAAAATCAAAGAAACTAGCTGATGTTTAAAACAACAATGCCCGCCTGCTCAGCGTGTTTGTAGTGCGTAGGAGCGTAGCGGGTGACAAGATCCCCGTGAGTGCGGTTCAATTCCACGGGTTCTCCAGATTTACGGTGTTCGTGGCACCGAACCGAAGGGTTACGATGTCCATGGCACCGAGCCGATGAACTGAAAGTGCTTATGGATAGGGGAAAAAAAACAAGAATAAGGAAATTGAAGTATTTTTGACACATAAAAAGAAACGAAGCATCGGAGAAGACCATTATGAAAGGAAGCATCACGGCAACGAGGAGAAGAGGAAGATCCTAGATAAGAAGAATTCACGATGTGACTGGTAATTTGAGCATGACGACAAAAAGTATGTGCTGTAGAAAAGTAGAGGAAAAACAAATAGCGCTCGAAATCTCGGAGGCATAGCTTAAGGCGGGAGACCCACCCAGAAATAGAGTTGTATTTTTGTGTTCACGCTATAACTATGGGTGATATGTACATCATATGCCAGTTTGGCGTTCTTTGCACTTCTTATATTTGTGAAATCCTCTCCCCGATACAGGGGGGTTTTTTACAAAATATTTTCAAGAAAATTAATTATTTTTAAAATAACTAACTACAGTACATACACTACATGTTGTTTATCATCGAAAACAATGTCTTTAGCAACAGGTGGCCAAATTGTATGACAATATGTTTGTTAGTTTTTTCTGTGAATTTTAAAAAATACAACCCTTGTTCTGGATGGGTCTCCCGCCTTAAGAAGACAGCCCAGAATAGAATTCTGTGGATAACAACAGTTGCAGATCTGTTTCACTGGGAGCAGGAACTTTTAATAGTAGCAGTAGTTGCAATAGTAGTAGTAGCAGTAGCTGCAGTAGTTGTAGTAGCAGAAGTGGTAGTAGTAGTAGCAGTAGCAGAAGTGGTAGTAGTAGTGCAGTAGCCGAGTAGTAGTAGCAGTAGCAGAAGTAGTAGTAGTAGTAGTAGCAGAAGTGGTAGTAGTAGTAGTGGAAGTAGTGTAGTGAGTCAGTGCAGTAGCAGAGTGGTAGTAGTAGTAGTAGCAGTAGCAGAAGTGGTGGTGCAGTAGCAGAGTAGTAGTAGTAGTAGCAGAAGTGGTAGTAATAGCAGTAGTAGTAATAGCAGAATTAGTAGTAGTTGAAGTAGCAGAAGTGGTAGTAGTAGTAGCAGTGGCAGAGTGATAGTAGTAGTAGCAGTAGCAGAGTGGTAGTAGTAGTAGCAGTGACAAGTAGTAGTGCAGTAGCAAGTAGTAGTGCAGAGTGGTAGTAGTGTAGTAGCAAGTAGTAGTAGTCGTAGCAGTAGCAAGTGGTAGTAGTAGTAGCAGTAGTAGTAGTAGCAGTAGCAGAAGTAGTAGTAGTAGTAGTAGCAGAAGTGGTAGTAATAGCGGTAGTAGTAATAGCAGAATTAGTAGTAGTAGTAGTAGTAGCAGTAGTAGTAGTAGTAGCAGTAGCAGTAGTAACAGTAGTTGTAGCAGAATGCTCAAGTATTTACTCCTCAAGTTATACAGACTCTCTACCTAAGACAAAGGATGCTGAAAGAAAGTTGGAAATCATTAACGATATTGAACAACTCTAATGCACAAAATTAAATAAATACAAATGGAATCAGGGAAGTACACAGCGTAGGACAAAGCAAACAGACACGGTTATATAACACAAGAAATTTACAAAGCCACTGTTGCAGAAAAAAGCTTTATTCTGTTCTAAATAGTTCGTTTGAAAAATGTGAAATGCGCACTCAGTGAAGCAGAAATTTTTTTCCCCGGGCAAACAGTGAACACGAGGATGAACAGAGAAGGAAGTCTTCAAAGGACATATCAAAGTTGCACAAAACTATTTGAATAATTAAGGCCATGAACCCGTAAAACTGGACAAGAAATAGAATATTAGAAGAGCGTTAAGGAAAACGTATTCGCGTAACATGACAGATCAGTGATGATTCAATGAACCAGAGATTGGTTCCAGTGGCTTAACAAAACCACGAACATGCTAGAAATTTTAGCATCAGAGACAGTACGTTACAAATCTACACCATATATTAATGGTGTGCGTTGAATAATGTTTTCCCTACCACACGATGTTTCACACTACATTCAGCGCAAGGTTGTAGTGGATATAGTTTCAATGTGGCATACCAGGAAGAAGACATAAAACTTATTGACCGAGGAATGTGCTGCAGGAGAGCAACCGGATGTACCAGGCAGTAAGTATCATCAAACGAAAAGGATTATTAGATCTATCAGAGAGAGAGAGAGAGAGAGCGAGAGAGAGGCATGGCCGCGATAGCGTAGTGGCTAGTGCACTCACTTCTTAAGTGCATGGTTCGAGATTCAATTCCCCAGCGGGCGTGGAACTGTTTCTCGACTGCAACGGCTCTCAGGTTGACCAAGCCTAGACGGAGTATCACTGGGAAAAAAAGGTGGCCGGCGTGATGTTGACCACATCACCATTTGTGTGCCGATGGTCAAAGAAAATAAATTGACTAACACGAAAGCACATATACCTTACTTATCACATGGAAAAGTGTTCTGTAACTTTTCCTTTCTTTTCTTTTGAAATCAAATCAAAAAGCCATCAGTATTAGCTTAGGACGACTATCAAATTATTAGCAGATTCAAATAAATTGTCATTCTACGCCTCAGAACAGGACACAGTTGACATCGAAGCCTGATGAAAACAAAATTGAATATTGACAATTCAACTGTGTGTACAAGTATACAAAGTCTTATCAGAACATTAGGAAAGATGGCGAGAAAGAGATCACGAAAAAGATGGTTAGATGGCATAGCAGAATCCTGTCAAATAGCAAAAATAACAATCACCCAAGTAACCAGAACAGCACAAGACAAAAACAGAAAACTAAGATACTGGGCAACAACCTGGTAACAGTGTGACGACACTGGGCAACAACCAGGTAACAGTGTAACGACCAAAGAAGAAGTACAGGTTTACAGATGTCCCAAACTACAAAGAACATACTTAAAGACTGCCCCGAAAATGATATATTGAGGTAAACTCACTGATATATGAAACAACACGGGACATATAGCTGCATGGATCTCTGTGTAATCTACAAACGACAGTGAAGTTTATACAAGAAGCAACATTGAATATATAGACAATATGTCAAGAAATGAAACAAGTCCATCGATTCAAGTATCTGGCAACATTCCTAACGTCAGATGGATATGTACAACAGAGATTAGGAGTAGGATAGCTCAAACGAAAGCAGTTTTTATGAAAATGAAGAACACACTTTGCCTGAACTCACTACCAATGACATTGCGAAAACGAGTACTCCAGTGCTATATTTAACCAATACTTATGTATGGCAGCGAATCATGGACAATGAACAAATAATCAATACGATCATTGGAAGCCACAGAGATGTGGTTTTACAGAAGAATCCTGAAAATTCCGTGAACAGCTAAGAATACCAAATGTGGAGGTTTTAAATCAGGCCTGCACACAAGAAACCTTATCAAAAGAATAAGAATCCGACAATCAAGGTTCTTCGGGCATATAATGTGAAGAGACGGCTTAGAACATTTGGTGACTGCAGGTAAAATTCAGGGAAGGAGAGATCGTGGAAGACAGAGGGAGAGGATGTTGGATGGCCTGACATCATGGTTCGACAAGAGATCGACGTCGGAACTGATTACATGCACCAAGCAGAGAGAGTTGTGGAGAGACATGATCTCCTATGCCGGCAGGCATGGCACTTGATTGAATGTCAAGAAAACGAAAGGAAGGAAGAACTAGAAGAGCAGTCCGATCGCTCCGCGCATAAAAAAAACTAGCCATGTACTTTTACAATGTCAATGTCATTTAGAAGGAAGTTTTCAAATATGACAACCAGTTATGCACTATTAAAATAGTTCATCGCGTTTCAGACGACTAGATTAAAATCAAATTCACGCCTTTTGAATATTCCAAGATTTTCAAACGGTCCACACACAGAATAGTTTGAAAACATTTACAACAGAAATGATGGCAATGTTCATAGAATTTAACATTTAGAACTAGTCAAAAGTGTAATTTTTACCAAATTATATAAACCACAATTAGAAAGCAAGTAGACTTGTCTTGTGTAGACACTTAGTAAAGAGATGTGGAAAATTAAGTTATTGCTGTTGTGTCAAGAGTGTTGAGAGATTGTTGGCTACTGAGCCAACGCCATTACACTCCGTACAGTCCCATAGATGCTCAGTTTCCCCCAGCAGATGTCGAATTGTATGCATACTGATGGTCCACGTGGCTCGCTGGTTAAACCAAAGCCAACTATAAACTTATGGGCCTTCGGACTCAGGTAAAAATTATGGGAAATCAGACCACAACTACAACACGTGACCTCGCATTCCAGTATTGGTGTATATAGACGAATTCATTTTAAAATCAACACAAAATGCTAAATCGAAGTTATATTATGCAACAAGTTAAGTTTAAAAATAAGGAATATCAATATTATGAATATTTTTCACCAATAAATAACCATAGACTCACAGAATTGAGTAAAATTGCAAAAAAGCTTACAGTGTTCTATCAAACATCTATATTTTCCGGCCCCTTTTCTGATCTAGGTCAGGGAACCCCAAGTCAGTTGTCTGACCTAGTTATCTAGAGTTGGCTGTGGTTAAACACACTCCTCACTCTGCACTTCAAGCATCCAGTTCTACTTGCATAACGGGTCCAAACTCCATAAATCGCTCTATTGATTCAACATCTATTTTAGTGTCTTTATCCAACAGGAAATCGTAATGAAGTCGAAGAACATCCCCTTATCCATCTTCAGTTTCACACATTCATCTCCGCCCTCTTCTGTGACTTTCTTCCCCATTAGTTCTTTGCTGGGTTTTATGCCATAATTTTAATTAATAATTACCTTTGGCCAAAGTATAAGATCATTCCCGGGTAACTGTATTTTGTTGGTGTTTCCGGCAATGAGAGAGCGGACAGGCTTGCATCAACAGCATCGATTGTTGGGGAGTTGAAGGTGGATTACTTACTTACTTAATCCCGTCATGCCTAGTGACACATGGGGCTTCAGAAAGGACTTTCCATGCTCTCCTGTCCCGTGCAACCTTCAGCGCAGAGCCCCACGTCAGAGATGCGGTTTCCAGTTCCTCTTCCATCATGCGCCTCCATGTTGTCCGTGGTCTGCCTTTCTTTCTCTTTCCTTCTGGTGTCCAAGTGAGGCTACCCTTGCAGGCATTTCTTGTCTCATTCTCATAACATGTCCGAGCCATTTCCATCTTCTCTTTTTGAGTATGTCATTCATTGCCTCTTGTCTTGTATCTTGGAGTAATTGGTTATTGGGTATTTTTTCTGGCCAAAAGATTCCAAGATTCTGCGAAGACAAGAGTGGTGGAAAACTGACAGCCTGTTAGTATCTCCTTTGGTCATCCTCCAACACTCCGATCCGTAGAGCAAAACTGGCAAAAAAAATGCTTTTATAGAGTTTAAGCTTTGTGGTCCTATTGTAGATTTTGGACTTCCATACTGGTTTCATTCTGGCAAAAGCGGTTCTGGCCTTACTTAGACGTGATTTTATATCTTCCTCTGTGCCACCATTTAGTGTCACAATGTTGAAGGTGGATACGGGAGATGTTCTTCCGTCTCTTTGCGACTGTCTGCTGGATGAGGACACTAAAATAGATGTTGAATCGATCCAGCGACTCAAGCAGTTTAAGGTTACCCGTTGTACAAGTAGAACTGGATGCCTAAGGGGCAGAATGATGAGTGTGTTTAACCAGCGAGCCACGGGAACCAGCAGTATGTATACTATTCAATATCTGTTGGTGGAGACTGAGCACATTTGGGTTTGCCCGAAGTGCAATGACGTTAGTTGAGTAACCAATAACCAATTTTATTGACATGAGTACCGCTTTTACACCGCAGTTGAATATCCTTATTTTGGTGTTATGATTAACGATGTTGTAATTCCATATATTATCCAGCTGTATAAATGTTATTCGTCCCTTTATGATCCTTTCTTCAACATCTGTTTCAACGTTTTCTTGTATATCCATTTACTAATGTAGTAGATTAACGACGCAACATCGTTGATGGCTTTACCTAGCAATCTGGCTGGTTCTCAGAACTCCGTATAAATTCTTAAGATCACAGTTTTCCCTTCATGTATTTTAAGCCCTACCCACTCTGACTGATACATTATCTAGATCATATATTCTTAAACTGTTTCGGCCCACTTTGCACGACATAAACTTTGTAATGCCCCTCCCATTATAACAGTTTGCCAACGCCCCCATCATATATATATATATGCATGCTCTATTTTCACTTTGACATAGAAAATTGATATATATTTCTGTCATACATGGTCATTTTTAAAATGATTATATACATGATATAGAAAATTACTGAAAAAATGGATTGTGTAAGATTGGCATAAGAAGAATTAAAATGCAGAAAGACGCTGAAAGACAAAACAGGATTAGAGAATAGATAGATAGATATATAGATTAAGATAGATAGATAGTTAGATAGATTAAAATAAATAGATAGATTAAGATAGATAGATAGATAGATTAATATAGATAAAGATCGATAGATGCGATTAAAGTACCAACGGGAAATTCTGTCACAACTATGATGCAGAAATTCAGGCAATCAAGGTGGCAACTGAAAAACTGTTGAATACCAGACCCGATCCTCAACCTGTTGTATTTTTGACTGATGCAAAATCAGCACTCCAAGCACTTCAGTCCAGAAAATTGCCAGGTCTACAGACCCTACTGTCTAAATTGTCCAAGCATCGCAGGGTTGTCTTGCAGTGGATACCCTCTCACTGTGGAATACCAGGAAATGAAACAGCAGACCGATTGGCCAAGGAAGGTGCTGCAGGAGAGCAGCCGGATGTGCCAGTTACCTACCACCAAAAGAAAAGGATGATTAAATCAATGAGAAAACCACAAATACCAACACAAGACGATTACTATAATAAGAGCAGATTGGAACAAGTTGTGATTCTGCGCCTTAGAACAGGACCCAATCGGCTCCGCAGCCACATGTATACAAAATTCAAGATTGGCAATTCAGCCATGTGTACATGTGGACAGGCAAACCAGACTGCAGAGCACATACTTCAAGACTGCCCCAAATATGATACACTGAGGCAAACTCACTGGCCTAACGAAACAACACTCGACAGAAAACTACACGGACCTCTGTGAGCTACAAAAGACAGTGAAGTTCATACAAGAGACAACATTGAATATATGACATATTTCAAGCGAACGAAAGGAAGGAAGGAAGGAAGATCGATAGATAGGATATATAGATAGGATAGATAAATATATATATAGGTAACTAACTCCCAGACTTATTGTAACAACAAAGTAACAAATGTAAGTAAATGTAAACGAATGTAAGCAAATGTAAACGAATGTAAGTAAATGTAAGCTGTATAATTGCGTACCTTAGGGCTTACGGAATATCGTTTCCACACAAAGTTGACTTGAACTGTTGAAAGAATGTGGAAATTTGATGACCCCACAAGGGATAGCACACAAACTAAGTGAAAGTTTTGAAATGCGTTAGCTACTGGGCACCTGAAATTACTCTAAGAATCAGAACTGACCGCTATGACGAAAGCAGGTCAGCATCAAGGTCAGGGTTACGGTAAGCACTTGAAAAGTTTGTGCTGCAAGCAAGATGTCTAAGATAAACACCGTTCAGGATTTTCAAGACAAGATTGGACCAGGGTGGTGCGGTATATTTTCTCAGTATGATGCAAGTTTTCGAAATGCCGACTATTAAATGTGTTTTTCTTTAAAATAACCTACAATTGTGATTTTAATTTCGCTGCTTATGTCGCCCTCCTTACAGTACCGCCTGATGCGGCCGCCTCTCTGCATCGTAGCACGACACGGCCCTGGATAGAACCTACGTATTATCCGAAAGGAGTTAATTCTTTTTTTCTTCATGTTTGTTGGCCTACACGCTCTGATATAACCGATAAATGGTTATTTCTTAGGTTGAAAGAGGCGTTAAGCCTGTCTCTGGTGTCATGTAGGCTTTAAGCCTCTTTAACAAACAAATACGAATGAGATAGAAGACACGAAACACAATTTTCAGAAAATCAGTAATACTTATTCTGTATAAAGTGTGCGAATGTGTGTGTGTGTGATTACATGTGTGTACGCCTTCTTCTTCTTCTTCTTTTTTTTCTCGAACATTCCATGTCGACCACTTGTAAACCACTCTGTGTGATTTGTATGTGATCTGAGCCTAAGAGCGATTTACGTTGTGCCAGTTATGCGCCTACAAGTAGGCTATCACATCCGATATCTGCGATGCTTTTTATTTACTAGGTAGCTTCCTAGGTCCTACATCAGATGCCTCTTGACTGCCTTGTAGGTCGCAGTGGTACGTACTAGTATTTGCTCCCCTTGCGGCTACCGGCACCATACGGGTGAGTGTGTATTTAATAGGACGTATTGCCCGTCTGCCCAGCGTGTTCGTAGCGCGTTGGACTACGGGTGACTATCCCTCTGTGTGTGCGGGTTCAATTCCGCGGGATGGCAGAAAAAGCCACAGATTCCCAGATTTACGGTGTTCGTGGCACCGAACCGAAGGGTTTCGATGTCTATGGCACGAGCCGAAGAGTTGAAAACTCAAGTGCTTCTAGATAGGTAAAAAAAAAAAAAATAGGATGTATTTGTCTGCCTGTTACTGTTTATGTAAAATAAAGGAACATTTTTATACCACGTGATATAATAGGGGACAGACATTTATGTGTATAGGTATTGGCCCGTATTTTTCATTGACCGTCGACATACGATGAGTGATGCGGTCAACATTACACCGGCCGTCTTCACTTCCCAGATTGAAATCGGATGCAAGTGTCGTTCTAAACATGTAGAAGTCTATGCGTTTAGGAGCCTACTAAAAGAATGTGCAACTATGCACTTTCTTGGCAAAGATCAAACTTATCACAAAGAATAATTAAAATTCGTCGTAAAGAACGAACGCAAAGAAGAAGAAGAAGACTTCCTAGTTACTTGTCATGGTACCCAATTAAGGTAGGGTTGACCTGAGAGTCGTTACAGTAGGGAACAATTCCACGCCCACGGACAACTACCCTAAGAATCAAGTTCACTAACAACTGCACTACTACGGCTAGTATATTTGTGTGTGTTATTTGGCGTTCTGTATTTATTATTTATTTCAGATCCAGAAGCACTTGAGCTTTTCAGCTCTTCGGCTCGGTGCCATGGACATCGTAACCCTTCGGTTCGGTGCCACGAACACCGTAAATCTGGGGAATCTGTGGCTTTTTCTGCTATCCGCGGAATTGAACCCGCACACACAGAGGGATAGTCACCCGTAGTCCAACGCGCTACGAACACGCTGGGCAGACGGGCAAGTTGCATGTGCGAGATTCCTTGTGTGGGACTCTGTTGATGTGTATGTGACGGTGTGTAATTATGTGTGTATTTGTTTATGACTGAGTACTTGCGTATATGATTGTCTGATTGTATGTGTGTGTATGTGTGTGTAGCAAAGTAATTGAAACGCGTAGTCTATTGATACTAAAATAGTAAACATCTTGATGAAAAGTACTTATGACTGACTTCATTGTACTGGGTTTCCTCATATTGCTCGGTCCCTTTCCTCAGAAATGGCACGCCACTTTCCGAGAGTATCGCACAAAGTATTAACTGAGTACCACCTGCAAAAATGGTACTAACTTCCGTAAAAAATGAACTTGTAAACCAAAAGGCGGCAACAAGATTCGAACTTAAGATCTTCAGAATGCAAGACAAACGGTTTGAGCACTTTGACACAGACAATGAAACTCACTGGTATTCAGTGGAGTGTAATGACACACGTATGACGTTCAATGTCGAGTATAGAACTATACCATAAATTCCCAAACTTTTCGGTTCACCGCCCACTGTGGCACGCACGATAAACTTTGTAACGACCCTTCCCCATTATAACAGTTTGCCAACGCCCCACCCCATGCTCTATTTTACTTTGACATAGAAAAAATGATATCTATTTCTGTCATACATGGGCAATTTTCAAATGATTATATACATGAAATAGAAAATTGATGAAAAAATGGATCGTGTAAGATGAACATAAGATAAATTACTTGTAAAATGCAGAATTCAAATTTTTAATGATAATTCAATGCACAATCCCGAAAAACTACACCCCCAATGCTTCTGAACACACTATGGGGTCAAAGGCGCAAGGAAGCGGCGCGCCAGGATTAGGATGGTGGCTCTAATCCACTGCTCTCACATCCAAGTGGTGACCGTGGTAACAGACGGTAGTTCCGGTCTGGCTAAGAGGGCAGGTGCCGTGGGAGAGCTACTCTGGGACAAGTAGAGATGCAAAGGTAGTCATGCTTGATGGGATCCGCTCGCAACACAGACGAGCGAACTCCCAGAGTGACTATTAATGATCGTCTCTCCCGGACGATGGGAAAAGCTAGAACGATGATACATGTGGAACCTTGGGGTGCGGAGCTCGGAGCCAGCGTATCTTGATGCACTTCTCTTGAGCCGATGAGCATGCCGGGTGATGAGTTCCGCCTACGTGTCCGCAAGATGGTCTACATAGGTCAAAAGTCTAGCCCCATCAAAAACGAATAAAAAACCATCGAAGGGACATTGATCCGCGTGTGGCGAAATTCGGAGCCTAAGCATAATCTCTCTTGATCCACCTCTCTAGGGCCGATGAGTATGCTGGGCGCCGAGTTGAGTTGCACGTGGGCATCATGGTGCGAAACTCGGATTTTGCCCGCTCGAAGTCGGACAGCCCAGTGGGAATTGACGGAAACGGTGAGGTAGGCACCAGGGCAGTGCGAGCGTGCATACGGACGTTGCAAGGGTGGCACCACATGGGGCGAAACCCGTGACCCCATCTCATGGGTGGGGACCAGGTTGAGTCACAGAAGGTGACAGCCCAGGCAAATGTGTGCACGACATGGAAGGCACGAAAAATGTGAGCACGGAAAAAGTTTATGGTGACAGGGCATCAGGGCAGAGCTAGCACGCACGCTGGCAAAGTCATAATGGGCTCCATCGAGGGCAGGCCGGCACGGCAAGAGGGTGTGCGTCCCACCCACATGAGTAGAGCTGCAAAGCTCCCGCAGAGGCAAAACCAGTGCAAGCGCGGCAACGGCAAGCGCGGCAGCGGCAAGCAGGGTGTGCGTCCCACCCAAATGTACAGAACAACTGGAAAGCCCAGCAGAGGTAAAGCCAGTGCGCGTTTCACTCGCAGGAACTACTGCTGCCTTGTAGTTTTGATTGGGGACAATCAAAGGCTAGCGGAGCAAACCGCAAACAAACGTGAACGGGGGAAACCAAGGTGATCATTAAAACGACCGGTTTTGCTGGGCAGATCGCGTTCATAAGCCTGGGAGGGCAGGCCGTCTAAGGGTCGCTGCCCTGAAAGAAAATGGCAACCCACTGCCTTGTGGGTTACGGCTGGGGACAGTCAATGGCTAGCGGAGAGCGAACCGCACATAGTTGGCTGAAATCGAACACCCACCGAAGGATAAGCAACTGTGCTCAAATAGGTGCTGAAGGTTGGTGAACGTACATTACGTTCTGATGTTTTGGTTATTTATATATCACAATAAAATGATAAAAATGGCATTAGAACGATCGCGAGAGCGAGAGAGAAAACCAACTATCGCCCCACTGAAGGCTTCATCGTCTTCTGGGGGCGGTACCGCCCACTTTGGGAATCCATGGTCTATACCAATGTTATCCAACGTTTTCATATATTGGGGCGCATCTTACTAATGACTGTGAGGGCGCCATGTCACATTTGCAATAAGAATAATACAGTAATATCAATAGTAACATGAACACAAATAATAACATGACAACTTAATCGTGAATTCAAATTTAATTTTTATAAATATTGAGCTTAAGAAAACAATGAATCATACTGTTAGTCAGTAACAGATTTATTTTTCTGGAAATTATGATTAACTTTTAAGGTGGAGGGATAAAATAGGGCGCCATGGATATATCGCACGGGACCCTTGGCGCCTGCGGGCACATCCTAGGACAGCACTGGTCTATGCCCTAGTATATCTAGCTTTCAATGCCCATAGAAAGCTTCGAATGTGTGCGCATCTGAACACACTTGACAGTCAATTCCAGCTTCAGGCCTTTCGTGGCAGAATTGCTTCTTATAGACATGAGAACAGAGAATGGCGATTAACTGACGGCGAATGGCGAGTAACTGGTCACAGAAGGCAATAGTAACTGGCGACAGAAGTCGAGTAACTGAGCGACAGAAAATCAGTAACTTCAGGTAGATAGGGCTCTTTAACCTTGGTATGTAACTTATCTAAGATAAGGTAAACTCTGACTGCAAACCTTCACTGTCTTGAAGCTGAATTCACTCACGAGAAAGGCATGTGGAGCAAGCCTCGAGATCAAATCCTGAGGAGATCCATAAGACAGTATGTCAACAACTATGATGTCGTTGTCACTAAGCTGTATCGGCCGTGCAGTTCTCTTGGATTTGTCTGCTGCGTGGAGCGGAAGGACCTGCTGCATGGACAACAGATCTTCCATAGTGATATGCTCAAATAGAGCCATAGAGAAGCCATCACCTTGCTTAACTCCTTGTGGACCAGGAGCCACACTAAGTGGCGTTTTTTCTCTTTAATGGCGTTTGCCCTATTCCAGTAAGAGTTAAACATAGCGTGCCAGTGAAAAGCATAAATAAAATCAACCATGTGTGCTATACTCATTATTTCTGCAGACTAACAGGATGCCAACGCTATCATCAGTTAATTTACCGGAAGCATTGCAAGACAGCAATGTTTTGGAAATCGCATGGAAAGAAGGAGTAGGGGAAGGCCTAGACAGAGCCGAGAAGAGAGCTGGAGGCTGATATTAAAAGATATATAAAGAATTGAAAGGGATGGCAAGGAAAGGAAGAGATGGAAGATTTGTTGAGACCGCTCGTTGGAGTTGAAGGATGAAGAATAAGAAGAAAGATAGCAAGACAATCATCAGTTAATCTATCTAAATGTAGGTGGTCTAGTCTACAATGTGCTGTGTAGTCTAGTCACAATGTGCAGTGTGTGTCTAGTCTAAATGTGTGCAGTGTGTGTCTAGTCTACAATGTGCAGTGTGTAGTCTAGTCTACAATGTGCGGTGTAGTCAGTCTAAATGTGCAGTGTGTGTCTAGTCTACAATGTGTGCAGTGTAGTCTAGTCTACAATGTGTGCAGTGTGAGTCTAGTCTACAATGTGCAGTGTGGTCTAGTCTACAATGTGTGGTGTAGTCTAGTCTACAATGGTGCAGTGTAGGAAGGCTAACAGATGGAGAAGTGTGTGAGCTAGTCTACATATAGTGAGTGCAAAGGTGTAGTCTAGTCTACAATGTTGAGTGTGTAGTCTAGTCTACAAGTGTGCAGTATGTAAAACGGTCACGACATTATTCTGCAGTTATCTAGTCTACAATGTGTGCAGTATGTAAGTTAGTCGACAATTGGAATGTGTCAGTCTACAATGTGTGCAGTTGTAGAGGTTAGGGAGATTGGAAACTCTCAGTCTACAATGTGTGCAGTATGTGAGTTAGCACATGTGTCAGGATGTGTCAGTTAAATGGCAGTTGACTCTAGTCTACAATGTGTGCAGTTGTAGAGTTACTGGAGCATTGACTTCTCAGTCTACAATGTGTGCAGTATGTAAGAGTTGGGACATTCGGAGTTCTAGTCTACAATGTGTGCAGTATGTAAGAGGTTGGCGGAGATTCGGAAACTTCTCATAAGCAACTGTACGAAAGCTCCGACACTGAGACTTTCAGCAACTCAGTGGAATGCAATGGCATAATCTCGGGAGCACAGTGGTTTGTGCCCGTCCTTTCTAGACGGATGGTCCCGGTTCAATCCCCAGTTATAGTATATAGTAGGATTGCTCTTACCGCTTATGAATTTCGTGTACGGTGATATACAGTGTGTTCAAGATAAAAGCAGCCCCATTGACAAATTAAAAGTTGCCAGGTACTCATTACGTTTTGTCTATTTACTATTTAAACCGGTTCTGTTTAGCTCGTCCTTTCGTCACATTTGTTCATCGCCCCTTCCCGCACCATAATTACACACTATCACAAAAAGACTCGCTCACTTGACCTATACTACGTCATAATTGAACCTTTCATTTTCATAAACATATGTCAGATTGGCTACCTTGATGGGGCTGCTTTTATCTTGAACACCCTTTAGAATAAACCATGAGCACACACAGACACACATTCATAGGACACAGTGTGGGATATAAAGTTTTAGAAGAAATGATCTCTCTCTAACACAAACGCACTCACGCTAACACACACACGCTAACATACGCACATGCACACACACTGACAGACAGATATGGGCATGCGGCATGAATAGAAGAAATGATGAACACACACATACACACATACAAACATATAAATGTAGACAGTGGGAGAAATACAAAGTAAGTGATATGTACACACACACACACACACAGAGACATGCAAACTAGATAAAGTGTAAGAGATAGAGAGAAAATGGATGAACACATACACATACAGAAAGACAATATAGAAAAAGTGGGAGGTGTAGAGACAGTGATGCACACATATAGATACATATAGAAGAAATAGGAAACACATAGTGCCAGTTTTGGAAACACACACGCACCTTCACACCCCCTCACACACACGAAGACCGACATATGTACCATCCACAGCACAATCCGACAAATGTAAGCCCACCGAACTACACACACCCACACACGCAGACCGACAGATGCACCACAACCACGCCACACGAACACAATCAACCACACGCACGCAGACGACGCACCTAACCCCCACACACACGCAGACCGTAGATGACTTCAACCACCCACGACACACACGACGCACCAGACAGCATCGCTACCTACCACAGCACGCAGACCAGAAGCCACAACGCACCGACGACAGAAGTACCACCAACTACGCCCATACACACACAGCATACCGACAGATGTAGCTACAACCACGCATAAAACACACACCGCGCAGACCGACAGATGACTCTCCCCCCCCCACCCATAAACACGCAGACCAACATATGTAGCTTGGGTATGAAATATCCAGAGAGACAACTGTGAGCATACACTCACACAGACCTATAGACATACATATGTAGACAGAGGGAGAGACATATTGGAAGGGGTGAACACACGTCCAGATAGACAGAGAGGTAGACAGAGAGAGAGAGACATAGACAGTGGGAGTGGTAAGCAACCGTCCAGATATACAGAGAGAGGTAGACAGAGGGAGAGAGAGAGATAAATAGATGAAGTGGTGAACACACGTCCAAATAGACAGACAGAGGTAGACAGAGGGAGAGACATAGACAGTGGAAGTAGTGAAAACACGTCCAAATAGACAGACAAAATGTAGACAGAGGGAGAGAGACATAGACAGAGGAAGAGATGAACAGACTTCCAGATAGACAGAGAGATGTAGACAGAGGGAGAGAGACATAGATAGTGGAAATGGTAAACACAAGTCCAGATAAATAGACAGGCAGATATAGACAAAGGGAGAGAGACATGGACAGTGGCAGTGGTGAACAGACGTCCAGATAGACAAACAGATGTAGACAGAGGGAGAGAGAGACACACACAGACAGTGGAACTGGTGAACAGACAGACAGACATACAAGTGAAAAACTAAGACACAAAATAAAATTGATAGATCTTAAAAGAACTTGACATTCCAACCATCAGATTGCGGGGTCAGTCTGAAGAATGTCTACGACCAGACGATCACATAGTACTGGCTGTCGTTGGCTTTACACTGTCTGGGATGTGACCTTTGGTTTTAGCCCTCACCATCTCCCACGACAGGCAAGAACATATCACAGCATATCCGCTTTACAACAACTCTTACATTCACATTTTTAGTTTTAGTCTGAGTTACTGCTTCCATATAAACCCATCTCCCCTCCTTCTCTAGCAACTTAAGCTTTCCATCGATCTGCCAGTGTCTCATGAGTCCACGGTTAAGTCAGTATTAGTTCTTTATATGTGTTTCTTTTAGTAAGTTTTCATACTATCTCAACTCTATTGGTTTTACTGATGTCTGTCTTGTTTGCTGCTATCTGTTTAAATGGCGTCTGCTGGTATTTGTTTAATTGGTGTCTGTTTGCTGCTATCTGTTTAACTGGCGTCTGTTTGCTGCTATCTGTTTAATGGCGTCTGCTGGTATCTGTTAATTGGTCTGTTTGTTGCTATCTGTTTAACTGGCGTCTGTTTGTGCTATCTGTTTAACTGGTACCTACCGTTGTTGACATCTGTTTAGTTGGTATCTGTTTAGTTGGTATCTGTTTAATTGGTGTCTGTTTGCTGGTATCTGTTTAACTGGTACCTACCTGTTTGTTGACATCTGTTTAGTTGGTATCTGTTTAGTTGGTTTCTGTTTAGTTGGTATCTGTTTAATTGGTGTCTGTTTGCTGGTATCTGTTTAACTGGCGTCTGTTTGCTGGTATCTGTTTAACTGGCGTCTGTTTGCGCTTTCGTTTAACTGGTATCTGTTTAACTGGCATCTGTTTAGTTCGTGTCTGTTTGCTGGTATCTGTTTAACTGGCGTCTGTTTGCTGGTATCTGTTTAACTGGCGTCTGTTTGTTTCTGTTTAGCTGGTATCTGTTTATTTGGTGTCTGTTTGCTGGTATTGTTTAGTTCGTGTCTGTTTGCTGGATCTATTTCACTGGCGTCTGTTGCTGCTTTCGTTTAACTGGTACCTACCTGTTTGTTGACATCTGTTTAGTTGGTATCTGTTTAGTTGGTATCTGTTTAGTTGGTATCTGTTTAGTTGTTATCTGCTTGTCTCGTATATGTTCAATTGGTACCTGCTTGCATGGTAAGCACCAGTCAAATGGTAAATGCAGACCTTTTCGCAAATCATTTAGAAGCGCCATACCAGGCGTCATGGCTAACACCTTCATTCACAGCGACGAACGCAGAAGAAGTAGAAATGATGCATGTTTAACTGGTGCATATTTGTCTGGTATTTGTTTAATTGGTGTCTGCTGTTTGTCTGGCATTTGTTTAATTTGGGTGGAAGACAGTATCAAAGTTGATGACGATGGAGAGTATAAAAATGAAAAGTCTTATCTAGGTTAATAGTAAGTCTTATCTAGGTTAATAGTAAGTCTTATTTTACCCGCTCAATCTATTAAGTGTTTGAATGTTATCACGGTTTGATGTTCATTATTCCCTACCGGTGGCGTCTGTGGCTTAGGGGATAGTGACTCGGTCTATCAACCCTGACGTTCTGAGTTCGAATCATGGACAGTTTGGTGGATTTTTACAAAAGGACGATAGCGCCACCCGTTCAGAAAACAATGGCAAACTACTGAACGTAATAATGTCTAGAAAAATCACAAACAGCGTTAAAAAGCTAAGGTTGATTCGCAAAGTCCTGTAAAGGATATTTAATTAACTTTTTTAAATTCCCTACCACAATTCTATCATCCACATAACCAAGTACTATTGTTGTTTCATTTGTAACACCATCTTCATATTCATATTCATCACTTCTTATTTTTTTCCATGGCTATGCTAAAAAGGACTAGAGACACAGTGTCCTCTTGTTTTAAGCGCATCCTTAATTGAAATGGGTTGGATTTTCTGTAGGAAAATGAAGATCATAATACAAAGAGTATACATATTCTCAATGGCAACGTATGGGTGTGAAACATGGACATTTAGCAAAGCAGCAGAAAGGTATATATGTACTTTTGAATATAAGTGTTATAGAAGAGTCCTTCGTATATCAAGAACAAAGTAGAGAACGAATAGATCTATCCAGAAAGAACTCAATATCTGGTCTATGCTTGAAATAAGAATGAAGAATTGAAGTCTCTTCTTCTTCTTCTTCTTCTTTGCGTTCGTTCTTTACGACCAATTTTAATAACTTTTTGTGATATGTTTGATCTTTGCCAAGAACGTGTATACGTTGCACATTGGTTTGGTAGGCCCTAAACGCATAGACTTCAACACGTTTAGGCCATGTGCATCCGTTTTTAGCCAAACCTCCTAAGTCGCCTCTTTCGACATGCGTGACAGGTAACAGTGGTTCTATTCTTTAAACCCCAAATTTGTCACTGGTAACCACTCGGGCGACAGAATTGAAGTACAGGGTGTTCAACTTAAAAGCAGCCTATGAATGGAGCTAATCTGGCATATATGTATGGAAATGAGAAGGTTCAGTTATGACGTAGTATAGGTCAAGGTTGTGTGATGGTGTGTAATTGTAGTGTGGGAAGGGGCGATGAACAAATGTGACGTAGGACGAGCTAGTCAGAACCGGTTTAAATAGTAAATAAACAAAACGCGATAGGTTATCTGGCAACTTTCGATTTGTCAATGGGGCTGCAATTATCTTGAACACCCTGTATTTTGGATATACAAAAGATATGGAACGGAGCCTATATGGGTAAACCTGTTGCAATGAAATCAATACTTCTCCTTTGGGCCCTTTTTATAGGACATATTAAATGGAATACAATAAACCACCAATAACAGCATACAATAAAAAGAGATCATGTACTAGAGCCAAGGGAAGACCAAGAGAAAGATGGATAGATAATATCAAGACCACACTAAATAAACATGGATATAACACAACAAGGGCGACTCATCTGGCCTAGGAACGCCAACTAAAACTCCCACCTTTACGCTTAACGACAAGAGTGAACAACCAATTCCATCACCCACGTGGAGAAAGACATTAATAAAAAAAAAAGAGATGAAAAGTTGTTAAAGTTCAATATGGAAGGATGCATACAGACAAAGAAGGAAAGAGGAAAACCACAGAGAAGATGGAATCAGGATGTGACTGATGATCGGAGCATGGTGACTGCAAACGCGGGCCATCTCGCATATGAGAGATAGATATATATATAAATAGATAGATATATAGATAGATGGATGGATGTATGGATGGAAGGATGTGTGGATGGATAGATGGATGGATGTTTGGATGGATGGTTGGATGGATGGATGGATAGATAGATAGATGAATAGATAGATAGATATATAGAAAAAGGGGGAAGATTTCAGTAAAACTTGGTGAAATTGCGAAACACTACAAACAAAGTACTATAGTTTTACAAAATACAGAAACAGTGATGATAAATATAAAGACCAATAGATGGATGAATAGATAGATAGATAGATAGATGTATATATAGGTAGAAAGATAGATGGATGGATGGATGGATGGATGGATGCAGTGGCGGCTCATGATCATTTTTGTTGGTGAGGCCAAGCAAATATTTTGGAAAAATCATGGTTTTAGGTTAGTTTATATATACATATTAGTATTTACATATTAGTTGTTCATGATTTTTGGTGGGGCCCGCCCCCACTGGCCCTTAATGACGAGCCGTCACTGGATGGATGGATGGATAGAGAACTTCAGAAGGATGTTAAGAAGGCACAGTTCTGCTATCAGGACAAGCTGTTGTATAATGATCGTAAGTACTATATTTGAATCAATACTGTATGTGTTTACCGATAAACCGCTTAAAATATGTTAGATATGTGCGAGTCACCGTCATATACTATTTATAGCTCACAGTATTTGGCAGATACAGTCAGCCCGACATACTCTTACCACCGGCAGATCACGTGGTACTGTCTAGACATTTAAAAACAGAAAGACATTTATACGAAAAGAAATATTAAAAAAAAAAACAAAGTGGATAATAGTCATTTCAATATTTGTACAATAGAAAGAAAATAAGAAGGAGAAAGTAAGATTATTCAACAAAACAAAACAACAACAACAGTGAAGTAAAAAAAAAAGGGTCCAAAGACGTAGGATTGACCTCATTGCACCGGATTTCTTCATATGGCTCCGTCCCTGTCGGCAGAGATGGCATGCCATCTGCCGAAAGCATTGTACAAAGAATGAATTGAGCAGCTCCGGCAACAATCCTAGGGATCTCATGAAATATTGCACATGTGTCTCGGTCCGGATTCGAAACCATAACCTTCAGTACGACAGGGAAACGACCCAACCACTTCGCCATTGAGATCTCAAAGAGACGTATAAGATAGAGAATCATCATCATCAGGGGCGGCTCGTCATTAAGGACCAGTGGGACCAGGCCCCACCAAAAATATTGAATAACGTGTACTTATTTTTTCAGACATTATTTGTTTATAATTATTACTTTCAACAGGATACTGGTTAGCTTTGAAAGCTGATATACAGCGCTAAAATATCACACACATTCTGAAATCTAAAATTCAATATATTTTTCATCCAATTAGTATACACCCATGGTCATTAGGGTTCAGTAAGAAACCTATAAACCAAAAATAATTAACGTGTACATATTATTTTAAAAAAAAATGTTGTTCATAATTTTTATTGTTAACTTGACACTGATTAGCTTTGAAAGTTGAATATTTAACACTCAAATATAAATATTATATCATAATAATATAACAATCATAATAATATATAAACATTATTATTTAAAAATATTATATACGGTCTCCAATTCAGCTTCTCTCTATAATACTTGACATATATATCAGCGCACTATGTTTTATCGGGTGGTTTTAAAATTCTCTACTGACGATGTAACATTGCGACCTCTGACCTTTGACCGCTACCTTTAATAATAATTGCCAAAACAATTTATGTCATTTTATTCACCGGAAGCTAAGTTCCTACGCGATCAACCAATTAACAGTTAAACGAAGACTCTTGATTAAATAGTACTTTGTATAATTATCGATTTAATCACACATTATATATAAAATAGTAGAAAAGGATATGCATTAACAGAAATATGTAACTAACTATTATTATAATCGTTAACGGTAATCGTCCGTTTCGTATTCAATATAAATATGTCTTCTACAACGCACACTCGTTTGTGATTGACAAGCTGTGATCTATTTTTGAAGTTGTGGCTTACTCGAAATTCAAAATGAATCAAGCGATTATTTATTACGAAATCCGTTTCCTTCGTTAAAGATAGAAGAAAAGCTTGAAATTAAACGGCTAGGTGCACATCAACCAAATAGCTTTGTATATGTGCAACAAGATGGCAAGAAAAGAGGACTTTCAATAATAAGTGGTTTAGTAAAAATCGTGGTTAACTGTCAGTGAAGAAAAGCAGCTTTTTTTTGTTATATTGTTTGCTATTTCATGGTGAAGGACTGTGGTCAACGGTAGGTTGTAGGGATCTCTTTGTACCTTAGTTATATGGTATATATTTTAGTTGTTGTTTAACCCCAGGAATTATGAGTTTTGACCATTTTGCCTATAGTGCGTGGGGGAGAGTGCCCGGCTTTCTTGTAATGAGAGCTGGCAATTATGGTTGACCATTGATTCAGGAGGAGAGTATACGCTTACACCGACTCGTACATTGTTACTTCTTACATTTGCTTTGCATTTATGCAACTTTTTTCATTAGACATCGGCAGAAGATGCGTGCATTCACTAGTATTTAGGATCTAAGAGGCGTGTCTGCGTTTGCTTTATTACCTATACCAGAGTAGCTCTATCTCTCGATCCTTACCCACTTAGCCAGACATGATCTTTGTCTATTTCCAGGGTCACCACGAGGAGGTGGAGTAGGGTCTTGATCAGTGCCAGCTCACTTACCCTGGCGCAACGTTGTCCCGTTTGTTATTTGCGCATGCGGTCTCAGATCATTATAAGAAAGGGGGAATAACTTCGCGGAATAGACAAATGATAGTAAATACTAAAATTTAAACCGAGCCTAAAAACCATGATTTTTCCGAAATGTTTGTCTGGCCCCACCACCAAAAATGACCACGAGCCGCCACTGATCATCATCAAGGTGCGTATCCTTTATATGACGTTGCTCTCTTTGCAGCACATCTGAAATTCACTCTGTCTCTAGCCAGTTCACCCACTTCGTCGATGGTCATGTTCATGGTTTCTTAAATATCTCGTAGCCATCTTCTTCTTGGTCTGCCTCTGCGTTCTGGGACCCTGCCCTCTAATATTGTTCTTTCCAGGCCATCGTGACGCTTGATGTGACCAAAGTATGTAATTTTTCTGTATAGTATGTTGTTTATCAGCCAATTCTCTATAACATTTAGTTCTTTAAGGAGATCAGTGTTCTTTCATTTTTGTATCCATGGTATTCGTAGAATCTTTCTGTAGCATTTAGTTTCGAAGGACTGGATTTTCGTTCTAGATGGAGAATAATAATAGGAAAATGAGAAAGATGTTTTGATGAAGAAAAAAGAGAAATGAATAAGAAAAGAGAAAGACTAGGTTTCTGAAAATGAGAATTAGAAGACGATGGAGAAGTTGAAGAGGATAAGTCATAGATGATAAAATCGATTGAAAAGAGATAGAGAAATAGATGAGGACGAAGAAGTAGATAACGGTAGAGAGATAGAAGAGGATAGAGAAGAAGAGATGGAGAAGTAGTAGACAAATGTAAAGTAGGAGACAAATGTGAAGTAGTAGACAAATGTGAAGTAGGAGACAAATGTGAAGTAGTAGACAAATGTGAAATAGTAGACAATGTGAAGTAGAAGACAAATGTGAAGTAGTAGACAAATGTGAAATAGTAGACAATGTAAGTAGAGACAAATTGAAGTAGAAGACAAATGTGAAGTAGAAGACAAATGTGAAGTGACAAATGAGAAGTGACAAATTTAAAGTAGTAGACAAATGTGAAGTAGAAGACAAATGGGAAGTAGAAGACAAATGTGAAGTAGTAGACAAATGTGAAGTAGTAGACAAATGTGAAGTAGAAGACACATGTGAAGTAGAAGACAAATGAGAAGTGACAAATGTGAAGTAGTAGACAAATGTGAATTAGAAGACAAATGGGAAGTAGAAGACAAATGGGAAGTAGAAGACAAATGTGAAGTAGAAGACAAATGTGAAGTAGTAGACAAATGTGAAGTAGTAGACAAATGTGAAGTAGTAGACACATGTGAAGTAGAAGATAAGGAGAAGCAGGAGTAGAAGACATTGCGGGGAAGGTGACGACGTGATGGAAAAGAAGAAAAGAAGAATAGAAGCAAATAAAAATGGTTAGATGTAGATTAGAAATCGACGAAGCCACTAAAAACAATCGGAAAAAGATATTTCGGTAGAAGATATGAAAATAGACAAAGCTATTCAAATGTCAAGGCAGATTGACAAATCTAAGCTGCGGCTAGACACGGCACTTATTGTGGAGTAACAATCTGATTTATTATTGTAAGAATTTGTCATATCAATACTGTAACATTTTGTTATTTATTATGTAGAATTGCTAAGCTTAACCTTTTTTATTGTAGACACTTTGTTTAGCATATCAATTCTGAAGTTTTCTAAATGTTAGTTTGTTTTAAGTTAATACCAGGATGCTACAGCTTTATTCGATCTCCTTAGTGATCTCCCTTTCTATTTCTTGCTAAACTGAACACGCACACAAACACAGAAACATTCACGCACAAATATCGGTTTTCTTCTTTTTCTTCTTCTACTTCTTCTTCCAATGTTTTCAGGCATTCACTTTTAAAGTAGTTAGTGGTAAATCGGAGTCTATGTACGAGTGTCACTACACAAGCATTTGAGTGGAACCCGCAAGGAAAACGGAAAAGAAGGCGTCCTAGACAGACCTGGAGACGAAGTCTTCTTGCGGAACTGAAGGGTGCTAGGTTATCCTGGGAGATCATAAAGAAAATAAGCAGAGACCGAGAAAAGTGGCGAACAACTGTTGTGGTCCTATGCTCCACGAGGAGCGGAGAGGAATTAGTTAAGTCAAGCCATGTACATCAACATATAGCTTGTCTTGGATTGACGTGTAAGTTGGCATTATGTGTCTCCTCTGTTCATTTTATGATGGAAACTCTTGAAGGATGTGTATCTCTGTCAGCTTGCTGGTACCATATGTGCATATGTCAGTAGGGCCTATCTTGTACTTGTTAAGCAGATGGTATCTCAGTCTAATTTGTCTTGCCTATCTTGTACTTGTTAAGCAGATGGTATCTCAGTCTAATTTGTCTTGCCTATCTTGTACTTGTTAAGCAGATGGTATCTCAGTCTAATTTGTCTTGCCTATCTTGTACTTGTTAAGCAGATGGTATCTCAGTCTAATTTGTCTTGTTCAGCAGAAAATGACAACCTGCTCTATTGAGTTGGTAGTATGCATTATCTTGTTCATGATCTGGGTCATCTCTCGTCCATTTCTTCCTGCATGCCATTTTCCCCGTACTTTCTCTTCCGTATGGTTTTTCAAATCCAATGTAGTCTCAAGTCTAACATGCCAGGGAGTTGGAAAATTAATTAAGTTATAGAAAGTAAACTGAATGCATTTGAAAATAGATGTCTGAAAAAAATAATAAACATAAAATGGGGCGCATTCAGGAGGTGATGCAATTAGAGTAATAGCTAGTCCACAACTAGTAACAACTGTTACAAGGCAAAGAAGATGGAGATATGTTGGGCATACTATGAGAAGAAATCATCAAAGAATAACAAAGCATTGATGTGTGAGGCAAAAAGGGTTTTAAAAGAGAAAGCGTCTAGGAAAATGTGAAACGAACTTAAAGTCGGATAAATATCGGACTTACTTCGAATATAAGAGATTGAACGAGTTGCTTAGGATAAAGCGATATGGAAAAAAAATGCGTGTAGGACCTATGTAAGATATAATAGTCTTATATGAGTATATATATATATGTCATGGGGGTGGTAGTACATATGTATATATGTCATGGGGGTGGTAGTACATATGTATATATGTCATGGGGGTGGTAGTACATATGTATATATGTCATGGGGGTGGTAGTACATATGTATATATATATGTCATGGGGTGGTAGTACATATGTATATATATATATGTCATGGGGGTGGTAGTACATATGTATATATGGATAAACTATCCATTCATTGGCAGAGGATTGAGTAATTAGCCAACTTTATAAGTATAACTATCAATGATAGAGAATCTCTCTGACCAAGTTGTTAAGTCTCTGCCTTGCGTTTCGAAGGTTGTGGGCGCACAACTGGCACAACGTACAATCGCTCTTAGGCTCAGATCACACACAAATCACAAGGAGTGGTTAACAAGTGGTCGATATGGATCGCTCGTAGAAGAAGAAGACATAACCCTTTCATTCCGTAATTTTGTTTACCTTCTGACACACTTATATTGTAATGTGTTTGGAATTAGCCAACAACATACTATACAGACAAATTAGATACTTTGGTCAGACTAAGCGTCACGATGGCCCAGCAAGAACAATACTAGAGGGCAGGGTCCCAGGACGCAGAGGCAGACCAAGAAGAAGATGGCTACAAGATATTAAAGAAACCATGAATATGACCATCGACGAAGTGGGTGAACTAGCAAGAGAGAGAGAGTGAATTTCAGATGCGCTGCAAATAGAGCAACGTCCTATAAAGGATACGCACCTTGATGATGATGCTGGAATTAGCCAGTAAACTGGCTCTGCGTCATTTAAAAAATACTGCAAACCAATATATCAGCACAGAAGAGCAAAGGGGTTAATATATGTGTAATATGTGTGTAATATGTGTGTAATATCCATGATTCGGTTTAATATGTGTGTAATATCCATGATTCATATCCATATGAAGCCATAGGTAAATACATGCCTGTAAAGGTTTTAATTTTGTTGCTTGTGTTATGCCATATGTTCTTTAAACAATTTATATTTTGAATTGTTCATAGTTCATAGTTCATTGTTCATAGTTCATAGTTCATAAGTACGGTTCCAACTTCACTGCAACGGGTCACCCCATAATTGCTTCGTTCCTGTGTCAATGAAAATCACACGAAATGCTAACAACTGTGAAATGTTTCCTGTGTGAACTAATTCCAGAATGAAACAGCCGCGTACCACAACAAAAAATGCATATGGCCGTCGCTAATGTAGCAACACAAAACTGTTCATCACTTGAATTGCAATTCTTGTCGAATGGAACATCAATCATGACAAAATCCAGCTTTCTGCACCCGCAATATAACTGCATACGGCAGATTGAGTTTGTTCGTCATAACCGCTGTCCGCCATTTTCTGAATACACACAACAAACGCGCGGTTGACACAGCAAAATGCATTCCATGTAACATTCATAGCTCACAGCGTTGCTCAAGCACTAACTCAGTAGCTCGGCAAACAAAACCGGAAAATACCTGACCAAACATGGCAGAAATGCGCTAGCAAAGTCGTGTTCAGAATCAAACAATCTTGACTCTGAATGGCCCTCCCGCAATTCGCCATTGTTGGCCAGATTTTGAATTGTATGACCAGTTATCATCTAACCTCTTGGGTAGTTGCCATCTTCATAATCCAATAGCTGGGCAGAACTTTGCCACTCTAACAGTCCTTCAGAATATTTCTCTCTCATGTACCACCTCTACAGTTAACATGCTCCGATCATTAGTCACATACTAAATCCATCTTCTCCGTGGTCTTCCTCTTCATTTCCTTGACGCGATGCCAGGCCACCGCTTGGATGTGGAATGATGTAGTTTTGTGCTAGGATTACCGCTTGGATGTGGAATGATGTAGTTTTGTGCTAGGATTACCGCTTGGATGTGGAGTGATGTAGTTTTGTGCTAGGATTACCACTTGGATGTGGAAGGATGTAGTTTTGTGCTAGGATTACCACTTGGATGTGGAGTGATGTAGTTTTGTGCTAGGATTACCACTTGGATGTGGAAGGATGTAGTTTTGTGCTAGGATTACCACTTGGATGTGGAGTGATGTAGTTTTGTGCTAGGATTACCACTTGGATGTGGAGTGATGTAGTTTTGTGCTAGGATTACCACTTGGATGTGGAAGGATGTAGTTTTGTGCTAGGATTACCACTTGGATGTGGAAGGATGTAGTTTTGTGCTAGGATTACCACTTGGATGTGGAGTGATGTAGTTTTGTGCTAGGATTACCACTTGGATGTGGAAGGATGTAGTTTTGTGCTAGGATTACCACTTGGATGTGGAGTGATGTAGTTTTGTGCTAGGATTACCACTTGGATGTGGAGTGATGTAGTTTTGTGCTAGGATTACCACTTGGATGTGGAAGGATGTAGTTTTGTGCTAGGATTACCACTTGGATGTGGAAGGATGTAGTTTTGTGCTAGGATTACCACTTGGATGTGGAAGGATGTAGTTTTGTGCTAGGATTACCACTTGGATGTGGAAGGATGTAGTTTTGTGCTAGGATTACCACTTGGATGTGGAAGGATGTAGTTTTGTGCTAGGATTACCGCTTGGATGTGGAAGGATGTAGTTTTGTGCTAGGATTACATCTTGGATGTGGAAGGATGTAGTTTTGTGCTAGGATTACCACTTGGATGTGGAAGGATGTAGTTCTGTGCTAGGATTACCACTTGGATGTGGAAGGATGTAGTTTTGTGCTAGGATTACCACTTGGATGTGGAGTGATGTAGTTTTGTGCTAGGATTACCACTTGGATGTGGAAGGATGTAGTTTTGTGCTAGGATTACCACTTGGATGTGGAGTGATGTAGTTTTGTGCTAGGATTACCACTTGGATGTGGAGTGATGTAGTTTTGTGCTAGGATTACCACTTGGATGTGGAGTGATGTAGTTTTGTGCTAGGATTACCGCTTGGATGTGGAATGATGTAGTTTTGTGCTAGGATTACCGCTTGGATGTGGAATGATGTAGTTTTGTTCTAGGATTACCGCTTGGATGTGGAATGATGTAGTTTTGTGCTAGGATTACCGCTTGGATGTGGAATGATGTAGTTTTGTGCTAGGATTACCGCTTGGATGTGGAGTGATGTAGTTTTGTGCTAGGATTACCGCTTGGATGTGGAGTGATGTAGTTTTGTGCTAGGATTACCGCTTGGATGTGGAGTGATGTAGTTTTGTGCTAGGATTACCGCTTGGATGTGGAAGGATGTAGTTTTGTGCTAGGATTACCGCTTGGATGTGGAGTGATGTAGTTTTGTGCTAGGATTACCGCTTGGATGTGGAAGGATGTAGTTTTGTTCTAGGATTACCGCTTGGATGTGGAATGATGTAGTTTTGTGCTAGGATTACCGCTTGGATGTGGAAGGATGTAGTTTTGTGCTAGGATTATCACTTGGATGTGGAGTGATGTAGTTTTGTTCTAGGATTACCGCTTGGATGTGGAGTGATGTAGTTTTGTTCTAGGATTACCGCTTGGATGTGGAGTGATGTAGTTTTGTGCTAGGATTACCGCTTGGATGTGGAGTGATGTAGTTTTGTGCTAGGATTACCGCTTGGATGTGGAGTGATGTAGTTTTGTGCTAGGATTACCGCTTGGATGTGGAGTGATGTAGTTTTGTGCTAGGATTACCGCTTGGATGTTGAGTGATGTAGTTTTGTGCTAGGATTACCGCTTGGATGTGGAGTTATGTAGTTTTGTGCTAGGATTACCGCTTGGATGTGGAAGGATGTAGTTTTGTGCTAGGATTACCGCTTGGATGTGGAGTGATGTAGTTTTGTGCTAGGATTACCGCTTGGATGTGGAAGGATGTAGTTTTGTGCTAGGATCACCGCTTGGATGTGGAATGATGTAGTTTTGTGCTAGGATTACCGCTTGGATGTGGAATGATGTAGTTTTGTGCTAGGATTACCGCTTGGATGTGGAATGATGTATTTTTGTGCTAGGATTACCGCTTGGATGTGGAATGATGTAGTTTTGTGCTAGGATTACCACTTGGATGTGGAAGGATGTAGTTTTGTGCTAGGATTACCGCTTGGATGTGGAAGGATGTAGTTTTGTGCTAGGATTACCACTTGGATGTGGAAGGATGTAGTTTTGTGCTAGGATTACCACTTGGATGTGGAAGGATGTAGTTTTGTGCTAGGATTACCACTTGGATGTGGAAGGATGTAGTTTTGTGCTAGGATTACCACTTGGATGTGGAGTGATGTAGTTTTGTGCTAGGATTACCACTTGGATGTGGAGTGATGTAGTTTTGTGCTAGGATTACCACTTGGATGTGGAGTGATGTAGTTTTGTGCTAGGATTACCACTTGGATGTGGAGTGATGTAGTTTTGTGCTAGGATTACCGCTTGGATGTGGAATGATGTAGTTTTGTGCTAGGATTACCGCTTGGATGTGGAATGATGTAGTTTTGTGCTAGGATTACCGCTTGGATGTGGAATGATGTAGTTTTGTGCTAGGATTACCGCTTGGATGTGGAATGATGTAGTTTTGTGCTAGGATTACCGCTTGGATGTGGAGTGATGTAGTTTTGTGCTAGGATTACCACTTGGATGTGGAAGGATGTAGTTTTGTGCTAGGATTACCACTTGGATGTGGAGTGATGTAGTTTTGTGCTAGGATTACCACTTGGATGTGGAAGGATGTAGTTTTGTGCTAGGATTACCACTTGGATGTGGAGTGATGTAGTTTTGTGCTAGGATTACCACTTGGATGTGGAGTGATGTAGTTTTGTGCTAGGATTACCACTTGGATGTGGAAGGATGTAGTTTTGTGCTAGGATTACCACTTGGATGTGGAAGGATGTAGTTTTGTGCTAGGATTACCACTTGGATGTGGAGTGATGTAGTTTTGTGCTAGGATTACCACTTGGATGTGGAAGGATGTAGTTTTGTGCTAGGATTACCACTTGGATGTGGAGTGATGTAGTTTTGTGCTAGGATTACCACTTGGATGTGGAGTGATGTAGTTTTGTGCTAGGATTACCACTTGGATGTGGAAGGATGTAGTTTTGTGCTAGGATTACCACTTGGATGTGGAAGGATGTAGTTTTGTGCTAGGATTACCACTTGGATGTGGAAGGATGTAGTTTTGTGCTAGGATTACCACTTGGATGTGGAAGGATGTAGTTTTGTGCTAGGATTACCACTTGGATGTGGAAGGATGTAGTTTTGTGCTAGGATTACCGCTTGGATGTGGAAGGATGTAGTTTTGTGCTAGGATTACATCTTGGATGTGGAAGGATGTAGTTTTGTGCTAGGATTACCACTTGGATGTGGAAGGATGTAGTTCTGTGCTAGGATTACCACTTGGATGTGGAAGGATGTAGTTTTGTGCTAGGATTACCACTTGGATGTGGGTGAGTGTAGTTTTGTGCTAGGATTACCACTTGGATGTGGAAGGATGTAGTTTTGTGCTAGGATTACCACTTGGATGTGGAGTGATGTAGTTTTGTGCTAGGATTACCACTTGGATGTGGAGTGATGTAGTTTTGTGCTAGGATTACCACTTGGATGTGGAGTGATGTAGTTTTGTGCTAGGATTACCGCTTGGATGTGGAATGATGTAGTTTTGTGCTAGGATTACCGCTTGGATGTGGAATGATGTAGTTTTGTTCTAGGATTACCGCTTGGATGTGGAATGATGTAGTTTTGTGCTAGGATTACCGCTTGGATGTGGAATGATGTAGTTTTGTGCTAGGATTACCGCTTGGATGTGGAGTGATGTAGTTTTGTGCTAGGATTACCGCTTGGATGTGGAGTGATGTAGTTTTGTGCTAGGATTACCGCTTGGATGTGGAGTGATGTAGTTTTGTGCTAGGATTACCGCTTGGATGTGGAAGGATGTAGTTTGTGCTAGGATTACCGCTTGGATGTGGAGTGATGTAGTTTTGTGCTAGGATTACCGCTTGGATGTGGAAGGATGTAGTTTTGTTCTAGGATTACCGCTTGGATGTGGAATGATGTAGTTTTGTGCTAGGATTACCGCTTGGATGTGGAAGGATGTAGTTTTGTGCTAGGATTATCACTTGGATGTGGAGTGATGTAGTTTTGTTCTAGGATTACCGCTTGGATGTGGAGTGATGTAGTTTTGTTCTAGGATTACCCTTGGATGTGGAGTGATGTAGTTTTGTGCTAGGATTACCGCTTGGATGTGGAGTGATGTAGTTTTGTGCTAGGATTACCGCTTGGATGTGGAGTGATGTAGTTTTGTGCTAGGATTACCGCTTGGATGTGGAGTGATGTAGTTTTGTGCTAGGATTACCGCTTGGATGTGGAGTGATGTAGTTTTGTGCTAGGATTACCGCTTGGATGTGGAGTGATGTAGTTTTGTGCTAGGATTACCGCTTGGATGTGGAAGGATGTAGTTTTGTGCTAGGATTACCGCTTGGATGTGGAGTGATGTAGTTTTGTGCTAGGATTACCGCTTGGATGTGGAAGGATGTAGTTTTGTGCTAGGATCACCGCTTGGATGTGGAATGATGTAGTTTTGTGCTAGGATTACCCTTGATGTGGAATGATGTAGTTTTGTGCTAGGATTACCACTTGGATGTGGAGTGATGTAGTTTTGTGCTAGGATTACCACTTGGATGTGGAAGGATGTAGTTTTGTGCTAGGATTACCACTTGGATGTGGAGTGATGTAGTTTTGTGCTAGGATTACCGCTTGGATGTGGAAGGATGTAGTTTTGTTCTAGGATTACCCTTGGATGTGGAATGATGTAGTTTTGTGCTAGGATTACCGCTTGGATGTGGAAGGATGTAGTTTTGTGCTAGGATTACCGCTTTGATGTGGAGTGATGTAGTTTTGTGCTAGGATTACCGCTTGGATGTGGAGTGATGTAGTTTTGTGCTAGGATTACCGCTTGGATGTGGAGTGATGTAGTTTTGTGCTAGGATTACCGCTTGGATGTGGAGTGATGTAGTTTTGTGCTAGGATTACCGCTTGGATGTGGAGTGATGTAGTTTTGTGCTAGGATTACCGCTTGGATGTGGAGTGATGTAGTTTTGTGCTAGGATTACCGCTTGGATGTGGAAGGATGTAGTTTTGTGCTAGGATTACCGCTTGGATGTGGAGTGATGTAGTTTTGTGCTAGGATTACCGCTTGGATGTGGAAGGATGTAGTTTTGTGCTAGGATCACCGCTTGGATGTGGAATGATGTAGTTTTGTGCTAGGATTACCGCTTGGATGTGGAATGATGTAGTTTTGTGCTAGGATTACCGCTTGGATGTGGAATGATGTAGTTTTGTGCTAGGATTACCGCTTGGATGTGGAATGATGTAGTTTTGTGCTAGGATTACCACTTGGATGTGGAAGGATGTAGTTTTGTGCTAGGATTACCGCTTGGATGTGGAAGGATGTAGTTTTGTGCTAGGATTACCACTTGGATGTGGAAGGATGTAGTTTTGTGCTAGGATTACCACTTGGATGTGGAAGGATGTAGTTTTGTGCTAGGATTACCACTTGGATGTGGAAGGATGTAGTTTTGTGCTAGGATTACCACTTGGATGTGGAGTGATGTAGTTTTGTGCTAGGATTACCACTTGGATGTGGAGTGATGTAGTTTTGTGCTAGGATTACCACTTGGATGTGGAGTGATGTAGTTTTGTGCTAGGATTACCGCTTGGATGTGGAATGATGTAGTTTTGTGCTAGGATTACCGCTTGGATGTGGAATGATGTAGTTTTGTGCTAGGATTACCCCTTGGATGTGGAATGATGTAGTTTTGTGCTAGGATTACCGCTTGGATGTGGAATGATGTAGTTTTGTGCTAGGATTACCGCTTGGATGTGGAGTGATGTAGTTTGTGCTAGGATTACCGCTTGGATGTGGAGTGATGTAGTTTTGTGCTAGGATTACCGCTTGGATGTGGAGTGATGTAGTTTTGTGCTAGGATTACCGCTTGGACGTGGAAGGATGTAGTTTTGTGCTAGGATTACCGCTTGGATGTGGAGTGATGTAGTTTTGTGCTAGGATTACCGCTTGGATGTGGAAGGATGTAGTTTTGTTCTAGGATTACCGCTTGGATGTGGAATGATGTAGTTTTGTGCTAGGATTACCGCTTGGATGTGGAAGGATGTAGTTTTGTGCTAGGATTATCACTTGGATGTGGAGTGATGTAGTTTTGTTCTAGGATTACCGCTTGGATGTGGAGTGATGTAGTTTTGTTCTAGGATTACCGCTTGGATGTGGAGTGATGTAGTTTTGTGCTAGGATTACCGCTTGGATGTGGAGTGATGTAGTTTTGTGCTAGGATTACCGCTTGGATGTGGAGTGATGTAGTTTTGTGCTAGGATTACCGCTTGGATGTGGAGTGATGTATTTTTGTGCTAGGATTACCGCTTGGATGTGGAGTGATGTAGTTTTGTGCTAGGATTACCGCTTGGATGTGGAGTGATGTAGTTTTGTGCTAGGATTACCGCTTGGATGTGGAGTGATGTAGTTTTGTGCTAGGATTACCGCTTGGATGTGGAGTGATGTAGTTTTGTGCTAGGATTACCGCTTGGATGTGGAGTGATATAGTTTTGTGCTAGGATTACCGCTTGGATGTGGAGTGATGTAGTTTTGTGCTAGGATTACCGCTTGGATGTGGAGTGATGTAGTTTTGTGCTAGGATTACCGCTTGGATGTGGAAGGATGTAGTTTTGTGCTAGGATTACCGCTTGGATGTGGAGTGATGTAGTTTTGTGCTAGGATTACCGCTTGGATGTGGAAGGATGTAGTTTTGTGCTAGGATTACCGCTTGGATGTGGAGTGATGTATTTTTGTGCTAGGATTACCGCTTGGATGTGGAGTGATGTAGTTTTGTGCTAGGATTACCGCTTGGATGTGGAGTGATGTAGTTTTGTGCTAGGATTACCGCTTGGATGTGGAGTGATGTAGTTTTGTGCTAGGATTACCGCTTGGATGTGGAGTGATGTAGTTTTGTGCTAGGATTACCGCTTGGATGTGGAGTGATGTATTTTTGTGCTAGGATTACCGCTTGGATGTGGAGTGATGTAGTTTTGTGCTAGGATTACCGCTTGGATGTGGAGTGATGTAGTTTTGTGCTAGGATTACCGCTTGGATGTGGAGTGATGTAGTTTTGTGCTAGGATTACCGCTTGGATGTGGAAGGATGTAGTTTTGTGCTAGGATTACCGCTTGGATGTGGAGTGATGTAGTTTTGTGCTAGGATTACCGCTTGGATGTGGAAGGATGTAGTTTTGTGCTAGGATCACCGCTTGGATGTGGAATGATGTAGTTTTGTGCTAGGATTACCGCTTGGATGTGGAATGATGTAGTTTTGTGCTAGGATTACCGCTTGGATGTGGAATGATGTAGTTTTGTGCTAGGATTACGCTTGGATGTGGAATGATGTAGTTTTGTGCTAGGATTACCACTTGGATGTGGAGTGATGTAGTTTTGTGCTAGGATTACCACTTGGATGTGGAGTGATGTAGTTTTGTGCTAGGATTACCGCTTGGATGTGGAATGATGTAGTTTTGTGCTAGGATTACCGCTTGGATGTGGAATGATGTAGTTTTGTGCTAGGATTACCGCTTGGATGTGGAATGATGTAGTTTTGTGCTAGGATTACCGCTTGGATGTGGAATGATGTAGTTTTGTGCTAGGATTACCGCTTGGATGTGGAGTGATGTAGTTTTGTGCTAGGATTACCGCTTGGATGTGGAGTGATGTAGTTTTGTGCTAGGATTACCGCTTGGATGTGGAGTGATGTAGTTTTGTGCTAGGATTACCGCTTGGACGTGGAAGGATGTAGTTTTGTGCTAGGATTACCGCTTGGATGTGGAGTGATGTAGTTTTGTGCTAGGATTACCGCTTGGATGTGGAAGGATGTAGTTTTGTTCTAGGATTACCGCTTGGATGTGGAATGATGTAGTTTTGTGCTAGGATTACCGCTTGGATGTGGAAGGATGTAGTTTTGTGCTAGGATTATCACTTGGATGTGGAGTGATGTAGTTTTGTTCTAGGATTACCGCTTGGATGTGGAGTGATGTAGTTTTGTTCTAGGATTACCGCTTGGATGTGGAGTGATGTAGTTTTGTGCTAGGATTACCGCTTGGATGTGGAGTGATGTAGTTTTGTGCTAGGATTACCGCTTGGATGTGGAGTGATGTAGTTTTGTGCTAGGATTACCGCTTGGATGTGGAGTGATGTAGTTTTGTGCTAGGATTACCGCTTGGATGTGGAGTGATGTAGTTTGTGCTAGGATTACCGCTTGGATGTGGAGTGATGTAGTTTTGTGCTAGGATTACCGCTTGGATGTGGAGTGATGTAGTTTTGTGCTAGGATTACCGCTTGGATGTGGAGTGATGTAGTTTTGTGCTAGGATTACCGCTTGGATGTGGAAGGATGTAGTTTTGTGCTAGGATTACCGCTTGGATGTGGAGTGATGTAGTTTGATGCTAGAACCATCACTTGGATCTGTGGAGTTGTGGATTCATCAGTTCTGATTCGCTGACGCACGTTTTCTCACTGCAACTGATATGACAAAACGTGTATACTAGTACATGAAACAAATATTGATGGGATCGCCCATAGCAAAATTGAAAACAAGTTGCTGTGCTAACGACCCCTTACTGTGAAAATTCCTGGTTCGAAGCCAAACTTTTCGGTACGCATGGGCTACGGCGGTTGGAGTACAGGACACTCTGATCCTTTACTTGAGTATGTAAACTACAAGTACCTCTGAAGTCAGAGTCAGGCTCAACTGAACGGCGATGGATAATGTTGATAAGGAAAGCAAGCCTTCTCGCAAAAACTCAACAGAGGTACTATATTAGGCGCCACGATTACGTCTGAATTCTTCTTCGGACGCTCCTTATCGACCAATTGTAAACAACTCTGTGTGATTTGTATGTGATCTGAGCCTAAGAGTGATTGTACGTTGTGCCAGTTATATATCTACAAGTAGGCCAGCCCATCCGATTTCTGCGACGCTTTTGATTTACTAGCGTAGCTTCCTAGGTCTATATCAGTCGCCTCTTACGACATGCCTTGTAGGTCGCAGTGGTACTATTTTTGCTTCCCTTGCGGGCCACGACAACAGCCGGGCTAAGGCCTGAATTCATAACAGACGAACAGGAAAACACATACAAATATTGATGTATCTTTCCACTTGTACAACGCAATTCATAATGGCTAATATTTGCAAGCTAAACGCAGTGACCCAGACATTTCTGAGTTTACGTTGCTATTTAATCATTCAGTTGTTTGACGAGTTTATAAAATAAAACACAAATTCAAATTGGAATACTCGATCTAAGGCTTGATCTGGAAAAAAAATATTTTGAATAGGGATGACAACAGCAACAGAACATTATAGAACAGTCTAGAAATATACAGAATATGTGTTTAATAGATTATAGGAAAGTTTAGATCAAATTAAACATCGAAGACTTTGTACAGAAACGAAATTCGCGAGAAACTGGATCTAGAAATCAGTATCAGTGGGCGTCTGTAGCTTAAACCATAGTGAGATTGATCACAACCCAAGCGTACCTGGTTCAAACTCAGCGGCTTGCAGTTTGCAAGCAAATTCGTGCCGTGGATTTTTACGAACGGTAAAAATAGACCAGCCCCCTCGTGAAAATAGCAATGACAAACTACTGAACGTATAAGTGGTGCCTAGAAAATCGACGACTCGTTTACTGTGGTTGATAGCTAAGTCCTGTAAAGGATATGACATGATTTTCATTTCATACTTCTTCAGGGCTGCTTAGCTTCTGATTTGTATTTATATATAAACTAAGCATTTCATACTTCTTCAGGGCTGCTTAGCTTCTGATTTGTATTTATATATAAACTAAGCATTTCATACTTCTTCAGGGCTGCTTAGCTTCTGATTTGTATTTATATATAAACTAAGCATTTCATACTTCTTCAGGACTGCTTAGCTTCTGATTTGTATTTATATATAAACTAAGCATTTCATACTTCTTCAGGACTGCTTAGCTTCTGATTTGTATTTATATATAAACTAAGCAAGCTACCATTTTTGATCTAACACAAGGCAGGAGCTGATATTTTTGTTAATTTAAGTTTTTGAGTGACTTTTGATCAAAAAATTAACAATGAGTTTCTTCTTTACATACTTGAGAAATCATAAGGGAAGTAACTCCTAATGGCTTACTTCAAGTTTGACTATAGTTTATCTCGTTTATTAGAACGAGTCAGCTCTGATTAACTCACTCTCGTACCGTCATACGTTATGTAGAACTTGCAAGTAATTTCTCAATACCGCTCTATCCTGGACAACTCGCTTAATTTCTTCCATGGAATTGAGCCCGATATTTCAGTAAAGTTTCAGTCTCTCAGTAAAATTCGTTTCATGGTCTCATATTACCTCTTCTCTTAAAAAAACCCCAAACCCCTTGCCTTCTCCTTAAAGGCCTGCTTTGTGATTCTATATAATTTCTTCTCAAGGTATGGCCATGGACAACATACCTCTTTGACTTTCTTGTAACAGTTGTTACTAGTGATTGACCTGAAATTTCTCTGATTTCATCACTTCTCTTGAATTCGTCTCATTTTATGTTCATTATTTTCGCAAACATTTATTTTCAAATGCACTTAACTTACTTTCTATATCTTAAGTGATTTGTCAACTTTTGATCATCATTACCAAATAGCTTGTCCTGAGCAGAATTTTACCACATTAACAGTCCTTCGGAATTTCTCTCTCTCATAGCTCAGATGTCCCGCCTCCGCAGCCGTCATGCTCAAACCATCAGTTATATCCTGAATCCAACGTTTCTGTGGTCCTCTTCTTCTCATCTTTGCTGGGATGTCGCCTTCCATGACGGTCTTCTCTAGTTCTTTCTATTTTGTTGTATTTCATATTACTGTTAATATTATCTAGGAATTTTCTTGGAAGGTATTCTGTCATTTCTTTCCTTTCTGGCAGTGACCATACTGGTCCAGACTGTAGCCATTGTCTCTATTACAAAGATCCTCTACCTACCATCATGAGTTTTGAGACCATCATAACTATTGACACTTTGCCGGCTGCTCCCGCACTCCTCCACCACCTGCTCCCATGGCTTCACGTGAGCCTGCCGAGTGGGCTAAACGGGTACTTCACCTTGCCCAAGGGTGTCCGGTAGACTAACGGAGAGAAGGAGGCTGCTTACATCTCTTTTGATAGATGTTGACCTCTACCTCGCTACCCATATGTTAGGATTGATTAAATATTGGAATTGAAATTTCGTAATTTAGTTTTAAAAGTATATAACTTGTAGTTCCATATTTAATTTAGACTTTTAAAAACTGATGTTGCTTTGACAATTCTTAGCATAGTTTCGTGTTTAACATTTCCAATGCAATCAAAATTGCTACCTAAATAGGTGAACTGCGCTGTTAATTTTATCATTTTAGATTCCAGGGTGATATCTCCATTAGTTGTCAGTCATAGATGTGTTCCTTATATTTGTCTTTTTATACTTTATCTACAGTTCAAGAACAGCCTTAGGAAAATGAATATCAGCTTACAAAGTGGCTTAAAACAAGCACACACAAAGTCACTACGTCACCTCCCCCCAACACTTTTATAAAGAAGTAAATGGCGGAAGAGAAGAAGAAAATCCACAGTTCAATTCTTGATGCTAAAGATGACAAGTTGTCTGTTTTTCTTTGAATAGCTTGGTTGTTTTTATTTAACAAGGCAATATCATCTGCACAATCCAAATCTTTCAGTAGACTACTTCTACTCAATCGATACCAGTTTTTACTCGGTTTCCCATAAACCAGTCGCTGTAGCCATTAACAGTGCGGACTGCACACTGTGAATCATCATACAAGTTTGTAATAAGGTTTATTATTTTAGCTGGTATTCCATATCATCTCAGAATATTCCACAGGGAGATTCTGTGTAGACTATCAAAAGCTTTATTTTAAATCGATGAAATTTAAGATAAGTGGTTGTTTGCTTCTAATATGTTCCTCCCTGTTAAGTCTTAGTGTAATTATTTGATCTAAACAGCTTCTCCCAGGTCTAAAACCAGCATGTTCTTCTCTGAGGGTTGTATCCATTGCTCATTTGATTATATTGAGAATAATTTTGCAAAATGTCTTGCTCATTACGGATAATAGGGGGACTGCCTAGAGTAGTTGATAGTAGCTCGGCCTGCTAGCTGTGAGACGCCTCATAGCTCGGGTTCGAACCTACTGTCCGGCATTTGTTCGAGTCCCTGGTCTTACTCAGGACGATAACGTGAGTACCTCTGAAGTCGGAGAAAATCTGCCTGTATGGCGAGGAATACTAATTACGAGTACATTGAGCACACGGCTACCAGTGTAAAGTAATTTACAATGTGCACGCTGCTGCCATTGTAAGAAATTGGAAAAACAGATTTTCACGCAAAATCAGTTTCAGAGATGGAACTTCGTCTGAGTTGAAAGGGACGAAAAAAAAAAAACCCCAAAAACGGATAATAGGTACTGATATATGATAACAGATACTGAAATATGATAATAGATACTGATATATGATAATAGATACTCATATATGATAATAGAAAACTGATATATGATAATAGATACTCATATATGATAATAGATACTAATATATGATAATAGATACTGATATATGATAATAGATACTGATATATGATAATAGATACTGATATATGATAATAGATACTCATATATGATAATAGATACTGATATATGATAATAGATACTCATATATGATAATAGACACTCATATATGATAATAGGTGCTGATATAACAACAGTACAAAAAGAGCAAAGTTCAACACAACCTTTCTACCAACATTATGCTATAGGTGCAAAAAATGGACGCTGACATCAAATTATAGAAGAAAACTAGGCACGACAAAGATTAAGTGACTACGCAGAATGCCGTGGTTAATAAGAAGAGACCGATATAAAAATGAAGACATCAGGAAAAAAGTGGATACAACATGAGCACTGAACATCAAGAGACAACATTTAATAGTTCCCGCATAAGCAGATTACCAACAGAAAGTGTCTCAAAAAGCAATGTTGTCCGATACAACTGATATAAAGTAAAACGACGGCCACACAAAAAGTGGACCTCAGAGATAACAGAGGCGACGAAAGACACTATTTATGTCGTGCACACAAGGGCCCGTTCTAGAAATCACTTCATATTCTGACGCTGTGAGACAAAACAGGATAAAAGATCAGATGAAGAAAGATAACAACATAGGCGAAGAATGAGAATGCAATAACATGGTAAGGTACATTACAACGAATCTTGTATACAGAGATAATTGATACTCAATCAAATGAAATGCCAAGGAACATGATCTAATTCAAAACTCAAATCAAAGAAAACTGGCTGAAGCTACAAATAAGAAAGAAAAATTGAGATATTTTGGACATAAAAAGAACTGAAGGGCTGAGAAGATCATCATGGAAGGAGGCATACCGGCAAAGATAAGAAGAGGAAGACCACGGAAGATGGATTCATCATGTAGCTGATGGCTGCAGGAGCGGGACATCTGGCCTATGAGAGAGAAATTCGGAGGACAGTTGGGGTGACAAAGAGTTTGCTCAGGACAAACTTTTGACGATGATGATTGGTTCTTTTTAACATGAACCAAGGTAACTAGAAGTGGGTCTGAACAGAATGATCATAGTCGTGACTGAACACTTACACACAACACATGACTGATGGTATACATTCTCGATAAACAGTTCTAAGCGAGATAACTCAATAAATTGAAACGATATACAAGTATTCACGGATTGTTTCCCATATTACATCTCGTTGCGATATTATTTGATTACTTCCCTACTCCTGCGTTCAGCGCAATATATTAACTTACCTGCACGGCCGTATGATGCCCGGGGCCGCAAAAAAACAAAGAATAGTACCACTGCGACCGACAAGGCATGTCGTAGAGGCGACTGATTTAGGAACTAGGAAAGCTGCCTAGTAAATAAAAGCATCGCAGAAATCGGACGTGCTGGCTACTTGTAGTCGCATAACTGGCACAACGTACAATCGCTCTAAGGCTGAGATTACATACACATCACAAATAGTTGTTAACAAGTGGTCGATATAGGGCGGTCGAAGAGAACTTACCTGCACGAGTAAAGAGTATGAAGCAATTCAAGCGACGTGTTGTTACTGTTCCTACTGCTTTTAACAACATTCTATATACATATATTTGAGTTGATATGACAAAATGTGATTACATTCAGCAACAGTACAAATTAAATACAAAGATAAATAACATGAGTAACATATTTTCCCCCTTTTGCTACTGGGATGTATCACAGTGTCGTGGTCTTCTGTATTTCTCTTGCACTTCTAGGATGGCGTGAGTAATGGATTCTGCATCTTTTGGCATGATTATGTACAGACAACAGAACATCGGAAAAGAAGGCAAAGGAAGACTACGGAAAAGATGGTTAGATGGCGTAGCAGAATCCTGTGAAAGAGCACAGATAACAATCACACAAGCCACCAGAACAGCGCAAGACAAAAACAGAACACCACGACACTGGGCAACAACCTGGTAGAAGTGTGACGACAAAAGAAGAAGAAGAAGAATTTTGTTTTGCTTAATTCGAAAAAAAACAAAACATTCTATGTGATCTCATTGAACATTGAATTTTATATATAAATGAATAATTGAATATATATTTTATAATTGAATATTTGCTAGATATATTTTTAAATGTTGTAAGATATTTTTTAATTTTTATTAGAAGAAGGGGAATTTTATTTGACTGATGATGATGAAATTATGGGATGTTATTTTCTAAACAATCGACGCCGTCTTAGAATCGAGGCAACACTGTAATTTTTATTTGTTGCTATTGCTACTTGTTACATATATATATATAGATAATATATATATTATATATATATATATAATTATATTATATTATTAGACCTATATGTATATATTACTTCTCATCAGTTTCATATCTTTTGTGGGACGGTTTAACCTAATGCATAAACGTTCGCCTGTCGACTCGAACACATGAAGGTTGTGGGTCCAATACCAACAGTCGATGTTCCACACGTTAGGAAAAGAATTGGCCCTCCTACCTCCTGCACACTAGTCTATATAAATGTGAAGCGATAGATTACTTAATACCCTAAAGTCTGAAATGGCTGCGGAAAATGTTTTACTTCCAAAATATATTCATATCTTTTACATCCACACATTCGAATACAAATTGCTTAATTATTTTGTTTGAGATATTGAGTTGCCTGATTGCAGTGAGGGTTAAGCGCGGACAAGATTGTGAGTACTTTTGAGGGGAAGAGATAGCAGATTTGCCAACTAGCAGCTTTTGGGAATAGTGAGCTTGGGAACTTTGAGATGATCCCTAGTTTGGAGTAAGGAGAGCTCATGGGACTGCCCAATCTACGAGGATATAGATCGACAGAAATGGACTGAATTAGGCCAATGTAGGTCAATTTTTGAGCCAGCAATTTCACGTGAAGTATTGTCAGATATTGAGTCAGCATTGAATCCTACGTTAATATATACATTCAATCAGGAATAAGTCAGCATTGAGTCAGCACTAAGCAATATATTGAGCCAGGTATTGAGTCAGCATAAAATCAGACATTGAGCAACGTATTAACCGTAAATATTGAGATGTTCAAAAATAGGAAGCTGGCACACCCACTTTTATATTTAATCTATAAATTTAATTTCTACAAAATCTACCATTATGAAACTGGAGCCAGAACCCAAACAAAAACGCTTGCTGAAATCGAATGTGCTGTACCGAAAGACGAAGATATCGCAGATTTGCTGTAAACATAACACTTTTCTTGCCATTAAACCATTCAAACCAAACAAAAAGGATTGTATTAGGAGAACACATAAAGGAAGAAAAAACATTTGATGTTGAAATAACAAACAAAACAGACAAACAGATACACTTTTATGATGAAAACGTCACGAAAAAAATCTGAACTATAAAACATGATACTGACCTGCTCTCATTGTCAGAATCATGGTCATGTTTTTCAGTTTTGCATGGCAGCAGACAAAATGGTTCGGCAGAAACCCCAACTTCTTTTTCAAACAATAGGGCTGGCACTAGGAAATATTGTCCCTGAACTCATCATCAACAGTTCTGTCAGACTCACGGAAATAGATACTTGTCTTGTGCCCATCACATTCGAGTGCCGTTCAGGTGACATAACCATCGCCTGTCTTGTACCCATCACATTCGAGGACCGTTCAGGTGACTCAAACCCCGCTTGTGCTGTGCCTATCACATTCGAGGGCCGTTTAGGTGACTCAAACACAGCATGCGATGCGCCCATCATATTCGAGGGCCGTTCTGGTAACACATACACGGCCTGTGTTGTGTCCATCACATTTGAGGAACGTTCAGGTGACATAACCATCGCCTGTGTTGTACCCATCACATTCGAGGGCCGTTCAGGTGACTCAAACCCCACTTGTGTTGTGTCCATCACATTCAAAGGGCCGTTTAGGTGACTCCATCACAGCATGCGATGCACCCATCATATTCGAGGGCCGTTCAGGTAACACAAACACGGCCTGTGTTGTGTCCATCACATTTGAGGACCGTTTAGGTGATTCAAACATGGCCTGTGTTGTGTCCATCATGATCGAGGGTGGTTCAAGTGACTCGATTTGTGTTGTGCCCATTACAATCGAGGGCCGCTCAGGTGACTCAAGCACGGCCTGTGTTGTGCTTATCATATTCAATGACCTTTCATGAGACTCGTGCACAGAATGTGATGTGCCCATCATATTTGAGAACCGAGTATGTGGCTCAGAAACAGTCGGTAATGTATCAATCAAATTAGAGGGATGGTTATGTGATTCAGACACGGCCTGTGACAAAGATGAGGTGGACGCTGCGTTTGCCAGGTTGATGCAGCTGTTTGAATCATCAGTATCGATGACAGTTTTGTTCGTGTTTGGAAGAGGTATGTCCTCCATGGTGCTCAGTGATTCTTCCATGAGAGCAGTCAGTATGGAAGACTTCCTTGGAGAAGAGGTCAAAGTGTTGTACGCGGAAGAAAGTGTTAAACCTTCACAATGTTTATTCTTCAACGACAGATCTAAAAGTTGAATATCATCAGCGTTCTTGCTGATGTTGGTGATGTCGCCACTAATCATATAGCTGCTGTTGTTGTTGTTGTTATTGCTGCCGGAGATATTGCTGTTAATGTAAAGACTGCTGTTGTTGTACGTTGCATGAGTCTGACTTTTAGATTGTTTCAACGGTGAGGTCCGAGCGGGAAGTGTCTTTGCATTGTTATATCGAGGTAACATTGGCAGGCAAGAATCGCCAATATGCGGAGAAGTGAATAAATTCAGCGATGAGGTACAGTTATTGTTCTTGATACTAGAGGTAGTAGGGGGAGGTAGCTGGAAGGCTTGATGGAGGTAGACGTGGGCGGACTCTATGCGCTGAGTTGCGTTAATAACACCTGAGACCGCATCACCACTCACGAGTTGGGTTGGAGATTGCCGCATGAAGTTGCTGAGGTAGAAAGATACAAAGCTTCCAGTCCGACCAGAAGGGGACGACTTGAGCATGTACATGTCATCACTACAAAGAGACGAATTATCTTTAGACCCTGTGTTCACGTGACTGCTGAACAAGGATGTCAAGATGGAACGTCTGTCTAAACGGTGTTGCTGTTGCTGGGCGATAGTAAAACTGACTGACGGTTGGATGGCCGGTATGTCTAAACTCCTATCGGACCGTTGATTTAAATGCGTGTTTTTTTGACTGGGCGAGTTCAAAACTTGAGGTTGTTCACCTTGCACCCACGCAGGTCTGGTCACTAGCGAGGCAAGAGTACTTGAGGTAGCGAGTCTCTGGTTCATACCTGAATGTTGCATTTCAGAAGTTGCATTCTTAGCATGATTCACAGATTTATAATTTAAATTGCGCAGCCATGATGTAGAGTCATGGAAAGAGCTGCCATTGTCAGCTTTGATCATCTCTGTTGGTGGAGATGTGAACAGTCGCTGTAGAATAGTACCAGAACTAGAACTAGTTGGAGACTGGGAAAAACTTGCATTGGGACAGCCTTGATTGACAGCTGGGGGAGAGTTGGCCTGAACTAATGATGGGAATTCTTTCAGACATTTTGCTGATGGCATGTCACCGCGATGAACATCTACAAAACTCCTAGAGATTTCTGAATCATTAAGGACATTAGTTAACAATCGCCGATCCACACACTTATCATTTTCTGACTCATGTCTGCTATGGTAAGATAAGCATGAGTCATGAGAAAGCAACGATTTAGAATTGGTTTCGCCATAGCAACACGCAGGAGCTGTTCCAGGATCTGGACGTTCAGTGACAACTCTGCTGGTCCGTAACGTGCTGCATCCTTCTTTTTTGATCGTCCGCTTGTGTTTTCCCAGCACCTGGAACATGGTCATATCGAGAATATTAGATGACGAAATGTAAAGAGACATCTTAGACTTTGTCAACAAAACTTCTTATTAGTTTCAGCTAACATCTCCCACTCTGTCAACAGTTCAAAGAGTGTCAGGTAACATTTCACATTCTGTCAAGAGTTTAAGAAGTGTCAGGTAACATCTCCCACTCTGTCAAGAGTTCAAAGAGTGTCAGGTAACATCTCTTACTCTGTCAAGAGTTCAAAGAGTGTCAGGTTACATCTCTTACTCTGTCAAGAGTTCAAAGAGTGTCAGGTAACATCTCTTACTCTGTCAAGAGTTCAAAGAGTGTCAGGTAACATCTCACATTCTGTCAAGAGTTCAAAGAGTGTCAGGTAACATCTCCCACTCTGTCAACAGTTCAAAGAGTGTCAGGTAACATCTCACATTCTGTCAAGAGTTCAAAGAGTGTCAGGTAACATCTCCCACTCTGTCAATAGTTCAAAGAGTGTCAGGTAACATCTCCCACTCTGTCAAGAGTTCAAAGAGTGTCAGGTAACATCTCCCACTCTGTCAAGAGTTCAAAGAGTATCAGGTAACATCTCCCACTCTGTCAAGAGTTCAAAGAGTGTCAGGTAACATCTCCCACTCTGTCAACAGTTCAAGAAGTGTCAGGTAACATCTCATACTCTGTCAACAGTTCAAGGAGTGTCAACTAACATTTCACACTCTGTCTTCTTCTTCTTTGCGTTCGTTCTTTACGACCAATTTTAATCACTCTTTGTGATATGTTTGATCTTGCCAAGAACGTGTATACGTTGCACATTGGTTTGGTAGGCCCTAAACGCATAGACTTCTACACGTTTAGGACATGTGCATCCGATTTCAGTCGAACCTCCTTAGTCACCTCTTACGACATGCGTGGCAGGTAACAGTGGTTCCATTCTTTACACCCCAAATTTGGGCCCCGGTAACCACTCGGGCGTCACACTCTGTCAATATTTCATGGAGTGTCAGGTAACATCTCATACTCTGTCAACAGTTCAAGCTGTGTTAGGTAACATCTCACACTTTGTCTACATATTTCCAAATACTGTCAACTGGAATCTCCCATTTTGTCAATAATCGCCGCAATATTATCAGCTAACATATACATCTCCGTCAACCGTCCAAAGAGTGTCAACTAACATCTCCGTCAACCGTCCAAAGAGTGTCAACTAACATCTCCGTCAACCGTCCAAAGAGTGTCAACTAACATCTCCGTCAACCGTCCAAAGAGTGGCAACTAACATCTCCGTCAACCGTCCAAAGAGTGTCAACTAACATCTCCGTCAACCGTCCAAAGAGTGGCAACTAACATCTCCGTCAACCGTCCAAAGAGTGTCAACTAACATCTCCGTCAACCGTCCAAAGAGTGTCAACTAACATCTCCGTCAACCGTCCAAAGAGTGTCAACTAACATCTCCGTCAACCGTCCAAAGAGTGTCAACTAACATCTCCGTCAACCGTCCAAAGAGTGGCAACTAACATCTCCGTCAACCGTCCAAAGAGTGTCAACTAACATCTCCGTCAACCGTCAAAGAGTGGCAACTAACATCTCCGTCAACCGTTCAAAGAGTGTAAACTAACATCTCCGTCAACCGTCCAAAGAGTGGCAACTAACATCTCCGTCAACCGTCCAAAGAGTGTCAACTAACATCTCCGTCAACCGTCCAAGAGTGGCACTAACATCTCCGTCAACCGTCCAAAGAGTGGCAACTAACATCTACATCTCCGTCAACCGTCCAAAGAGTGGCAACTAACATCTACATCTCCGTCAACCGTCCAAAGAGTGTCAACTAACATCTCCGTCAACCGTCCAAGAGTGTCAACTAACATCTCCGTCAACCGTCCAAAGAGTGTCAACTAACATCTCCGTCAACCGTCCAAAGAGTGTCAACTAACATCTCCGTCAACCGTCCAAAGAGTGGCAACTAACATCTTATATTCAGCTAACACACCGATAGTTTCTTCTTCGAACGCTCCATATCGACCACTTGTTAACAACTCTTTGTGATTTGTATGTGATCCGAGCCTAAGACCGATTGCACGTTGTGCCAGTTATACGCATTCAAGTAGGCCAGCACATTCGATTTCTGCGACGCTTTTTATTTACTAGTGTAGCTTCCCTAGACCCCAACCTCAGTCGCTTCTTACGACCTGTCTTGTAGGTCGTAGTGTTACTATTCCTTTCTTCCCTTGAAGACCCCGGCAAAATACGGGCTGTAGTTTCAACTATTATCGGACATTGTGTCAACATACCCAGTGTTTAATATGAACAGGTTTACAAAATGAGTTTCCACTAGAAGAGCTGGGGTCTGGTAATCTTTCTTATGAAGGACAAAAAGTCAAAATTAGTCACATGTGGACGACCCGTAGAACTTTGTCATCTTGCTGGTGCCACATGTACATATGTCAGATGGGCCTATTTTATACTTGTTAAACAGATGGTACCTCAGTCTATTGTGCCCTGTTCGTAGACGAAAAATGACAACCTGTTCCTCTCTACTTAGTTTGTGGTAAGCTTCGTCCTTTTCATGCCCTGATTTATTTCTCAACTATTTATTCTTGTAGGCCATTTTTATTCGTACTTTTGCTTCCTCATATGCCATACTGGTGTCTGTCTGTGGTAGCCTGCTTCCTGCTTCCTCATATGCCATACTGGTGTCTGTCTGTGGTAGCCTGCTTCCTGCTTCCTCATATGCCATACTGGTGTCTGTCTGTGGTAGCCTGCTTCCTGCTTTTGCCAATATGTCCACAGTCTCATTGCCAGGTATTCCGCAGTGAGATGGTATCCACTGTATTACCACTCTAGAGAAGATGTTGCATACTTGGTGTAGTGATGCTTGCAGTTCCTTCAAGTTGTTATCGTCTTGATTTTTAGAGCAGTAATTACTGACAGGGCATCAGTAAGAAATACCAGGTTTTCATTTACTTGTTCCTCTGACACTATGGCTTCTGCTGCCGCTTTTAGGACCTCTGCCTCTGCTCTGTAATTGCTGGAGAACCTTCCTGTCGCTAATTTTAGTTTCCTGAGTTTCATGTCACAGAGCACTATGAGGGCTCCTCCTCCTCCATTTTCAGTTGCATTTGCTGCAGACCCATCTGTGTATACATGGGTCCACCTGCTGTTAGGAAAGTGTTCCTTTAGGTACTCGGTGGTCAGGAGTTTTCTTTCTTCACTTGTTTGTTGGTTTTTTCCTACTATCCCTGTGATGTTCTCATTCAGCTCTGGGAATTTTGTATCTTTCCATATCTGTCTTGTGTTGGTATATTTTAGTGGTTTGGGAGTAACTTCAGCACATGATGGTTGTTTGCTCATCATCATCTTGGTTGTCACTGCAAAGTTGGTTCGTTTTGGTCTCCCCCTTCCTAGCCCATTCATTCTGTGGTACATTGGGTGATCTTCTAGTCTCTTGAACTTTTCTGCTTGTTTTTGTGTTCTGCTCTCTTATATCCTCCATTGGTTGTAGGCCGGTGGTCTTCTCCATTTCCTGTATTGGAGTAGATCTCATTCCCCTGTAATAATTCTCATAGCTTGGTTCTGAACACGGTTGATTTTATTGAAGTTGGATTGGGCTACAGTTGTCTATGCAGAGATTCCGTAGTCAGTGTCGAGCGAACATATCCATATAAAGCTTCTTTAAAACACTGTTATCTGCCCCCCATGTTGTGCCAGTTAGTTTTTTCATGATTGTCATTCTGGATTTTGCTCTGGTTTTTTTCAATCTGAGCTTTCCATGTCATGCGCTGGTCGAAGGTGATTCCAAGGTATGTGGGGTTTTCTCTGGGAGCAATATATGGTTATTTAGTAGAGCTTTGGACCTTGGGGCTTTGTTGATAAGGAGAAAATCGTATATGTCGTTTTCTTTTCATTGGCTTTGATCAGCCATGTATTGGACCATTGGTCTAGGGATGTGAGGGCCTGTTGTATTCTGCTTGTTGCAGCGATAATGCGCTCCTCTGATGTCCACAGGGCCAGGTCATCTGCATACAGGGCGTGGTGGATCCTTCTGGGTATGTTCTCGGTTATGTCATTGATGTATATGAGAAACAGTGTTGGCGACAGTACAGTACTCCACCCTGAGGAACTCCTTGTTATAGTGTTGTTTTCCTGCTGGTGAACTTGCACTTTAGCAGTTCTTTTAGATACTGTGATATCCATTTGTACATTCGTCCTGCTACTTGGTTTCTGCGCAACTTCACTTTTAGGCCAGCCTTCCACACTTTATCAAAAGCCTTCTCCAGATCTACACATACTGCTAGCGTTTGTTTTCCCTCTTGAAAAGCATCCTCTATCTCCTGGGCGATGTATGTCACTTGATCTTCTGTAGATCTGTGTTTTCGAAAGCCTGCTTGTTGGGGGAGTAGTAAGCACTTTTCTTCCAGATGCCACATTAGTCTGGTGTTGATCATGCGCTCTAGCAATTTTCCTACGCAGCTCAGTAGACTAATTGGTCTATAACTGCTAGGGTCTGTGGGATCCTTACCCGTCTTTTTATCGGTATCAGTATAGCTTCCTTCCATTCTTTGGGTATAACGCCACTTTTCCAGCTACAGTTACAAATTTCTAGTAGCTTCTTTTTCGCTTGTCGTCCCATTTCTATTATCATTTCGTTAGTTATCCCATCATTGCCTGGTGATTTTCTTTTCTTTAGAAAACGTAATGCTTTTTCTAATTCATGCATTGTGAATTTAGTTGTCATGTGCTCCTCCGGGGACCTTGAATGAGGTTGTGGGCCATTAGTTCTTCTTTTATGGTTTCCTCTCTTTCTTCAGGAACATTTATATGATTTACTTGTGTAAAGTGCTCACTGAGGATATTGGCAGCTTGTTTTCCGCTTTGCTGTTCATCATTCTGTTTGATGGTGATTGTGTGATTGTATTTATTTTCTTGGTTTAGTGCTCTGGCTAGTTTCCATAACTTATTTCCATCTTTGTCTAGGTTAAGGCTTTGTGTTTTTTCTACCCAGCTGTTTCTAACATTTTCATTTAGTGTTCGTTTTTATCTTACAGAGGTGGCTTTAAGTTTAATGTTTGCTTCTGTTGTTCTTTCTATTTCTGCAATGTCTCTTGCTTTCGTTAGTTCTACTTCTAGTTGTTCTAACTCGTCCGTCCAGAATGGGCTGTAGTTTGGTCTCGCACCTCGAGGGATGGACTCAGTGGCTGCTTTTTGGAGGACTTTGTTAAAGTCTGCAACCCCAGTTTTTAGCATACTCTTGCGTATGTTTAGGGGTTCACAGTATAGGTCTGTTAGGAGTGTAAATTTCCTCCAGTCTGCTCGTTTGTAGTTCCATCTTGGTAGCAGCTTTGGTTGCTGTGGGAAGTATGCCACATTTACGACCAGCTTAACCGGTCTGTGGTCACTTCCTGCGAGTTAGACTAGCACCATTCTATCAATTTTGTGGTGGGTGTCTCCTGTACTAAAGGTCAGGTCTAGTGTGGAGGTGGTTTCCAGGTTCTGGAGTAGTAACTAGGTTTATCCTCAGCATTGTTGATTAAGTGTAGGTTGCTGTCTATCTCCCAATCCTCCACCTCGTCACCTCTGTTATTAGTATCCTGGTAGCCCGCCGCTTGGGGGGACTATTGCATTCTCCAAGTACTATGCAGCTGGTAGGTTTTATGTCCATGTTCTCCAGCACTAAGTCTTTGTTTGGAGGGTAGTAGATGTTATAAATCCGAGTGCTCCCAGGTGGTGTTGTTGCGTCTATCCCTAATTCAAATTCGTCTTTCTAAACACACACGTTGACTTTCCCAAACAGACACATTCATATGGTAACGTTCTGTCGATCTGTTTCTCTCACTTGCACATACTGGCTACTCCACGTCATTTCTCTCTCTCGTTCTATCTCTTTCCCTCTCCCCCTTCTCGCACGGACACGCGCATACAAAGTCACACATATACAAACAAAAACGTGCTCTTTACTAACACGTGATTGTTCACCCACTCACCTATACTCCCATCTACCTACCTTCCCACTCATTCACCCTGACACTCACCAAACCTGCCCAAACTATCACCTATCTGTTCACACTCTCACCTACCTTCCAACACTCTCACCTACCGTCCGCCACTCTTACCTACCTATACATTCATGCACCCACATTCTCTCATATCACATGCTTTAACCCACCTCCGCCCTCACTAGCTCGCCCACTCGCAGATCCACTCATTTACATTCTTACTTTTCTACATAACATTGTAGTCTTCCACCCTCTTACCTGTTCACTCACTCACCAGGACTCTCGCCTACCCACTCACTTAAAAACGCTCTCGTTCATCATCTCACTCCCACTCACACACATCACATCACATGCACTCACCAGGACTCTCAACTACGCACTCACTTGACAACACCGTTCAGCATCTACCTAGCACACAACACAGTCCTCAACGCACCTACCCACACTCTCAAATACCCACTCACCCACACTCTCAACTATCCACTCACCTACACTGTCAACTACCCCCTCACCTGCAATTCTTCCTTGGATAGAAACTGTTCCACGGTCGTGGTCCATTTTTGGTTTCTTTGGCGGGGGCATCCTCACTTGTTGGATGGGGTAGAAGTCCTCGACCGTATTGATACAGGCAAGGTCAGGGCAGCTTGTCTTGCCAACATAGCACCCTGAGGTAATCCGGTGGACATCGTCAAGAGTTAGTTATTCTGAAAATATAAATAACAAATTATTCTACAAAAGAAAATAACAAGTTTTTATGCAACCTCTATGAACCCATGAACTGCTAAAATCACTAATGTTGATGTGTTGATCGAGATCAAGACGCATGGAAAGCTTATCATCAATTTAAGAAAGTGGCAGTATTCTTTTTAGGGTATGTGATGAGGAGGGAGGTTTAGAACACATTGTGACAACTGGTAAAATCGAGGGTAGACGAGACAGAGGAAGACACAGAGAGAAAATTTTGGATAGCTTGACTTCATGGCACGGTAGAGCGTCAACATCTGAGTTGATAGCAAACATCAAAGATAGAGATTTGTGGAAATCTACGATCGCCTACGCCAGCCGGCACGGCACCTGATGATGATGATGATGAATTCAGGCGTACTCATGGCGCATATTATGTCGCTTCCGACCTATTTTTGCCTGAATATATGCTTTCCTGATCACAAGTGTCAATCGCCGTTCAGGTAAACCGTACTCCGACATCAGGTGTTTGTAGTTCAGATCCCCAAGTAAAGGATCAGAGTCTACTGTAATCCAACCGCGAACCGTGTGCACATTGATCATTGTTGGTCAAGCTTGCCTAGTCCTTTACCTGCTAAGGACGTATATATACATTTTCCCCCTTTACTTCTAAAGACGCATTAACACGTCTGTTATTATCTCTCCTCTGTGGGCTAAAGACGTGTTAACACGTTATACATTGCTACTGCCACTGCTATAAACGTACATTAACGTTTGTGACATAGAAACAAAGAGTAGCTATTTCTAGCTCAGCCTTCAGATAGTATGTAGCAGCGAAAGGGCTAAAATCCGGAATATTCACGGTCCGTGTTTATTAGCGCATAGTTTTATCAACATTGATATATGTGACTCCCAGTGTTATTAGATCATTACTGATACTAATTTGTTACTGTTAGCATTGTTAACTAAGATATTTAACAAGACAATTGGAAAAACATACATGTACTTTTGTTTATAAGTGTTACAGAAGAGTCATCCGTTATATAATCGATTTTATGAATTTTTTTCCCGATCCAGAAGCACTTGAGCTTTTCAGCTCTTCGGCTCGGTGCTATGGACATCGTAACCCTTCGGTTCGGTGCCACGAACACCGTAAATCTGGGAATCTGTGGCTTTTTCTGCCATCCGCGGAATTGAACCCGCACACACAGAGGGATAGTCACCCGTAGTCCAACGCGCTACGAACACGCTGGGCAGACGGGCTATACAATTGATAGAGAAGGGAAAAAAAAATATTGATTGATGGTATCATTATCATTGCACTTCGGTGAGTAACCATGTGGGCTCCGATATCTTTCTTACACAGAAAGACCTCAGCGGCAGTGCATGAACTCCGCAGCAGCGGCGAGGGTCCCCGATGTAATTCTGAAGATGATGAAAATATATTTGTAGGTATTTTTATTTCTAAAATCTTTTCTAATGAATTGTGCCCTTGCAGCGGCTTTCTATCCTGCTCTTTTCCATTTTGAACTGCCAAGGGTTGTTACGTGCTCAACTTGAACATGGGACCTACGTTTTATTGTCCGTCTCCGATAGGACTAGGAACCCGATCTAACCTACATTGAGATCATGGATCTCTGGGAAAATATTCAGATGGTTCCACGAGGGAACGAAAATAGTACATGTGGCACAAGAGATGAGCATCTAACTTCTACGACACAGAGAAGCCTCTAAATCAAGAAAACTGCGGATGCTACAAATAAGAAAGAGAAAATTGAAATATTTTAGACATATAAAAAGAAACGATGTTTTGAAAAATGTCATTTTGGAAGAAGGCATCCCGAAGAAAGTAGAAGAGGAAGATCACTATGAAAAATGATTCAGGATGTGATTGATGATTTGAACATGACGGTAGCAATGATCGAGACAGAGAGAGAAAGATATATATATATATATAGAGAGAGAGAGAGGTAGAGAGATAAGGAGGGAAAACTTCCGAAGAACTGCTTGGGTGGTAAAGTGCTGCTCACAACAAGCCACTGGATAATGATATTATTGTTACATAACTACTAATATAAGTCGAACATTACTAACATTATTTGTTAATTTGTAGTTTTTAAGCATGAGAAATGAGATGTCAACGAAAAGCAGTCAACGTTACAAGGAGAGATAGAGTGAGAAACGAGAATATCAGAAGCATCGTTGGTACTATACCAAACATACAGTACATCGAGAAGCAAAGAAATGGTTCGGTCATCAAATAAGAATGAAACCATATTTACTATCATCATTTGCCTACAATAATCGACACTCAGGACGCAGAACACGAGACAGGCCAAGAACACTATGGATAGATAACATCTCAGAGTCTCTGCGAAAGCATGGACTGGCAACATCAAACGCAACACACCTGGCACAAGATAGAAAACTAAATCTCCCCACGACGCTTCACGGCAAATGTGGTTAAGATAAGTAGTTTTTTTCTTAGATAATATTAACGAAATTATTCCATTTCGTTAAGGATGGTGTTTCCGTAGCCTAGAGGTACCAAAGATACGCTGTTCGCTTCCTCGTGGAGTTATCGGATTATGTTTCCAGAGATTCCTGATTTCAGTGTCGGTGAGATTAAGTTCCTTGTCCTACCAGCGGTGAGATTAAGTTCCTTGTCCTACCAGCGGTGAGATTAAGTTCCTTGTCCTACCAGCGGTGAGATTAAGTTCCTTGTCCTACCAGCGGTGAGATTAAGTTCCTTGTCCTACCAGCGGTGAGATTAAGTTCCTTGTCCTACCAGCGGTGAGATTAAGTTCCTTGTCCTACCAGCGGTGAGATTAAGTTCCTTGTCCTACCAGCGGTGAGATTAAGTTCCTTGTCCTACCAGCGGTGAGATTAAGTTCCTTGTCCTACCAGCGGTGAGATTAAGTTCCTTGTCCTACCAGCGGTGAGATTAAGTTCCTTGTCCTACCAGCGGTGAGATTAAGTTCCTTGTCCTACCAGCGGTGAGATTAAGTTCCTTGTCCTACCAGCGGTGAGATTAAGTTCCTTGTCCTACCAGCGGTGAGATTAAGTTCCTTGTCCTACCAGCGGTGAGATTAAGTTCCTTGTCCTACCAGCGGTGAGATTAAGTTCCTTGTCCTACCAGCGGTGAGATTAAGTTCCTTGTCCTACCAGCGGTGAGATTAAGTTCCTTGTCCTACCAGCGGTGAGATTAAGTTCCTTGTCCTACCAGCGGTGAGATTAAGTTCCTTGTCCTACCAGCGGTGAGATTAAGTTCCTTGTCCTACCAGCGGTGAGATTAAGTTCCTTGTCCTACCAGCGGTGAGATTAAGTTCCTTGTCCTACCAGCGGTGAGATTAAGTTCCTTGTCCTACCAGCGGTGAGATTAAGTTCCTTGTCCTACCAGCGGTGAGATTAAGTTCCTTGTCCTACCAGCGGTGAGATTAAGTTCCTTGTCCTACCAGCGGTGAGATTAAGTTCCTTGTCCTACCAGCGGTGAGATTAAGTTCCTTGTCCTACCAGCGGTGAGATTAAGTTCCTTGTCCTACCAGCGGTGAGATTAAGTTCCTTGTCCTACCAGCGGTGAGATTAAGTTCCTTGTCCTACCAGCGGTGAGATTAAGTTCCTTGTCCTACCAGCGGTGAGATTAAGTTCCTTGTCCTACCAGCGGTGAGATTAAGTTCCTTGTCCTACCAGCGGTGAGATTAAGTTCCTTGTCCTACCAGCGGTGAGATTAAGTTCCTTGCCCTACCAGCGGTGAGATTAAGTTCCTTGTCCTACCAGCGGTGAGATTAAGTTCCTTGTCCTACCAGAAACATAAGATAAAATGTGTCCCACGTTCAATTTGAGCACGTAAAAGAACCCTTTAAAAAAAGTTAGTTGCAAATCCTTTACAGGACTTTGCGAATCAACCCCAGCTTGTTAAACGCTGTTCGTGATCTTTCTAGGCATTATTACGTTCAGTAGTTTGCCATTGCTTTCTGAACGGGTGGTTCCATCGTCTTTTGTAAAAATCCACACGACACAATTTGCAACCATTCGAACTCAGAATGTCGGGATTAATAGACCGAGTCATTATCCCCTAGGCCACAGACACCACCAAAAGAACCCTTAGCAGTTCAAAATAACAAAGAAGAGTAGGCTGGAAAGCCGCTGCCCAGGCAACATTCATTAGAAAGATTAAAAAATACAATTTTACAAAAATGTCTTCACCATCTTCAAAATTACATCGGGGACCCTCGACGGTGATACGGAGTTTGTGCACTACTGCTGAGATCTTCCTGTGTAAGAAGAGATCGGAGCACACATGGTTACTCACCGAAGTGCAATGATGATTGTCCTATCAATCAATGAATAGCTAAATGACTAAAGTAGCTGCAGCCGTCCATGACCCAGTATAGGATATAGATCTGTGCTGCAATTATTGTGTAAAGTCACGTTCGTTAGTGAATCCGGCAACGTTATCTTTGACATAATTGAAAAACGCTGTGACATAACTTACATTGGTGATACTGGCAAGAAGCTAGATGACCTGGCATATGCGTGGTGTGTGTCACGGTGATTTGACCCATGAAGTTATCTTTTTTAACATCACTTATTATCTATGAACCTGGAACTTCTAAGTCACATCATCTCTAATGTTTTTAACTGATGAGCAAGAAAATACAGCTGACTGTATAAAGCTGGAATGGCTTGTCATACTAAGTACATCACCAATACTGAAGTACTACAACGTGCAAATCTGCCTTCCATCATGGGCATGCTCAGCAGTAGACGACTAAGATGGTTGGGACATGTGAGAAGAATGGAAACTTATCGCATACCAAAACAAATGTTGTTCTGTGAACTTTCGGAGGAAGAGGCACCAGGGCAGACCACTGCTCAGATATAAAGATGTCTGCAAAACCTCAATGAAAAACTTTTCTATAGATCCCAGCACATGGGAGGGACTAGCTGATGACAGAGTTGTGTGGAAAGCCAAATTACGGAAGGGCGCAGAGTCTTTTGAGAAGAGACTTATGTACGAGCTGAACAACAAGAGAGAAAAGCGAAAACTCAGAAGTTGTCACAGTAAAACACTTGCCTATTGACCGTCTGTAAAGATGAAAAGGGCCATATACTAAGTACATCCCAACAGTTTAACTTTTATTTTTGTACCAGGACACGCGGGAGTACAAGGCAATGAGCGCGCAGAACACATGGCTGATACAACAGTGATCATTGAATGGCAGTCAATTTTCAGTGCAGAAGACCTCAATGCCGAAAGAGAAACAGTTAAAAAAAAGGAGTTAAAAGAAAAGTAGGTAAAGAAAAGTAGATAAAAGAGAAGTAGAGAAAAGATAAGTAGATAAAAGAGAAGTAGATAAAAGAGAAGTAGATAAAAGAAAAGTAGATAAAAGATAAGTAGATAAAAGAGAAGTAGATAAAAGAAAAATAGATAAAAGAAAAGTAGATAAAAGAGAAGTAGGTAAAAGATAAGTAGATAAAAGAGAAGTAGATAAAAGAGAAGTAGATAAAAGATAAGTAGATAAAAGAGAAGTATATAAAAGAGAAGTAGATAAAAGAAAAGTAGATAAAAGAAAAGTAGATAAAAGAGAAGTAGATAAAAGAAAAGTAGATAAAAGAAAAGTAGATAAAAGAAAAGTAGATAAAGAAAAATAGATAAAGAGAAGTAGATAAAAGAAAAGTAGATAAAAGAAAATAGATAAAGAGAAGTAGATAAAAGAAAAGTAGATAAAGAAAAGTAGATAAAAGAGAAGTAGATAAAGAAAAGTAGATAAATGAGAAGTACATAAAAGATAAGTAGATTAAAAGAAAAGTAGATAAAAGAAAAGTAGATAAAAGAAAAGTAGGTAAAAGAAAAATAGATAAAAGAAAAGTAGGTAAAATAGATGTAGGTAAAATAGATAAAGGTAAAATAGATGTAGGTAAAGAAAGTAGGTAAAAGAAACAAAGGTAAAAGAGAAGTAGGTAAAAGAAAAGTAGGTAAAATAGATGTAGTAAAAGAAAAAAGGGTAAAATAGAAGTAGGTAAAATAGAAGTAGATAAAAGAAAAGTAGGTAAATGTAAAAAAAAGGTAAAAAGGTAAAAAAAGTAGGTTAAATAAAAGTAGTTCAAAGAAAAGTAGTTCAAAGAAAAGCAGTTCAAAGAAAAGTAGGTAAAAGAAAAGTAGGTAAAAGAAAAGTAGGTAAAAGAAGTAGGTAAGATAGAAGTAGAGAAAAACGGGAAAATGAAACAAAAATAGACACTGAATTATGAGGAAAAAGGACACCTGATAATCAGTGTAAACAACATTTAAGAGTAATATGTCTACAACATATAAATATATATATTTAACGTGGACAGAGCTAACATGGACAGAGCTAACATGGACAGAGCTAACATAGGCAGAACTAACGTGGACAGAGCTAGCATAGGCAGAGCTAACATAGGCAGAACTAACGTGGACAGAGCTAACGTGGACAGAGTTAACGAGGACAGAGCTAACGTGGACATAGTTAACTTGGACAGAGCTGTAATGGACAGACCTAACGTGGACAGAGCTAACATGGACAGAGCTAACGTGGACAGAGCTAGAATGGACAGAGCTAACATTTGAATCTGCTGTCTTGTTTCGTGGTATTTCACAAGTAATTGGTTTCCACTGTATGACGACCTGGCAATGTATGGTGACCTGGCAATGTATGGTGACCTGGCAATGTATGGTGACCTGGCAATGTATGGTGACCTGGCAATGTATGACGACCTGGCAATGTATGACGACCTGGCAATGTATGGTGACCTGGCAATGTATGACGACCTGGCAATGTATGGTGACCTGGCAATGTATGACGACCTGGCAATGTATGGTGACCTGGCGATGTATGGTGACCTGGCGATGTATGGTGACCTGGCGATGTATGGTGACCTGGCAATGTATGGTGACCTGGCAATGTATGGTGACCTGGCAATGTATGGTGACCTGGCAATGTATGGCGACCTGGCAATGTATGGTGACCTGGCAATGTATGTGGTGACCTGGCTTTGGACCTGGCAATGTATGGTGACCTGGCAATGTATGGCGACCTGGCAATGTATGGTGACCTGGCGATGTATGGTGACCTGGCAATGTATGGTGACCTGGCGATGTATGGTGACCTGGCGATGTATGAGCGGGACCTGGCAATGTATGGTGACCTGGCAATGTATGGTGACCTGGCGATGTATGGACGACCTGGCAATGTATGGTGACCTGGCGATGCATGGCGACCTGATGATGTTTACATATGTATACACTTCTTCTTCTTCTTATTTCACCATTTACTTCTTTATAGAAATGTTGTGGAAAGGGAGGGGAGGGGAGGGGGCGTAGTGATCTTGTGTGTTCTTGTTTTAGGGCACTTTGTAAGCTGATGTTCATTTTCGTAAGACTGTTCTTGATGCCGTCGCTCCATCTTTTGCGTGGTCTTTTCCTTTTGCTGTGTACGCACTATACCCTGTGTTCTCTCTGTGGTAGGCGATACCAGGGCATTCTTGTCAGGCGTCCATACCATTTAATCTGTTGTTCTTTTATGAATTGCATGACTGGTTTCACACCCAGTATTCTTCTGATTTCTTCATTTCTAATTTTGTCTCTTATTGTCACACATGCAGCTCTTATTAGACACCTCATCTACACTAGGGCATGTATATCTGAAACTTTTCTGGACAATAGCGTTTGAAATACTGATCTTGACACTATTAATGATATGCAGTTCTTATCTAGCTTACAAACCAATGAAGGAAACTGCATTGCGGGACTTTCGAACGAATTGCTTTCTGCCGACGATCAGTCAATCATATAAACAACAAGGTAACAGATACAGTAACACATTAACAGTCTTAGGTTAATATGCAATGTGTACAATATGGGAATAAACATTGACAAAACCGAAATAATGACAAACACTATCAATATCTCTATCGATAAACATCAATTAAAGCAAGTTCAAGATTTTACATACCTAGGGAGCATTTTTTTCCCCAAATGGAAGGATAACGAACGAAATTCAATATAGATGCAACAAAGCAAATCAAATCATAGGACAAATGATGACAATTGTGAAATCCAAATATGTCACATACAATGAACACTAAAAGATCAGTGTACAACATAATCTTTATCCCGACATTATGTTATCAGTGACAAACCCGAAGGCTGTCATCAAATTATACTCCCGAGTGGTTGCCGGGGCCCAAATTTGGGGTGTAAAGAATAGAACCACTGTTACCTGCCACGCATGTCTAAGAGGCGACTAAGGAGGTTTGGATGAAATCGGATGCATGTGTCCTAAACGTGTAGAAGTCTATGCGTTTAGGGGCCTACCAAACCAATGTGCAACGTTTACACGTTCTTGGCAAAGATCAAACATATCACAAAGAGTGATTAAAATTGGTTGTAAAGAACAAACGCAAAGAAGAAGAAGAAACTTCTATATCTACCATACAGCTTCTATATTTTATGATCAAGTTTCCACTGTACACAAAACATACACGTCTTGTCGATCTTGTGTTCCTTAATTTACCACCTTAAACATAACATATGGGTATAATCACGATACACATTCCTCACTGTTAACACAGTGCAGGATGGTCAAATCTATAACACAAGCCCAGAGGTAAAAAAGCGGGTGATAGTGACCTTTCTGGTGAGTAACAACTGCAGCAGGTTGAGCTGGTGACATAATAGATTCGTGTCACGGTCAACAAGGATTTTCCCAGCCAGCTTAACTATATTGGCTGACATTTTTAATGAATGGTTCTCAACCTGTTTTTTTAACAAGGAGTACACTTCCTTGGGTATGCGGAATTTAGTGTCTCACAATTGATAAAAAAAAACAACTGCTTAACAAATGTTAATATTTTTGTGTTTCATTTGAGAGTGCGTGTGTTTTCAATAGATGTTTTTACTCTGATTCCGAATCGGGGTTTAATTATTTTTTTATATCACGTATAATTTTTTTTTAGAAATCAGGGAATATATAATTATTGATATAAGGGAAGATTGCAGAAAAGCTAATGTAACAATGGCGTAACACGTAAACACAAAATACTGTAGTTTTACAAAGCACAAAAACAATAACATTACACAGCGACGTTTCGAATAATAGGCCTTTATCAAGCAATATATAATTAGCATACAAATGCAGCGTGTACATCTTTAAAGAAACAATTTACTTGACCTAGAATAATAATCCTGATTGTTTCCACTTGTAGGATGATTGTATAGGGTTTCTATTGTCCGACCCCAGCAATAATCGCCACACATATCTGGTTAAGTGATTAAGCCCTTTGTCTTGTGAGTCGAAGGTCGTTGGTTCGAATCCGGACCACGCCGTTCTGTTCACGAGTGCAGTTTTTTCCAAAGACCCCTAGGACTGTTGCTGGAGCTACGGAGTTCGTGCTTTGTGCAATATTCTCTGCAGGTGGCGTGCCATTTCTGATGAGAGGACCGAGCCATATGGGGTAAAACCCGGTGCAATGAAGTCAATCCTTCGGCTTGAAAACCCCTTCAATCTGGACTATACATTCGTTTATATATTTCTTCCATCGTTACATTTTTTAGGGATATTTTTCCTCCTGTTTATAACTCACAGACTGCAGATTATCAGGTAAAAAAATCTACGTGGGAATTATTTTCCCCTGATTCAGCAGCACTTGAGCTTTCAGCTCTTCGGCTCAGTGCCATGGACATCGTAACCCTTCGGTTCGGTGCCACGAACACCGTAAATCTGGAGAACCTGTGGCTTTTCTACCAGCCCGCGGAATTGAACCGCACTCACAGGGGCTTCTCACCCGTTGCCCAAAGCGTTACAAACACGCTGGACAGGCGGGCAACTACGTGTGAATTAAATAAGTGCAGCTTGAGAAACATAATGCACTCCATTTCTTAGAACGTCTCACCATAGATGCTACACTGTCTTTGTATTCTAGAGATTTTAGATTACCCAAAAATAGTTCTATCTTCAGTTAACTGTGTCCTACTTTAACTGTGTCCAGGCAAAGATTTCTGGTTGCTTGAGAATTGCTTCAAATAATGAGTTCCTCATTAATTGTCGAATGTCATGCCAAACAGAAAACGCATTCCTTCAGTTTAGTTAATTGCATATCCTTTACAGGACTTTGCGAATCAACCCCAGTTTTTAAACGCTGTTTGTGATTTTTCTAAGCATAATTACGTTCAGTAGTTTGCCATTGCTTTCTGAACTGGTGGTGTCATCGTCCTATTGTACAAATCCACGCGAAACAATTTGCAACCAAACTGTCCGCAGCTTGATTCGAACTTATAATGTCGGGGTTAATAGACCGAGTCACTATTCCCTAAGCCACAGACGCCACCTCCTTCAGTTTAGCATCACTTATTATCGGAAATTTATGTTGCAAATATTGAATTCCTGGTTTTCCTGGTTCCATTGGTTTGACTAAAAATGTTTATTAGACCGAGTTGTAATGTGCCGCGGTGGTAAGCAGGGTTTTCCGAATTGTAATGTGCCGCGGTGGTAAGCAGGGTTTTCCGAATTTACCTTCACATTTGTCTCACTGGTGTTACATTTGCACGCAATGGCTACTGTTTCATTCCATAGTTATTCTTCCTTGCTCTACTATCCCATTCACAATAGAAGCAAACATACTACAGTAGGTATATCCAGTTTATTTGCAAGGAACAATCGCTATCACTTTCAGGTTACCACAGATGTTCTACGTATAGACATTGTAATTAAACCTTTACAACACAAGTTTCCTAGTTTCATAATTTATTTCATAGTAACTGAATGTCATAATGGGATGACCGGAGAGAAATGCCCATTGTGAAGAAGGATAGCTTTCAGACTGGTTTTTGATTAATTGATAAAAAGTTTCCATTCACCTGGTCTGAGTTCTAATTGGAATGACTGAAGTAATCGGTTTATGTCAGTGCAATATGCCATGTCACTATATTCAGAGAAAAGTTGTAGGTATATACTCTCACGACCTCTGAACTATGTAACTTCAGTTCCTTTGCTAAGAATGCCCCATCCTTGGAATTATGACGCTAAAAGTTTGGTGCTAACGTTTGAAAGTTGAAGATCACTGACAAGATTGTTCAGTTCTTCTTGATTGATGAGGTGTGACTGACAGGAGTGTTCAGCAGCAAGATCTTTCAGTCTGCTAGGTGTTTCTCCTGCATCTGCTTGTCATGCAAGATAATTTCACGAAGGTGTTGTAATCGTCATCCCCTTACAATTGCATCACATTCTGCAAATATTCAAGGATGCTTGCACTAATTTAGGTAGAAGTGTTACTTTGACCTTCAAGTCGTAGCATGTCCCTTGTTGGACCTCGCTGTCATCCCATCCCACCTAAAAAACTATATCTCCCTAGCAAGTTCTCCCACCTCCTACAACGTCATGTTCAATGTTTCTTAGATGCCCTGCTGTCTTGGTCGTCCCCTGCCTCGTACTCCCGGAACCATACCTTCCATTACCATTCTCTCCAAACCACTGTGATGTTCACGGTGACCAAAATCTTCCGGGACACGATGTTTTTTATAAGCCAATTCTCCTCGATATGCAGGTCTTGTAGGATGTCTTTGTTTTTTCTCTTCTCTGTCCAGGATGTTCTATGAACGTTTCTGTAACACATTTATCATATCAATCCATATTTTGTACACGGATTTTCTCGGGAACAGTACTCGACAGAAACACATCCATAAACATCTTTGAAATCAGCGTGTAAAAGTACAAATAACACACAATGGTTACTACGCAACAAAAAGTGTGCAGAATAGTGCATTTTCAGAGACAGAGAAATGTAAAGTTAAACTTAACTAAACATTATGTTCCCCATAGAGAGTTAGAAACTACACGTTACAAGTTAAGAGTACATACATTACATATAAACAACATACAAGCAAATTAGAAACTAGGTGCGCTTGTTATGTCTTCCCTAATGACCAGCATTTCGTGGAAATTCCGTGGTTCAAGGCCAGCTTGGGTCAATAATTGTCGATATGCAAACGGTACTCGATTGGACTACGTTCCTTGATTCTTGACTTGTTTACTTGGGGGAAATCTTATTTATAAGTCAAGTACTTATATAGTCGAACTAAGGCTCACATGAATGGCGATGGACATTGGTGATAAGGAAACGAGAACAATGAGGTTTTTGTAAGAACCCCAGGGGAAGCAACGGAAGCGAAGAATATGATCAATAAATAGACAGTGTACAAGTATTAAGAGCTTACGAAAAACAAATTGACAAACACAGGATTTGAACCACTTGCCCTTATTACTTACGAAACCCATTGCATAGCATAGCAACACGAGCGTTCTTAACGGCTCTGGCAAAAGCGAGTCACCAGCTCTATAACTGGGCCCCTAATAGCCGCAGGGGTAAAATACCAGGCTATGACTGGGGTAAGTCAGACAAAAACCCAGGGGAGGTGTGATTCCCCGATAGGTGAAGCGGATGCTGGGCTCGTCGGTGCGTGGACAAGTCCTGATCCCCACCAAGAACGCACCCTGGTTAGAAAAAGCGGAGAAGGAATATCCTAAAAACTTCTGATGTCTGACAGGCAGTGTTGGGAAGAGCCAGGACATGGATAGGAAGACTCCATAACTTCCACCACCGAAGATGGACATGTCAGCCAGAATGTCGTGGACACCCAGAAATGGAAAAGGACATCAACGCACAGTACGGTTAGTGAGTATGTTCAGATATTTGATATTTACTAAGATATGGGGTTGCTCCTGTGGACTGCTGCCAGGCGGGAGAGCGCCGGATCCCAAGCCTCGAAGGAATCCACCCCAAGCTACTGACAGTAGCTCTGCGCATCGAAGAACCAGGATTAAGCAGAGTATTGCCACTGGTCAAAACAAGAACAGCACACTAAAGATAACGCAATGGAATGCAGAAGGTGTTGCTAGACATAAACTCGAACTGCAAAAATTCCTACACGAACAACAGATCGACGTCATCTGTATACAGGAAACCCATCTAAATAAAACAATCACACACACACACATATAGGTGCACACAACTAGACCCCTAATTTCGAACACACACACATTTACCTAAATTCTAGCACACATAAACGCACACACACACACTCTCTCTCTTTCTCTCTCGCGCGCGCGCTCTCTCTCTCTCATACACACACAGAGCCATCTCTTCTGATATCCCATAGACCCTACCTGAGTAGGAATCTCCGCAACACTAAGCATATCACTACACGTCTAGAGTTGTTGGAGGTTTCTGGGTTTTAAAGAAAGCCAGGAACTCTCGCCCACTCAAATATAAGAAACAGAGTGAAAACCCATAATTCCTGGGGGCTCAAATAAACAGAAGAACTAATATCCCAACCACAGAAACAAAGCAGTAACACTGCAACATACGAGACACGTCGTAAGTGGCGACTGATGTAGGGACCAAGGAAGCTACCAGTCAATAAAAAGCGTCGCAAAAATCGGATGTGCTGGCCTACTTGTATGTGCATAACTGGGACAATGTACACTCGCTCTTAGGCTCAGATCAGATACAAATCACAAGAGCCATTTAACAAGTGGTCGACATGGAGCGTTCTAAAAAGAAGAAGAAACGAAGCTCTTAGTTCTAAGTTATAGCGGACAAACCAGCTAAGAAAGGAGCAGCAGAGGAACAAAGGAATCAAATAATCACTTTCCAGGACAAATAAACACTCATCAAGGCCGTTAGAAAAGAAAGCCAGCAAATAGACAATTACCACTATCTAGATAGAGCAAGACATGTGATATTGTTTCGACGCAAACCTGGACACAACAGACTGAACAGACATCTACACAGACTAAAACTAGTTCCATCATCTACATGTACATGTGGATAGACAACACAGACAGCTGAACACATCCTGCAAGGTTGTCACCTAATGAATCAACTGCGGAAAGAACACTGGCCAACAGAGACAGACATTCACACAGCGCCGGATTAGCCTAGTAGCAGAAGTAGCAAATGCTACGGGCCCCGCGCTTCTAGGGGGCCCCGCGCCTATGTGACAGAGATTAAAATGGAAAAAATAACCAGATGTTATATCAAAAACACGTACGCAGTCTGAATTTTTTAATGTCGTATGTGATAGTGCTGAATCCAACGAAATGGAAGCAGAAAATACAAAAGACGTGTCCCACTGTGTAGTAGATGAAAGCAGTGCTATAGAAGCATCATCATTACCAATACTACCATTAAATCAGCAACTCTTTACGATTTAGCCACATTTTTCACAAGACAAACTGAAATCGAATGTACAGAAAGTCCTCTCAATTTAGCCATATCATCTTCAAGCCAAAGAGAGGCAGAAAGCACAGCACATGCTTCTAATGAAGCAACATCTTCTACAAGCCTAAAACACAACGAAAGTAAAATTTACTCCAATGATATTGGTGAATGGCCAAACAATTTCAATCGAGATTATTGGATTGTGAAAGAAAGTAGCGAAGTGCAACATATGAACAGTGATTTCATGTCTTAAAAAAAACATACGATAAAGAAAACAATCCACGATTTTGTCGAAAGTCGTTTTTCACATAAACACATACACCAACAAACAAAACTCTCGTGAGAGATTGGTTGTGTTATACAGATACTAAAGGACAACTGTTCTGTTTTGTTTGCAAAGTTATTGATTTAGGCTGTACCATAGAGTGACTGGTGTATTTGGAATACTCCGGCAGTTAAAATCTATTACAGCAGAAGAGGTATTGAAAAGAACTCCAAATATTGTCAGCTCTTACCAAGAGGATTTGGAAGAAAGCCTAGGCGACGAACTTATGCAGTTCACTGAACTTCTTAAAACTAATGTAGCTGCTGCTATTAATAATGAAAAACATGAGGCTCTTGAACTGCAATTTTATAAACTTATAATGGAAAATTCATTAGAGTCGTATTTCCCAAATGTAGAAATAGTCTTACGAATTTACTTGTTTTTAATGATTACTAACTGAAGCGGAGAAAGTTCTTTTTCGACATATAAAAGCGTATTCGAGCGTATAAAAAGTGAGTTCAGGAACATGATGGGACAAGATTATCTAAATAACCTCACCTTAATGAACATTGAATGTAATTTACTTAGAGAAATTAATTTGTCTAGTATTATCTCTAAATTTGTTCACATTAAATCGAGACAAGTTTGTTTGTAAAAGTTGTGTTTTATTTTATTATCATACAAAATCTAGGGCCCCGCGCTAAAATTTGCTACGGGCCCCGCGCTAGCCTAATCCGGCACTGCATTCATATAAAGCTGTTTGGAAGCCTTGATGAAGTAACAAACACAGCATTATACATCCAGAAAACCGGACTCATTGTGTAGACATTAAACATCATCGAACGAGATGAAGAAGAAGAAGATTACACACATTTGACTAAACTATGCACCTTATCAAACGTTACACTTACTCTCAACTCTCTATATTTTTTAACTTCCTATCGGATCTGCATAGATACACATTCATTGAAGATTTACTTTGTCAAGTGTCCGTAAATAAAGTTACTTATCATAATAAAAGTTAAAACGAACATTGTTGATCTTTCTGCACTCAAGTTATTGAAGATACAGGGAAAAAAAACAACAATAACTAAATACACAACACAACCGAACATTGCAGGGCAAAGTATCTTCTATTTTCTTGTATATATATATATATATATATATGTAGTTGTCGTGTACCAGTCATCGATTGCTTGAAACTCTTAGCGACATGATATATCAGTGGTTATCATCTTTTTTACAGGTAAGAACCACTTCACACACACCAAAAGACACTATAAAATGATGATAATAAATGACCAGTTTGAGGTCGTAGGGACAATGGAACTTACTAAGAGGCTGACAGTACAGAACCATTACGTTCTGAAAAGCAATGGGTGTCGTAAGACATAAAGGTTTGTGTTCGAAACCTGCATCTGGTCATTTGTTTTTTTTTCCGGAAACCTCTATAGCTTAACTCACGAGCATCTATCATCAAACATATCTTTTAATCTTCCAAGGGACCATCGCCGGTGCTGTGGAGTTTGTGCACTGCCGCTGAGATCTTCTTGTGTAAGAAAGATATCGGAGCACATTTGGAAACTCACCGAAGTGCATTGATGATGGTCATATCAGTCAATCAATCATTCAATCAATCAATCATTCAATCAATCAATCAATCAATCACCTGACGAACCTTGTTTGTCTGATTTTTATTCTTTTGATAAAGTTTCTTTGTGCTCAGGCCTGATTTAAAACCTCATCATTTGTTTTCTTCTCTGTCCATGGAGATTTCAGCATTCTTATGTAAAACTGTAACAGTTTCACTGTTATCCTAATTAGGGGTATAGTCGGTCAACCCCCTTATTGCACTAGGTGTCCTTGAGTCTGTAGGTAAACACCTTGTTTACTAATTCTTGGTTACGCCTCAGTGGTTCCTGGGCCAAATTTGGGTGTAAAATAGAACCACTGTTACCTGTCATGCATGTCGTAAGAGGCGACTATGGAGGTTTGGCTGAAATCGGATGCACATGTCCTAAACGTGTAGAAGTCTATGTGTTTAGGGCCTACCAAACCAATGTGCAACGTATACACGTTCTTGGCAAAGATCAAACATATCACAAAGAGTGATTCAAATTGGTCGTAAAGAACGAACGCAAAGAAGAAGAAGAAGAATAATTCTTGGTTGCTGACCATCAGTTTACAAACTCGGGTCATTGGTTTATCCCATGGTATTCGAGGACTCCCTAAAACTCGGTAATCTAGAGACCAGGACAGGGGCCAGCTGGGATTTGGGAGGACTTAAGTTAGTAGGGATATATTCAGTTGAACTTTAGATTTTACAGGACACAAACTACTGAGGAGATATAGTTATAGACAGGAAGAGAAAAGGACTTAAGTTAGTAGATATATATTCAGTGGAACTTTAGATTTACAGGAGAGACGGCACAAACTACTGAGGAGATATAGTTATAGACAGGAAGAGAAAAGGACTTAAGTTAGTAGGGATATATTCAGTGGAACTTTAGATTTACAAGAGAGACGGCACAAACTACTGAGGAGATATAGTTATAGACAGGAAGAGAAAAGGACTCGAAGAGGAACACTAAGCTTTGAACAGTGAGGAGATAGTCAGAAGTTAACTAGCAAGTGAATAAATATTGTTTCATATCGGAGGACATATAACCTAATCATCGATGAATATTGGTTTGTTGTGAACAAACACCAGAGACCAAGACTTGATGACCAGAGAATATTGTTTTCTTATGCGGAGGACATATAACCTTCCAAATCATCAGATGAATATTGGTTTGTTGTGAACAAACAGAGACCAGAACCTTGTGACCAGATATTGTTTTCTTATGGAGACTATAACCCAAATCATCAGATGAATATTGGTTTTTGTGAACAAACACCCAGAGACCTGATGACCAGAGACCAGACGACCCGGTTCTAGAGAGGCCACTTCTACGACCTAGGCCGAGACGACGTCCGAACTTTTAGTATGAGGATTCAAAAACAAACATTAACACTTGTAAAATTAACTGTATTCGAGGAACTAGAAAACCCTGTTCAACGAACTTTTCAGTGACGGGAGAGAGTTCAGAGAGCGGCCACTTGTAGACCACTGTATTTCTGAACAGAGTGTGCAACCACTAGCATACACAGAATTGCTGGCGATGACCATGTCAAATCCTTAGGCTGATGGGAGTTGACGCTAAGGTAAAGAAGAATTTATGAACTAAGATATATTGTTTAATTATGAATTGAATTAAATTGCGGTGAACTTATAGAGATAGACGGTTTCCAATTAGAGTATAGAAGGAATTAGGTTGATGTGAGTTGATGCCGAGGATTGATTTATTAAGATATACATTACAGGTGTCTAAAGTGACGTTGAGTTAGGAGAGTTACCTGTGAATCAATATTTTTCTTTGATATTAAAATGTATTGTTTTGAAGACCTAAGTGTCTACTTATGTGTGTTCCTTGCTCTTCATGAGAGATTAAATAAACACTACTACCTCTTTTAACTGGGACCTTGTACCAGCTAGTCTGTTACAAAACCACATCTCTGTGGCTTCCCACGATCTTATATATTGATTGCTTGTTCATTTACCATATTTTTCTGCCATACATAAGTATTGGTTCAATATAGCACTGAAGTACTCGTTCCACAGTGTCGTTGGAAGTTAAGTCACGCATAGTGTGTTTTTCATTTTCATGAAAGTTGCTTCGCTTGAGCTCAGGGCCGGGTATATTTTCTCTGTATGATGCAAGTCTTCGAAATGTCACCCCTTAAATGTTTTTTTTCTTTAAAATAACCTTCGAATGTGAGCTTAAAAAAAACCCTGCACAAAATGTATGAATACTACTTTTATTTTGAAAAATATAAACTACTTTAAAATAATAATGTCAACTGCAACAATCTACTACAGTTTTATCCTTCTGACTTTAACAAATTCGTTAATTAAGGATGTGTTGTCTAGAGTTGGCAGCCAATGTAGATTCAATAGAATAGAAATTGATGACAGATTTTTAAGTTTTGTTTGGCTTATTGAACTTCTTAAGTAGTGTTTTATTCATTTTTATTTGGAAAAACATCCTATCATGCTATTAAAATAGGGTAGATAAAATAACGATAGAAATGAGTTGCCAAGCTTGTAAGATTTATAGGTAACAGAACATAATAACTAGATAACGAATATTCCAAATTGACAGCTATAGTCCGTTCAACCTGTCATGCCAACAGATACAAATTTGTATCTTTGTAACCATGTGATGAAATAACATGAAAACTTGCATGTGAACTGCACATATTCCCGACGCTACAAACTATTTTTTACCATTCAAACAATCATACCATCTAGAAGTTTCCTTCTTTGTGCTATATATTTAACGCGTCCATTGGCATGGTTGAATAAAACTCATGTTTACAGCCATTTAATACATTGAAGATAAAAATAGCAACATTTAGGACGAAATCCGTGATTTTTAAAACAATTCTTGCATTCTCCATGCACCAAATAGACGGACTTGAACATGGTAATTAAATGACGTCATATGTGCGACACTGACATTTAGTTAAAGGCGTATACCGAAATTAGTGTGAGGCTATTGGGTCATTTTGTTGACTTCTCAAAAAAGTCATAGATATAACATTTCTAATGAGTTTGAAATTACAATGCAAAAAGTGTCATTAATACTATAAGCGCATTTCCACAAAGAGGCACATCTCACTCTCTCTCCTCTCTATCTCTCTGGATCGTTCTTTTCGGCCATTTTATCATTCTTATTGTGATATATAAACAGCCTTTGCCAAGAACGCTTGTTTTACGTTACAATCTTGGGTACCATTTGGAGCTCTAGTGCTTGTCCTTCGGCGACGTGTCCAATTTCAACCAGCGTTTACTGGGTATGCTCTCCGTCAGCCTTTGACTGTCCCCAGCCAACCTGAAAGGCAGCAGGCTACTATTTTCTTTTAAGGTATCGATCCTTAGACGACCTACCCTCTCGGGCTGTTGAACGTCATCTGTCCAGGTTGCCGGTATTTTTGTGAACTACTTGGTTTTCCTTCCGTTCAGTTTTGTGTACGGTTTGCTACACTAGCCTTTGATTGTCCCCAATCTAACTACAAGGCAGTAGTAGTTTGCTGCGAGCAGAAACGCGCACTGGATTCAAGCCTCTGCTGGGCTTTCCAGTTTTCTGCACCTTTTGTTGGTCCGCTCACCACTACGCCTGCCACGCTCCCTCGCCATCAGCGCCATGCACGTCTATACACCGGTGGGCCCACCCGTGCATCGTCCGCATGCGTGCTCGCTCTGTCCTGGTACCTTCCCCAACATTTCCATTACTTCTTACCGTGCTCACATTTACCAGCCTCTAGGCTGTCCGGACACTGGGCTCAAGTCAGGCCCCACCTCAGGGCTCCGAGTTTCACTTTATGTGGACCCACATGCAACTCATCTCTGGCCCAAGTTTTGCTCCACACGGGCCCACGTCTCTTCTCTGGATGCACCACTCATCCCTTTATGGTTATCCGTTCAGCTTTTCCTATCGGCCGGAAGAGACGTGCAATAATAGTCACTCTGATATTCCGCTCGTCTGTGTTGCAGGCGGATCTCATCCAACGTGACTACGTCTGCATCCCTGCCCGCGCCAGAGTAGCTCTCCCTCGATCCCTACTCGCTTAGCCAGACAAGAACCAATGTCTGTTACCAGGGTCACCACGTGGAGGTGGGGTAGGATCTTGATTAGTGTCAGCTCACTAATCCTGGCGCGGCGTTGTCCCAATGCGCCTTTGACCCCAGGCACATATGTGTCATCTATACCACAGTATACAAGAACCAAAGTAAAGAACTATTTTATTGTAAATATACCCCCTACCACATATGTTAACACACGCACATTGTACCGAAGAAGTAGCGATTTAAAGATAACGTCTCCAAGTAGCTCCGCCATTGCCAATCCCAAGCCTGGACGCGAAAGGGGATGACATTATGACATGGCAGCTAACTTTAACTGTAATGTAAATTTTTTAATTTTAAAACAATAATACAACCAAGTCTACATTTCTTGTTTATTTCCTGACACCATTGCAAGTATCAACATTTGCCCCAATGTATAAGCTGGGATGATACGCCTTTGAATGAGACTTGACATCAAATGTCCTATTGGTGCGTTTTTTGTAAAAACTAAAATTATGTGCCAGTCTCGCCAAATATGCCTCCAACATCAAAGGAGACCGTTATATTTCAAAATCCAGGTTTCCTATAGCAATTTCTTCCAGCAGACATTTGCCTCGGTATAATTCTCAGATTGGGTGCAAAGTTTCGCTACTGTAGAATCGATGGTTTTGCGACAATTCGCACTGGACTGTGGGCATGAGTTGTTGATTTTACAGCTGTTTTGACATATGCCTTTTTAAAAACGTGTTATTGTATTGTCTCCACTTCAATGTATATGAATTTGGTAAAAATAGAGCAATAAATAACAAACGGAAAAGTAGACAAATGCAAATATTTCTGAAGCTATTCTCTCTCTCTCTTTCTCTCTCTCTCTCTCTCTCTCACTCACTCTCTCTCACAGAATGCAAAAGTAGTCAATAGGACACACATAACTCTCTATTTATCACACACAGACACACATTCCGCACCTGAAATATACCCAGTCCATACAAATGCTCCTTTTTATTCGAGTCCCTATTGTCATAACATAATCATTTTCAATGATAATAAGTAATTACAATTTCTGTAAAAACAACAATTCTCTTACCTGATCTACTTATTAAACACAAAAACTGAAATAGTATAAATGCAAAAAATATTATACTGTTACAGATATATTATATATCTGATTTACTGATTTAAACACAGCACAGTCACTTGCCACTTCTCGAGACAAACTAACATTAAAATCAAATATTGTTAATAATCGTAAGTTCAAAGCAGAATTATCAGCATATTCTTCTTCTTCTTCTTCAGCGATCTCTGGTCATGTGCTTAATTTACTGTGGACCACAAACTGGGCAGACAGCTTCAGGTCTGTCAGGTTTCCCCAAAGCTTAGTTTCAGGTCGACTGGGTGTGGCCACATGTTGCTTCTCAGCTCACACAGAAGAGGACAGTCTTGCAGGATATGCTCTGGTGTCTGTTCTGCCTGCTGACACTGGCAGAGAGCTGTTTGACTTATTCCTAGTCTGTATAAGTGTTTGTTGAGTCTGCAGTGTCGGTGCGTAGTCGAAATATAATGACCTGGTCTGTTCTGCTTAGGTCTTTGAGGGGTCTTTTCCATAATCATATCCAGTGTTTGTCTTCCAGTCTACTGCAGATTTTCTCTGTATGAGGGTTTTGACCTCTTGAAAAGACAAGGGTTGGTAAATTTGCTCTTTGGCACTGCCCTCCTTAGCTAAGACATCAGCACTCTCATTGCCTGCAATGCCACAGTGAGATGGAATCCACTGCAAGTGAATTTCTGCCTTTTCTGAAAGCTGAACAAGTTCTCTTTGTAGTTTTTGTACTGTGCTGTCAGTGGATTTAGCCTTCAGGGCTTGTATAGCTGACAATGAGTCTGTAAGAAATTCCATCTTGCTTGCAGCTGCTTGCAGCTTATTCATGTGCTGTGCTGCCATCAGAAGGGCTATGAGTTCTGCTTTGTAGTTGGAACATATTCTTCCAGTAGGAGCCGCTAGAGACACAGTGGTAGCATCTGGGTGCCTAATGTACACTCCTGCTCCACCATTCATGGTTGCCTCCATTGCCGATCCATCTGTGTAAATTCTTATCCAGCTGTCTTCTGGAAACATGTAATGGAGATGTTCCATTGTAATTGCTTTTTCACTAGATTAGGCTCAGCATCTTTGCTTAATAATTTAGGGATGGAGGTTGAGAAGTTTAGTGGTACTGAGTCTGGTTCCCAGTGATCAAAAAGCAATTCTTCAGGTATGGAATTATGATTTAGTAGTTCCAAGTATGACTTTCCTATTTCTTTTGCTTTGTGGTTTAGACTTGTGCGCTTTAGTCTGTTCTTTGTTCTAGCCGCCATTTTTCATGCAGTGGATGGTGAGGCATTCTTTTGATCCTTTCAGTCTGTAGGATCACTTTTCTCCTTCTTCTGTCTTCCAAGGGCTGGATGTTGGCTGCCTTTTCCATTTCTACAATTGGTGTAGATTTCATGGCTCCCAAAATAGTACGCAGACACCTGTTTGTGTTTTTTCCAGTATCGATTTGTTTGAATGGGCTGCTGATATCCATATTGCACTTATGGGCTGCTGATATCTATATTGCATTGTGGTGTTTACTGCTTCTTAGAGATAACCACAACCTCTGTTTTCTTTATATTCATGCTTAATCCTTCCTTTTCACTATCTCTCACAATGTCTATCAAGTCTTGTAGATCTTGTTCATTTGTCTCTATGAGAATTGTGTCATCAGCTTATCTTAGACTGTCTCAGTTTTACCTGCCAACTGTTATTCCTGCCTTACCTTTCATGGTCTTTCCTCCCATTTCTTGCTCTGTCTGTCCTTCTTTCCTGGTCTATTCTTCCACTTCTGTGTCTATCTGTCCTTCTTTCCTGGTCTATTCTTCCACTTCTTTGTCTATCTGTCCTTCTTTCCTGGTCTATTCTTCCACTTCTTGCTCTATCTGTCTTTCTTTCCCAATCTTTCCACTTCTATATCCGTCCTTCTTTTCCAGTCTATCCTCCATCTTCTTGCGCTAGCTGTCCTTCTTTCCTGGTCTATTCCTTCACTTCTTGCTCTATCTGTCATCCTTTCCCAGTCTATCGTTCCCCTTCCTGCTATATATGTCCTTTCCCAGTCTATCCACCATCTTCATCCGCTATCTGTCCTTCTTTCCTTCTCTATCCTCTCATTTTTTACTCTATCTTTCGTTCTCTCCTTCCACTTCTGGCTTAATCTGTCCTTTCCCAGTCTATTTGCTCTATATACTGAATCTTCCCCCATTCCCCTCTAATCTTACTTTGAATTCATGTTCTTCCTATGTTTACCTTTCATTCCCGCTTCAATTATTTACATCTTGTTTGTTTCCTACTATCGTACCAACCAACCTTCCTTCCTTCTTCTTCTTCTTCTTCTTCTTCTTCGAACGCTCCATATCGATCATTTGTTAATCACTTTGTGTGATCTGAGTATAAGAGCGATTGTATGCTGCGCCAGTTATGCGCCTACAAGTAGGCCAGCACATCCGATTTCTGCGACGCTTTTTATTAACTATGGTAGCTTCAATAGGCCCATATATTAGTCGCCTGTTATGACATACCTTGTAGGTCGCAGTTTTACTATTCTGTGCTTCCCCTGAGAGCACCGGCAACAGACACACGGATGTTTTCCTTTCAACCATTGTACATTTTATCTTCTTCTTTCCTTCAACCACCCATTTTCGTCCTCTTCTCCCCACTTTTCTCTTCTTCCCAACTTTTCGTCCTCATCTCCCCACTTTTCGTCCTCATCTCCCCACTTTTCGTCCTCTATTCTCCACTTTTCGTCCTCTTCTCCCCACTTTTCGTCCTCTATTCTCCACTTTTCGTCCTCTTCTCCCCACTTTTCGTCCTCTATTCTCCACTTTTCGTTCTCTTCTCCCCACTTTTCGTCCTCTTCTCTCCACTTTTCGTCCTCTTCTCCCCACTTTTCGTCCTCTTCTCTCCACTTTTCGTCCTCTTCTCTCCACTTTTCGTCCTCTTCTCCCACTTTTCGTCCTCTTCTTCCACTTTTCGTCCTCTCTCTCCACTTTTCGTCCTCTTTTCTCACTTTTCGTCCTCTTCTCCCACTTTTCGTCCTCTTTCTCCACTTTCGTCCTCTTCTCCCCACTTTTCGTCCTCTTCTTCCACTTTTCGTCCTCTCTCTCCACTTTTCGTCCTCTTCTCCCTACTTTTCGTCCTCTTCTCCACTTTTAGTCCTCATCTCCACTTTTCGTCCTCTCTCCACTTTTCGTCCTCTCTCCACTTTTCGTCCTCTTCTCCCTACTTTTCGTCCTCATCTCCCCACTTTTCGTCCTCTTCTCCCCACTTTTCGTCCTCTTCTCCCTACTTTTCGTCCTCATCTCCCCACTTTTCGTCCTCATCTCCCCACTTTTCGTCCTCATCTCCCCACTTTTCGTTCTCTTCTCCCCACTTTTCGTCCTCTTCTCCCCACTTTTCGTCCTCATCTCCCCACTTTTCTTTCTCTTCTCCCACTTTCGTCCTCTTCTCCCCACTTTTCGTTCTCTTCTCCCCACTTTTCGTAGTCTTCTCTCTTCCTCATCTCCCCACTTTTCGTCCTCTTCTCCCCACTTTAAACCCTCTATCCTCCACCATCTCATATTCGTGTGTACATCTACTTGTTCTCTTGCCAAGGTAAAGTACACGGATGTTGACTTCAATGTGACATGAACTTTGAATGATTGTAAATAAAGTCAAGCTATCTGTCCCCATTTTCAGCCTTTCAGACAAGCTTCGAAACGAGAGATCACGGTCACCTTAACCAGATCGTTAAAACGATCGCCTTTCTCAGTTCCTACAACTGCTCTGAAATCAATACAACAGAACAATTAAATCTTCGCCATACTCGACACGCATGACAAGGAAAAGAACAGGACATTAAAATAAAAAAAAAACAGCAACCAAAACAAATAAAACAAGCAAAAAACATGTAATTGCCTGAAGAATGGGTGGATTTGTGACCATCATCGTGAGCCATGCCGGCTAGCGTAAACGATTCTGTACATTTACTCGGTTCTTTGAGCTCATTTTCTCAGCGATTTATTCTCTCCGCACATTTCAACTCCCAACGGAGCACAAGTCTTCAACAAACTTCTTCCAGCTCTTCCTCTTCCCTGCCATTCCTTCCAATTCTTTCCATATTTTACATATCCTTTTAATATCATTTGTTTTCCTCGCTGTCCACGGAATTTTCAGCATTCTTCTGCAAAACCACATCTATATGGCTTCCAGTTGATTGTTTGTTAATTTTCCATGAATCTCTGCCATACATAAGTATTGGTTCAATATAGCATTGGGGTGCACGCTTTCGCAGTGTCATTGGTAGTGACTTCACGCATAGTGTGTTTTTCATTTTCATAAAAGATGCTTTTGTTTGAGCTATTCTACTCGTAATCTCTGTTTTACATCTTCCATCTGATGTTAGGAATGTTCCCAGATACTTGAATCGATGGACTTGTTTCAGTGTTGTGTTATTTATTTTGATATTGCATTTTGGTGCTTCCTGTTTCTTAAAGATAACCATTACGTCCGTAAATATACACTTGTTAAAATGAAATTTAACGGAACAAATTTTCAACTGAATTCGGACTATATTTAATTACCTGGGATTCTTCTTCTTCTGTTGTCGTCACACTGCTACAGAGTTGTTGCCCAGTGTCGTGGTTTTCTGTTTTTGTCTTGCGCTGTTCTGGTGGCTTGTGTGATTGTTATCTTTGCTCTTTCACAGGATTCTGCTACGCCATCTAACCATCTTTTCCGTGGTCTTCCTCTTGCCTTCTTTCCCGATGTTCTGTTGTAGAAGACTATGTATACTGTGGAGTTTGGATGCATTCTTATTAAGTGGCCAAACCACTTCATTCTTTGTTTCTCTATGTAATTCAAACACGGTTTTGTGCCAACTTTCTGTCTTATGCTGATGTTAGTGATTCTGTCTTTTCTTGCGTTGTTGGTAACTTTTCGCTGGAATGCATTTCACATGTAGTTATTTTTGTGACTGCGCTTTGCTCAATGTCCATGTTTGGCCATGGTAACACAAAGTAGGTATAAAAATGCTGTTGATCATCTGTTGCTTAGCTGCCTATGAAATTTGTGGGTGCCTTAACAGTGGGGCTAGCTGGTAGGTTACAGCATTTGCTTTTGCACTCTAGCCTCTATCTCTCTATCCAGTTTTCCGTCTTCTGTGAATATGCTTCCTAAGTATTTGAATTCTTTCACTTGGTTTATTTTAGTGCCATTGACATGGATGTCTAGATTATTATGTTTTCTTCCCATATTCATTATTTCTGTTTTAGTGTTGTTGATAGAACAGTAAAAAGCATAAAGTAATTGTTTGCCTGTCCTAGAACAAAGAAATAAAAAATAAAGAAATTGTTAAAAAGAACATTTCTTTCTTGACTGCAACTTAGTAAAATCTCTTACACAGTCGCCAGTTTGTATTTGATAATTAATCTGCGTTTTTTGTGTGTTTCCTTCTTAAATATTGCGTAACCACCGGTGGTATACTAAAAACAAAATCATTGTTTAGTGACGGTAAAGACATCGCTTTGTGGCTAGTTACTGCGCACGAACGCACGCAAGCATGTATGTACACACAACAAAACCCCTGGGGTTTTTACCCGATTATATTATAATAGTCTAAAACCCATCAATGTAGATTCGTCATCGTGGAGACATCAGCACAACAAGCCAAGCAGTCGTTTTCTGTCTTCAATTTTCACAACAAATGGGGAGAAATCATGTCATTACTTTCTCCTGATGTTGTCAGTCTAGCATTGTCTCTCTCCTCCTCCTTCCACCATCAACTGTCCACTGTTCTTCTCCTTCCACCATCAACTGTCCCCTGCTCTTCTCCTTCCACCATCAACTGTCCCTGCCTTCTCCTTCCACCATCAACTGTCCCCTACCCTTCTTCCTCCACCATCAATTGTCCCCTGTCTTTCTCCTTCCACCATCAACTGTCCCCTGCCCTTCTTCCTCCACCATCAATTGTGCCCTGCCCTTCTTCCTCCACCATCAATTGTGCCCTGCCCTTCTTCCTCCACCATCAATTGTGCCCTGCCCTTCTTCCTCCACCATCAATTGTGCCCTGCCCTTCTCCTTCCACCATCAATTGTCCCCTGCTCTTCTCCTTCCACCATCAACTGTCCCCTACCCTTCTCCTTCCACCATCAACTGTCCCCTACCCTTCTTCCTCCACCATCAACTGTCCCCTGCCCTTCTTCCTCCACCATCAATTGTGCCCTGTAAAATAATCATATAAAGCCTCGGTACATGTTCGAACTTGCGTATTCGAATACTGTGTTCTACCCACTCGACCAGCCACTTCCATTGAGTATATTAATATGATAAATTAAGAATACGATTCTACTCTTAAAAAAAGTGTCTAAAGGCGAAGAATTTACTTCATTGCACTGGGTTTTTCACTTATGGCTTCGTCCCTCTCGGCAGAAGTGTCAAGTCACCTGCCGAGAGTGTTACACAAAGCACAAGCACCACAGTTCCAGTAACAAATATAGGAATTTCCAGAAATAAATGCACATGCGAACTGAACGAAGTGATCCGGATTCGAACCTTCAACCTTCAGAGCGCAAGGCAAACGCCTTGATCACTACACCATAGAACACTCCCTCTTTAAATAATGTCTGACTTTATTTTGTGACAAGTTATCACAGAGACTGGAAACAGCAAAGATAACTGTGTAACGGATGGGCGTGTTCCTTGTTTTGTGTATTAAACTTTTCTCGTAGAATCCGTTTGCTAGTGTTGTGCAGACATTGGTTCTTTGAGCTCATTTTCTCAGCGATTTTCTCTGCACCTTTCAACTCCCAACGGAGCACAGGTCTTCAATAAACTTCTTCCACCTCTTCCTGCCATCCCTTCCAATTCTTTCCATGTTTGACCTATCCTTTTAATAACAGTCTCCAGCTTTCTTCTCCATGTCTGTCTAGGCCTTCATCTACTCCGTGCGGGTTCCAAGTGATAGTACTGACAGTGCTTGCCTTGCAATGATTCCGTTCGGTCTCAATGTGTGCATCCATCGCCATCGCCTCTTCCTGAGCTCTTTCTCCACTGGTATCTGCTTAGTTCTTTTTCTGAGTTTCTCGTTCGTAATCTTATCATACGATATCAGTCCGTCTATTCTAAGTAAACATCCATTTATGAAGGTCTGTAGTTTTCTGGTGGTTTCTTTTATTGTCTTCCATGTTTCCGAGTCATAGAACAGCACTGACTTCACATTTGATTGAAATAAAATAAAATATATAGATGAGTTGTCAGAGAAGAAGAGCAAAAGGAAATATGAGGGACTTGTATAATATCACAAGGAAGCTAACACAGACTTATTACATAACAATTCATGAATGTTGACATGACTGATACTATTGGATATCCGCATATAGCACTTCTTTCGGAACGTCGCTATAATCACAGCCCGCCTGAAAAAAAACCCCGATATATTAAAAATTCTTCCGCTTCCTCCAGCATCGTGCTTCTTTAATGTCATGTTGCCACTGTCTTCTTGGTCGTTCCCTTTCTTGTCTTTCAAGAACCATATCCTTCATTACTGTTCTATTCAAACCACTGCGATGTTTAATGTAACAATATTTCCGTTTGCGGCACATGATGTTGTTTATTATAAAAGAACTTATATGTATGAAAGTGTGAAAATGATATAATAATCTCGGTAGGTGGCATATCATTTCTACAGAGGGTAACAGAACCATATCGAGAAACCAGTTACAATAAAGGCAATACTTCATACATACAGGTTCTTTAAAAACAAAAGAGATATCTTGCGTAAAATGGGAATACTTTTCTTCTTCTTCAAACGCTCCATATCGACCACTTGTTAACCACGCTGTGTGATTTGTATGTGATCTGAGCATAAAAGCGATTGTACGTTGTGCCAGTTATGCGTCTACAAGTAGGCCAGCACATCCCATACTTTTTATTTACTAGGGTAGCTTCTCTAGGTCCTACATCAGTGGCCTCTTACGTGCAGTGTAGGTCGCCGTGGTATTACTCCTTCCTTCCCTTGTGGGGCCCGGCACCATATGGGCAAAATAGAAATAAAAAAACACAACAAATAATGATGGATATAAATTGCAAAAATACAATAATATTTCTGACTTCTCTAAATCCATTCACTTTGCAATTATTTTGTCTCCGGACTCACTTATATTGCAATATATACTGAACTAGCCAGTGTACCGGCTTTGCGTCATCTAAAAATATACTGTGAACCACTATATCGGCACATAAGGACGAAAGAGTTAAGAAATGGAAGAAATTGGCAGCAAACGTATCTCTTAAAAGAAATGTTGAAGACAGGCAGATAAGATAAAAAAAATGACATAATTGGTGAGAAGGAATTATCTCATGTTATGTGAGCGCATACATACTTATGTGAGTATTCTAACTCAGAACGAGAGCATTCATAATGACAGGTTGTCGTAAGTCGAGTTCACCGTAACCTGGTATCCTGCATAACGCAGAGTACGTGTTTACATAAACTCTATCTAACTGCTAATCTGAACCGATTTTTGTCTCAGTGTGTTGATCAATCCCGCTTTCATTTACACCTGTGTAAATGTTACATTCAAACTTGCATGTGTAAATGTTACATTCAAACTTGCATGTGTAAATGTTACATTCAAACTTGCATGTGTAAATGTTACATTCAAACTTGCATGTGTAAATGTTACATTTAGACTTGCATGTGTAAATGTTACATCCAAACTTGCATGTGTAAATGTTACATTCAAACTTGCATGTGTAAATGTTACATTCAGACTTGCATGTGTAAATGTTACATTAAGACTTTCATGTGTAAATGTTACATTCAGACTTGCATGTGTAAATGTTACATTCAAACTTGCATGTGTAAATGTTACATTTAAACTTCTATGTGTAAATGTTACATTCAGACTTTCATGTGTAAATGTTACATTCAGACTTGCATGTGTAAATGTTACATTTAAACTTCTATGTGTAAATGTTACATTCAGACTTGCATGTGTAAATGTTACATTTAAACTTCTATGTGTAAATGTTACATTTAAACTTCTATGTGTAAATGTTACATTTAAACTTATGTGTAAATGTTACATTTAACTTCATGTGTAAATGTTACATTCAAACTTGCATGTGTAAATGTTACCTTCAGACTTGCATGTGTAAATGTTACATTTAAACTTCTATGTGGAAACTTACATTTAACTTCGATGTGTAAATGTTACATTTAAATTCTATGTGAAATCTTACATTCACATATATATATATATATATATATATATATATATATATATATATATATATGGCCCTTTTCGTTTTTACAGACGATCAATTGGCAAGTGTTTCACTGTGACAACTTCTGAGTTTTCGCTTGTCTCTCTTGTCTTTCAGCTCATCCCTAAGTCTCTCTTCAAAAAATTCTGCACCTTTGCGTAATGTCGCTTCCCATATTTCTCGATCATCAGCCAGTTTTTTCCATTTGCTGGGAGCGATAGAAAAGTTATTCATTGAGACCTAGCAGACATCTTTATATCTGAGCAGTGGTCTGCCTTGGTGTCTCTTCCCCTCCGAAAGTCCACAGAACAACATTTGTTTTGGAATGCGGTCATTGTCCATTCTTCGCACATTTCCTAGCCATCTAAGTCTTCTACTGCTGAGCATGCCTATGATGGAAGGCAAGTTTGCAAGTTGCAGTACTTCAGATTTGGTTATCTTGTCGTATCACCTGATGTTTATAATCTTGCGGAGACATCGAAGGTGAAATATGTTAAGTCTTCTCTTGTGCCTTGAGTAGGCTGTCCATATTTCTGAGCCATATAGTAAAGAGCTATACACAGGCTCGATATATTTGAATCTTCTTCTGCAATGTTAATTTTTTGTTGTCCGACGCTCTCTTTGATAGTTTGCCGAACGTATTAGCTGCGCTGCCTATTCGTGCGTTGATTTCTTCATCAAGAGAAAAGTTGGCAGCAACTATGGAACCAAGATAGCAGAATTTTTGAACTGTGGTTAGATGATGGGTACCATTTAAAGTGATATTTGTTGATGTGTTATTTCCCTGACATAAACCCACTGTTTTGGCGACACTTATAGTCAGAGAAAACAGGTCGCATGGCCTGGCCAAATTATTTATTAGGGATTGCAGTGTAGCCTTACTGTGTGCAACTAAGGCAGCATCGTTAGCGAAAAGGAGTTCCTTGAGAAGAAATTCTGTTGTTTTTGTTTTGGCTCTTAAGCGAGCCAAGTTGAAGAGTGAGCCATCAGATCTCGTGCGGATGGCCATGGCCATGGCCATTTGAGTTGTTCGTATGTGTCGATTCCTCCCCGCCAATAATGGCTGACACATTCCGTTTCTGAGGACATCTTTTTTTGAGGTTGTTCTCTAGACAGTTGCAGTCCCCTGCTGACGAGATCTGTCTTCCCGGGTTTGTCTGGAGTCGTCCTACTCTAGATGACTTCAGCCTTCTGTTGCCGGGCTCACCAACCCAGGCTTTTATGCAGGGTGTGCTTCCTGGACACTGTAGTTTAATCCCTTATGCTTAAGGGAAAGTGTCATAGAAGTAGAAGACAAGACAAGAAAAAGGATGTCCTCCTCAATAGAGAGAGAGGACAAGTGCTATTTGTCCCATAGCTGGGGGATGGGTTGGTTGCAGCCAGAGCATTTACCACTCGCCGGTGGGTTCTGCACTGTCACCTTATGAGGCCCCATCCTGCTCCCCGCCTTTTGGTCTGGCCTTTCACCTTCAGTCTGTTCGGCTTGGTTAGACCTGCCAGGAGTTAGACTCCCGCCGACATAGCCTGAAGGATCCTAAAGGCACACAAACCCTCCAACCGCGATAAGGTAGGCTAAATATGGAGGGATCTCGTGCGGATGAAAACATCTCCATCAGCATCCCCGAAGGCTATATAGTTACATTTATCTATGCAAATCATGGCATACATATCCTTTACAGTACTTAGCCATCAACAACAGTAAACGAACCGTGAATCTTCTATGCACCACTTATACGCTCAGCAGTTTGCCATTGCTTTCTGAACGGTGAGGTCTATTTTTATCATTCGTAAAAATCCAAAGGAAAAAATTTACTTCTAAACTCGTCCGACGTGGAGTTTGAACCAGTTACGCTGGAGTTGTTGTGATGGAGCTCACTACCGCTTAGGCTACAGGCGCTCATATATATATGATATCAGTTATCAGTTATCAGTTATATGAGGACTATCATCATAGCACTCCGGACACGTCCATAGGTGCTCCGATCTCCGCCTCAGAAAATCCAGCAGCGTCCAGCGACCCAACACGCCAGTTCGATGTTGATTAATCAATCTCTTTGCATATTTAGTATGTCGCTCTTTTCGGGCTGCACCAATATTGACACCCATCTCTTTCAATCTGGTCAGCGAGTGGGATTCACAGTCCTGAAACTCCTCTGTTCGGAAAAACTCTCTCAATGCGTGAAGCATGTCACTTCGATCCATTGCAGTTCCCTCTGATATTGTAGCCAAGCCAGCCAATCTATCAGCTCGTTCATTACCCCTAACTCCTGCGTGCCCATATATATGATATAGTTGTTGTTACGTACACATGGATAAAGCAGACATGTCGACTATTACTTATCTATTTTACTGTTAGAACATCTAAAGATTTCTTGTCAACTCAAGTTTCTCTATTTAGCACAAAAGATCTATAGTCGAAAGATTGACTTCATTGCACCGGGTATTGCCTCATATGTCTCGGCCCCCCTCCGCAGAAATATTACGCCACCTGTCGAGAGTATTGCACAAAGCAGGAACTCCGTAACAGCGGCAAGAATCCTAGGTGTCTCTGGACAAAATTCAAATGTGAACAGAACGTCGCGGTTCAGATTCGAACTCACAACCGTCGAAACGCAAGACAAGGTTTAACCAGTTAACCAAAGAAACCCTCTAGCACACAGGACATAAATAGTGAATATGTTATCAAATTTGAAATGAACTAGGAGAAATTATTGTTTATTTATCAATTTTATCCTGACACCTGCTTTAGTTTGCTATTTCAGATGTTTAATTATTAATGATTATTTTACCTGATGAATTCTGTATCGATATTTTTCTTGTCTATCTACTGTAAACAAACAGATCGAAAAATCTGATGGCCACAGAAATGTGATTTTAAAGAAGAACGATGAGAATCTCATGATCTGCTAAAGTTTCTAATGTGGAGGTGTTGAATGAGATCGAGACACAAAAAAAGCTTGTTATCAATATAAGAAAGAAGCTGTCATCATTTTTCGGGTCTGTGATGAGGAAGGGAGATTTAAAACATATTGCAACAACTGGTAAAGTCGAGGAGAGACGAGGCAGAGGAAGAGAGAGAAAAATTTGGGATAGCCTGATTTCATGGCACGGAAGAGCGTCAACATCTGAGTTGATAGCAAACATCAGTGACAGAGATTTGTGGAAATCCATGATCGCCTACGAAAGACGGCACCGTACCTGATGGTTATCTACAGTGGGACTAGGCACTCGATGTAATCTACCATCAGATCACGGATCCCTGAGAAAAATATCCTATCGTTTCACAGAGAAAATCTGCAGTAGACTGGAAGACAAACACTGAATATGATTATAGAAAAGACTCCCTCAAAGGCCTAAGCAAAACAGACCAGGTCATTATATTTCGACTCGCAACGGACACTGCAGACTCAACAAACACTTATATAGACTAGGAATAAGTCAAACAGCTTTCTGTAAGTGTCAGCAGGCGGAACAGACACCGAAGCATATCCTGCAAGACTAATCTCTCCTGTGTGAGCTGCGAAGCAATATGTGGCCACACCAATTCGATCTGAAAACTAAGCTTTGGGGAAACCTGACAGACCTGAAGCTGACCACCCAGTTTCTGGTCCACAGTAAATTAAGCGCATGACCAGAGATCGCTGAAGAAATAGAAGATATGGATCATGAGTTGAGTACACTTGGTGCAAAAAACATGTACCTAAACTCAACAAAGGTCTGCTAGATTAGTCGTTCTCAGCTTTTTCCAGCTGGCATGTGTCATGCAATCTTCTTCTTCTCTTCCGCATGCGTCATGCAATCTTCTTCTTCTTCCGCATGCGTCATGCAATCTTCTTCTTCTTCCGCATGCGTCATGCAATCTTCTTCTTCTTCTTCTTCCGCATGCGTCATGCAATCTTCTTCTTCTTCTTCTTACGCTCCATATCAACCATTTGTTAACCCCTCTTTGTGATTTGTATGTGATCTGAGCCTACGAGCGATTGTACATTGTGCCAGTTATGCGCCTACAATTATATCCATTGTATCCAATTACTGTGAAGCTTTTTATTTAATAAGGTAGCTTCCCTATGCTCCTACCCAAGTCGTCTCTTACGACATGCCTTAAAGGTCCCAGTGTTACTATTCTTTATTGCCCTTGTTGGTCCCGGCAACACACGGGTGGCACAATGAGAATAAGGTTAGACTCCCATGTTACCGCCAAGTTAACTGTAATTTAAAAAAAACCATGTTTCTCACTCTAGGCTTTATTTAACGGCACTGTCTCCTAAACACAATAACAGCACCCGTGTGGTGCTGGGACCCACAATGGTAGCAAAGAATAGTACCACTGCAACCTACAAGACATATTTAAAAAGGCAACTGGTGTAGGACCTAGGGAAGCTACCTTAGTAAATAAAAAGCATCGCAAAAATCGGATGTGCATAACTGACACAACGTACAATCGCTCTTATGCTCAGATTACATACAAATTCACACAAGGTAGTTAACAAGTGGTCGTTATGGTGCGTTCGAAGAAGAAGAAGAAGAAGAAGAAAGAAACAAAACAATACTGACAGTGAGAAATGTAAACATAAAATTAACTAATTGGCAACAAGAAATTTGAAGAATAAAATGTCAAAAATCCATGATGATTTTCATAATTATTTTAAGTAATTGTGAACTTTTATGAAAAAACCGTATTTCAGCTGGGAAAACAAGTTAGTGTAAGACTGATTAAAACCCAAAATCCACGAAATTTTGAAGCCTTTTCTGATACTGCCTCACGCCTTTCTGGGGATGAAAGGGGGACTCTCAGTTTGACAACCACTATATATATATATATACTGGCGATGGAAGGGGGAACTCTAGTTTGACAACCACTATATATATATATATACTGGCGATGGAAGGGGGAACTCTCAGTTTGACAACCACTATATATATATATATACTGGGGATGGAAGGGGGAACTCTAGTTTGACAACCACTATATATATATATATACTGGGGATGGAAGGGGGAACTCTCAGTTTGACAACCACTATATATATATATACTGGGGATGGAAGGGGGAACTCTCAGTTTGACAACCACTATATATATATACTGGGGATGGAAGGGGGAACTCTCAGTTTGACAACCACTATATATATATATATACTGGGGATGGAAGGGGGAACTCTCAGTTTGACAACCACTATATATATATATATATATACTGGGGATGGAAGGGGGAACTCTCAGTTTGACAACCACTATATATATATATATATATATATATATAACTGGGGATGGAAGGGGGAACTTCAGTTTGACAACCACTATATATATATATATATATATATATACTGGCGATGGAAGGGGGAACTCTCAGTTTGACAACCACTATATATATATATATACTGGGATGGAAGGGGGAACTCTCAGTTTGACAACCACTATATATATATATATACTGGGGATGGAAGGGGGAACTCTCAGTTTGACAACCACTATATATATATATATATATATATATATATATATATATATACTGGGGATGGAAGGGGGAACTCTCAGTTTGACAACCACTATATATATATATATACTGGGGATGGAAGGGGAACTCTCAGTTTGACAACCACTATATATATATATATATATACTGGGATGGAAGGGGAACTCTCAGTTTGACAACCACTATATATATATATATATACTGGGGATGGAAGGGGGAACTCTCAGTTTGACAACCACTATATATATATATATATACTGGCGATGGAAGGGGTGGAACTCTCAGTTTGACAACCACTATATATATATTATATATATATACTGGGATGGAAGGGGGAACTCTCAGTTTGACAACCACTATATATATATATATATATACTGGGGATGGAAGGGGGAACTCTCAGTTTGACAACCACTTATATATATATATATATATATATATATATACTGGGGATGGAAGGGGGACTCTCAGTTTGACAACCACTATATATATATATATATACTGGGGATGGAAGAGGGGGGGGGAACTCTCAGTTTGACAACCACTATATATATATATATTGGAGATCATTTTGGAGGAAATGGTGCCTGGAAGAAGAATGAGAGGATGATCTAGAAGGCGATGTGTGCAAGATGTCATTGACGATCTGAGAATGACTTGCTGACGCCGACCAACTTGCACAGAACAGAGTGTTTCAGGACTGCTGTCATGGGAGCCAAATTGTGGAAGGGACAAGCTACTTGATGATGATATATATATATATATATATATATAAGACCGTGAGAGAGAGAGAGAGAGAGAGAAGAGAGGGAGAAGTAATTTAACGAACAATAATTCCAATGATTCATCATACTTATTCTTGTTTATGCATTTCGTTTTATTTGACCTAATTTTGATTCTAAATTCGCACTCTTCTCTCCGTTGCTTCATCGATTGACGCACCATCGTCTAATGCTATGTATGTATGTCAAGCACCACCCCAACCCAGTCATCGACGCCTACACACATTAACATTACAGTACATGTACATTGCTATAACATATACATATACATGATATGTATGGAATGTTGTAGAACACAATGCCGTACATGTATTATTGTTATGTTTTCATGTAGTCATTCTAGTTGCTTGTGTTTGCTAGTGTTATCTGTCACTCTCTCTCTCTCTCTCTCTCTCTACGTGTCTGTGACATGCATTTTTATGTCTTTATATGTACCTGTGTATGTATCATTTAGTATGTATCTACGACATAAATGTGTATGTAAATGAACATTCCAACATTATTCGTATGTATGACTAAATAGCGTGGTGGTTGGTTGCTTAGCGGTAGGGAACTCGAACAGAACCCAAGAGTACCTCGTTCAACCTCCGCAGCGGACAATTTGAAAGCAAATTTGTTCCCGTTGATTTTTACCTCACCATTGAGAAGGCAATAACAACCTACTAAACGTATAATTGGTGCCTAAAAAATCAACAACTCGTCTACTGTGGTTGATGGTGACGTCTTGTAAATGGCATGCCACTATTTTCATTTCCCTTTCACACTAAATAGCATTTGAATCCCACCGCTAATAGCATTATTAGTTGATACCACCCCCACCACCCCTATAGTCACCCCCATATGTTTATGTCATGTCCTGGTTAAAGTATTGTAATCAATACATCAATATATTCAAAGCAAAGATATACCACATATCTTTGTAGAACTGGTTTGGAATCATTTAATTAATATCTCATCTGTACAGTTTATATAGAAGCCGAAAATTGAAACGTAGTAGCGGAGGAAATCTTGAGATAAACATGATTCGCGTGAACAAGTATATTTAGCAAATAATCTTGAACTAAATAGTTCATAATCTTTTCAACTGTAGAAAAGGCTGGATTAAGCTGTCAGGCCAACAGATTATAGTCTATGTTTTGAGTTTTAAAGGTTTAGGAAAAACATATTGGTGAGACACACTCGTAATGGTCATAAATGACCCTAGAACCCGAGTCGATACTCAACCGCTTATGCATTAAGCTAATCCGTGCCTGGAAACATAAATAATAGGATGCGATTAAATGTTGACACAAATAGAGAGTAACAAACAATGAATCAGAATGCGACCTCCTTCCCAGACCAAGAAATACAAGGTCTGAGACATAGTATATGTAGTATGCCATGCATAGATGACATTTGATTAAAATGCTGATTTAATTATTCTTTGCACATTTCTCCAGGGAGAGGAGACGATCTATGAAAGCACAGCAATTACTTCATAGGACAGAAGCATGTACACAAATGAAATATGAAAACACAATTTGAGAGCGGACGGAAGTAAATAAAGATTAACCTTGCTGAAATAAACAGTGTAGGGACGGAAAAAACCAAAAGGAGTTATCTTTAAAACAGCTTCCTGTGCTAAAAAGAACACTAAAAAATAATCGGTAATACACAGCAGTGGGGGGGAGGGAGGTGTAATTATTTCTAAAAAAACACAATAATAGTTTAGGAAACAAACAATAATAGTTTAGGAAACAAACAATATAGAAAAATAGATTTGGAGCGGTCAAGAAAATAACATGCATTTTAACAGATTAGTATTTTTTTTAAAAATATATAAAATTGCAAGTTATGAGTAATGCCACTTTTAAAGCACGGAGAGAGTCTTTCCGAACAGACGAGTTTCAAGACTGTGAATCCCATTCGCTGACCAGATTGAGAGAGATGGTTGTTGATATTGGTACATCCCGAAAAGAACGATATACCAAATATGTCAAAAGATTGATAAATCAATATCGAAATGGCGTGTTGGGTCGGTGGATGCTGCTGTATTTGTTGAGGTGGAAATAAGAGTACATATGGACATGTCAGGAGTGCTATGATTATAGTTCTCATGTCATCAATACTTTGATATCTATACCAAAGTTTCATTTGTAAGAAATCTAACTTACGAATCTTATATATCTCACGACCTTACGAATTTCATGTTTAACTAATTGGTAGGTAGCTTGGTTGGTAACAGAGCATTTTTAAAATTATATAATTTTGCATAAGCACAACAAAAAGAATAACCAAAGTTTAGAATTGACAGTAATACACAAAATGACAGCGAATGTTCACAAATGCGTATCCCTATTACATATTATAACAAGCAAAATGTGACATAGGAACAAATGATATCTTTCACTTTCACTAACGAAAATAAATTGTGTGTGCATCCGCTAATGAGATTCGTTCGGATACATTGGGAAATTATTAATTAAACGGGATTATCAATTTTCAATGGTGCTAAATTGCATATATATATATATATATATATATATATATATATATAGAGAGAGAGAGAGAGAAAGAGAGAGAGAGAGAGAGAGAAGAGGTGGGTAAGGAACCCTGTTTTATACTACGTGGTACATACGGTAGTAAGGTGTGGGTTCGTATTTTTCATTGACCATCGACACACGATGGGTGATATGGTCAACATCACGATGGGTGATATGGTCAACATCACGATGTGTGATATGGTCAACATCACGCCGGCCTCATTTACTTCCCCCAGTACTTGTCCTGATACCCAATTCAGGCTGGATCGACCTGAGAGCCGTTAATGTCAGGAAAAATTGCACGCCCACTGTGGAATTGAACTCGAACTATTTGACTAAGAAGCGAGTGAAACAACAACTACGCTACTGCGGCTCTAATAGAAAATGGGCGGTATACACTTTATGACATAGAAAGAACCACAACAAAAAAAGCTATGAATGAGTGAGTACATACCTTCAGTCAGCAATCCATGCAACTCCCAGACATGTTTATGGCAAAAAAATAACAGGCATCAATAGCTTATCACGTGATGGAGTGAAGGTGTCAAAGAAGATAAATGAGTTGGAGGCAATCCACTGAATGCAATAGTTGGGATGATGAGAGGACACGAACCAGTTGCAGCACGCGACAGATGTCTCAGAAGAGAATGTTATGAGGGGATAGAGCAGTGTTTCCCAACCTTTTTTGTGCAATGCCCCACCAAAGCTTTTCAAAAATTCGTATGCCCCCCTATATAAAATATAAACAATTGTTAATTTCCAAAATTGAATTGCTCACTGCAGTAACTTAAATGATAGCTTTTAGGAAGAAATCACTAGGCAATTGTTGAGGAAACACAGTAAGTAAATTATCAAAATATATAATGGAAAACTGAAATTCAAGAACGAAATAATTTTATTTACAGTTTTTTCGATATTATTTTAATTATTAGTAATTATTTATTACTGACATTTAGTGAGATCATTGCGCTTGATGCATGCTGCAAAGAGATTTGATGTTAGCTTCCAATTTAGTTAGCTTCAGTCTCAAGTCTCCCCTTTGTGTTTTATCCAGCCATTTGCTTTTTTTTTTTTTTTAGCAGCAATCATTTATGGCACTAAATCCACATTCAGCTAAATATGAAGATGGAAACGGTAACAACAGTTTTCTTGCACATTTGGTTGAATTTGTATATTTGATTTATGTTTCCTCACAAAGCCATGCCATCGCTCCTTTTATATTAAATAAAGTTTTACTGACTCATCATTTTACATTTCTGCGAGTTCTTCTTGATACTGCATATATGACATATCAGACAAATCCACTAACATTGACTACATCATCCAAGTTGGAATATCAATTTCTTTCAAATCAGAAAATCATTCTTTTAAATCAGCTGATACAATTTTCAAATGATCAACAATAACTAGTATAGCGGTATCAGTCACTACACATTTCTTCATTGAAACTTTTCCAAATTTTTGTTATAAATATATTTCTGACATAATTCAATAAAAGTAATGAAACCTAATATCTTAGCTTTTGCATCGACAAAAGTGTTATTTGTTCTTTGATGTTGGTTATTTAATATATTTAGTTTTTTCCAAAAATATCAACTAGATATCTCACAAATGCATTACCATCGACCGTTAACAGATACTTCATTTCAGGTCTACCGCTTTAAAAAATTACTAAGAGTATCAAATAGTTCCATAAACCTTTTCAAGCAGTTCCCTTTCGAGAACCATCTTGCTTCAGTGTGAAGTAAAAATCTCCCATGGTCTGCATTTTGTTCTTCACAAAATAACATGAAGAGACGCTCACATTTGGCATTAGCTTTAATAGCATTGATACACTTTATAACTAAATTTAGTACTTCATTTAGAACAGGCGAAATATTTTAAGCTACCAAATTTCATCAGGTGACATACGTTTGAGAAACGTCCCGGTTTTCTTTTTTTTTTAAGTGACTCGATTTTAACACAATAACATATGTTTTCTCGCTTACAAAATCTTTGTTAAAAGGGGGTAGAAATGTACCTAGATATAAGTACTTTTGGTTTCCTGAAGATCTTTCAAACTTCAGTGACGTGATTGTGAAGCAACATTCGTTTTTGTCAACAGACATCCAAAAGCCGATATATCGGTTTTGCAAAATCATAAACATTATTTAAACTCTGAACGAGTCCATTACGCCCCTGAACAATGAAAATTCCCCCCTGTGGGACGTGGGCCCCACGTTGGGAAACAGGGGGATAGAGCATTTGATTGTAAGATGAGAGATAATGTTGGTCGTCACAACAGTTGAGAGAATGATGGTCTGTACAACAGTTGAGAGAATGTAGGTGGTCACAACAGTTGAGAGAATGATGGTCTGTACCACAGTTGAGAGAATGATGGTCTGCACAACAGTTGAGAGAATGATGGTTTGTGAACAATAGTTGATAGAATGATGGATTGTGAATAACAGATGAGAGAATGTTGATCTGCACAACAGTTGAGAGAATGTTGATCTGCACAACAGGTGAGAGAATGTTGATCTGCACAACAGGTGAGAGAATGTTGATCTGCACAACAGGTGAGAGAATGTTGATCTGCACAACAGGTGAGAGAATGCTGATCTGCACAACAGGTGAGAGAATGTTGATCTGCACAACAGGTGAGAGAATGTTGATCTGCACAACAGGTGAGAGAATGTTGAATGTACAGCAAAAATATAAATGTGCAGAAAGATTTATGTTACTATATCTATCATTAACATGGTAAGCGATTACCTATTTACTGTTTACCTATACCGGGTAACTGAGATTGTAATATTTACCTGTACCAGGTAGCTGAGATTGTGATATTTACCTGTACCAGGTAGCTGAGATTGTGATATTTACTTGTACCAGGTAGCTGCGATTTTTTGTTTACAGGTCGCTGAGATTGGCATATTTACCTGCACCAGATAGATGAGATTGGGTTGTTTACCTGTACTAGATAGCTGAGATTGTGATATTTACCTTACCATATAGCTGATATTGTGATATTTACCCTTACCAGGTAGCTGAGATTGTGAAATTTACCTGTACCAAGTAGCTGAGATTGTGATATTTACCTGTACCAGGTAGCTGAGATTGTGAAATTTACCTGTACCAAGTAGCTGAGATTGTGAAATTTACCTGTACCAAGTAGCTGAGATTGTGAAATTTACCTGTACCAAGTAGCTGAGATTGTGATATTTACCTGTACCAAGTAGCTGAGATTTGATTTTACCTGTACAAGTAGCTGATATGTGATATTTACCTGTACCAGTAGCTGGATTTTTGAAATTTACCTGTACAAGTAGCTGAGATTGTGAAATTTACATTTACCTAAATCAGGTAGCTGAGATTATTATTTACCTAAATCAGGTAGGCTGAATATGAAATTACCTGTCCAAGTAGCTGAGATTGTGAAATTTACCTGTACCAAGTAGCTGAGATTGTGAAATTTACCTAAATCAGGTAGCTGAGATTGGAAATTTTACCTGTCACAGTAGCTGAGATTGTGAAATTACATGTACCAAGTAGTGAGATTGTGAATTACTGTACCAAGTAGCTGAGGATTGTGAAATTACCTGTACCAAGTAGCTGAGATTGTGAAATTACCTGACCAAGTAGCTGAAGTTGGATATTTACCTGTACAAAGCTGATATTGGATATTTACCTGTACTAGGTAGGTGAGATTGTGATATTACCTTACCATTAGCTGATATTGTGATATTTACCCGTACCAGGTAGCTGAGATTGTGATATTTACCTGTACCAAGTAGCTGAGATTGTGATATTTACCTAAACCAGGTAGCTGAGATTGTGAATTTACCTGTACCAAGTAGCTGAGATTGTGATGTTTACCTGTACCAAGTAGCTGATATTGTGATGTTTACCTGTACTAGGTAGCTGAGATTTGAAATTTACCTAAACAGGTAGCTGAGATTGGAAATTTCCCTTTAAACAGGTAGCTGAGATTGTGATATTTACCTGTACCAGGTAGCTGAGATTGTGATATTTACCTGTACCAGGTAGCTGAGATTGTGAAATTTACCTGTACCAAGTAGCTGAGATTGTGAAATTTACCTAAATCAGGTAGCTGAGATTGTGAAATTTACCTAAATCAGGTAGCTGAGATTGTGAAATTTACCTGTACTATTGTGATATTTATCTGTACCAGGTAGCAGGGATGGCGTTGTTTAAATGCAGGGCCGTGCGGTATATTTTCTCAGTATTATGCAAGTCTTCGAAATGCCGCCCTTAAATATTTTTTCTTTAAAATAACCTTCGATTGTGATTTAAAAAACAAAACTGCACAAAATGTACGAATACTAAATCGTATACATCAATATCGGAATAACATAGATCAATATAGGAATAACAGATCAATATCGGAATAACATAGATCAATATCGGAATAACATAGATCCATATTGGAATAACATATCAATATAGGAATAACATAGATCATTATCGGAATAACATAGATCAATATCGGAATAACATAGATCAACATAGAAAAGTGTTGCGTAAAGATTTTAATTATTGAATGGTTTAAATTTTATTTTGATTTCGCTACTTATGTCACCCGTTACGATGCCGCCTGATGCGGCTGACTCTCTGTATTATTGCACGGCCCTGTTTACCTGTACCAGATAGCTGAGATCGTGATGCTTTCTTGTACCAGGTAGCTGAGATTGCGTTGTTTACCTGTACCAGGTAGCTGAGATTGTGTTGCTTACCTGCACCAGGTAGCTGATATTGTGTTGTTTACCTGTACCATGTAGCTGCATTTTTACTGTCGACTTCATGTCAGTGTCTCTCTCTTGACGAGATCTTCGGTTATATTAATTGTCTAGAACTATCTTACAGTATCAGAAGACTGTCTGACTTGGGGACGTAGGTGTAATGATATGAACTGGGTATTATTCTATACCGCAAGAGGGCTCGATCGTGACCACTACACCATTTTAAGCTTACTGAAGATTGCCAAATTCCGGGTTCTCTGTGGCTAAATGGTTAAGCCATTGCCTTGTGTTCTGAAGGTCATGGGTTTGGATCCCTTCCGTGCAATAATGTTCACGAGTGCATTTTTTCCAGAGGCCCCCTAGGATTGTTAGCAGAGCTACGGAGTTCGTGCTTTGTGCAATACTCTCGGCAGGTGGTGCGCTATTCCTGCAGAGAGGGACTGAGTTATATGGGGTAAAACCCGGTGCAATGAAGCCAACCATTCGTCTTCAGTCCGAATTGGTGTCATCTGAACAGACAGGAATATGTTGAGGAATGAATGCAAGAATTAAGCTAGTGATTGCACCGTACATATATGTTGAGGAATGAATGCAAGAATTAAGCTAGTGATTGCACCGTACATATATGTTGAGAAATAAATGCAAGAATTAAGCTAGTGATTGCACCGTACATATATGTTGAGGAATGAATGCAAGAATTAAGCTAGTGATTGCACCGTACATATATGTTGAGAAATAAATGCAAGAATTAAGCTAGTGATTGCCCCGTACAGACATGTTGAGAAATGAATGCAAGAATTAAGCTAGTGATTGTACCGTACATATATGTTGAGGAATAAATGCAAGAATTAAGCTAGTGATTGTACCGTACAGACATGCTAGCTAGATTTACTTGTCATATTCTACGTCTTCGTATACTTATTTCTCATTGAAATTGACGTATAGTCAACGTTCTTGTAGTTTGCAGTGATTTTCGGATATCTACGTCTCCCTGTTTCGTTTTCAGCGAGATCATTTTAGGACAGATTTCAGCTTCCCTCATCTTCACCTACTCGCAAGGGCAGAACAGGGCCGTGCTGTGCTATGATACAGAGAGGCGGCCGCATCAAGCGGGACCGTAAGGGGGGCGACATAAGCAGCAAAATCAAAATTATAATTGAAGGTTATTGTAAAAAAAAAAAAAAGATTTAAGGGGCGGCATTTTGAAGACTTGCATCATACTTATAAAATATACCGTACGGTCCTGGGGCAGAATAGTAACGTTGATGCATGTCAATATGTTCACTATTTGGAGGTGTTTATAAGAAGACTTGCATCATACTTATAAAATATACCGTACGGTCCTGGGGCAGAATAGTAACGTTGATGCATGTCAATATGTTCACTATTTGGAGGTGTTTATAAGAAGACTTGCATCATACTTATAAAATATACCGTACGGTCCTAGGGCAGAATAGTAACGTTGATGCATGTCAATATGTTCACTATTTGGAGGTGTTTATAAGAAGACTTGCATCATACTTATAAAATATACCGTACGGTCCTGGGGCAGAATAGTAACGTTGATGCATGTCAATATGTTCACTATTTGGAGGTGTTTATAAGAAGACTTGCATCATACTTATAAAATATACCGTACGGTCCTGGGGCAGAATAGTAACGTTGATGCATGTCAATATGTTCACTATTTGGAGGTGTTTATAAGAAGACTTGCATCATACTTATAAAATATACCGTACGGTCCTGGGGCAGAATAGTAACGTTGATGCATGTCAATATGTTCACTATTTGGAGGTGTTTATAAGAAGACTTGCATCATACTTATAAAATATACCGTACGGTCCTGGGGCAGAATAGTAACGTTGATGCATGTCAATATGTTCACTATTTGGAGGTGTTTATAAGAAGACTTGCATCATACTTATAAAATATACCGTACGGTCCTGGGGCAGAATAGTAACGTTGATGCATGTCAATATGTTCACTATTTGGAGGTGTTTATAAGAAGACTTGCATCATACTTATAAAATATACCGTACGGTCCTGGGGCAGAATAGTAACGTTGATGCATGTCAATATGTTCACTATTTGGAGGTGTTTATAAGAAGACTTGCATCATACTTATAAAATATACCGTACGGTCCTGGGGCAGAATAGTAACGTTGATGCATGTCAATATGTTCACTATTTGGAGGTGTTTATAAGAAGACTTGCATCATACTTATAAAATATACCGTACGGTCCTGGGGCAGAATAGTAACGTTGATGCATGTCACTATGTTCACTATTTGGAGGTGTTTATAAGAAGACTTGCATCATACTTATAAAATATACCGTACGGTCCTGGGGCAGAATAGTAACGTTGATGCATGTCAATATGTTCACTATTTGAGTGTTTATAGAAGACTTGCATCATACTTATAAAATATACCGTACGGTCCTGGGGCAGAATAGTAACGTTGATGCATGTCAATATGTTCACTATTTGGAGGTGTTTATAAGAAGACTTGCATCATACTTATAAAATATACCGTACGGTCCTGGGGCAGAATAGTAACGTTGATGCATGTCAATATGTTCACTATTTGGAGGTGTTTATAAGAAGACTTGCATCATACTTATAAAATATACCGTACGGTCCTGGGGCAGAATAGTAACGTTGATGCATGTCAATATGTTCACTATTTGGAGGTGTTTATAAGAAGACTTGCATCATACTTATAAAATATACCGTACGGTCCTGGGGCAGAATAGTAACGTTGATGCATGTCAATATGTTCACTATTTGGAGGTGTTTATAAGAAGACTTGCATCATACTTATAAAATATACCTAGGGTCCTGGGGCAGAATAGTAACGTTGATGCATGTCAATATGTTCACTATTTGGAGGTGTTTATAAGAAGACTTGCATCATACTTATAAAATATACCGTACGGTCCTGGGGCAGAATAGTAACGTTGATGCATGTCAATATGTTCACTATTTGGAGGTGTTTATAAGAAGACTTGCATCATACTTATAAAATATACCGTACGGTCCTGGGGCAGAATAGTAACGTTGATGCATGTCAATATGTTCACTATTTGGAGGTGTTTATAAGAAGACTTGCATCATACTTATAAAATATACCGTACGGTCCTGGGGCAGAATAGTAACGTTGATGCATGTCAATATGTTCACTATTTGGAGGTGTTTATAAGAAGACTTGCATCATACTTATAAAATATACCGTACGGTCCTGGGGCAGAATAGTAACGTTGATGCATGTCAATATGTTCACTATTTGGAGGTGTTTATAAGAAGACTTGCATCATACTTATAAAATATACCGTACGGTCCTGGGGCAGAATAGTAACGTTGATGCATGTCAATATGTTCACTATTTGGAGGTGTTTATAAGAAGACTTGCATCATACTTATAAAATATACCGTACGGTCCTGGGGCAGAATAGTAACGTTGATGCATGTCAATATGTTCACTATTTGGAGGTGTTTATAAGAAGACTTGCATCATACTTATAAAATATACCGTACGGTCCTGGGGCAGAATAGTAACGTTGATGCATGTCAATATGTTCACTATTTGGAGGTGTTTATAAGAAGACTTGCATCATACTTATAAAATATACCGTACGGTCCTGGGGCAGAATAGTAACGTTGATGCATGTCAATATGTTCACTATTTGGAGGTGTTTATAAGAAGACTTGCATCATACTTATAAAATATACCGTACGGTCCTGGGGCAGAATAGTAACGTTGATGCATGTCAATATGTTCACTATTTGGAGGTGTTTATAAGGTCTCTATTTGATTAATAACAGCATACAATAAAATGAGATCAACCAAGGTAAGACCGTGAAACAGATGGATTGAGAATATCAAGACTACACTAAATAAACACGGATATAACACAACAAGGGCGACTTATCTGGCATGGGGTCGCAAAGAAAAGAAAACAAAAACAATTGAGATAAGGATTTATAGAAGACATTGGTAGTATTTCATGGATACTGCAAGAAAGAAATCAAGATGATGAGACAGATTAGAAATGAAAAGAATATTATCGAAAGAGATAACCAAATAAATAGACAAATCAAATAATGTTGACACTTGAAGACATACAACACTGAGAAAACCCGTACTGGAGTGAATGTTGTAGGCAAGCGAGAAAGATAAAGACATACAACACTGAGAAAACCCGTACTGGAGTGAAAGTTGTAGGCAAGCGAGAAAGATAAAGACCTGGGTCGTACCGTGCTATGATGCAGAAAGGTGGCCGTATCAGGCGGGACCATAAGGGGGGCGGCATAAGCAGCGAAATCAAATCACAATTGAAGATTATTTTAAAGAAAAAAAACATTTAAGGGGAAGCATTTCGAAGACTTGCATCATACTGAGAAAATATACCGCACGTTCCTGATAAAGACATACAACACTGTGTAAAAAAACAACCTCGTAATGGAATGAAAGTTGAGGCAAGCGAGAAAGATACAGATAGAGATACAAGTTATAGGGAAATACTGAAAGATATACGAAAAACAGTTTGACAGAATGCAGAACTATGACAAGAGACAAGAAATGTTGGATATCCATTATATTCAACTTTCGATATGAAGATGATGTCACAAGATCTGAATCTGAATCTGATTAATAATGGGGAGAAAAACAGCTTCGAAGGAATGTCCCTCCTGGCAGCTGAAGTTAATTTGTCAGAGAAAATCACAAACAAAAAAATCATAACTGCCGCAGATGTGCGTGATGCACCAAAAAGGAATAAAAATTATCGTGTGTAAAATTTAAAAATAATGAAGAAAGAGTTGATACTAAATCTGTAATGAAAAAGAAAGATTATAATAAAATGAAAAGTTTTTACAAGACTGGAAAACTACAAATGGAGCACCGGAGCCAATGAATATAGTACATAAATCGGCAGTAAACAAGTATTTAGGGTATCAGGAAAAACAATTACCAAACACGAATTAAACCATAAACCGTTTATTTCTCACAGCACCCATTTCCTAGCTCTGCTGAGTTATGTTCGGAAAAAACGCTCGTCTGCACGGCTAGGCATTGGAAGTTGTGGAAAAAACGCTCGTCTGCACGGCTAGGCATTGGAAGTTGTGGAAAAACGCTCGTCTGCACGGTTAGGCATTGAAGTTGTGGAAAAACGCTCGTCTGCACGGTTAGCATTGAAGTTGGGGAAAAACGCTCGTCTGCACGGTTAGGCATTGGAAGTTGTGGAAAAAACGCTCGTCTGCACGGTTAGGCATTGGAAGTTGGGGAAAAAACGCTCGTCTGCACGGTTAGGCATTGGAAGTTGGGGAAAAAACGCTCGTCTGCACGGTTAGGCATTGGAAGTTGTGGAAAAAACGCTCGTCTGCACGGTTAGGCATTGGAAGTTGTGGAAAAACGCTCGTCTGCACGGTTAGGCATTGAAGTTGTGGAAAAACGCTCGTCTGCACGGTTAGGCATTGAGTTGGGAAAAACGCTCGTCTGCACGGTTAGGCATTGGAAGTTGTGGAAAAAACGCTCGTCTGCACGGTTAGGCATTGGAAGTTGTGGAAAACGCTCGTCTGCACGGTTAGGCATTGAGTTGTGGAAAAACGCTCGTCTGCACGGTTAGGCATTGGAAGTTGGGGAAAAAACGCTCGTCTGCACGGTTAGGCATTGGAAGTTGTGGAAAAAACGCTCGTCTGCACGGTTAGGCATTGAAGTTGGGAAAAACGCTCGTCTGCACGGTTAGGCATTGGAAGTTGGGGAAAAACGCTCGTCTGCACGGTTAGGCATTGGAGTTGTGGAAAAACGCTCGTCTGCACGGTTAGGCATTGGAAGTTGTGGAAAAACGCTCGTCTGCACGGTTAGGCATTGAAGTTTGGAAAAAACGCTCGTCTGCACGGTTAGGCATTGGAAGTTGTGGAAAAAACGCTCGTCTGCACGGTTAGGCATTGGAAGTTGTGGAAAAACGCTCGTCTGCACGGTTAGGCATTGAAGTTGGGAAAAACGCTCGTCTGCACGGTTAGGCATTGAGTTGGGAAAAACGCTCGTCTGCACGGTTAGGCATTGGAAGTTGTGGAAAAACGCTCGTCTGCACGGTTAGGCATTGAAGTTGTGGAAAAACGCTCGTCTGCACGGTTAGGCATTGGAAGTTGTGGAAAAAACGCTCGTCTGCACGGTTAGGCATTGGAAGTTGTGGAAAAAACGCTCGTCTGCACGGTTAGGCATTGGAAGTTGGGGAAAAAACGCTCGTCTGCACGGTTAGGCATTGGAAGTTGGGGAAAAAACGCTCGTCTGCACGGTTAGGCATTGGAAGTTGGGGAAAAAACGCTCGTCTGCACGGTTAGGCATTGGAAGTTGTGGAAAAACGCTCGTCTGCACGGTTAGGCATTGAAGTTGTGGAAAAACGCTCGTCTGCACGGTTAGGCATTGAAGTTGGGAAAAAGCTTGGTTCGAATCCTCTGCTGGTAATTATTTTTTCCGAAGGCCCTAAATACTTGTTTCTTTTTCTTCTTCTTCTTTTCTTCTTCTTCTTTTCTTCTTCTTTTTCTTCTTCTTCTTTTTCTTCCTCATCATTCAACTCCCAACGGAGTAAATGCCCTCAACAAACTTCTTCCAGCTCTTCCTCTCTCCTGTCATCCCTTCCAATTCTTTCCATGTTTTACCTATCCTTTTAATATCAGCCTTCAGCTCTTTTCTCCAGGTATGTCTAGGCCTTCCCTACTCCTCTTTCCCTGCGGGTTCCAAAACAATGCCTGTCTTGCAATTTTTCTTCAACTACTCGTTGTAATGTCTATTAATTTACCATACTGGAAAACTTACAGCATTTGATATCAAAGTAAATATGATATCCTCAAATGTTCTCAACCCATTTCTTCTTTTAGAACGGGGCAGCTTTAGAGCACTTACACAGAAATTATTTCCTAATTTCTAACTACGATAGTTTTGAGTTTTCATCTCCAAGTAAGTAGATTATATCATTTATACCATATCGAAATTGAACACCACACACACTGATGAATAAAGCTAGAGCTCTAATCACTTCTAGAGGCGCGTGTGACCGAATGAATTAGAGGGATGTACAGATGCGGGAGACCCGTCTTCAATCCACTGTAAGTCCAAGGATTGTGTTCTGTGGGATGAGTTAAAGAAAAATCATAACCTGAACATTTCACGGCGACTGCACTAGCAATGTGACCATTACATTTCTGTCGTCGTCTCCTCCCCCTGATCTACACCGCCATATGAAGCGGTATTACAGACAGTAACGATAGTTTTAAACAAAATTTATTTGTTAAATTAAAATCTAATCACTACTGCACACTCCTAATACGATATAACAAAGTGAAGAATGTTTTATTAATCAGAGATCCAGTAAATGATGTCTTACTGCGAAATATTGAAAATCGAGCACAACATAAATATTGCAGAATTACTAACTTACTTCTTCTTTACGTTCGTTCTTTACGACCAATTTTAATCACTCTTTGTGATATGTTTGATCTTTGCCAAGAATGTGTATACGTTGCACATTGGTTTGGTAGGCCCTAAACGCATAGACTTCTACAAGTTTAGGACATGTGCATCCGATTTCAGTCAAACCTCCTTAGTCACCTCTTACGACATATGTGGCAGGTAACAGTGGTTCTATTTTTACACCCCAAATTTGGACCCTGGTAACCACTGGGGCGGAAGATTTGGCTCATATAACAATCTACTATCTCACTATAGAATAATAAAAAAATTGACTCATAAAAAAATATATTACAATATATGTATGTGTGGATGTATGTGCGTGTGAGTGAGTATGTCTATATGTGTATTACATTGTATCTGTCTCTTTATATACATTTCCAAATGTGTGCATTGTTTATATATTTGTGTGTGTGTGTATATGCGTACGTGTGTGTATGTTAGTTATGTGTAATTTTAGTGTTTCTTTACGTTTATGTAACACAGAACTGTAGATAAGAACCGAACCCATGCTGAACCAGGTTAAAAGGAGAAAATGGCGATGGGTCGGGCATACGCTACGGAAGACACAGTCGTGTGTCACTAGACAAGCACTCGAGTAGAACCCGCACGGAAAACGAAAAAGAGGACGCCCAGGACAGACCTGGTCTTCTTGAGGAACTGAAGAGTGCTCAACTGTCCTGGGAGACTATAGAGAAAACAGGCAGAGACCGAGCAAAGTGGCGAACAACAATTGGGGCCCTATGCTCCACGAGGAGCGGAGAGGACTAAGTATTGAGCATTCTTGCTTGTGTTATTTGTGTATATATTTATTTGTAAGTGTGTTTTCTTGTATGTTTCTTCGAGTCCGCTTTTCATTGATTTCTTTGTGTTTGTTTCGAAGAGTTTTGTGTGCACGGGTATGTGCTTACTATATGCAGGGCCGTGTTGTGCTATGATACAGAGAGGCGGCCGCATCAGGTGGAACCGTAAGGGGTGTGGGGGTGACGGCATGTGCAGCGCAATCAAAATCATAATCGAAGGTTACTTTAACGAAAAAACATTTAAGGGCGGCATTTCGAAGACTTGCATCATACTGAGAAAATATATCGCATGGCCCTGACTGTATGTATATGTGAACATTTATTTGTGTGTATATGTTTCTTTGCACACGTTAGTTGTTTGTTTATGATGTAGGAGATTAAAGCCTATTGCTTCTTCTTCGAAGGCTTCATATCTACCACTTGTTAACCACTCTGCATGATTTGTATGTGATCTAAGTCTAAGAGTGATTGTACGTTGTGCCAGTAATGCGCTTACAAGTAGGACAGCATATCCGATTTCTGCGACGCTTTTTATTTACTAGGGTACCTTGACTAGGTCCTACATCAGTCGCCTCTTACGACATGCCTTGTAAGTCGCAGTGGTACTATTCATTGCTTCCCTTGCGGGCCCAGCACTACACGGGCGAAGTCTATTAAAGCTGAGTCACGTCGCTTTCAACCTAAGGACAAACCTTATTTTGGTTATATCAGAGCGTGTAGGCCAACAAACATGAAAAATAAGAATCAACTCCTTTCGAAGAATCAAATGTTTTTTTCTTTAAGTGTGTTTTATACATGTATCTTCTTCTTCTTCTTTGCGTTCGTTCTCTACGACCAATCCTAATCACTCCTTGTGATATGTTTGATCCTTGCCAAGAACGTGTATACGTTGCACATTGGTTTGGTAAGCCCCTAAACGCATAGACTTCTACATGTTTAGGACACGTGCATCCGATTTCAGTCAAACCTCCTTAGTCGCCTCTTACGACATGCGTGGTAGGTAACAGTGGTTCTATTCTTTACACCCCAAATTTAGGCCCCGGTAACCACTCGGGCGTATACATGTATGATTCTTGGTATGATTGTGTCTGTGTTTCTTAATGTGTGTAAACTTGCGATTCTTTGTGCATGTTTGTGGTCTCTTTTGATGTGTTTCATTGCGTGATTATGTCCGCATGCGCATTTATGCTTCCACACAGAAAAAAACAGAAATGCACTCATGAGAGTGAAGTAAGCAGGTCAGAGGCTAAAACGACGAACACAGATCAAGGATTTGTCTAGAAGTGCCCTCAATCTAGGTCCACCCTGTATCCTGAAATTACTGTAGACGTCATTCATTTATACAGAGATCACGTTATCACTATAAATCAACTGTAGGCAGATCGTGTGTCTCTTGTAGAAAATAAATGATTCAATCCGTGTACCTATATCTATAAATATATCTGGACATGTATTTGTCTGTCTGTCTGTCTGTTTTTTGTATCTCTCTTTTGTACTTTTTCTTCAGAGTGTCTCTTGGTTATCTTTTGTTCTTTTTTCTTCAGTGTATATCTATATCTCTCAGTTCTCTTTTGTACTTTTTCTTCAGAGTGTCTCTCGGTTATCTTTTGTACTTTTTCTTTGGTGTATCTCTCAGTTCTCTTTAGTACTTTTTCTTCGGTGTGTCTCTCGGTTCTCTTTTGTTCTTTTTTTCAGTGTATATCTATATCTCTCAGTTCTCTTTTGTTCTTTTTTTCAGTGTATATCTATATCTCTCAGTTCTCTTTTGTTCTTTTTTCTTCAGTGTATATCTATATGTCTCAGTTCTCTTTGTTCTTTTTTCATCGGTGTATCTCTCGGTTCTCTTTTGCACATTTTCTTTGGTGTATCTCTTGGTTCTCTTCTTTTCTTCGGTGTATCTCTCTGTTCTCTTTTTTTCTGCGGTGTATCTCTCGGTTCTCTTTTTTTCTTCGGTGATCTCTCTGTTCTCTTTTTTTCTTCGGTGTATCTCTCTGTTCTCTTTGTACTTTTTCTTCAGTGTATCTCTCAGTTCTCTTTTGTACTGTTTTTTCAGTGTATCTCTCTGTTCTCTTTTTTCTTCGTGTATCTTCTCTTCTCTTTGCACTTTTTGGTTTTGTGTATATCTTGGTTTATTTATATGTATATTCATGCATACATCTGTTGTCAAATTTTTATTGTAATTTTCGTATTTGAAAAATAAAATATATGTTTACTTGTCGGATCGTCTATCTTTGTATATTTCTTCTTCTTCTTCCGATCCATATGGACCCCTTGTTAAACCACTCTTTGTGATTTGTATGTGATCTGAGCCTAAGAGCGATTGTACGTTGCGCCAGTTATGCACCTACAAGTAGGCCAGCACATCCGATTTCTGCGACGCTTTTTATTTACTAGGGTACATTCCACTGGATCCTACCGGGGACTGCCTAGAGTAGTTGATAGTAGCTCGGCCTGCTAGCTGTGAGACGCCTCATAGCTCGGGTTCGAACCTACTGTCCGGCATTTGTTCGAGTCCCTGGTCTTACTCAGGACGATAACATGAGTACCTCTGAAGTCGGAGAAAATCTGCCTGTATGGCGAGGGAATACTAATTACGAGTACATTGAGCACACGGCTGCCAGTGTAAAGTAATTTACAATGTGCACGCTGCTGCCATTGTAAGAAATTGGAAAACAGATTTTCACGCAAAAATCAGTTTCAGAGATGAAACTTCGTCTGAGTTGAAAGGACGAAAGAGAAAGAGAAAAAAAAAAAAAACTGGATCCTACCTCAGTCGTCTCTTACAAAGCCTTGTAGGCCTTGTAGGTAGCAGTGTTACTTTTCTGTGCTCCCCTTTCAGACCCCGACAACACACGGGCATGTACATGTCTAAATATTTGTTTCTATGTCAGTGTATGTATCTGTTTATTTGTTTTTCAGTCTGTCAGCATGTACAATGTTATGGACAATGAACAAACAATCAATAAGATCATAGGTAGCCACAGAGATGTGGTTGAACAGAAGAATGCTGAAAATTTCATGGACAGCCAAGAAAACAAATGAGGAGGTTTTAAATCAGGCATGCTCACAAAGAAACCTTATCAAAAGAATAAGAATCCGACAATCAAAGTTCTTCGGGCATATAATGCGAAAAGAAGGTTTAGAACATTTGGTGACCACAAGTACAATGCAGGGCAGGAGAAATCGTGGAAGACAGAGGGAGAAGATGTTGGATGGTCTGACATAATGGTTCAACAAAATATCGACGTCAGAACTGATTACATGCAACAAGCAAAGCGCGTTGTGGAGAGACATGATCGCCTACGCCAGCAGGCATGGTGCTTGATTGATTGAGCATGTACGTTTACTAGTTCATCTATGTATTTGTTGTTTAATTCTCTTAATGTGTGTCTGCCTACTTGTTTATTTATTTGCTCACTGGCATCCGTCCATCTCTTCATGTACTTACTAATGCCGTGTCTGCATTCCAGTGTAATCAAATAGCATGACACAATATTGTCATTGACCAAACAAATTAAACATGATTTCTGTTCCATTTTCAGCCATCTCTTACTTCTAAATGTCGAATGTTCTAACGGTGTTACGGGTTAGCACATCACCAATAAGACATACCCAAAGTCTGATCTAGTCCAGATATGCACTACACATTTTCCAAGACGATCTATTTCATTTTGGGAGTACCTCTAAAGTCGGAGAAGAAACACCTGTATGGCGAGAGACACTGATAAAAAGAAAAGTACACCTTCACGCAAAATCAGTCAGGAGCGCCATACCAGACGCTCTTACTACGCCTGAATGTATAGCGGGTGAACGCAAGAAAAATAATAATTTAAGGGTGTATCTAACACATCTTGTCCAACTTTAGCACATGTCGCAATCTAAATGTCAATCTGTTTAATTAATTATGTACCAGATTGTGATCGTCAATTAGAACAATTATCGGAGTCATCAACCTTGGTTCAACTGAATCATCTATTGAGTTGAAGATAACGAAAAATGGCATCATCATTTCTTGTGCTAAGCAAGTTTGATTTTTTAATTATGTCAATACTAATGTGGTAAATAAATAGACAGCAAATATGTATTTCCATTTGCTCTTCCATTCATTGCTCTTCCATTCACTGCTCTTCCATTCACTGCTCTTCCATTCACTGCTCTTCCATTCCCCGCTCTTCCATTCACTGCTGTTCCATTCATTGCTCTTCCATTCATTGTTTTTCCATTCACTGCTCTTCCATTCATTGCTCTTCCATTCACTGCTCTTCCATTCACTGCTCTTCCATTCCCCGCTCTTCCATTCACTGCTCTTCCATTCATTGCTCTTCCATTCACTGCTCTTCCATTCACTGTTTTTCCATTCACTGACTCTCCATTCATTGTCTTCCATTCATGTCTTCCATTCATTGCTCTTCCATTCATTGCTCTTCCATTCTATTGCTCTTCCATTCACTGCTCCAATTCATGTTTTCCATTCTGCTCTTCCATTCACTGCTCTTCCATTCATTGCTCTTCCATTCACTGATCTTCCATTCATTGCTCTTCCATTCACTGCTCTTCCATTCACTGCTCTTCCATTCATTGCTCTTCCATTCATTGTTTCCATTCATTTTCTTGCCTTCCATTCATTGCTCTTCCATTCATTGCTCTTCCATTCGCTCTTATTCATTGCTCTTCCATTCATGCTCTTCCATTCATTGCTCTTCCATTCATGTTTCCATTCTGCCTTCATTCACTGCTCTTCCATTCACTGCTCTTCCATTCATTGCTCTTCCATTCATTGCTCTTCCATTCACTGCTCTTCCATTCACTGCTCTTCCATTCATTGCTCTTCCATTCACTGCTCTTCCATTCACTGATCTTCCATTCACTGCTTTTCCATTCATTGCTCTTCCATTCATTACTCTTCCATTCCTTCTGGGAACATCTTAGAACTCCTCATTTATTGATGACATTACTACTAACTGCTAAATAATATCACATGATCATAGAACTGAAATCGTGAAGAGATTCATGAAACTGTCATGCTTTCTAAATGACAACTTGTGATGGTCAAGATTTCCAATGGCAACTTTTTATGGTCAAGATTTCCAATGACAACGTGTGATGGTCAAGCTTTCCAATGACAACGTGTGATGGTCAAGCTTTTCAATGACAACGTGTGATGGTCAAGCTTTTCAATGACAACGTGTGATAGACAAGCTTACTCAATGCCAGCTTGGTGGTCAAGCTTTCTCGGTGACAATTTGATTGTCAAGCTTTCTCAATGATAACTTGTGATGGTCATGATTTCTAATAACTTGTGAGGGCCAATCTTACTCTAGAAACATGTTATGGTTAAGCTTTCTCAATGCCAACTTGGTGGTCAAGCTCTCTCAGTGACAACTTGTGTGATGGTCAAGTTTTCTCAATGATAACTTGATGGTCATGATTTCTAATAACTTGTGATTGTCAAGCTTACTCTAAAAACATGGCGTGGTCAAGCTTTCTCAATGACAACTTGTAATGGTCAGCTTTCTCAATGACAACTTGTGATGGTCAAGCTTTCTCAAACAACTTGTAAAAATCAGTTTCCTCAATAATAACTTATGATGATCAAGCTTTCTCAATGACAACGTGTGATGGTCAAGTCTATCCAATGACAGCTTGTGATGGTCAAGCTTTTTCACTAACAATTTGTGATGGTCAAGATTTTACAATGCCAATTTGTGATGGTCAGCGTTCAGAATGACAACTAGTGATGGTCCAAGCTTGTACAATTATACAACATGTGATGGTCAAGTTATCTCAGTATCAACATGTGATGGTCAAGGTTTCTAAATAACATTTGATGTTCAAGCTTTCTCAATATTAACTTGTGCTGTTCACGTCTTCTCAATGCCAACTTGTAATTGTCAAGCTTTCTCAAAGACAACTTGATGGTCAAACATTATCAATGACAACTTGTGATGGTCAGCTTTCTTAATAACAACTTGATGTTCAAGTTTTCTCAATGACAACTTGATGGTCAAGTTTTCTCAATAACAACTTGGTCGGTAAACTTTCTCAATCTTAACTTGATGGTCAAGCTTTCTCAATAACAACTGGGTTTTTAAACTTTCTCAATGACGACTTGAAGGTCAAGCTTTATCATGACAACTTGTGATGGTCAAGCTTTCACAATAACAACTTGATGATCACGTTTTCTCATGACAACTTGATGGTCAATCGTTCTCATTACAAATTGTGATGGTCAAGCTTTCACAATAACAACTTGATGATCAAGTTTTCTCAATGACTATTTGTGATGGCCAAGCATTCTCTTATCCAGCACTATAAGGACAGAATACATCACTAGAAGACAACATGAAGAGAAATAAAACGTTATGATACAGCATTGTAAGATTTCAACTTTATACTGCACTAATAGACGTATTACAGTTTATGCAAACACAACAGTACGAAGCGATCGATGCTAACAGACGTCAACATCGGCCCCCGCCGACAGTTGCGCTGGCTAAGGCCCTCATTTGCTGTTGGAGCACACTACGACACGATACACAGCCTAGCATAACCTCGGTATATAGGACGGATACATCCTGCTCAAGAATGGAACAATAACTGGAAACCGTGCCAAAATGTAGGTCGCGCATTGATCTTTGCTGTTAGTGAAAATTGGCGATTCTAAGTAATCTCTACAGTCAAAAGAAACATAGTCTTTTTAAAAACCTTTATATAGAGAAAATCTGCTGTAGTCTGGAAGACAAACACTGGATGTGATTATGGAAGACCAAAGCAGAACAGACCAGGTCATTATGTCTCGCCTAGATACCAGACACTGCAGACTCAACAAACACTTATATAGACTAGGAATAAGTGAAACACCTCTCTGCCAGTGTCAGTAGGCGGAACCGACACCGGAGCATGTCCTGCATGACTGTACTCTCCTGTGTGAGCTGAGAAGCAACACGTGGCCACACCTAGTCGATCTAAAAACTAAGCTTTGGAGAAACCTGACAGACCTGAAGCTGACTGCCCAGTTTGTGGTCCACAGTAAACTAAGTGCATGACCAGAGATTGCTGAAGAAGAAGAAAAATAAACATGACGTGCATAAATCAAGTTTCAATATTTACAAGAAATCGAATTTTCTACTAACAGTAATAGTTTACTTAACAAGTAAAATCGAAGTTTTCTATACTTGACAAGTAAAGTCGAAGTTTTCTATACTTAACAAGTAAAATCGAAGTTTTCTATACTTGACAACTAAAGTCGAAGTTTTCTATACTTGACAAGTAAAGTCGAAGTTTTCTATACTTAACAAGCAAAAACGAAGTTTTCTATACTTGACAAGTAAAATAAGCCGGAAAAGCGATATACAAAACAAAACAAAAGATGTATGTTGTTTTCAAACATGCATTGTTGAATTCGCTAAAGATTGACTGAATGATTGATAGAACCATTATCATTGCATTTAGGTAAATAAGTAAAACAGTAAAGAAACCATTTTTATACCACCTGGAATATAGGGTAATACGGTGTTAGGACTGTATTTTTCATTGACCGCCGGCACATGGTGGGTGATGTGGTCAAGATCACGCCAGCCCCTTTACTTCCCAGTGATTTTTCTGGTACTCAATTGAGACTGGGTCGACCTGAGAGCCGTTCCGGTTGGAAAAAGATTCCATGCCTACTGTAGAATTGAACCCCATACTACTAGTCTAAGACGCGAGTTCATTAACACCTACGCTAATGCGGCTCCATTTAGGTGAGTAACCATGTGTATTATTGCTAAAAGTTACCAACAACACCAGACAAGAATCATCAACATCAGCATAAGAAAGAAAGTTGACACAGGAACTTCCTTGAATTACATTGAGAAAGAAAGAATGAAGTGGTTTGGCCACATAAGAATGCATCAAAACTCCACAGTGTACAGAGTCTTCTACAACAAAACACCAGGAAAGAAGGCGGGAGGGAAAAATCATGAAAAAGATGGTTAGATGGCATAGCAGAATCCTGTCAAAGAGCAAAAATAACAATCACTCAAGCCACCAGAACAGTGCAAAACAAAAAAAAAACCACCATGACACTGGGCAATAACCCGGTAGCTGTGTGACGACAAAAGACTAACATATGGACTACTATATACGGAGACATTCAAACGTTTCTAATGAAAATCTGGGGAAAAAACGAATAACGAAATAAATGTAATACAAAAAACACACATACAAATTAGAAATAGAAAAGAAGAGAAACAATAAAAAATCAAGTAAATATATAACTTGAATACATGCAACATATGCACATATAGATTACAAGGCATGCGAAGAGAAAGTACTAAGAAGCATAGGAATGTAATACGTTGAGCCCACGTGGTCGCAAGGTACCATACAACGAAATCAACCGATTGTCCAGAGCAAATCGACTGTGATCATCCGAGGAAAATGATCGGATGGCTGTGACCTGGACATCGTGAGCTCCTAAATGGCCAGTATCATTGAAATGGGTGGCTACAGGGATCACAGAGCATATTTTTTTTTAAATTCGTCACTCCTGTTGTTGGTTTGCTTGATAAAGGCTTGTTGGTCGAAACGGTGCTGTATATGGCCATTGTTTTTGTAATTTGTAAAACTACTGTACTTTGTGATTACGTGTTTGGTCAATCAAATAGTTTTACTGTAGTCTCATCTATATTGTGACGACAAAAGAAGAAGAAGATTCCCTACTAACTCTTGCATAGGAATATCTCAGAAAAAAGTTATACCATTTTACCCGCATTATGACTAAAGTAAACTATCGCTTGGTTTATGTTATCTGTTGTATAAGATAATCAGGTTTTTTTTCTAATACAGATTCTGCAACCTTTATTTTATCTCTTTGTTCATCATTATCAGGTGCCGTCTCCACATCGAAGGTTGGCTGCAATGAATCTCCAGCATCCTCTGTCTTTCGCCTTGGTACCTCTTTGTTAGCAGCCAAATATTTATTGCACTTTAGTTAGTTTTTTGTTTCAAAGTCTAACAGAAAGGTCAAATAATATTCAGTTGTTCACTTCTCTTCTTTTTCCTTTTGGTTCTCTTATCTCTTATCTTAACCACATTTGCCGTGAAGCCGCGTTGGGAGAGTTAGTTTTCTATCTTGTGCCAGGCGTGTTGCGATTGACGTTGTCAGTCCATGCTTTCGCAGTGACTCTGAGATGTTATCTATCCATCGTGTTCTTGGCCTGCCTCGTGCTCTGCGCCCTGAGTGTCGATTATTGTAGGCACGTGATGGTAGTAAATGTGGTTCCATTCTCATTAGATGGCCGAACCACTTGATTCTTTTCTTCTCGATGTACTGTATGCATGGTATAGTACCAACGATGCTTCTGATATTCTCGTTTCTCACTCTATCTCTCCTTGTAACGTTGACAGCTTTTCGTAGACATCTCATTTCACATGTTGTAATCTTTCTATCTTGTGTCTTATACCTTTTGGTTCATTTCTTTAATTATGTTTTGTCTCAGAACACCAGGATAAGACTAGATTTATAGAGCGGGCTCTGTGGCGTGGAGGTGAGTTGCTGGTAATTCGTTACAAAAGCATTTGGTTCGCTACCCGTATGGGACGATCGGGTATTGTTTCAGAGATCCTGATCTCAGTATAGGTGAGATCGAGTTCCTAGTCCTATCGAAGACGGACGATAAAACGTAGGCCCGTGTTCAATTTGAGCACGTAAAATTGGTCATATCAATCAATCAATCAATTGAGTGATTACGAACTAACAATAGCGACATAATGAATGAGATTTAAGAGAGAATATCTACTGTCAATTTGTTTTATTCCTGTTGACACATCTACGCCATCACTTTCTGAATTGCGACACATTTATATGTCTTTACTGCCTGTAATACAGCTTTTAGGTCGGTGTAGGACAGGGATGAAGGGGAAAGGGGGGTGAAGACACGTGCCTGTGAAGTTTCAACCAAAAAAAAAAAAAAGAAACAAATTGTGGAACTAGACAGAAAGAATTATAAGAAAAAGGTTTTTAAGGGAATGCATCTTTTCTATCGGCATGTGAGACCTGGACATCTGGCAAATCAAAGGAGAAAAATAGCAATGCATTTGAACACAAATGCTGTAATAGAATCTTTAAAGTACGACGGATTGTGAAAAGAACAAATAAATCCATAATACAAGAATTAAGCATATCAAATTGACTATCGCATGAAAAAACACCCTTTGCCGGAATTAATTTTTGTTCATTTTTTGTCCATTTCGCAAGTGTATGTAGAAATTAAGCTGGATTTGTTTTTTTTCTTAGACACTTTCTTAGATACTTGAAAACTTGTGAGTATATTTATAGGTAAATATAAACGTTCAACAAACGCCAATAGAATGCACAAACAAATAAAGAATCGGTAATGATCAAATGAATCATGGTTTGTTTGTTTGTTTAGTAAGGGATTAAAGCCTCTTTAAGCCGAGGCACGCCCTTTCAACCTAAGGCGAACCTTTATTGGTTATATCAGAGCGTGTAGGCCAACAAACATAAAAATAAGAATTAACTCCTTTCGGAGAATCCAAGGATTAGGTAAGTATAATGAATCATGGTGAATTTTATACTAATTTAAATATGAAACAAATCATGGCACAGTTTGCGGCACATGGACAAACGAGACAGATAAGAGGACGTAGACTGCAGTAATTAGTACTCAATGCGTTAATATGGTTGGATATTGAATATATATAGTAACGTTAAATGTTTTGGTAATATAACGTGTTATGAAGGTTTGGAGAAGACAATCATGGTAGGCTATATACCAAAAGTAACAACTGTTATAAGAAGGAGAAGATGGAGATATGTTGGGCATACATTGAGAAGAAATGATCGTACCAGAGATATGAGAATACCAAAGCAGGCATTGAAGTGGGAAGCAAAGGGTTCACGAAACAGAGGACGCCCTAGAGAAATCCTGAAACGAACGTTGCAGATTGGTTATTGGTTATTGGTTACTAAACTGACGTCATTGCACTCCGGGCAGACCCATAGGTGCTCAGTCTCCCCCAACATAAATCGAAGAGTATGCATACTGATGGTTCCTGTGGCTCGCTGATTAAACACACCTCTCACTCTGCCTCTCAGGCATCCAGTTCGACTTGAAAAGCGGGTAACTCCAAACTGCTTAAATCGCTTGATCGATTCAACATCGATTTTAGTGTACTCATCCAACAGACAGTCGCGAAGAGATCGAAGAATATCCCCCTTATCCATCTTCAACTCCCCAACAATCGATGCTGTTGATGCAAGCCTGTCCGCTCTCTCATTACCGTAAACACCCGCATGCCCAGGACAGTATATCCACGTAAGCCGCTGGAGGTTAGAAACTTCTATAGACGACATCCACTCATACCGAAACCTGCCCTTCTGGATCTTGTGAAGCATCGACTGAGAGTCAGATACAATAACTGCCCCAGTAAATTAAGTCCCATAAATCCAATGGAGGGCAGCAGTAAGGCCTCAACCTCCATCCTCATACTAGAAGTAGAAATAGAACGTTGCAGAGAGAGGCAAGAAATATCGAACACAATGAGCGTGTTGCCCAGGACAGAGCGGTATGGAGAAATTACTTGCAGGCCCTATGTAACGTCTAACGGCACGAGAGGAACATACATATATATATATACCACAATAAAAGAATAAGGAATAAACCAAGGAAAAGATGGATGTCAGTTGTGATGAATTAATTCTAAAATTCTAAATGAATGAACCTATATGATATAGCGATATTTAGGAAAGTTGTCATGCGAGTGCTTTCAGTAAGGGAAATGTTACAGAAAGGTTGAAGCACACAATAGGTAGATGGACAGTAATGATGGGACGTGGTTATTTGAAGGTTACAATTTGCATACCTTTCTCAGTAATGCGGTCATGACAAATTCAAGGTATCGAGGTTGCATAAACGATTTATCAGGCTAATTGTAATAATTGTATTTTCTTATAGTTGCAATATCATTATTAGCAAAGTAGGACTCTGTTGCGAGGTGATAGAGTGCTCGGCTCTTGTTTCAATAGTACTCGTTTCAAGCCCCTATTGGATTAATTGGGCTATTTTTCGAGTGAACCCTGATCTCATTGTAGGTGAGATCGAATTCCTAGTCCTAATGGAGACGAACTACAAATGTAGGCTCCGCTCCGTATTCACGCTAAACACTTAAGAGAAGACTAGACAGTTAAATATTGATAAGGTTAGGCAGCTTAGTCTCTGTAAGAGAAATATGTATTCATTAAAAAAATTGCTACACTTTCAGAACAACCACGACACTAGGCAACAATCTGGTAGCAGTGTGACGACAAATGAAGAAGACAGAACATTTTCCATTAAAAAATATAAAAGGACCTTGCTGCAATAGCATATGGATATATATATATATATATATATATATATATATATATATATATATATATATATATATATATATATATTTATGGGAATGAATCTTTAATAAATCTCTGTTGTCCGCCAAGAAACTTCATGAAAGATCGGTAATGCACTTTGTTATTTTACATGTCGAAACTCACATGGGCAAGTAACAGCAGTTGGGAAAACCAGTCAAGCTGTCGTTTTTAAGTAAGCTGCACTGTATCGTGTTTTTCCTTGCTCAAATATTAATATTCTTAAGCTTAAAAGAAAAATCAATAGTTTTGATATTTAAGTATTTTAAATATACAAAGCATTATGATATCATCTCTGTTGCGACGTTGTCGGTGATCTCAAAGGTAACGTTTTACTCATGTTTGTATTGATTTTCTGGGAGTAAGAACAATTACTTACAACTCTTTTTCTAATATTAGTGAAACTTTCTTATGATAGCTATATCTATAGACTCTTCATGTACTGTTTGACATATAAGGCTTTCATAAGAGATTTACATTGCTGCAGTTCTGCCATCTTTCTACCACTTGTTTCCCGTCTCAGGTTACTATATATTCTTCGTGTCCCGATTGACACATACGGCTTCCACAAGAGACCTCCACTGTTGCCGTTCTGTTGCCTGTCTACCAACCGTCCCCCACGCCAGGCCACACTCCTTCAACTCTCTCTCCACCGATCTTCTCCATGTTTCCTTTGGACGTCCAGGCCTTCTCTTCCCATCTGGTTATCTGAGAGCTGTCCTAGCCACTGCCCCCACTGGGATACGACATACATGTCCAAACCACCTCCACCTCCATCTTCGTCTCTTAATGATGGTCTCCAAGGATGCACAGTCTGTTCGTTTCAAAAGCTCCTCATTTGTTACGGTCATATATGGGGTTCCTCATATGTCAGGTTACAATCTTTCAACTTTTCTCCCTAATTCATCTCCATGTTTCATATGGACACCTAGGCCTTCTTTTCTCATCCGCTGTGTCCGTCGGAGAGCTGTTCTAATCAATGTCCCTACTAGCATAGACGTACATTAACAATCTACCTCTATCTTTATCTTTTAATCATAGTCTCTAATGATGCACAGTTTGCTCGTATTAAAAGCTCTTTATTTACTATTGTATTTGGTTAGAGTATTTGCAGGATTCTTCTGTAACATTTATTATGAAATATCTCCAGCGTGTGTATGATGTTTTGTTTCATTTTCCAGCACTCCCTTCTTCTTCTTTACCCTCCGCTCCTAAAGGAGGCACAGGTCCTCAACCAATGCATTGCAAGCTCTAATACGCTTTGTCGTGGTTTTTTTTAAGCTGTGTTTTTACAGGATGGGGTAGCTAATCTCACGTCCCAGCACTCACTAAAGAAGTTAATGGCATATCCTTTACAGGCCTTTGCGAATCAACCCCAGCTTTTTAACGCTGTTTATGATTTTTCTAGGCATTATTACATTCAGTAGTTTGCCATTGCTTTCTGAACGTGTGGTGCCATCGTCTTTGTGTAAAAATCCACACGAAGCAATTTGCAACCAAACTGTTCGCAGCGTGATTCGAACTCAGAACGTCGGGGTTAATAGACCGAGTCGCTATCCCTTAAGCCACAGACGCCACCCAGCACTCTCTACTGTATAATAATACTCTCAGAACACTGCTTCTATATATTTTAAGTTTTGTTTTGAGATTCAACCCTTTGGCATTCCATATTGTTTTTAGTATGGCGCAAGCTTGACTTGCTTTCTTTTGATAAATGTTCGTTATCATCTGATAATTAACGAACAACTCAAGTGTATTTTCCCTAATTTGTTAACAGGTAAATACACAAATTCACTTCATGATAAAATTGCATAAAACGGTACAATTTTCTTATCATGAATGCCAAAAAGAAAGAAATCTGATGAAATAAAAGAAATAATTAATAAATAAGAACTGTTATTTCATCTCCTTATGATTTCCGGGATAGCGAGGGATAAAAACCACTGTCCCCAAAAGCATGTCGTAAAAGGCGTATAAAAGTGGTTCTTCGTGAGGCCGGCAACACGACACCGTAAAAAGACTAACTAAACAGACACAAAACACTCAAAACGGACAAATAAAGAGAAAATATTGAGAGGGAACGAAAGAAACAAGAGAAAGAAAGAGAAATAGAGAGAGAACGAGAGAGAAAGCTATAGAGACAGCGAAAAAGACAGAAAGAGTAAGAGAAAGAGTATTAAAACGAAAGAAATAACGAGGGAGAGAAAGAAAAAGGAAGAGTGACGTAGATAACAGGTGGTGGGGAGAACAAAAGAATAAGAAGTAGAAAATGTAACAGACGAAGAAAGAAAAAGAGAGGAAGATATAGAAAGTGAAAGATATACTAAAAAAGAGATCGAAGAGAATGAAGAGATAAAAACAGAGTGTGAGTGTGTGTGTGTGAGAGAGAGAGAGAGAGAGAGAGAGAAAGAAAGATATAGAAAGAGAAATATATACTGAAAAGAAACAAGAGATCTAGAGAGAATGAGAGAGATAAAAGAAAACAGCGAGAGAGAGAGAGAGAGAGAGAGAAAAAAAGCTATCGTGAAATAGGAAAAAAAACCAACAAGATTCCAAAAGACAAATGTCATGACGTGTTGCACACATTAGCTATCGAAATTACACAAATACTGTCACGTGATTAGCAGCCACAACAACGGAAGTCTGGTATTGACAACGAACCTGATAGATGAAACACGTTTCTAAATTTCATACTACCCTTCCTAGTAATACAGTCTGGATGGCTGGAACAAACGGGTAAAGAAATAAAGAGGTTTTTAACGGATTAATAAGGCAAGGATAATAAATATGTTAACAAAAGAGGAGATATTGAGGGGGAAAAACGAACGAAAATAAATCAACAGGTTGGGGTTGTGGAAGGTGGAAATTTGGGTTGCAGGGTGAAATATTTTAAACTGCAGATTCCTAGCCATCGATCGTCTGCTGAATCGAGGTTAGCAGACGAGAACTACCAAACGAGGTCAAGTGTAGCTGCACGGTTTGCGTGGTGATCAATGCACGAGAATATGGGGGGGTGAGGACCGACTTCTCATTTCCGACCTCTCACCTCCCATTTACTACGACTGGCATCTCATACACATCATACATTATAGTCATTTTGTATTTACTTGTTTCTCTTTATTCTTTTCCTCCCGTTATTCCATACTCAATATTTCTCTTTATTCTTCACGTTATTCCATATCAAAATTTTCATCTATATCATTCTTCGTTATTCCATACTCAATATTTCTCTTTATTCTTCACGTTATTCCATACTCAATATTTCTCTTTATTCTTCACGTTATTCCATACTCAATATTTCTCTTTATTCTTCACGTTATTCCATACTCAATATTTCTCTTTATTCTTCACGTTATTCCATACTCAATATTTCTCTTTATTCTTCACGTTATTCCATACTCAATATTTCTCTTTATTCTTCACGTTATTCCATACTCAATATTTCTCTTTATTCTTCACGTTATTCCATACTCAATATTTCTCTTTATTCTTCACGTTATTCCATACTCAATATTTCTCTTTATTCTTCACGTTATTCCATACTCAATATTTCTCTTTATTCTTCTCACTCCCCGTTATTCCATACTCAATATTTCTCTTTATTCTTCTCACTCCCCGTTATTCCATACTCAATATTTCTGTTTATTCTTCTCACTCCCCGTTATTCCATACTCAATATTTCTCTTTATTCTTCTCACTCCCCGTTATTCCATACTCAATATTTCTCTTTATTCTTCTCACTACCCGTTATTCCATACTCAATATTTCTCTTTATTCTCACTCCCGTTATTCCATACTCATATTTCTCTTTTTCTTCTCACTCCCGTTATTCCATACTCTATATTTCTCTTTATTCTTCTCACTCCCCGTTATTCCATACTCAATATTCCTCTTTAAGTGCTTACTTTTGGAATCTTTAAAAAACAATATATAGTGAGTGAATAGAATCAAGAGGTAGTATATTTCTTCTAAATTCTTTGATCATTATTCTTCATCAGATTTCTTCCACTTTTTAAAATTTTTCTTCATCATATTCTTTCTCTAATTTGTTTGTAAAAATTATTCTTAATCATTTTTCTTACAATGTGTATGTTTAAATTATTCTTAATCATATTTCTTATAATGTGTATGTTTAAATTATTCTTAATCATATTTCTTATAATGTTATTTTAAATTATTCTTAATCATATTTCTTATAACGTGTATGTTTAAATTATTCTTCATCATATTTCTTATAATGTGTATGTTTAAATTATTCTTCATCATATTTCTTATAATGTGTATGTTTAAATTATTCTTCATCATATTTCTTATAATGTGTATGTTTAAATTATTCTTCATCATATTTCTTATAATGTGTATGTTTAAATTATTCTTCATCATATTTCTTATAATGTGTATGTTTAAATTATTCTTCATCATATTTCTTACAATGTGTATGTTTAAATTATTCTTCATCATATTTCTTATAATGTGTATGTTTAAATTATTCTTCATCATATTTCTTACAATGTGTATGTTTAAATTATTCTTCATCATAATCATATTTCTTCTAATACGTCTTTTTTCATTATTTTTCATCATATTTCTTCTAAGGCAGTCCCCCCTTTATTTCATACCTTCATGCTATAAAGATGGTTCTCTTCCTGGTTTGCTTGTTGTGTTGACCCCCATATTCGCAGTTATGTTTCTCGTTGCTCAGTTGTGTTACCTTCTGAGCTTAGTAAGATAGGTGAAATTAAGTTCCTAGTCCTATCGGAGACGGACGACAAAATGTGTTCAAGTTGACCCCGTAAAAGAACACTTGACAGTTGAGAATCTATAAGAGTAGGCAGCAAATCTGCAGCCCGGACAAAATTAATTACAAAACTATTTAATAAACTTCTGCAGAAGGGTTCATCATTTTAAAAATTACATTGAAGAATCTGACCAGTGCTACGGAGTTCGTGCCCTGTCGCTGATATATTTCTGTGTAAGAATGGCTCATTGGTTGTGTACGTAAGGACGCTCGTATTGCTAGGCTAGGCGATTGGTGTCGTAAGGACTAGGGTAAGTGGTTCGAGTCCCGTGTTTGTCTATTTGTTTTTTCAGAAGCTCTTAATACCTGTATCTGTTTATTTGTTGATCATATTCGTTACTTCCGTTGCTTCCTCTGGGGTTCTTGTAAGAAAACTCCTTGTGCTCATTTTGGTATGCGATAAGTTTCCATTCTACTCACATGCCCCAACCATCTTAGTCGTCTACTGCCGAGTATGCCCATGATGGAAGGCAGATTTGCACGTTGCAGTACCTCAGAGTTGGTTATCTTGTCGTAAAACCTGATGTTCATAATCTTGCGGAGACATCGAAGGTGAAAGATGTTAAGTCTCCTCTCGTTCCACAAATTGATTGATTGATTAATAGGACCACCATCATTGTACTTCGGTGAGTAACCATGTGTGTTTCGATCTCATTCTTACACAGGAATATTTCAAAGACAGCGAACGTACTCCGTAGCACAGGCGAGCGTCCCCGTTGAAATTTAGAAGATGGTGAAAAATATTTTGTATGAATTTTATTATTTAATATTTGTAATGAAGTTTGTCCGGGCAGTGGCTTTCCAGCCTGTTCTTCTCGATTTTAAACTGAAAATGCTTCTGTTACGTGCTCAACTTTAACATGGGGCCGACGTTTTATCGTCCGTCTCCGATAAGACTAGAAACTCGATCTCACCTACACTGAGATCAGGGATCTCTGAAATAACATCCCATTGGCTACTCGTGGGAGCGAACAGAGTACCATTGGAACGAAAGGCGAGCCTCTAACATGTACCCCACAGAGACCACAAATAACTCTGCTTAAAAAGCACAACTTGAAGGCAGTTATTGCATATTGGTCAATTACTGTAGAACTGAGAAAGTCGTTTTGGAGGAGTAGAAATGTACTATTAGTTTTTTCTACTCATTGCAAATCTGTGTAATTAAGTTCGATTTTAGAATAAAGTCCAAATTTGTATACATTTTACAAACAAATAAATAGTTTGCGTTGTTTGTGTTTTTTTCATAATTGGTGCTAACCTGTGCACACATAATCATCAAATAGCTTGTCCTGAGCAGAACTTTGCCAACCCCAACAGTTCTCAGGAATTTCTCTCTCTCATAGGTCAGATGTCCTGCCTCTGCAGCCGTCATGTTCAAATCATCAGTTACATCCTGAATCCATCTTCTCCGTGGTCTTCCCTTCTTCTCTTTGCCGGTATGCCTCCTTCCATGATGGTCTTCTCCAGTCCTTCATGTCCTTTTATATGTTCAAAATATCTCAATTTTCTCTTTCATATTTGTAGCATCAGCCAGTTTTCTTTGATTTTACGTTCTTTCTGGATAGATCTATTTGTTCTCTTCTCTGTCCATGGTATACGTAGGACTCTTCTGTAACACTTATATTCGAAATCACATATATGTTTTTCCACTGCTTCATGAAATGTCATTGCTTCACACCCATACGTTGCCATTGGGAATATGGAGTGCACGCATAAGTTAAATAAATATTATTGTTTGATGTGATGGTTTTGGGAAATACACCTGTAGTCTAAATTGAGGCTCGAGTTATAATTTTAAATATTTTCGCTTCCTTACTATGCACTGCTTTGTTGGTAATTAAGTTAGGTTTTAAGATGTAAAGAAAAAACAATAGTCCCGTTTTATAACTTTTACATTGTCCACACTACAGAAGCAGTCCTCTTGCCAAATTTCTAGCTCGTATGTTTTTTTAAAAGCACGTTGATATGTCTCTAAATAAACACAGACACACATATACACATTTGGTAACGACTTTACTTTATATATATATATAATAATTCCTCTTGTACCGTTATACGTTACATGGGGCCTGCAAGTAATTTCTCTAAACCGCTCTATCCTGGGCAACTCGCTCAATCTCCTCCATGGAACTGAGACCGATATTTCTTGCTTCTCTCAGCAAAGTTCGTTTCTCCTTAGGTCGACTTCTAGTTCTTGAACCCTTTGCATCCCACTTCAATGCCTGCTTTGATATTGATTTGATATATATATATATATTAACACAAATGTAGATAGATAGCTATCTAGATATATATAAGCAGATAGATAGATAGATAGATAGATAGGTAGGTAGGTAGGTAGGTAGATAGGTAGGTACATAGATAGGTAGGTAGATAGATAGGTAGGTAGATAGATGGTAGGAGTAGATGGTAGGTGAGATAAGTAGGTAGGTAGATAGGTAGGTAGATGGTAGGTAGATAGATGGTAGGTAGATAGATAGGTAGGTAGATAGGTAGGTAGGTAGATAGATAGGTAGATAGATAGATAGGTAGATAGATAGATAGACAGATAGGTAGATAGATAGATAGATAGATAGATAGATAGGTGGATAGATAGAAGGTGGATAGATAGATGGTAGGTAGGTAGGTAGGTAGGTAGGTCAGTCGGTCAGGTCGATCGGGGGGGTGGGTGGATGGATGGATGGATGGATAAATAAATAGATAGATAGATAGATAGAAAGGTAGGTAGATGGTAGGTAGGTAGGTAGGTAGGTAGGTATATGTAGGATAGGATGTAATTAATAGGAAAAGAAGCATACATAGACATGCATAAACTACTATTACTTTTTCTACTACCGCTACTATAACTACTACAATTACTACTATTAACAATTAATACTATTATCACTACTGCTACTGCTATTATTACTAATTTTTTTTTAATAGTAAAAGCAATAATTGTAATAATAATGGTAAAAAAACAACCAAGATATGCACACAAAAATCCAGACAACTTGTCATCTATAGCATCAAAAGATGGACTGCAGATAAGCTATGAAAAAACAAATATAATGAAGACAGCTATAGCAAGTAATGCAGATATCACCCTGGAATCTAAAATGATAAAAATGACAGAACAGTTCACCTATTTAGGTAGCAACTTTGATTGCACAGAAAAAGTTTAAAATAAATTATGATACCAATTGGCAAAGCAACATAAGCTTTTAAAAGTCTAAATAAAATATGGAACTGCAAGTTTTATAGTATTAAAACTAAATTACGAATTTTCAATTCAAATGTTGTATCAATCCAAACATATGCCAGCGAGAGTTGGAAAATGACTAAAGATATAGAAAGCAAGTTGAATGCGTTTGAAAATAGATGTCTGCGAAAAATAAAGAATATAAAATGAAACGAATTTAGAAGTGATGAAATCAGAGAAATGTCTGGTCAACCACTAGTGACAACTGTTATAAAAAGGAGAAGATGGAGATATGTTGAACACCAGAAGAAATGATCAACGAATATCAAAGCAGGCATTGAAGTGGGATGCAAAGGGTTCAAGAAAGAGAACGACAAAGGAGACCCTGAAAACGAACTTTGCTGAGAGAGGCAAGAAATATTGGTCTCAGTTCCATGGAGATCGAGCGAGTTGCACAGGATAGATCGGTATGGAGAAATTGCTTGCATGCCCTATGTAACGTATAACGGGACGAGAATTATTATTATTATTATTAATAATAATGGTAACAACAATAGTAACAATAACAGTAATAATACTCTATTTTGTTCCCATGCTAAAATAGGTCTGCACCTGTTCACCCCCTCCTTTTACCAGATACTATTTTGGAAAATGTTCTGTTCTACCCATGATGTTCCGACCTCTATGACCCCCATTCTCCCCTTTCTTTCTACAGTTTTTCGCCAGGTATTCTAAACAGATAACCCCATGTATCGTTTGTTGCTAACCAGCCTCTCTTGTTTCTTTGTGTGGTCCCAATGTAAACGAATGATAATGAGAGCGCAGACAAAAGAGATAGAAAGAAGAAGATACAGACATACTTTATCTCCCAACTTGAGCGCAAGCCTCTTCTTCTGTCTATCCAAAATCAAACTCACAAAAAATGCACGCATACGCGCTTGAATTACAAGTGGAAAGAAAGAATAAAGGGTTTTCCCCAGATTCACGGTGTTCGTGGCACCGAACCGAAGGGTTACGATGTTCATGGCACCGAGCCGAAGAGCTGAAAGCTCAAGCGCTTCTGGATCGAAAAAACCCCAAAAACAACAATTCAAACTCCATAGTATATAGAATCTTCTACAACAGAACAACAGAAAAGAAAGCGAGAGGAAGACAACGAAAAAGATGGGTAGATGGCATAGCAGAATCCTGTCAAAGAGCAAAAATAACAATCACCCAAGGCACCGGAACAACGAAAGACAAAAACAGAAAACTACGACACTGGGCAACAACCCGATAGCAGTGTGACGACAAAAGAGAAGAAGAAGAAAGAAAACACACGCGCACTCACAAACGCACTCACGTGTTCGGTGTAACGCACCCGTAACAGACACCTGTATCTAGTTAGCCAGAGCTTGTTAGAGTCGAATTTTAAAGCTAATAAATTACACCTGGAAGAAAAAATGGCTGCTTTGTACAGGAAGTCAAGGCACAGAAATGTTACTCCCAAGCCGGAAGTGGCCTGGTTTGTTTTATGTCGTGACATGATGATCGCTGAGGGCCATGATGTTATCCAATCATTAATTTTTTTCCTTACCCGTAACACAATATGGGTCTGTCGACCCGATCAGGGAAGTAACACAATATAGGGCTGTCGACCCGATCAGGGAAGTTTATCAATGGAGTGGGGGCGGGGTGGGGGTGGGTACGGAGAAGAAAATTGAGATATGTTTTGTTGTGTGCAAGTAATATTTGAGTACCACCAGTACACCACTTACAGCTACTACTACTACTACATCTATTATTACTGCTACTACTACCACTACCACACATACTGCTATTGCTACTTCCATCACGCTTACTACTACTGCTGCTAATACTACTTCTTCTACTGCTATTGTTACAACTACTACCACTACCACACATACTGCTATTAGTACTACTATCACATTACTTCTATTAGTTAGTTAGTTTATTCCTTTCGAGCCAAAGGCGGCACATAGAGCAGAGGTTTTAGATCTCCATGTGATACGGTTCTTTGCTAGCAGTTGGAGATCTTGTATGGTTTTACATCCCAATAGTTTACTTTCTTGTTGGATGGTTCTTCGAAGAGTGGTCTTTGGTCTTCCACGTTTTCTTTTCCCAACTGGTGACCACATAAGGACTTGTCGATTTAGTCTCTTTTCGTCTGATCTAAGAACATGACCTAAATATTTCCACCTTCGTTTCCTTATAATATTTGATACGGGTTGTTGGTGTGTTCTATCTCTCACTGTGTTGTTAGAAACGAAATCACTCCATTTTACTTTTAATAATTTTCGTAGACATTTATTCTCAAAGCTGTCCAGTTTCTTATCAATTTTCTTTGTTGATTTCCAACTTTCACAACCGTAGGTCAGTACAGGAATCACACATGACCTAAATAATTTAACTTTTGTGCATATACTAAGGTCTTGAGATTGCCAGATATTCGTTAATTTAGTGAAGGCACTAGCTGCTATAGCAATACGAGTTTATTTCTTTCATCGTGTCTCCGTTGTTTGACACTTTACTACCCAAATATGTAAAATGTTCAACTTTCTCCAGTGTTTGGCCATTTATTACGATGTTGTCTGTCGAGTTCGTGAGGTCCATAATTTTGGTCTTGGCAGAATTGATCTGGAGACCAACCTGTTCTGCAAGTGTGCAAAGGTTGCTCGTTAGTTTGTGGGTTGCTTGTGTGGTTGAATTCAATATGGCCACGTCATCGGCAAAGTCAAGATCAAATAGTCTGCTGTTATTAAACCATTTGATGCCTAGTTGATCATCTTGGGTGCATTTGCGCATGCTCCAGTCTATAGCTATCCCAAAAGCATAGGTGACATCACGCAGCCCTGCTTCACACCCGAATTGACTGTGAACCAGTCTGAGTTTCCTGCATCTGTTCTTACACAGCAAGATGCTTCAGAATAGAAGGATTTTATAATATTGATGTACTTTTCCTGGAAGCCGTTTACTTCTATTGCTGCTGTTACAATTACTAATGCTTCAACTACAACTAACACTACTACAAATGATTCTACCACTACTACTACTCCTCCTACTACTACTACGTATACTAACAATACAACTACTACTACTAATGTAACTACTACTAACACTACCACTACTACTACTAATGTAACTACTACTACTACTACTACTAACATTACCATTACTACTACTACTACTACTACCAACTCTACTACTACTACCCCTACTGCTAGTAACAATACCACTACTAATGCCACTACTACTGCTACTAACCCTACTTCTACTACTAATGCTACTACTACTACTACTACTAAAAGATATTTGTATCAACGGAGAGGAAATAGAAAATGTGAACAGTTTTGAGTATTTCAGTTCACTACTAACCAGAGATGAAAATGGGATGAAGGAAATTAGAAAAACAAACATAGACTATGCTTGTTCCCAGTGGCAACGTATTGGTGCGAAGCATGGACATTTAACAAGACACTGGCAAAACATAAATGTGCTTTTGAATATAAGTGTTGCAGAACAGTCCTCTGTGTACCACGGAAAGAGAGCAAATAGATGTACACAGAAAGAACTTAAAATCAAAGAAAACTGACTGATGCTTCACATTATACTGAGAAAATTGAAGTATTTTGGACATATAAAGAGACATGAAGGGTTGAAGAAAACCATCATGGAAAGAGGCAACCCATCAAAGAGGATGACCACGGAGAAGATGGATTCAATGTAACTGATGATTTGAGCAAGTCGGCAGGAGAGGCGGGGCATCTGGTCTATGAGAGAGAGAGAAATTCCATTGGAATGTTAAGGTGGCAAAGTTCTGCCAAGGACAAGCTATTTGATGATGATTGCTACTACTACTGTTTCTAATACTACTACCAATACTACTACTACTACTACTATTACTACTACTACTACTATTGCGCTACTACTACTACTATTACTATTTCTACTACTGCTACTATTACAAAAGCCACCAATTCTACTAAACTCTATTATTCCCCGTGAAACATTGGAAAACAATTATCTCTCTTCAAATATGTCTATTCTGTATCGTCAATTTTTAGTTCTGCTAATGTGACTTTGATATCTTTTCTCCTATTGTTCTTCGACAGGTATACTTTGGCTTATTAACCTATCCCTTTCCATTTGGGTTCCAGCCAAGAGCACGTCTGGTTATGTTGTACTGTTGTTTTCTGAGGGTCTGTCTATTCCCCCGCTATATTTTCTCTGTTATAGTTGGCTGTATATGTTTCTGTCTTTGTTCTTTTTTTCACACACATTTCTTCCATCTCCAAATTTCATCAGGGACCATCAACGGGGCTACGAGGTTCGTGCACTGTTCCTGATATGTTCCTGTGTAAGAAAGAGATCGAAGCAGACTTGGTTACTCACTGAAGTGCAGTGCTGATGGACCTATCAATCATTATAGCAATCTTTTTTTTACAAGTCTGTATGTGTTAACATGATTAGTTATTTAATACGAAGTATGTATGCGACGAAATGAGACGCATTCTTGAGTTTAACTGGAAAGAGAAGATTAGTCAGTGGCGGCTCGTCATTAAGGCCCAGTGGGGCCGGGCCCCACCAAACATAATGTATAATGTGTATTTATTCTTTTACAAATCATTTGTTCATAATTATTACTTTTAACGTGATACTTCTCTTCTTCTTCTTCTTCTTCTTTGCGTTCGTTCTTTACCACCAATTTTAATCACTCTTTGTGATATGTTTGATCTTTGCCAAGAACCTGTATACGTTGCACATTGGTTTGGTAGGCCCCTAAACGCATGGACTTCTACACGTTTAGAACATGTACATCCGATTTCAGGCAAACCTCCTTAGTCGCCTCTTACGACATGCGTGGCAGGTAACAGTGGTTCTATTCTTTACACCCCAAACTTGGCCCCGGTAACCACTCAGGCGAACGTGATACTAATTAGCTTTGAAATGAGAACATACAATGCTAAACTATCACATACAATCTGAAATTCAGCGTCTTCTCCTAATTAGTATACTTTACGTATTTATAACGCACTATTTTTTATGACCAGTCAAAATCTGGTCTATTTTGACAATAATTTTGCGAACTTTTTGTCTGGCCCCATCAAGACAAATTATCACGAGCCGCCACTGAGATTAGCAATACCAGACTTCAAGCGTAAACTGGTCTCGAAGATAGAGATAAAGAAATAGAAAAGGGAAGATGACGATCAATCGGACCGTGGCTTCCAATAACATAAGTCCAACGAGCTCAGGTAAAAAATTATATCAAATCAGACCACAACCATCGCGTAACCTCGCATTCCAGTATTGTTGTAAAAAGACAAATCAATTTAAAAAACAACGCAACATGCTAAATCAAGGTTATATTATGTGATAAGTTTAACACTAAGAAATATCAATATTAACATTTTTCATCAATAAATAACCATGGACTTGAAGAATTGTGTAAAAGTGCAGAAAACCGTACAGTGTTCTATCAAACACATATAAAAACCAGTTCCCATTAAAAAGGATTTTGGTTTCCCGTCTGAGCTAGCCGGCCTTATGTTGCCGAGGGCCACGATCTGACGAGCGTATCCTCGGAACGAGAAAAGAAAAATGAGAAAGAAAGACAATGCAGTGGACACTTCAAGGACAGCGACAAAACAATCGATGTAAAGAGGCACATAACGGCGAACTTTTGAAGCAGATCTCAAAGCAATGGAGAGTCGCTGTAGCGCAGTTGTTAGTGAACTCGCTTGGCAAGGCTGGTGGTCTGGGTTCAGCTCCGCAATGTGCGTGGAATTTTTCCCGACCACGACGGCTCTCAGGTCGACCCAGCCTCAAATGGGTACCAGACATGCTCTGGGAAGTAAAGGCGGCCGGCGTGATGCTGACCACATCACCCATTGTGTGCCGACGGTCAAGAAAATACAGACCTAACATGATTGACCTATATACCACAAGGTATGAAAGGGTTCCTTTATTTTACTTTTCAAAGCAATGCATATGACTAGGTCCGTTAATACGACTAGGATCCCTCATATCATTGTAGGTGAGATCGAATTTCTGGTCCTATCGGAGATGGACGTGACGATAAAACGTAGGCCCCGTGTTCAATTTGAGCACGTAAAAGAACCAAACATCGAGTTCAGGATGGAAAGCCGCAGCCTTGGCAAAATTCGTTAGAAAAATATCTTCTTAGAAAAATAAAATGTCTACAAAAAATCTTCACTAACTTCAAAATTACATCGGGGCTCGCGCCGGTGCTACGGGGTTCGTGAAATGCAGTTGAGATCTTCCTATGTAAGAAAGAGATCGAAGCACACATGGTTACTCACTGAAGTGCAATGATGGTGATCCTATCAATCAATCAATCAATAAGTGACAAGGTACTAGAGAACTAGGCACAACGCCAAACTGAGTGGAAAAAGCTTGTCTCTGTCTTATGTGATTTTTGTCACGACGGATGATGAGATGAAATGGACAAATTAAAAATGAAGAGGGAATTATAGAAAGAGATGACAAATAATAATAATTCCTCTCGTAACGTTATACGTTACATAGAGCCTGCAAGCAATACATCCATACCGCTCTATCCTGGGCAACTCGCTTAATCTCCTCCATGAAACTGAGACGGATATTTCTTGTCTCTCTCAGGAAAGTTCGTTTCAGGGTCACCTTAGGTCGTACTCTCTTTCTTGAACCCTTTGCATCCCACTTCAATGTCTGTTTTGACACTCTTTGATCATTTCTTCAAAAGGTGTGTCCAACATATCTCCATCGTCTCCTTCTTATAATAGTTGTTACTAGTGGTTGCCTCCGATTTCATCATCTCTGTTGAATTCATTCCACTCTAAGTTCATTATTTTTCAAATAATTATGACAAATAGACATATTTAATATTTTGAATACATAGAGAGGCATGCACTTTTACTGACAACCATACTGGATCGAAATTTTGTGGGCAAGTGCGCAAGAGAAAGACAGCGAAATAATTAGGTAGAAAGTATTAAGAGATAGAAGAAAATGAACAGAACATATCAGAATGACAAAAGACAGAAGATGTTGAGAATCTAAAATATTCTACATTCAATGTGGATATAGCACATAATCAACAAATCAATCATTGCAACATCTGTTGATGAACAATCTCTATAATATTTGATAATAAGGTTGTTATTGATCTATTACCACATGTGAAATGAGATGCCTGAGGAATGCGGTAAATAAAACAAGAAGACCATATAAGAAATGAGGAAATTAGAAGAACAGTCGGAACAACGCCTGCTATTAGATTCTTTAAAAAAACAAAGACTCAAATGGTTTGGCCACTTGGTCAGAATGAACCCGAATACACCAGTTGCAAGAGCGTACAACCTGAAAATGGAATCATCAAGAGGAAGGGCCAGACGAAGAAAAAGATGGGTTGATGGAGTTACAGACATCTTAAAACTTCACAATACAACATCATATGAAGCGACCGAGCGTGCATTATATCGGAAAATGATCATCAGCTAAATCTGCTACGCCTAACGTAAAAAAAAGCAGAGAAGGACAAAAGAAAGAAAGAGTTGAACAAGTTTAACGAATTCAGATATTGGGATCATGCCAGGTTCAATGGTAGCTAAGTAAATATTAACTTCACAGCAGATAAGTAGAGACAAGATCAATAGTAGATCAATCAATAGCAGATCAATTTAATAGTAGATCATTCAATAGTAGATCATTCAATAGTAGATCATTCAATAGTAGATCCTTCAATAGTAGATCCTTCAAAAGTAGATCATTCAAAAGTAGATCATTCAATAATAGATCATTCAATAGTAGATCGTTCAATAGTAGATCGTTCAATAGTAGATCATTCAATAGTAGATCATTCAATAGTAGATCGTTCAATAGTAGATCGTTCAATAGTAGATAGTTCAATAGTAGATCGTTCAATAGTAGATCATTCAATAGTAGATAGTTCAATAGTAGATAATTCAATAGTAGATAGTTCAATAGTAGATATGTAGATTTTACATAGTTTGAGACAAGTTTGTGGGTCGTGATCGTAATCGTGGTCTGAAGGCCGTGTATTCGTATCCAAACCGCGCCATTCTGTCCCCGAGTGAACTTTTTCCCCATCCAGAAATCTCTTTCGAATGTTGATGGAGATACGGAGTTGGTGTTTTCTGCAATGCTCTCCGCAGTTGTCGTGTCATTTCTGCGGAAAGTTACCGAGCCATATGAGGGAACCTAGTGCAATAGAGTCAATTATTCGCACTTGAGCCCCACTTTTTTGTAAGGAAGATTATTGGGAACAATAGATGTATCTCTGTCAGATGTCAATTTTAATATTGTAAAGGCCTTAAAGTTTATCTTTAAGATTAATTTACATATGACCTTCTCATAAAATTCCAATATATTTTGTATACCCTGTTAAATGGCTTAGTATAGTTTATATCACTGTGTTGTCTATACTGTTCTTGCGTGCGGCTCCTATGCGGAGACCCGACTTCAATCCCCGGTAAAGTGACTTCAATCCCTGGTAAAGTGACTTCAATCCCTGGTAAAGTGACTTCAATCCCCGGTAAAGTGACTTCAATCCCCGCTAAAGCGACTTCAATCCACGGTAAAGTGACTTCAATCCCCGCTAAAGTGACTTCAATCCCTGGTCAAGCGACTTCAATCCCCGGTCAAGCGACTTCAATCCCCGGTAAAGTGACTTCAATCCCCGCTAAAGTGACTTCAATCCCCGGTAAAGTGACTTCAATCCCCGGTCAAGCGACTTCAATCCCCGGTAAAGTGACTTCAATCCCCGCTAAAGTGACTTCAATCCCCGGTAAAGTGACTTCAATCCCCGGTCAAGCGACTTCAATCCCCGGTAAAGTGACTTCAATCCCCGGTAAAGTGACTTCAATCCCTGGTCAAGCGACTTCAATCCCCGGTAAAGTGACTTCAATCCCCGGTAAAGTGACTTCAATCCCCGCTAAAGTGACTTCAATCCCCGGTAAAGTGACTTCAATCCCCGGTCAAGCGACTTCAATCCCCGGTAAAGTGACTTCAATCCCCGCTAAAGTGACTTCAATCCCAGTAAAGTGACTTCAATCCCCGTAAGCGACTTCAATCCCCGGTAAAGTGACTTCAATCCCCGGTAAAGTGACTTCAATCTCGGTCAAGTGACTTCAATCCCGGTAAAGTGACTTCAATCCCGGTAAAGTGACTTCAATCCCGTAAAGACTTCAATCCCCGGTAAAGTGACTTCAATCTCCGGTAAAGTGACTTCATCCCCGGTAAGTGACTTCAATCTCCGGTAAAGTGACTTCAATCCCCGGTAAAGTGACTTCAATCCCTGGTAAAGTGACTTCAATCCCCGGTAAAGTGACTTCAATCCCCGGTAAAGTGACTTCAATCTCCGGTAAAGTGACTTCAATCCCCGGTCAAGCGACTTCAATCCCCGGTAAAGTGACTTCAATCCCCGGTAAAGTGACTTCAATCCCCGGTAAAGTGACTTCAATCCCTGGTAAAGTGACTTCAATCCCCGCTAAAGTGACTTCAATCCCCGGTAAAGTGACAAGTTATGTATATGTCGGGGGCGTACAAAAACAAACCCTAACCTGAACAGTTTCACAGCGACTGCCCTAGCCATGCGGCCATTACGTTCAACTGGCATATGTTCACCCTGTACTACACAGCTAAAAAATGGTATTACAAGCAGTAGGTACAGTTTTTTGTTTCAATTACTTTTTCAAAGTTTACTATGTTCTTACCTAAGTAAAGGTGTTTGCCTTTCGCTTGATTATAATGTTAAAAATGTACACGTTCTTTTTCCCGTAGTATTTTCAGACCTTATGTATGAAGTCACTTTACTTCACATTTCTGGTCCCTAGTGTGCAGGAGATAGGAGGGCTAATTTTCCTCAAGTGTAGAACGTCGAGTGTGGGATCGAACTCCCAACCGTCTTGTGTCCGAGTCGATAGGCAAACGTTTATGCCTTATGCTAATGCGTCTACATTCACTTGATTACTGTCAGAAGTCTAAGACTAAAATTATCAAAAGAAGAAGAATTCACCGGATTTTACAATATGGTGCGACTTATCTTCGCAGAAATTACACACCCACTGCCGAGAGTATTACACAGAGCACAAACTTCGTTGCTCCTGCAACAACCCTAGGGATGTCTGGAAAAATGCACCCGTGAACAAAGATGAGAGTTGTTTATGTAAGAACCCCTTGGGAAGGAATGGAAGCCAATGAATATGATCAATAAATAGACAGTGGGCAAGTATTAGGAGTTTCCTCAAAAACAAATGACCAAACACATGATTCGAACCAGCTACTCTTATTTCTTACACCCATTGCCTAGCCTAGTAATATGAGCGTTATTACAAACACAACCAGCGAACTATTAAAAATGACTTCACTGAGGAGTGTCTTTGACAAATGCTTCGTTGACGATAGACACAGAATAATCATGTAAGGTTCGACCCAACAGTGTTTGCACAAACACATGCTGTCGCGGTATGGTTTCGAACCACGACTTTCGGAAAGCAAGATAAACATACATTTTGATCTTCCAGCTCCAAATTCTGCCTGCTCATCCATCTCTCGCCTACTTATATTGTAAATGAGACACTATAGTTGATGCCAGTCTCATTTAGGGAACTCTTATCAGTAATGACATATGTAATCAAAAGTGTTGAGTATTTAATTAATGGGAGTTGCCCGTCTGCCCAGGTGTTCGTAGCGCGTTGGACTACGGGTGACTATCCCTCTGTGTGTGCGGGTTCAATTCCGCGGGATGGCAGAAAAACCACAGATTCCCCAAATTTACGGTGTTCGTGACACCGAACCGAAGGGCTACGATGTCATTGCCACCGAGCCGAAGAGCTGACAAAAGCTCAAGTGCTTCTGGATCGAAAAAAAAAATATATTTAACTCTTTCCACGCACAGTTATTTCTTCAATTTGTAAGCAGTTAATTCAAGGGAAGTTAAAAAAAAAAAAGATCCCAACTACTTGTCAATAAATAAACATATATATATTATTATATACTAAATTGAAGAGAACAGGACAGCCCAATAGAATAACAAGGTTAAAAAATAATTGAAATAAAATAGTAGAAGTAAAACTAGAAAGACTTCTTATAAGGAAGTAACTCTATGGCGCAGTGTGCGGCTTAATGTGTGCAACGGACTTCCGCCATGGCGCAGTGTGCGGCTTAAAGCGTGGAAAGAGTTAATGGGAGTGTCCAGTTGGATGAAACTGTAATCACTGAGTTTATGAATTATAGTTAACAATAACAGTAACTGAGTGTAACAATGAGAGTGGTAACATTAATTCAGTGAAACAATCGCTAATGTGTTAGCGGGGCTCACAAGGGAGCAAAGAATAGTAACACTACGACCTACAAAGCATGTCGTCAGAGGCGACTGAGGTAGGAACTAGGGAAGCTACCGTAGTAAATGAAAAGCGTCGCAGAAATCGGATGTGCTGGCCTACTTGTAGGTGCGTAACTTTAACAACGTACAAACACTATTAGGCTCAGATCACATACAAATCACATAGAGTGGTTTAACACGTGGTCGATATGTAGCGTTTGAGGAATAAGAACGAAAACAATGAGAGCAATAACAACAGTAACAGAGTATAACAATGAGAGCAATAACAACAGTAACTGAGTATAACAATGAGAGCTGTAACAATAGTAACTGAGTATAACAATGAGAGCTGTAACAAAAGTGACTGAATGTAACAATGAGAGCTGTAACAATAGTGACTGAATGTAACAATGAGAGCTGTAACAATAGTGACTGAATGTAACAATGAGAGCTGTAACAACAGTAACAGAGTATAACAATGAGAGCTGTAACAACAGTAACAGAGTATAACAATGAGAACAGTAACAATAGTGACTGAATGTAACAATGAGAGCTGTAACAACAGTGACAGAGTATAACAATGAGAACAGTGACAATAGTGACTGAATGTAACAATGAGAGCTGTAACAACAGTAACAGAGTATAACAATGAGAACAGTAACAATAGTGACTGAATAAACAATGAGAGCTGTTACAACAGTAACAGAGTATAACAATGAGAGCTGTAACAACAGTAACAAGAGTATAACAATGAGAACAGTAACAATAGTGACTGAATGTAACAATGAGAGCTGCAACAACAGTAACAGAGTATAACAATGAGAGCTGTAACAACAGTAACAGAGTATAACAATGAGAACAGTAACAATAGTGACTGAATGTAGCAATGAGAGCAGTAACAACAGTAACTGAGTATAACAATAACTGGTTGTAACATTAACGAAATGTAACGATAACTGGTTGTAACACTAACGAAATGTAACGATAACTGGTTGTAACACTAACGAAATGTAACAACAATTGAGTATAACTACATCAGTATTAGCAAACAACTGCTGGTGGTTAGAACAAGAAAAAGACAAGGAAATCGAAAGCCGTCTGTTCGTTCCTACTTGTATTATTTGACTGTCACCTTAACCAGCTGATCGAAACCATAGATCAAAAGTTCCTTTCCATGACCTAGTTTGCAGGTAGTTGGAGCTGAGAACTCCGGCCCACTTAACGGCGGTAGACTTTGTTTGATTGAGGCATCATCATTGCAATATGGCGAACAACCATGCGATCTCGGATCTCTTTCTTACATAGGAAGATCTCAACGGTAGTGCCCACACTCCGTATCACCGTCGAGGATCCATATGCATTTTTAGTATTGTAAAAATTTGTAGAGAAACATTATTTTTAATATATATTAACGAGTTCTTCTCGGACTGAGTATTTCCAGCTTATCAATTTGCCACTGTCAATTTTTTGTATACATGCTAAAGTTGACAACGGGACCTTCGTTTTAGTGTTCGTCTCCTGTATGACTAGGAACTACAGCAAAACTCGTCTCACGCTGATTATTATTTTGTAAAACCAAGTCATAACAATCCGGGCAGACTCCATAAGTGCTCAGTATCCCCTCCCCTAACTGGTGTATGGATGAGTTAGTTCCAATGGCCCACTGGTTAAACACATTTCTCATTCTGCCCCTGAGCCACAATGTCCTGCTTCTAGGACGTGCACACTTGAGTAAAGGAAGTCATATTGCGGAATCCGGTGTTAAGGCCTGTAATTTTTAATTGACCATCAGCACACGATAGGAAAATGTGGTCTTCACTTCACAGTGTTACCCCGGAACTAAACTAACAGCCCGTATGGAAAGAAATGTCACCCTCACTGTGGAATTAAACTCAGACCACCCACGCGTCTAAGAAGCGAGTACACTAACCCCTACGCCATCGCGGCTCTCAACATGTGCACACATACACCGTTCTAAATTTAGACAAACATACATTTATATACATACACACAGTGGCGGCTCATCATTAAGGGTCAATGGGGCCGGGCCCCACTACAAGTAATATATAACGTATTTATTATTTTATAAATTAAAATATAGCAACCAAAACCATGATTTATCCGGACAAAAATGTCTGGCCCCACTAACAAAACTGAGCACGAGCCGCCACCGCATACACACATAAGTATATGCACACACACAAGTACATACAGAAATACACATACAAGTAGAACACACACACCCCACACATATAACGTGGACATATTAAGTGTTACACTACGAAAAGTGTTCTAGCTTGCTAAGATGTTAGCACTAAAGACTACAGTCAACACACATAACTTAATAGAGCAATTCAAATGAAAGTGTGTTTGAAGTGAGAACAGTCAAATCGTGAATTCATATGCTGTAAACATTTTCTGTGGTCTCTGTGGCGTATAGGCTAGGTGCTGGCCTCTCGTTTCAAAGGTACTCAGTTCGCTCCCTCGTAGAGCTATCAGAATATTTTTTCCAGAGATCCCTTATCTCAGTGTGATAGAGCCCCTAGTCATATCGGAGATGGACGATTAAACGTCGATCCTATATTCAAGTTGAATACGTAAGAGAACAGAGGGTCTCTGTGGCTGAGTGGTTAAGCCCTTTGCCTTACGAGTCGAAGGTCGTGGGTTCGAATCCGGACCGCGGCCTTCTGTTCACGAGTGCAGTTTTTCCAGAGACCCTAGGATTGTTGCCGGAGCTACGGAGTTCGTGTTTTGTGCAATACTCTCGGCAGGTGGCGTGCAATTTCTGCGGAGAAGGACCGAGCCTTATGGGGTAAAACCCGGTGCAATGAAGTCAATCCTTCGGCTTTAAAACCCTTTAAACGTAAAAGAACCATTAGGAGTTCAAAATCGAGAAGAGCAGGCTGGAAAGCCGCTGCCCGTGCAAAATTCATTAGAAAGATTAAATACAATGTAATAAAATTCCTACAAAATATTCCATTATCTTCTAAATTACATCGGAGACGCTCGCCGGTGCTATTGAATTCGTGCACTGTCGCTGAGATCTTAATGTGCAAGAAAGATATCGGAGTACACATGGTTACTCACCGAAGTGCAATGATGATGGTCTTATCAATCAGTCAATCAATAAACTCAATCATTTTCTACACATATCTTTAAAAAGAATCTAACGCTGAAGGATTGACTTCACTGCACCAGGTATTTTTTTTATCCCATATGGCTCGGTCCCTTTCCACAATACTAAGGTTCTCTGGAAAAAAAACTGCACCTGTGACCAGAGCGCGCGATCCGGATTCGAACCGACGACCTTCAGAACGCAATGCAACGGGTAATCACTTTGCACAGAGACGCCCATTCTCCAAATGTATGTATGTATGTTAACAAAGCTGCCCACATTTTGAAACTGATTGAAATATTTTCTCATACACATTTGGGAAATTAAATCAAAGATGTCAACCCTAGTTAATTAATTTTTTCTGTATCTTGAAGCCTGTCAACAACACGTATTTATCCTGATTCGTTGCGCTCTAAATATTTTCATAAATCGATGTGCACAGCATTCAATTAACCAAACGAGTCAAATACGCGATAATATATGTCGCAGTGGGTGTGAAAGCAATCTAACATTATACACCACGTCTAGCCCATAAACAGAAGTAGACTACTTTACATGACAATAGGCCCTTTCCCTTCTCACGCTATCGACGTCACAAGCACAGATGATTAGAGTCCCTCATTGTCGATCTACCTCGACTCGATGCAGACATATGTTTTATTTTGGCTGCAGCCAAGTTTGAAACGGTTGCAAACAGTTGGAATGTTATGAATGAAGTAAAACTAGGAGCCACACGAGGAGGGAGAAGGAAGGGGAACGAGGCTCGAAGGACAACTTGTTCGTGCGATATCAACACAAAAGTGCAAAAACTGTGACCTAATAAAAACTAAAGTTTACACAGTAGAGATGTGCTGGGTTTGACTGTGTTGTTTCTCCTTACAAGGCACAGTAAACAGCTGGGTACGATGAAGTACACATCAATGAATACATAGACATTAGACACAACATAGACACCGACAGATTATTAATTATAAGTGGGTCCTAAAAATTAACATTAGCTGTTCCGTTTTTGTAATGAGTAAAATAATGAAGTGATTGATACTGTTTAGTAATGAGTGAAGTAATGAAGAGACTGGTGATTGCTACTGTTTAGTAATGAGTGAAGTAATGAAGTGATTGATACTGTTTAGTAATGAGTGAAATCATGAAGAAATTGGTGATTGATACTGTTTAGTAATGAGTGAAATAATGAAGTGATTGATACTGTTTAGTAATGAATGAAGTGATTGATATTGTTTAGTAATGAGTGAAATAATGAAGTGATTGATTCTGTTTAGTAATGAGTGAAGTAATGAAGTGATTGATATTGTTTAGTAATGAGTGAAGTAATGAAGTGATTGATATTGTTTAGTAATGAGTGAAATCATGAAGTGATTGATATTGTTTAGTAATGAGTGAAATAATGTGATTGATACTGTTTAGTAATGAGTGAAATAATGAAGTGATTGGTACTGTTTAGTAATGAGTGAAATAATGAAGTGATTGATGCTGTTTAGTAATGAGTGAAATAATGAAATGATTAGGGATCTCTGAAACAATACACCGATGGCTCTACGGGGTAGCGAACCTTTGGAACGAGAAGCGAGCACCCTAACCTCTACGTCACAGAGACACCCAAATGGATGTCAGAATGAAGAGATGAACGACTGATACAGTTCTTTGTTCATATGTACGGTTTCACTGCAACGCATCACCCCATAATTGCTCCGTTCCTGTGCCAACAAAAATCAAACGAAATGCTAAATAACTGTCTCCTGTGTGAACTAATTCCAGAATAAAACAGCCGCACCACCACAAAAAGCAACCTGCACGAATAACTGCATATGGTCGTCGCTAAAGTGTCAACACAAAACTGTTCATCATTTTAACTGCAATTCATGTCGAAGGGAACATAAATCACGACACAATCCAGCTTTCTGCACACGCAATATTACTGCATACGGCAGATTGAGTCAGTTCGTCATAACCGTTGTCCGCCATTTTCTGAATACACACAACAAACGCACGGTTGACACAGCAAAAAGCATACCATGTAACATTCATAGCTCATAGCGTTGCTCAAGCACTAACTCAGTAGCTCGGCAAAAGAAACCGGAAAATACCCAACCAAACATAGTAGAAATGCGCTAGCAAAGTCGTGTCCATAATCAAACAGTCCTGATTCTGAATGGCCCTCCCGCATTCCGCCATTGCTAATTTACATTAGACTGATACAGTTAAGTGACTAATAAAATAAATGAAAGCATCTTGATAGTTGCATAAGATGAATACGTTCCAACTTGAATAAACGAAAGATTTCATGCTTTAATTCCATCAAGAGAATCGATCAATTTGGTTAAACTTTTCTTCATTAAACACTACACATTAAAAATGAATGTCTTTGTCTAGCACTTTTTGTTTTAGTTTCCAGAACAGACTGATGACAGAATAGTACTTTTCTCTTAAGTTAATTACGAAGCATATTAAAATCAGAATTCGTTCTTGCCAACAAACAACAAATATCACAAAGAGAGATTAAACTGGTTGATAAGAACGAATGCAAATAAACGAACAAAATCAGAGCAAAAATAAACTATAGCTTTTTAACAACTGCAAAATGATATACATATTGTGTTCTCATCAGCATCAACAATAAACTTAATCTAAGTAGAACTTTCCTACCTTAACAGTCCTTCAAAGTTTCTCTCTATCATAAGCCAGATGTTCCGCCTCTGCTGTCGTTATGCTCGACTCATCCGTTACATCCCGAGTCCATCCTCTACGCGGTCTTCCTCTTTTCCATCTTCTCCATGCTGCTCTATTTTGAGCAACTCGTTCATTTTCTTCTATGGAATTGAATGCGAGATTTCTTGCCGCTCTCATCAAAGCTCATTTCATGGTTTCCTTAGGAGGTCCTCTATTTCTTGAATCATTTGCTTCCCACTTCAAAGCTTGCTTTATGATTATTTTATCCTTACTACTCAGAGTATCAAAACATCATACCCAGAAAAGTACAAAGGAAACAGGTCTACATAACTGAAAAAACACTGAAGCTAATTGAAGAAAGAAGAAAGCTAAAACAAACGGGGTTAAAACGAAACAGCACTGAATATAAAAACTGCCCAAGAGAAGTCAAGAAAGAAATCCGAAAAGACAAGAAACAACACATAGTCATCTCATGCAATAAAATTGATGAATTAAGAAAACAAGGGAAAGAGAGTGAAATGTACAACGAAATTAATATAATGACACGTGACTTCAGCCCATCAATACAAGTCATAAACGATAACAATGGCAAAACATTAACAGAAAAGAAAGATGTACTAGAAAGATAGCGTGAGTACTGCAGAAAAATGTATGAAGACACATCTAAAAATCCACATAAGATAATAACAGAAAGCGAAGAGCCAGAACCAGAGCCCATGTTGGATGAAGTGCGCCTGGCCATCAAAAGCCTGAAGAGAGGGAAGTCACCAGGGTGCGATGATATACCAGCGGAATTGATTCAAGCAGGCGGGAGGCCAGTGTTCGGGTATATCATAAATTGTGCACAAAGATATGGAATAGCTCCTCCTGGCCAAAAGAATGGAAAAGATCAGTATTTATACCTATTCCAAAGAAGGGAAACATGAAACTATGCACCAACTATAGAACTATTGCCCTTATAAGTCACGCCAGCAAAATCCTACTAAAAATCATAATGAAGAGGATGGAACAAAAATTAGAAGATGAAATACACGAAACGCAAGCAGGTTTCAGAAGAGGTAGAGACACTAGAGATCATATTTGTAGCATGAGACTCATTATCCAGAAATGAAGAGAATACAACATAAACTTACAGGCATGTTTCATAGACTATAGCAAGGCTTTCGACCGTATACAACACCAGAAAATGTGGAACATCATGAAAGACATGCACTTTCCAACACACATAATACAACTCATAGAATATCTATACCACGAACCACAGGAAATCATTAAAATAGGAGGTGAAATAGCTGAATGGTTCGAGATTCAAAAGGGGTACGACAGGGATGTATTTTGTCACCATACTTATTCAACATATATGCGGAGAACATCATGAGGAATGTAAAAGACGATGCCAACTATGTGAATTACGACCCTCTCACTATAGGCGGCAAATGCTTACCAGAGCTTAGATACGCAGACGATACAGTGTTATTATGCACCAGCTAAGAAGGAACCTAATCATGATGACCAAGATCACAGTGAAGACCAACATCTATATTTGAATACACAAAATAAGGAATGCTACCGAAACAAATGCTTGCAAAAACGGATGCACCAGGCCGTAAGGCGCATAACATGGTGCAACGACCCTCACAATGAGGAATGGGATAACGGATTCTACGGTCGCCAATCTGCCTCGGAGATTTAGCCACGCAGTAAGAATGTCAGACCTACCATCATGAGGGTGGCCAAAACTTACTGCGGGAAGAGGTCGGCACAAACGGGGAAACTGAAATCATAGGAATTATATCCTACAGAACTGCCCTCAGTGTGCAGACTTGAGAAGAAAGAGGTGGCCCCTTACACTGCATCAAGACAAACTGTATGGCGTGGATATATCTAGCAGATGGCCCTCTTATTAGAGAACCGAAATCCCATCAGTGAGACGCAGAAGACAAACTGTATGTCGTGGCTGATAATCTTAGGCAGATGGCTACCTTTATTAGAGAATCCGAAATCAAATCTAGTGAGAACGCAGAAGACAAACTGTATGGCGTGGCTGATAATCTTAGGCAGATGGCTACCTTTATTAGAGAATCCGAAATCCCAATCTAGTGAGAACGCAGAAGACAAACTGTATGGTGTGGCTGATAATCTTAGGCAGATGGCTACCTTTATTAGAGAATCCGAAATCCCAATCTAGTGAGTACGCAGAAGACAAACTGTATGGCGTGGCTGATAATCTTAGGCAGATGGCTACCTTTATTAGAGAATCCGAAATCCCAATCTAGTGAGAACGCAGAAGACAAACTGTATGGCGTGGCTGATAATCTTAGGCAGATGGCTACCTTTATTAGAGAATCCGAAATCCCAATCTAGTGAGAACGCAGAAGAAGAAGAATACCAAAAAAAAAAAAATCATATCAACTGACAAAGCAAAGGCTCACCTAACATCCAAGTAAACAATGAAGAACTCCAATGTGTAGAGAGCTACGAATATCTGGCTCAATAATTAACAATAACGGTGACTGCTCCAAAGAGATCTCAAGAAGATTGGCAATAGCAATCAAGAAGTTAAACACAATGAAGAACATGTGGCAAAGCACCAGCAAAATACTAAAATTAAAAATATTGAGATCATACATTTTCCCAGTGGCTACTTATGGTTGTGAATCATGGACCATGGAATCATGGGCACACATTTAAGAACGAAAATCCGGTCCTTCGAAACTAAATGCTACAGAAAGATCCTACGAATACCATGGACAGAAAAAGAAAGAACACTGATGTCCTGAAAGAACTAAATGTTAAAGAGAATTGGCTGATAAACAACATACTATACAGAAACATTAGATACTTTGGTCACATCAAAGGTCACATGGCCTGGAAAAACAATATTAGAGGGCAGTGTCCCAGGACGCAGAGCAGACCAAGAAGAAGATGGCTACAAGATATTAAGAAACCATGAACATGACCATCGACGAAGTGGGTGAACTGGCAAGAGACAGAGTGAATTTCAGATGTGCTGCAAAGAGAGCAACGTCATATAAAGGATACGCACCTTGATGATAACTAAGAGTATTCCTAACATATCTCCGTCTTTTTCGTATAACAGTTATTACAAGTTGTTGACCGGACATTTCTCTGATTTCATCACTTCTCCTGAATTCCTCCCATTTTATGTTCATTACGTTTTGCGGACATCTATTTTCATATGCATTCAACTTACTTTATTATATGATGTTCATACTGTATATTATATGATGTCCATACTGTGAATTATCCTGAATGAGAAATCTTATTTCTTGATCAATGAAGAGATACGACAAAATTTGTTTATAATTCATACAATAGCTTGTCCTGATGAGAACTTTGCCACCATAACAGTTGCTCAGAATTACTTTCTCATTAGCCATATGTCCAGCTCCTTTTGCTAACATGTATGTTAAAATTACATGGTTGTATTACACAGATCATATAATACATATATATTCTCAGTTCGTCTAGTTTGGAGTCTGACAAACTGACAAGTCACACTTAATAATAATAATTTCTCTCGTAGCGTTATACGTTACATAAGGCCTGCAAGTAATTTTTCCATCCTGGGCAACTAACTCAATCTCCTCCATGGAACTGAGACCGTATTTCCTGCCTCTCTCAGGAAAGTTTCTTTCAGGGTCTCCTTAGGTCGACCTCTCTTTCTTGAACTCTTTGCTTCCTACTGCAATGCCTGCTTTGATATTCGTTGATCTTCTTCTTTGCGTTCGTTCTTTACAACCAATTTTAATCACTCTTTGTGATACGTTTGATCTTTGCCAAGAACGTGTATACGTTGCACATTGGTTTGGTAGGCCCCTAAACGCATAGACTTCTACACGCTTAGGACACATGCATCCGATTTCAGCCAAACCTCCTTAGTCGTCTCTTACGACATGCATGGCAGGTAACAGTGGTTCTATTCTTTACACCCCAAATTTGGGCCCCGTAACCACTCAGGCGTTGATCATTTCTCCTCAAGGTGTGTCCAACATATCTCCATTTCTTTCTTATAACAGTTGTCACTAGTGGTTGATCAGACATGTCTCTGATTTCATCACTTCTCCTGAATTCGTTTAATTTTATATTCATTATTTTTCGCAGACATCTATTTTCAAATGCATTCAACTTGCTTTCTATATCTTTAGTCATTTTCCAACTCTCGCTGGCATATAAGTCACACTTAGAAAAAAACTAAATATGGATCAGATAGATTTGCGTTCATGTCGACTCAGTCCATACGCAATACAAAATATCTTCAAAAAAGTGTCACCTTTTCCAAGAGAATATGTGGTCAACGAGAATGTATTGTTAACGAAATATATAGCGTTCCTTTCATATCTAAGCAACTATACTGACAAAATAAAACGAAACATAGTTAATTACCAGATACCACCCGTGTAGTGTCGGGGTCGCAAGGAAAGCAAAGAATAGTACCACTGCGACCTACAAGGTATGTCGTAAGAGGCGACTGATATAGGACCTGGGAAGCTACCCTAGTAAATAAAAAGCGTCGCAGAAATCGCATGTGCCGGCCTACTTGTGGATGCATAACTGGCACAATGTACAATCGCTCTTGGGTTCAGATCACATAGAAATCAGACAGGGTGGTTAACAAGTGGTTAATATGGAGCGTTCGAAGAGGAATTACCAGATACACTACCATATACACTACCAGATACACTACCAGATACACTACCAGATACACTACCAGATACACTACCAGATACACTACCAGATACACTACCACATCACTACAGAACACTACCAGATACACTCCAGATACACTACCAGATACACTACAGATACACTGACTAGATACACTAACTATGCATCATCAGAAGAAAGACATGTTAAAATCGATCAGAAAGCTACAAATACTAAAACAGATTGAACAGATTAGAACAAACTGTCATTGTGCGATCCAGAAAAAGATACAATTGAGCTCCGCCCCACATATATAGTAAAAGAAAAGGAACCCTTTCGTACCTCGTGGTATATAGGACAATACAGTGTTAGGCCTGTATTTTCATTGACCGTCGGCACACGATGGGTGATGTGGTCAGTATCACGCCGGCCGCCTTTACTTTCCCAGAGCATGTCTGATACCCAGTTGAGGCTGGGTCGACCTGAGAGCCGTCGCGGTCGGGAATAATTCCACGCGCATTGCGGGAGCTGAACCCAGACCACCAGCCTTGAGAAGCGAGTTCACTAACAACTACGCTAAAGCGGCTCTCTACCCCACATATATACACATTTCAATTTTCAAAACTCAAGTTATGTGTACATATGCACAGACACCACAGACTGCAGAGCACATACTTCAAAACTGACTCGAATGTGATATACTGAAGTTAATTCATTGGTCCAGTGAAACAACACGAAAGAAAACTACACATACTTATGTGTGAGCTACAAAAGACAGTGCAGATTATAAAAAAGACAACATGAAGATATAGATAGTATTTAATTGAATGAAAGAAATAAAACAGATCATTTGAAGCTACTGGTGTTGTGATTTGATGAGCAGCAGAAGATTGACAAAGAAAAATATGATACATAAACAAATGTAAAGGTGGATTAGAAAAGAATTATGGATATTTAAATATCACTTCAGATACTACATGAATAATTGAAATCGGTAACTTAATTATATTAGCATTATCAGCACTTTAATTATTCTACAATAATGTCAAACACATTATCGTACATGAACCTGTTAAATAAATCATAGTGAGTCATTGATTTATCGATCATTGATTATATATTTATGCCAGTGCACATAAATATGATTAGAGAAAATATAATCGAATTAATTTGTCATCGATGAGTAAATGTAACATGATCAGACAAACGTAGATGAATATAATAAGTATTTCCAAATTAGAAATCAAAGAGAATTGCATACTTTTGAAAGCAACAATAAGAACAACACATATTGTCGATTAGGTTGACCTCTCCTTCTGTGAAAACCTCGATGTACCCAAAACAAAACATACGCATTTGTTTACTACCAAGAAAGGTCAAATTAAATTATGGTTCGGTCAAAACAAACACGCAATATATATTCATATTTCTAAACAAAAAAGTCCTCGACATGTAATACGTAGATATCATAGGTACGTATACAAATTGATATAGTCAAGATCAATATCTAGCGGTTGTAAACAAAACGTATACTACCGGAATAAACACGTAAATAGTTGCTGTCTTTTAACATTTGAAAACTAGAATGCTAACGTAGTGTTTGTGTACATTCACATATAACAACATTGCAATAAGGTACAAGCAATCAACACTTGTCTTTTCAAGCAATATACTTGCTTGACAAAAATCATAACAACAAGTGCATAGAACACACCATATTATACACAGCACATTTGTTGTCCTTCGTGATATACTTCTTCATATCCTGAGAACACAAAACAGTGGACGAACAGGAAGATGTTGCAACTAGTAGCCTTACCTCGCGGTTACGTGTGTCGTAAGTACCTCCATGGTTAGTCAGAGTTCCTTCAGAAAGCAGTATCCGTCAACAAGACTGCAATCATGAACACAGCAAGTTAGGAAATTATTTCGGGTCAGCATGTCGTCATGTCATAATGACCTCATGTTACCTACTTGGCTCAGGTCAGTCACCGTGGATCGCTGGCAGAGCAAGGCTGCGCGAGCCCGCTGCACACCAGAGAACAGTCGCACACACTCGCACACACGGTTTACTCAGAACAAAGCTGGCTGAACAAAACTTGTCTGTCGATACTTGTTTCATATTTCTCTTTAGTTTTAATTACTGAAATAATACTCTTTTAATCCGGAAAAACTGGAGCACGATAATGGTAAATACATCCATGGGCTAGGACTTGAATGTATTGAACGGCTTGCGGATTTTTTAAAACTGCTTCGCTCATTATAAATTAGATCTAAAATAAAAATTGCACTGGAAGAAACTAGGTCAACTCAACACGCTGGGTATCTAGGGCATGTAAGGTCACAGAGGGAAGTCACATCTAGGTCATAGCAGACTACATTCATTATACACTATACTTTAGGAACACACTCAGTGTTTGTAACACTCGTATTACTGATTAAACATACATTTGAAAAGTGTGTATTGTTGTTTAAGATTTCTCTGCAGTCATTTGAACCATGTCATTTCCAGCACAGTAAACATGTTTTTGTTGTGTGTATATACATTGTAAAAGAAATACAAAGAAGGCTGAGCATTGCTTTGCACAAACTAAAGGAACTAACTAATATATGGAAGAGAACTGACAAAAGAACGCAAATCAAATGTGCGTGCGTTTTTTTGTCCTTGGCGACATATGGTTGTGAGACATGGAATATTGACAAAGCGGCGGAGAAGATCATTAATGCCTTTGAATGCAAATGCTATAGAAGAGTACTTAGAATATCATGGACATAGAACAAATGTTTCTGTTCTGCAACAGTTTGAAATTAAAGAGAGTTGGCTATTAAATAACATAAAATCAAGGAAAATTAAATATTTCGTACACATAAAACGATATGTTTGCCTAGAGAGGATAGTTTTGGAGGGATTGGTGCCTGGAAGAAGAATGAGAGGAAGACCTAGAAGACGATGTGTGCAAGATGTCATTAACGATATGAGAATGGCTTCTGTTGACGCCGTCAACTTGCACAGAATAGAGAGTTTTTCAGGACTGCTGTCATGGGAGCCAAGTTCCGGAAGGGGCAAGCTACTTGATGATGATGATGATATATATCATTAATACGTATAAGAATTGTGCTAGAGTGTCACTCCAGTATCGGACTTTACAATCACCAACAAATCTGCAAAGTATATGGAGCAGTATAATTTTATGATCATCTCGGGCTTAAAAGAGACTTACTGTTATCAATAATTGAAGACTCGTTTACTACTGTCAGTTCTTGATAATACAGCAAACGTAGGATTTCATATAGCAGAACGTCGCTCTCATCACACATTCAACATGGGCGTGAACAGACAGTTTTCTTCCAATGGGAACCCCCATTCTTGGTCTTAATGGGCAAAAATTAATGGAAACAAAATTTCATCGGTTGATTCTTCTTCTTCACCTTTCTCTCTCTCTCTCTCTCTCTCTCTCTCTCTCTCTCAATCGTTTTTAAGCCGTTTTTATCATTCTATTGTGATATATAAACAGCCAAACATCAGAACGGGATGTACGTGCACAGCCTTCAGTACCAATTGGAGCTCAAGTGCTTATCTTTCGGTGGTGTGTTCGGTTTCAACCAGCGTTTACTGGGTTCACTCTCCGTTAGCCTTTGCTGTCCCCAGCCAAAACCCACAAGGCAGCAGGTTGCTATTGTCTTTCAGGGCAGCGACCCGTAGACGACCTGTCCTCCTGGGCTGATGAGCGTCATCTGCCCAGTCTTCACCTTTCAACTCCCAACGGAACACATGTCTTCAACAAACGTCTTCCAGCTCTTCCTCTCTCCTGCCATCCCTTCCAATTCTTCCCATGTTTTATCTATCTTTTTAATATCATCCTCCAGCTCTCTTCTCCAGGTATGTCTAGGCCGTCCCCTACTCCTCTTTCCCTGCGGGTTCCAAAATAATGCATGTCTTGTAATGCTTCCGGTCGGTCTTCTCAATGTGTGACCTATCCATCGCCAGCCTCTCTTCCTTATCTCTTTCTCCACTGGTCGGTAGTTTACTACACGAAAATGAAGTAGACCAGATTCATATCAGATTTCGATTGTGGGCTCCATGTATAGAACTATTACCTTCTTATAAATGTTTTAACCATAACTAGTTTGCAATAGTCAATCACAATGTTTTATCTAAAAGCTGCCGCCTGCCCAGCTTGTTCGTAGCGCGTTGGACGACGGGTGATAACCCCTGTGAGTGAGGTTCAATTCCGCGGGCTGGCAGAAAAGTCACAGGTTCTCCTGATTTACTGTGTTCGTGGCACCGAACAGAAGGGTTACGATGTCCATGGCACCGAGCCGAAGAGTTGAAAGCTCAAGTGCTTCTGGATCGAAAAAATAAAAATAAAAAAGCCACTCTTCACGGAGGGAGCGGTACACTCCCCGCCATCTTCTCTTGCCTAAACTTGGGAACGCCCATGCACATCACATGAACTACTGTATATCTCTAACCACCTCTCCAGCCTCAGACATCGTCGTGTTAATGGTTTCTTTAATATCATGATACACCCATCATTTTTGTCGTCCCCTTCTAGTTTTCCAGAAACCAGTCTTCTAATACTGCTCTCACTCAGCTCTTGTCACATTAAATGTCATCAAAATATTTCCTGTTACCAAATATGATATTGTTTATTAATCAGTGATCGTCGGTGTTCAGATCTTGTAGGAAGTTTTTATTCTTTTCCGCTCGTGTGTTGCTGGATTCCACGGAGGAAGCAAAGAATAGTAACACTGCGACCTTCAGAGTGAGGCGACTGAGGTAGGAGCATAGGGAAGCTACCTTAGTAAATAAAAAGTGTAGCAGAAATCGGATGTGCTTGCCTTCTTGTAGGCGCATAACTGGCACAACGTACAATCGCTCTTAAGCTCAGATCCCATACAGATCACAAAGAGTGGTTAACAAGTGGTCGATATGGAGCGTTCGAAGAAGAAGAAGAAGATTTTCTTCTTTACACATGCCGTTCTAAGAATCTGTTTTGGTCTCCGATAACACATGTGTCCAAAACAAACACACTATGACAACTCGGGCGAAAGCAGTTACAAAACAGGAGAATTTGAGAATACGCTGAACAAAACCGTTTAAGATAGTCTATTGTCTATTACCAGGTGGAAGATGTAGTTGGCTGTCCACTCTTGCCGTAAAGATGGGAGCTTTAATTTGCGTTCTAGGACCAGATGAGTCGCCCTTGTTGTGTTGTATCCGTGTTTATGTAGTGTGGTCTTGATATTGTCTATCCATATTTTTTTGGGTCTTCCCTTAGCTCTAGTACCCGATCTATTTTTATTGTGGTTGGTTGTATTTCATTCTCATTAAATGTCCAAACCACTGCATTTGGTGTCTTTCGATGTATTCGGTGCATAAAGTTTAAGATAGCGACATGGAATATCTGTGGATTGGGAAATAAAGAAAGAGATAGTAGAGAATATAATCAAAAATAAAATCGCAATCATGAGAGTAGTCGATCACCGAAGAAAAGGATAGGGTGTCCAGAAAATATATACAGAATTTCTTATTTTCTTATTTACGTGACGAGGAACACAATCATTCGAAAGCAACAAACATAGATTCAGATTCGTCGTTGCCTTGCGACTGCAAAATATATATTAGAATTAGATTACATACCAAAGAGATCAGGGCCGTGCGGTATATTTTCTCAGTATGATGCAAGTCTTCGAAATGCCGCCCCGCTAAACGTTTTTTCCTTAAAATAAACTTCAATTGTAATTTTGATTTTGCTGCTAATGCCGCCCTCCCTCCTTACGGTTCCGCCTGATGTGATCGCCTCTCTGCATCATAGCATATCCCGGCCCTGAGAGAGATATATCCGTACCAGAACAGCTCAAGAGAAAAGTAACATACATACACATTTATGTTCCATGTCATGATTCATATAGTGATGAAGAAAGAACCACACTTTTCTACAAATTAAGTGTGATTCTATATGTAGAGTGTCGTGTCATCATCATCAAATAGCTTGTCCTTGACATGAGCAGAACTTTGCCACCTTAACAGTACTTCGCAATTTCCCTCTCTCGTAGACCGGATGTCCAGCCTCCGCTGCGGTCATGCTCAGAACATCAGTTACATTCTGAATCCATCTTCTCATTGATCTTCTCTTCTCCTCTTTGCCGGGATGTCTCCTTCCATGATGGTGTTCTTCAGCCCTTCGTGTCTATTTATATGTCAAAAATACTTTAATTTTCTCGTTCTCATTTGTAGCATCAGCCAGTTTTCTTTGATTTTGAATTATTTCTGGAAATATATATTTGTTCTCTTCTCTGTCCAAGATATACGGAGGACTCTCCTGTAATATTTATATTCAAAAGCACATATATGTTTTTCCACTGCCTTATTAAATATCCATGCTTCATACCCATATGTTGCCACTGGGAATATGTATGCTCGTAGTATTCTGAACTTTGTTTTCCTATCGGTTCCATTCCGTAGTGTTTTTAGTTGTTACATTTAAAAAAAAGTCATGTTTGTTCTTCTTTTAATTTTCTTCATCTCATTTTGATCTGTTGTTAGCAGTGAACCGAGATATTTCAGAACTGTTCACACTTTCTATTTTATCTCCGTGTGCCGTGTAAGAAGTGAATTTCCTCACTTATGTTGTATCCGTTGCTTGATAATGTCCTTTTGGTCGAAACGTTGCTGTGTACTGTTATTGCTTTGCACTTAGTAAAACTACAGTACATTGTTTTTATGTGGTTCACCATTATAATTTAAGACTGATTCCGTACCAAGCAACACTCAAGTGTCAATATATCGTCTTGCATGGACCATGCGTCACTCAAAAGACGTTTACTTTTTGTTGCGTTTCTATTACTTTTCGTTCCGATTAGAGTTTATATTAACCGGAAACTATGTAAAAGAGAAGTATAAACGATAACAAATACATAGCATCGTGGCTTATGCTCGAAGTAGAAGTGTAACAGAGTTTACCATTCATTCTAGGATACCATGTGACCATAAAAACTAGCAATTTTTATGAATGGTCATGATGCTAGTTTGTGAACATTTAATAAACCATACATTCCTTCACTATTTTCTTAATGTTTGTGTATTAATAAATGTATTACCTATATAAAGAGAGCAGTTAGACTGATTAATTCCACATATTGTTCATCAAGGCCCTTGGTGAGTTGGATTTTTGTTCTTACAATTTCAATTAGTTTTTTTTAATTAATGCTAATATTTTTCAAGCATAGTAAACACAACATTATATTTTTGGATACAATAAATATTTTGAGAAAATACATTCATTTATCTTTAATTTGATATATAATATGTTCAACTTAAGATAATATTTAGAAACAATATTTTAGTTTAGCTAAAGTATGTGTGCAATATTTTGAAGCTAAAAAAAATTATTCCGTCCAGAAGTGAAAAAAGCTCGGTAGTGAATCAGTTAAGTAAAACCATTGGTAAAATCAAAGACACTGACAACATACATGTCATGGGAAATTTCAAAGGGAGAGTTGGCGATCGAAGAATACCATGGAAGGTACACTTAGGATTATTCAGTGACACAACAACTAATTGCAACAGCAACGGGAGAGGCCTGCTTAATATATGTGCAGAACATGATCGTTTTGTCACAAATACATGTTACTAACATAAGAAAAGCCAGATATTGATTTGGTGTAAATGGAATAATATTAAACAAGAATCATAGATCGATTTATACTAGCAAAAAGAGTGAAAGATGGAGAATAAAAAGCGCTAGAACCATCCCAAATGCATTACTAGACTCTGATCATAGACCAGTGGTGCTTTGGCTCTATAAACCAAATATAAAACAAGACAGGAGTACAACTCAACAAGCTGAGATAATAGATATTCAAAAGCTAAATAATAATAAAAAAATCAATCACATTGAGGTAGCATTCACAACGACCCTTAACACTAATGAGAGGGAGTAATAAACATAGACAATGAATGGCAAATCTTTAAAACAAATACACTAGATATTATAAAAGAGAATTGCGGGCTTAAAAAGTTAAATAATTACAAAGAACACACAACATTGTGGAATTAAGAGGTTAAAAGGTATATCAAAGAAAAGGACAAGTTTTCGAAAGTAGCAAAAGTCAAAGTTAGATGAAGACCACACCTAATACAGAACAAGCAAGAAGAAATAGTGCAAATAAAGTTAAATGATTTAAATCATAATCTTGGGCAAATTCTAGAGAACATTTAGCAGAATTATGCAATAGGGCACCAAGAAAGTTTTACAGAAGTATCAAGGCAATGAGAAAAAGAGAAAAACAATTCAATCCAGTCACCATTATAAATAGCAAGTCTAAGAAACCTCTTACCAACAGCAAAGATGTTAAAAACAGATGGAAAGAATATTTTACGGAACTGTTCAACTGCGAACCACATGGTACAGGAACATTCAAAACAAGACATGGAAAATACCAGAAATTGAACATTTTAGAATCTGAAGTTGAAGCGAGCATAAAACACGGCGATAGAAAAAAAGGGCAGCAGGAATAAATGGTATTAAAACAGAAATATTACTTACATGTAAGACAATACCATGGTTGACTCTAATTTTTAACATAGCTTAGGAGACACAAGGAGCTACAGATGGAGCGCAGAGAGTCCCCATATAGTAGAACAGGGGAGACAAAAGAGAGTGCGAAATATACATGAGTACCTCTCTTTTGAGCCATACAGGAAAGATGTTTGCACAAATATTGGAGCAAAGAACCAGACAAATATTCAGAAATAAATTATGCTACACATTGTCAAAACAACACGAGCTTTTAAAAGTCTAACTAAAATATGAAACTTCAAGTTTTATTATAGTTTTAAAACTAAATTACGAATTGTCAATTCCAATGTTGTATTAATCCTAACATATGCCAGCGAAAGTTGGAAAATAACTAAAAATATGGAAAATAAGTTGAACGCATTTGAAAACAAATATCTGCAAAAACTAATGAACATTAAATGGGACGAATTCAGTCGAAGGAATAAGAGAAGTTTCGAAGCAACCCTTGATAGCAATTATTACAAAAAGAAAGATAAAGATATGTTGGGCATACTTTGAGAAGAAATGATCAAAGAATCACAAAGCAGGCATTGGAATGGGAGTCAAATGGTTCAATAAAGATAGGAATCTCTAGGGAAACCCTGAAACGAACTTTACTTAGAGATGCAAGAAATATCGGGTTCAATTCTATAGAAGGGATTGAACGAGTTTCCCAGGACAGAGCAGAATGGAGTAATTGCTTGCATGCGTTATGAAAAGTATAACGTACGAGAGACGCTTCATAATAATAATAATAATAATAATATAAGCCCAACGTATTGAGAAGGCCGACAGGACGCATTGCAAGGCAGGCACTGTTTTAGAACCAGCAGAGAAATAGAAGTATGGGAATGTCTAAAAATACCTGGAGAATAGAACTGGAGACTTATATTAAAAGGTTTTTGTTGAGCAATCGGATTCCCCAAAAGGAGTTAATTTTCATGTCTGTTGGTCTACACGCTCTGATATAACCATAACAAGGTTCGTCCTTAGGTTGAAAGGGCGTGCTATGGCTTAAAGACTTTAATCCCTTACATAACAAACACACCAATTTAAAAATCATGGCAAATTATCACTCACCCAGTTATTCTGATAACTTTCATCTGTACAGTTATTCTTCAGATGTCTGCCACTCTCAAGAAACATCGATTCTGATAGGGTCGACTCTGTTCGACGGTGACCTCAGAAAACCCTTTACCGTGACCGAGGTCAAAAGGTTAGATGTAGTCTGGTTGAGGTCACTCACCGAGGCCAGTGTACCCTAGTTTGAAAGCAGTGACCTTGATTGATCAATGAAGTACCAGGTTCTTCTAATGAAGAATTCTAATGTAGTGAATAAGTCACTAACCACTACTGTTTGAAGATAACACTTTGTTTATCTAGATATGGGATGTTCAGAAAATGTTGAAAATGTGGAAGTTAGAAAATGGACAAAATTCATTAGCAAAAAAATGAACAAATAAAATTTTAACAAAATATTTTCATCATCTTCTAAATTACATCGGGAACACTCGTCAGTGCTACGGCGTTCGTGCACTGTCGCTGAGATATTCCTGTATCAGAAATAGATCGGACCAAACTGGGTTACTCAATGATGATGGTCTTATCAATCAATCAATCAATCAATCAATCAATCAATCAATCGATCAATCAATCAATCAATCAATCAAACAAGTTATAGAAATGTGTGTGAATCTTCTACCGCTCTAGTGGCAGCATGTGTCACACAACAGAATCTATCATTTTAAGGAGAACACCTTTGTGTTGGAATATATGTAACGTAACAGATCAGATCATTTTGTTAATAATTGGAGAATGTGGTGAAGGGGGAGGGGCTGGGACAAATAATAATGTATCACTCAGATTTGTATGACGTGTACACAAAAGCCCTTTCTAGAAATCGCATCATCCTGACGCTGTCAGGAAAAACAAGATTAGATAAGAACAGAAGGCTCACGTAGTTTGTGGCTGAGTGGTTAAGCCTTTGCCTTGTGAGTCGAAGGTCGTGGGTTCGAATCTGGACCGCCCCGTTCTGTTCACGAGTGCAGTTTTTTTCCAGAGAACCCTAGGATTGTTGCTGAAGCTACGGAGTTCGTGCCTTGTGCAATACTCTCGGCAGGTAGCTTGCCATTTCTGCGGAGAGAGACCGAGTCATATGGGGTAAAACCCGGTGCAATGAAGTCAATCCTTCGGCTTTAAAACCCTTGTATAGTTTGAAAGAGCTACGAAAGAGTCGTTAGTTTTCTTACTTTGTATGCACATGACCCGAGGTTCAATCTTACAGTTGAAGGGATATGTGTTTCTCTTATTTCGACGCATCCTCAATTAGGTACAAAAAGAAACACTAGGAAGTAATGTCGATTGGCGTTATGTAGCCCATATCACCCATCATGTTCCGTTAGTCAAACAAACATACGGGCCTAATATCTTATTCTACATTAAATCTCATGGTTTGAAAACAAATTCCTTAACTTTAATTACAGGAAGGGGAATTTGGTTAAGATTCGAGCTGTGCAACCTTCCTATATATTACATGTGCTCAACATTAATCTTTTGGGAGATTATTTTTTTTTTTTTTTCTGGTGCACCGTTATGGTTCACATAATTTGTATATTGTATACATTACTAAGAAATAAGTTACACGAAGACTAGCCATGATACTCCAGAGGGTAGCCAATATGAATAAACTATGGCTTGACACAAGAAAAGAAACAAAAGTAAGACTTCTGAGAACATACATATTTACTGTGGCACAACATATGAATGTGAATCAAGAACAATAACCCAAAGGTTAAAGAACAAAATTGAAGCTTTTGAAAAAAAGTTCTATAGAAAAGTTCTTAGAACATCCTGGACAGAGAAGACACAAAACAAAGACATCCTACAAGACCTGCATATCAAGTAGCATTGGCTCATAAATAACATCATGTCCCGGAAGATGAAATATTGTGGCCCCGTTAAACTTCACAGTAGTTTAGAGAGAAATATACTGGAAGGTATGGTTCATGAAGTACAAGGCAGGGGACGACCTAGACGAAAGTGGCAGCAGAACATCAAAGAAACCTTGAACATGACGCTGGAAGAGGCAGGAGAACTTGTTAGAGACAATGAGTTTTTCAGGCGGCTGTGATCAAAACGACGTTCAGCAAAGGATATGCTACTCCACATGATCCATTACTTGATGTTGCTGCCAAAAGGATTGAGAAATTAATAATGACAGAGCAACAGAAAAAAACACAATTTATATTTAAATGTGACAAAAACAAAATTAATTACAACTGATAAAACAAACATGATAACGTATATTTTTATCAATTGAAATAAAACAGAAAATGTGAACGGGTTTGGATATCTCGGTTCACATCGCTGACAAGAAATGGAAATGCGAGAAAGAAAATCAAAAGAAGAACAAACATAAACAGTCAAAAATTAAATAACAAAAAACAGTGTGGGATGGAATTGATAGGAAAACAAGGATCAGAATACTAAGAGCATGCATACTCACAGTAGAAATATATAGGCGTCAACCATATTAATTTAACAATTATACTACCATTTAAGTGCTACAGTTTTAGCCTTTTAGCTAAGATGAAAGTGTAGTACCCACTTTATCGCAACTAAAGGGTGGGATCCTTCATAGAGTCAATAGGCAACTAAATAGATTTAAACAAAGCGCAGATCTCATTCGAAATAATGAGGACGCTCGGAGTTTTTACACGTTCAACCGTAACTGGGTCCACCCGCTGCGGCACTGCCGGATAAGGTTCTCTTTCTTCCCCGACCTCACATGTCCTCAGTATACCACAGAAAAAAAACAACAAATAAATATATCCAGAAGAAACTCAAAAGTAACTAAAATTGGATTATCTGCAAATCAGAATGAAATTTTTTAAAAAGTATTTCGAACATATCAAATGACTTGAAGAGTTGAAAAAGAGCATTATGGGAGGATAAATTCCGAGGAACAGAAGAAGAGAACGACCACGGAGAAGATGGAATCATGATGGGACTGATCATTTGAGTATACCTGCAGTAGAGGCGGAAAATATCTCATATTAAAGAGAAGTTCAGATGGTCTGTTTAGGGGGCAAAGTTCTGCTCAGGACAAGCTTTTGATGATGATGATTCATTACTTGAAAAAGAACATTTGGTCAAGACGTAGATTTAGTCCGCTTCATGTCTTTGCAACATGAGATTACAGAACGACATTGTGAGTAGAAACTGAAATTGACATACATAATGAACTTGAAGTGATTTGTAACAAAACTGATTATTGGTTACTAAACTGACGTCACGCCCGTATGGTGCAGGGACCCGCAAGGAAGCAAAGAATAGTACCACTGCGACCTACAAGGCATGGCGTAAGAGGTGACTGATGTAGAACCTAGGAAGATACCTAGCAAATAAAAAGCATCAAGAAATCTGATGTGCTGGTCTACTTGTAGGTGCATAACTGACGCAACGTAGAATCGCTCTTAGGCTCAGATCACATACAAATAACACAGTGGTTTAACAAGTGGTCAATATCGAGCATTCGAAGAAGAACCAACGTCATTGCACTTCGGGCAGAACCATAGGTGCTCAGTCTCCCCAAACATATATCGAAGGGTATGCATACAGATGGTTCCTGTTACTCACTGATTAAACACACTCCTCACTCAACCCCTCAGGCATCTCCTTCTATATGTACAACGTGTAATTCTAAGCTCATTAAATCGCCGGATCGATTCATCATTTATTTTAGTGCTTTCATCTAATAGGCAGTCGTGAAGAGACCGAAAATATCCCCTTATCCATATTCAACTTCCCGACAATCACTGCTGGTGATGCTAGTCTGTCCGCTCTCTCATTCTCGTCAAACATCCGCATTTCCAGGACAGTTGATCCACTGTCGTACGCTTCTGGAGGTTAGAAACTTAAAATAAAAAACCACACACACACACACACACACACACACAGATATATATATATATATATATATATATATACAGTGGCGGCTCGTGAGGAATTTTGTTGGTAGGGCCAGACATTTTTTCCGGATAAATCATGGTTTTTGGTTGCTATATTTTAACTTTTAAAATAATAAATACAGGTTATACATAATGTTTGGTGGGGTCCGGCCCCACTGGACCTTAATGACGAGCCGCCACTGTATATATATATATATATGTAATAATAATATTAAAAAAAACAATTTTTACGTGTCGAATATTTTAAGAGTATTTAACACTACTTTCTTAAATGAAATATAATTATTCTCATAGTATCCAGATCTGTATAAGACAGGAAAGCTGTCCATTTACATTTCTAGCACACTGTGTGTGGGAAGTAGGAGGGCCAATTCCTTTCCTCATGTGTGAACCGTCGAGCTAGGACTGAACCCACAACGCTCTTGTGTTCAAAAAGATAAAAAAACTAACGTTCTACGTTCTACGCATTACGTTAATCTGTCACACATTACTTGAACGTTGATTGCATTCAAGAAAGGAAAGACATTTCATTGTTATTATTTGTAACTAATGTTGCTTCATCTAATATAATAATAATAAAGCCCATAACCCGTTAGGATCGTAGTGGTGTCACTGTGGAGACATCAGCACAAAAAGCACACCATGAATCTCTGTCTTCAACTCTTCGAGCGAGTGTGGAGAAACTCTGTCCTGACCAGCTCTTGATGTTGTCAAACCATGATTTTCTTTGTCCTCCTTTCCTTCTTCCACCCTCAACTGTTCCCTGTTAGATAATCTTGGAGAGTGAGCCATGTCTCATCACATGCCCGAACCACGCAAGTTTACGCCTTTTTACGATTGTCAAGAATGGCACTTGTCGACCTGCAAGGTTGTTTATTTGGTCTCTTACATAAATGTTCGTCTTATGTTCTATATAACTGAAATAAATAATAGTTTTCATCTAATACGGAACTCGGATTCCGGAATAACTCGGAACTAAAACCCTTTACGTTAGATACCCCTTCTAACGTTTAAGAGTGTCTCTGTTGCATAGAGGTTATGTGATTGTCTTTCGTTCCAAAAGTACCTACTAGGTTCGCTCTCTAGTGGAGTCATCGGTATATTTTTCCAAGATATATATGAGACTGCAGTAAAACTATTTGATTGGCAAAACACGTAATCACAAACTACTGTAGTTTTACAAATTACAAAAACAAGAAATGGAAATGCTACTACATGTGTTTTATCAATGGAAACAAGGTGCTATAGAAAAGTTCTTAGAACATCCTGGACAGAGAAGACAAAAAACAAAAACATCCTACAAGACCTGCATATGTTTTTTTAATTCGTCACTCCTGTTGTTCGTTTGCTTGATAAAGGCCTTATTGGTCGAAACGTTGCTGTATTTTGTCATTGTTTTTGTAATTTGTAAAACTACAGTACTTTGTGATTACATGTTTTTCCGATATTTTCCAGAGATCCCTGATCTCAGTGTAGGTGAGATCGAGTTCCTAGTCCTATCGAATACAGACGATAAACGTAGGTTTCGGGTTCAATTTAAGCACGTAAAAGAACCCTTGTCAGTTCAAAATGGAGAAGAGCAGGCTGGAAAACCATTTCCTGTGTAAAATTCATTAGAAAAGAGTCTTATACAACTTGTTCGATAATTTTACTCACTAAAAAATGTCGTGTCTGCAAATAATTACAAATTTAAATGATAAATATTCATAAAGTTTCAAGAAAAAGACTTTAGTCCTTGTGATGTTTAGAGAATCAACACCAAAACAGACAGAGTCACTAACATCAGCATAAGAAAGAAAGTTCAGACAGAACATTGCTTGAATTACATTAAGAAACAAAGAACGAAGAGGTCCGGCTACTTAATAGGAATGCAACCAAACTCCACTGTATAAGAGTCTTCCGTAACAGAACATTAGGAAAGAAGACGAGAGGAAGATCACGAACAAAATGGTTAAATGGAATAGCAGAATCCTGTCAAAAGGAAAAATAACTATCACCCAAGCCTCTGGAGCAGCTCAAGACAAAAGCAGGCAACCACGACACTGGGCAACAACCTGGTAACTGTATAAAGATAAAAGAAGAAGATGTTTACAAAGACAAGGCTGTGTACTTTCGCATTTGCTTTTCAAATAATATATTTGTGCATATATTCATAGGACAGAACCAAAAACAACAACAAAAACAACCCATAGGTCTTATCTTATCTTCTTATCTTATGAGCTTCGTGGGGAGAGTTAGTTTCCTATCTTGTGCCAGGTGTGTTGCGCTTGACGTTGTTAGTCCATGCCTTCGCAGGGACTCTGAGATGTTATCTATCCATCGTGTTCTTGGCCTGCTTCGTGCTTTGCGCCTTGAACAACCCATAGGTAACGAATCAATAAAACAGCACAGACAACGAACATACCTTCTTGTTTATCTACAAACAGGTATTGCAGTGAAAGGATTCAAGAAAGACAGTTCATGATGGGGCATACCTGAAACAAACTTCACCCAGAGAGGCTAGAAATATTGGACTAAATTTTATATAAAGAGATTGAACGAGTTGCCCAGGATCTTGTGAAGCAATTGGTGACAGGCCCTATGTAACTTGTAACGGTACTAGAGAAATACAAGATTAGTGGGTGGAGTGTTATGTTATGTAATGTTATGCGATCGCCATCATGACACATTGGACATTTCCATGCGTGCTCTGTACTCCGATGTAGCAGCCATCCCAACGTTCATCTGCTCACCAAACCTATGAGAAGTTCTTCTTCTTCTTCTTTGCGTTCGTTCTTTACGACCAATTTTAATCACTTTTTGTGATATGTTTGATCTCTGCCAAGAACGTGTATACGTTGCACATTGGTTTGGTAGGCCCCTAAACACATAGACTTCTACACGCTTAGGACACTTGCATCCGATTTCATCCAAACCTCTTTATTCGCCTCTTACAACATGCGTGGCAGGTAACAGTGGTTCTATTCTTTACACCCCAAATTTGGGCCCCGGTAACCACTCGGGCGACAGTGGTTCTATTCTATACACCTTACATTTGGGCCCCGGTAACCACTCGGGCTCATGAGAAGTTGATTAGTATATCTTCTCTCTACCATGAAGACGACACTGTCTGGCATGTCCAAACTTAACTCCTAAATCTCGAACTCGTTCCATTGTCTGAGACTCGCCCATATCACATAACTGAGTGCATACTGCATTGATGACATTTGCTCTGCCAATACTTTTGCCCACTTGAGTTGACGCATTCTTTGCAAGAAAGTCTGCACGTTATTTGCACTGCACTCACAGACCAGATGTGTACAGTCAAGTCAGTGTCTTGAGATTTTTTTTTTCCCCAATCCAGAAGCACTTGTGCTTTCAGCTCTTCGGTTCGGTGCCATGGACATCGTAACTCTTCGGTTCGGTGCTACGAACATCGTAAATCTGGGAAATATGTGGTTTTTCTGCTAGGCCGCGGAATTAAACCCGCACTCACAGAGGGCTTGTCACCCGCAGTCCAACACGCTACGAACACGCAGGACACGCGGGCGTGTCTTGAGATATGATCTCCGAATGCTGTCCATCCATTCCGCTCACAGACTTCCAGATTCAATTCTTTGTAGCATATTCATCAAGTCTGATATGATAATCGTATGGGTTAACTGTTTCTCAGCCACCAATGAGAGAGCCCTGGGGGCAGTGATGATCTCCATTATGTGGTGCGTATAGTAATGATTAATGTGTGCATGTTGATGATAACTGGTATTTATGCTTATAGTGAATGTTTGCATGTTATTTACCAGGGGTATTACAGCTGATTGCAATAAGTTATATGTATGATGATTATCATTCGTAGCGATGGTTCTAAATACAGGTATGCAATGATAACAGCTATGAAAAAACAAATATAATGAAGACACATATGGAAAGTAATACAGATATCACCCTGGAATCTAAAGTGATAAACAAAAAACAGAGCATTTCACCCATTTAGGTAGCAGTTTTGATTGCACAGGAAATGTTAAGAAAAAAACTATGATACAAATTGGCAAAGCAACATCAGTTTTGAAAGTCTAAATAAAATATGGAACTGCAAGTAATGTAGTATTCTAACATATGCCAGCGAGAGTTGGAAAATGACTAAAGATATAGAAAACAAGTTGAATGCATTTGAAAATAGATGTCTGCGAAAAATAATGAATATAAAATGTAACGAATTCAGGAAAAGTGATGAAATCAGAGAAATATCTTGTCAACCACTAGTAACAACTGTTATAAGATGGAAAGTTGGAGATATGTTGGACACACCTTGAGAAGAAAAGATTAACGAATATCAAAGCAGGCATTGAAGTGGGATGCAAAGGGTTCAAGAAAGTGAGAACGACCTAGGGAGACTCTGAATCTAACTTTGCTGTGATAAGCAAGAAATATCGGTCTCAGTTCCATGGAGGAGATCGAGCGAGTTGCTCAGAATAGAGCGGTATGGAGAAGTTTCTTACAGACCCTATGTAACATATAAGTAACGAGAGGAATTATTATTATACAATGATGTACATTCTGAAGATGACTGTGTGTTGTTGGTATTACACCTTCTCATATTCTCCTTGTTACTTGCATTCAGTATGCTTCCAAATTCTCATATTCTCCTTGTTACTTGCAATCAGTATGCTTTAAAATTCTCATATTCTCCTTGTTACTTGCATTCAGTACGCTTCCAAATTCTCATATTCTCCTTGTTACTTGCAATCAGTACGCTTCCAAATTCTAATATTCTCCTTGTTACTTGCAATCAGTATGCTTTAAAATTCTCATATTCTCCTTGTTACTTGCATTCAGTACGCTTCCAAATTCTCATATTCTCCATGTTACTTGCAATCAGTATGCTTCCAAATTCTCATATTCTCCTTGTTACTTGCATTCAGTATGCTTCCAAATTCTCATATTCTCCTTGTTACTTGCAATCAGTACGCTTCCAAATTCTCATATTCTCCTTGTTACTTGCAATCAGTACGCTTCCAAATTCTCATATTCTCCTTGTTACTTGCAATCAGTACGCTTCCAAATTCTCATATTCTCCTTGCTACTTGCAATCAGTACGCTTCCAAATTATAATATTCTCCTTGTTACTTGCAATCAGTATGCTTCCAATTTCATGCGACAACTGTCTTATAAATTGATTAGTCATTAGCAAAGATCACCATCGCAGCATCACTCCGGACAGATCGATAGATGCTCCATTCTCCTTCACTACACTCTCATCAGTATAACGTGTCTGATCATACCCGTTATATATTGATTAATCAAATATGCCCTTAATAAAGTGTTCATGCTTGACCGCGTCCAGTTTTACTTCCATTTCCCTGACCCTGGTTATGGATGAGGATTCACACATGTGTTTAAGGGGATAATTTATTTGACTTCTTTCTTCCATAGCATTGATACGTTTTTGTATTGTCCATTGTCTATTCTTTCCTGAACAACCGAGAGAACAATATTAGAGGGCAGGGTCCCAAGACGCAGAGGCAGACCAAGAAGAAGATGGCTATAAGATATTAAAGAAACCATGAATATGACCATCGACGAAATGGGTGAACTGGCTAGAGACAGATTGAATTTCAAATGTGATGCAAAGAGAGCAACGTCTTATGAAGGATACGCACCTTGATGATGATTCTTTACCGACTGCTTGCGGATCATACAGGCGTTCTTTTGCTCGTTATTTGCACATCCGTGTGAACAGATACAAAAATAGAAGTTAGGTGGGCCATTTGCAATGTGTCCAAAGCGTCAAGACCTTTCTGTCTTATAAGTTCATAAGTTGATCAGTACGGTTTCAACTTCACTGCAACGGGTCACTCCATAATTGCTCAGTTCCTGTGCCAACGAAAATCAATCTGTCTTATATAACTAGCCTTACTTAGTCAGCCAGGCACCAGTCAAACTAAGAGATGAAATACTTTCATATACAACTGCTTTTACATATCTTGAAAGTGTTATCACACACTAGAGAGATAAGCTGGATCTGATATCTTGGACACTAGAGAGATGCTGGATCTGATATCTTGGAAGTATTATCACACACTAGAGAGATGCTGGATCTGATATCTTGGAAGTATTATCAAACACTAGAGAGATGCTGGATCTGATATCTTGGAAGTGTTATCACACACTAGAGATAAGCTGGATCTAATACTAAAAGCCTACTGAGTAATGCACGAATTGTATTCAGTATCTATTAATCGTTCTGGAAATTAGTTCAATACAGAAACAGAACCAACAGTCTCGTATATACCGCAGCTGTGTGCTATCCACTTTTTTATGAGGATCGGATTTCTGAGAAGGACAAAGCAAGATATGTCCAAGATTTCCATCTTCCATACAATTTATCTGCGACAGATTTTATGCGTGTTCTGGTCAAATACTATATCTAACCAAAAACTGCTTACACAGTGTCAACAAGAGAATATGGGCACTATCATCCAAAATTGACGTTGGAGATGGATCAGACATATGATACGCATTAAGTCTAACTCTGTCACGAAAAGTACAGTGAGAAGGACACCAGAGTATAATAAAAAAATGTGGAAGACCCAAAACGATCTGGAGGTTATTGGTTATTGGTTACTAAACTTACATCATTGCACACCGGGCAGAACCATAGGTACTCAGTCTCCCCCAACAGATATCGAAGCGTATGCATACTGATCGTTCCTGTGGCTCGCTGATTAAACACACCTCTCACTCTGCCTTTAAGGCATCCAGTTCGACTTGAACAACGGTTAACTCCAAACTGCCTAAATCGCTTGATCGATTCAACATCGATTTTAGTGTCCTCATCCAACAGACAGTCGCGAAGAGACCGAAGAATATCCCCTTATCCATCTTCAACTCCCCAACAATCGATACTGTTGATGCAAGCCTGTCCGCTCTCTCATTACCGTAAACACCCGCATGCCCAGGACAGTATATCCACGTAAACCGCTGGAGGTTTGAAACTTCTATAGACGACATCCACTCATACCGAAACCTGCCCTTCTGGAGGAAAACAGTAGATCATGAGCTAAAATAATTAAATTACAGCAGAACAGAATACAATACAGAGGGCAGGTAAGAACAGAAAAGAATCGCATGAATTTACCACTGCCATAAGCGCCAAGGACATCCACAGGTTCGATAGAGACAGATAACCAGCCTTCATTTTCTTGAGCATGTGCATTGAATCGCTCAGTATGTACACACTCTTGTAAAGTATTGTGTACCTCAACCATTTCAAATCAATGATTACTGCATTGATCTCTATTCAGAGGCTACCTTTTGTACCAGCAAAGACACGTCTCCTTGATAGATTTCAACTCAAACTCATTGTGAACGCCCAAACAGTTCGCTCGCCTCGAATCACTGAGCCATCAGTGTATACCATTTCATCTCCCAGACTGAGTTATCCTTTAATAGTGTTTTGACTCCCGTGTTTACTGCAGTATGGAGTTGTGCTCTGCAGCTTCTGTCAAGTGAGATATAAATGAAAATGTTAGTGTTGTCATTGCCAAGATTAACATCCGTAAATCTACACACTTTCTGGAAAACATCTTCGTCATGACCCTCTTCCCATTCACAATTTACTTACTTTCAGTCTGCTCACGTTAGCAGTAGCCATCTCCTTATGAAGTGGATATCAAATGTCAGACTTCACATTTAAAGACACACACGTTCTGGATAGTTTTAACTCTGCTACCAATTGTCCGAAAGTTTAGAAATTCATTAGAAAAAAGATTTAGAAATAAAATTCCTACAAAAATATCTTTACCATCTTCAAAATTACATCGGGGAGCCTCGCCTGTACTATGGAGTTTGTGCACTGCAGTTGAGATCTTCCTGTGTAAGAAATAGATCGGAGCACACATGGTTACTCATCGAAGTGCAATGATGATAGTCCTATCAATCAGTCCATTAGATCAGGGCTGTCTACTGCGGTACCCGTGGGAGTTATGGTGCCCGTGTGGTAATCTCTGGCACCCTATTTGATTTCTCCAGCTTTAACGTTAATCAGAATATCAAATTTAAACATATGTATTCCTATATAGTAGGATAATTCTGTTTTAAAAAAAAAATTACAATAAGAAGTAATTAAAGTTGTATTCAGTTGTAAAGTTGTCTTTTCAAGAGGTCAAAACCCTCATACAGAGAAAATCTGCAGTAGACTGGAAGACAAACACTGGATATGATTATGGAAAAGACTCCCTCAAAGACCTAAGCAGAACAGACCAGGTCATTATATTTCGACTACGCACCGGACACTGCAGACTCAACAAGCACTTATACAGACTAGGAATAAGTCAAACAGCTCTCTGCCAGTGTCAGCAGGCAGAACAGACACCAGAGCATATCCTGCAAGAATGTCCTCTTCTGTGTGAGCTGAGAAGCAACATGTGGCCACACCCAGTCGACCTGAAAACTAAGCTTTGGGAAACCTGACAGACCTGCAGCTGTCTGCCCAGTTTGTGGTCCACAGTAAATTAAGCGCATGACCAGAGATCGCTGAAGAAGAAGAAGAAGAAGTATTCAGGATAAGTCTTCATCTGTTATTATTTTTAGTTAATGTTACTATTAATCAGTGGCGACTCGTGCTTATTTTTGTTGGTGGGGCCAGACACAAATTTTCGGAAAAATCATGGTTTTAGATTAGGTTATATTTTAATTTATAAAATAATAAATACACGTTACACATTATTTTTGGTGGGCCCGGCCCCACTGGCCCTTAATGACGAGCCACCACTGCTATTAATATTACTTTATTATGATGAGAGCCGCTGTAGAGTAGTTGTTAGTGAACTCGCTTCGCAAGGCTGGTGGTCTGGGTTCAGCTCCCGCAATGTGCGTGGAATTTTCCCGACCGCGACGGCTCTCAGGTCGACCCAGCCTCAACTGGGTACCAGACATGCTCTGGGAAAGTAAAGGTGGCCGGCGTGATGCTGACCACATCACCCATCCTGTGCCGACGGTCAATGAAAATACAGGCCTAACACTGTATTGACCTATATACCACGAGGTATGAAAGGGTTCCTTTACTTACTTACTTTACTATTATTACTAGTAGTAGTATTAGTATTGCAATTGTCCCATGGCGCCAGTGACCTATGCTTCCCTAAGGGCGAATGATGAAGAAGAAGACAAGGCGTCAGCGCATTCACAGTTATTAGTCAGATGCGCTTCAATATACACACAAATTGTATAGCACTGGTCTAGATGGTATCTGATAGTTTCACACAAAGCGTACATAGTGCACCACTACTTACTTACTTACTTACTAACTTACTTACTTACTTACTTACTTATTCTTCTCAGCTCCTCGTGGAGCATAGGGCCTCAACAGTTGTTCACCACTTTTCTCGGTCTCTGTTATCTTTATGATCTCCCAGGATAGTCGAGCACTTTTCAGTTCCTCTAGAAGACTTCGTCTACAGGTCTGTTTAGGGCGTCCTCTTTTTCGTTTTTCTTGCGGGTTCCACTCAAGTGATTGTCTAGTGACACTCAACTGTTTCTTCCCTAGGGTATGCACGACTGATCACAATTTTCTCCTCTTGACCTGGGTCATCATGGGTTCATGTCCGGTTCTTATTCACAGTTCTGTGTTTGTAACTCTATCATACCATCTCAGTCTGAGAATCCGTCGAAGACATCCGTTGACAATGGTCTGAATCCGATTTGTATTTAACTTGGTGACTCGCCACATTTCTGAGCCGTACAGCAACACAGATTTCACATTTGAGCTGAATATTGTGAGCTATGTTTTCGTGGAGATGGTAATAGACTTCCACACAGTCTGCAGGATAGCAAAGGCTTGTCGAGTCTTCTATTTATGTCGCACTATCGGAATGAGCAATACATACTCAGTAGCAAAGATAATCAGTTACAGGTGCAACATCAGAAACAGAGATTGCTCCACGTTAACAGTCGCAATAAATTTTATTGCAGATAGAACATTTCTAGATTAGATTTTAATGTGATATATGTGTTCTTTGAATGTTAGACTTTGTCAAATCTTACCCCTACATACGTGATAAAACTGATTCTTTTCATGTGTTTTCCCACATATTTCTACTATTAGCTTTGGTGTTTGGACTACCCGATTGTTCAATGTAAATGAAGTTACACTTGTTTGAAATGAGCTTACTGTTGCCATGGATACATTGCACTAGAAGGATATTCAATCTAATTTCTTTTGCATGTCATAAACGACATTGGCTGTTTCCTTTTTCTGCCCATATACTATGATGTCGTATACATCGATCTTTCTTTTTTGAAGTTCTTGTTTCATAAGATCTTTTAGTCGAAACGTCGATTTGAAATGTTGTTGTAATTTTTATGACTACCTCACTTCGTTTATCAATATTTCGCCACTGAATAGGAAGACTACAGACTCCGTGTTTCAATATTTCGCCACTGAATAGGAAGACTACAGACTTCGAGTTTCAATATTTCGCCACTGAATAGGAAGACTACAGACTTCGAGTTTCAATATTTCGCCACTGAATAGGAAGACTATATACTTCGTGTTTCAATATTTCGCCACTGAATAGAAAGACTACAGACTTCGAGTTTCAATATTTCGCCACTGAATAGGAAGACTACAGACTTAGAGTGTCAATATTTCGCCACTGAATAGGAAGACTACAGACTTCGAGTGTCAATATTTCGCTACTAAATAGGAAGACTATATACTTCGTTGTTATAAGGAAGACAGAAGAAGGAGAAAAGTGATTCTACAGACTGAAAGGATCAAAAGAATGCCTCACCATCCACTGCATGAAAAAATGGCGGCTAGAACAAAGAACAGACTAAAGCGCACAAGTCTAAACCACAAAGCAAAAGAAATAGGAAAGTCATACTTGGAACTACTAAATCATAATTCCATACCTGAAGAATTGCTTTTTGATCACTGGGAACCAGACTCAGTACCACTAAACTTCTCAACCTCCATCCCTAAATTATTAAGCAAAGATGCCGAGCCTAATCTAGTGAAAAAGCAATTACAATGGAACATCTCCATTACATGTTTCCAGAAGACAGCTGGATAAGAATTTACACAGATGGATCGGCAATGGAGGCAACCATGAATGGTGGAGCAGGAGTGTACATTAGGCACCCAGATGCTACCACTGTGTCTCTAGCGGCTCCTACTGGAAGAATATGTTCCAACTACAAAGCAGAACTCATAGCCCTTCTGATGGCAGCACAGCACATGAATAAGCTGCAAGCAGCTGCAAGCAAGATGGTATTTCTTACAGACTCATTGTCAGCTATACAAGCCCTGGAGGCTAAATCCACTGACAGCACAGTACAAAAACTACAAAGAGAACTTGCTCAGCTTTCAGAAAAGGCAGAAATTCACTTGCAGTGGATTCCAGTGGATTTGCAGTGGATTTGCAGGCAATGAGAGTGCTGATGTCTTAGCTAAGGAGGGCAGTGCCAAAGAGCAAATTTACCAACCCTTGTCTTTTCAAGAGGTCAAAACCCTCATACAGAGAAAATCTGCAGTAGACTGGAAGACAAACACTGGATATGATTATGGAAAAGACTCCCTCAAAGACCTAAGCAGAACAGACCAGGTCATTATATTTCGACTACGCACCGGACACTGCAGACTCAACAAACACTTATACAGACTAGGAATAAGTCAAACAGCTCTCTGCCAGTGTCAGCAGGCAGAACAGACACCAGAGCATATCCTGCAAGACTGTCCTCTTCTGTGTGAGCTGAGAAGCAACATATGGCCACACCCAGTCGACCTGAAAACTAAGCTTTGGGAAACCTGACAGACCTGAAGCTGTCTGCCCAGTTTGTGGTCCACAGTAAATTAAGCGCATGACCAGAGATCGCTGAAGAAGAAGAAGAAGAAGAAGATAATGAATCTACACTAACAATAATGAATTTCTTAGACTTGTGGTCCGGGTTTAATTCCACAGTGGGCGTTGAATTTTGTCTTACCGTAACGTCTCTCAGCTCGACCCAGCCTCAATTGGGTACGAGGAAAAATAATAGGAAAAATAAACTGCCGGCGTGATGTTGACTACATGACCCATCATGTGCCGAAGGTCAATGAAAAATACGGGCCTAACACCGTGTTACACTATAGACAACGTGGAACAACAAGAATTCCTTTCTGTATCAAACATGCACACAGATGATATAATGTATAAGTTGTTGATACTTGGGAAACAAGTCAGTGAACTTAGAGCGACATACAACATTGGTTAAAAAACACAACACAATCTATAGGACAAACACTGAGGAAACCCCCTGACAGCATCGCGAGACAGGCTATCCGATGGAACCCCAGGGCAATAGAAGTAAGGGAAGACCCAGAAACACCTGGAGACGGGAGTTAGAGATGGAACGCCAAAAAACGGGGAGAGAGTGGCGAGATCTGGAAAAGATGGCCTTGGATAGGCGGGCTTGGAAGGCCTTGGTTGCGGACCTATGCTTCCCTGGGGGCGAAGGGTGAAGAAGACAACACAATCTAAGCTACCTTCTTTGGTTAACCTTATGGAGAATACCCGATTTATGGGTACCATTGATGAGCCAAGTGACGTTGCAAATCGCACACATATATTATTTTAATGAAAAACTAAATTTAAGTGTATTGCAAACAACATAATCATAAGAAACGGGTCACAACAAATGTAATGCAAGAAATTGAACTGGATAAATGTATGGGGGGTAGCTTGAAACGTACTGCAACCAACACTAATACATGAGAGTGATCATAATAATATAACATGCATCATTCTAGAAAAGTGGAGGGTGTGAGTGAGCATAAGGGCGTGCTTATCATATTTTGTTACAGCAGTGACTCTGTAGCCTCCTTTTTGTTTTAGATTTCAACTGCCATGAATTCGGTTACGTGCTCAACTGGTACAACTGATCTACATTTTAGTGTCTGTCTCCGATAGGATTAAGAACACAATCTCATCTACATGGAGTTCATGTATGCCTGGTAACAAAATATCCTGATATCTCTACGGGGGGAACTAACGAGTACCTTTGAAGCGAAAGGGGAGTAATTGTCTCTACGACACAGATGCCCCCTCACCGCCACTACATTAATAATGCTCCATTAATAGAGCAAGAGATTTATTTCGACTTTATTCAAAATATCAAAATAGAAACTAAATACAGCAAGAAGACTTGAGCGAGCCGTGTCAAGTAATAACTCTGATTCTTGATCAATTTTAATTTTCCATGGATTAGTTCCCTTACACTATTACAAATTGAACGACGTGAATGTTTACAAAAAATTAAAATCAATAACTACTACTACTACTACCACTACTATTACTACTACTATTACTACTACTACTACTATTACTACTACTACTATTGCTACTACTATTACTACTTATCTTTCTACTACTATTACTACTACCTATTACTACTACTACTACTATCTACTACTTACTACTACTACTACATTACCTACTATTACTACTACTACTACTATTACTACTACTATTACTACTACTACTACTATACTACTATACTACTTATACACTACTACACTACTTCTACTACTATTACTACTGTACTTACTACTACTACTATTACTACTACTCTATTACTACTACTATACTACTGTACTATTACTCTACTCTCATTACTATTACTACTACTACTATTACTACTATATATTATTACTACATACTATTACTACTACTACTATTACTACTACTCTATTACTACTACTACTATACTATTACTACTATACTATATTACTACTACTTTACTCACTACTACTACTATTACTGCTACTACTATTACTACTACTATTACTACTATTCCTACTACTATTATTACTACTATTATACTACTACTACTACTACTACTACTACTGCCGCCTACTAGTACTGCGACGCCTAGTACTTATTACTGCTAAAAACATCTTGCTCATGCTATCATTGATGTCCTCCCAATCAAATTTGCGTTCTGTGTCTTTTTATTCTTTTACGTTCATGAAGCACTCATTTCTCGGATCTTTTCTAACTGTTCTGTACCAGCAATTCATTGATCTACTTACAGTTCTGTACCATCAATTCATTGATCTACTTACTGTTCTGTACCATCAATTCATTGATCTACTTACTGTTTTGTACCATCAATTCATTGATCTACTTATTCTTCTAATCAATTGCTAGTTTTAGTTAAGTGTACATATATCTGTATATGTTGAGAGATTCGTTTTATATGGTGTGTCAAATCAGCCGTCCTCCCGAGTGGTTACCGGGGCCCAAATTAGGGTGTAAAGAATATAACCACTGTTATCTGTCACGCATGTCGTAAGAGGTGAAGAAGGAGGTTGGGGGTGGGGCTAGCTACCCCACACCGTAAAAAAACATCAGATGGCTACAGAATGGAGAACGAACCGAGTAAACGCTGGCTGAAACTGGATACATCGCCGAAGGATAAGCACCAGGGCTCCAAATGGTGCTGAAGATGTGACAAAAAACACACCAATGCTAGGGATGCATGAATCATATTTCCACATGAATAGAATTTATGGGGAGGTCTGGTACATCGGTCTGTGCAGTGATCGAGAGAGAGAGAGAAATCAACCGTCAATATTTCTCTTTAATTTCTTATGATTTGATATATCTCCCGTTGTTTATACGCTACAAGTTTGTATGTGTTATCACCTGTAACTTTCTGATACGAAGTATATGCAGAAGGTATACGTTGGCAATAGTTTGCAGTTCTGACGTGGTATTCTTGACCACCTGCAAGTACAGGCTTTATAGGTCTGAACGAGTTGCGTGGGGAGCCAGTAGCAGAGTCTGCGTTGAATTCGAAACAGCAAATATCCATCTTCATGTTTTGTACCTGGACATGTGGGAATCAGAGGAACTGAACGTGCAGACAGTCTTGTAGGCATGGCTACGTCGCCACAGTTTAGAGCAATGGACAGGGATGATAACCATTAACCTGTAAACCATTAGAGAGACTTAGCAGATTGAGATGGAGACCGGAGGGTAAACGAAAACGTGGAAGACGTAAAACGACATTAGAAGAACAGCAGGGACATAATAAAGAGGATGTTCAAAAATAGAGAAGAATATTAGGCATTTGCTGCGCTAAAGCGCCAGGGGCGCCACATGCTAGAGAGAAAAAGAAAGAACTTTTGAATCACTATCTCATTCTGCCTTGTAGTTTGATTGGGGACAATCAAAGTCTAGCGGAGCAAACCGTACACAAAACTGGACGGCAGGAAAACCAAGTAGGTTGGCTGGGGACAGCGAAAGGCTAACGGAGAGCGAACCCAGTAAACGTTAGTTGAAATCGGACACTTCACCGAAGGATTATTTTTTTTTTCCGACCCAGAAGCACTTGAGCTGAAAGCTCTTCGGCGGAACCTGTAGCTTTTCTGCCAGTCCGCGGAGTTGAACCCGCACTTACAGAGGACTAGTCACCCGTTACGAACGCGCTACGAACACGCTGGAAAGCACACGGGTTATTTTCACCCGAGATAGCACTAGAGCTCAAATGGCTGGCGGAAACGTAGTACTTTCTGACAAGCGCTGTTGAACGCACTCACAAGAAGAATGATCAAGCGCTACAAACGAAGGATCGAGAGAGGAAGCAAGAGAAATGGAAGAACAAGGAGAGAAAGAGTCTGAAAGAGCGAGATCAAAGAGAAGACGAAAAGAGAGCAAAGAGAGAGAGAGAGAAGAGAGAAGAGAGAGAGAGAGAAAAGAAAGAGAGAGAAAAGAAAGAGAAAGAGAAGAGAAAGAGAGAAAAGAGGAAAGGAAAAGAGACAAATGAAAGAGAGAAAGAGAGAGAAAAATGTGTAGAACATTAAAGTTATCATAAATAGAAAAAGTTACGGAAACATGAGAAAAAAGAAAACAAAGATTAGAAGGAAGAGAGCATAGAAATACAAGATTTTTTGTCTGAGAATTATAGTAAAAATATCTAGTACTAGAATGTCATTAAAGTTCAACAATGTAAAAAAGTACAAAATGATTAAAGACAAGTAATGCATAAATCAAAAGTGTAACAAATTTAGAGTAATAAAGTATCATTTACAAATGACATAAGTAAGAACAGTAATAAAGAAGTACAGAAATGTGAATAAAGACAAGAAATGATAAGGTAAAGAAATGTAATTAAAGTTACTTGTTAAGACAAGAAATGTATTAAGTACAAGAAAGTATAAGGACAAGAAATGTAATAAAGTACAAGAAATGTAATAAAGTACAAGAAATGTAATAAAGTACAGAAATGTAATAAAGCAAGAAATGTATAAAGTCAAGAATGATAAAGTACAAGAATGTAATAAAGTACAAGAAATGTAAAAGTAAAGAAATGTAATAAAGTACAAGAAATGTAATAAAGTAAAGTACAAGAAATGTAATAAAGTACAAGAAATGTAATAAAGTACAAAGAAATGTAATAAAGTACAAGAATGTAATAAAGTAAAGAAATGTAATAAAGTACAAGAAATGTAATAAAGAAAGTAAGAAATGTAATAAAGTACAAGAAATGTAATAAGTACAAGAATGTATAAGTACAAGAAATGTAATAAAGTAAAAGAAATGTAATAAAGTACAAGAAATGTAATAAAGTACAAGAAATGTAATAAAGTACAAGAAATGTAATAAAGTAAAGTACAAGAAATGTAATAAAGTACAAGAAATGTAATAAAGTACAAGAAATGTAATAAAGTCAAGAAATGTAATAAAAGTCAAGAAATGTATAATCAAAGTAAAGTACAAGAATGTATATAAAGTACAAGAAATGTAATAAAGTAAAGTACAAGAAATGTAATAAAGTACAAGAAATGTAATAAAATACAAGAAATGTAATAAAGTAAAGTACAAGAAATGTAATAAAGTACAAGAAATGTAATAAAGTACAAGAAATGTAATAAAGTACAAGAAATGTAATAAAGTACAAGAAATGTAATAAAGTACAAGAAATGTAATAAAGTACAAGAAATGTAATAAAGTACAAGAAATGAAGTAAATAAAGAATGTAATAAGACGAAATGTAATAAAGTACAAGAAATGTAATAAGTACAAGAAATGTAATAAAGTACAAGAAATGTAATAAAGTACAAGAAATGTAATAAAGTACAAGAAATGTAATAAAGTACAAGAAATGTAATAAAGTAAAAGAAATGTAATAAAGTACAAGAAATGTAATAAAGTACAAGAAATGTAATAAAGTACAAGAAATGTAATAAAGTACAAGAAATGTAATAAAGTACAAGAAATGTAATAAAGTACAAGAAATGTAATAAAGTAAGAAATGTACATAGACAAGTAATAAAGTAAAGTATAAGAAAATGTAATAAAGTACAAGAAATGTAATAAAGTACAAGAAATGTAATAAAGTACAAGAAATGTAATAAGTACAAAATGTAATAGTACAAGAAATGTAATAAAGTACAAGAAATGTAATAAAGTACAAGAAATGTAATAAAGTACAAGAAATGTAATAAAGTACAAGAAATGTAATAAAGTACAAGAAATGTAATAAAGTACAAGAAATGTAAATAAAGAAATAATAAGTCAAGAAATGTAATAAAGTAAGAATGTAATAAAGTCAAGAAATGTAATAAAGTCAAAATGTAATAAAGACAAGAAATGTAATAAAGACAAGAAATGTAATAAAGTACAAGAAATGTAATAAAGCTAAAGAAATGTAATAAAGTACAAGAAATGTAATAAAGTACAAGAAATGTAATAAAGTACAAGAAATGTAATAAAGTACAAGAAATGTAATAAGTACAAAAATGTATAAAAAATGTATACACAAGAAATGTAATAAAGACAAGAAATGTAATAAAGTACAAGAAATGTAATACAAAGTAAAGAAAATGTAATAAAGTACAAGAAATGTAATAAAGTACAAGAAATGTAATAAGTACAAGAAATGTAATAAAGTACAAGAAATGTAATAAAGTACAAGAAATGTAATAAAGTACAAGAAATGTAATAAAGTACAAGATGTAAAAGTAAGAAATGTAATAAGTACAAGAAATGTAATAAAGAACAAGAAATGTAATAAAGTACAAGAAATGTAATAAAGTACAAGAAATGTAATAAAGTACAAGAAATGTAATAAAGTACAAGAAATGTAATAAAGTACAAGAAATGTAATAAAGTAAGTCAAGAAATGTAATAAAGTACAAGAAATGTAATAAAGTACAAGAAATGTAATAAAGTACAAGAAATGTTATAAAGTACAAGAAATGTAATAAAGTACAAGAAATGTAATAAAGTACAAGAAATGTAATAAAGTACAAGAAATGTAATAAAGTACAAGAAATGTAATAAAGTACAAGAAATGTAATAAAGTACAAGAAATGTAATAAAGTACAAGAAATGTAATAAAGTACAAGAAATGTAATAAAGTAAATGTAAAGAAATGTAATAAAGTAAGTCAAGAAATGTAATAAAGTACAAGAAATGTAATAAAGTACAAGAAATGTAATAAAGTACAAGAAATGTAATAAAGTACAAGAAATGTAATAAAGTACAAGAAATGTAATAAAGTACAAGAAATGTAATAAAGTACAAGAAATGTAATAAGTACAAGAAATGTAATAAAGTACAAGAAATGTAATAAAGTACAAGAAATGTAATAAAGTACAAGAAATGTAATAAAGTACAAGAAATGTTATAAAGTACAAGAAATGTAATAAAGTACAAGAAATGTAATAAAGTACAAGTACAATGTAATAAGTAAAATGTAAAAGTAAAGAAATGTAATAAAGAAATGTAATAAAGTACAAGAAATGTAATAAGTACAAGAAATGTAATAAAGTACAAGAAATGTAATAAAGTACAAGAAATGTAATAAAGTACAAGAAATGTAATAAAGTACAAGAAATGTAATAAAGTACAAGAAATGTAATAAAGTACAAGAAATGTAATAAAGTACAAGAAATGTAATAAAGTACAAGAAATGTAATAAAGTACAAGAAATGTAATAAAGTACAAGAAATGTAATAAAGTACAAGAAATGTAATAAAGTAAAGTACAAGAAATGTAATAAAGTACAAGAAATGTAATGAAAGTACAGAAATGTAATAAGTACAAGAAATGTAATAAAGTACAAGAAATGTAATAAAAAGTACAAGAATGTAATAAAGTACAAGAAATGTAATAAAGTACAAGAAATGTAATAAAGTACAAGAAATGTAATAAAGTACAAGAAATGTAATAAAGTACAAGAAATGTAATAAAGTACAAGAAATGTAATAAAGTACAAGAAATGTAATAAAGTACAAGAAATGTAATAAAGATAAAGAAATGTAATAAAGTACAAGAAATGTAATAAAGTACAAGAAATGTAATAAAGTACAAGAAATGTAATAAAGTACAAGTAAATGTAATAAAAATACAAGAAATGTAATAAAGTACAAGAAATGTAATAAGGTCAAATGTAATAAAGTACAAGAAATGTAATAAAGACAAGAAATGTAATAAGTAAAGAAATGTAATAAGTACAAGAAATGTAATAAAGTACAAGAAATGTAATAAAGTACAAGAAATGTAATAAAGTACAGAAATGTAATAAAGTACAAGAAATGTAATAAAGTCAAGAATGTAATAAAGACAAGAAATGTAATAAAGTACAAGAAATGTAATAGACAAGAAATGTAATAAAGTACAAGAAATGTAATAAAGCTACAAAGAAATGTAATAAAGTACAAGAAATGTAATAAAGTACAAGAAATGTAATAAAGTACAAGAAATGTAATAAAGTACAAGAAATGTTATAAAGTACAAGAAATGTAATAAAGTACAAGAAATGTAATAAAGTACAAGAAATGTAAAATAAAGTACAAGAAATGTAATAAAGTACAAGAAATGTAATAAAGTACAAGAAGTGTAATAAAGTCAAGAAATGTAATAAAGTACAAGAAATGTAATAAAGTACAAGAAATGTAATAAGTACAAGAAATGTAATAAGTACAAGAAATGTAATAAAGTACAAGAAATGTAATAAAGTACAAGAAATGTAATAAAGTACAAGAAATGTAATAAAGTACAAGAAATGTAATAAAGTACAAGAAATGTAATAAAGTACAAGAAATGTAATAAAGTACAAGAAATGTAATAAAGTACAAGAAATGTAATAAGACAAAAATGTAATAAGTACAAGAAATGTAATAAAGTACAAGAAATGTAATAAAGTACAAGAAATGTAATAAAGTACAAGAAATGTTATAAAGTACAAGAAATGTAATAAAGTACAAGAAATGTAATAAAGTACAAGAAATGTAATAAAGTACAAGAAATGTAATAAAGTAAAAGAAATGTAATAAAGTACAAGAAATGTAATAAAGTACAAGAAATGTAATAAGGTACAAGAAGTGTAATAAGTACAAGAAATGTAATAAAGTACAAGAAATGTAATAAAGTACAAGAAATGTAATAGTACAAAAATGAATAAAGTACAAGAAATGTAATAAAGTACAAGAAATGTAATAAAGTACAAGAAATGTATAAAGTACAAAAATGTAATAAAGTACAAGAAATGTAATAAAGTGCAAGAAATGTAATAAAGTACAAGAAATGTAATAAAGTACAAGAAATGTAATAAAGTACAAGAAATGTAATAAAGTAAGTACAAAAATGTAATAAAGTAAGTACAGAAATGTATAGTACAAGAAATGTAATAAAGTACAAGAAAATGTAATAAAGTACAAGAAATGTAATAAAGTACAAAAAATGTAATAAGTACAAGAAATGTAATAAAGTACAAGAAATGTAATAAAGTACAAGAAATGTAATAAGTACAAGAAATGTAATAAGTACAAGAAATGTAATAAAGTAAGTGCAGAAATGTAATAAAGTACAAGAAATGTAATAAAGCACAAGAAGTGTAATAAAGTACAAATAATGTAATAAAGTACAAGAAGTGTAATAAAGTACAAGAAATGTAATAAAGTACAAGAAATGTAATAAAGTACAAGAAATGTAATAAAGTACAAGAAGTGTAATAAAGTACAAGAAATGTAATAAAGTACAAGAAATGTAATAAAGCACAAGAAATGTAATAAAGCACAAGAAGTGTAATAAAGTACAAGAAATGTAATAAAGTACAAGAAATGTAATAAAGTACAAGAAATGTAATAAAGCACAAGAAGTGTAATAAGTACAAGAAATGTAATAAAGTACAAGAAATGTAATAAAGTACAAGAAATGTAATAAAGTACAAGAAATGTAATAAAGTACAAGAAATGTAATATGCTAAGACTAGACAATGTCTATCTTTCTTGAACCATTTGTCTCCCACTTGAATGTCACTTTATTATTTTTTGATCACTTCTCCCGAATTTGCTCTACTTATGTTCATTATTTTTCGCAGACATTAATTTTCAGACGCATTCAACTTATTTTCTTTCTAGCACAAAGTACAATCACTCTTAGTCTCAGTTCACACACAAATCGCAAAGAGTGGTTTAACAAGGGGTCAATATGGAGTGTCAAAAGAAGAAGATGACGAAGAAGAAGAAGATGATGAAGAAGAAGAAAGAGATAGAAAGAAAAGTGAAATGCGTTTATCACATAAAAATCAATGAATACTTAAAGACGACAATCATGGAAGAATATTTACCAGAAAAGAGAAATAGAGGACATCCAACTAGAAGATGTGTGCACAATGTGATAGATGAAATGCAAATACATGTATCAGATGGAGGCACCTTGCATATGATAGAGACATAATCAAGACAGTTGTCAAGAGAACGAATTTTCTTAAAGGACAAGTTTCTGAATGATGAATGAATGAATGAATGATTGAAATGGTGTTTGCTTTTCCAGATAGATTAAGCCGTTCATATTTTGGTAGTGTTTTTTTATGTCCGATAAATGTTCTTCAATTTTTTTTTTCAGAAGAGAGACCCAGCCAGAACAGGGGACATCTTTTTTTTTTTAATTAACAGAAAACAAAAACTAACAAAAATATTGTTAAACAATTTGGTCTCATGTTGCAAAATTAGTTTTGATGATGAAATGATCACAAATCAACATATACAGGTTTTATTTGTTGATCATGTTCTTTGCTTCCGTTGCTTCCTCTGGGGTTCTTGTAAAAATAACTCCTTGTTCTCATCTTTGTTAAACAAAGTTTAGTTTATGAATTGTAAATAACCTTGAAAATATTATAATTAAAAAAACATGCGTGGAAGAGTGGGTTTCACTAACATAAGAAGTGCACAGAAAGATAAACTAACATATGATGTACATATCACTATAATTATAGCATGAATCTCAACTTTTTGTCTAAACGGTATTTAAACAGAGATAGTGCTTTTCTAAGTTGAACATTTTTTTTTTCTATTTAGAAGGGCCATATTGCAAGAGCCCATATCTACAAAAACCAATTGGTTAGACATTTTTGGGTGGTTTACGCTAAGTCTTCAGTAGGAATTGTATAATGAGACACACAAGTTGAAAGGAAATAACGACCAAAATAAATCAACGTAAAACAATTTAAAAAAAAAAAAAAAAACAGATAGAAATCAGTAATATTAAGGCGCAATACCAACGTAGGCAGTGGTCAACTGGAGTCTGTTTACAACAACATATAGCTAATCTTGAACGGACGTATTTATTGTGTTCAATATATGTTGGACACTCTTTCAAGCTGTGTGTTTCTATCAGCTTGCGGGTACTACAGGTACATATGTCAGTAGAGTCTATCTTGTACTTGTTAAACAGATGGTACCTCAGCTTATTGTGTCAAGTTCGTTATCGGAAGATAAGAATCTGTTCTACTCTATTGAATTGTTAGTAGACATTATAACTAACTACTGTAGAAGTAAACGGTGTCGCTGGATGAAAACGTTGAAACATGAAGAAAAATAAACAGCAATGTGTAACCAGCTACATAGCAAGATATTGCATAAAACACACACAAAAAAAAAAAAACATGTAAAAGAGCAAACAAAAGGTTTTTTTTATTGATTGATTTTTTTTTTTTTTACGAAACACCATCATTGGACTTCGAAATATAACCATACCGTATTACAATTCTCTCTCTCTCTCTCTCCCCTTCTCTACCGGAAGATCCCAATCTCAGTGGTAGTGCACGAGCTCTGTAGCAACCCTTAATGTTCCCGACGTAATTGTAAGAATTTTTACAGAATTTTATATACATTTTTAAAATTATTAAAAATATATTTTGATCTGCAGACAGCTGTTCGGTCTTATAACCTTTCAGCTGCCAATGGTTCATCGCTGTGCTCATTTTGAAAACAGGACCATTTCATTTTGATAGTACGGGATCAAACGGATTAGGAGCTTGTTCGATCTACGTTGGCACCAGGAATCACAGGGAAACTGCCCGTTAATCCACAACGGAAGCAAACCTAGTACTTTTGAGACGAGAAATGTAAACATACCACACGGAGATCTTCCACAAGAAATGAAACATGTCATACAAGACAACAAACTGACATATGTGATAAAGACAACAAACTGACAGATGATAAACAACAAACTGACAGATGTGATACAAGACAACAAACTGACAGATGTCACAGAAACAAACTGACAGATGTGACACAAGACAACAAACTGACAGATGTGATACAAGACAACAACTGACAGATGTTGACAAGACAACAAACTGACAGATGTCATACAAGACAACAAACTGACAGATGTGACACAAGACAACAAACTGACAGATGTGATACAAGATAACAAACTGACAGATGTTATACAAGACAACAAACTGACAGATGTGATACAAGACAACAAACTGATAGATGTGATATAAGACAACAAACTGACAGATGTGATACAAGACAACAAACTGACAGATGTGATACAAGACAACAAACTGTCAGATGTAATATAAGACAACAAACTGACAGATGTGACACAAGACAACAAACTGACAGATGTGATACAAGACAACAAACTGACAGATGTGATACAAACAACAAACTGACAGATGGACAACAAGAAAACTGACAGATGTGATACAAGACAATAAACTGACAGATGTGATACAAGACAACAAACTGACAGATGTGATACAAGACAACAAACTGACAGATGTGATACAAGACAACAAACTGACAGATGTGATACAAGATAACAAACTGACAGATGTGATACAAGACAACAAACTGACAGATGTCATACAAGACAACAAACTGACAGATGTGATACAAGACAACAAACTGATAGATGTGATATAAGACAACAAACTGACAGATGTGATACAAGACAACAAACTGACAGATGTGATACAAGACAACAAACTGACAGATGTGATACAAGACAACAAACTGACAGATGTCATACAAGACAACAAACTGACAGATGTCATACAAGACAACAAACTGACAGAAATAATATAAAACATCAAACAGAAAAAACTTTACAAATGAGAAATATCAGAAAGGAATAATATAAAACAGGATACGGTAATAAGTAAAATATTAAAAAGAAGAGTGTTTGACCGAATAAATTATTACGCTGCTCCCAAGCGGGAGACCCGTATTCAACCCACGGCGAGGCCCGGATTTTTTCTGTCGGAGCATAAAAGAAAAATCCTAACCTGATCAGTTTCGCAGCGACTACACTAGCCATGCGGCCATTAAATTCCACATGCTCTCGTCCCTTCTGTTCTATACCGCCCTAAAAAGCGCTACTACAGACAGTAATGACAGGTTTTTTTTCAATTAAAAAGAAATAGATAATATGAAGAAAAAACAAAAAATTTGACAAGAATGGCATTGGACAGTAAGCACAAAAAACAAATAATTGAAATAACAAACATAAGTAAAATGGAACAGAAAAAAGTGAAAAAATAACATGAAAAATGAAGCATACAAATAATAGTAATCAACAAACTGAAAGAAATAATGGGAAACAGCAAATATTTTTTTAAAAATAATACAAAATATCTTGTTTTGTCGTTACACTGCTACCTGGTTGTTGCTAAATGTCGTGTTTTCTGTTTTTCTAATACTAAACAACCCAGAAAGAAGTTATCTTAAATATAAAAAAGAAAACATATGAAAAAAAAAAATCATGCAGCTGTGATATAGAACAGGGGAAGAAAGATAACTATTAAAACATTAAAGTATCCCTGACGTCGGGGAACACCGATAAAATGGAAAAAATGCCTTCACGCAAAAATCAGTTACAAGCACAACACCAGACGCCCTGACTACGCCTGAATTCATAGCGGTCAAACGCAGAAGAAGAAAAACCATTAAACATAAATAATTAAAAAAACAAACATCAGGAAGAAATTAAACGAAACAACGAACAATTACATAATGAGAGAAATTACAAAAGACAACAAATAAATAAGAAATAGATAACTGGTACAGAACCTTGCTTGAATTACATTGAGAAACAAAAAATGAAGTGCTTTGGCCACTTAATAATAATGCTTTCAAACTTCACAGTATACAGTCTTCTACGACAGAACATAAGGAAAAAAGACAAGAAGAAGACCACGAAAAAAAGATGGTTAGATGGCATAGCAGAATCCAGGACCGTGCGGTTTATTTTTTAAGTATGATGCAAGTCTTCGAAATGCCGCCCCTCTAATGTGTTTTCTTTAAAATAACATTCAATTGTGATTTTGATTTCGATGCTTATGCCGCCCCTTACTGTGACGCCTGATGCGGCCGCCTCTCTGTATCATAGCACGGCACGGTCCTGGCAGAATCCTGTAAAAGAGCAAAAATAACAATCACCCAAGCCACCAGAACAACCTAAGACAAAATCAGAAAACCACGACACTGTGCAACAACCTGGTAGCAGTGGGGCTACACAAGAAGAAGAAAGAAGAACAAATAGATAAAACTAACATGAAACAAACTTGGATAAGACGTAATAAAAAATCTTTGAGAATAAAATAAATTAATCGTATACCGAATCACATTATGCACATTCCTAGTGCTTCAGTCTGTTAAGATCATTCTACATTTATAAGCAACGAGGAAACAGACAAAATCAATAACATATTTTATGAATGAGTCTCTCTCTCAGGCAGCTCAAATTTGTAATCCTTATCTGTGATATTATCCCACCTTCTTCACCGCAGAAATACTTTCATGTTTATTGAACGGTTACATAGTTAAGTTAAAGACAGAAATACTTTCATCTTTATTGAACGGTTTCATAGGGGATGTGAATTTGTGTCTCTATGTCTGTGTAATTATGTTGAATAGCGATACAGCTCTATTCTGAACATAATGAAGGTTTCCAGAACGGATTCTGTTATACAAGATTGTGGATTCTAGACGAGAAATATTTATAAATAAAACTCGTTTTTTTTAAATATATGGCGATGTACGGAATCCTAAAGATCTGAGGTGTCGAAAGGATAAGATCAGATCTGAGAAACCGGGGAAGGCTGTGATACTATGGAGTAAATGGGTATAAGGAACAAGGACATGTATATTACAGTATTACATTGAAATGAAAGTTGTGACACATTCTTTAAAAGACTTAACCATCAAACACAACAAACGTGTCGTCGAATCTCTAGGCAACACTTATACGTTCAGTAGTTTGCCATTGCTTGCTCAACGAAAAGCATCAGTGACAGTATTACATTATCAAAGGAAAATAAATGATTAAAAAAACAAATAATGATAAAACTCGACTGTAGGTACTTATCATTCTATATAATACACCTTTCAGCTTCATCTGAAACTTTCCAACAATCATACTCCATTAGTTTCTATCCTGGGGCATCCTATGTAGGTCTTTTCATGTCTAGTTAAGCCAATTTTTAGTTTTATACTCCATGATTTCATTCGTCTTCTTCTCTTTCCTTGTGAGTTCTAGAACATGATTCATCTAGCTATGTTATATGCTGATCTCGTCTTCATGTGTTCTTTGGTATTCTTCTCTTTCCTTGTGAGTTCTAGAACAAGACTCATCTAGCTAAGTTATGTGTTTATCTTCTTAATGTATGTCCTATCAGATGTCAGAATATTTTCGTAAACTCTTAGTTCACCTGAGTTTGTTAAGTTTCTCATTACCTAAGTTTCTCATTACTTAAGTTTCTCATTACCTAAGTTTCTATTTACTTAAGTTTCTCTTACTAGTTTCTCTTACATAAGTTTCTCATTAGATAAGTTTCTCCTTACATACGTTTCTCATTTCCAAAGTTTCTCCTTACATAAGTTTCTCATTACCTTAGTTTCTCATTAGATAAGTTTCTCATTACCTAAGTTTCTCATTACCTAAGTTTCTCATTACCTTAGTTTCTCCTTACCAAGTTCTCATTACCTAAGTTTCTCATTACCTAAGTTTCTCATTACCTAAGTTTCTCATTAGATACATTTCTCATTAGATAAGTTTCTCATTACCTAAGTTTCTCATTAGATAAGTTTCTCATTACCAAAGTTTCTCCTTACCTAAGTTTCTCACTACCTAAGTTTCTCATTAGATAAGTTTCTCATTAGTAACCTTAATATCATTTTAGCCTTCAGCAATGAAAGTGACATACTTCATCAGCAGCAAGACTCGTTGATAAAGATAGATATTATTGTCTGTAATTCGGTTTCTCTGTGATTGTCTGTTGAATGAAGACACTAAAACTGATATTGAACTTATTCAGCGATTTCAGACGTTTGGGCTTACACGTTACACAAACAGAACTGGTTGCCGGAAGAGCATAATGAGGAGTGTAAACCATCGAATCCCGGGAACCATCAGTATTTTTCAACATATACAGGGTAGGCCTGAGCCAACTATAAACTTATGGGTCTTCGGACGCAGGTAAGAATTATGGGAAATCAGACAACAACTACACCACGTGACCACGTATTCCAGTATTGGTGCATATAGACGAATTCATTTTAAAATCAACACAAAATACTAAATCGAAGTTATATTATGTAACAAGTTAAGTTTAACAATAAGGAATATTCAATATTATGAATATTTTTCACCAATAAATAACCATAGACTCACAGAATTGAGTAAAACTGTAAAAAAAAAGCGTGCTGTGTTCTACCACACATCTGTAATTTCCAGTCCCTTTTCTGAACTAGGTCAGGAATCCCGGTCAGTTGTCTGTGCTAGTTATCAAGAGTTGGCTGTGGGTAGACTGAGCAACAATTGGTCTGCCTAAAGTACCGTGACCACAGTTCAGTTACAAAAAAAAGCAACCAATAATCAACCAATTCAATTCTGCACAAGCATCCATTTATGAAAGTCTGTATACTTCAGAAATCGGAGTAACGTTCGTCTAAACGACGAGGAACATTGGTGATTTTAAAATTAAGCCTTCACGCAAAAATCAGTCAAGGACACCATATTAGGTACCATGACTGGGCCTAAAATCAAAACAAACGGACGCAAAAAAAGAAAAGACAACCTGTATCGTTCTATTAGTGGTTGCTCTACGTGCTTCCGATCCGTACAATAGGATTGTTTTGAGAATTAAATAAAATATCTATAGCTTGGTATAGAACGTGACTTTTGTTGATTTTCATATATTTACTATTGCATTAAGAGCATAACCGAATACATGCACCGAATACATGCACCGAATACATGCACCGAATATATGCACCGAATACATGCACCGAATACATGCACCGAATACATGCACCGAATACATGCACCGAATACATCGAAAGACACAAAATGCAGTTGTTTTGTCATTTAATGAGAATGAAATACAATCAACCACCAATAACAGCATACAATAAAAAGAAATGGGGTGCTAGAGCTAAGGGAAGATCAAGAAAAGATGGATAGACAATATCAAGACCACACTACACAAACACGGATACAACACAACAAGGGCGACGCATCTAGCCCTAGAACGCAAATTAAAGCTCCCATCCCTACGCTTAACAACAAGAGTGGACAGCCAACTGGGAATAGACAATAGACTAATAGCTCATCTTTGTGTTTTTTTAATTCTTTTTAAATATCTTTATCTTCTTCCCCATTCTTATCTATGTTGCTGTCTAGATGACGTTGATTGATAATAAGAAGATGGCATCAAACGATAAAAGAAAACTAGTAACGATAGAAAGGAAGTGTCTACGCAGAATGTTCGGTTTAAAGAAGAGATCGGTTTCAAAAAGAAGACATCAGGAAAAAGTGGTTACAACATCAGTACTGAACTTCACCAAGAAACAACAAATTAAATGCTTCAGTTACATAAAACAGACTCTCATCAGAAAGTTTTCATTAATAATGGTCTTGGCGTCTTCATCCACCGCCACAGAATTGCTCATTTTGTTTCAAGTGGAACATTGTTCCTTGTTTTCGAATTCTATATTTTTCTTCTATCATGTTCCTCTTTTTATTTCCTTGCTGTTCTGTTTTTATTTCAACTATCTGTTACTTTATTTTTCCTCCTCATCTGTCTATATTCTAGATTTCATAGATGCATCTTATGATCTTATCTTAATCTTCATCTGTCATCTACATTTTTTACGGCTTTCATCAATTTCATTGTGTTTTGATTACACCACGAGTAGACATGAACTTGTTTACTTTTGACCGTTCAGAAAGTTCGAGATTCCGTAATTAAGAGAATTTCTCTTCTTACTTTACAATCTTCAATACATCTTTTCAACTTTTTGTCTAAACCAGTCTTTTGCTTGCGTGCAAGAAATAATTTGCTTTGCGCACGAATTCTTTGTTCCATTGTGTCATAACCCGATTCGACATCTCCCGTCCACCTGATACCAGGCAGTCTATTATTTGTCATTCTATATCTCCTTGTCGCAGTTTTTATTTTTAAACAGCTTTCTTTTGCATATTTCTCTTTTATATTTGGATTCTTTTTTCGTGTGTTTTCTTATGCTTTTCACTGTCTGTATCTTTTGTGGTGCTTTATTTGTTCCATTTCTATTGAGATTATTTTTGTCGTCATCGTTTTAGTTTTTTTCTGGCATTTTCTTTGCTTTTGGTGGTTCTTCGGATTCTTTTTCTCTTTCTTGTATATTCATTTTTCATTACGAATTTATATATATATATGTTCATATCACTAGCAAGCTAAACAGCTTGATACCTACGAAATGTTTTCAGCATCTTCAAAATTACACTAGTAACCCTCGCAGGAGCTACGCAGCGTTGAGATCTTCCAGCGTAAGAAAGAGATTGGAGCGCACATGGTTACTTACCGAAGTGCAATGCTGATGGTTCGATCAATCAATTAAGCAAAACAGCTTGATAACTGATGAAAGTGTTGTCTGATCATGTACAGCAAAACTGGCAAGTCTTCTGCGGTTCTGTTCAGGTGATCACTAGTCATCAAAGTTGGGGGACCTGTCACTTACCAAGACCCTACTCTACCTCCACGGGATGGAGCTGTTAACATATCGCTGCTCTAGAGTCTGGTAAGGAGGGTAGGGATCGAAGGGCAGCTAGCCGCTGAAGTCGGAAAAAACTAGGCTGTATGTCAAGGGACACTGTTAATAAGGAAAGCAGAGCTTTAAGCAAAAATCAGTTAGAAGAACAATACCAGGCGGCTTGACTAAGCCCGAATTCATAACGATCGAACGCAGAAGAAGAAGACGAAGGGCAGTTATAATAAGATTAGGTTGCCCGCCTGCCAAGCGTGTTCGTAGCGCGCTGGACGACTGTATGACAAGTCCTCTGTGTGTGCGAGTTCAATTCCGTGGGCTCACAGATTCTACAGATTTACGGTGTTCGTGGCACCGAACCGAAGGGTTACAATGACATTGCACCGTGTCGAAGAGCTGAAAGCTCAAGTGCTTCTGGATCGGGAAAAAAAAGATTAGGTTGTAGTGTAAGCTCAGCTGGAATAGTAATTTATCCTAACAAACAATGACTGCCTCCTTCTTACATTAATATGGAATGTTATCTTTGCCTTGATCTCTTTCAGTACAGACCAAAATATGAAAACGTAAATAGAAGTAGACAGGGAAATAACCGCCTGACATCATACAAGTATGGAATGTCTTCAGCGAAGAAAATATTTAGAATAAAGTCCATAACAGACAGTAGGTATAATAAAGTAAAGAAACCGTTCTAATAACTTATTTGATATTGATAAATACTTACTGCATTACGACAGAATGTTATTCTTCTGTTGACAAAGTCGATTGTCCGCGCTAGACATGCTCTTGAATGAGGCGGTATAAAACAGATCTGGAGACGGAGTCTTCTTGAGGAAATGAGTGGTGCTGGACTATCTTCAATCAATCAATCACGTGCCGTGCCTGCCGGCGTAGGCGATCATGTATCTCCACAACTCTCTTTGCTTGGTGCATGTAATCAGTTCTGACGTTGATATTTTGTCGAACCATGATGACAGGCCATCCAACATCTTCTCCCTCTGTCTTCAACGATCTCTCCTTCCTGAATTTTACCTGTAGTCACCAAATGTTCTAAACCTTCTCTTCGCATTAAATGTCCAAAGAACCTTGATTGTCGGATTCTTATTCTTTTGATAAGGTTTCTTTGTGTGCAGGCCTGATTTAAAACCTCCACATTATTTTTCTTTGCAGTCCATGGAATTTTCAACATTCTTCTGTAAAACCACATCTCTGTGGCTTCCAATGATCGTATTGATTGTTTGTTCATTGTCCATGATTCGCTGCCATACATAAGTATTGATTCCATATAGCCCTGAAGTACTCGTTTTCGCAATGTCATTGGTAGTGAGTTCACGCATAGTGTGTTCTTCATTTTTCTCTTAGGACTATCTTAGGAGATTATAAAGTAAATAACAAGAGGCCGAGAAACGTAGCGAACACATAACGAGGTGCTATTCCCTACGAAGAGAGGAGAGGAATAAATCAAGTCAAGTCTTTCTTCTGCAATGGTCCAATGTCGAAGATATTGTTATTATCACGCTGAATGTCTTTACTTCCCACAGCAGTTCTTTTATCCATTTAGGGCTGGTTCGACAGGAGAGCTTCTTGCAGTTGAAATATATCTTAGGCTTAACTAGGGATCGAACCAAGACCTCCCACTTATTAAGTAAATTCTGCCCCGGCTTTGACGTTACAGTTGTGGAAATAATCTTATTTTTTTCTCTTTTCTGTAATCGTGTTTTATCTCACAACGAAAAGATAAGAAAATTCTTCTAGAAAAGTTTCATGTGTGCCCTTCCTACATTGTGTCTTTCTGCCTCTGTTATTTCTGTGTTCCACCTTTTGCGTGCAATTTGTATTCACTTTGTCTGAATAGCATAGATACTTGAGATGCCGCACTGTCTGTTGGTAATCTGCTTTTGTAATCTGAACCATTTCATTTGTTGTTTCTTGATTAAGCTAAGCACACATGTTGTATTCACATTTCCCCCGACGTCTTCATTTCTAAACCGGTACCTTCTTGATACAACCAGAACTCTGTCTAGACACTTCATCTCTGTCGTGAATAGTTTTACTCTATCATTTTATGTGAATGTCCATGTTTGGCACTGATAGCATAATATTGTGAGAGAGATCGTGTTGTAGAATACTCTTTAAGTGTTCATGGTGACATGCTTGCATTTCAAAATGGGTGCCACTTGCCCTATGATTTGTTTACATTTATTGCATCTATGTTGGATTTCGTGAGTTATTCTTCTATTTGTTGAAGCAAATTCTACCCAGATATGTAAAACCTTTAACTTGTTTTAACTGATGTTTGTCGATAAAGATATTGTTAGCTCATTCCCCTCTAGCGCATGTTATTACTTCGGTTTTCATCAATGTTATTTTCCTGTTGTAGTTATCGCATGAGCTCAAGCTGTAGTGAGTTCGATCACAAACCCAAGCGTACCTGGTTCAAACCCCACGGCGGGCAATTTTGGAAAAATTCGTTTCTGTGGGATTTTTACAGAAAGGTAAAAATAGACCTCGCCGTTCAGAAATCAATGGCAAACTACTGAACGTATAAGTGGTGCCTAGATAAATCAACGACTCGTTTACAGTGGTTGATGGCTACGTCCTGTAAAGGATATGCCACGATTTCAGTTATCGCATGTTAACTAAAGTATGTTAATATGTTTCTGCAACTGTTTATATGTTAATGATAGGATTGCATGATCGTTGGCAAACCCCCAATTCATTTAGGAGTTACCTAAAGTTGTCCGTTTTATTGGAAAGAATGAATGTGCATATTATCCTCATCATTAACACCTCGACGTTCTCATTAATACTCAAAGAAGAATCACAACATTTTGCACAACAGTTATTGCTCTTTCTCTTATTGCAATCATTTCATCTAATCTGACAATTTGTCATGTCTGCCTAAACTGATCTTCAGGTGTTTGAGTAGTATGAAAGTCAATGGATTTTTATTGCACCGGCTTTTACCCTATATGGCTTGGTCCCTCTCCGCAGAAACGGCACGCCACCTGCCGAGAGTATTGCAAAAAGTCTGAACTCCGTAACTACGGTAACAATCATATGAGTCTCTGGAAAAATGCACTCATGAACAAAACAACGCTGTCCGGATTCGAACCCACGGACGTCAACTTGCAAGGCAGGAGCTTAACCACTTAGCCTCAGAAACCCCCTCAAATTTATCTTCAAAATTATATATCCTTTACTATTGGGATATTCTTTTCGATCCAGAAGCACTTGAGCTTTCAGCTCTTCGGCTCGGTGCCATGGACATCGTAACACTTCGATTCAGTGCCACGAAGACCGTAAAGCTGGGAAACGTGTGGCTTTTCTGCCGGCCAGTGGAATTGAACCGCACACACAGGAGCTTGTCACTCGTCGTCCAACGCGCTACGAACACGCCGGGCAGGCAGGCTACTATTGTGATCTATTCTGCGACACTATTCGTTTCACATCTCCCCATGTTTTCGTCCAGCTTGTTGACATCGTCTTGCCCTTTTGTCCTCACTCTTTCTGTCTAAACGCTGTAGGGTTTCCTGACGGTAACTTCCTGTGTTCGACACCTCCGTAAGGTCAAAAGTTTTTTTTATTTGTTAGTGGAAAGAATAAAACCGATGACCTTCACATTCGTGGCTACAGCTTCTGGCAAGTTGCCTTAATTTATACGCCCTATATAATCTTCCAGTGTATTCTCAGAAATGAGAGCAATGTGCTACAGGACATGAATTTTCTTCTAATATGATCTTTCCAAGGTATTTATATTGTTGTTGTTATTTGATCATTTCTGTGTCTAAGAAATACGACCAGTTTAGTTGAGAAAGCACAACTAAACGACCTCAATGTTTTCTATATAGTTTATATATTATTTATATACAATTACAAATTTATGAAAATGTTCTCCATCATTCGCAGATCATGGAATGTTGATGGTTCTATCAATTAATCAATTAATCAATCAATCACTCGCCCGTGTGGTGCCGGAACTCGCAGGGGAAGCAAAGAATAGTACCACTGCAACCTCCAAGGAATGTCGTAAGAGGCGACTGATGTAGGACCTAGGAAAGCTATCCTAGTAAATAAAAAGCATCGCCTAAATCGGATGTGCTGGCCAACTTGTAGGCGCATAACTGGCACAACGTACTGGCACAAAGTACAATTGCTCTTAGACTCAGATTACATACAAATCCCACATAGTGGTTAACAAGTGATCGATAAGGAGCGTTTGAAGAATAAGAAGAATCAATCACTTACTCAATAATATTTGTGTTATTAGTTTGCTTGTGTCCTTTGTTATCAACTGTCTTTTCGGCTCGGTGCCAGGGACTGTCAATCTGGAGAACCAGTGGCTTTTCTGCCATCCCGCGGAATTGAATCGCACCAACAGGGGATTGTCACCCGTCGTCCAACGTGCTACGAACAGGCGGGCGTCATCAATGATCTAAGCTTTCAATGGCGATCAAGCACTGTGACGTTTTTTTATTGTCAGCGATAAACTCTCTATACTGTGCCATTGTATGTGGATATTCGGGAACGTGTCCATTGTACTGGTTGGTATTTTGCATCTCATCCTCTGTGTTTCATCCGCCAAGTTGTGTTGCGTCAGTCACTCATCCTCCGTGTTTCATCCGCCAAGTTGTGTTGCGTCAGTCATTCATCCTCCGTGTTTCATCCGCCAAATTGTGTTGCGTCAGTCACTCATCCACAGTGTTTCATCCGCCAAGTTGTGTTGCGTCAGTCACTCATCCACAGTGTTTCATCCGCCAAGTTGTGTTGCGTCAGTCACTCATACTCCGTGTTTCATCCGCCAAGTTGTGTTGCGTCAGTCATTCATCCTCCGTGTTTCATCCGCCAAATTGTGTTGCGTCAGTCACTCATCCACAGTGTTTCATCCGCCAAGTTGTGTTGCGTCAGTCACTCATACTCCGTGTTTCATCCGCCAAGTTGTGTTGCGTCAGTCATTCATCCTCCGTGTTTCATCCGCCAAATTGTGTTGCGTCAGTCACTCATCCACAGTGTTTCATCCGCCAAGTTGTGTTGCGTCAGTCACTCATACTCCGTGTTTCATCCGCCAAGTTGTGTTGCGTCAGTCACTCATCCTCAGTGTTTCATCCGCCAAGTTGTGTTGCGTCAGTCACTCATCCTCAGTGTTTCATCCGCCAAGTTGTTTTGCGTCAGTCACTCATCCACAGTGTTTCATCCGCCAAGTTGTGTTGCGTCAGTCATTCATCCTCCGTGTTTCATCCGCCAAATTGTGTTGCGTCAGTCACTCATCCACAGTGTTTCATCCGCCAAGTTGTGTTGCATCAGTCACTCATACTCCGTGTTTCATCCGCCAAGTTGTGTTGCGTCAGTCACTCATCCTCAGTGTTTCATCCGCCAAGTTGTGTTGCGTCAGTCACTCATCCTCAGTGTTTCATCCGCCAAGTTGTTTTGCGTCAGTCACTCATCCACAGTGTTTCATCCGCCAAGTTGTGTTGCGTCAGTCACTCATACTCCGTGTTTCATCCGCCAAATTGTGTTGCGTCAGTCACTCATCCACAGTGTTTCATCCGCCAAGTTGTGTTGCGTCAGTCACTCATACTCCGTGTTTCATCCGCCAAGTTGTGTTGCGTCAGTCACTCATCCTCAGTGTTTCATCCGCCAAGTTGTGTTGCGTCAGTCACTCATCCTCCGTGTTTCATCCGTCAAGTTGTGTTGCGTCAGTCACTCATCCTCCGTGTTTCATCCGCCAAGTTGTGTTGCGTCAGTCACTCATCCTCCGTGTTTCATCCGTCAAGTTGTGTTGCGTCAGTCATTTTTTGTTGTGTGTGAGTTTCTTCTAAAGTCCTTAAAACATCAGTTTTGGTAAAGGTGCCAAGGTTTCATTTTTTTAAATGCCCAATTTAATTTCAAACTTAAAGTTGAAATTTTTGCTAGCATGTCTTCCTGTTTCCTTCAAATAAACAGTTTCCGGTTTCATATTTTTACTGAATCAACATTTTCCTCCCCGCTGATCGTGTGGGCTCGTATTGTTATTTATTATTTTATTGATGTCTAGATAACCGTTATTGATAACCGTTTTGTTATTTCTTATTTTATTGATGTACAGAGTTCAAAGAAATATAAATGAACATATATCGGATAAATGATATCGCCGGGAGAAAGACACTAGACGCACAAATAAGCGATATTTACATAAGCAGAGCTTCCGCCCGTGTATTGCCGAGGCCCACAGGGGAAGCAAAGAATAGTAACACTGCGACCTACCAGGCATATCGTAAGAAGCGACTGAGGTAGGAGCATAGGAAAGCTATGCTAGTAAATAAAAGCGTCGCAGAAATCGGATGTGCTGGCCTACTTGTAGGCGCATAACTGGCACAACACACAATCGCTCAGGCTTACATACAAATCATAAAGTGCAGTGGTCGATATGGAGCGTTAGAAGAAGAAGAAGAAGAAGAAGAAGAAAAGAAACGGAACTTGGACTCTCTGAAAGGAGTTAGTTTTTACTGTTTATATTTGTTGGCCTACACGCTTTGATATTACCAAAAAGACTCGTTCTCAGGTTCAATCGTGCGTGCCTAGGCTTAAAGAGGCTTTAGTACATAACAAACACATTTTTCTTTTTTTTTTCTAATACTATTCTGTCGCACAACGTCAGTATATGAAGAGATATCTGGAAGTGCTTTTGTGAGAGCTTCATAAATAGTATTTATCACTGCCTTTGTTATTTCTGTGGCTTCCATTTCGCGTGGACGACCATTTGCTTTGTATTCACTATATCGGAGTAGCATCACTCTTACAGGCGAACTGTCGGTTGGTAATCTGCTTATATAGTCGATCCATTTAACTTGTTGCTTCTTGATGAAGTTCAGTTTTAATTTTTACCCACCTTTTCCTAATGTCTTCTTTTAAAATCGGTCTCATCTTGAAACTCCCAGATGCACAGACGCAATGAATAAAAAGGACAACGGTCAACGCCACGCCAGAGTCAGTGAAGGGAAGGCTGCAGTAAACTATGTACCAGAGATCAAGCACAGGTGAATTGGTTGGGTAATGTTGGCCGAGCGCATAATCTAAAGTTGTGTTCCTCTGCCTGATAAAACTGCACTCCTGGAAAGACTGGGATGGGGAATGCTGGCGACTTCAAAATCAAGAGGTACGCTAGAGCGCCCAATGAAACTGCCCAATGTTCACTTGTGTTCAGCTTCAGCCTAATGTTCCCCGTTCTTCTGAAGGCAAAATGCATAGTAAAACTCCAAATTGCCTTGTGCCGATACGCGTCTCAGAGTGGTTGTGAATATTTATAATCTAGAGTAACATCACAGTAACCAGAAAAGTAAGACCGCAAAGGAGTGGCACCTCAGACAAACCTAAATACTGGCAAAAACCAACACTTTTCGGGCGCGATTGTATTACATGCGTAGGATGACGCACACAAAATGAGAACTCTATCTCGCTTAGGTCACATAAAGGCCACAAGAAACAGCAGAAAATGCATCGATCGAGTGAATAGAAAACTTATGTATGTCCGTTCAACTGGTCGCTCAGTACTATTTTTGGCGTAAATCGCACAAAAGTCAAATAGGGTGGTCAACGAGTGGTTCTTCTAGAACATTCGCGGATGTAGTTCTTTGGACTACAACCGCATGCAGATTGTTCAGTCTGGTCAATAAGTTGTGTTTTATAGCGTCTACAGCTCTAAAATAGAGGGGGTACTGTAGTGATCCCCAATAGATTCTACATGAGTAGGGGTTTCCACTGGACATAGAACTTGAAACGCCTAGAGTTGTTGGAATCTTCTGGGTCTTCAGGAAACCCAGGTACTATATGAAAAAAAAGTGTGAAACCCATCATTTCTGGGGGTTCGAAGATGAAGAAAAAGATGATACTCCCATGATTCCCTGCAAACACTTCATCTCTGTCATGACTAGTTTTTATTCTATCATTTGATGTCAGAGTCCAGTTTGGCAATCAACAAACAATCTAGTTAAACAAATGAGATCTAAAAACCACAACCACATTGCAAGTTGAATAATTAATATTCAAATTGTATTCTAGTACATTGATATTAAACATGGGCATGCCCACCTGCCCAGCGTGTTCGTAGCGCTTGGACGACGGGTGACAAGCTCCCTGTGAGTGCGGGTTCAATTCCAGGTGCAGAAAAGCCACAGGCTCTCTAGATTTACGGTGTTCGTGGCACCGAACTGAAGGGTTACGATGCCCATGGAATCGAGCCGAAGAGCTGAAAGCTCAAGTGCTTCTGGATAAGTAAAAGAAAAACAAAAACACGGGCATATTGTTTTTTTACCGCTGATGTTTCCTTCATAATTATATTTTTATTGTATGTAGCGTCTGTGGGCGTCTGTAGCTTAAGAGGTAGTGAATTCGATCACAACCCAAGCGTACCTGGTTCAAACTCCGCAGTAAGCAGTTCGGAAGCAAATTCGTTTCCTTTGTGATTTTTACCGAAATGTAAAATAGACCTCACCGTTCAGAAAGCAATGTCAAACTACTGAACGTATAAGTGGCGCCCAGAAAATCAACGACTTCTGTACTCGTTGTCAGATAGGCCTTGTAAATGATATGTCACGATTTATTCTATTGAATATTGCATTCAGTTACGTGTTTTCATGTCCTACTGTCTTTGCTTTGCAACCAGCACAATGTCGTCTTGTAGAAGAACCAGTCTCACTGTGGAATACTAGGAAATGAGACAGCAGAACGACTGGCCAAGGAAGATGCTGCAGTAGAGGAGCCTATGTACAAATTACGTATTATCAGTAGAAAAGGATGATAAAATAAACCAGAATGTCACCAATACTAACACTTGCCGACTATCAACATACGAGCAGAATAGAATAAGTTCTCATTTTGGGCATCGGAACAGAACATAATCGACACCGCAGTCACCTGTATACAATATTCAAGATTGACACTTAAGCGATGTGTAGATGTGGACATACACCACATACTGAAGAGCACATTCTTCAAGACAGACCCGAATATGATATACTTGAAACAAAACTGCACCGACCGCTGTGTGAACTACAAAAAAAAAGACAAAATAGACGATACTGCAGTAAAACTATTTGATTGGCAAAACACGTAATCACAAAGTACTGTAGTTTTACAAATTACAAAACAATGACAAAATAAAGCAACGTTTCGACCAACAAGGCCTTTATCAAGCAAACAATTTATCTTCTCATGCCTTGTAATCTATATGTGCATATGTTGCATGTATTCAAGTTATATATTTGCTTGATTTTTCATTGTTTCTCTTCTTTTCTATTTCTAGTTTTTATGTGTGTTTTTGTGTTACATTTATTTCGTTATTCGTTTTTATTCCCAGATTTTCATTAGAAACGTTTGTATGTAGTCGTCCATATGTTTTTTAAATTTGTCACTCCTGTTGTTCGTTTGCTTGATAAAGCTTTGTTAAACGTTGCTGTTTTTCTTGTTTTGTAATTTATAAACTACAGTACTTATGTGGTATACGTGTTTGTCAAAAATGACATTAAACTTGATACAGAGATAACACTGAATATATAGAAAATACTTTCACAGAATTTAAGGAGTGGAATGTAAGGAGGATTGGGTGTGGGCAGAAGAATCTAATTATCCAACTTTGTATAAAATTCTTCTCAGAATAGCACTTAATTTTTATCAATCATTCATATAACGCTGAAATATTGTTCCGTTGAATATTTGTCAAATGGATTTAAATATGATAGATTGCTCAATTGAAATATGTACATTGCTTTTACATACACCGCCTAATGTGATTGTCACTGACATACACTGACATTTACGTAAATTAAAACGATCTCACTGTAGCAGGTCGTTACAGAACTTCGTTCTATTCAAAATCCTCCTCTACACGTAATCCATTCAGTGTCCGCATCTTCCGTCGTATTGTTAATGTTTCTTTAATGCCTGTTGCCTTGTCGTATTGGTTTACCTGTTATCTTACATATTAGTGTACTATATATATGCAGCAAAACACATCTGCATATAATGTAGTGTTCACTGTCATTTAATGGTTAAGCTCTTCATATTGAGTCGAATAATCGTGCGGTTCGAGTGACAGCCATTCTTTCACAGTGCAATTTTCAGATGCTCTAGGATTGTTACGTTCTGTAAGGACTGAGCTACGTATGGGTAATACGTGCAATAAGTCAATCCTTCGCTTTAACCTTTAAAACTTTTATACATATGATATTAATTTGAGTTGATTCAGTCTACTATTAATTTACATAAGATGATTTCACATTGTTTATGTTCACGTTACTTCTTTAAGCTGCTTCGTATATATGTTACGTTGCTTCACGTTGATATTAATGTTACGTTGCGTCACGTTGATATTAATGTTACGTTGCTTCACGTTGATATTAATGTTACGTTGCTTCACCTTGATATTAATGTTACGTTGCTTCACGTTGATATTAATGTTACGTTGCTTCACGTTGATATTAATGTTACGTTGCTTCACGTTGATATTAATGTTACGTTGCTTCACATTGATATTAATGTTACGTTGCTTCACGTTGATATTAATGTTACGTTGCTTCACGTTGATATTAATGTTACGTTGCTTCACGTTGATATTAATGTTACCTTGCTTCACGTTGATATTAATGTTACGTTGCTTCACGTTGATATTAATGTTACGTTGCTTCACGTTGATATTAATGTTACGTTGCTTCACGTTGATATTAATGTTACGTTGCTTCACGTTGATATTAATGTTACGTTGCTTCACGTTGATATTAATGTTACGTTGCTTCACGTTGATATTAATGTTACGTTGCTTCACGTTGATATTAATGTTACGTTGCTTCACGTTGATATTAATGTTACGTTGCTTCACGTTGATATTAATGTTACGTTGCTTCACGTTGATATTAATGTTACGTTGCTTCACATTGATATTAATGTTACGTTGCTTCACGTTGATATTAATGTTACGTTGCTTCACGTTGATATTAATGTTACGTTGCTTCACGTTGATATTAATGTTACGTTGCTTCACGTTGATATTAATGTTACGTTGCTTCAAGTTGATATTAATGTTACGTTGCTTCACGTTGATATTAATGTTACGTTGCTTCACGTTGATATTAATGTTACGTTGCTTCACGTTGATATTAATGTTACGTTGCTTCACGTTGATATTAATGTTACGTTGCTTCACGTTGATATTAATGTTACGTTGCTTCACGTTGATATTAATGTTACGTTGCTTCACGTTGATATTAATGTTACGTTGCTTCACGTTGATATTAATGTTACGTTGCTTCACGTTGATATTAATGTTACGTTGCTTCACGTTGATATTAATGTTACGTTGCTTCACGTTGATATTAATGTTACGTTGCTTCACGTTGATATTAATGTTACGTTGCTTCACGTTGATATTAATGTTACGTTGCTTCACGTTGATATTAATGTTACGTTGCTTCAAGTTGATATTAATGTTACGTTGCTTCACGTTGATATTAATGTTACGTTGCTTCACGTTGATATTAATGTTACGTTGCTTCACGTTGATATTAATGTTACGTTGCTTCACGTTGATATTAATGTTACGTTGCTTCACGTTGATATTAATGTTACGTTGCTTCACGTTGATATTAATGTTACGTTGCTTCACGTTGATATTAATGTTACGTTGCTTCACGTTGATATTAATGTTACGTTGCTTCACGTTGATATTAATGTTACGTTGCTTCACGTTGATATTAATGTTACGTTGCTTCACGTTGATATTAATGTTACGTTGCTTCACGTTGATATTAATGTTACGTTGCTTCACGTTGATATTAATGTTACGTTGCTTCACGTTGATATTAATGTTACGTTGCTTCACGTTGATATTAATTTCGTTACGTTTATGTTACTTGCTCACGTTGATATTAATGTTACGTTGCTTCACGTTGATATTAATGTTACGTTGCTTCACGTTGATATTAATGTTACGTTGCTTCACGTTGATATTAATGTTACGTTGCTTCACGTTGATATTAATGTTACGTTGCTTCACGTTGATATTAATGTTACGTTGCTTCACGTTGATATTAATGTTACGTTGCTTCACGTTGATATTAATGTTACGTTGCTTCACGTTGATATTAATGTTACGTTGCTTCACGTTGATATTAATGTTACGTTGCTTCACGTTGATATTAATGTTACGTTGCTTCACGTTGATATTAATGTTACGTTGCTTCACGTTGATATTAATGTTACGTTGCTTCACGTTGATATTAATGTTACGTTGCTTCACGTTGATATTAATGTTACGTTGCTTCACGTTGATATTAATGTTACGTTGCTTCACGTTGATATTAATGTTACGTTGCTTCACGTTGATATTAATGTTACGTTGCTTCACGTTGATATTAATGTTACGTTGCTTCACGTTGATATTAATGTTACGTTGCTTCACGTTGATATTAATGTTACGTTGCTTCACGTTGATATTAATGTTACGTTGCTTCACGTTGATATTAATGTTACGTTGCTTCACGTTGATATTAATGTTACGTTGCTTCACGTTGATATTAATGTTACGTTGCTTCACGTTGATATTAATGTTACGTTGCTTCACGTTGATATTAATGTTACGTTGCTTCACGTTGATATTAATGTTACGTTGCTTCACGTTGATATTAATGTTACGTTGTCATTGATAATGTTATTGCTTCAGTTGATATTAATGTTACGTTGCTTCACGTTGATATTAATGTTACGTTGCTTCACGTTGATATTAATGTTACGTTGCTTCACTTTGATATTAATGTTACGTTGCTTCACGTTGATATTAATGTTACGTTGCTTCACGTTGATATTAATGTTACGTTGCTTCACGTTGATATTAATGTTACGTTGCTTCACGTTGATATTAATGTTACGTTGCTTCACGTTGATATTAATGTTACGTTGCTTCACGTTGATATTAATGTTACGTTGCTTCACGTTGATATTAATGTTACGTTGCTTCACGTTGATATTAATGTTACGTTGCTTCACGTTGATATTAATGTTACGTTGCTTCACGTTGATATTAATGTTACGTTGCTCGTATATGCCACGTTGATATTAATGTTACGTTGCTTCACGTTGATATTAATGTTACGTTGCTTCACGTTGATATTAATGTTACGTTGCTTCACGTTGATATTAATGTTACGTTGCTTCACGTTGATATTAATGTTACGTTGCTTCACGTTGATATTAATGTTACGTTGCTTCACGTTGATATTAATGTTACGTTGCTTCACGTTGATATTAATGTTACGTTGCTTCACGTTGATATTAATGTTACGTTGCTTCACGTTGATATTAATGTTACGTTGCTTCACGTTGATATTAATGTTACGTTGCTTCACGTTGATATTAATGTTACGTTGCTTCACGTTGATATTAATGTTACGTTGCTTCACGTTGATATTAATGTTACGTTGCTTCACGTTGATAATGTTACGTTTCACGTTATTAATGTTACGTTGCTTCACGTTGATATTAATGTTACGTTGCTTCACGTTGATATTAATGTTACGTTGATTCACGTTGATATTAATGTTACGTTGCTTCACGTTGATATTAATGTTACGTTGCTTCACGTTGATATTAATGTTACGTTGCTTCACGTTGATATTAATGTTACGTTGCTTCACGTTGATATTAATGTTACGTTGCTTCACTGCTGATATTAATGTTACGTTGCTTCACGTTGATATTAATGTTACGTTGCTTCACGTTGATATTAATGTTACGTTGCTTCACGTTGATATTAATGTTACGTTGCTTCACATTGATATTAATGTTACGTTGCTTCACGTTGATATTAATGTTACGTTGCTTCACGTTGATATTAATGTTACGTTGCTTCACGTTGATATTAATGTTACGTTGCTTCACCTTGATATTAATGTTACGTTGCTTCACGTTGATATTAATGTTACGTTGCTTCACGTTGATATTAATGTTACGTTGCTTCACGTTGATATTAATGTTACGTTGCTTCACGTTGATATTAATGTTACGTTGCTTCACGTTGATATTAATGTTACGTTGCTTCACGTTGATATTAATGTTACGTTGCTTCACGTTGATATTAATGTTAAGTTGCTTCACGTTGATATTAATGTTACGTTGCTTCACGTTGATATTAATGTTACGTTGCTTCACGTTGATATTAATGTTACGTTGCTTCACGTTGATATTAATGTTACGTTGCTTCACGTTGATATTAATGTTACGTTGCTTCACGTTGATATTAATGTTACGTTGCTTCACGTTGATATTAATGTTACGTTGCTTCACGTTGATATTAATGTTACGTTGCTTCACGTTGATATTAATGTTACGTTGCTTCACGTTGATATTAATGTTACGTTGCTTCACGTTGATATTAATGTTACGTTGCTTCACGTTGATATTAATGTTACGTTGCTTCACGTTGATATTAATGTTACGTTGCTTCACGTTGATATTAATGTTACGTTGCTTCACGTTGATATTAATGTTACGTTGCTTCACGTTGATATTAATGTTACGTTGCTTCACGTTGATATTAATGTTACGTTGCTTCACGTTGATATTAATGTTACGTTGCTTCACGTTGATATTAATGTTACGTTGCTTCACGTTGATATTAATGTTACGTTGCTTCACGTTGATATTAATGTTACGCTTGCTTTCACGTTGATATTAATGTTACGTTGCTTCACGTTGATATTAATGTTACGTTGCTTCACGTTGATATTAATGTTACGTTGCTTCACGTTGATATTAATGTTACGTTGCTTCACGTTGATATTAATGTTACGTTGCTTCACGTTGATATTAATGTTACGTTGCTTCACGTTGATATTAATGTTACGTTGCTTCACGTTGATATTAATGTTACGTTGCTTCACGTTGATATTAATGTTACGTTGCTTCACGTTGATATTAATGTTACGTTGCTTCACGTTGATATTAATGTTACGTTGCTTCACGTTGATATTAATGTTACGTTGCTTCACGTTGATATTAATGTTACGTTGCTTCACGTTGATATTAATGTTACGTTGCTTCACGTTGATATTAATGTTACGTTGCTTCACGTTGATATTAAGTTACTTGCTACGTTGATATTAATGTTACGTTGTTCACGTTGATATTAATGTTACGTTGCTTCACGTGATGATTATTGTTGCTTCAGTGATAAATGTTACGTTGCTTCACGTTGATATTAATGTTACGTTGCTTCACGTTGATATTAATGTTACGTTGCTTCACGTTGATATTAATGTTACGTTGCTTCACGTGTTGACTTTTCACATATGTTACGTTGCTTCACGTTGATATTAATGTTACGTTGCTTCACGTTGATATTAATGTTACGTTGCTTCACGTTGATATTAATGTTACGTTGCTTCACGTTGATATTAATGTTACGTTGCTTCACGTTGATATTAATGTTACGTTGCTTCACGTTGATATTAATGTTACGTTGCTTCACGTTGATATTAATGTTACGTTGCTTCACGTTGATATTAATGTTACGTTGCTTCACGTTGATATTAATGTTACGTTGCTTCACGTTGATATTAATGTTACGTTGCTTCACGTTGATATTAATGTTACGTTGCTTCACGTTGATATTAATGTTACGTTGCTTCACGTTGATATTAATGTTACGTTGCTTCACGTTGATATTAATGTTACGTTGCTTCACGTTGATATTAATGTTACGTTGCTTCACGTTGATATTAATGTTACGTTGCTTCACATTGATATTAATGTTACGTTGCTTCACGTTGATATTAATGTTACGTTGCTTCACGTTGATATTAATGTTACGTTGCTTCACGTTGATATTAATGTTACGTTGCTTCACATTGATATTAATGTTACGTTGCTTCACGTTGATATTAATGTTACGTTGCTTCACGTTGATATTAATGTTACGTTGCTTCACGTTGATATTAATGTTACGTTGCTTCACGTTGATATTAATGTTACGTTGCTTCACGTTCATATTAATGTTACGTTGCTTCACATTGATATTAATGTTACGTTGATTCACATTGATATTAATGTTACGTTGCTTCACGTTGATATTAATGTTACGTTGCTTCACGTTGATATTAATGTTACATTGCTTCACGTTGATATTAATGTTACGCTGCTTCACGTTGATATTAATGTTACGTTGCTTCACGTTGATATTAATGTTACGTTGCTTCACGTTGTTATTAATGTTACGTTGCTTCACGTAGATATTAATGTTACGTTGCTTCACGTTGATATTAATGTTACGTTGCTTCACGTTGATATTAATGTTACGTTGCTTCACGTTGATATTAATGTTACGTTGCTTCACGTTGATATTAATGTTACGTTGCTTCACGTTGATATTAATGTTACGTTGCTTCACGTTGATATTAATGTTACGTTGCTTCACGTTGATATTAATGTTACGTTGCTTCACATTGATATTAATGTTACGTTGCTTCACGTTGATATTAATGTTACGTTGCTTCACGTTGATATTAATGTTACGTTGCTTCACGTTGATATTAATGTTACGTTGCTTCACGTTGATATTAATGTTACGTTGCTTCACGTTGATATTAATGGTACGTTGCTTCACGTTGATATTAATGTTACGTTGCTTCACGTTGATATTAATGGTACGTTGCTTCACGTTGATATTAATGTTACGTTGCTTCACGTTGATATTAATGTTACGTTGAATTGGTGTTGGTTTTATTGACATTGTTTTTTACTATGATGATAGTCATGTTTTCTTCTTCTTCATCTTCGCTGGCACTAAGTTGTTACGCGTTTGTTACGTTGTGATGCTGTTCACAGCGAGGTTAACATTTGTGCCAAACACATCCTTTTCAAAATATTATTTTTAAAACAGGGGTTGTCTTCACTCTATGATACATTCACGCTTAGCTAATCTGCAATGTTGCAGCCTGTTGCTGGGACTATTACTTGGAAGTGGAGTAGATCTGTGTCAGTTTGGATAGGTTTACCCTGACTTTGTTAATTTATTCACTTTAACTTAGACCCTGTGTTAACTTATGTATACTGCTACAGTTCGTTCCAAAATTCGTGAACATCTTTCCGACCAATGTAAAATCATCCACATGACAGAAATTATTGATTTTTGACATTTTTATATAGGTAACAGTGGCGACCTTCCTAAAGTATTTTTTTTCCCACCCAAACCTTTAGTCCTGTAAGATTTTCATTTTATGTTATTACTAAAATAACAGCGAAGTTGATTTGGTACACCTGTAGAAGTTTAGCAATTACGATTATTAAGTTTGTCTATAATTAAGCATTTCTGTGCTCCACATGTAATTCAGCGCAAGTCAAAATCGGAATCCCGTGAATTAATCAGTTCACAATGTATCATAATGACTATCATTGGCGTATGTACACAACATTTACTGTCATTTATTGAAGTGGAAGGTATCATTTGTTCACTATGTCACCTTTCCTTTTATAATATATAATAGAGATACTTCTTTGCAAACATTCGCCACCATTTTGTGTATTACTGTAAATTCTAAACTTTGATTTTCATTTGTTGTGCTTATGCAAAATTATATTTAAAAAACCGTTGTTTACATCAACTAAGCTACCTACCAATTAGTTAAAAATGAATTCATAAGGTCGTGAGGTGTATGAGACTGCCTGCAAAAAAATGTATTTAATCCATCCAGTAGATTGCGTATAAATTAAACCTTAGTGTGTTCCCGAATTTTGGAACGAACTATAGGCTATATATTGAAAAGTGGATCCTTCTATAATGTTAGTTAGAGACACATACGTTTATAAATAGCTCTCTACTTTTAATAGTATTCGTTAGTCCGTGTTTATTAATAGTGTTCTCAAAATTACTTTTCTCTGATCATATTCTTGCATTTATTTTTAACTTGTAAATTGTATTGTCATTTCCTCTTTTTTTTAAAATCCTCAATGTATTTACTCTATAATTTAGCATCAAAATAAAGCAAAGCAGACTAAGATATTGTAATGTTTAAAACATGTAAAAATTTAAAAAACTTGTACAATAGAGAATGCTTGAAAATGATCGCAGCCTTTATACAGAAATTAGAGACATTAACAATTGTTTTGTATCCCATTTGTTTATAAAAACACTGTTCAATAAAATCTGACCTGATTATTCTGTGTTCAACAGACGATGCTGTTTATGAAAGACACGACTTAGTGAAGCTCTTTTTTTTGGGGAGCTTGCAGGTTGTGTTCTTAAAAACACTCATATATAGGTATAGGCAATGGATGTCATAAGAAATAAGGATGTGTGGTTTGAATCTTCTGTTAGGTAGTTTGTTTTCTTCCGGAAACATTTAATATTTGTGCACTGTCTATTTATGTTTCATATTCATTGGGTCCGGTGGTTTCTGGATTCTTAAAATTCCTTATTCTCTTCTCTCATTGTTAGCTAAGGGATTATCTTAAGTCTTACAGTACGATAATCTCATGACAAACCGTTTTGACACTTTCAATTTTAAGTCTAACCACTTCTCTAACCAAAACATCAAATAGAGATTAAATTGCACACGTTTTATTTAATACTATATAGTGATAACACCTTGTAGAATAAAGCAGGCACATGTCTAAATAAAAGAGCGCATTTCAGTATATCTTCTTCTTCTGCGAACGCCCCATATCGACCACTTATTAAACCATTTTTGTGGTTTAAGTGGGATCTGAGCCTCAGAGCGATTGCACGTTGTGCCAATTATGTGCCTTTGGGTGTCTAGGCCAGCACATCTGATTTCTTGGCACGCTTTTTATTTACTAGGATAGCTTTCCCTAGAACTGAGGAACGGATGGGTTTGCCACATGGACGTCATCTTACTGGTGTAGGATAAACGGCGTCCGAAAAGTATCGCCCTTCGCCAATGTTTAGGTTTATATTTCTAGTATATGAAATAGTTTCCTGTTTCTGAACATAATAAACTTATGACAGATATTGTTAATGGAAACTTCCATTGGACATTGTCTTATTAACGCTCGTGTGGTCCCGGGGCCCGCAAGGAAAGCAAAGAATAGTACCACTGCGACCTACAAGACATGTCGTAAGAAGCGACTGATGTAGGACCTAGAAACGCTATCCTAGTAAATAAAAAGCAGCGCAGAAATAGGATGTGATGTCCTAATTGTAGGCGCATAACTGGCACAGCGTACAATCTTAGGCTCAGATCACATACAAATCACACAGAGTGGTTAACACGTGATCGATATGGAGCGTTCGAAGAAGAAGAAGAAGTTTTATCAAAATAGTTTTTAAATACGTCATTTTAGTTCGCATATAATCAGTGGGCGTCTGTAGCTTAAGCGGTAGTGAGCTCGATCACAACTCAAGAGTATCTGGTTACACCCCGCCCTTTGTAGTTTGGAAGCAAAGTTGCTGCCGGGGATTTTTACGAACGGTAAAAATAGACCTCACCGTTCAGAAAGCAATTGTAAGTTACTGTACGTATAAGTGGTGCTTACGAAATCGACGACTCGTTTGCCGTGGTTAATGGTGACGTCCTGTAAAGGATATGCCCGCCCGTCTGCCCAGCATGTTCGTAGCGCGTTGGACTACAGGGTGACTGACTAGTCCCCTTCGTGTGTGTTCGCCCGTCTGCCCAGCATGTTCGTAGCGCGTTGGACTACGGGTGACTAGTCTCTGGTGCCGTCTGCAGATGCTACGGGGGTGACCCAGAGTCACTCTGTGAAGTGCGGTTCAACTCCGCGGACTGGCAGAAAAGCTACAGGTTCCCTAGATTTACGGTGTTCGTGTCACCGATCCGAAGGGTTACGATGTCCATGACACCGAGCCGAAGAGCTTTCAGTTCAAGTGCTTCTGGATCGGGGAAAAAAAATGCCACGATTTTCATTTTCTTACTCTAAAGCAAATTATTTTAGAGTATTATTTTAGTACTTTATTATAGTACTTTATTATGTACTTTATATGTACTTTATTATAGTACAACGTTTCACGTCAGCGTTAGTCATATGATATGATTCTGAGATATATTGTTCAAAAGAAAGAAAAAACCATCGCTTTTCAACTTAAAATATGCGGAAATGTCCCCATATTGTCATTCACGACCCAACTGTGATATTTTTGTCTTTATTTTGACGAATTTGACTTTATTTGAAGTAATAATAAACCAAGATGACATTTCATCTGACACCGGTCTGATGTCTCTACATTTCATCTGACACCGGTATGATGTCTCTACATTTCATCTGACACCGGTCTGATCTCTACTTTAAGATATTCGTTATATAACCACTGGGACACCTGATTTATGTATCATATCTTTACTTATCAGTCCGTATGCGAGGAGGTCAAGCCGTTTGCGTTACGTTGTCTTGGATTCAAATCAGAATCACTTTATACTGTTCACGAGTGAATTTATTTCGGATATCAATATTAATGTTTCTAGAGTTAATATGTTCGTGTTTTGTGCAATACTCTCTACTGGGCGTGGCACTTCTACGGAAAAGAACCGAGCTATATGGGGAAACAAAGTGCAATAAAGTCAATTCTTCACCCTTAAGCCTTGTACTTTTTTAAAGTATGTTACTGCTTATTTTCCAGTGTGTCGCTGTGTCCTGGGGGTAAGGTGCTCGTCTCTTGTTCCAAAAGTACTTGACTAGCATCATCATCATCTTTATACATCATTCATCATCATCATCATTAATCTTCTCCGCTCCTCGTGGAGCATAGAGCCTCAACAGTTGTTCGCCACTCTTCTCGCTCTCTGGCTGTTCTCTTTGTGGTCTTCCAGGTCAATTGAGCACTCTTCAGCTCCTCAATAAGACCTCGTCTCTTGCGGGTTTGGCTGCTGTGCGTCATCTGTCTCCTGCATGGAGCCCTAGTCCTTCCGAGACTCGAGTTAGTTTTGAACAATTTGTTTTTGGTTTCTGTAACTACTGTTTTTTTTAAATGGAAGGGTAGTTAGCCCATCGCACAACCCCCAACCTGGAGGACCAGGAGACCACATTTAGTCTGCCCTCTCTCCTTCGACCTTCCCGGCTTGGGTAACCCTGCCGGTATAGCTCTCCGGGTCCCTAAGGTACGCAAGCCCCCACCACTACAAGGTAATGGCCTCATGGGGGCCTCTTTATAGATGCTTTCTCTTTACTTTATCGAGCCCGTACATTATCAACATTTGTGATAGTTTTCTTACAGTTTGTTTCTTCTCTCTTTCATTATCTATATTCTTCTCTCTTCATAACTCTATATTCATTCTCTCTTTCATAACTATATTCATTCTCTTTCATTAACTCCTATATTCATTCTCTCTTTCATTAACTCCTATATTCATTCTCTCTTTCATTAACTCCTATATTCATTCTCTCTTTCATTAACTCCTTTCATTCTCTTCATTAACTCTATTTCTCTCTTTCACTAACTCCTATATTCAGGAAAAATTATTTTTCTACTTTATTTTTAATGATCAAGTTCTACTGTGTCCACCACTCTTGCATACCTTGTTTAATCATAATATCCCGAATATGTTTGTCATTGTTTGGGAAATGTAAAACCAACTGTCGTCATATAACTAGTGAGAAGGATCTGGTATTACTCATTCATAATGCCCACTCTTGGTTTCTGGTTTTTATCTTGTAATCGGTTTATTTGCAGGCCCTAAACAGCAATCAATATTCATTCATTAAATAGCACGACAGAGAAAGGACAAGAAAGAACGATTCGACATCGAAAACAGGATAGTTACACTCAGTGGCGGCTGGTGATCATTTTTGTTGGTGGGCCAAACATTTTTTTCCGGATAAATCATGTATTTTGGTTGCTATATTTTAATTTATAAAATAATAAATACACGTTAACATTATTTTTGGTGGGGCCCGGCCCCACTGGTTCTTAATGACGAGCCGTCACTGGTTACACTTTTTTAGTACATTTCCCGTCTTTATACAAAACAGCACATACGGGTTTCAAATTTCACCAGGCCACAAGGGTTCACATTTTTTAACATAAGGAATAATTTCGAGAAATATTGAGAATACAGTTAAGTTTAGTTTAGTCGTCAGATCACCAACACTGTACATCGAACCAATTAGTCCATAAGTACTCCAATCTCCTCCTCAGTATATCTCTCAACATGTGGCAGCTAATGGTACCAGTATTATTTTGATTTACTATTCTTCTTTGGCTTCCAGTATAGTTCTCTTGCCTAGCTGCACTATATTTGACTTGGTATTCTAGCAGTCTTGTTAGGGTTCTAGTTTCACCATTATCACTTGAATCACTTACATGTTATTTCTCTCTTAAGAAATTTAGAATATCAGCCAGGTCTTTGTTTGCCCGTTTTTACAGCAACCATACAAGTAAGCCTATATGTGCGTCCATTTGTCTCACACCTGCATGTTCTGGCACAACATATCACTAATTTGTGGCAGTCTAGACCTCTGTAACAACTCCAACCATTATTTTTAAGCAAAGTCTGTTTCAGTCTTCATGAGCAAACTCATTGAGTCACTGAGAAATCATGCATATATAACGCTTGTGTTATGTGTAGAAAATACAATGTGGACTATCGTCAAAACTCAGAGGTCGTCGACAAATAAGCTGATAGACAACACGTTGTGATATTGAACACCCGTGGACATTTCGCTCATACTTGTTTTATACATTACATCAAAGCCGTTGACTGTGCAACAGCATAAATTGTGAAACAACGTTAGGGGCATTGAGCTTACATTAAATTCGATCCATTTATTCGAAACATTATATCACGAACAACAAGTAGCAGTTAGAGTAGGTGGCAAAACATCGGAATGGTAAGGGGTATACATAGTACAAGAGAGGCCTTCTTATGCGTTTCGTACATAAAGGCGTTCAGAAACGTTGCTATTCCATCCAGGGCCGCGAGGTAGACTTTCTCAGTATGATGCAAGTTATAGAAATGCCGTCCCATGAATGTTTTTTCTTTAAAATAACCTTCGATTTTTTGGGTTTTTTTTAAATGCACAAAATGTACTAATACTATTTTTATTTGGAAAATATGAACTACTTTAAAATAATGATATCAACTATTACCCCCAAAAAAATAATAGCTTTGCGCAGTCAGATCAAAATCTTTAGGCCAGTGCTCGCCATATATGCACCTGCACCAGAAACCAAAATTAAATGGTACCAAAAGCGCTTAGACAGAGGTGTGCGATAAATCGTATACATCAATATCGGAACAACATAAACCAATATAGAAAAGCGTTGCATAAATATTTTAAATTATTGAATGGTTAAAATTGAATTTTGATTTTGTTGCTTATGCCACCCCTTTACGGTTCCGCCCCCTTACGGTTTCGCCTGATGCGGCCACCTCACTGTATCATAGCACTGCTCGGCCCTGATTCCATCTCATCTTCCGGTTTCTGTTTACGTTTTGTAGCATTGCTTGTCGTGGTGTACTAGAAAGGGGGGGTTCTAGAAGAAAAGGTTCTCACTGTACACATTTCCAAAAAATGGCACTGCCATTCTCCTCAGAAATGTCCCGCCACCTGCTGAGAGTGTTGTCCAATGTACAAACTCTGCATTTCCGTTAACAATTTTAAGGGATCTCAGAAAAAAATGCATTTACAAACAGAGCAGCGTGATCCTGATTCCAACAAACGATCTTCAAAACACAAATTGTGGTATACTTGTGGCATACTATTTGAAAGCAGTCGTGTTATGCAGGGTGTTCAAGATAAAAGCAGCCTCGTCGTTAAGGAAGCATCGTCGTCAAGGAGCTAATCTGGCATATGTTTATGAAAATGAGAAGGTTCAGTTATAACGTAGTATAGGTTAAGGTTGTGTAATGTAGTGCGGGAAGGGGCGATAAACAAATGTGACGTAGGACGAGCTAGTCAGAACCAGTTTAATAAATAGTAAATAGACAAAACGCAATAAGTAACTGGCAACTTTTGATTTGTCAATGGGGTTACTTTTATCTTGAACACCATGTATAACCAAACCATTTGAACATGTGACTGTTTGGATTCTGTTACTGCTTTTACCGTAACTTTGAACCTGATAGCATCATTTCTAATTTTCTCTCTTCTTGATTCATTGAGTATTCTTCCCCAATAATCTTACTTCTGTAATATAGCATAAATTTATCATCAGATATCTTGTCCTGAGCATAACTTTGCCACCCTAACAGTCCTCCAGAATTTCTTCCTCTTTCTCATATTTCAGATGTTCCACCTCTGCAGCCGTCAGGCTTAAATCGTCAATTACATCATGAATCCATCTTCTCTCTGGTTTTCATCTTCTCCTCTTTGCTGGGATACCCCCTTTCATAATGTTTTTCTCCAGTTTCTCTTGTTTCTTTATATGTCCAAAATATCTCAATTTTCTTATTCTTATTTGTAGCATCAGCCAGTTTTCTTTGATTTTGAGTTCTTTCTGAATATATATTTACCTGTTCTCTTCTTTTTCCATGATATACGGAGACTCTTCTATAACATTTACATTCAAAAGTACATATATGTTTTTTCCACTTTCTCGTTTAATTAAATGTCAATGCTTTACACCCATATGTTGTCACTGGGAATATGCATGTTCTTAGTATTCTGATCTTTGTTTTCTTATCAGTTCCATTCCGTACTGTATTTAGTTGTTTCAATTTTTGTAACGCCACATTTGTTCTTTTAATTTCCTTCATCCCATTTTCATCTTCTGTTAGCACTGAGCAGAGGTAATCAAAACTGTTCACATTTTCTATTTACCTCCGTTGACAAAAATATCAATTGTCAAGTTTGTTTTATCCATTGTCAAATCTGTGCTACTGAAAAAATGAAAATGTGGCATATCCTTAACATGACTTAGTTATCAACCACAGTAAACAAGTCGTCGATTTTCTAGGCACTACTTATAGATTCAGTAGTTTACTATTGCTTTCTGAACGACGAGGTACATTTTTGCCGTTTGTAAAAATCAAAGAAGAACGAATTTGCTTCCAAATGCCCGCATCGAAGTTTGAACCAAGTACGTTTAGGTTGTGATCGAAGTGACTACCGGTTAAGCCACAGTCGCCCATATCTCTGCTATTAGTTAGATATCATAGTATAATATGTCAGAAGTATTAGAAAATGCCAACAGTGATTATATACATATGAATAATTTTAACCACAAGATGGACCTCAGATATAACAGAGGCAACGAAAGACACTGTCTATGTAACGTACACAAAAACCTGTTCTAGAACTATCTTCTTATTCTGATTCTGTGAGACAAAACATGATTGGAGAGAAGAAAGAAAGAAGATTAATAATCTGACTATGTAGTGTCTGGTTTCTACCATTTTTGTTGGTTTTATTACATGCGTCATTACAATAACCCAGTTTTAAAACGACTATCCAAAGTAGTTCTATAAAATGGGGCAAAGTTTACATCGGAAACCGAAGACAGACACAGATTCTTGTCTGAATATTGTTTTAATTAAATTTTAAAGTATATTTTTCTAGCCGCATTTATTATTTCAAACTGAAAATGTCATTAGAAACAAAAGTTGAGCAATAAATTGTTAGTATAATTGAGTATGATTTTGTGGTATGTTTTCTCCAACGGTTTATATATGAGCATAGCATTATTGCTATACTGGGACGTGTACATGAGCATAGTATTATTGCTATACTGGGACGTGTACATGAGCATAGCATTATTGCTATACTGGGACGTGTACATGAGTATAGCATTATTGCTATACTGGGACGTGTACATGAGCATAGTATTATTGCTATACTGGGACGTGTATATGAGTATAGCATTATTGCTATACTGGGACGTGTACATGAGCATAGTATTATTGCTATACTGTGACGTGTACATGAGCATAGTATTATTGCTATACTGGGACGTGTACATGAGTATAGTATTATTGCTATACTGGGACGTGTACATGAGTATAGTATTATTGCTATACTGGGACGTGTACATGAGTATAGTATTATTGCTATACTGGGACGTGTACATGAGTATAGTATTATTGCTATACTGGGACGTGTACATGAGTATAGTATTATTGCTATACTGGGACGTGTACATGAGCATAGTATTATTGCTATACTGGGACGTGTACATGAGCATAGTATTATTGCTATACTGGGACGTGTACATGAGTATAGTATTATTGCTATACTGGGACGTGTACATGAGTATAGTATTATTGCTATACTGGGACGTGTACATGAGCATAGTATTATTGCTATACTGGGACGTGTACATGAGCATAGTATTATTGCCATACTGGGACGTGTACATGAGTATAGTATTATTGCTATACTGGGACGTGTACATGAGCATAGCATTATTGCTATACTGTGACGTGTACATGAGCATATTATTATTGCTATACTGGGACGTGTACATGAGCATAGTATTATTGCTATACTGGGACGTGTACATGAGCATAGTATTATTGCTATACTGGACGTGTACATGAGTATAGTATTATTGCTATACTGTGACGTGTACATGAGTATAGATTATTGCTATACTGGGACGTGTACATGAGATAGATTATTGCTATACTGGGACGTATTAGCGTAATACATAAACGTTCCCTTATCGACTCGGACACAAGAGAGTTGCGGGTTTCAAGCTCACACACTTAAGTCTCTGAGGGCTTGAGCTCTGCTTTGCGTTCCTACGGTCGTGGGTTCGAATCTGGATCGCGACGTTCGGTTCACGAGTGTATTTGTGTCAGAAAGTCCTTGAGTAGTTGCCGGGGCTACAGAGTTCGTGCTTTATGCAATATTCTCGACAGGTGGGAGTTTCTTCTGCGGAGAGGAGAGAGTATTTGTCTTTCCCCAGGTGGATGATCGAATTGGTTGTCCACTCTTGCCGTTAAGCGTGCGGGGACCGAACCATATGGGGTAAAACCCGGTGCAATCCTTCAACGTTAGACCCTTTAGTCCCACACTGTTTCCACATGAGGAAAGAATTGCCCCCGTACCTCCTGCAAACTAGAGTGTAGAAATGTAAATGGAAGTGACTTCATACCCTAAGGTCTGAAAAGTCTACGCGAAATTTTACTTATATTATTGGTATCGTCCTACACTAAGTTCAAGACACGATACTTATATTATTGGTATCGTCCTACACTAAGTACAAGTCACGATACTTATATTATTGGTATCGTACTACACTAAGTTCAAGACACGATACTTATATTATTGGTATCGTCCTACACTAAGTTCAGACACGATTATATGTATCGTCACACTGTACAAGACCGATATTATATTATTGGTATCGTCCTACTCTAAGTTCAAGATACGATAGGCCATGTGACTAAGGTTAATATCAAGTCTCACATTTACACTATAAGTATGAAAATCGTGGCATATCCTTTACATGACTAAGCCATCAACCACAGTAAACAAGTAGTTGATTTTCTAGGCACCACTTTTACGTTCAGTAGTTTGTCATTGCTTTCTGAACGGTGAGGTCTATTTTAACCGTTCGTAAAAAGCCAAGGAACTAATATGCTTCCAAACTTGCCAGCCGCGGAATTTGAACTAGGTACGCATAGGTTGTGATCGAGCTCGCTGCTCTTAAACTACAGACTTTCACAGACTGTACACATACCCTCCTGTATAATGTCTGCAATGGATTTTAAATTGTATTAAAATTGCAAATAATGTTCTTATGGGACTTACAATAGAGTTGTGTTTAATTCGTTTATTTCGTAGACACGTGGTCCGGGGGTCAATTCTCCAGTAGGAGTTGCACTAGATGGCTCTCAGGTCAAGTGAGTACCAGAGAAACACTGGAAAGTAAGTGCGGCACACCATGTTGACTATATCCCACATCGTCTGCCGATGGTCAATGAAAAATACGATCTAACACATATTTCCCAATAAACTTCATTATTTTTTCTTTGTGCCCATACCCGGTAGTGCCTCAGCGGATGGATGCAGGTATGTTTGAAAACTCCGAGCATCGTCCCTATTTCGAATGAGAGCTGCTCGGAATTTGTTTAATTGAAATGCCTATTGGTTATATGAACGGTCCCACCATTTGGCCGCCATGAAGTGAACATTACATATTGATCTTAGCCACAAGGTAGAGAAGCGGTGATTGGAAAATATGAGTTAAGAAGAAAGAAACTATTTCTTACCTGCTGAAACTACAGGGTGTTCAAGATAAAAACAGTCTGTGAATGGTGCTAATCTTGCATATATTTATGAAAATGAGAAGGTTCAGTTATGACGTAGGATAGGTCAAGGTTGTGTGACAGTATGTAATTGTAGTGCGGAAGGGGCGATGAACAAATGTGACGTAGGTCGAGCTAGTCAGAACCGGTTTAAATAGTAAATAAACACCACTCACTGTGTAACTGGCAACTTTCGATTTGTCAATGGGGCTGCATTTATCTTGAACACCCTGTAGTTCTTACCTGCTGAAACTAGTTCTTACGTGCTCAAACTAGTTCTTACCTGCTGAAACTATTTCTTACCTGCTGAAACTAGTTCTTACCTGCTGAAACTAGTTCTTACCTGCTGAAACTAGTTCTTACCTACTGAATAGTTCTTACCTACTGAAACTAGTTCTTACCTGCTGAAACTAGTTCTTACCTGCTGAAACTAGTTCTTACCTACTGAAACTACTGCTGAAACTAGTTCTTACCTGCTGAAACTAGTTCTTACCTGCTGAAACTAGTTCTTACCTGCTGAAACTAGTTCTTACCTGCTGAAACTAGTTCTTACCTGCTGAAACTAGTTCTTACCTGCTGAAACTAGTTCTTACCTACTGAAACTACTGCTGAAACTAGTTCTTACCTGCTGAAACTAGTTCTTACCTGCTGAAACTAGTTCTTACCTGCTGAAACTAGTTCTTACCTGCTGAAACTAGTTCTTACCTGCTGAAACTAGTTCTTACCTACTGAAACTACTGCTGAAACTAGTTCTTACCTGCTGAAACTAGTTCTTACCTGCTGAAACTAGTTCTTACCTGCTGAAACTAGTTCTTACCTGCTGAAACTAGTTCTTACCTGCTGAAACTAGTTCTTACCTGCTGAAACTAGTTCTTACCTACTGAAACTACTGCTGAAACTAGTTCTTACCTGCTGAAACTAGTTCTTACCTGCTGAAACTAGTTCTTACCTGCTGAAACTAGTTCTTACCTGCTGAAACTATCTACACACTTTGTGTTTAATTGTTGGTAAATTATTTAAAAAAACAATAGAAAGCAAAACAGAAGCAAAAATTGAAACACAGTTCGTATTCTTCTTCTACGTTCGCCCGCTCTAAATTCGGGTGTTAGCCATGACACCTGGTATGGCGCTTCTGACTTATTTTTGCGTGAAAGCCTACTTTACCATTTGATTGGTGTCTCTCACCATGCAGGAAGGGGGGTCTTGCCGACTTCAGATGTGTTCGTGTTTTCTCTTACCACCCCGTTGGAGAACTACTGAAAGTTATTTGTATATTAAATATTCAGTACATTATTTCAAATTAATGAGTTTGATTTTTCCGTTCTATATCTCTTTCTCATTTCTTTCCACAATAATTCTGGTAACTATTGTTACATTAAGCAAGAATTCTGTTAACTCTCTCGTTTTATATAGCAAGAATTATGTTAATTCTTTCGTTACATTAAGTAAGAACTACTCTAACTTCTCTTCTCTTATCGTGACTGCTATCTGCTGTGTTTAAAATCACAACTATAAATAACGTACTGTTTACGACATCATCAATATTTGTCTTTCCTTGACAGACCATTAGACAAAGTTTCCGATCGTTAGGTTTACTTTTAAATGTTCTCAGTTAACATGTCAAGGGTGACAATCACTGGATAATAACACGTTTCCTTAAACATGACAGATCTAACATTACTGTACCCGTTCTCGCTATTCCATCTCAGCTATTCCATCTCAGCTATTCCATCCTCCTATTCCGTCCTTCTATTCCATCTCTATCTGTTCCATCCCCGCTATTCCGTCCTTCTATTCCTTTCCTATCTGTTTCCATCCCCGCTATTCCGTCCTTCCTATTCCATTCCATCTGTTCCATCCCGCTATTCCATCCCGCTATTCCGTCCTCTCCTATTCCATTCATCTGTTCCATCCCGCTATTCGTCTTCCTATTCCATTCTATCTGTTCCATCCCCGCTATTCCGTCCTCCTATTCCATTCCATCTGTTCCATCCCACTATTTCGTCTCCGCTATTCCGCATCATCTGCTATTCCTTTCCTGCTATTCCGTCCCACTTTTTCTCCTGCTATTTCCGTCCCCGCTTATTCCCTCTCCGCTATTCCCTCTCCGCTATTCCGTTCCCACTATTTCGTCTCCGCTATTAATTCCTCGCTATTCAGTTCCTGCTATTTCTGTTCCCGCTATTCATCCCGTATTCAATTCCCGTTATTCCGTCTACGCTACTTTCATCCCCGCTATTCCATCCCCTATTCCATCCCCGCTATTCCATCCCCAGCTATTCCATCCCCGCTATTCGTTCCCCCTATTTCCATCCCCGCTATATCGTCCCTGCTATTTCGTTCTCCTATTCTTCCCGCTATTCCGTCCCCTCTATTCCATCCCCGCTATTCCGCCCCCGCTATTCCGTCTCTGCTATTTCGTTCTAGCTATTCCTTCCCCACTATTCTGTCCCCGCTATTCAGTCCGCGCCATTCTTTTCCCGCTATTCCATCCCCGCTTTTGATTTCCTCCGCTATTGATTTCCTAACCAATACACCTAAGTATTTCATGTTATTTAAAATTATTCCAATGACCATATATACATTTTCTTCGAATACTCCATTACAAACACTTTTTAAACCTTTCTTTGTGATTGGTTGTGATCTTAGCTTAAAAGCGATTGTATGTTGTGCCAGTTATACGCCTACAAGTAGGTCAGCCCATCCGATTTCCGTGATGCTTTTTATTTACTAGGGTAGCTTCTCTAGGCCCTTGTCATAGACGCCTCTTATGGCATGTCTTTTATGTCGCAGTGTTACTATTTTGTGCTTCCCTTGAGAGCACCAGAAATACACAGACGCATATCCACTTCTAAAGTTGAATGTAATTTATCTCCACATTGCATGTGGCTCTTTATGGTGACATATTATGATAAAGCTGTAATACGCGCATAAATCTCTGTCACCAAATCAGGTCGACCAATCGATGTCTATCTAACAAAACAATATATAATTCTACAGCCGCTGTATGAAAGATATTATTGTGTGCTAACTTGGTCAGAATTGAAAACGCGGCATAGCAACACCGACGCCATCTTTCGGCCATTTTAAGATAAAAAAATTAGCAAGAATCATCATTGAATAAACGGTATATTTTTTTCCAGTAGTATTATCATCATTCTCAATCCTAACATATGTCAGCAAGAGTTGGACAAAACTAAAGATTAAGAAAATAAGTTAAATTCATTTGAAAATAGATTGCGAAAAATTACGAACACAAAATGGGACGAATTTAGAAGAAATTAGGAAAGCAAAGACTGTCTGATCAATCCCCAGTAACAACCGTTATAAGAAAGAGACTATGGAGATATATATTAGGCATACTCTGAAAAGAAATGATAAAAGACTCACATATGAGGCATTCAGGTAAGAGGCACATGGTTCAAGTAAGAAAGAACGACGAAGGAAAACCCTCAAACAAACTTTATTGATAACAGCGAGAATTTTCGGACTCAAATCCATGAAAGAGATGCCCATTATAGATCGGTATGGAGAAATGTCCTGTAGGCCGTATGCAACGTGTATCAGAACAAGAGGAATAGAATATTTGCATCATTCTTTTTGTGATGAAAGTTCGTAGTGGACAATAAACAACCTCATGAAAAGAACTGAAATGTTATCGCAGGATACTATCAAATCTCAAAAGTTTGTGGAGAACCTGTACAGGGCCTATGATACAGAGAGGAGCTGTATCAGGCGGCATCGTACATGAATGGGGGTTGGGGGCATAAGCAGATAAATGAAAATCACAATTGAAGGTTATTTTAATGAAACAAATTTAAGGTGCGATATTTCGAAGACGTCCATCATACTGAGAAAATATACCGCATGGTCCCAAACCTGTACTCCAGAGATAATTTTTATTTTATTTATCTAAATGGTGACAGTATAAAAAGACACGAAGAGCTGGAGAAGACACGAAGAGCTGGAGAATACCATCATGGAAGGAGACATACCGGCAAAGAGGAGAAGAGGAAGACCACAGAGAAGATAGATTCAGAATGTAGCTGATGATTTTAACATGACGGCTGCAGAGGCGGGACATCTGGCCTACAAGACACAGAGAGAGAGAGAGAGAGAGAGAGAGAAATTCCGAAAGACTGTTAGAGTGACAAAGTTCTGCTCATGACAATCTATTTGATGATGATGACAGTATAACAGAATATAAAATTATATTAAGTACACTTTAAAATGCATCTTCCTGATTCCAATCAACACACCGATATTCTTCTCTTTTGTTGTTGTTATTGCTGTTCTATTAGTGTGATTGTTGTGTTTAAACATTTAACAGATGAAGAAGTTAAAGCGCATTTGATATTGCATTTGAATCAAATTTTTTTTAAAGTTATATAATCCTGAACTAAAATGCACATTAGATTTCAATCTCGTAACTAAAACTGTCTGGGGCGTCTATAGCGAAAGTGATCTCGATCAAAACCCAAGCTTACCTGGATGAACACCAATGTCAGGCAGTTTGGAAGATAATTCGTTTCCCTGGAATTTTTATGAAAGGTAAAAATAGACATCACCGTTCAGAAAACAATGATAAACTATTGAAGGTATATGTGGTGCCTAGAAATTCAAGGACTCGTTTACAGTGATTGATAGCTACGTCCTGTAAAAGAATTGCCACGATTTTCATTAAATTAAAACCATCAACTGCAACAGTGGTTTAGTCTTAAAACTGTAGCAATATTTCAGTTTGCTCAACTCTCTATATCTAGTGGATTTACTATGATCCCGACATAATATGGACACGTTTATGTCGAAACAGTTGTCTCCAGTGGCGGCTCGTGGTCGTTTTTGTTGGTGAGGCCAGACACACATTTTCGGGAAAATCATGGTTTTGGGTTAGGTTATATTTTAATTTATTAAATAATAAATGCACGTTACGCATTATTTTTGTGGGGTCCGGCCCCTCTGGCCCTTAATGACGAGTCGCCATTGGTTGTCTATAAAGATAAAAAGTAAAATAACTCGTATTCATACCATTAGGTATGTTGGGTAATGCTGTATTAGGTCCGTGTTTTTCAGCACACGATGTGTGACGTGGTCAACATCATGTGGCGTGTGAGATGGTAAACATCACGCCAGCAGCATTTACTTACCAATGCTTTTCTAGCACCCCAATTGGGACCAGGTCGACATGAGGGTCTTAAAAATAAGAAAAATATTTCCACTCACATTGTTGAATTGAACCCGAACTACGGGCCTAAAAAGCGAGTTCTCTAGCCATTACGGTATCACGGCTCTCATATTTAATTCATAATTCAAATTATTTTAAATTGACAAATTAGAGATGACAGAAGACATCTTTTAAAAAATATCAGAAACGTCTCTGTAAGTCATCACCATCACCATTAGGTGCCCTGCCGGCTGGCGTAGGGCATCATGGATCTGCACAAATCTCTGTCTCTGGGTTTTGCTATCATTTTAGATCTATAAGTGAAAATATTGATTTCAAACCATGGGGTTTATTGAGGAAAACGGAGGTTTATTCTTCTTATGCTTCTTTGCGTTCGTTCTTTACGACCAATTTTAATCACTCTTTGTGATATGTTTGATCTTTTCAAGAACGTGTATACGTTGCACATTGGTTTGGTAGCCCCTAAACGCATAGACTTCAGCACGTTTCGGACATGTGCAGCCAATTTCAACCTATCCTCCTTAGTCGTCTCTTACGACTTGTGTGGCAGGTAACAGTGGTTCTATTCATTACACCCCAAATTTGGGCCCGGTAACCACTCGGGCGGGAGGTTTATTGAGGTCAGCTTATTGTCTTTTATTTTTCTGTGACCATCTGGACACCATGGATGATGCGGGCAACATCCAACTTTATATTCCCGTTCGCCAGCTGGCGCTATGTGTCTCATGCGCAGCGCATAAACAAAATGGCGACTGTACTTACGGAGAGTACAATCAAAGAGCAACGTGCTGTTGTGCTGCGTTTTTGTGGGAAAAAGGACTGCCTGCAAAGGACATTCATAAGGAAATGCTTCCTGTTTATGCTGACAAATGTTTGTCCCGTAAAACGATGCATAGTTGGGTAGAAAAATTTTCTCAAGGACGCTCTAAAATTGTTGATGAAATCCGATCTGTTCGTCCTGTTGAAATTGCAACAGAAGCATCAGTGCAGCGGGTGGAGGAGATGATTAGAGGTGACAGACGAGTAACGATAGACTCTGTAGCATCTGCAATAGGGTGCTGACATGGTTCAGCATACAGCATAATGCATGATCGATTGAAATTTAAGAAAGTGTGCTCAAAGTGGGTACAATTGAAAGAGGAACACAAAATGAACCGATTTGGCCTGTCCTTGCATCATCTCTGTCGATACGAAGATGAAGGAGAAGATGATGCTGAACAGGATTGTTACTGGGGATGAATCATGGGTACATCACTACCAGCCCGAATCAAGCGTGCTTCAATGCAGTGGAAACATCCTTCTTCGCCTTGTGTCCAAAAATTCAAGGTTACGCAATTAGCAGGGAAGGTTATGTTGACGGTGTTCTGGGATTGTCAGGGAGTGCTTTTAACCAATTTCATGAAGAAAGGTGACAATGTGAATTCCGAATCGTACCGTGAAGTTCTATCGATACTTCATGATGCAATTCGTAAAAACGTCCAGGGTTGCTGATTAGAGGAGTGTTGCTTCTTCATGACCACATACGGCTCGATTAACTCAGGAGAAAATTAACCAACTAAGGTGGGAAGTTCTGGAACATCCACCTTACATTCCCGACTTAGCCCCTAGCGATTTCCATCTCTTTGGTCCACTGAAAACCACCTTGGCGGGAGACATTTCGTGAATGACGCCGAAGTTGAATGTGAAGTGAAAACGTGGTTTAGAAAACAGAGCCCGCAGTTCTATGCAGCCGGTTTGGAAGGATTGATAAAAGATGGGATAAGTGCATCAATGTTGGTGGAAATTATGTTGAGAAATAAAAGGACAATGTATGTATAAAAATAAACTGGTTTCAAGTTGTTATCATGTTTAGTTATTTTTCTACAGCCATTTGTGACTTACTTATTGACTTCCCCTCGTATATGCAGGAACGACGACGACCACTCCTTTACAAGCAAATGCACTAACTAGTTTTATCACAGATCTCAAGGTCTCACCAGAACGAAAGAAAAATAATGTGGACAAATTTAGCACGATTGAAAAGAAACAGTAAGCAAAGATAGAGAACTAGCATAGCAGTGGCGGCTCGTCATTAAGGGCCAGTGGGGCCAGGCCCCATAAAAATAATGTGTAACGTGCATTTATTATTTAATAAATTAAAATATAACCTAATCCAAAACCATCATTTTTCCTGACATTTGTGCCTAGCCCCACTAACAAAAAAGATCACGAGCCGCCACTGTAGCCTAGCATATATTTTTGTTTTAAAAATTACCTCTCTCTCTCGTAAAACAGTTTGGGAAACATTGCATGAAACTGACAGTGGGGTAAACATTCGCATCAATATATGATGTTCAATTCCTAAAACAGTCGACTCTCTAGTTTATACAATTGAAAACTGGCTCACAGGCTTCATTATTTGATGGAATCCCAGACGTCCTGATTTGATAGAATAATCTGAGTAGTTGCCAGAGTTGATTTGCAAGACTCTGCCCGATGACTCTTTCTGAAAGTATTATTTAGATGAAAGAGACCGAGCAGCTTTTCAGAAACTAAAATGCTGTTATAAATAATAAAATAATAATTCCTCTCGTACCATTATACGTTACATAGGGCCTGCAAGTAGCTTCTCCATACCGCTCTATCCTGGGCAACTCACTCAATCTCATCCATGGAACTGAAACCGATACCTCTTGCCTCTCTCAGCAAAGTTCGTTTCAGGGTCTCCTTAGGTCGACCTCTCTTTCTTGAACCCTTTGCATCCCCTTCAATGCCTGCTTTGATATTTGTTGATCATTTCTCCTCAAGGTGTGTCCAACATATCTCCATCTTCTCTCTCTTATACCAGTTGTCACTAGTGGTTGACCAGACATGTCTCTGATTTCATCACTTCTCCTGAATTCGTTCCATTTTATATTCATTATTTTTCGCAGACATCTATTTTCAAATGCATTCAACTTGCTTTCTATATCTTTAGTCATTTCCCAAAATGCTGTTATGTTGGTAATAAACCATTGTCTAGTTTTCCCCAGTAAACATCAAATAAATTAGAGATTGTGGCATAATATTAAGAAGATCAAAAAAGTTATCAAGAAGCTGAAATTGAGTAATGGATTGATAGAACAACTTTTATTGCACATCTGAGAATTTCAATATGTGTTCTCATCTCTTTCTTACATAGAAAGATCTCACGTCAGTGTGCATACTCCGTAGCACCGGCGAGAGTCCAGGATGTAATTTTAAAGACGACGAAAGGGACGCCAATAGCAAAGTCGATAACAAGCTTCGATAGTATCCCCGTGCCTTACTAAGTGCGGTTTGTGAGGCCAACTTCAATCTAAAATGTGTTTGATGTGCACACAATGATTACATATTTTCTGATACTTTTATTGAAGATCTAATTTACAAGTAACTCTGAAGGCTCGCCTGAATGGCGAGAGACACTGGTGATAAGAAAAGCAGGACTCATGAACAACTCAGTCAGAGGTGCCGTATTATGCACCATGACTACGCCTGAATTCCTAGCCAGAAAACTAACAAACCAAAATATGACGAATATTTTTATTAATTTTATTTCTATTTGTTTTTTAGTTGAATTTCACCAGGGATGTGACTTTCCAGACTGCTCTATTTGATCTTCACCTATTGATGGTTCCTTTGTTTGCCCTACTTCAACACGGAAAATATCAGTCTTCAACAGTACTAGGAACTCAATCTCCCTACGTTGATATCAGGGATCACTGGAAAAATAACATGATCTCTTTATGGTAAACACGAATACATTTGATGCAAGAGGTGAGCCCCGTACCTTGACACTATAAAAAAGTTAATTGCATATCCTTTACAGGACTTTGCGAATCAACCCCAAGATTTTTGTTTACGCTGTTTGTGATTTTTCTAGGCATTATTACGTCCAGTAGTTTGCCATTGCTTTCGAAACGGGTGGTACCATCGTCCTTTTGTAAAAATCCACGCGAAACAATTTGCAACAAAACTATCCGCAGTGTGATTCGAACTCGGAACGTCGGGTTAATAGACCGAGTCACTATTCCCTAAGCCGCAGACGCCACCACCATGACACTATAGTAACATAAAACAGCATAGTAGACGAGATAAACTGTTAATAATTGGAGTACTGTAGTAAAATGGACTAAACGTGAAGGATTGCCTTCCGTGCACTAGGTTCTTCCGTATCAGCAGAAGGGGCACGTAGCCTACCAAACGTGTTCACAAAGCACGAGCACCATAGCTAGAGCAACATCCTAGGGATCTCATGAAAAATGTACACATTTGATTCGATCCAGATTCAAACCTAGAACTCTCAGAACGATAGGGACATTTCTTAACCACTTCGCCTTAGAGACCTCCTAGTGTACGGTATATTTAAGTTGAGCGATCTGTCTGAAAAATGTTAAAAGTTAATTGCATATCCTTTACAGGACTTTGCGAATCAACCCAAGCTTTTTAACGCTGTTTGTGATTATTATAGGCATTATTACGTTCAGTAGTTTGCCATTGCTTTCTGAACGGGTGGTGCCATTGCCCTTTTTGTAAAAACAATTTGCAACCAAACAGTTCACAGCGTGTTTCGAACTCGGAACGTCAGGGTTAATAAACCGAGTCACTTTTCCCTAAGCCACAGATGCCACCTGAAAAATGTTACAGGTGTGTTATTTATTATTTAATCTGTAGTTCTATCAGACGAGATTTATTACATAACAACCACATCACTTTCAATGATGACCTTCAGAATATCGTCATGAAGGTGGTAATGTACCAGGCGCGTCCACCACGGACAGCGCGTGCGCACGAGAAATGCGCGAGAGATAAGAGATGCTGGGATAATTCCAACGGGTATAAATTCCAATACGACCAGAATTTGTCTTCTTATTTGCAGTTGGTTGAATTTAAGTAACGGGGGCAGTTACTTTCCTCTCTTAAACTAGTCATTTAACTTAATACTTTCCGAGAAAGGTATTGTTGTTTTTTTCGTAGTTTTGAATCTACAACAGAAAGAGTCACAGACAAAAGGGACTTCTTCAGAGATCATTCAACAGTTTCTTCCACCGACTCTAAATTTGCACATACTTCAGTAGTAGTGAGGTAATTTGTTCGTTTGTTCATTTAATCTGTTTTCATTAAATTTCTTGTTCAATTTCTTTTATTCTGTTTGTGATGTTTTTATTTTATATTTTTCTTCGCTCTTTCAATCAACATTTATACTTTATATTTTGGAGGTCATATTTTGACGGAGAGAGCATTTTGGATAGCCTGACTTCATGACACGGAAGAACGTCAACATCTGAGATGATAGCAAACACCAGAGATATAGATTTGTGGAGATCCACGATCGCCCATGCCAGCCACCACAGCACCTGATGATGATTTTGGAGGTGCATTGATCATGTATATCAGTAGGGACATCTATAGGACAGCTCTCCGATGGAAAACTAATAGTAAAACAAGGTCTGGACGCCCAAAGGAAACATGGACAAGAAATGTGGAAAGAGAGTTGAAAGATTGGGGGCTTGACATAGAAAACAATTAATAGAAAGAAACGGCAACAATGGGAATCTTTTGTGGATGCCTGTTGTATCAAACGGGACACGAAGTATATAAGTAGATATATACTTCATATTTATGCTGGCTTCTTAAATCAATGTTATATATATTTATACTTTATATTTATGCTGGCTCCTTAAATCAATGTTATATATATTTATACTTCATATTCCTGTTCTAGCATTCACTCTGATATAAACAAACGTATTTCTTATTCATGCCAGCTCGCTCACTTCACTTCTCCTGTTCAGCGTTGTTGCTACTTTCTCAGTTACATTTGTTCGTTTTCTTATTTAATCTCATGTATTTATATACTTAATCATTCCGCGTCGACACACACATATTCACTCTTTAACATGTAATTATTTTTTCACATTTATTTAGTATAAATGCTCGTTTATTTATTCAAGTTTCCAGAATTTCTTTGATATATTCAACTCTTCTACATCAAAATCTCTAGTAATTCCTTTATTTTGTAATCTGATTATCTTCTACAACTCATTCAAAACTTCCCCATTCATATATAGTTCTTTTACCAGATGTGGTTATAAAATATTGTTTCATATTTCGCTAAGTAATTTCTGATGCATTAAGAAGAATTGTTACAACAAATTCTTGAAAGAATTCGTCGTAAAATATCGCATTATAATCATATAATAATCTTTAAAATCTCTGTAATATATTTCTTTTCTACTGACGGTTACATGTAATGTTTCTATTGTATGCTATTTGTGTTCAAACAGAAGAAGCCAAATCTCATTTGCAAATAAATTGAGTTATATAGCAATTGATAAAAGAAACCAATGCTTTTCTTACTATTGTGGTATGATTTCCATACAAACATCACACAAAGCTACTCAATATTTCAAAAATAAATTTTGAACATCATGACATTATAAAGGCTTCTGTAATCTAGACATAAATATGGGACATATGAAAAGAGGATTTAAAAAATTCATGTTTCTATACTTATTTTATATTTTTCGTTTCAATGAAATATATCGTATATATCTGTAATGCTGTCTCTTGTATCAAGTTGACTGTATTTTCTAGATCATACAGGAAAAGATATATGCGTGGTTTTGATAAATTTACAGATTTGAGTTGTTCAAGACAAACAAAAATTATCTGTTCGATGAAGATGTAGCGGGAATTTTAAGATAAATTATAATTTGACATATTTTCTTTTCTTTTTTTAAAATATTAAAATGCAGTCTGTAAACTTCTTAAAATGTTACGTAGTGACTAGTTCAGACAACAATGACAAACTACTGAACGTATAAGTGGTGTCTAGTAAATAAACACTCGTTTACTGTGATTGATGGGTACGTCCTTATGCGATTTTTATTTCTTCATGTCAGTGACTTGTTGCAATATATTTGCTGTCTTTGTTGCTGTTCTCCTTCATAAAATGTTACATAGTAACTTGTTGCAATATATTTGCTGTCTTTGTTGCTGTTCTCCTTCATAAAATGTTACATAGTGACTTGTTGCAATTTATTTGTCATCTTTGTTGTTCTTATTCTTCGATCCGTTTCTTATGCTTCGATTTCTAAGCATCGAGATGAGTTTTCTCTATAGCCACCCGTAGTTACAACACCGATCAAAGTAAGTGGAAATTCTCAGAAAGCTGACCACTCACTTTATGTGAATCTTGAATTTCATTTTTTTAAAAGGCCAAAATGGGAAGGACTTACTGTCTTGTGTCGGGTTTCTACATATGGCTCCATACCTCTTGGCAGAAATCCTCGATATTTTGAAAAAAGAACGCGTAAACTGTTCAGCCGGTGCTGAAGACTTCTTACAACACTGCCGAAATCTTTCTGTGCAATGAGAAAAATTGTAACACAATATACCGAAGTACAATAATAATACATTTCACAGTCAATAAATCAATCAATGTGAGACGATGGGGACGTGAGATCGATATAGCTGCCAGACACTCTTGTCGTTACAAACAGATTTGCATTATTGAGAGTATAAGGTAATTGAGAGTTTAAAAATTCAAACGAGAGAACAGACACCAGCGAACAGGATGATAAATATTAAACACAATAACTAATATTATACAGGCATAGTTGGCCCTCTGTAGAAACAATAAAAGAGAAAAAAATGTTTTACCCAAACACATAATCATCTCTGCAATATACTCTACCTATGAGGATAAGCATTTTAGCAATAGCAACCAGCTAAGCTCTCCAATAATAGAATGTTTAATTACAATATCTTTTTAATACGCTAAGCCTCACAACAATACGTCAAGTCTCGCAACAATACACCTATCCTTACAACAATACGCTAAGCCTCACAACAATACGCTAAGCCTTGCAACAATACGCATAGCCTCGCAACAATACGGCTAGCTTCGTAACAATACGTCTAGCCTCAGAACAATACGCATAGTCTCGCAACAATACGTCTAGTCTCGCAAAAATACACCTAGCTTCGTAACAATACGCTAAGCCTCACAACAATACGCTAAGCCTCGCAACAACACTTCTAGCCTCGCAACAATATGTATAGCCTCTCAACAATACGCCTAGCCTGGCAACAATACGTCTTGCCTCTTATCAATACGTCTAGTCTCACACCAATACGCCTAGCTCCACAACAATACGTCTAGCCTCGCAACAATACGTCTTGCTCCCCGCAACAATGCGCCTAGTCTCACAACAATACGCCTAGCCCCACGAGCCGCAATAAAAATCAGATTAGGAATCAGATCTAAACATGTTCCGTAAACAAAGGCTAATAGTTTTTATAATGAACTGCGTGTGGATGGATCGCCTGTAACAGTTTTATTTTGTACAATGACTTAGATTATTCTTAATAAGTTCATCGTCCGTATATTGCCGGGGCTCGCAAGGGGAGCAAAGAATAATAACACTGCGACTTACAAGGTATGTTGCAAGAGGCGACTGAGGTAGTGGCCTAGGGAAGCTACCCTAGTAAATAAAAAACGCCGCTGAAATCGAATGTGCTGGCCTACTTGTAGGCACATAACTTGCACAACGTACAGTCGCTTTTACGCTCAGATCACATACAAATCACAAATAGCGGTTTAACAAGTGGTCGATATGGGACGTTCGAAGAAGAAGATGAAGAAGCTCAGTTTGTTAACAAACGATAAAAAAAAAGGAATCCGTACAGTGGTCCGTATCTTTCATTGACCATCGGCATACAATAGTTTACATTACGCCGGAGTCTTTTACATCTCAGTGCTGTTTCTGGTACCCAATAAAAGCTGGATTGACCTGAGTGCAGCTACGGTCGAAAAAAATTGCCATCCTGTGAATTTTAGTGTATTTTTTTTCCGATCCAGAAAGCACTTGAGCTTTTTAAGCTCTCCGGCTCGGTGCCATAGACATCATAACCCTTCAGTTCGGTGCTACGAACACCGTAAATCTGGAGAACCTATGGCTTTTCTGCCAGCTCGCAGAATTGAACCGCACTCACAAGGAGCTTGTCACCCGTCGTCTAACGCGCTACGAACACGCTGGGCAGGCGGACAATTTCAGTTTATAAAGACACACATTGTATTAAGTAATTAATTAAATGATATTTTCTCAACCTTCTTTGTTCTGCCACAGAACGCTGTATCGATGAGTCTCATACATGAAACACTACAGACTTTCATACTACACCTAGATTCAGATCATATTTCTTTGTATTAGTTCTAACTACTTTTCTCAACCTTCTTTGTTCTGCCGCCAGAACGGCTGTATCGATGAGTCTCATAACGTGAAGAAGCACGATGACTTCTTTCATACTTTCCACCTAGATTCAGATCATGTTTCTTTGTATTAGTTCGAACTTAGTGCGTCTCTATATAGATGGAGACTGTAGTAAAATTATGTAGAATGGCGAAACACGTAATAACAAAGTAATGTAGTTTTTCTGCATTTATTTCGTTATTTGTTTTTAGTCACATATTGTCATTCATTTTTTTTTACCTTTGTAATATCTTTGTCAAAGTCTATATGTAGTGTGCTGTGAAATTCGTCACTCCTGTTGTATCATTTGCTTGATAAAAACCTTTTGGTCGAAACATTGCTGTGTATTGTCATTGTTTTGTATTTTGTAAAACTACAGTACTTTATTATTACGTGTTTTGCGTCTCTATAACGAGGTGGTTAAGACGTTTGCATGTTGTTCTGAAGATCCCTAGGATTGTTGCTGGAGCTACGAAGCTCGTGCTTTGTGCAACACTTTCGTAAGACGGTATTCCATTTCTGCCGATAGGAACGGAGTCATATAAGTAAATCCGGTGATTTAATTCTTCGTCTTCATATTCGTTCTTTAATTTTAACTTTGAGAAGATGCATTACCAAATAGGTTCTGGTTTGAGTCGGCTAGCGCCCTGACCTACACCATGTATGGTACCATGCACAAATTGGGGGCCTAATTTTAACAGGGGTTCAACGTCAGTCGTTCTTGTCAATGATCAATTATATATCATAATAAGAATGATAACATTTGCCTCGAAGAACGAATGCTAAGAAAAAGATGAAGAGGAATCGGCTGCAGGAAATTAAGATAATACTAAACAGGTTAAAATAAACAAGATATACAAAATATACAAAAAGTACAATTGCGAGTTTTCAATCACCAACATTCTTTTCACCAAATGTGAACTAATATTAACTAAAATTGAATAACTAACAATCAAATACAGTAACAAAGTAATGTCAGCTAAATCTACCATACATCATGAAGATGCACTTATTAGTTAAACACAAAGAAAATCAAATATAAGACAAAGATTAATAGAACCAGATTATATTATTCTACTCATTACCTAGAGATAATCTTAAATTATAGAACAAATGGCATAATTTTGAAATGCAAACATGTCACCATCAACAATAAAAGAGCAATGTACAACACAATCTTTCTCCCGAATTTAAACCAGCTGTTCCAAACATGGACACTGACATCAAACGATAGTAGAAAACTAGTCACGAAAGAAATAAAATGTCCGCACGAAGTGCTGGGAATATCAAGAAGAGATTGTTTTAGAAATGAAGACATGAAAAAAGTGACTCGGATGTGTTGACAGTGACATTGTCGTGTTGACAGCAAATGTGTAAATGTTGACAGAAATGTATTGTAGAAAATTATGTAAATGTTGACAGTAATAGTGTCGACAGCAATTGTGTAAATGTTGACAGTAGCTGTGATGTTTTAACAATGACAATGATGTGTTGACAGCGATTTCCTAAAACTGCATCCAATGACAACGTTGTGCGTGACGTTTCTGGTGACTCCAATGAACTTTACTTTGATTATTTACCAGTTATAGTTCTCTTGGTCGTGATAATAACAAAAGTCACTCATGCGATGTTATCTTAGTGAGCTAAGCTGTATTTGGATGCTGTCGCAATAGTGTTGCTATTATGTTAGATCCGGTGCGGGTATTGCAATACATTGTTTATTTAATGAAAAACGTGTCTTTCGATGGCAATGTCCCGAGTATTTAATGATCCCTGGAGACGAGCGGTAACTAGGCAAGCAACAGTGCTTTCTATTTGAACTGGTATTAAGCAAATAGTAATGTCAGGAACAAGTACACAATAATTATTGCTTAAGCTATAATGAGATGTTATCTTTTCTGCATGTCAGTTTTATTGTCGTTTGAAATATATTGGGAAATGAGGATATTGGAGTTGTATGATGCGAAGAGCAGACAAAATAGCGAAGAGAATTTAGAAAAATGTGTAAATGACAAAAAAAAGAGAACCAAGGGAAATAAAAATAGGAGTTGTATAATGCGAAGGAAGACACAAGAGCGAAGATAATTTTTTTAAATTTACAAACAAAAGAGAACTAAGAAAAAGAAATAAAGCTGTATGATGCAAAGAGAAGACAAAATGGAAGAGAATTTATACAAATTTGCAGCAAAAAAAAAAAAAAGATAACCAAAAAAAAGACGATTGAGAGAATGAAATTACAGTTAGAAACATTATGTCTATTTGAAGAAAAATATTCATATCTACCCACTGTATGTTAACCCCTATATACAACATACTCGTATTGTTAATGAGCTTACAAGATTTGTAGAACAAACTGGACTTAGACATTTCTAGTTATTTCAGCAGCGAGACATGTCTTTCCATCCCTGTATTTTTTTCTATGTTGTATTTTGTTCTGACTACAGTTGTTTTACAACAATAGAAATTTGATCTCAGACAGAATTTTGTTTACAATGTTTGCAGTTTCAGTTTTGGATATCTTCATTGTACTTCGGACATGTCCATTGTTTAACTTTGTTTGCAGTTTTAGATTTTAATATCTTCATTGTACTTCGAACATGTCCATAGTTTTAGTTTGTTGGCAGTAAGGTCATCATCATCAGGTGCCGTGCCGGCTGGCGTAGGCGATCATGGATCTATACAAATCTATGTCTCTGGTGTTTGCTATGATCTCAGATGTTGACGCTTTTCCGTGCCATGATGTCAGGCTATCCAAAATTTTCTTTCTCTCTCTCGTATCACCTCGATTTTACCGGTTGTCAAAATGTGTTCTAAGCCTCCCTTCCTCATCATATGTCCGAAAAATGATAACTGCCTCTTTCTTATATTGACTACTGTATAAGTTTTCTCTGTGTCTTGATCTCATTCATCACCTCAGTATTAGTCATTTTAACAGTTCATGGGATTCTCAACATTTCTCTGTAAAACCACATCTCTGTGGCTCTCAGAGATTTTTCTATCTGTGAGGTTTTTTTAGTAGGATATCACAATATTATGTATCCTCCAATTTACAATTTTTTTTATATACGGTATGTTTTTCTTTTAAAAATCCTCGATTATTTGATTGATAATATCATCATCATTGCGCTTCTGTGGTTAACCATGTGTGCTGCTATCTCTTTCTTACACAAAACGATCTCAGCGACAGTACACGGACTCCGTAGCATCGGTGAGGGTCCCGATATAATTTCTAAGATGCCTGCCCGGGAAGCGACTTTCCAAACTATTCTTCTCGATTTTGAACTGCCACGGGTTCTTTGATATGCTCAACTTGAACACAGGACATACATTTGATCATCCGTCTCTGATAGGACTAGAAACTAGATATCACCTACACTGAGATCAGAGATCTCTGGAAAAAATATCCTGATCGCTCTACCACAGAGTGAAACGAGTATCTTTAGAACGGAAGACGAACACCAAAACTCTACACAACATCAAGACCCCCATCTGCGATACACTACAAAGACCCCCATCTGCGATACACTACAAAGACCCCCATCTGCGATGCACTACAAAGACCCCCATCTGCGATACACTTCACAGACCCCATCTGCGATACACTACAAAGACCCCATCTGCGATACACTACAAAGACCCCCATCTGCGATACACTACAAAGACCCCCATCTGCGATACACTACAAAGATCCCCATCTGCGATACACTACATCAAGACCCCATCTGCGATACACTACAAAGACCCCCATCTGCGATACACTACAAAGATCCCCATCTGCGATACACTACATCAAGACCCCCATCTGCGATACACTACAACAAGACCCCATCTGCGATACACTACAAAGACCCCCATCTGCGATACACTACAAAGACCCCATCTGTGATACACTACAAAGACCCCATCTGCGATACACTACATCAAGACCCCATCTGCGATACACTACATCAAGACCCCATCTGCGATACACTACAAAGACCCCCATCTGCGATACACTTCACAGACGCCCATCTGCGATACACTTCACAGACCCCCATCTGCGATACACTACAAACGCCCCATCTGCGATACACTACAAAGACCCCATCTGCGATACACTACAAAGACCCCATCTGCGATACACTACAAAGACCCCCATCTGCGATACACTACAAAGATCCCCATCTGCGATACACTACATCAAGACCCCCATCTGCGATACACTACAAAGACCCCCATCTGCGATACACTTCACAGACGCCCATCTGCGATACACTTCACAGACCCCCATCTGCGATACACTACAAAGAGCCCCATCTGCGATACACTACAAAGACCCCCATCTGCGATACACTACAAAGACCCCATCTGCGATACACTACAAAGACCCCCATCTGCGATACACTACAAAGACCCCCATTTGCGATACATTACAAAGCCCCCATCTGCGATACACTACAAAGACCCCATCTGCGATACACTACAAAGACCCCCATCTGCGATACACTACAAAGCCCCCATTTGCGATAAAAATGTTAAAGGTTTAGCCTGAAGAAAAGTAAAGTGCTCTAAGTGAAAAACAATGTAGAGGCTGGTGGTGCGACTGGCACACATTTATACGCCTCAATAGAGGTTAGTGGTATAGAATGAGTTAAATCATATCTTATACTTAAAAGTCAATCCATACCTTAACTCGGTCTCCTAGTTAAGTCAAGTCAGTTGACAGTTGACAACTTTTCATTTATATTTGAGACATGTTACAATTAAAACTCTAGATTCAGACAGACAGGTTAAACCAAATATTGAAAACAGTTTGATTAGCACCATCTTTACACAATAATACATTTATGTGGTCTCTGTGGTGTAGAGGTTAGACGTTCGTCTCTCGTGCCAATGGTACCCGGTTCGCTCCTTCTTGGGGCCATCTGTATATTGTTCCAGATATCCCTGATCTAAGTGTAGGTGAGATCGAATTCCTAGTCCTTTCGGAGACGGAGGATAAAACGTAGGCCCCGTATTCACTTAAAGTGAGCACGTTAAAGAACCATTGACAGTTAAAATCGAGAAGAGTGGGCCGGAAAGCCGCTGCCCGGACACAATTCATTAGACAAAAAAATAATTAAAAATTAAAACTACTACACACATATTTTCACCATCTTCAAAATTACATCGGGGATCTTCTCCTATGCTACGGAGTTGGTGCACTGCAGCTGAGATCTTCCTGATATTTAAAATTTAATTCAAGAAACAATGTTTCTTCAAACTACAGATTAGATACCCAAAGCAAACTGACAAGTTTCCTCGATTCTTATATCTTGAAACGTAGGGAGTTTATTCAAGAACTGAAAAGCAATTATCAATTTGTGGAAGTCAGAAAATCGTTAACTCAACTTGTCCCTCAATTTTTTCCACGTCAAGTTTCTTGTAAGTCAAGATTCTTCAGATCACTATCTGTCGCCTCCAGGTAACTTTACATTTTCGGAAAGTGGGTGAGATCTGTCTGGCGGAGTTCATGTGGGCAGTAGATTGAGTTTATATTTGAATTCATCGAATATTCTCGGCTTGTACACACAATAACATTACAATTTCTTGTGTTGTGTGGTTCAATTATTTGATATAGTATAGTAATAATACAATTTGTGTGTTTGAATGGTATAGCAAAATATCCGGGGGTCTCTGTAACTAAGTGGTTAGGCATTCTCCTTACGTTCTGAAGGTTGTGAGTTCATATGCGGACATCGCCATTCTGTTCACGAGTGCATTTTTATCAAGAGACCCCTACCATTGTTACCGGCAGATGGCGTGACATTTCTACAGAGAAGGGTCGAGCCATAAGAAATAAAGTCACAGACTTTAAGACCCTTTAGTCTTCTTCTTCGAACGATCCATATCCACCACTTGTTAAACCACTCTTTGTGATTTGTATGTGATCTGAGTCTAAGAGCGATTGTACATTGTGCTAGTTATGCGCCTACAAGTAGGCCAGCATATCCGATTTCTACGACACTTTTTATTTACTAAAGTAGCTTTCCCAGGCCGCTACCTCAATCGCCTCTTACGACATGCCTTTGGGTCGCATGTTAGTATTCTTGGTTCCCCCTGCAACAGACGGACGAAACCCTTTATTAATAAACCATTGGATTTATTTAAATGACATGACATCGTTCCGAATGACAAATGGCATCATTCCGAATCTGACTATCACTTGGGATAAGTAGCTTAATGTTTCATTTCAATTTCAGCAAATATTTCTTCTTCTTTCCGTTCGTACCCCACGACCAATCTCGCTCACTCTTTGGGATATGTTTGATCTTTGACAAGAACGTGTATACGTTGCTCATTGGTTTGGTAGGCCCCTAAATGCATATACTTCTACACGCTAAGGACACGTGCATCCGATTATAAATCGGTTAATTACTCTTGTGATCTGTATGGTTTGGCCGAGAATGTGATTACGTTGTGACATCGGTAGGATTGTACAACATATAGAACAAACACATCCGAATTTATATCAAAGTGTATGCATATTATCCAACAGAACTCACATTTGTACAGATGGGTAACTGACATTTAAATCTTAAAATACTGCTTTTTTAGATCCAGAAGCATTTGAGCTTTCAGTTCTTCGGCTCGGTGCCAGGGACATCGTAACCCTTCGGTTCGGTGCCACGAACACCGTAAATCTGGATAACATGTGGCCTTTTCTGCCAGCCAGCGAAATTGAACCGCACTCACAGGGGGCTTGTCACCCGTCGACAACGAGCGACGAACACGCTTGGCAGGCGGGAAAAATACCACTTTAAATTATCTGAAGTTTTACTGTCGTATGGCATCAGATCTGATTGGTCATAGAGAGGCCGTCAGATCTGACCAATGCCATATACGATCACAAATGCGTTATTAAATTAAAAAGCTATACAACAGGAAAAAAATCAATATAACAGCTGTTATATGCATTATTAATAATGAACATAAAATGGAACGAATTCAGGAGAAGTGAGGAAATCAGAGGAATGTATAGTCAACCACTAGAAACAACTGTTATATGAAGGAGAAGATGAACATATGTTGGACACACTTTGAGAAGAAACGATCAAAGAATATCAAAGCAAGCATTGAAGTGGGATGCAGAGGTTTCAAGAAAGAGAGAACGACCTAAGTAGACCATGAAACGAACTTTGCTGGGAAAGGCAAGAAATATCGGTCTCAGTTCAGTGGAGGAGATTGAGCGAGTTGTACAGGAAAGAGCGGTGTGGAGAAATTTCTTGAAGGCCCTGTATAACGTATAACGTTACGACAGAAATAGTTATTAATATTAATTAGTATGCATTATTGGATATATCTTGGGAAGCGATAACATAGGTTTTGAGATATAAGTTCATTACTATAACAATTTTAATACCTACAAAACCTATTGATAGGAACTAATATCAAGGCAAAACTAGGAAAAACAAGACCGTGTATATTTCCCATAGAAATGTATGGTTGTAAAGTTTTAATTATTCATAAAACACAGTGGCGGCTCGTGATCATTTTTGTTGGTGGGGCCAGACATTTTTTCCGGATAAATCATGGTTTTTGGTTGTTATATTTTAATTTATAAAATAATAAATACACGTTATACATTTTTTTCGGTGGGGCCCGGCTCCACTGGACCTTAATGACGAGCCGCCACTGATAAAACAGCTGAAAAATAGAGCAATGTCTTTGAATGCAGATACTACAGAAGAGTACTCAGAATACAATGGACAGTAAAAGGAAAAACAATGTGTCCATTTTACAACAGATATTAACAACATACGGAAGAGCTGAAAGAAGTTGCAAGATTGGCTAAAGATAGGAAGACATGAAACTAGTTAGTGCATGGTCATCATCATAAGGTGCCGTGCAGGCTGACGTAGGCGATCATGGATCTCCACAAATATCTATCTTTGGTGTGTGTTTGTTATCAATTCAGACGCGTAACTCTGGTTGAGTGTACGTGTCCCAATAAGGGTTAAAAAAGGCATTAGAACAATAACTGATAATTGATAACTTTATACATTCTTAAAACAAAACTGTTGTATCGTGCTCTAATTGTGCGGTGTAACGTTACGTGTACTCATATCTCTTTCTTATACAGGAAGATCTTGGCTTCAGTGCACCAACTCCGTAGCATTGGCAATATTCCCCGATGTAATTTTAACAGGACGAAAGTTGTAGAAATTATATTTTTTAAATTGTTAAAAACGACGTTGTGTCCGATAGCAACTTTCCAGTTCACTATTATTGATTTTCCATAGCAAATGGTTTTTTTACGTGCTAAACGAGCGTCTCCAGTATAATTTTTAGACGACAAAAATGTGTAGAAATTCTAGTTATTAATTGTTAATAACCATCTTTTTACCCGGCAGCGGTTTTCCAGCCTACCCTTATCGATTTTACACTGTCATTGGTTCTTGTCCGTGCTCAACGAGAATGCAGGACCTATGTTTTATCGTCCGTCTCATGTGAACTATGAACTCGATTCTCACTCACAGTGAGACCAGTAATGACTGGAAACATACACCGATGGCTTCGGGCGTTAAGCAAGCAGGGTATTTTTCGAGCTAAAGGCGAGTACCATAACTCCACATCACAGAGACGTCTTTCTATGTATTAACATACAATAAGATTGATAAAACAAATCTGATGATCAGGAATGTTAGATCAAATAATGACATAAAGTTGTACCAGGGCTGTGCGGTGTATTTTGTTAGTATGATGCAAGTCTTCGAAATGCTACCCCTTAAATGTTTTTTTTTAAAGTAAGCTTTAATTGTGATTTTGATTTCGCTGCTTATGTCGACCCCTTTACGGTGCCGCCTGATGCGACCGTCTCTTTGTATCATATCACGACACGGCTCTGAGTTGTACAGTGTTTGAGATATGATAGTATTATGTCTTGGCATTTTGTAGTTAGGTTTGTATTTTTATTTCTTGCAACCTTGTCGACTTTAACTCAACAAACAGTTAGGAGTCTCTGTGGTTAAGTGGTTAAGTCTTTGCCTTGCATCCCGAAGGTTTTTGGTTCGAATCCAGACCGCACCGTTCTGTTCACGAGTGCATTCACGAGTCCCCTAGGATTGTTGCCAGTCCCACGGAGTTCGAACATTTTTGCAATTCTGTAGACAGGTGGCGTGCCATTTCTTTGTGATCTGAACCAAAGAGCGATTGTTCGTTGCGCCCATTATGTGCCTACAAGCAGGCCAGCACTTCCCATTTCTGCGATGCTTTTTATTTACTAGGGTAGCTTCCCTAGATCCTACGTCAGTTACGACATGCCTTGTAGGTCGCAGTGGTACTATTCTTTTCTTTCCTTGTCCCCGACGCCATACTGGCGAGCTATGTCTATCAAAGTATTCAATGTAGACATTTATCTTGTCATCTGCTTGCTGCCCCAGTATCGTTTATGTATTATTATTATTATTATTATTATTATTATTATATATATATATATATATATATATATATATATATATATATATATATATATATGAGTGTCTGTAGCTGAAGCGGTAGTGAGCTCGATCAGAAACCCAAGCGTACCAGGTTCAAACCCCACGGTGGGCAAGTTTTGAAGCAAATCCGTTTCCGTGGGAGTTTTACAAAAGGCAATAATAGATCTCACCGTTCAGAAAGCAATGGCAAATTACTGAACGTATAAGTGGTGCTAGAAAATCAACGACTCGTTTACTGTGATTGATGGCTACGTGCTGTAACAGATATGCCGATTTATATTTTTCAATATATATATATATATATATATATATATATATATATATATATATATATATATATATATATATACTTAACCCTTTCAGCTGCTACATACTTTCTGAAGGCTGAGTTAAAAATAGCTACTCTTTGTTTCTAGGTAACAAACGTGAATGCACGCCTATAGCAGTGACAGTAGCAATATATAACGTGTTAACGCGTCTTTAGCCCACAGAGGAGAGATAATAACAGACGTGTTAATGCGTCTTTAAAAGTGAATGGGAAAATACGTATATATACGTCCTTAGCAGTTAAAGGGTTAATATGCATACCATATAATACTGAATTCTGGGTTTTTTCAGTCAGTCTAAACATACATGTACTACTCCGCCGTCCCTCTAGTAAGCACCACCCCAAGAGTCCACCCACACCCATTCAACCGGTAACGATATTGATAACAAAATTAATATCTTCAACATAAGCACCACTCTTAGACTTCACACCCATTCAACCGATAACGATATGGAAGACAAAATTAATATCTCTAACATAAGCACTACTCCAAGACTCGACACCCGTTCAACCGATAACGATAAGGAGACAAAAGAATGATTGGCATCCTGACAATATCAAGATGAAAATGTGATAGACTGGAACAAGTTTAAGAATGAAACCATGCGTACAGTCCTCGACTGTACTAGAGATACTCTCATTAAGAAGATGAGATATATGCTTGGCATCTGTCACTACGCTCCCGATATGTTACCTCGCAAACCATAGTATATATATATATGAGAGTTACTGTGAAATATATACAACTAATGCACAAGAATACAAATGATATTAATGGTAATACAGGGTGTTCAAGATAAAAGCAACCGGTCAAGGAAGCCAATCCGGCATAAGTTTATGAAAATGAGAAGTTTCAATTATATATTGTACAGGTCAAGTCCTTCGATACTAAATGCTACAGAAAGATTCTACGAATACCATGAACAGAAAAAAGAAAGAATACTGATGTCCTGAAAGAACTAAATGTTAAAGAGAATTGGCTGATAAACAACATACTATACTGAAAAATTAGATACTTTGGTCACATCAAAAAGCATCACGATGACCTGGAAAGAACAATATTAGAGGGCAGGGTTCCAGGACGCAGAGGCAGACCAAGAAGAAGATAGGTACAAGATATTAAAGAAACCATGAATATGACCATCGACTAAGTGGGTGAACTGTCTAGAGACAGAGAGAATTTCAGATGTTCTGCAAAGCCTGCAACGTCCTATAAAGTATGCGCACCTTGATGATAATGATAGGTCAAGTGAGCGATTTTTTATGTAATTGTGTGTAATTATGGTGTGGAAATGGGCGATGAACCAATGGGACGAAAAAAATGAGCTAGTCAGAACCGGTTCAAATAGTAAATAGGCAAAACTCAATGCATAAATGGCAACTATTGAGTTGTCAATGGAGTTGCTTTTATTTTGAACACCCTGTAGAATAAGTGCGGCATGTTGTGGATGGTTCAAGTTGAGAGAGTAATTATCTAGAGGAGCACAGTTTCGACTCTACAAAATAGGGGAAGAATAGATCCCGATAGATGGTAGACCACCAACGTCCGCAATGTTATCATTACTTTTGGAAGGGATTGTAGAGATTGAGGCAATATCAAATCTGAACACGAAATTAAGAGGTGGAAAATTGATATTTGCATATCTTGTCCATACTGTCAACCACGCAGCTGATGAATTAAAATACGACATTCAATACAAAATAAAATTGCACTAACGACATCGCAATGATACCAGATTATCCCTCAATAAAAAATAAAACAAAATGTCTTACCGATTTGGACTTCAGATTTGCTTTCAGAGAAACTCATAAGATGATTGTGACAACAAAGTAGCGGAGACTTAAATTCAGTTGACCGTCTCCAAAAATTAACAGTATATAATATATTCCCCGAGTGGTTACCTGAGCCCAAATTTGGGGTGTAAAGAATAGAACCATTGTTACCTGCCACGCATGTCGTAAGAGGCGACTAAGGAGGTTTGGCTGAAATCGGTGCACATGTCCTAAACGTGTAGAAGTTTATGCGTTTAGGGTCTACCAAACCAATGTGCAACGTATACACGTTCTTGGCAAAGATCAAACATATCACAAAGAGTGATTAAAATTGGTCGTAAAGAACGAATGCAAAGAAGATATAATATATCATTATCATCATCAGCTTCCATGACGGCGGGCGTGGCAATCATAGATCTCCACAAATATCATCTCAGATGTTGACGCTCTTCCCTGCCATGAAGACAGGCTATCCACAATTTTATCTCTCTGTCTTCCTTTGTCGTACATATAATATACGTATGTATATATAATAGTAATAATAATAATAATAATGTAGAGAATTTAAAAAATAGCTTAGTCAAACCAATTTGTGTTGTTTGAGAAATGAAAAATTACGTACCAAAAATATTACAACTTTAGACTTTGTAGAAAAAAAGCTTTATAAGTGGAAAATCATAATTATCTAGGTCTTCAAACGAATACGATTCTTATTATTATTCCGATTCGACTACTGAAGATGAATAATTATCATCTATTGACGAGGAAGGAGCATTTCACCTGATGCTAGCTGTCGCAATCCAACTAAATATTCGATATATTTTCGAGACTTGCAGGAAGCTATATATTCGGTGATAATTACTGAATTTCCGTTCAATGTCACGTGATATCAATAATAAATGTAGATTAAAGAAGTGAGTGAGATTTCAGTGAAAAACAACCTCAATTTCACATAAGAGATATATAATAACATTAAACAAACTAAAGTTATTCTAAATGACTAAAGTGCTTTGTTGAAATTTTGAGGACACTATAAATCTCTGAGGCTTTGAGAGAAGATGTCTAGTACGACTTCTCCGAATACGCTGGGACCAGAGAATACCAAACAATGAGATTCAACCGGGGTACAGGCATCAACAATATCAATGAGGAAATAAAACGTAGGAGATGGAAGTGCTTGGGACACACATTAAGAATGCAGAAGACCAGACATCCACATGTGGTTTTTTAATGGAATCCGGGAGGTAAGAGAGGAAAAGGGAAACCTAGAGAGAGACATGAAGACGAACGATAGACAAAAAAAAAAAGAGAAGGGGAAGGAAAGATCTGGAATGAACTAAACTGACATGCTCAAGACAGTTCTAGTTGGAGGAAATGTGTTGATATCTTATGTTTCAAGGGGAGTTAAGTAGTTCTAGTTGGAGGAAATGTGTTGATAACTTATGCTTCAAGGGAGTTAAGTAAAAAGAATAAATCTATATTCTCACTATAAGCAGTACAATTAAACAACATAAATCATCATTACAAGTTGTGTTACTAATCTTTCTCGCCCGAGTGGTTATCAGGGCCCAAATTTGGGGTGTAAGGAATAGAACCACTGTTACCTGCCACGCATGTCGTAAGAGGCGACTAAGGAGGTTTGGCTGAAATTGGATGCACGTGTCGTAAACATGTAGAAGTCTATGCGTTTAGGGGCCTACCAAACAAATATGCAACGTATACACGTTCTTGGCAAAGATCAAAACATATCACAAAGTGATTAAAATTGGTCGTAAAGAACGAACGCAAAGAAGAAGAAGGAGAAAACTAATCTTTCTAGCTCGATAAATATATCCTCTAGTATTCTATGGGAGGAATGTAGTCTTTTCTCTTCTGTTAATAGTCTTTCTCATATCTTTCCCCTCTTCATTTCTTCTGATTTACATTCATATTATCATTATTTGTGCTGCTGTAACCGTCGTAATGTTTTATTTGTTTATTTTATTATAATATTGTTTCTTATTGAACACAATGCTAAGACTATTTATGAATAGAAATGAAAGAACGTGGACTGATATGCAATTTGATTGACTGAATGATTGATTTGTTCATCATTATTGCCCTTTCGGTGCACAACCACGTGTGCTCCGATCTCTATCTTACACATGAAGATGTCGGCGGTAGTGTACGAACTTTGAAGCACAGACAAGGGTCCCTGATGTAATTTTGACGATGTTAAACATTTTTGTGGGAATTGTAATTTAACCTTTCTCATCAATTTTGTCCGAGCAGGGCTTTACAACCTATTCTTTTCGAGGACATCTGGCCAGCAATGGCGGAATGCAGGAGGACCATTCAGAATCAGGACTGTTTGATTCTGGACACGACTTTGCTAGCGTATTTCCACCATGTTTGGTCGGGTGTTTTCCGGTTTAGTTTACCGAGCTACTAAGTTAGTGCTTGAGCAACGCTGTGAGCCATGCTTGTTAGATGGAATGTTTTTGCTGTGTCAACCGTGCTTTTATTGTGGCTATTCAGAAAATGGCGGACAGCGGTTATGACGAACCAACACAATTTGCCGTATCCAGTGGTATTGCGTGTGCAGAAAGCTGGATTTTGTCGTGATTGATGTTCCCATCTACATGAATTGCATTTCAAGTGATGAACAGTTTTGTGTTGACACTTTAGCGACGGCATTTCGTGTGATTTTCATTGGCACAGGAACAGAGCAATTATTGGGTGACCCGTTGAAGTGAAGTTGGAACCGTACGTATAAACTATGAACTCTTATCGATTTGTAATTGTTAATGGTTCTTTTACGTTCTTAACTCCTTAGGAACCAAGCGTCACACTACGTGGCTTTCGGTTAGACGTCTTTTTTTAAAACCAGGAACCACACTAAAGAGCGTTTATTTTATTCTCAAAAGAAATAACTTGTAAAAACATGAGGTTTGCCCTGGTCCAGTAAGAGTTAACTTGAACACTGAACCCACATTTTATTGTTGGTCTCTGATAGAACTTCAATGTGACGGCATCAAGAACAGCATTACAAATATGAATATCAGCTTATAAAGTGCCTTAAAACAAGCACACACAAGATCACTACCCCCCTCCCCCACTCCATCAATACTTCTACCTTTCTTTTCCGAACCAGAAACACTTGAGCTTTCAGCTCTTCGGTCCGGTGCCATGGACATCGTAAACCTTCGGTTCGGCGCCACGAACACCGTAAATCTGGAGAACCTGTGGCTTTTCTGCCAGCCCGCGGAATTGAACCCGCACTTACATGGAGCTTGTCACCCGTCGTCCCAACGCGCTACGAATACGCTGGGCAGGCGGGCCAACACTTCTATAAAAAAGTAAATAGTGGAAGAGAAGAAGAAGAAGATGAAGATTCATAGGTAGAACAGGAGACAAAGAATTGTGGAAGAAAATATTTATCTAGGCATGGTGGCATGGCACTTGATGATGATGACATGATAGAGTTAGTAGCTACATAAAAAACGACCAACAGTCGACTTTTACTACAGACTTGTAAGAAATGACAATCGATATCTTTGCACCGAAGGCGTTCCTTACCCACCACACAATTAGGTCCACTGTTCTATTCAATTTGGTGAATATGTATATATATATCTCAGAGACCTTGCTTTTACACAATACGACTATGACGTCAAAATTGATTGCATCTGTAAATAAACACCACCCACTGGTGCGCAAAAATTGGCTTTTAGTGATCTGCTTTGTGGCGACTGTAAAAACATTTGCACACACTCTCACGATACGATAAACTGTCAAGGCAGACATGTTTTAACGACAGACACGCGGTAAAGACAATCATGCTTCATCGACAACAAACTGTCAAGACAAACACGCTCTCACGACAAACAAACTGTCAAGACAAACATGCTTTCACGACAAACAAGTAAGTCAAGACGAGCATGTTTTAGAGACAAACATGCTCTCAAGAAAGGAAACTCTAGCAAAATGCACATTCTCAGGATATACAAACTCTCACGACAAGCAATCTCTCACGACAAACAAACTGTCAAGACAAGCATGTTTTAGAGACAAACAGGTTCTCAGGAAAGGACACTAACGACATGCACATTCTCAGGATATACAAACTCTCACGACAAGCAATCTCTCACGACAAACAAACTCTAAAGACAAACATGTTCTTTCGACAAACAAACTGTCAATACAAGCAATCTCTCACGACAAACAAACTCTAAAGACAAACATGTTCTCTCGACAAACGTGCTCTCAGGAAAGGAAACTCTAACGACATGCACATTCTCAGGTTATACAAACTCTCACGACAAGCAATCTCTCACGACAAACAAACTCTAAAGACAAACATGTTCTCTCGACAAACGTGCTCTCAGGAAAGGAAACTCTAACGACATGCACATTCTCAGGTTATACAAACTCACACAACAAACAAATATTAGAGACAAGTAATATATACTTACTCATAATATATGTTTACAAGAGTAAAACAAAGCTGACAACAATTGAAGACAAATAAAACATCATATTCATATTTCATGAGATTTTAAAACATAATTTGCTGATAATATTGGGGTTTTTTGTTCCGATGAAATTTTGTTTGTAAAGTGAAACTAGATCTCAAATGAGAATTGCAACAACAAAATGGTTTAAATCAAAGGACTGACTGCATCGTACCGGTTTTTCACCATAAAATTCCATCCCTGTCGACCGAAATGACACAAATAGTGTTGCACTAACTGTGAACACCAGAGCTCTAGCATCTATCCTCTCGATCTCATGAGAAAATTGCAAATGCGACTCGTTCCGGATCCGAATCCACAACCTTCAGAACAACAAGTTAACTCTTAACCCTCTTCACCGGAGAGATCCCCCAAATTATAATAACAGTAATATGTTAATAAATTTGAAGATATTATAACATTAACCATTTCATACTTCTAGGCCGAAATACTGGCACACAGATTTTTTAAAGATGTCACAGTCAGTTTACAGGCTAATTCGATATAGATTGCAATACAAATAGTAAATAAATGGGAAACGGTAAAAAAACGACGGAGGTAAAGGGTTAACTGAATCACATAACACAATATTAAAGAGCATAATCGAGTCTCTTAAAGCAAAAATAAAAAATACAGCAAAGCAATTTTTAGAGCGTCCTGAACAGAGAAGATAAAAAGATGTACATCCTAAAAGAACCGAATATCGCTTGACATTGACTAATAAACCAAATAATGTTCCGAAAACTGAGAATGTTGATCATATTAAACACTACAGGGTTTTGAAGAGATCTGTAATGAAAGGCATGGTTCATGGAAGACAAGGAGCGACTAAGACGATGGTGACAACAGCACATTAAAGATATCTTGGCAATGACGTTGGAGATGGTGTGAGAACTTGCTACAGACCGAGAACTTTAAGGTTGAAGCAGTAATAAATGACTGCACATCGGAGGAAGATGCGGTTGTCTTCACTGATGGTGTGAGAACTTGCTACAGACCGAGAACTTTAAGGTTGAAGCAGTAATAAATGACTACACATCGGAGGAAGATGCGGTTGTCTTCACAGATGGTGTGAGAACTTGCTACAGACCGAGAACTTTAAGGTTGAAGCAGTAATAAATGACTGCACATCGGAGGAAGATGCGGTTGTCTTCACAGATGGTGTGAGAACTTGCTACAGACCGAGAACTTTAAGGTTGAAGCAGTAATAAATGACTACACATCGGAGGAAGATGCGGTTGTCTTCACTGATGGTGTGAGAACTTGCTACAGACCGAGAACTTTAAGGTTGAAGCAGTAATAAATGACTGCACATCGGAGGAAGATGCGGTTGTCTTCACTGATGGTTCTGTTATTCGGCACAGTCGGAGTGCATGGGCCTTTACGACTAGAGCGAAAGGAAAAGTCATCGAAGAGGCAAGTAGCGCATACACAAGTACCAGCAGCATGACTATGGAGGTCATGGCGGTGACAAAATCCCTGGAGTGGCTACAGACGCATACATTCACACAAGCATGCATACTCATCGACTCTATGAGCATGATACAGAAAACAAGGCCGGTTATAAACGAAGGCAGTGGATGTAATACAAAATTCGACAATCCAAATACTTACCTTCATCTTTGTCCCGGGTCACGCTGGGGTGAAGGTCATTGAGAGAGCTGACGGACTGGCGGGCAATGCTACGATTGAGAATAGGTCTTCTATAGACAGAAGGGATTTTGTTGGTGATGAAGACCTGTCGACGAAATCAAAACCAAACACAGATAGATTCATAAATGTTAAGTTACACATACACTAACAATATGAAGAGTAAAAACAAAAATAAAGGGAACACTATTTTCATTATCTCTCGAAATATGTTGTAATTGAATTAGCATACACAATTAATTGAACATTTATTTCAGATTCTCGTCTTTAAGGAAGATAAATATCCACTTTCGGAGGCCTAATTCTCTTATAATCAGATTAAAAACATGTATTAATCCGCTCATCACTTCTCCAGAGACCATTACTTCGGTTACAAACGCTTTGTCTAATACTCATCTATCTCTTTCTGTCTCGTTCATAACCATTTGTTCATGAATATTCTATTTTACCATACGTGTTTTATAATATTTTAGATCTCAAGGGGGGTCGGGGAGGGGAGGGAGGGGTCTCTGTGGCGAAGAGGTTAGGTGCTCGATTCCCGTCCGAAAGGTACTCGGTTCGCTTCCTCGTGGAGCCAACTTGAAATTTTTCCAGATCCCTGATATCAGTGTAGATGAGATTGCATTCCAATTCTATCGAAGTCTGTCGATAACTCCAAGTTCCAGATCCCTGATATCAGTGTAGGCGAGATTACATTCCAATTCTATCGAAGACTGTCGATAACTCCAAGTTCCAGATCCCTGATATCAGTGTAGGTGAGATTGCATTCCAATTCTATTGAAGACTGTCGATAACTCCAAGTTCCAGATCTATGATATTAGTGTAGGTGAGATTACATTCCAATTCTATCGAAGACTGTTGATAACTCCAAGTTCCAGATCCCTGATATCAGTGTAGATGAGATTGTATTACAATTCTATTGAAGACTGTCGATAACTCCAAGTTCCAGATCTATGATATTAGTGTAGGTGAGATTACATTCCAATTCTATCGAAGACTGTCGATAACTCCAAGTTCCAGATCCCTGATAGTGTAGATGAGATTGTATTACAATTCTATCGAAGTCTGTCGATAAATCGTAGTTCACGAGTTCAAATTAAGCACGTAAAAGAACCCCTGGCAGTTCAAAATCGAGAAGAGCAGACTTACATGTAATTCATAATCTATACTTGACCGGTTTCCCATGTACTATTTTGTGATGGCCGTTATTAATCCATTATCTCTAACTCTACCGTTTCTATTTATTTTTCTATTTACTTTACCTATTCTGTTTATGTCGGCTTTAATCTTCATCTTGTTTCTAAATATTATTGACTAATTGGTTTGACGTGCAATGATAATGATATGAGTGATATGATATGATAATGCAGTGGCGGCTCGTGATCTTTTTGCTGGTGGGGCCAGACACAAATTTTCGGAAAAATCATGGTTTTGGATTAGGTTATATTTTAATTTATTAAATAATAAATGCACGTTACATATTATTTTGATGGAGCCAGGCCCCATTGGCCCTTAATGATGAGCCGCCACTGTTCTGACGACTAAACTAAACTAGAACTAAACTAAACTTGTTTCTTCTGTTGCGGTGTGCTCCCTACTTAAACTCTTACTACCACTATCTACTGATTCTAATTGAAGTTTCCATTTACTTGAACTAACTAAACTATATCGTCTTCCATTTTTATCCTATCGCTATCTCTTCTTTTTTTCTGTTGTCAACTCACGTCATTTGTCCGTCTATTAATGCTTCTTTTTTCTGTAAGCTTCTTATGAGCTGCCTATCATCGCGTGCAGTCTTCTACTATAGTATGTCTGAGTTTATATTCTAATCATTGCTGCTGTCGATATCTTTCTACATGTCTGCCCTATTGTCATAGCCAGGGCTATATGTCATGGGGACGGTAGCGACGTATACATATATATATAAATATAAATATATATATATAGTCTGTGAATACTAAGAGTATGCATATTCCCAGTAGCGATGTATGGGTCCGTCCCTGTCGGCTGAAATAACACGTCACCTGCCATGAGTGTTGCACAAAGCATGTACTCTGTAGCTTCAGCAACAAGACGTCAGGAAAATTTGCATATCTGACTCAGTCAGGATTCGAACCTAAAAGCTTCAGAACGCCAGGCAAGCGTATTAACACTTCGCCATAGAGACGTATTGAGCTTGTGCAGTAAATTCATTAAGATTCATACTTGATAGTAAACAAACAACTTGACAAGTTTTAAACAAAAATTCAGTCAATTAATCATGTGCCGTATCCATATCGAAAATTGGCCGTAACGACTGTCCAAGAAATTCTGTTCCTTGCCCTGGCAGCTAACTCTGTCAGACTGCAGACCGTCAACGTGCTAATGTTCTCCTCCTAATTGTAGAACGATATGGACGAGGACATGTATGTAGCAGTAGTACAAAAGCAAGGAAAAATTGATAATTAAATACGTATCTCCCAATTGTATTTCTTTCTTCTTCTTTTCTCCAATCATGTTTGCCTCACAGCGTCAGGTCAAGAAGAGATTTCTAAAACGGGCCTTGTATGCGTATGGTGGTAGTGTCTTTCGTCGCCTCTGTTATCTCTGAGGTCCATCTTTTGCGGGGCCGGCCTTTTGCCTTGTACTCATTGTATCGGAGCAGCATTGCTCTCTGAGGTGCACTGTCTGTTTTTAATCTGCTTACGTGGCCAAACCATTTAATTTGTTATTTCTTGATGAAGTCTAGTACTGATGTTGTACCCACTTTTTTCCTGATGTCTTCATTTTCAACCGGTCTCTTATTTCTGTCTTCCTTTTGTTTTCTACCTTCCCTTCAAGATCGTTTTTAACAGTGCCATGTCTCTTAATGTTACCAAAATATCTCAGTTGTATAACTTCTATCTACCTGTTCAGTTCTCTCTTCAGTTATAATTGTTTATGTACTGGTTTACTTGTTTTTCTTCTTCTTTTCATCACACTCTCCCTATTCTTCAGTATATCCACATTTCACAATCTTCACAACTCTATATCTGTTTATTCCTTGTTCATGTTTTCGTTCCAACAACAATAATAAATATATGTAGCACTTGAAATATATTCACAAGTTATAACTAAAGCACTCTCAGTCAACATAATCATACTACAGGGTGTTCAACTTAACAGCAGCCCGTGAATGGAGCTAATCTGGCATATATGTATGGAAATGGGAAGGTTCAGTTATGACGTAGTATAGGTCAAGGTTGTGTGACGGTGTGTAATTGTAGTGCGGGAAGGGGCGATGAACAAATGTGATGTAGGACGAGCTAGTCAGAACCGGTTTAAATAGTAAATAAACACAACTCAATGCTGTACCTGGCAACTTTCGAATTGTCAATGGGGCTGCAATTATCTTGAACACACTGTAGAACAGTCACCTACGCAATTATTTTTGTAAGCTACCTTCCAACTGTTAGACAATTATAAAATATGTTCTGCTCTATTTCACTGTGACATTATAGGGGACGAAGATTATCATATTCATAAGGGCTTAAAATATCTAAATGCAAAGGATTAACATAATCGCACCTGGTTTCTCCATATCGTTCCATCTTGGTTGAGATAGTTGCACAGAGCACGAATTCCGTAGCTTTAACAACAATACTAGAGATCTCATTAACAAATTGCACATGTGACTTGGTTCAGATTCGAACCCTCAACGTTCAGAACGACAGATTAAACACTTCGATCATAAAGACCCTATATCACATCCACTCTGCAGATAAGCATAACAAGTGATGACTGCATCAATGAGAAAACATCAATATTCATCAAATGACAAAATTTTTAAAAATGATCTGAGATCATGGAGGAACACGTTAGAAAAATAACTACATTCATCTTCTAACGAAAGTTCCATAGATCAAATACTATTTTTTAAAGAGAGATTACCAAAGTGTGTACCTAGTTGTCATTCTTAAACGAAGATTAAAGTTCGAAAAACAGAGATTACAGAAGAAAAATAAGGAAATTGGGAGAAAAATGTATCTTTAAAAAAAAGTGATTGCTCAAATTTCAGTTTTTATTTTGGGGCATAAAAAAACAAAACAATTGATCTAAGCCTTTTAAAACGATAGTTTAATATGAACGTTTTTGATCAAACAGGAGGTAAAACAAACGAGCAATATATACAAACACACAGATTTAAATATATATTTATATACAGTAAAGTAACGCTGTCCAACTTGGTGCTCTCGGGCGCCAAATTATAAACTTCTAGTGATCTATTTTACTTCGTCATCTTATAATCAACATTTCAAAATAAACAAAAGTATTTCTGAAAAACAGTATTGTATCTGAATTTCGTAACACTACCAAGAACAGTCTTCCAGATTTTGTAATTTTGTTTTTGTTTGTACAAAAATCTACTGTTCCCTAACGCCACCCGTTACATTTTCACAATTGAAAGGTCGATGTCCCAACACACCACTTCTCACAGATACAACACACTTCTTAACACATATGAGCTTTAAGAGACCGGACACCACAAGATTTTTGTTGATTTCCCAAGAAGTGAAGCAACAATCTTATAGTTCTCATGAAAAAATTGCATATTTGACTCGTTCCGGATTCGAACACACATCATTCAGAACGACAGACAAAGTTTTAACCACTTTGCAATATTCTCCGAGTGGTTACCGGGGCCCAAATTTGGGGTGTAAAGAATAGAACCACTGTTACCTGCCACGCATATCGTAAGAGGCGACTAAGGAGGTTCGGCTGAAATCGGATGCATGTGTCCTAAACGTGTAAAAGTCTATGCCTTTATGGGCCTACCGAACCAATGTGCAACGTATACACGTACTTGGCAAAGATCAAACATATCACAAAGAGTGATTAAAATTGGTCGTAGAGAATGAACGCAAATAAGAAGAAGACTTTGCAATAGAAACCCCAGGACGAGTGTACAATGAGTGTACAATGGGTGTAAGGATGTGCACGAAAAACCTGCATGGGCCTTCTCTGCAAGCTCATGTGGCAGAATGGTGAAGGAAGCCAGTGGTGCATTTAGTATGACAACAAGCAGCATGACAATGGGGGTACTGGCGGTGACCAATGCACTACTCTGGCTAGTCACAAAACTGCACTCATGCTTGCATTCTGAGTGACTCATTGAGTATGATCCGAAAGGTGAAGGCCGGTTCGGTGCGCAGGCAATGGACTGAACCACTGCAGGCGTCAACAATTTGCAGAATTAGTTTTGTCTTCGAGTTTTTGAGTTTTGAATTTTGCTTTTGTTGTTTGTTTGAATGAGAGAGCAGACAGTCTGGCTGACTCTGCCGCCATATCAGAGGGCCAGCCAATGGACATAGCTGACATCGTGAACGCCCTCATAGAGCGTGGCCGCAGAGAAGATCTTCATCTAAACCAATCCACGTCAACTTCTAGATTGCGAGAGCTGGATTTGAAGATTGGTGTGGCAAAGTAAAAACAATACAACAGGTATACGAGTGGGCTCATCAATCAAAATAGAACTGGTACGGTCAGTCGCTGGACGCTGTTGGAAATATTGCGAAGGAGATCGGAGCACGGACATGTCCGGAGTGCAATGAAGATATTCCAAACTGAAACTGAAACTGAAGGATGTGCGAATAATCAACATAAAGAAAGACTTATTGACCAATATATCTTCTTCATATGGATACACTAACTTTAATAACAAAACAAGCAAAGTCATTTTTTTAAAACTATCGTTACTGTCTGTAATACCGCTTTTTAGGGCGGTGTTGGACGGGTGGGAAGAGAGGAATTTAATGGCCGCATGCTATTACAGTCGCCGTGAAGATTTTCAGGTTAGGACTTTTCATTCATGCCCACAACAGAAAAGAAAGCATTGGCCTTAACTTGGATTGAACATGGGTTACCAGCATGGTAGCCGCGTTCTAATTTATTTGACTTGACAAAGTAATTCATCATCATCATCAGATGCCGTGACGGCTGGCGTATGCGATCATAGATCTAGACAAATCTCTATCTTTGGTATTTGCTATCAACTCAGATGTTGACGCTCTACTGTGCCATGAAGTCAGGCTATCCAAAATGTTCTCTCTCTGTCTTCCTCTGTCTCGCTTACCCTCGATTTTACCAGTTGTTACAATGTGGGCTAAACCTCCCTCCTCATCACATGTCCGAAAAATGATGACTGCCTTTCTTTTATATTGATAATGCGTTTTCTCTGTGTCTTGATCTCATTCAACACCTCAACATTAGTGATTTTAGCAGTCCGTGGACAAATTAATTAAATGAAAAAAGAACAAAATATAATCTAATGAAGGAATTTTTTTTTATCGTATGTCGCTACACAATTATTTTTTTTTTAAACAGACAGAAAGAAAGGAAAAAATGTAGTTTACATACTATGTGGTATGTTGAGGAATATATGTTGGTATTTGTGTCTCTTTGAATACTTCTTCGAACGTTCCATATCGACCACCTGTTAACCACTCTTTGTGAGTTGTATGTGATCCGAGCCTAAGAACGATTGCACGTTGTGCCAGTTATGCGCCTACAAGTGGACCAGCACATGCGATTACTGTGACGCTTTTCATTTATTAGGATTGCCTTCCTAGGCCCATACCTCAGTCACCTCTGACGACATGTCTTGTAGGTCACAGTGTTACTATTATTTTTCCTCCATTTTGTTAGCCCCGGCAACACACGGGTGGTCTCTTCAACTAACGGCACGCGCTATGTGTGATCTTTTCAACGACTGAACGTCTTCTAACTTCTTCTTCTTTAGCGTGTAACACACTGGGGGCTTAGAACAGCAGCTAAAGCACGCCTTTCGTTTCTGTCTTTGGTCGTTCTCTGTAATGTGTTCCAGCTATGATTAATTTCCTTTAGTTCCTGTTTTCTTGCTTTCTTCCAAATGGTCTTGGATCTTTCACGTTTTCACTTACCCTCCCAGTGTCTATCTCAGTGCAGTTTACGTGACATAATTAGTGTACCTCAAGCGTACGCCCAAGCCATCTCCATTATGTATTTGACGTGACAGTGTAGATAGTTTCCGTCTGACACTGTGTAAGCAGCTCTTGGTTAGAGACAGTTCTTGAATAGAACACGTCAAATATCTTTAACTTCTGAGTCTACTGTGGCTCATCTCTCGTACTAAAGATACTAGATTCGTTCCCCCGTGGAGCCATCTAGATATTGTTCCAGAGATTCCTGATCTCAGTGTAGGTGAGATGTAGTTTCCAATCTTTTCGGAGACGAATGATAAAACGTAGGCCCCATGTTCAATATGAGCACGTGGAAGAACCATTGACAGTTCAAAATCGTAAAGAGCAGGCTGGAAAGCTGAAATGTTCTTCAATGTTCAACTCTGACTTGAATGTCTATATTCCTTCTTCTCTTAACTCTGAAAAGCTCTGGGATAAACTCTCATCATTGCAAATCTGGAATATATTTTTTGGTTATTCTTGACCATCATTCATTTCCATTAAATAGAAATATCTTTAAATAGAACTGAAGAGCTTACCTTCTTACAACAAGTGACACAAACTCGTTACATAAGATGCTCTTTATTTTCTAGAGAGATGGTTTTGTCTGGTCTATTCTCTGCTTTATTTATTTAAAGCATCTCTCGTCTGATGTTATTGCAGCTTAAACAATATTTAAATCGATATTGCTTTGGAAGAAAATGCGAATTTAATTTACTTGGAGATTTTTGGAATGCATTGTATCGAGATCTGCAAGTGCGCGTGCATGATATACATCCACATGGATAGACAGATATACAGGCAAACAGAGAGAGAGAGAGAGAGAGAGAGAGAGAGAAAAGACAGACATATAGAAAGACAGATAGACGGATATATTAACTAAATGTTAACAAAATATTAACTAAATGCAACAAAGCAAATCAAATGATAGGACAAATGGCGTCAATATTAAAGTGCAAACATGTCACCGTGACATTAAAAGAGCAATGTTCAACACAATCTTTCTCCCACATTATGCTACCAGTGTCAAACCTGGACGCTGACAACAAATAATAGAAGAAATAGTCACGACAGAGATGAAGTGTCTACTCAGAATGCTGGGGGTAACAAGAAGAGACCAGTTGAGAAATGAAGATAGGAAGAAAGTGGGACAACATCAGTACTGAACTTCATCAAGAAACAACAAATTATATGGTTCGGCCACATAAGCAGAGTACCAACAGATAGTGCACCTCAAAGAGCAACGTTGCTCCTATACAATGGATACAAAGCAAAAGGCCCGCACCGCAAAAGGTGGAAATCAGAGATAACAGAGGCGACGAAAGACACTATTTATGAATCGCACACAAGGGTTCGTTCTATAAATCTCTTCTTATCCAGACTTTGTGAGGCAAACGGAGTGGATAAAAGAAAAAGAAAAGAAAATTAACTCAATTTAAATGTGTACGGTATGATAGTTCTGAAATTAGATAGATAGTGGAGTTTCGCCTTTTTCGGAATGTCATCTCAATTCATAACTGGAGTTTTACTGAGATCATATTTCTTCTTCTTCTTCTTCGTACGCTCCATATCGACCACTTATTAACCCCTCTGTGTGATTTGTATGTGATCTGAGACTAGGAGCGATTTTACGTTGTGCCAGTTATGCGTCTACAAGTTGGGCAACACATTTGATTTCTGCGCTGCTTTTCAAGTCCTACATCAGTCACCTTTTACACATGCCTTGTAGGTCGCAGTGGTACTATTCTTTGCTTCCCTGGCTCCTACATCAGTCGCCTCTTACAACATGCCTTGTAGGTCGCATTGGTACTATTCTTTGCTTCCCTTGGCTCCTACATCAGTAGCCTCTTACAACATACCTTGTAGGTCGCAGTGGTACTATTCTTTGCTTCCCTAGCGTGCCCTGTCACCACACGGGCGATCGAGATCACGTGTCATTTTCTCAATCAGAATATTCTGAACTTCTTTAACATTACTTCTATTTAAATGTAAATAACGATAAAAGGCAATAATGCTTAACGAAGACAATTTCCGTTATTTTGTATCAAGTATGGTTAAATAAATGGTATCTTTGTGCTGCTCAAGGGCTTAACGTGAAATGAACATCTTTCGATCTTGTTAAACCTTGTTTTGTGTTTGATGAACGAGCCAGGACAAGGGAGACGATCAAGAAGTTAAGTTATCATTTCCTGTCTAGACCTCAGTCATCAGTGGACAATAGGAGAAATATTCAGTAGAGGAGAGAATTCAGATAATGAAGACTTAATGTGATGATAGTAAAGAGAACAATAAGCTGTTTGAGGCTCTATAATGGGAATAGATTTCAAAGAAAACAAATAGGAAACGCACGGTAAATTTATTATTGGGAACTTGTTTGTAACTATCTTAGGAAATGTATTTGTGTGTGTGTTGCCGGGCTTGCAAGGGGAGCAAAGAATAGTACCACTTCAACCTACAAGGCCTGTCGTAAGAGGCGATTGAGGTAGGGGTCTAGGGAAGCTAACCTAGTAAATAAAAAGCGTCGCTGAAATCGGATGGACTGGTCTACTTGTCGGCGCATAACTAGCACAACGTACAATCGCACTTAGGTTTGTATCACACAAATTACAAGAGTGGTTAACAAGTGGTCGATATGGAGCGTTTGAAGAAGAAGAAGAAGAAATATATTGCTAATAAGAGCGATAGTTTTGACAAATGGTTAGGGTTCTGGAATAGAAAAGTGGTAGTAGTGATGATGAAGACAAGTGGTTAGAGTGTTGATGGAGACAAGGTTGAATGTTGTAAGGTTATTGAAAGTTGGAGACAAGTGGTTAGGTGCTGATGGAGCAAGTGTTAGAGTGTTGATGGAGACAAGTGGTTAGAGTGTTGATGGAGACAAGTGGTTAGAGTGTTGATGGAGACAAGTGGTTAGAATGTTGATAAATGGTTATTGTACTGATGGAGACAAGTGGTTAGAATGTTGATAAGGGGTTATTGTACTTATAGGGACAAGTGGTTAGGGTGGTGAGGGAGACAAGTGGTTAGAGTGTTGATGGAGATAAGGGTTTAGAGCGCTGGTGGAGACATGTGGTTAAAAGCTCACAGAGACAAGTGATTACATCGCTGTCAGGGGAGAGAGACAATGGTTTCATAGAGAAATGGAGCTGATGGAGACAAGTGGTTTGAGCGATGATGGAGACAAAGGTGGATGAGAGTGTTGATGGAGACAAGTGGTTATTGTACTGATGGAGACAAGTGGTTAGAGTGTTGATGGAGACAATTGGTTAGAGTACTGATGGAGACAAGTGGTGAGAGTACTGATGGAGATAAGTGGTGAGAGTACTGATGGAGATAAGTGGTGAGAGCGCTGATGGAGACAAGTGGTTAGGGAGCTCACGGACACAAGTGGTCCCATCGTTGATGGAGAAACGTGATGAGAGTGCTGATGGAGTCAAGTGGTGTTAGTGCTGATGGAGACAAGTGGGTGTTAGGGTGCTGATGGAGACAAGTGAGTTGATGGGGACTGGGCTAAATTGGCACGGACACAAGTGGTCCCATCGTTGATGGAGAAACGTGGTGAGAGTGCTGATGGAGACAAATGTTTTGAGCGCTGAGACAAGTAAATAGAGCGCGATTGGAGACAAGTGATTTGTGCGCTGAGAAAATGGGTTATAGTGCTGATTCCTAGATCGTTAGATCGATGATGGAGACAATGAATTATATAAATACATAAAATAAACATATCTGTCTTGTATCCAACATTTCCCCTTCCTTGAAAGTAAGGAGTGAAAATTCCCAATTTTTGTTTGGACATGGGGACCGAAGGTTGTAGGTGGGGACGGAAGGGGAAGAATGTGGAGAGACAAAAATGGTACATGTCCAAACGGTTAAAAATGTTGCTTATCTTGAATACTCTCATCTCGTTTGAAAATCTGGAAAATCATGCACATGCTCTTTGGCTCTAGGATATGATTAATAAAGAGTATTTCTGATCTTGTTAATGTTATGTTAATTTTCAATTTCAATATTGTAGTCTGGTTAGTGTTGTGGATTCGCCGCTACTTTGTAGTCTGCAAGAACTCAAAGTTAACATGAAAATCATGAATTCGTCCAATTTTATGTTCATTATTTTTCGCAAGATCATTAATAAAGAGTAAATAGCGAATCCACAACACTAACCAGACTGCAAGAACTCAAAGTTAAGTGTGGTGTAGCTCGACAAGAACACTATGCTGGCAGACAAAGGAGAATTGTAAACCAACAAAGAACCCGTGTCGTTAGTCGCCACACGCTGAGGGACATACTGAGGGAGAGATCGGAGCAACTTAATGGACTTCAATTTGTTCAAAACCCCTTTGCTGTATGGTGATCTACGCTAACAACTAAAACACTAGATGATTAAAGAGTAAACAACATTCAATGCCAGAACGAACGAAATATGTCTGGAACTATTAGATCAGACAAAACCAAGAATCACTTTTGGTTGATATTCACATGTACAAGTCCTATATGATATAGGGTTTATCTGGGTGCAACATATTCCGTTCCCCACGCAAACCACAGAGATCACAAAAGAATGTTAATTTATTTATAAAAAAAGCAGAAACAAACAACAATGAATTTCACTCAGACAAGGTATATCAACTATTCATCGATGTTTTCAATGCCAATGGTTCTATTAACCCTGACGTTCTGAGTTCGAATCCCTCTGCGGACAGTTTATTTGAAAATTGTTTCGTGTGGTTTTTTACAAAAGGACGATAGCACCACCCGTTCAGAAACAATGGCAAACTACTGAACGTAATAATTCCTAGAAAAATCACAAACAGCGTTAACAAGCTGGGGTTGATTCGCAAGTCCTGTAAAGGATATGCAAATAACTTTTTAATGGTTCTTTTACCTGCTTAACTTGAACACATGATTGACGTTTTATCATACTTGTCTAATATGAATAGGAACTCGATCGCCATTACATTAAAACTGAGACCATTAGAAAATAGGTCAATCTCTTCAAGCGTGAAACGAGCTGAGTATTGGGTGGGAAGGAGGGTAGTGAGCACCGTACTTCCTCACCACAGAGTTCCACCCCACCTCCCACCATGCTTTTCCAGGTCTGTGAATTCCATTACTATCTTGTTTCCTGTTTGGGTTATGGTTTGTATGGTTCTATATAGTTGCCATTTTATTTCACAATATCTCACAAAGATATGAAAAAATGATTGCTAATTGTCATTACGATAAGTGAGTGCCCCTCTCTTAACGACAGCACTTATATGTTATGTCCAAATCTTAAGTGCTATGAGTTTAAGTACATTAATCGATACATAGATATGTGATGTTGTCTATTGTGTATAGGTATTATATTTCGACATAAGATATCCCCAAGATATCCCCAAGATATATTCTCTTATATCAATGGTTGCTTGGTCACCAAAGTTGCGTTAGTCCAAAAGTGTATTGTACGGCCCTCTAAAAGGGAAATGTGTGTTTCACTTAAACTAGAGAACTCACTCCTTTATGTATTATGGACGAGTTTCAGATACTGGAATTTTTGCGAGAATTATGAGTTGAGTCGGAACATGTTCCACAGTGCCTTCTTAGTGGTAGTGATAGAAGAGATATAATAATGGATACGATGAGCAGGTGGGTTTTATGATGGCTGCTGCAGCGGAGGACGAAGTATGGGAATGTGCCATACGTCGATCGTATACCATTTTATATATATATAAATATATAGATCAACAAATAGTCTGACATGAACAGAACTTTGCCACCCCAACAGTCCTTCGGAATTTCTCTCTCATAGGCCAGATGTCCCGCCTCTGCAGCCATCATTTTCAAACCATCAGTTACATCCTGATCCATCTTCTTCGTGGTCTTCCCCTTCTCCTCTTTGCCGGTATGCCTCCTTCCATGATGATCTTCTCCAGCCCTTCGTGTCGTTTTATATGTCCAAAATACTTCAATTTGTTCTTTCTTACTTGTAGCATCATCTAGTTTTCTTTGATTTTGAGTTCTTTCTAGAAAGATCTATTTGTTATTTTCTATGTCCAAGCTATACGGAGGACTCTTCTGTAACACTTATTTTAAAAAAACACATATATGTTTTTTCACTACCATATTAAATGTCCATGCTTCACACCCATACGTTGCCACTGGGACTATGCATGCTCTTAGTATTCTGATCGTTGTTTTCCTATCAGTTCCATTCCATATTGCATTTAGTTGTTTAATTTTTTGTTAAGCCATGTTTGTTCTTCTTTTAATTTCCTTCATCCCATTTCCATCTGTTGTTAGCAGTGAACCAAGATATTCTAAACTGTTCACATTTTCTACTTTCTCTCCATTGATAAAAATATCTTTTGTCACGTTCGTTTTATCTGTTGTTAGTATTTTTGTTTTTGCTACACTTAGATATAGATTTTGTATTTCACTTATATATAAAGAAAGGACGCTACTAAGAGATGGCGACAAAAATCTGACTCAATTCCATAGAAGATATCGAGCGAGTTGCCCATATACCTTACGTACAGTTATAGTTCATATAGAGAGTGAATGTAATTTCTCTATACAGCCTATCCTGGGCAACTTGCTCGATCTCTTCTATGGAATTGAATCAGATTTTTGTCGTCTCTATAAGTAGTATCCTTTCTTTCTTGAACCCTTTTCCTCCCACTCCAATAACTACTTTGTGGTTCTTATATAAGGTCTTTTCGAAGCATGCACAACATGAAATTCCTGAATTCGTCCAATTTTATGTTAATTATTTTTCGCAAACTTGTATTTTCAAATGCATTCCACTTATTTACTATATCTCAAGTCATTTTCCAACTCTCGTTGTCATATTTTATAACAATAATATAATAAAGCACATAACCCGTTAGCGTCGTAGGGGTGTCCCTGTGGAGACATCAGCACAAAAAGCACACCATGAATCTCTGTCTTCAACTCCTCGGGCGAGTGTGGAAAACTCTGCCCTCGACCAGCTCTTGATGTTGTCAAACCAGGATTTTCTCTGCCTCCTTTCTTTCTTCCACCCTTAACTGTTTCCTGTAGGATAGTCTTAGAGAGTGAGCTATGTCTCATCACATGGCATATGTTAGGATTGCTACAATATTGAAATTGAAAATTAACATAACATTAACAAGATCAGAACATAAACGCTAATCTCAAGCTCTCTTATACTTTAGAAAACTACAAATCAGATTACACATAAGAAAAGCAGATTGTTGAAAAGAATGGATGGGAAAGTAAACAAAGTATACATGAAGAAAATACGATCTGGATCTACTTAATGTTTACTTGTGTCTATTGTGTTTGATTTTTTTTCAAATACGAATGTGCTTGTTTATTTTTTTTTAGATTAAAGCCCATTTGAGCATAGACACCACACACTAAGATCGTTGTCTCTTTTAATTTGTTATATCAGGGCGTTAAGGGTGTATACTATGCCATCAACATACATAGCGTATTGTTTTAACAATAAATTTACGTTATTTTGAAAACAATAAGGCACTCAAATTTAAGTAGCTGTTGCCATAGACAGAACAAAAACAAGTGCTTTTCCGGCACTTGTACGAAGAGAATGGGCTGTTGGGTGAGAACATTATCCCTTTGAGATGAGATTTGAAACCGAATTTGTGTTGATAATATTGATTACTTTGTTCTGTAGCCAAAGTTTAACCCCGGCACGATTACATTTACTTCAAGGTTGATAAACATTAACCACTAACAATTTTGTTGATTATTATTTTCCTTTCTCTTTCTCTCTCTTATTTGTCATTATCTTTCATCATTTCTCTCTCTCTCTCTCTCTCTATCTTTGGTTTGTCATTATCTTTCATCTTTTCTCTCTCTCTCTCTTATGTTTGTCATTATCTTTCATCCTTTCTCTCGTTCTCTTACGTTTGTCATATCTTTCATCTTTCTCTGTCTCTCTCTCTTTGGTTTGTCATTATCTTTCATCCTTTCTCTCTCTCTCTCTCTCTTTTGTTTGTCATTATTTTTCATAATTTCTTCTCTCTCTTTCTTTCTCTCTCTTTTTTTGTCATTATTTTCCATTATTTCTCTTCTCTCTCTATTATTTGTCATTATTTTCCATCATTTCTCTGTCTCTCTCTCTATTATTTGTCATTATTTTCCATCATTTCTCTCTCTCTCTTCTCTTAGCTCTTTCTATTCCTTTCATTCCTCTCTCTCTCTCTATTGTTTGTCATTATTTTCATCATTTCTCTCTCTCTTTGTTTTTCATTTTTCATCCTTTCTCTTTCTTCTCTCCTTCTCTTTTTTTACATGTTGTCTCTCTCTCTCTCTCTCTCTCTCTCTCTCTCTTGTTTGTCATTATTTTCATTTCTACTTTCTCTCCTCTTTTGTTTTCATTATTTCCATCCTTCTCTTTCTTCTCTCTCTCTCTTTTGTTTTCTATGTCTTCCTTCTCTCTCTCTCTCTTCTCTATGTTTCTCAATTATTACTCTGTAAACCACATTCTCTATGTTCTATGTTCTAATTTCCGAAGAGTCGGATTTCAATGTATTTTCTTTTTAATTCTTGCACATATTCGAATATGAGAGATATTGGAAACATCAACTTTCAAAGTGTGCTGTTATTGCAGAAGGAAACAATGAGCTGGACAATGATGTTTGAGGCGTGATATTATCGTTAATGAAACAGTGTGCTGGACAGTCAAGAACGATGATGTTTGAGGCGTGATATTATCGTTAATGAAACAGTGAGCTGGACAGTCAAGAACGATGATGTTTGAGGCGTGATATTATCGTTAATGAAACAGTGTGCTGGACATTCAAGAACGTTGATGTTTGAGGCGTGTTATTATCGTTAATGAAACAGTGAGCTGGACATTCAAGAACGTTGATGTTTGAGGCGTGTTATTATCGTTACTGAAACAGTGAGCTGGACAGACAAGAACAATGACATTTTAGGTTAAATTTAAACTGTAATAATCTGTGACTAATATTGTCAAAAAATATTGTTAAATGCTGGAACCAATTTCTTAAACTTTGTGTACATATTTTAATTCATTAAATATCTTATAAATCACATTTTTATTGCATTCGTTCTTACAATATTTATAGTTATGTTATGTTATAGGATCGACTTAATGGAACAGTAGACAATCCCATGCGTGCTCTGTCCTCCGCTGCAGCTACCAGTCGAAATTCCACTAGCTCACCATACCCTTGAGAAATTGATTAGTATATCTTTTATTCCACGAAGACGACAATGTCTGGCGTGTCCAAACGTAACTCCTAATTTTCACACTCCTGCCAGTGTCTGAGCTCGTATATTTGTTGGGTGTATTGAGGGTAGAGTGGTGGAGACGTCGGTTAAATATACAAATGCCAACGAAAAAATGCCGGAACTAATACTAGCTGTAAACATTCAAGAAAACAAGAATATAGTTCTCACTATCATACACAATTTGTCTTAGACTCGGTGGTTAAATGATTAGAAACACACTCTAAACCATAGATTCTCAAACTTTTCGGCCCCGGCCACTTTGCACAACATAAACTTTGTAACGCCCCCTTCCTCCCCATTATAAGTTTGCCAACGCCCTAGACCCTCCCCCGCCTCCCACATATATATATACATGCTCTATTTTCACTGTGACATACAAAATTGATATATATTTCTGTCATATATGGTCAATTTTCAAATGCTTATATACATGAAATAGAAAATTTATGAAAAATGGATCGTGTAAGACGGGCATAAGATGAATTTAAATGCAGAATTCAAATTTTGTATGATTATTCAATCGCAAAATCACGAAAAAACCCCATATGCTTATGAACCCACTATCGCCCCCTGGAAGGATTCAGCGCCCAATGGGAGGGGGTGCCGGTACCTCCCATTTTTGGAACCCATGGTCTAAACCATGAAACTGCACGTTCAAACTGGCTAAGAATTTTGGAGGATGTAGTAAGGGTAATAGGATCACAGCTGCACAAATGTGCTCAATGTGTTAAATTATGGAAACGATGAAAAATTAACAATGTTTTTAAATACAAAAATAAGATATACTACTTCAACTTATAGATTAAAATATATACTGACATCAAACCAAAGAAGGAACCTAGTCAAGATCGAAGTGTCTGCGCAGAATGCTAGGAGTATCAAGAAGAGACGAGTTTCGCAATGAAGACATCAGGGAAAATGTGGGTACATCTATATTGAACTATCAAATACAATAAATTAAGCGATTCTTCCACATAAGCAGATTACCTACAGAATGTGATCCTGAAAGAGCAATTCTACTCCGATACAGTGGATACAAAGCAAACGGCCATCAACTTTAAAGGTGAACTTCAGAAATAACAGAGGCAGCGAAAAAACACTATAAATAAAACGCTTACAAAAGCCCGTTCTGGAAATCTCTTCTTATCCTGACACTGTGAGGCAAAACAGGATTACAGAAAAGAAGAAGGATGATATGGGTATCTATGTGATCACGCTTTCCCCGTCATTTTTGCCATGGGTCAAATAGTATAATAATATTTAACAAAGTTGTCAAAATCATGGCACGGTAGAGCGACAACATCTGAGTTGATAGCTAACACCAAAGATAGAGATTTGTAGAGACCCATGATCGCCAATGCCAGCCGATATGGCACCTGATGATGATGATCTAAATGAAGATAACTTTATGTTAACTAATATATCATATCTTTCTGTTGTTTAGTTATATATTGGAAATCATGGCATAACCTCGATCACAACCCAAGCGTACCTAGTTCAAACACACGGCAGGCAATTTGGAATCAAATTTGTTCCTGTGGGAAAAAAACGATAAAATAGACATCACCGGTCAGAAAGAAATGGCGAACTTCTGAATTGAAGTTCTATAAGTGGTGCCTAGAAAATCTATGACTCGTTTGATGTGGGTGACTGTGACGTCATGTAAAGTATATGCTTCAATTTGATTTCAATGTTAATTAACTCGACACATATTTTAGCACGGATTGGTTTATCATCTGTGTGCTTTATATGTGTTATTTCTCTCGACTTTGCAGCGACATAGTATAGTATGCTTTCTCCCCTATAAGCTGATATTGTTGCCGGCGCTTGTGTTTACAGATTGTATGTACATCAACTGGACAATAAACAAACAGACAAATCTCTGAGGGCCACAGAGATGTAGTTTTACAGAAGAATGATGAGAATCCCATGGACTACTAAAATAACTAATGTTGAGGTGTTGAATGAGATCAAGACACAGAAAGCTTATTATCAATATAAGAAAGAGGTAGTCATCATTTTTCGGACATGTGATGAGAAAGGAGGTTTAGAACACATTGTGACAACCGGTAAAATCGAGGGTAGGCGAGACAAAGGAAGACAAAGAGAAATAATTTTGGATAGTGACTTCATGACACGGAAGAGCGTCAAATCCGAGATAATAGCAAACACCAGAGACAAAGATTTGTGGAGATCAATGATCGCCTTCGCCAGTCGTCACGGCACCTGATGATGATGATAATGTACATCAACAACGTAGTAGAACAATGACATGATGAATGATGATTGCTACTGATCAGAGTACTGTCAGCAGTACCTCTGAAGTAGAAGTAAGGCTCGCCTAAATCGTGAGGGACACTGGTGATAAGGAAAGCAAGCTTCATGCAGAAATCAGTCCAACGTAACCTCAATTCATATCGGGCTAAAAAACTAATTAAAAATCGTGCCGGCAGTTAATCTTATCTTCATTCTGAAAGCTACTGGATGATCAATTTTAATCCCCCAAAATTTTCAATTACTTTTACACGAAATCCGATTTCAAAGGAATCTTTGTTATTCTTAATTCTATTTTTATTTCACATTTGTTGCTGGAAACAGCAATGCCAGCAGTATTTTATCATATTGGAACAAAACCTGTCTTTATTGTAATCGAGTATAAGATGTATTTGTCAATTCATTATTTACCTGTCATTCGGGGAAAAATATGTGAAAGTTGAAGCTTAAAATCAACCAACAGTTTTAATGCACTTTTAGTCTGATGGTGTTTGAGTATGGACATTTCAAGCAGAGCTTATTTGCTGAATATGTTAACTTTGTTATCCTAATACACCGTTAGAAAATAGAATTAGATTAAATGTGTTGAACTTATTCCTTATTTTTAATATTAATATCCGTCCAATGTCGTAATGAAGACTCGTTTATCCCATTGCGTGCGATAATGACAGCACTTCAGACCTGTTTTATTTCGCCCCCATTGTGTGTGTGGACTTTGAATGTTGGAGAATGATAGAATAAGATATGCTCAAACTTGTTGCCTTGCATATAAATTTTATGTGAAAGATCTTAAGCGTGTTCTGCTATAAAAAAAAAGTATCTTTAACCAAGAACTTCGTGCACAGTGTCTGCACAAGAATATTAACAACATCACAGTCTGCATAAGAATATTAACAACATCACAGTCTGCACAAGAATATTAACAATATCACAGTGTCTGCACAAGAATATTAACAACATCATTCAAAAGAGAGGCTGGAGATGGATCTGACATGTGATACGCAATGAGACTAACTATCCCGACAACTGCACTGAGATGGACGTCAGAGGATATAATCTAAAACGACCTGGAGTAGAACAGGAACTGAAAGTGTTGGAATACAATACGGAGAACGAGCAAGAACAAAGAAGAATGACGTGCATCTGTTGCTGCCCTAGGCACCAAGTTCGCGACTGACTAGAGAGAGAGATGAAGAGAGAGAGAGAGAGAGGAAGAGAGAGAGAGAGAGAGAAGGAGAGAATGATAGTAATCACATGTTGGCCTAAAACTAACTATCGTGTACTTTTCTAAATATTTTTGTGACTTGCAATAATACGGATAAAGGAAGAAATTGGTGAATAAACACAGCCTTTTGTTTCACACTAACATTCTTTTTTTCCGGTCCAGAAGCACTTGAGCTTTCAGCTCTTCGGCTCGGTGCCATGGACATCATAACCCTTCGGTTCGGTGCCACGAACACCATAAATCTGGGGAACCTGTGGCTTTTCTGCCAGCCCGCGGAATTGAACCCGCACTCACAGAGGGCTAGTCACCCGTAGTCCAACGCGCTACGAACACGCTGGGCAGGCGGGCACTAAAACTCTTTAAAAACTGGTCATCAACTAAAATAAATTGAAACATTTAAATATCTCTAGTTCCATATATGCAGCGATATTAATTTTAATAAAGAGATCATGGTACGACTTCCGATAGCTATAACTGACATGTCTCGGATGAATGTCATTTGTAAGAGAAAAATTAGTATCAAAACAAAAATCTAACATTTTGTACGAATGCGAGAGATACTCAATGCAGACACAGAAAGATGGATTCAGGTTTTTGAGCAAAAGTGCTACAGACGTGCGTTGTGAGTTTTGTTTCCTGAAACACACAGCGAATATTTTTGTAAGAGACAAAATAAATATGCTTGCAAACAGACAGAAGTCAATTTTGTCAGTATTAAAACCACGAAAGCTTGTTTGATTTGGACGTATAAGGAGTCTTGATTCACTTTCCGAAATTGTTCTACCGGGGAATGTTGAGAATGAAGTGAAAAGAAGACGACATATACATTTTTGAATTGACAGCATCAATTACTGGTCAAGGTACAACGTCTCCACATTTAAAGTTGAAGATAGAAAACTATGGTAGTTTTTTTGTACTGAGGTCTACACGGTACACCCCCTATAACCCTAACAAGTTATTGGTTTTATTATTGTTATATGGATATAGTTGACTTTTTTGTGTTTTTCTCAACAGTGAAATTTCTTATAATTTCCGTAATTTAAAAGTTTCTCATCGATGCAGAAGCTACTAGTGGTGTTACAACTCATGCTAGACGATCCTACGCAAGGGTGTCACAGGACATGAAGTCGATATCGAATTTTTTCGAAAATCTTCAGAGAATCTTTAAATCGTTACTTTTGTCTGTCTGATAGTCAGTTAAGTTTGCTGAGTTCGCTGTACGACAGTTGTTTTTGGGAAGCATTTGTCACAAGTGTTGGTGGGCAGTCGATATTCTTAAGTACCGTGAACAGACCTTCTCGACCAAATAATCAAGTCCAATGTCATTCTCCATTACTGATAATTAATGTGGACAAATAATGATGTCAATTGTTGTACTGGGCTTTCTTGGAAACACCATGCAAGGACTTTCTAAACTACTACCTTATAAAAAAAACATAAATAACCAAAATATATTATAATTATAAAAAACATAATTGAGAGTGTAATACATTAATTTCTATGCACGATACCAAGATGTATTTATATGTTATTTGTTATTGATGTATTGTCATAGTTTTACCAGCAGACTCATAGGTGCACAGGCTCCTCCAACAGGTTATGTATGGAAGTATCCAAGCAATGAGAAGAAGAGAAAGTCAACGAGAAAATAGTCTCAGAATGTGATAGATATTTGAACATTATGGCAGAAGAGGCGAAGCATTTAGACGGTGAGATAAAGAAATTTTGCAGGACTGTTAGGGTGGCAAAGTTCTGCTCAAGGAAAGATATTGGAGGATGATAATGATGAGACAACCATATCCCAGTATAAATAACATCACAGATAGTAAACAAATATTTCATTAAAAACGGTTTTAAAAACTTGAATAAATGTCGAAGTTGTGGAAACAAGTAATATATTTCAATAAATAAACATACGTTATTAAACACATTATGTTTTGTGTGTATGCACGTGTGTGTGAATGTGTGGATGTGTGTGTGTGGGTGTATGTGTGTGAATGTGTGTGTGTGTGTGTGTGCATGTGTGTCTATATTTGTGTGTGAGTGTCTGTGCGTGAAATTTAGCGACAACAATTTTCACGAACATTTGTCATGAGTTTTGCGTTGGAACGGAAATGATTATACAGTTGATGTAAACTTTGTCATTGAAACTGTTGTATATCCATGATCTAAAGTTATCGATCTAATTGAAAATAACGTACTGTTTGTAACCTGACTTGATTTATTCCTCCCATCTCCTCTTGGATCCTAGGGCCTCAACAACTGTACGCTACTTTTCCCGATCTCTGGCTGTTTTCTTTACGGCCTCCAATAATAATCAAGCACCCTTCAGTTCCTCGCGATGACTCATCAGCGTCCTTGCGAGTTTGACTGCTGCACGTCATCTGTCTCAGCATTGAGCCCTAGTCCGTCCAAGACTCGAGTTTTAGTGTTTAACAACTTTATTTTATTTTTTTCTTCCGATCCAGAAGCACTTGAGCTTTTCAGCTCTTTGGCTCAGTGCCATGGACATCGTAACACTTCGGTTCGGTGCCACGAACACCGTAAATCTGGGGAATCTGTGGCTTTTTCTGCCGTCCGAGGAATTGAACCCGCACACACAGAGGGATAGTCACCCGTAGTCCAACGCGCTACGAACACGCTTGGCAGACGGGCATTAACAACTTTATTTAAAAAATTCTTCAACATCCTCCTTTTTTTAAAGGATGTGTAGTTAGCCCATTGCCCAAAGCCTCAACCTGGATGACCAGGAGGTTACATTTAGTCTGACCTTTCCTCGTATGACCTGAACGGCTTGGGTAATCCTGCTGGCATAGCTCTCATGATCTTTGAGGTTCACAATCAATAATATTACAGACTAATTGTCATCTTAGAATGTTATTAATGTACCTAAAATATTGTATTATAAAGTTGGACTAAACTATTAACCATTTTTTATGTCTAACACATGAAATACATATCAAACAGATCCATAATTCAAGATGAATTGTCCAGCCTTCCTAGTTATTATTTCGCTGGTGGCTTCCCTGGTGTGTCTGATGAGCACTGTGGCGTCAACACCTTATGGAGCTGTCCAACCATTCACGCCCCTGGATCAGATGGAACCGGATCATGCATGCCTTTTCGTCTGCAATATTTGCTTTCCTGAACTGGTCAGTAGATTAGATGTGTGTGCTAGTAACTTCTTCTTCTTTAACTATTTTGTTTTTCATGTGCTAAAAGACAATCGGCGTATGTGGCCCAAGCGGTAGTGAGCTCTATCACAACACAAGAGCACAAACTCAACGGCGGGTAGTTTGGAAGCAAATTTGTTCCCGTGGATTGTTACGAACGGTAAAAATAGACTTCAAAGTTCAGAAAGGAATAACAAACTACTGAACGTATAAATCGTGCCTAGAAAATCAATAATTTGTTTATTGTGGCTGATATCGACGTCCTGTTAAGGATATGCCGCGATTTTCTTTCATTCAAATAGACAAGCAGCATTTAAAATCTTAAATAAAACATGAAACTCCAAGTTATTTGGTTTTGAAAAAAAATAACTAATTTTCGATTTCAATGTTGCATCAATCCTTACATATTCCAGTGAGATTTGTAAAATGACTAAAGATGTAGAAATTAAGTCGAGACCTAAAAGAACTGTTCCATGGACTATTAAAAGCACCTGCTTCAGACCATGGACATGCGTTGCTTCATACACACAGATGTACATGTAAATACCTCATTTTTCAACTTGGATTGTTCGAGGACTCATAAAATGCTATTATCCAGTTATTCATGTGGATCGCTATTCTCCCAAACACGTTTTTCTAATTTGAATATAGCATTGGATGTCGTCTTAATGCGGCTACTAATTTCAACATCAGGGATACCTCCTTCCATAATGGTCTTCTCCAACCCTTCGTGTCAACGTCAACGAATATGTAATGTAGAAGACTGTATTAAAAGTCGAACAAAGAAGAATTCATATAAATCACTCTTGAAGAGTATGTTAACGAAGAGAATATGTGAAGCCAGGGCCGTGCGGTATATTTTCTCAGTATGATGCAAGTCTTAGAAATGTCGCACCTTAACACTTTTGCCGCCCCTCCCAGAGTGCCGCCTGATGCGACTGCCTCTTTGCATCATAGTACCGCACTGCCCTGTGTGAAGCTGACTAGATCCTTACAAACATATCACGTAAAACAACTGACAAGAGAAATACAAGTTGTTATAATCCTTAATTTACTACTTGAGCACATTATATGATTTGGCCAGGCTTTCTGCATCAATAACAGTAAATGTCTAACTCAAACTATAAAAATATACCTTATCTCTGCAGGTATACTTGATGTAGGTGAACATGATGTTATTTTGTTATCAATACAATATGTGTATGTTTATTGTAATTCGGGTAGCGTCTGTGGTTTAGAGAATAGTGACTCGGTCGTTCTGAGTTCGAATCAGCCACGACGTTCGACGTTCTAAGTTCGAATCACGCTGCGGACAGTTTGGTTGCAAATTGTTTCGCGTGGAGTTTTACAAAAGAACAATGGCACTACCTGTTCAGAAAACAACGGCAAACTACTGAACGTAATAATACCCAGAAAAATCACAAACAGCGTTAAAAAGCTGGAGTTGAAACGCAAAATTCCTTTATAGGATATGCAATTAACTTTTTTAAAATTGTAATTCACTTAGAGAGAAGGACGGTTCGCAAATTTGAAAAATGAAATTGTGGAATGAATTTTGTAATGTTACTTTTTTGTTACAAGCTTTCAGTTACACCACGTCTATGTATGTGTTTGTTAAGAAATGGATTAAAGCCTCGTTAAGGCGGGGTACGCCCTTTTCAACCTAAGGACAAACCTTTATTTGGTTATGTCAGAGCGCGTATGCTAACAAACGTGAAAAATAAGAATTAACACCTTTCTTAGGATCCAAGATTATGATATCTATTAAAATAAATTACACCTCTGTTCCATGTCGCTATCTTTTATCAGTTCTCCCGCTACCTTTCTCTCTCTATTTCTCTATCTTTCTCTAACTCACTCGCTCGCTTCCTCGCACGTACATACACACTCAAACACAAACACCTCAGACTGTGCGTATGTTTATATATTAGAGCACTAGCCAGCGCTCACAAGCTTCCATTCACAAACTTAAAGATGGAGAACTATTTATTCTTCTGAAGGAGTGTGCAGACAAGTCAAAATAAAAGCTAATAGTAACTATCTGGTAATGAATAATCTGTGTCTTGTACTCAAGTGGGACTCAGGTCTGTTAGAACTTCGTAGACCAGGGAAGTATTTGTACTCGACTGCCACTACAGCAATTATTATAATACAAACAAATTCGTTTTTCTAATCTTTTGTTTGTGAGAGGTACTATTCAGCTGTCTGAAAAGGTAACCTTCTTCTTGATTTCTGAAGTGTATTTGATGCTATAAATGTAATTCAGTTACCTGTCAATCATCGTTGATTATAGTTCTTCCCTTGTCTGAAGATTTCTGGGTTGAATTTAAACATATTCACAAGATAATCTATTCTGTTGTTAGGGCGATGTGGAAATAATACACGTACATTCCACTATTACTTTAGCTAGGAAAAATAAAAGATTAAATATTAAAATAAACAGCGCTAAACGTTTCGACCATAAGCCTTTGTCAAGATAAAAATTACAGACACTAAATACTTAATAGACTAAAACATAATTCTAAGCTGCAAGAAATTGATACAAGCATACAGACCTGCCTCCAAGCAAATGCTGTTTCACGCCTTAATGTTGTTACGTTAGTTTGCGTACGTATTATATATAATACATAGTTTATTATACATAGTTTATTATAATACATATAATACATAGTATTATTTATATATATATATATATATATATATATATATATATATATATATATATATATATATATAGTCTAGCTGAATTCTGATACTTATCAATCTTGTCTGTAATCGCAACGAGTTCATTCTTATTTGTTATGTTTGTTGGTCTACCTCTCATATATATCCAAAAAAGACACGTTCTTCGGTTGAAAGCTCCTGCCTCGACTTAAAGAGGTTCTCTGTCGAAGGACTGTCTTCATTACTCCGGATTTTACCCCATATGGCTCGGTCCCTTTCAGCAAAAAAAATGACACGACACCTGCAGGGAGTATTGTACAAAGCACGAACTCCGTAGTTCCGGCAACAATCCTAGGGTCTCTTGAAAAAATGCACCCGTAAACAGAACGGCACTGTCCGGATTCAAATCAACGACCTTCGGAACGCAAGGCAAAAGCTTAACCATTTAGCCAGAGAGACTTTCAAAGAGGCTCTAATCCACTACATAAACAAACAAATAAGATAACTGCTAGCTCACGCATGTTCATAGTTATAAATGCACCTTGGTTTGTCACAAGACCTCGCTGCCTCTTTGGCAAGACACGGAATTAGATAGAAATGTTAAGTGAAGTTTTGCAACTCTATTTTATTAACTCTGATAAATATCCAGATTATATCAAAAATAATATATGTTATTTTTTACTGTTACCTACATTTTTTAATAATTCGAAAAATTGTGAAATACTTTATTTTATAACGAATACAATTTTCCCCCAAACATTTGATTAAAAATACATTTCAACATTCCACTTGGGCATGCGCCGCATAATTAGCACACACGGGGTATACACCACACAAACACACACGCACACACACACACACAAACACAAACACACACACACATATACATATTAGGGTTCTCTGTGACATAGAGGTTAAGTGTTCACCTCTCGTGTTAAAGTACTCGGTTCGCTCCATAGTCGAGCCACGCGGATATTTTTCCAGAGATCCCAGATCTCAGTGTAGGAGAGATCGTGTTCCTAGTCATAACGGAGACGGACGATAAAACGTAGGACCGTGTTCAAGTCGAGCACGTAAATAAACATTTGCAGTTTCAAATCGAGAAAACCAACTCCCTATATAATTCATTAGAAAGATTAAAGAAATAAAATTCCTACAAAACTTTCCCCATCTTCTAAATTACATCGGGGACCCTCACCAATGCTACGAAGTTCGTGCCCTGCTGCTGAGATCATCCTGTGTAAGAAAGAGATCAGAGTACACATGGATACTCACCGAAATGCAATGATGATAGTCCTATCAATTAATCAATCATTCACATGAACTAAATATCATAAATGCGTACGATTTCCGCATTCAGGCATTAAGCTGCCTTTGAGTGTCTTCTGTTTGCCTTCCGTGTCTATGCCCAATTTACTAACTAATGGTGCTCTCTAAGGATGTACTGAGAGTACGCATTGAAGTACCATGTTTGATAATAACTTGATGAGACAATGTTTTCTAAAGAAGGACGAAATTAAAGACAGAAAGTTATCACGCCCCTTTAACGATGTGATGTTAAAGATAAAGTATCGAATGAAAATAAGTGAGTGTGTCCTAGATGAGAAAGCTTTCTAGTAAAATGAATTATGTACTTCGCTTTTTGGGGTTTTTATCCGGACCAGATGAAGTTTTTTTTTCAAGAGAAGTTGTGGAATGGAAGAAGGTAAGTGCGGAATGAAATTAAATAAAAGGCACATCAACCAGCAAAGGTTCTAAAATAATCTCGACATTTGCCATTACGAGACAACAAATTATGCCCTACTCTCTTCTAGCATGTGAGAAATGGTTATAGAGATAACTTTAACATAGGGCTATTATTAGGAGGAGCGTCTGACCGAATGGAATAGAACTGGGCTTCCATGCAGGAGACCTGTGTTTAATCCACGGTAAGGCCAAGGTTTTTTTTCTATTGTGGGCAAAGAAGGACAATTCTAGCCTTAACAGCTTCGCGGCGATTGCACTAGTCCTGCGGCCATTAAATTCTTCAGGTTCTCGTCCCACCAGTCCTACACCGCCCTAAAAAGCGGCACTGCAGGCAGTAACGACAGATTTCATACTGGAATTCAAAGTTATTTTTTTTAAACAGAACGCTTCAATTATTTGAGTAGCAATTTTGACTCCATTGAAGTTATAAAAGAAGAAATTATGCTACGAATTGTCAAAGAAACATCAACTTTTAAAGACCTTAATAGAATATAAAACTTCAAGTTATATATATATTTTTTCATTTATCAAATTTTCAATTCCAGTGTTGTTTTATTTCTTAACATACACCAGTTAGAGCTGCAATATGATTACACATATTGAAAGTGAGTTGAATGCATTTAGAAATAGATGTCTGCGAAAATTAATGAACATAAAATGGAACGAATTCAGATGTAATAAAATCAGAATAATGTCTTTTCGACCAGTTGTAACAACTGTTGTAAAAAAAAGAGAAGATTCCGATGTGTTGGGCATACTCTGAGAAAAAAGTTATCAAATAATCACAAAGCTGGCATTGAAGAGGGAGGCAAATGATTCATGAAAGAAAGAACTCATATTGAAACCCTGAAACTAACTTTACTGAAAGAGACAAGAAATATCGAGCTCAATTCCATAGGAGAGATTGAACGAGTTGCCCAGAATAAAGCGGTATGGAGAAATAGCTTGCGAACCTTATGTTTACGAGAGAATACAGTATTATTATCATCTCTGTGGAATAGCCATGACTTGGACACTAGAAGAAAAAAATAGGGAGAGTATAGAATAATAACAATTTAGAGACGTTTAATGGAAAATGAAATGCACAGAGTATCTTTGACATGAACAATGAAAGTCTCTTAAGAAAAGTCATTTGCGGAATCCTCATGTGTCACATCACAAGTTATGTTGAACATTGACTATTTATTAGTTTAGTATCTCATACAAACTGATGCATAATTGTAAACTAAAACTTCAAATATTACATTTTTGATTCAGAATGTTCGAGAAGTAGCCATCTGCAGCATATGCTTACTGGAAGCTAAATATAATATGACAGTTTAAGAAAGTAACAACGTAATGTCAAAAACAACCGTCTTAAGTTGAAGGTGGTGCGCCTCGGCCACATAAGTTGGTTTAACCCACCACTTTCAAAAGAATAGAATATAACCAACTCCGGTTCGAGTTTCAATTGCAGTTTATGTAAGAATATTTTTTTAATAGGTTTGGGTTATAAGTCAAATAGATTGACACGCCAAAATCCTTGAGTGGTCGCTAAGGTTTTTATTCTTGTTGATTATTTATAATTTACCTACAATAAACGCAAGTTATTTTTGTATTTTTTAGGAAGACTCGGAACATCTTCTGGACTGCAGTAATAGAGTTTGTGGATCTGTGGTAGCCGGGATGTGCGCAATGGAGAGGTTCATTTGGCTAGGGCATAACTGCCGACACTACGATGTGGTGGAGAATATGTGGACCAGCCACTAAGTTAACTTCCTAACTGTATCCACCTTGGATCCTGCGCAAATACTATTCTAACAAATAGAAATAGTTGATTAATAAATATACCATTCCTCTCTGAACATTTTTCTTTTGATATTGTGTTTGTTAAACATTACTACTTTCTGATATTCTCTCTAGTTTTCTCACAAATGTTATTAAATTGTTAGTTTCATATCAATATAATTTCTACACTCTGATAACGATCGATTGAAAGCTCAAGGGTATCTTGGCACTTCAGCAAATGTTGAGCTTTTCTGTCAAACACAGTTTTTTCACTTCAAAATAATTTTGCAGTTTCAACGCAAGCGTGAAATCAGAGAAAGGGTTGGTACAAGACCGTGCTTGAACTATATAGCTAAACAGAGAATGAAGTGGTTTGGTCACTTAGTAAGAATGCGAACAGACCAAACTGCCTATGAAGCTTTCAACAACAGAATATCAGGAAGGAAGGCGAGATGAAGACCGAGGAAAATGTGGATAGATAACGTAATTGAATTCTGACAGGGGACTAAGAAAACCATCACAAGTCACCAAAGAAGCGCAAGACAAATACATAAAACCACGACACTGGGTTAACAACCCGGTAACAGTGTGATGACAAAAGAAGAAGAACACAAGCGTGACTTGATACCACACAAACTATTTTTAACTTGAGATGACAAATATCTCTTTTAGAAATTTAACATAAATTTGAAATGTATATTGAAAAGTGTCTTGACAAGTTAATATAAATGTAAAAGTTACATTCTAACTTGTCTTGTTAATTTAACATAAGTTTACAATCTATACTCAAAGGGGGCTTGATACTTTGATATTAAATTGCTATTTATACATTACCGTGTCCAGACACTAATACAAATTTGTAATTTATACAACAATGCGTCTAGACACTCATAGAAATTTGTAATTTATACATCAACGTGTCTAGACACTCATAGACATTTGTAATTTATACATCAACTTGTCTAGACACTCATACAAATTTGTAATTTATACATCAACTTGTCTAGACGCACACACAAATTTGTAATTTATACATCAACTTGTCTAGACGCACACAAATTTGTAATTTATACATCAACTTGTCTAGACACTCATACAAATTTGTAATTTATACATCAACTTGTCTAGACGCACACACAAATTTGTAATTTATACATCAACTTGTCTAGACGCACACAAATTTGTAATTTATACATCAGCTTGTCTAGACACTCATAGAAATTTGTAATTTATACATCAACTTGTCTAGACGCACACACAAATTTGTAATTTATACATCAACTTGTCTAGACACTCATAGAAATTTGTAATTTATACATCAACTTGTCTAGACGCACACACAAATTTGTAATTTATGCATCAACTTGTTTAGACACTCATACAAATTTGTAATTTATACATCAACTTGTCTAGACATTCATACAAATTTGTAATTTATACATCAACTTGTCTAGGCGCACACACAAATTTGTGATTTATACATTAACTTGTCTAGACACTCATACAAATTTGCAATTTATACATCAACGTATCAGGACATTTTGATATAAATTAATAATTTATACTCCAGCTTGTCTGGACACTTTGACATAAATGTCAATTTCACTTCAAATATTAATTAATTTTTTTAATAAACTTTCGATTTTTAAGAAAAACTCTTAACTACAAACATAAACAAATATTTTATTTCCTATACAAAATGGTCATGAAATTTGCATCTAAAGATCTCATAAAACTGGTATCAGAGTTTGAGGAATGGAACAAACTGTTGTATATTCTATGACAGAAAGTAATGCATTGTTACTGAATCCATATAGTTCTTACAAAAGTATTATTTAAAAGTTATATATTCCACTCAAAACGTGATAAAAGTATTATTTAAAAGTTATATATTCCACTTAAAATAAGTCAAAAGTGATATTTAAAAGTGTTATTTAAGAGTTATATATTCCACTCAAAACGTGACAAAAGTGTTATTTTTTTAAATTTATATATTTCACTCAAAACATAAAAAGTGTTATTTAAATCTTATATATTCCACCCAAAACACGAAAAAATTGTTATTATTTAAAAGTTATATATTCCACTCACAACGTGAGAAAATTGTTATTATTTAAAAGCTATATGTTCCACTCAAAACGTGACAAAAAAACTATAATTATATTAAACATTATATAAGAAATTATCTGTTCAAAACACAGAAAATTAGTGAGACCCAAAGTAATGTATGCTTTTGAAATTGATCTATATTGAAAAATGAAAATTGTGGAAATTACATATCTAATGCTCATCTTTAGCAAACTCATTATCTATTGAAAACGATCACAGTGCAGCATTGCAAATAAACGTTTTTATAAATCAGAAATTTCTTGTGTTATACATTTGTTTTGTTAGAATTCATAAAGGAAATTAGACAAGAATAAGTACCAACAACAGTTGGACAATCACAATATATTGTTGCAATTTCTCACACTGGTTCAAGAGTTACAGTGCTTGATAAAGACTATTTCGTCGAAATCATAAGATTTTTTCATTGCTGTCTTTGTAATACTCACATGTCTACTGTTTGGTTCTACTTCTTTATTTTATAACGTCAAGCTGTTACTGTCTACGCCCATGTGGACTAACTCCATATTGCAGATAAGTGGAATATTTTCTTGAGAAACTCGGATGTTTCAGGCACAACGTTTCTTATAGCAGGGGATTTCAACGCTCCTATCAAAGGAGTAGGGCATCGCTACTGAGAATAGACAAGGTATAACTTTGAGTTATGCTCTACTAAACTCTCACCTGTACATTTTGAATGGCGGCCGTCCAACTTGATTTGTTTCTAAACGCTAGGACACAGATGGTGTCATCGATCTGGCACTTCTCTCCATTACCGACTCTACTTTTGCTCGATGAAATGTTCTCAGGACGCAGGAAAGTGTTCATCAATCCTCAATTGTTCTTTTTAACAATAGCAATATCTTAAGACACAGAAGCCCCAGATCTGTTTTTCAATACTTTACATGTCCCACTGATTATAAAAACCCATTATGTATATTGCGACAGAATTCCAGAAAGAAGACTGTTAGGACACCCTTCCTGCAATCCCCCTGGTGGAATTAACATGTTGAAAAAAGCATAGTTGGCAAAAAAAAAGGTTGCTACAAAGGTATGGCAGAGAGCCCGGAAGGTACGAACTAGAAATATGTGTAGATGAAAAGTTTGATGTCCCACACAAAGCAACTATTGATTTCAAAATATTGGCTAGTGAGGCAAAGAGTGGGTTACGTGCGACTTTCATAACACAATTCAATGGTGATAGGCTTTACATCAATTCTGGCAGTTTCATAGCAAAATAAACAGTATGACAAGAAGCCAGTCTTTTTTAATTTACGTGACTCGTCAGGAGCCGAATTGACAGAAGATGCAGAAAGGGTACGGGTTTTTTCCAGCGGTTTGCGAAAAAAACAGAAAAGGGTGATAATGATAACCGCCATAATATTATAAATGTTCTTGGTGATATTAATACAACCAACCACCAATAACAGCATACAATAAAAAGAGATCAGGTGCTAGAGCCAAGGGAAAACCAAGAAAAGCTGAACAGACAATATCAAGACAACACTAAATAAACACGGATATAACACAACCAGGGCGACTCATCTGGTCATGGAACGCAAAGCTCCCACCCTACGCTTAACGACAAGAGTGGACAACCAATTCCATCATCTACCTGGGGAAAAACAATAGACAATAGAATAACACTGGAGAGCATTACATTGCTTTAATATGAAGTAGGAGCTTGAATAGTGCCAGCTCACTAAACCTGGCGCGACGTTCTAGAACTGCGCCTTTGATCCCAAACTCAACAATATGAAATCACTTCACATTTCTAGACCCTAGTCTGCGGGTAAAAGGATGGCCAGTTCTTTTCTTCGTGTATTGAACGTCGACTGTGAGATTGAACTCACAACCCTGAATTGGTCCTAGTCGACAGACAAACGCTTACGCATTACGCACATCCGTCCCATGTCAAAGACATACAGTCTCTATATTTTTCTCTCTAACACACACCATTATTTCTGCTATAGCATGATTTCAATGATTCATTCATTGATAAGATCATCATCATTGCACTTCAGTGAGTAACCATGTGTGCTCTAATCTGTTTCTTACACTGAAATTCTTAGCTGCAGTTAACGAACTCCATGCACCGGCGAGGTCCCCGGTGTCATTTTGAAGATAGTTAAGATATTTTTGTAGAAATTCCAAAAAAAAATCTTTCCAAATGAATTTTGCCGTCGGCTTTCCAGCCTTCTCGTCTCGATTTTGAGCTGTTAAGGGTTCTTTTACGTGCTCAATTTGAGCACGGGCCTACGTTTTATCGCCTGTCTCCAGTCTAGGACTAGGAACTCGATCTAACTTACACTGAGATCAGGATTTCTAGAAAAATTTACAGATGGCTAAACGAGGAGCGACCTGGTACTTTTGGTACGAGAGACGAACACCTAGCCTTTAAACCACAGTGTTATTCAGTCACGTGATATTCAGTCACGAGATATGCAGTTAATGTATAGTCAGTCAAGTGATAGACAGTCAAGGGATAGACAGTCAAGGGATAGTCAGTCAAGTGATAGTCAGTAAAGTGATATTCAAGAGATAGTCAGTCAAGAGATAGTCAGTCAAGAGATAGTCAGTCAAGAGATAGTCAGTCAAGAGATAGTCAGTCAAGAGATAGTCAGTCTAGAGATAGTCAGTAAAGTGATATTCAAGAGATAGTCAGTCAAGAGATAGTCAGTCAAGAGATAGTCAGTCAAGTGATATTCAATAGATAGTCAGTCAAGTGATAGTCAGTCAAGAGATAGTCAGTAAAGAGATAGTCAGTCAAGAGATAGTCAGTCAAGAGATAGTCAGTCAAGGGATAGTCAGTCAAGAGATAGTCAGTCAAGGGATAGTCAGTCAAGTGATAGTCAGTCAAGAGATAGTCAGTCAAGGTATAGTCAGTAAAGAGAGTCAGTCAAGTGATAGTCAAGAGATAGTCAGTCAAGTGATATTCAAGTGATAGTCAGGAGCATGGTCACCGCTAGTATTCATTAAGGTCAAAGAGGTCATCTCGAGTTATTATCTGGTTAGATTTGCTACGGAGTTTGTAAGTCCTCTAGGCGAAATCCATAACTTCAAACCCAGACTGTACAATTCACAGAGTATGAGTGTCAAAATGAAACCAGATTTAACAGTGAAAGTATGTGTTGCAGATGTAAATTTTTATAACAAACATGTTAACTTGATTATAGAACAAAAATAAACTTGAGAAAGATGGTCACAATTTGAAAATATTTGACGCAAAAAATTATTATTCCATTCAAATTCAAAAAGACAGAAATAGCTTCAACAATTTAGATGAACATATTCTCAAAGTTATACATTCCTAGTAGTAAACATGTTGAAAGTACAGAAAACAGTCTCTGTTATGGGGGTCTCTGTATGGTAGAGGTTAAGTGATAGTTTCGTGAGAAAGGAAACCCGGTTCGCTCCTTTTGGAGCCATTAGGTTATTTTTCCAGAGATCCCTGATTTCAGTGTAGGTGAGATCGAGTTCCTAGTGCTGTCGGTGACGCACGATAAAACGTAGGTCTCGTGTTCAATTGGAGCACGTGAAAGAACCCTTGGCAGTTCAAAACCAAGACGAGCAGGCTGGATAACCACTACCCGGGTAAAATTCATTATAAAACGATTTAAATTCCTTCAAATTCCTTCACTATCTTCAAAATTACATGGGAACCATCGCCGGTGCTACAGAGCCCGTGCACTTTAGCTACGATCTTCTTGTGTAAGAAAGAGATCGGAGCACACATGGTTACTCACCGAATAGCAATGATAGTAGACCTATCAATCAATCAATCAATCAATTAATAACAGAAAACAGGGAAAATATACTTCTGTAAATGGGCCTTAACCCTTTCGCACGTCTGTGATGATATGATGGCTCGCAGTAGGTTTTAAGATGACCCAAGACCAATATATTGGCTAATCCATTATACTTTGCATTTAAATACACGAGGACGACGAAAACAAATGGAGTGAAAGGGTTATCATGTACAGTTTTTTTTATATTGTTGCTGAGTCTTCTTCTTCTTCTTCTGCGAACAACTTCTAATATGCGACTACTCTGCTATGTGTCATAAACAGGGCGGTGCGCTTGAGGTCTTCACCGGTCCCCAATAATTTGTTTTGTAGAGTTGTTTCTGTTGACCAGAATTTCATTCTCAACATTGTTACTGAAAAACCACACATAAGACAGCATAGATATATCTTCAAAGATTTCATTAAAGGGGTTAGTGCTAGCAGGAATACCGATAAAATGTGATTCTTAAACTTCACGATATACTTGTTATCTAATTCAAGGTTAACGAATTGTAGACACAATTCGTTAACAATTTTAAATTGGTTAAATAGTTTTCAAGTTATGATGACTCAAAGATCATGAAATCTTCTTCGCATGGATAATGTTCGGTTTTGTTCGAAAATTAACAATTCAGGATAATTTTTACATCATAACTTTGTCAAATATTAACCAATCAGCATGTAATGTTGCATATCTGTTTACATTAGAACTATCTATAGAGTATACTAAGAGCATTCCAATATCTTAATTACATTAACTTTTATGGGTTTTTTCACATTAGATAATTTTAAAATTATAAAAAGATAATGTTCAGGTGTCCAACATATACAATATATTAAAGATATACTATTTTCCATAGTACTTTCCAAAATCACACAATCTGTGTGTATGCTATTTAATTTTGAATGAATTTGACTGTCATTTCACAAAAAAAATGTGTTAAAAAATGACACCTGTATTTTGCACATGTCTAAAATAATTTGTCATGTCAAAATTCTCATTTACTTTCTTGTATATATTAAACACCAATGAAAATTACGTTTTTACATAGCTTACTGATTTGTAAAGTACATCTGAAAATCTGGGATCAAAATCTTTAAAATTGAAATGTTAGAAATCTTAAGAAACACAAAGTAATTCACGAAGTTTTCTAGATCAAATTATTCTTCTAACGGGAAAGTAACTATAGTCTGTCCATTAATTCGTGAGCACGTTTGAAATTGATTTTCTCGAAAACTACCTGTTGGATCTCAGTGATTTTTGCATGCAGCCTTAGAATATCCATGACGCTAAAATAAAGCTAACCAGTAGTCCATAGATGCTACGGATTTTGCACATCGGCGAATTCCTTTGATCTTTTATGACAATTGCAAATACGGGGGCTCAAATTTTAGATTTTACAGTAATCCTAGAATTTGTCCATGTCAATTCTATTCATAGGTGTATCTCCATATTAACTTGATAGGTCAAGTAACTTGGATACAATATGCAACAGTTAGTCCTCTCCTTCGGTCACCATTAGACCCCAGGGTGTCTTAACTTCACCGCAAATTGTATGATGGTAGACGCATTTGGATATGGAAATGTATACGTTGCTATTTCTCAGTCTGTAATCAAAATATGATTTGTATCATCCCGAATCTGACGATTCCATGAGGTTGATAATTGTTACTGGCTGGACAAATTGTAATCCATCTCGGTGCCAGTACTCGTCTTCCTCTCGGAGCACATGTTCAACACACTTCTTCCAGAACTGCATGTCTATCATTGAGAAGGACTCACGTGTCAGAACTTCAACATCACACATTTTAAACGTCCTGTTCTGTTCGGCAACTTGCCCTTTTACTTTAGCCCAGACAAGCTCTATCGGATTGAGCATGATATGGAGGTAGTCGCAAAGACGTGTGGCCGTATTCCGCAATGATTTTGTCAATACCTTTGTCTTATTTGTCATCCTCACTAGGTGCAACAACTCGGGTTTCAAATATGTATTATCGAAGCTGACATTTTCCTTAGCAAGCCAAGTCCTAATTTGATCTTTTGTATTTGATGCAGTTGGTACTTTGTCTTCCGCTGATACTGCGTTGTGATAGGATACATTATCCATTACCAAGCATCATGGTCTGTTTAGAATTGGAAGTAGATCTTTCTCCATCCAGTGCCTGAAAATATGTCCATTCATTTCTGTGTGGTAGTCCCTACCGTCGGTACTTTTGATTGGAAAATAAGTCCAGCGTCATGGACAAGACCTTCTTCACTACTTCCTGCATGTGTTAGTATAATACGCTGGCCTTTGCTGCTTGGTATTTTCTTTTCTGTTCACCGTCTACTGATTGCCATTCTTTAGCATTGGTGTGGTGAGCATTGACCCAGGATTCGTCCAAATATACAATATCATAGCCTTGCCTCCACCGCTCACGGATCTGCCTCAGGTATTTACTTCGGGCAGCAATTAAATGTGGCTTTTCACAAATAATATTCCTGCCGCCTATAGTTTTCTGAAGGTGAAGCCGGCGGCTCTTACAATTTTTCATAGAGTACTTTTAGAAATGTCTATGCTGCAATCTGATTGCAGTTTTAATTTCAGTTTCCTGAGAGTAACAAGTTGATTTGTCGCAAACATTTTCAAGAGCTCCCGTCTTATGACATCTATGTCAAAGTCAGTCGTCAATTGTTCTTTTCCGTCCTTGCTTGACATTAGTGCACTTTGTGTCCTGTTTAATCCATCGGGAAAAGGATTCTCTATTCAGACCAAGCGCCAGTTGCGCTCGTTTCTCAGGGTTATGAATATCGCAATATAAATGACCTCTCTTAGATTCCCTACGGAAGTGTTGGTATAGTAAAACTGTAACCTTCTGCATTGTTATAAATGTGCACTTCAGACTCATTATGAATGTGATATCAATGTCAGTTTTGATAAGCCAACAAATATGATACAATAGCTTCATACAAATAGCTAGATACGCCTATAACTATACAACGGTATCCCAATTATAACGTCATATGCTTTCCGCTTTCAAAGTCGACTGGGTTAGGTGCACGGGATTTCGTGAAATTGTTGTATACTCACGATATTTCTATGTTACCATAATGTATTTTTAGAACAACGCGTCTGTGTACCGTAGATCTGTTACTATTGTGTACAATCCGGTGAGGTTGATTTTAATATAACCTGAAGAAGAAATAGTTCAAACTACATCAAATTTTCTTGGAAAAAATATTTCTCTAGCGTCATGGATATTCTAAGGCTGCTTGCAAAAATCACTGAGATCCAACAGGTAGTTTTCGAGAAAATCAATTTCAAACGTGCTCACGAATTAATGGACAGACTACCATTATAGAACATAAACAAGGTAATATTTACTTCGGAACAACAGCACGAGCAAGGAATTGTGGGAAAATATCAAGTGCTGACCTTACATGGTTGATCATCAGGAACAACTCGTCAACTCTTCTGAAGAGGAGCAGGCAATACATGAGTTCAACAATTTGAAGAGTCGTCACTCATCCGTTTCAATGGCCACATTCACCGTAAAAGAGTAGGAATCGAGTAAGTCAAATATGGCAAGGGATTGGTTTTAGTAACACGAAAAACTAGAGGTCTCAGCAAGCTATCCAAGACACTGACTCGTGTTGAGTTGAAGAAAGATCCCCGTCCTACCATTGCTACCATTCGCAAGACACTTCCGAGCAACAACTACCTCAAGGATTTGGTCAATTCTACAGTCAGGAGAACATGTGATAATCCTTACAAGTCAGAACTCAGTGGTGATTAAAAGCAAAAAAAAAAGAACTGCCAAAAATGATTGATTCAATTATGTTCCATAATAAATAAATTTAATCTTGAAAAAAAAAACACTGCAAATGCTAAGAAATGTACAATGGGGTAATACTAATTAACAGGTTGATATACATTGACGACAACAGTACGTTGACATAACATCGACACCGTTACAGTGATGCTCGTGTCCCGTATAAATAAATAATATATCACTAGGTACCTATTAACATCGTGGGAAAAATACGGAGAACAACTGTCATTACTATGCAAAGAACAGCCACGAAATTTTTCAAAAGTGTCAATTCCATGAGGATAAGAGACGAAAGTTTCAACCCCACTGACATTATTAATGATAAAACGGTACACCGATATTTAATACAAACGGAAGGAAGAACAGATGGAAAGAATACTTCCAAGAACTACTTAACCAACCACCAACACCAACTGCGAATAGATTTAAAAATAACACAAGTATAGAAGAACCAAATATACTCATCCAAGAAATAGAAGAAGTTGTGAAGAAGAGTCCACGTCACAAGACAGCAGGCATAGACGGTATAACCAATGAAGCAATCAAGGCATGCGGAGAAACAGGAATACAATGGATTCATAGAATCTTCAAGTCAGCCTGGACAGAAAGAGAAGTCCCCAAAGATTGGCAGAAAGCCATCATAATACCAATATGGAAAAAAGGGCAACAAAAGAGAATGCAATACATACAGAGGCATATCATTATTAAGTCATGTTGGGAAACTATATGCTAAAATTTTGGAATCTAGAATCAAACCTATAATAGAACCACAGCTGAACATCGCTCAATTTGGGTTCAGAAAAGGAAAGAGTTGCACTGATGCCCTGTTCACACTAAGGCAACTCAGCGAAAACACCATAGAATATGACAAACAGCTCAACTTAGCATTCATAGACCAAGAAAAAGCCTTTGATAGAATAAACAGAAACAAACTATGGACCATACTAAGTGAATATGGAATTCAGGGCCAACTATTAGACAATATTAGAGCGCTATACCAAAATGCTCAAGCGTAGTACGAACAAGCGACGGCCTGACAGACGAATTTGAATTATCATCAGGAGTAAGGCAGGGATGTGTGCTTTCGCCTATACTTTCAATATTTACATAGACAGGATAACGCAAGAAACCAAGACAGATAACAACCTCGATAACAACTACAATTTAATAAACGAACTACTCTTTGCAGATGATCAGAGTATAATTTACAACAACGAACACAAACTTCAACAACACATAAATGCCCTGCAAGCCACATGCGAAAAATATGACATGAAAATTAACACCTCCAAAACAGAAGTCATGACAATAAGCAGGTCAACAGGTCAACTAAATATACACGTGAATAATGTCAAAATACAACAGACTCCAGAATTCAAATATCTCGGGAGTATATTCACAGCAGATGGAAAGATGGACAGAGAAATCGAGACTAGATGCCAGAAGGCAAATGCAGTGACATACCAACTGTCACCACTATTAAAACATCCAAGCATTAACATGGCAGTCAAACGACAACTGATAAACTGCATATTTATTCCAACTCTCTGCTATCAGTGCCAAACATGGCCCCTGACTAAGACACAAGAAAGAAAGATTACAACATGTGAAATGAGATGTCTACGAAAAGCTGTCAACGTTACAAGGCGAGATAGAGTGAGAAACGAGAATATCAGAAGCATCGTTGGTACTATACCATGCATACAGTACATCGAGAAGCAAAGATTCAAGTGGTTCGGCCATTTAATGAGAATGGAACCACATTTACTACCATCACGTGCCTATAATAATCGACACTCAGGGCGCAGAGCACGAGGCAGGCCAAGAACAAGATGGATAGATAACATCTCAGAGTCCCTGCAAGCATGGACTGACAACGTCAAGCGCAACACACCTGGCACAAGATAAGAAACTAACTCTCCCCACGACGCTTCACGGCAAATGTGGTTAAGATAAGATAAGATAAGACCTATTAACATAACATCGTCTTCCACCACAGCGTTACATTTGCTACCTACCTTTCGTTCATTAAAAATAATTATAGTAACGAAACACTTTAAAGGGTTTTTAAGCCGTAGCATTGACTTCATTGCACCGGGTTTCCCCATATGGCTTGGTCCCTCTCCGCAGAAATGGCACGCCACCTGTCGAGAGCATTGCACAAAGCACGAACTCCATAGCTCCAGAATCAATCCTAGGGGTCTCTGGAAAAAAAAACTGCACTCGGGAACAGAATGGCACGGTCCGGATTTGAACCCACCACCTTCGACTCACAAGGCAAAGGGCTTAACCACTTAGCCACAGAGACCCCCTGAGGTATGTATATTGGGTAATACGATGTTAGGTCCGTATTTTTCATTGTCCGATAAGTGATGTAGCCAGCATCACGCCGATCGCCTTTACATCCCAGTACTTTTCCTGGTGCCCAATTAAGGCTGGGTCGACCCGAGAGCCGTAAAGGTTGGAAAACTATTCCACATCCATTGGGGAATTGAACCCGAACCACTCAATGTTGTCTCTATTTTTTTTCGATTTTCGATCCAGAAGCACTTGTTTCAGCTCTTCGGCTCGGTGCCATGGACATCGTAACCCTTCGGTTCGGTGCCACGAACACCGTGAATCTGGGGAACCTGTGACTTTTCTGCCAGCCCGCGGAATTGGAATCGCACTCAGAGAGGGCTAGTCACCCGTAGTCCATCGCATGACTAGCCCTCTCTGAGAGGATGTTGTGTCTCCATGCTGACACACAACATCCTCTGCACTTGGAAATAAAGAGACAAAAGGAAATAGGTTAAAAGAGGAAAATCTTGGATGGGTCAGGCCGAGGACTGTATTGAACAGGTGTGTACACTTGAAGATATTGATCCCGGTGAAGAATGGATACCAGTGCCAACAGGAATCGCTACATCCTTTTCTGTATGCATCGAACTTGATAAAGAATGCAGGTAACACAACCCACTTGTCGTGGAGGCAGAGGTTCAGGCATTAATTTCTGAGAACGCATCTGAGCATGATGTAATCATTTATACGGATGGTTCGGTGATTCGACATGTGCGGAGCTCATGGGCTTTCACTGCTCAGGTCGGAGGTGATGTTGTGAAGGAAGACAGTGGTGGTTTTGCCGTGACTACGAGCAGTCTCACTATGGAAATCATGGCGGTTACCAAAGCGATGATTTGGCTAGAATCACAGACTTTTATCCATGCATGTTTTCTCAGTGACTCAATGAGTATGCTCAGGAAGATTGAAACAGGATGGGCTAGGAGACATTGGATAGAATCGCTGGGGAGGTCTAAGCTGACAAAGATCAGTTTTATTTTGTGCCAGGGCATGCAGGTGTAAGGGGAATGAACGTGCGGATAGGCTTGCAGGTATGGCTGCTGTCCAAAGCGGACGAGCAATGGACCAGGCTGATATTATAAATTCCTTAAGGAGAGAGGGCGTGTACATGATTCACGTAATAGCGGTGAATCCACAACACTAACCAGACTGCAAGAACTCTAAGTAAAGTGTGGTGTAGCTCGACAAGAACGCTATGCTGGCAGACAAAGAAGAATTGTAAACCAACAAAGAACCGGTGTCGTTAGTCGCCACATGCTGATGGACATACTGAAGGAGAGATCGGAGCACTTATGGACTAATTTGTTTGACGTGCAGTGATGGTGATCCGACGACTAAACTAAACTAAACTAAGTCCAACGCGCTACGAACACGCAGGGCAGGCGGACCGTTGTCTCTATTATAAACGTCACTGTCTTTTGTAGCTCACATCTAACTCTGTGTAGTTTTGTATCTAGGTTTAGTTTTGCTAGACAGTGAGTTTTGCCGCAATATATTATTAAGTGTTTAAGGATGCGTTGGTTAGGACGCGAAGAGGAGTGTCTGACCGAATAGATTAGAGCGCGGCTTCCATGTAGGAGAACTGTGTTTAATTCACGGTAAGGAAAGGATATTTTTGTTGTGGGCATAACTGAAATATCCTAACCTGAACAGCTTTCCTGCGATTGCACTAGCCATACGGTCATTAAATTCATCAGCTTCTTCTTCTTTGCGTTCGTTCTTTACGACCAATTTTAAACACTCTTTGTGATATGTTTGATCTTTGCCAAGAACGTGTATACGTTGCACATTGGTTTGGTAGGCCCCTAAACACATAGACTTCTACACGTTTAGGACACATTCATCCGATTTCAACGAAACCTCCTTAGGCAGGCGCCTCTTACGACATGCGGTGCAGATTACAGTGGTTCTATTCTTTACACCCCAAATTTGGGCCCCGGTAACCACTCGGGCGTTCAACCTCTCATCCCACCTGTCCTACACCGCCTTTAAAGGCGGTACTACAGACAGCAACATTTTTTTAATGTGTTAACAGTCATCCGAGCTACCTGATCTGTCCATCTCATCTGTTTCTTCCGTGACAGTGAATCATGGAATCTGCGCTCTAATGAAGACTTCGGTTTCTGAAGTTGTTTCCTGTAATTTCTAACAAGAATTCTACATAAACTCACATTCTTTTATTGATAAAAAACAACCCAGTAACAACATGTGAGACTAGTCCGTAGAGTAATTATTGTAGCACGAGATGAAGAGTTGTCTAGGATTCAATGAACACACAAAATCGTTACATGTATACTTAATTGAACTTACATATATTATTAGTTCTCTCTCTGACTACTAATTGAGTAGCAATCAGTGCAACACAAGTAGACAATCGAACGTAGTCATGCATTCTGTATACACTTGAAACTTTAACAAGCTCTGCTATCGAACGTAACAAATTAGTCGCCAGAATTTCAAATGTAAATGACATCTATTTTTATGTTTACTGAATCAAGCTGTCTGGTTGTTTATTTGCTCGATGTTTTTGTTGTTGTTATGTTTGTAATCGTATACCAAACAACTTAGAAGAAATATGTTTCAAAACTTTGAGTTGTTTGTCATGGGATATGAATAAGTACGGACAGCGTTATTTGATGATAACAAAGTATTCTATAAAAGATGTTTCACAGAATGACGAAATGTATCATTAGAAAACTATAACAAGATGTGAGTGCGTCATTTGGTGACTAAGATTTATATAACCAATAATTACCATGTGAAATGAAAGAAAAGCGTGGTATATCATTTATAAAACATATATAACTCCTGTTGTTCGTTTGCTTGATAAAGGCCTTGTTGGTCGTAACGTTGCTGTATTTTGTCATTGTTTTTGTAATTTGTAAAACTACAGTACTTTGTGATTACGTGTTTTGCCAATCAAATAGTTTTACTGCAGTCTCATCTGTTTTGTGAATATATTATTTATAGTACGTCGTTATCAACCCGTCTTTTTCTTTGAACGTTCCATATCGACATCTTGTTAACCGCTTTTTGTGATTTCTATGTGATTCAAGCCTAAAAAGGGATTTAAGTTGTGTCAGTTATGCGCCTACACTTAGTCAGCACATCCGATTTCTTTCGACGCTTTTTATTTACTAGGGTAGTTTCCATAGGCCCCTACCTCAGTCGCCTTTTACATGATGCCTTGTAGGTCTCAGTCTTACTATTCTTTGCTCCCCTTGCGAGCCCTGACAACACAAAGGCGACCAGTAACAGTAAACGAATCGTTGATTTTTCTAGGCACCACTTATACGTTCAGTAGCTTGTCGTTGCTTTCTGAACAGTAACCATCTTGTGCCATACTGATAAGCGTAGTTTGTCATGGTTTCCCATCTTACAAAATCACCAGATTCCCTGATCAAGTCTGTGTTCATGTCTCAATAATGTCATCCGGCCAAGCTGTCCCAGCATTTATTTCTTAGTCTTATCTTTGTCCATTACCCCATCACGTTTACCAGTTGTCACTAAGTTTACAACTTTATTTCTACTCCTTGCAAATAAGAAAACATCCTGTTATAGACGGCAACGACAGACATAACACTGCGTCTAGTGCGTTTATGACAAACCTAGCCCAGATGTTAACATTGTTACGGTACAGTTAATAACTTCTCAAATGTTAACATGGCTACTGTGGAGTTACACACTCCACTTCTGTTAACATTGTTACTGTACAATTCACTTAATCTTTCCATGTCGTTTGTTCTCTTTACAAAATCGAGTCGATCACTACCACCATAAATACTCCTATCACTTTGATCACAACCTCTGTCATCAGACTATCAATGTATCTACCAACATCCTATTTACCAACGTCTACAGCTACAGTTCCATTGAACTACGAAACTTACATACAGAAGTTATGAGAAAAAATATTTTTAGACTTTGTTTCCTCACTGTTAGATTTTCCCTTTTGGAACATGAGACAAATTGTCTCAGACAATTTCATGCAGGATTGATTTCAACACCTTTTCACATTGGCAAGAACTTAAGATTTTAGTCTCTGGATAAAACTATTCTCTGGAAGAAGAACAACACATATTTGATGTACTCATTTACAAACTTCAAGCAAATACTTTCCAGCTATATATTAGAGAGGAATTACAGTAAAGACAAATGTTGTAGTATTATATAAAAATGAAATTGAAAGACAAAAAGACGCCATTTACTTATATATATTCACATTTCTCAAGTTCCATTTCTTTTCTCCATCTGTTTGTTCATTATTCATGGTTCCAAAGTCCCAAGTCTTCTCTCTATCTAGTTCAGCCTTTCCCCAAAGTGGGCAGTACTCCCTCCCCAGTGGGCGCTGAAGCGTTCTGCGGAAGAAGGGGAGGGAGGAGAAGTGTGAGTTCAGAAAAGGGGGGTTCAGGCGATTAGGGATCGGTGGCTCCATAAAGAAGAAATTAATAATAAATATTTTAAAATAGATTATCTTCGTGATTTTGGGATTGAATAATCATTTAAAATTTGAATTCTGCATTTAAATTCATCTTATGCCCGTCTTACATGATCCATTTTTTCATCAATTGTTTATTTTATGCATATAATCATTTGAAAATTGACCATATATGACAGAAATATATATCAATTTTCTGTCAAATAGAAAATAGAGCATGTATATCTGGAGGGTGGACGTTGGCAAACTGTTTTAATGGGGAGGGGCGTTACAAAATTTATGTTGTGCAAAGTGGGCGTGGGTCGAAAAGTTTGGGAATCTATAATCTAGTTCTATCATTATCGGTTTTTGCCTTATCCCCATTTCCGTTCCATACAGTAATGAATAATATATATAGCACTTCCCATCCATCTGTATTTATGTATCTGTATGCATGTATCTGTATGCATGTATCTGTATGCATGTATCTGTATGCATCCATCTGTATGCATGTATCTGTATGCATGTATCTGTATTTATGTATCTGTATGCATGTATCTGTATTTATGTATCTGTATGCATGTATCTGTATGCATGTATCTGTATGCATGTATCTGTATGCATGTATCTGTATTTATGTATCTGTATGCATGTATCTGTATTTATGTATCTGTATGCATGTATCTGTATTTATGTATCTGTATGCATGTATCTGTATGCATGTATCTGTATGCATGTATCTGTATTTATGTATCTGTATGCATGTATCTGTATTTATGTATCTGTATGCATGTATCTGTATTTATGTATCTGTATGCATGTATCTGTATTTATGTATCTGTATGCATGTATCTGTATTTATGTATCTGTATGCATGTATCTGTATTTATGTATCTGTATGCATGTATCTGTATTTATGTATCTGTATGCATGTATCTGTATTTATGTATCTGTATGCATGTATCTGTATTTATGTATCTGTATGCATGTATCTGTATTTATGTATCTGTATGCATGTATCTGTATTTATGTATCTGTATGCATGTATCTGTATGCATGTATCTGTATTTATGTATCTGTATGCATGTATTTGTATGCATGTATCTGTATTTATGTATCTGTATGCATGTATTTGTATGCATGTATCTGTATTTATGTATCTGTATGCATGTATCTGTATTTATGTATCTGTATTTATGTATCTGTATGCATGTATCTGTATTTATGTATCTGTATGCATGTATCTGTATTTATGTATCTGTATGCATGTATCTGTATGCATGTATCTGTATGCATGTATCTGTATGCATGTATCTGTATGCATGTATCTGTATGCATGTATCTGTATGCATGTATCTGTATTTATGTATCTGTATGCATGTATCTGTATGCATGTATCTGTATGCATGTATCTGTATGCATGTATCTGTATGCATGTATCTGTATTTATGTATCTGTATGCATGTATCTGTATTTATGTATCTGTATGCATGTATCTGTATTTATGTATCTGTATGCATGTATCTGTATTTATGTATCTGTATGCATGTATCTGTATTTATGTATCTGTATGCATGTATCTGTATTTATGTATCTGTATGCATGTATCTGTATTTATGTATCTGTATGCATGTATCTGTATGCATGTATCTGTATTTATGTATCTGTATGCATGTATTTGTATGCATGTATCTGTATTTATGTATCTGTATGCATGTATTTGTATGCATGTATCTGTATTTATGTATCTGTATGCATGTATCTGTATTTATGTATCTGTATTTATGTATCTGTATGCATGTATCTGTATTTATGTATCTGTATGCATGTATCTGTATTTATGTATCTGTATGCATGTATCTGTATGCATGTATCTGTATGCATGTATCTGTATGCATGTATCTGTATGCATGTATTTATTTACTGCTGCTTAACGCCATATTGTGTCGTCTGTGGCTGAGGGGATAGTGACTCGGTCAATTAACACCGGAGTTCCGAGTTCGAATCACGCTGCGGACAATTTGATTGCAAATTGTTTCTCATGGATTTTACAAAGGACGATGGCGCCACCCGTTCAGAAAACAATGGAGAACTACTGAACGTAATAACGCCTAGAAAAATCTCAAACAGCGTTAAATAGCTGGGGTTGATTTGCAAAGTTCTGTAAAGGATATGCAATTAACTTAACTTTTAACACCAAGTAAGTTAGTTCAGGCAGTTTCTACTCAAGTTAAATCCTTTTCCTCCGTAATTCTGTTTACACCTGACACATTTATACGGCAAATATATATGAGACTGCAGTAAAACTATTTGATTGGCACACATTTATACGCAAAATATATATGAGACTGCAGTAAAACTATTTGATTGGCACACATTTATACGGCAAAGTATACTGAACTAGTCAGTATATCGGCTTTGCGGCAACTTAGAAAAATCTACTATCTTGTATATCGGCACAGACGGGTTAAGTTTCAGTTTGGAATAGCTTCATTACACATGTCCATAGGTGGTCCGTCGATTTTCAAAGCAATATCTTCAACAGTGTTCAACTACTAACCGTACCCAGTTCAGTGTTTATTGATGGTCCTACTCATGACATGTTGTGCTACTCTTTTCTGGTCACTTCAATCTAAGCCCTTGCGATCTAACTTTTGACGCAGATTGGTTTAAGATCATAATTCCATAACTTTTCGGCCCACCGCCCACGACATAAACTATGTAACGCCCTCCCCTCCCATTATAACAGTTTCCCAACGCAACCCCCACCCACCCACATATATATATTATATATATATATATATATATATATATATTATATATATATATATATATATATATATATATATATATACATGCTCTATTTTCACTTTGACATAAAAATTAGTATATATTTTGAAATACATGGTCAATTTTCAAATGATTATATATATGAAATAGAAAATTGATGAAAATTATGGATCTTAAGATGGACATAAGATGAATTAAAATGCAGAATTCCAATTTTTAATGGTTATTCAATCACAAAAAAAACACGAAACCCCCCCAAATGATTCTAAACCCACTATCGCCCCCTGGAAGGCTGCAGCGCCCACTGTGGGGGGGGTGGTGCCGCCCACTTTGGGAACCCATGGTTTAGATTAAAGTCCTCTTTGCGTCCACACTTTATGAGAGCAACAGAATGTTAGCTCTATCCATGTTTAGCTCTGACTCAGTTTCTAGTCTCATTCTGTTTGTTTGTTATGTAGGGGAATTAAAGCCTCTTTAAGCTGAGACACGCTATCTTCAACCTAAGGACTAACCTTGATTTGGTTATATCATAGCGTGTAGGTCAACAAACATAAAAAATAAGTATTAACTCCCTTCGGAAAATCCAAGTTATTACTAATCTCATTCTGTTAGTAATGTTGTATGGTCTGCACATTTAACACTATTCATTATTGTTCCAATATTTTATAATTATCACAATATATCATATTGTCTAAACATCTCTTCTCACCAGTGGCGGCTCATGGTCAATTTTCTTGGTTGGGCCAGACACACATTTTCGGAAAAATTATGGATTTTGAAGTATTTACTATTATTTGTCTATTCGGGGATGTTATCCCCCCCTTTGATAATTGGTGAGTCCGGGACCCACTGGCCATTAATGACGAGCCGTCCCTGCTTCTCGCTATATTCATTAACGAGTGCTTAATTAATAATCTTTCTAAAACGTTGCTTAACTATTTTTCAAACCTATTCAAAGTATTATTTGCAAACAAAATTAATTCATTATTAATCTCACTGGCTTAGAAACTTGCAATTTCATATTTCCAACAAAACGATTCCATTAGCTTTTTAATTTCCCCTTTGGTAGTGAGTAATTTAATTGTTGCGTTAAAACTTGAAAACTTAATACTTTACTATTTGTGAGAACCGGCTTTTATATGTGTGAAGGATTGTTGGTCATTAAATTGATCTGAATTGATTGATAGGAGCATCATCATTGCACTTCGATTAGTAACCATGTGTGTTCCGATCCCTGTCTTACACATGAAGATCTCTGCCGCAATGCCCGAACTCGGTAGCACCGATGAGAGTCACTGATGTAACTTTGAAGTTGGCGAAAATATAGTTTTGTATACATTTTATTTAAAATCTTTACTAATGAATTTTGTCAGGTAGCGTTTATAATGATAGGCAAATGGCGCAATTAGATGCAACACGTCACCATGGACACAAAGAGCAATGTTAAACAAATCTTTCTCCACATTATGTTACAGTGCCAAACCTGGACGCTGACAACAAACGATAGAAGAAAGCTAGTCACAACAGAGATGAAGTGTTTACGAGAATGCTGGTAACAAGAAGAGACCGTTGAAATGAAGACATCAGGAAAGTGGTACAGCATCAGTACTAGACTTCATCGAAACAAATAAATGGTTCGGCCACGTAAGCAGATTACCATCAGACAGTGCCTCAAGAGCAATGCTGCCGTACAATGGTCAAGCAAGGCCCTCAAGATGGACTCAGGATACAGAGGCGACTAAGATATTTAGATCTCACAAGGGCCGTTCTAGAAATCTCTTCCTGACCGACGCTGTGAGGCAAACAGGTTTCGAGAAGAAGAAAGCGGCTTGAGGCTGCCTTCTCCATTTGAACTGCAAGGCTTTTACGTGCTCAAATTGAACACTGTATCTAAGTTTCATTTTGTCTCATATCACTAGAACTCAATTTCACACACGAGATCTGAATGAAAGTATCCAGTTTCATGTTGCTTGTTTGTATTCGTTCTATCAACCAGAACACAGTTCTATGCTGTGTAGAGATGTAGAGTGTTGCGCTCCCGTTAGGTCTCTACGGCATGTAAGACAGGAAAATTCTAATTTCGGAAAAGAAAGTGGATGCATTTCATCTTACAGAACACACATTTGTACAGACTGGAAATTGTGGGAAAAGGGGGAAAAGTGGGATCTCCCTATTTCACTAAGAGGTGTTTTATCCTAAAATTTATGTCTTCTGGAGAACTCATCATCATCATGAAATAGCTTGTCCTGATCAGAACTTTGCCACCCAAACAGCCCTCCGAATTTCTCTCTTTCTATAGGCCTGCCTCTGCAGCTGTCATGTTCAAACCATCAGTTACATCCTGAATCCATCTTCTCCGTGGCTTCCTTTTCTTCTCACTTTCTGGTATGCCTCCTTCCATGATGGTCTTCTCCAGCCCTTCTGTCTTTTTATATGTCCAAAATATCTCAATTTTCTCCTTTTTATTTGTAGCATCAGCCAGTTTTCTTTGATTTTGAGTTCTTTCTGGATAGATCTATTTGTTCTCTTCTCTGTCCAAGATATACGAAGGACTTTCTGTAACACTTATATTCAAAAGCACATTTATGTTTTTTCACTGCTTTATTAAATGTCCATGCTTCACGTCCAACGTTGCCACTGGGAATATGTATGCTCTTAGTATTCTGATCTTTGTTTTATTATCAGTTCCGTTCATACTGTTTTGAGTTGTTAATTTTTTGTAAAGCCATGTTTGTTCTTCTTTTAATTTCCTTCATTCCATTTCCATCTGTTGTTAGCAGTGAACCAAGATATTAAAACTGTTCACATTTCTACTTTCTCTCCATTGATAAAAATATCTTTTGTCACGTTCGTTTTATCTGTTGTTAATTTTTTTGTTTTGCTACATTGAGATATAGATTTTGTTTTTCGCTTTTATCTTTCACTTCTCCAAATAATTTCTCAACCCCTTTTTGGGATGTTGACAGTAGCACTGTATCATCAGCGTATCTTAGTTCAGGTATTTTTCTTCCTCCGATTATAAAAGGATCGTATTGTTCTTTTCCGCTAATTTCTGTAACATTCCTCATGATGTTTTCTGCATATATGTTAAACAGACAAGGCGACAGAATGCAGCCTTGTCTGACTCTCTGCCTATGTCAAACCAGTCTGATGTATCATCACATGTTCTTAAAGCCGCCATTTGATCACTATAAAGTTCTCTCATGATCTGTATCAAATGTAATGGGAATCCTATTTCTCCCATAATCTTCAACAATTCCTGATGCTCTACACAATCAAATGCCTTTGAGTAAATAAAGCATGAGTATAGATCTACATTATACTCTCTAGATGTTTCTATGATTGTTCTCATGTTAAATATATGGTCACAGTATTCTATTCCATCTAAAAATAGAACAGGAAGTGAATTATTCAGTTCGAGGATATATCACAATTACTAATTATACTTCCTGTATGAATCACGTGAAGCTCAAGGGGACGTAAAACGAGCGCATTCATTTTCTCTTCTAGTTTCAATCGGGCTCGACTAAATAAATGAACAGACGAGAAATTCATTGTTAGTCAGATCTTAGTTCGATGACGGGGAACATATTTTCAGAATCAGTTAAAGAAAACCACCCGCACTCATTCTTTCCTAAATAAAACTCTTAATACACTAATAACATAGACATTGTGGTATCTACTAATTATGCTTTCAGAACGTCATAAGTAACTCATGAAGAAAATCTGATTTAAGTCAATTTCGTTGCTTTGAGAGTATTGAATTTTCTGACTTTGCCATAGTCATTGGTACTTGATTACATGTTTATCTTGACAAAGTCAATCTTATCATGTTTTGACTAGTATAACATTTTCTGGTCAAGGGTCATGCTACCAGGCGTGCTGTGCATGATACAGAGGGTGTCCATCAGGCGGCTCGTCAAGAGGACGACATAAGAGGAAATTAAATACAATTTGAATCATTCAATAATGAAATACCTTTACGCAACACTTTCCAATATTGATTTATGTTATTTCCGTATTGATGTATACAATTTTGTATTCTGTACATTTGTGCAGTTTTAAAATAAATCCGACGAAGGTTTTTTAAAACATTTGAGGCAGATTTCAGATTGCATATACTGAGAAGTATCCGCAGGCCTGATTCCTGCATTGTTTTGGCAAGGATAACATATAATATCTTGAGTCGGTCTTGCTACGCTAATAATTGCTAGTAATTGACTAGGGGAACATTTATCTGAAGGTCTCTGTGGTTAAGTGGTAGAGCCTTTGCTCTACGATCTGAAGGTCGTGGGTTCCAATACGGGCCTTGCAGTTATATTCACGAGTTTTCACAGAGATTATTGGATTATGGATATAGGATTTTTCTGGAGAAAGTTCATTCTTTAGGCAATACTTCGGCAGGTGGCATTCAATACTGTGGCGATAGGCTGAGCCATTTGGAGTAGAACCCGACGCAATGCAGTAAATTCTTCGGACGTAGACCACTAGTTTTTAGACTTGTACTATCTTGACTGTACATTCTTGTACTTGACTTGTACTATCTTGACTGTACTATCTTGTACTTAGACTTGTACTATCTTGACTGTACTATCTTGTACTTAGACTTGTACTATCTTGACTGTACTATCTTGTACTTAGACTTGTACTATCTTGAATTGTACTGTACTATCAAATGGTTTGGTCACTTTGTGAGACGGAACTAGACTACACCAGTTGCAAGAGCATACAAACTGAAAATGGAATCATCAAGAGGAAGTGGCAGACCAAGAAAAATGGGTTGATGGAGTTACAGACATCTTAAAACTCCACAAAACCACACCATATCAAGCGACCGAGCGTGCACTATCTCGGAAACCGATTATCAGTTAAACATGCTATGCCTAACGGAAAAAAAAGCAGAGAAGGACAAAACAAAGAAAGAAGAAAACTATCTTAACTATTACCTACTGGTCAATTCTACTATGTTTTTTACTAGTAGAAAATGTGTTAACTTGGCTAGTCAGTCTTAAAATGTTTTGACTAGGATAACAATTGATGTCTTGACTAAAGTCAGTCCTGCAAAATTGTACCTATGATATTGTTTGCTGACTTGACTGGAGTCCCTCTTGCGATAACACGTGTTGTCTGTCTAGAGTCAGTCCTACGATGCTTAGCTAGAACTACACATGTTGTCTGGCTAGAGTCAGTCCTACGATGCTTAGCTGGGACGTACACGCGTTGTCTGGCTAAGTCAGTCCTACGATGCTTAGCTGGGGCTACACGTGTTGTCTGGCTAGAGTCAGTCCTACGATGCCTAGCTGGAACTACACGTGTTGTCTGTCTAGAGTCAGTCCTACGATGCTTAGCTGGAACTACACATGTTGTCTGGCTAGAGTCAGTCCTACGATGCTTAGCTGGGACGTACACGTGTTGTCTGGCTAAGTCAGTCCTACGATGCTTAGCTGGGGCTACACGTGTTGTCTGGCTAGAGTCAGTCCTACGATGCTTAGCTGGAACTACACGCGTTGTCTGGCTAAGTCAGTCCTACGATGCTTAGCTGGGGCTACACGTGTTGTCTGGCTAGAGTCAGTCCTACGATGCTTAGCTGGAACTACACGTGTTGTCTGGCTAGAGTCAGTCCTATGATGCCTAGCTGGAACTACACGTGTTGTCTGGCTAGAGTCAGTCCTACAATGCCTAGCTGGAACTACACGTGTTGTCTGGCTAGAGTCAGTCCTACGATGCTTAGCTGTGACTACACGTGTTGTCTGGCTAGAGTCAGTCCTACGATGCCTAGCTGGGACTACACGTGTTGTCTGGCTAGAGTCAGTCCTACGATGCTTAGCTGGAACTACACGTGTTGTCTGGCTAATAAGTCAGTCCTACGATGCTTAGCTGGGACTACACGTGTTGTCTGGATAGAGTCAGTCCTACGTGACGATATATTAATCAGAGCAAATATTTACGGCTTAAACAAGACAAACATCTCAGTACTAAGATCATGGCTATTCCCAATGACAACAAAATACTAACCAGCAAGACAGTAACATATGCTTAGATTTAAAACTACTACTAATGTAAGTTTTAAGGCATAAAACGTTAGTTAACTATATATTTGGAGTCTCTATAGCGAAGTGGTTAAGGCGTTTGATTAACGTTCGTAAGGTTGTAGGTTTAAAACCGAACAGAGTCACATGTACAAATTTGTTTTCAGAGATCGCTGTGATTGTTGCTGGAGTAACAGAGTTCGTGCTTTGTGCATCACTCTCTGGAGGTAGCGAGCTCTTTTCTGACGAGAGTGACGAAGCCATATGAGAACCCTATGCAATAAAGACTCAAATTCGCCTTTATACTTTTATCTATTATCTCTGCTTGTTAGCCAGTTGTGAAGATTCCTGACGTGTTCATCTCCGTAGGTTTGTGTTTCTTACTACTTTGTCATCTGCTGCGGCAAAGTGTCCAATGGAATCACGTTAACTAATTTAATATCCGCAAATGAACTAACAAAAGGTTTGAAGAATATATTTGTACACTATCCTTTCTATATCTCATGTAATATTTTATATATATATATGGCCTTTTTCGTCTCTCGTCTCTACAGACGGTCAATTGACAAGTGTTTTACTGTGACAACTTCTGAGTTTTCGATTTTCTCTTTTGTCTTTCAGATCAGCCATTAGTCTCTTCTCAAAAGACTTGCGCCCTTGCGCGATATCGCTTTCACACAACTTGTCATCAGCTAGTTTTTCCCATGTGCTGGGACCTATAGAAAGGTTTTTCCATTGAGGCCTTGCAGACATCTTTATATCCGAGCAGTGGTCTGTCCTGGTGTCTCTTTCCCTCCGAAAGTTCACAGAACAACATTTGTTTTTTATGCAACAAGTTGCCATTCTTCTCACATGCCCCACCCAGGGTAAATAAATATATATATGGCCTTTTACGTCTTTACAGACGGTTAATTAATAAGCCGGATGAAGTGTCTTATCCATTTATGCCTAGCTGGGCACTTGATATGGGACATGTGCCTTACCTATTTGGAAAAAAACCTCACCACCCTACTGTTTCCTATCCAGTTACTGTTTCATATTAAGACACCTTCTTCCAAGTACTAGCACTCAGTACAGCATGGTCTCTGGCAACTCTCATCTCTGCTATGTAACAAGATGCGAACTATTTTTAATCGTCGTCGGAGTAATCTCTTCTAGATCTCCGTGGCACGATTATTAATTTCAACAAAATTGAAATATGAAACTTTGTATTATTGATGCATTTTATTGTCTCTAAGTTTTTCGTTATATATTTAACGAATTATATTTTTCACCTTTTAAATTATTAATTTGTATTTTTGTTAACGAAATTACGATTTTTTAAAAATGGGAATAACTTAATACGCAAATATTATCAATGTCGAAATATTATATTTTGTAAAAACAAATAAGGCCAACACAGTTTTGTGATCATGTTTTATTTTGTATAGAGCGCGTCACAGTCACGATTCCGGATGACAACACTAAATTATATATCTGTGACTTTCATTCCGTTGAGGACATCATCCTACTACTGTACCTTCTGGAACCTGTAGATGCAACTCCTTATAGTATGTATGGCAGTCGTTAGGTGCAGCATCTGAAGGATCACTTCCCCCAAAGAAGGTGGTAAAGAAGATACCCCTGTTGTGATAGCTGGCAACATTACGCATTAGCAGATTGCTGGCTGTGTAGCATTGTTGAGCTTGACCGTGAACTTGATTGCAGATCTTGACCCAGCCGTCGGTATGACCAATTGTATTCAGGTGTACCTGCTCTGTCACAGTCTGCCAGACATTGTTCTGGGTAACAAACATATTTGTTTATATTTAATAATAATAATAATTTATCACGTACCGTTATACGTTACATAGTGTCTGCAAGTAATTTATCCACACCACTCTAGCCTGGGCAACTCGATCAATCTCCCTCATGGAATTGTGACCGATATTTCTTGCCTTTCTGAGTAAAGTTTGTTTCAGGATCCGCCTAGTGTGTCCTCTTGTTCTTGAACTCTTTGTATCCCCTTCAGTGTCTACTTTGGTTTTCTTGGATCATCTCTTCTAACATATCTCCATCTTCCTCTTATAAAAGGGATTATCCTCCTAATATATATATATATATATATATATATATATATATATATATATATATATATATATATATATATATATATATATATATATATATATACTTAGATGTATACGTACATATTTACTTATATGAACATCAGGTGGAACGACAAGGGGACCAACATTGAAGTACTGCAACGTGCAAACTTGCCTTACATCATAGGCATGCTCAGCAGTAGAAGACTAAGATGGTCAGGGCATACAAGGAGACCAACATTGAAGTACTGCAACGTGCAAACTTACCTTACAATCATAGGCATGCTCAGCAGTAGAAGACTAAGATAGTCGTACAGGACCGAACGTTAATAGTGTCTGCAAATTTACAAACTTAGCCTGGGCAATCATCAGCTGCTCAGCGAGTACCGAAGACTTAGAAGTTGTTCAGGATCAGGAGACCAACTGTTTGAATCTGTATCCCCTTCAGTGCCTACTTGCCCCTTCTAAAAATTCACTAGACATCATATATACAGTTATATATATAAGATATGATATATATAGATATATATTAATATAACATAAATTCCTTATCATATAGACATACTTAGAGTAAGTACTAATATGGTCAGGGGAACCAAGGGACCAACATTGAAGTACTGCAACGTGCAAACTTGCCTACAATCATAGAGCATGCTCAGCAGTAGAAGACCAAGATGGTCAGGGCATGTAAAAAATAAACAATGACCGTATAAAGCAACAAGTGTTGTTCTGTGAACTTTCAGAAGGAAAGAGGCCCCAAGGCAGACCACTGCTCAGATATAAGGATGTATGCAAGGCCTCGATGAAGAGCTTTTCTATCGGTTCCAACAAATAGGAAAGACTAGCTGATGACCAAGATGTTTGGAAAACAACATTAGCAAAAGTGCAGAATATGTTGAAAAGAGACTTAGGGATGAGCTAAAATACAAGAGAGACAAGCGCAAACTTGAAAGTTGTCACAGTAAAATACTTGTCAATTGGTTATGGGTTATTGGTTACAAAACTGACGTCACTGCACTCCGGGAAGACCCGTAAGTGCTCAGTCTCGAACAACAGATATAGAAGAGTATGCATACTGATGGTTCATGTGTCTCGCTGATTAAACACTCCTCACTCTGTCCCTCAGGTATCCAGATATATCCGTACAACGGGTAACACCAAACTGCTTAAATCAATGGATCGATTTATTATCTATTTTAGTGTCCTCACCCAACAGGCAGTCGCGAAGAGACCGAATAACACCCCCTCCCCACCCACCCCCAATTATCCATCTTCAAATTCCAACAATCAGTGCTGTCGATGCAAGCCTGTCCGCTTACCCATTGCCGCAAACACCCTCATGCCTAGATCTGCGTAAGTCTATGTTGGTTAGAAACTTCTGTAGACGATATCCAATCATACCGAATTTTGCCCTTTTTGGATCTTGTGAAGCATCGACTCACAGTCAGATACAACAAGTGCCCCAGTAAACGGAGTCCCAGAGAGCCAATGAAGGGCAGCAGTAATGACCTCAACCTACATCCTCATACTAGAAGTAGTTGTTCTGTATGCTCCACTTTGCCCTGCATCCAACCCTATCATGCGCATAAGCCAAGAAATCCCAGCCTGACTTCTCACCACGCATGACGCACATTTGCATTCCATTAAAGTATTTTCAACTTGCCAATTGACCTGACCGTCTGTAAAGACGAAAAGGGCCATACATATATATACACGAGCCCGTCTGCCCAGCGTGTTCGTAGCGCGTTGGACTGCGGGTGACTAGTCCTCTGTGAGTGCGGGTTCAATTCCGCGGACTGGCAGAAAAGCTACAGGTTCCCCAGATTTACGGTGTTCGTGGCACCGAACCGAAGGTTACGATGTCCATGACACCGAGCCGAAGAGCTTTCAGCTCAAGTGTTTCTGGATCGAAAAAAAAATATATACACTTACACGTATAAATTACTTACTACATGAATATATACTATATGAGAGACTGTCAGTAATAACTAAAGTATAATTTTTTTAATAAACTTAGTTACTTTTCCATTCAGATTCGTTCAGTATAAATGTAATTTTAAAATTTTTATTATTTTTATTTCGCTAAGCTCTAAAAAAAAAACGACGCTTGATATTCAGCGCGTTAACCGCACCATATTATGTTATGTTATGCGATCGACGTCATAGCACATTGGGGATTCCCATTCGTGCTCTGTCCTCCGTTGCAGCAGCGATCCAAAAGTCCATTTGTTCACCGTACCCATGAGAAATTGATTACTATATCTTATCTCTTTACCGCGAAGACGACACTGTCTGGCATGTCCAAACTTAACGCCTAATTCTCGAACTCGTTCCGGTGTCTGAGACTTGCACGTCACATAATTGAGAGCGTACCGCATTGATGATATCGGCTCTGTCCATACTTCTGCATTTATGTAACAACCGTGTCCTTTAGTGCACAGTATAACTACAACATCATAGCAAGTCAAAGTTTATATTATTGGTAATATGAGTGACATACATAGGGCAATAATTATTTGTAAACATTGTCTGATTCTATATGTAGTATGCGTGTAAGTGAATTTCGTCACTTTTTTAAAATTCTTTTCTTGATAAAGGCCTTTTGATAGAAACGTTGTTATGTAGTGTTATTGTTTTTTATTTTGTAGAACTACAGTACTTTGTTTTTACGTGTTTCGCCATATATATATATATATATATGATTGATTTATTGATTGATTTATTGATTAATAGAACCAGTATAATTGCACTTTGCTGAATAATCCTGTGTGAATCAATCTTTCTTTTACACAGGAATATATCAGTGGTAATGCTCGTACTCCATAGCAGCTGTGCGCGTTCCAGATGTGATTTTGAAAATGGTGACAATTTGTGTAGGACCATCATTTCTTTCTCTCTTTCTCTGTGTGTATGTACTCGTATGTATGTATGTGTGTGTATGTGTGTGTGTGCGTGCATGTATGTCTATGTATGTGCGTGTGAGTGTCTGTGTGTGTGCTAGAAGCAAAAAAATGGGGAAAAACTACGAAACAGAGCGAGTTCCAAATGGAGAGAGAGAGAGAGAGAGAGAGAGAGAGAGAGAGCGCAGACGTATCTTAAGTGTTTGAATGTTGTACCAGAACGTACTAAGTTATTCTATAATTTACAGAATATTAAAAAATTAAAAAATAATACATTTGACAACCTCCATAATCTTTCACATTACTCATATACTCATGGGTTTTCTCTGAAAAGGCCTGTCTAGACGCACGATTACTTCTAAACGTTACCATAGTTTGAATGAAACCTCTAAAGATAATATTAAATATTTCAACATTACATGGGAGTAAAGTATTGAATTCTTATATTTTGCCATCTTTTGTTGCAATTCCTTAACAAAATATAAATACAAACTTTATATTTTGATTTCCTTCTCTTTTTTAAATATCAGATCTAAACATAATTGTTTGTTTGTAGTGGTTTTTTTTCTAAAATTGTCTATACTGTTATGGAATGCAGGCTATTATTAGAGAATGCATGAAAAGTAAAGTCGAAGAAAGGAAACCATTCTCAAGGGATAAAAAAGACTTACTAAGATTATCTAGATAAAAGAGATTAATAATATCATATTAAATTTACTGATTAAAGAGCGGCACAAACAAATTATTAGAGATTTCAAATAGTTGCTGCTTTTCATACTGTCGTTACTGCATGTAATACCGCTTTTATACTGTCGTTACCGCATGTAATACCGCTTTTTTAGGGCGATCTAGACATGAAGAGAGACATGGGTCTGTGGAATTTAATGGCTGGTGCAATCGCCGCGAACTTGTTCAGGTTATGATACTTTCTTTATGCCCTTGACAGAAAAAACTCTTTAGCCGTACCGTGGATTGAACATGGGTCGCTCGCATGGAAGCTCTGCTCTAATCCATTCGGTCAGACTCCTCCGTTGTTGCTGGTTGTGAGGGGAAAAATAAGTGAAACGATGGTCACTTTTGTTTTTTTGGTTTTAGTCTGAGAAAACCATCTTAATAGAGTACACTATAATTGGCGGCTGACACAACCCAGGCACGTTCATGGGCAGACGTCAGATAGTAGGAGGTCAGTCACCAAATTAAGTACCTCAGATATCTAGGAAACCTGACAGACCTGAAGCTGACTGCCCAATTTGTGGTCCACTGTTGATTAAGCTCGTTACCAAATATCGCTGAAGAAAAGATGTATAATGTCGGATACACCAGAGAGCACATTAGTTGCTATGAAATCTGTCTACACCGGAGAAAAAAAAGATTGGTAAACAAATCATCCTGGCAAACAAGTCACCTAGCTGCTTTGCAGCCACCATCTTGAATGGTACAATCTCTATATTATACAATTCTAACAGAAAAAACACACAATAATAACATGCAAATAAGGAGTAAGTCCCTATATGAAACAGTTAGAGGATAGATCAGGGTATATACCAGGACTCCAGAATTTGGCATGAGACAAGCTGATCTATTGTCGAGATATTTTTTCTATCATATTTCACTGGAGGGAAATGTTGCCATTAAGAAGCTTAACCTGGACAAGGTTGTCGACTTCATTTTCTAGATTAGATTGGGTATAAGCTTTTGAATTTTCGGACTGACTTCTTAACAGTCCTTCGAAATTTCTCTCTCTCTCTCTCTCTCAATTGACAGATGACACACCTTTGCAGCCGTCATGCTCAAATCAGCAGTTAATCATGAATCTATGTTCTCCGTGGTCTTCCTCTTTTCCTCAATGCTGCGATGCCTCCTTCCATAATGGTTTTCTTCAATCCTACGTGTCTTTTAATATGTTCAACATGCTTAAGTTTTCTCATTTTAATGTCTTGCATCAGTCAGTTCTCTTTGATGTTGAGTTCTTTCTGGATAAATGTATGTGTTCTCTTTTCTGTCAATTATTTGTCTATTTATTAAATATAGTATAATATAACTAATATAAAATAATATAATCAATTTCAGTGACGGCTCGTCATTAAGGGCCATTGGTGCCGGGCCCCATCAAAAATAATGTATAACGTGTATTTATTATTTTATAGATTAAAATATAGCAACCCAAAGTCATGATTTATTTCGAAAAATTGTCTGACCCCACCAACAAAAAAGATCACGAGCCGCCACTGATCAATTTACCTGGAACTTAATTTTTCCTCGACCAATGGAGTGACCGTACTCGTAGTTAACTATAACATCTGGGCGGTTGGCAAATCCGGCTGCCTGATTGGTGGGTATATAGGCATAGAGCTCTCCGTCACCACCAGAACGCCACATAAGTCTGAAAATTATGGAATTTTTGCACATTACAGCAATAAGTAAAGTTGTGTATTTCAATGATAAGTTTAGATATTTTATGTATATCCTTGACATGTCATAGTTGACACATATAGAGCTCACACAAGTGGTTCTCATTGCTGCAGGTCTGATGCACGTCATGTCATAGTTGACACATATAGATCACACACAAGTGATTCTCATTGCTACCGGTCTGATGTACCTCATGTCATAGTTGACACATATAGAGCACACACATAGCTATTCTCGTTGCTGTCGGTCTGATGCACACGGTATCTCTTAGCAGTCCACAATATCTTATTGCCATGGTAATATGTCATTGAAAATCAATAAGAGTAGTTAGTGAAGCCGCTGAGCAGGCTAAAATCATTAAATATTTTAACAAAATGTGAATAATTTTCGTTATCTTGAAAATTACATCAAAGACCACCGCCGGTGCTACGAAGTTTATGAACTGTCGCTGATATCTTCCTGTGCAAGAAAGACGTCGGATCACACATAGTTATTCCCACAGTGCAATGAGATTTGTTTTATCAATCAATGAAACAAATAAATATTGAAGACAGGTTTAACCGGGCTGCAAATTATATGACATAATGAAAAGCAAACAGTTTGACACAAGAGTGAGATGAGGAAGAATGTAGCATGTCTTCCTTCAGACAAAATAAAAAAAATGTAACAGATTAATAAACACAAACAAAAGAAACACATTATTAGTACGCATATCTTAATAGAACCAATACTGACATACGGATGTGAGTCATGGACAATGAACACACAGATCGAAAAATCTCTGAGGGTCACAGAAATGTGGTTTTACAGAAGAATAATGAGAATCTCATGGACTACTAAAATAACTAATGTTGAGGTGATGAATGAGATCAAGACACAGAGAATGCTTATCATCAATATAAGAAAAAAAGGCAGTCATCATTTTTCGGACATGTGATGAGGAAGGGAGGCTTAGAACACATTGTGACAACCTGTAAAATAGAGGGTAGATGAGACAGAGGAAGACAGCGAGAGAAAATTTTGGATAGCGTGACTTCATGGCACGGAAGAGCGTCAACATCTGAGTTAATAGCAAACACCAGCGACAGAGATTTGTGGAGATCCATGATCGCCTACGCTAGCCGGCACAGCACCTGATGATGATGATATCTTAGTACGTCTAACTTAGTACGTGTATCTGCAATGAAGTTTATACGTAACAGAAGAATGATATTACAAGTCGTACAAATCTAATTTTGAAACCTTACTTATTGAACACGTATAGTTAGTTACCTATAGAAGTGTTTTTTTGCAGAAGTATCTCATACAATGATCGATTGATAGTTCATCAGATAATACAGATAGATCAGAAGTTGAATTATTGATTTGTCTTCAGCGATAATGCTATACAAAAATAAAGTTTGGAAAAACTTAGTTCCAAATTGTCATTTTCTTCCGAAATCGAGCGTGACCTGCCTCATAATGCCTTTTGTAATCTTGTCCATGAATCTCCCGCTGAGGGTGGCTCATCAGCTCAAAATAAATCTCGTGGATTAGCTATAACACAGCTGACATCACAGAAGATAATGTGTAAAGAGCAGGAGCGTGTATTAAAAAAGGCTGCAATAAAATCGTTCCCTAACAAGGCTTTGAAATAAACACTAGAGAAATTGAATGAAGATTTATAGAGTGAAAGTGAACAAGGGTCGCAAGGACAAGATAATGATTGGACTGATAAACATGTCGTCATCACCATCATCATATACCATACCGGTTAGCGTTGTCGATCATGAATCTTAAAAAACAAGTATGCCTTGTGTAATGACCATAATTTCGACTGCTTAACTGACAGCTAATGGATAAAGCTGGCATTCTGGACATCCTCATGGAGTGTGACAGCAAAGAGGACTTTCATCGAAACAAAATCCACATAAACAGATAGATTGCAAGAGCTTTGATTGAATATTGAAGTGGTCAGAAAGATCAGCACAACAGACGGGAGTAGACTCATCAACCAACATCGAACTGGGACGGCTAGTCGCTTGGCGCTGTTGAAGATATTGCGAAAGAAACCAGGAGCACCTATGGACATTTCCAAAGTATAATGAAGACATTCCAAACTGAAAGTTAAATGTCTCTTTTCATAAAGTTTGATAGTAAAGAATTTCTTTTGTTGTATTCTGTCTGGTTCCTCCAGCTCTCACAACGTGCTCTAATAGTCCAGTTCTCTTAATTGTCTCGTCACAATGTGCTCTAATATCGTTCCTCCAGCTCTCACAATGTGCTCTAATATCGTTCCTCCAGCTCTCACAATGTGCTCTAATATCGTTCCTCCAGCTCTCACAATGTGCTCTAATATCATTCCTCCAGCTCTCACAATGTGCTCTAATATCGTTCCTCCAGCTCTCACAATGTGCTCTAATATCGTTCCTCCAGCTCTCACAATGTGCTCTATCTTCCTCAGCTCTCACAATGTGCTCTAATACTGTTCCTCCAGCTCTCACAATGTGCTCTAATACTGTTCCTCCAGCTCTCACAATGTGCTCTAATACTGTTCCTCCAGCTCTCACAATGTGCTCTAATACTATTTTTCACAAGATGTGCCCGATAAACGCTAAACAGATCTAGAAACGGAATTTAATAGAGGAAATGATGTATGCTGCTGGACTATCCTAGAAAGTCATAAAGAAAACAACCAGAGACCGGGAATAAGTGTGCTGTTAACCAACACATGTGTACAGTAAGAAATTTGAAAGTTAAACTTATTCGTATATGGATTACCTGCAAGAAAATAGCAGTTGGAATATATTACTCAAAATATTGTAGTTTTGGGGGCTTTTGATAAATGACAATTATTAATCAAAAATGTCGAATTGTGTTTTTTGCATCATGTTTTTTTTTATTCCAGAGATAACTTTGCCTACATTTGCCAATTTTGTCAACAAATTCATAAAGTTCACCAATTTCCCTTCAATTTGATATAGAATAAATTTACTTTAACCCTTTCGTTCTTCTGAGCCGATATGATGGTTTGCAGTACTTTTTAATATGACACAACGCTAGTATACCTGCTAGCTCAGTATACATTGTAATATAAATGCGTTATGTGGTAAAACACAAAAGAGCAAGTTCAACACAATCTTTCTCCCCACATTATGTTACCAGCGCCAAACCTGGACGCTGACAACAAACGATAGAAGAAAACTAGTCACAACAGAGATGAAGTGTCTACGCAGAATGCTGGTGTAACAAGAAGAGACCGGTTGAGAAATGAAGACATCAGGAAAAAGTGGGTACAACATCAGTACTAGACTTCATCAAGAAACAACAAATTAAATGGTTCGGCCACGTAAGCAGATTACCATCAGACAGTGCACCCAAAGAGCAATGCTGCTCCGATACAATGGGTACAAAGCAAAAGGCCGGCCACGCAAAAGATGGACCTCAAAGATAACAGAGGCGACGAAAGAGACTATCTACGAAGCGCATACTAGGGCCCGTTTTAGAAATCTCTTCCTGACCTGACGCTGTGAGGCATACAGGATTCGGGAAAGAAAGAAAGAAAGATGTGGTAAAAACAAAATTACGGTTGAAAAGGGTTAATCAAAACGAAGTATTACTTTCTCAGATCAATGAACATTTTGTGTATGCAGTTTTTGTGACATAAAAAATAATTACGTCCAGGAGTTTAAATAATTACATAGTCATTACTAACTGTAGTACCACTTTTAGGTCGATGTAGGACAGGGAGGGACGAGAGTTTAAGAATTTAATTCCGCATGGCTAGTGAAGTCACCGCGAAACTGTTCAGGTAAGGATTTTTCTTTTATGCCCCGAAAGAAAATAAATTATTGGCCTTAGCGGGAATTGACGATGGGACTGCCTCGTGGAAGCCGTGATTTAATCCATTGGGCCAAGGCGCTGCTCTCTTTTAATTACATAATGAATATGTTAAAGATGCAATTTAAAAAACAAAAAAACACAAACTTGATTTAACTTGAAAGCTAAATTAAATTAAATATTACCTCAGAGAATAACAGTTGGTTGGATGATTTCCTCCTCCGCATCCAAAAGCACCGTCTCCGCCCACTCCTCCGAACAGACCAGGAATCTTACCCATTTTACCCCAACCGAAGTTTTCAAAGAAGATGTCATAGGTCAGAATGAGGTCATCGTTGTTTGAGGGCAACTGGTTTGGTGTGATGAACCATCCCACACCTTCAGGGCAAGATTAATTAATGGTGAATAATAAACGAAACAAAATTAACATTTTCATTATATATTCATGATTACATTAATCATCATCATCATCATCAAATAAATTGTCATGAGCAGAACTTTGCCACCCTAACAGTCCTTCGGAATTTATCTTTCTCACATGCAAGTTGTCCCGCCTCTGCATCTGTCATGCTCAAATCATCAGTTACATCCTGAATCAACTTCTCCTTGTCTTTCTCTTCTCCTCTTTGCCGGGATGCCTCCTTCCATGGCGGTGTTCTACCACCCTTTGTGTCTCTTTATATGTCCAAAATACTTCCCTTTTCTCATTCTTATCTGTAGCATTAGCCAGTTTTCTTTAATTATGAGTTCTTTCTAGATAGATCTATTTGTTCTCTTCTCTGTCCCATTAACGTTGAACGGATTAACATAATGCATACGGCGTTCGCTTATTGAATCGATCATAAGAAAGTTGTAAGTTGAATCCTACACTCGACGTTCCACATGTGAGGACATGAATTGGCCCTACTGCCTCTCGTACAAGAGGATCTAGAAACATGAAATTACAGGTACTACATACCCTACGGTCTGAAAAAGGCTATAGAACATTTACATTAACACCAGTTCTCACATACGGATGTAATGTGCGGAAACCTACAGATCGGAAGTGATCAGACCAGATCAGATCTGGAGAAAACCGAGGGGAGGCTGCGGTGATACGTAATAAAATTGCGTTTCAGGACCATACGGATGGGAATCATGGACAATAAATAAAAATAATCAATTATTACAGACTACAAAGAAATGTGGCTTTATAGAAGAATAATGAAAATATAATGACAGAAATGATAACAAATGTTCTCAAGAAAGCAGGCTAGAACAGATCGTGCATGAAAGGCATCAGAAAGAAACAATCAATATTCTTTGAATATTTATAAAAAGGAAAAACTTGAATACATCGTGACACAAAGGAAGAATATATGGGAAGCGATGTAGAGGTTGATAGAGAGAAACAAATGTATAGATAGCCTTACATTATGGCGTAGCACGAAAACAGTATCAGAACTTAGCAAGAACAAAAAAAACAGAGATTTGTGGAGAGCATGATAATCTAAGCGTAGTGGCATGGCACTTGATGATGATGATGGTGGTGATGATGATGGTTACATTAATAATATCAACCAAAAATAGTTCACTTTTTTATCAAATACACTTGGTTATGCATAGAACACCCCAAAATGCACAAATCAAATTTAATCATGATGCTTTTTTATGAAATTTCCTTTTGCCTTTTCTAATCTTAGGGTAAGAAGTCAGTTTACATTTATAGATCCTAGTATGCAGGAGGTAGGTAGGCAAATACCTTTATTCACGTGTGGAACGTTGAGTGTGGGGTTGAAATCACAACCCTTGCGTGTCCGAGTCGACAGGAGAGCATTGAGAAGATTATGCATTACGGTAATCCGTTCCACAACTATGATGCTACAAACGAATATTAATAGTTGCATTAGGTAACTAAAGTAATATTAATTAACTGTAAAGTTGTCAAAAGTAATGTTAAGGGTGTTAATATAACTGGAGATACCAACTTAATAATGTTGGGTATTACATTTCACCAGTTTTTTTGGTTGATCTCCTGGAAATAGATGTTTAATAAGATATTTCATTCAACAAACGACTGTGTTCTAATTTACTATCGAAAGCAAAAGTGAAAATACATAAATAATGATGATTGTGACAATACCTTTGTTACCGCCACTCTGCGAGTACGATCCTTTGGCATAATGTACAGTGATAGAACCTTGAGCTGAATGATGAGTAGTACTGGACAATGAGCCTTGACCCCAGAGATTATGGTAAGGTTCCAGAGATTTGAGTATTGTATTGCTGTCTGTTGACACTGGAAAGGTACTCACATGCCATATCTCCGTAGCTGAAAACAACAGAGATTTGTCATTTCTGTTTTGTTATATTATTAAAAATTTTAACTTTTCGATAACATGTATGCATGTATCTTGTGTGTATTAATATGTTATTGTTATTTGTTTGTTTATTTGTTTCCTTTTTATCATACAATTTAACCACTTTTTGTGATATGGGGTTTATGCCGAGAACATGAGTACATTGCGCCTCCGTTAGACCCCTACGGCATATATGGTAAGCAAATCCTTCTTCTTCATTCGAACGATCCATATGGAACACTTATTAACCACACTTTGAGACTTTTGTGACACTGAGCATAAAACCTATTGTATGTTGTGCCAGTTATGTGCCTGCTGGTAGGCCAGCACATACGATTTCTGTGACAGTTTTTATTTACTAGGCTAGCGTCCCTAGGCCCCTACTTCAGTCGCCTCTTACGACATGTCTTGCAGGTTGCAGTGTTACAACTCTTTGCTCCTCTTGCGGAACCCTGCAACACACGGGTGACAGGTAAATCCGATTCTCGGCTAAAGCGTTTGTATATTATCTAACATGACACAAATTTGTACAAAATGGTTTCTGTAAGATTTTACAAGCAGAAAAACAACATTGTAAAGTGATACATCTGAGGTTATACTTTAGCATGGTATCATAATTGACTGGACATAGGCACAGGCCATCAGAGCTGATCCATGCCAGTAAGTTTACATGATATAGAATATTTGGAACCAGCAACTGAATAAAACATCGGAGAAACCTACTGAATAAAACTTTCGGAATCATCTACTGAATAAAACTTTCGGAATCATCTACTGAATAAAACTTTCGAAACCAGCTACTGAATAAAACATCGGAGAAATCTACGGAATAAAACATCTGAGCAACCTTCTGAATAAAACATTCAGAACCAGCTACTGAATAAAACATTCAGAACCAGCTACTGAATAAAACATTCAGAACCAGCTACTGAATAAAACATTCAGAACCAGCTATTGAATAAAACATTCAGAACCAGCTACTGAATAAAACATTCAGAACCAGCTACTGAATAAAACATTCAGAACCAGCTACTGAATAAAACATTCAGAACCAGCTATTGAATAAAACATTCAGAACCAGCTACTGAATAAAACATTCAGAACCAGCTACTGAATAAAACATTCAGAACCAGCTACTGAATAAAACATTCAGAACCAGCTACTGAATAAAACATTCAGAACCAGCTACTGAATAAAACATGGTTTCTAAAATATGTTCCGTTTGTCTCATAAATGTTTCAGTCAGTTCTTAGTAAACAATTATTGCCTCATTTATCTCTTGTAAGACAAGCTCATATTATCATAATATGAATCATCATGCAATGACTTCCAATGGCGAAACATGTAAACACAAAGTACTGTAGTCTTACAAAATACAATAACAATAACAAAACACAGCAACGTTTCGACCGCAAGGCCTTTATCAAACAAAGGAAACAACAGAAGTGAAGAAATTCACTTCTTACATGGCTTCCAACATATAGAATCAGATAACAAATCCCTAACGTCCGTAAAATAAAATTATGTGACTAAAATGGCAAAGTGTGACTAATAAGATTTTAGTGTCACTGACAGTGAAGGTATCAGAATAAAGAAACTAGAGTGTCTACACTTATGTCTACAGATATTAGTATGTCTACACTTATGTCTACAGATTATATGTCTACACTTATGTCTACATTTATGTCTACACTTATGTCTACAGATATTAGTATATCTACACTTGTAAGAAAATAAGTTATCAATAACTGAATCGATTAATTGAAAAAAGATCATAATTTACCTCGCCTAATCCTCAGACTCCTGATCTCTCTCGTGTTCACTACCTCAGAGAATGGTAAATGTTTGATACGAACTTCGACCTTCGGGGATTCCCCTGAATATGTTCCATGGATGCCAACACAGACAAGATGACTGGGCGTTTGATCTGAGCCGGTAATCTCCAGATACTGACCATCATCACGAATATAGGTTACTTCTCCTCCCTCAGCCTGTTAATGATACACGTATTGTGTGTTACTATTTGTGTTGTTGTTGTGGTGTTGGAAGTAAGTGAATTATTGTTGATTGCTTAATTGATTGATTGATAGGACCATCATAATTGCACTTCGATGAGTAGCCATGTGTGCTCCGATCTCTTTCTTACCCAGGGAGATATCAACAGCAGTGCACGAACTCCGTAGCACCGGCGACGGTCCCCGAAGTACATTATTGTGTCTGTCAGTGTGATTAGAATATTAACTTACGATGTTCAATTATCGGTAATATCGAATTCATAATCTGGCCTCAGCTCAACATCTTGGATGTCCCTGTAGCGCAGTTTGCCTTACATTTTGAATGTCATGGGTACGAATCCGGAATCATCGTTCCGTACAATATTGCACTTGTTCCCGAAAACAACTTTATTTTTATTTTTTTTGCTGGAGCTACGGAGTTCATACTTTGTATAATACTCTAGGCAGAAGGCAAGCCATTTCTACATATGTGTACCCAGCCATATAGAATAGCTGGGTGCATTGAAGTCAATCCTTTGCCTTCAGACACACTTTATATTTATAAACACTGGATATGATTATGGAAAAGACTCCTCAAAGACCTAAGCAGAACAGACCAGGTCATTATATTTCAACTACGAACAGGCACTGCAGACTCAACAAACACTTATATAGACTAGGAATAAGTCAAACAGCTCTCTGCCAGTGTCAGCAGGCGGAACAGACACCAGAGCATATCCTGCAAGACTGTCCTCTCCTGTGTGAGCTGAGAAGCAACATGTGGCACACCCAGTCGACCTGAAAACTAAGCTTTGGGGAAACCTGACAGACCTGAAGCTGACTGCCCAGTTTGTGGTCCACAGTAAATTAAACGCATGACCAGAGATCGCTGAAGAAGAAGAAGAAGAAGAAGACACACTGTAAGCTGAACATTTATACCCTAATTTCTTTCTTGAAGAAAAGTCTGGTTTCACAACGAGAGCAACTGTGTCAGTGATCTATCTCTGACAGTAGCAATTTCTTATAAACTAGCTAATATTGGTCGAGCAGTAACATGGCTATGTGTAAGTGATCTATCGCTGGCACTAATAACACTATTATAGTGAAAGCTTCGTATGACTGACTTTAGTGAAGACAGAAACTGATAACTTATTGTAAATATCGTAGAACTGTGTTTGATCAAAGCATCAAATTTGTATTGTTCTGAACTCCATAAGTCAATGAATCCTTGTCTATATTATTATTATAGTCTAAATCAAATTTGTATTGTTCTGAACTCCATAAGTCAATGAATCCTTGTCTATATTATTATTATAGTCTAAATCAAATTTGTATTGTTCTGAACTCCATAAGTCAATGAATCCTTGTCTATATTATTATTATAGTCTAAATCAAATTTGTATTGTTCTGAACTCCATAAGTCAATGAATCCTTGTCTATATTATTATTATAGTCTAAATCAAATTTGTATTGTTCTGAACTCCATAAGTCAATGAATCTTTGTCTATATTATTATTATAGTCTGAGTTGAATTTAAGGAAAGATGATAGAACGGGTTAGAAATGGTTTCAAATACATGTTCATCTTGCAGGATTAGAACTCTCATCAATTCATTACTCTTTTGTTCAATTTCTCAACTTCACCACAATTTAAACTTGACTAGTTGAAATGAATGACGAACGTTTTACGTCCCATTAAATTCTACTTTATTCCCGCACGAAGTGTGTTATGAAGTAAACATGTGACGTAATCGCCAACTGACCTGTTCATGGCCTATTCGATTTTTAGATTTTATAGAGTATACGACATAAATTACTTGATGAACATCCCTACATTGAATAGCTCTGTATGGCAGCAGTGTAGTGCAGATTGTTACTGTTTCATGGAGAACGACTAAAATAGTAACGCACAAATTGCAAACATTCATCAACTGGTGTCTGCGCAGAATAGAGGGACTGCGATGGTACGATAGGGTCACACATTATGAACTTCTGGAGAGAACAAGATAGATTCGAGTGGACCAAGAGGTTTAATAAAAATGCTATCGCTTGATATGACACACTTTGAGAAAACCAGAGGGGAAATCACAAGAAGCGTCCTTTCCTAGAACCCACAGAGACAGCGAAAGAATAGGAGGCCTAGAAATACATGGAGACGAGATTTGGAGGCAGAGATCAACAATATAAAGAAGAGCTGGAGGGAGCTGCAGAATATAGCTAGAGATAGCAAGACTTGGCATGAGTTGGTTGAGGGTCTATTCTCCAATCCAGGTTAAAAAGGCAGAGAGAGATGGAGAGAGAGAGAAAGAGAGAGATTGATTTTGGATATGGTAAGTTGATTACTTAACCTATTTCCTTTCGTGACCTAGTTATGTATCTTATTAGTACGTACATATAAGTTGAACAGCAATTTTTAAAAGTAGCCTTATTTGGAAAGAAAAATTTCCACTCATTAATCACACAATTAGTAAACAATGCGTTATTGCAAAACAATATTACGTGAGTCAAATATAGTGGGCTGGTAAGAGTCACAGATGCCTTCCATCGGTTGGTACCTTCTGTCACAGTTACACAATCTGTATGGTGAAAAGTGGCCGCAATCCTTGCTTCAGCAAAATGGCCATAGCCAAATATACAGACAGTCAATATAAGCTGTAACATCACAACAGTCTGTCTGTGGATAAGCAAAGGAAGTTGACATAGTAAACAATGTGAAATGGTTATTTCATATAATGGTAAAGCTTAATTGTGATTGAGTTGATTGAGTTGATTGAGATGGGCGGTGAATGTTTTTATATAAGCCAGATTGGAGCTACGGAATGTCACGGCATGTGCTTACTAGAGTGCAGAATGTTATCAACTTTTCTATTGGCGACTATCCCTCTTGAACATGACAACAAACCACTATAAGACAATATATATATATATGAACACTTGTTGTAAAGTAGCTATTAATTTATATTTAACTTGAGTAAAAACAAGAGAATTTATTATTTTGTTCAAACAATGGTTATTTTTTTACGCCGATTTAAGGATATGATTTTATTGTTATTGTTGTTACCTATTTCCATTGGCAACATAAGGTTGTGAGACATGGACCATTGATAAAGCAGAGGAGATTATTAATGCCTTTGAATGCAAACGCTACAGAAGTGTACTAAGAATATCATGGACAGAGAAAAGAACAAATTCTTTTTTTCTGCAATAGCTTGATATTATAGAGAGTTGGCTATTAAAAAGCAAAACATCAAGGAAAATTAAATATGTTGGACACATAAAACGACATGAGCGTCTAGAGACGATAATTTTGGAGGGAATGGTGCCTGGAAGAAGAATGAGAGGACGATCTAGAAGATGATGGGTGCAGGATGTCATTGACGATCGGAGAATCATTGCTGCTGACTCCTGTCAACCTGTACAGAACAGAGTTTATTTCAGGACTGATGTCATGGGAGCTAAGTTCCGGAAGGGACAAGCTACTTGATGATGATCGTTATTGATATAAGTAACTTAAAAAATTGGTAGTTCTGCAAGTAGTCGAGGAACAACAACAGTTGGGATTAAATGGAAACACTAGGAATCGCAACAAATAATAAGTTAACGAATGAGAAAATGAGAATAGCGATGCAAGAATGAATAGAATAAATGCTACCGAACACTAAATCGATGGTAATACTGATGATGACAAGAATTACCACTATTACGTTAATTAAACGATAACGGTAACAATTATGGTTAACATGTCAGTAATGAGGATCATATTAGTTATGTCATGTTTTATTATGTTATGCGATCGACGTCATAGCACATTGGGCATTCCCATTCGTGCCCTGTCCTCCGCTGCAGCAGCCATCCCAAGTCCATTTGCTCACCGTACCTATGAGAAGCTGATTACTATATCTTCTCTCTACCACGAATACGACACTGTCTGGCATGTCCAAACTAATATGGATCATAGTAGTGGTAACGATGGGAAAATTAGATAGTTTGGTCACATTAAGCAACACGATGGCCTGGAAAGAACAATATTAGAGGGCAGGGTCCCAGGACGCAGAAGCAGACCAAGAAGAAGATGGCTACAAAATATTAAAGAAACCATGAATATGACCATCGACGAAGTGGGTGAACTGGCTACAGACAGAGTGAATGTAAGATGTGCTGCAAAGAGTGCAACGTCCTATAAAGGATACGCACCTTGATGATGATGAGGGATAATGAAAATGACAATGATAATAGTTATTGGAAAATGTTTCATCGACCCTGAAGAAATCTCATAATTCGGTTAAGGTTAATACCAATTCGTCAACAAACTATACTCACCTGTAAGGTAAGATCTACAGATAAACAGGTGAGAAAGTCTCAATCCTTTCTTGCAGAGTAAGAGATAAGAAGATTGTAGTCCGCTTATATTGAGACTGTTTGTTCACTTCTATCAACCAAATGTTCACTTAATTTTTTATCTCGTGAACTAATTGTCATGATTCAGATAAGCATAGTTCACAATTTCTTTCTTGTTATAGAAAATCAAAAACTTACACTTGTCTTGTCTTATCCACATGTGCCGTGAAGCGTCGTGGGAAGTTTCAGTTGTCTATCATGTATCAGGTGTGTTGCTTCTGTAGTTGTTAGTCTTTGATGTCGCGAGATATCTGTAATATTATCTATCCATCTCAATCGAGGGGTCGCTGTGGGATAGAGGTTAGGTACTCGTCTCTCGTGTCAAAGGTACCAGGTTCGCTCCCTCGTGGAGCCATCTGGATATTTTTCCCGAGATAACTGATCTCAGTGTAGGTGAGATCGAGTTCCCAGTCCTATCGGAGACAGACAATAAAACATAGGTCCCATGTTCAATGTGAAGACGTAAAAGAACCATTGACAGTTCAAAATCGAGAAGAGCAGGCTGGAAAACCACTGATCAGGCAAAATTCATTAGAAAAAAGGTTAAAAATAAGATTCCTACAAAAATTATATTCACCATCTTCACAATTACATCGGGTTCCTCGCCGGTACTATGGAGTTTCTGCACTGCAGCTGGGATCTTCCTGTGTAAGAAAGATATCAGAGCACACATGGTTAAACACCGAAGTGCATTGCTGATGGTCCTATCAATCAATCAATCTATCGGATTCTTGATCTTCCTCAGGCTCTGCTTCCTGGTTACCGGTTGTTATAGGCGCAAGATGATAGTATATCTGGTTTCATTCTCATTAGGTGACCGAACCATTTTATTTGCTGCCTTTTAATATGTTGAATGCATGCTGTGATTCCAACAATATTTCTAATGTTCTCATTTTCTCAGTCTATCCCGTCTTCTAACATTGGCGACTTTTCTTAAACAGTTCATTTCACTTACACATTTTCTTCTTTTTATCGTTACACTACTACTGTGTTGTTGTCCAGTGTCGTGACTTTCTGTTGTTACACTACTACTGCGTTGTTGCCCAGTGTCGTGACTTTCTGTTGTTACACTACTACTGTGTTGTTGCCGAGTGTCGTGACTTTCTGTTGTTACACTACTACTGTGTTGTTGACCAGTGTTGTGACTTTCTGTTGTTTTCTTGCGTTGTTCTGGTGGTGATTGTTATTTTTGCTATTTGACAGGATTCTGCTATGCCATCTAATCATATTTTTCGTTGTCTTCCTCTAGCCTTCTTCCCTGATGTTCTGTTGTAGAAGACTATGTATACTGTGGAGTTTGGATGCATTCTTATTAAGTGACCAAACCACTTCATTCTTTGTTTCTCAATGTAATTCAAGCAAGGTTTTGTGTCAACTTTCTTTCTTATACAGATGTTGGTGACTGTCTTATCTGGTGTTGACTTACGTATCGTTCGTCTCCTGTGGTAAGATTAGGAACTCGGTCAAACCACAGCCAACTCTAAATAAATAGGATTGACAACTGACCGGGAACCCCTGACCTAGATTCGGTTGGGGGTGGAATTTATGTATGTTTGATACAACAATTGAAGCTTTTATTTTACAATTTTCCTCGCCTCGCCTCCCTGCCGCCTCGCTCTCCCCTGCCTCCCTCGCCCACCTCCACTGCCGCCCTTCTCCCATGTCGCCCTCGCCCGCCTTACCTGCCGCCCTCGCCCGCCTCCCAGGAAGCATAGGGGTGGAATTTATGTATGTTTGATAAAACACTACAAGCTTTTATTTAACAATTTTCCTGCCGCCCTAATCCGGGCCGCCCTAATCCGGGCCGCCCTAATCCGGCCGCCCTAATCCGGGCGCCTAATCGGCCGCCCTAATCCGGGCCGCCCCTAATCCGGGCCGCCCTAATCCGGGCCGCCCTAATCCGGGCCGCCTAATCCGGGCCGCCCCTAATCCGGGCCGCCCTAATCCGGGCCGCCCTAATCCGGGCCGCCCTAATCCGGGCCGCCCCTAATCCGGGCCGCCCTAATCCGGGCCGCCCCTAATCCGGGGCCGCCCTAATCCGGCCGCCCTAATCCGGGCCGCCCTAATCCGGGCCGCCCCTAATCCGGGCCGCCCTAATCCGGGCCGCCCCTAATCCGGGCCGCCTTAATCCGGGCCGCCCCTAATCCGGGCCGCCTTAATCCGGGCCGCCCTAATCCGGCCGCCTTAATCCGGGCCGCCCCTAATCCGGCCGCCTTAATCCGGGCCGCCCCTTAATCCGGGCCGCCCTAATCCGGGCCGCCCCTAATCCGGGCCGCCCTAATCCGGGCCGCCCTAATCCGGGCCGCCCTAATCCGGGCCGCCCTAATCCGGGCCGCCCATCGCCTAATCCGGCCGCCCCTAATCCGGGCCGCCTAATCCGGGCCGCCCCTAATCCGGGCCGCCCTAATCCGGGCCGCCCCTAATCCGGGCCGCCTTTAATCCGGGCCGCCCTAATCCGGGCCGCCTTAATCCGGGCCGCCCTAATCGGCCGCCTAATCCGGGCCGCCCTAATCGGCCGCCTAATCCGGGCCGCCCTAATCCGGGCCGCCCTAATCCGGGCCGCCCTAATCCGGCCGCCCTTAATCCGGGCCGCCCCTAATCCGGGCCCCCCTAATCGCCCTAATCCGGGCCGCCCTAATCCGGCCGCCCTTAATCCGGGCCGCCCCTAATCCGGCCGCCTTCCTAATCCGGGCCGCCCCTAATCCGGCCGCCCTAATCCGGGCCGCCCTAATCCGGCCGCCTAATCCGGGCCGCCCTAATCCGGGCCGCCTAATCCGGCCGCCCTAATCCGGGCCGCCCTAATCCGGGCCGCCCTAATCCGGGCCGCCTTAATCCGGGCCGCCCCTAATCCGGGCCGCCCTAATCCGGGCCGCCCCTAATCCGGGCCGCCTAATCCGGGCCGCCCCTAATCCGGCCGCTCCCTAATCCGGCCGCCCTAATCCGGGCCGCCCTAATCCGGGCCGCCCTAATCCGGGCCGCCTAATCCGGGCCGCCCTAATCCGGCGCCTAATCGCCCTATCCGGGCCGCCCTAATCCGGGCCGCCTCTAATCCGGGCCGCCCCTAATCCGGCCGCCTAATCCGGGCCGCCCCTAATCCGGGCCGCCCCTAATCCGGGCCGCCCCTAATCCGGGCCGCCCCTAATCGGGCCGCCCCTAATCCGGGCCGCCCTAATCCGGGCCGCCCTAATCCGGGCCGCCCTAATCCGGGCCGCCCCTAATCCGGGCCGCCCTAATCCGGGCCGCCCTAATCCGGGCCTGCCCCTAATCCGGGCCGCCCTAATCCGGGCCGCCCTTTAATCCGGGCCGCCCCTAATCCGGGCCGCTCCTTAATCCGGGCCGCCCCTAATCCGGGCCGCCCTAATCCGGGCCGCCCTAATCCGGGCCGCCTAATCCGGGCCGCCCTAATCCGGGCCGCCCTAATCCGGGCCGCCCCTAATCCGGGCGCGCCCTAATCCGGGCCGCCCTAATCCGGCCGCCCTAATCGGCCGCCTAATCGGGCCGCCCCTAATCCGGGCCGCCCCTAATCCGGGCCGCCCCTAATCCGGGCCGCCCCTAATCCGGGCCGCCCCTAATCCGGGCCGCCCCTAATCCGGGCCGCCCTAATCCGGCCGCCCTAATCCGGGCCGCCCTAATCCGGGCCGCCTAATCGCCCCTAATCCGGGCCGCCCTAATCCGGGCCGCCCTAATCCGGGCCGCCCCTAATCCGGCCGCCTTAATCCGGGCCGCCCCTAATCCGGCCGCCTTAATCCGGGCCGCCCTCAATCCGGGCCGCCTTAATCCGGGCCGCCCCTAATCCGGGCCGCCTAATCCGGGCCGCCCTAATCCGCGCCTAATCCGGCCTCGCCTAATCGGGCGCCTATCGGCCTAATCCGGGCCGCCCCTAATCCGGGCCGCCCTAATCCGGCCGCTCGCCCTAATCCGGCCGCCCTTCCTAATCCGGGCCGCCCTAATCCGGACGCCTATCGCCGCCTTAATCCGGGCCGCCCCTTATGCCGGGCCGCCCTAATCCGGTCTCAAATCGGTAGGTGCGCGCAGGTCTCAAATCGGTAGGTGCGCGCAGAGTCTCAATCGGTAGGTGCGCGCGCAGGTCTCAAATCGGTATGTGCGCGCGCATGTACGAAGTTTTTTAATGTACTTTTATTGTATAAATCATGACATGAAAATAATGCTAAAACCGAAATAATGAATGTTGGAAGTAAACTGAAAGTCATCAGTACAATCAACCAAGTGCAATAACTCAAATATTTTGTAAGCATATTCATAGAAAACTACACTGAGATAGATGATAGAGTGCAAAAAACAAAATGCTATAACCTGCTATGAACTAGACTTTAAGTCAGTCAAAAACCTCACTGACAGTTGATCAATTACATTTGAGAAACAAAGAACGAAGTGGTTTGACGACATAATAAGAATGTAACCAAACTCCACTGTATACAGAGTCTTCTACAACAGAACATCAGGACAGATGGTGAAGGGGAAAACTAAAAATTTAGGATATATGGCATAGCAGAATCCTGCCAAAAATAAAAGACAAGATTAACTATCACATACAAAAAAAAAAAAAATCTGTGACGCTGGGCAACAAACCGGTAACACTGTTATAACAAAAGAAAATGAACGGTCCACGATGGGGGTCTACATCGAGCCGGCCATCTTTACTTCCCAGAGTTGTTCTGTTACCCAATTGAGGCTGGATTAACCTGAGTCATTTGCAATTTTACAAAGATGCCTAGGGATCGAACCAAGATCACCCATCTAGAACATCATTGAACTAACATCTTAGTTAACATAGTTCGCTATGACTAAAATAGTTGCAAATATTTTACACATTTACTATCAAAGCGAAAAACATAATGTGGTTGGATTAATTTTGTTCCCACATTTTCCAGACTAAAAAATATATACATGTAAATCAATTAACAAATTCTACCAAACTCTCGATCAAACCTTGAAGCAGAAATATATAGATTTGCTGTAGAATATTAGCCAAGAGATTTAGAAAAAGGTACATGATAGATGTAAGGACCATATCAAATCTATGTATAGAGACTGACCACAAAACGGTAATTATTATGACTTTTAGAACATACAAGAATAATACCAGAGGGCAACACACGATTACAAAAGAGATTATCAAAGTCAATAAACTAAAAGATGTCAACACACAAGAGTTATATCTCCAAAGAATCATGGACAATTTTGTGAGACTACCTAAATATAACAAGTCAGTAGAAGAAGAATGGAGAACAATATTATAGGCAGTCAAAGAAACATGCTGATCAGTCAAATACAGAAGCACTAGACTAAAAATGATAACTTGATGGAATGACAAAGTAAAATTAGCAGTATAGGAGAAATAAAGTAGATACAACACATGGACAAAAAACAAAAGGACATTACTGAGTACAGAAAAGCAAGAACACAAAGTTATATAGAAATCTAAAATACACGCATGGCAAGATTATAGCGAAATATTAAATTTAGATTACAAAAGTTCAATAAGAAAATTCTACCAAAAAATTACTTTGGAAGCATATTCATAAAACAGTTGATCTCACTAACACATCTCACTAACAATTGATCAACAGCATTTTTTTGCTGCTATCTGTTACCAGAGCCAAACTTTGACAATGAATACAGCACAGACGCAAATAAATCTCACCAGAAAAGACAAGAGTCACCAACATCAGCATAAGAAAGAAAATTTGGACGAAATCTTGGTTGAATTACGTTTGAGAAACAAAGAATGAAGTGGTTCGACCACTTAATAAGAATGTAACCAAACTCCACTCCATACATATCTTCTACAACAGAACATCAGGACATAAGGTGAAAGGGAAAACCAAGAAATATCGGATATATGGCATAGCAGAATCCTGTCAAAAAAAGGGCATGATTAACTATCACCAAAAAAAAAAAACCTTAACGCTGAGCAACAAACTGGTAACAGTGTTATAACAAAAGAAGATGAACGGTCCACGATGGGGCGGTCTACATCGTGCTGACCATCTTTACTTCCTAGAGTTGTTCTGTTACCCAATTGAGGCTGGATTAACCTGAGTAATTTGCAATTTTAAAAGTTCATGCATAGGGATCGAACCAAGATCACCCATCTAGAACATCATTGAACTACCATAGTTCGCTAAGACTAAAATAGTTGCAAATATTTTACACATTTACTATCAAAGCGAAAAACATGATGTGGTTGGATTAATTTTGTTCCCACATTTTCCAGACTAAAAAATATATACATGTAAATCAATTAACAAATTCTACCAAACTCTCGATCAAACCTTGAAGCAGAAATATATAGATTTGCTGTAGAATATTAGCCAAGAGATTTAGAAATAGGTACATGATAGATGTAAGGATCAAATCTATGTATAGAGACTGACCACAAAACGGTAATTATTATGACTTTTAGAACATACAAGAATAATACCAGAGGGCAACACACGATTACAAAAGAGATTATCAAAGTCAATAAACTAGAAGATGTCAACACACAAGAGTTATCTCCAAAGAATCATGGACAATTTTGTTAGACTACCTAAATAAAACAAGTCAGTAGAAGAAGATTGGAGAACAATATTAGAGGAAGTCAGAGAAACATGCTGAGCAGTCAAATACAGAAGCACTAGACTAAAAATGATAACTTGATGGAATGACAAAGTAAAATTAGCAGTATAGGAGAAATAAAGTAGATACAACACATGGACAAAAAACAAAAGGACATTACTGAGTACAGAAAAGCAAGAACACAAAGTTATATAGAAATCTAAAATACACGCATGGCAAGATTATAGCGAAATATTAAATTTAGATTACAAAAGTTCAATAAGAAAATTCTACCAAAAAATTACTTTGGAAGCATATTCATAAAACAGTTGATCTCACTAACACATCTCACTAACAATTGATCAACAGCATTTTTTTGCTGCTATCTGTTACCAGAGCCAAACTTTGACAATGAATACAGCACAGACGCAAATAAATCTCACCAGAAAAGACAAGAGTCACCAACATCAGCATAAGAAAGAAAATTTGGACGAAATCTTGGTTGAATTACGTTTGAGAAACAAAGAATGAAGTGGTTCGACCACTTAATAAGAATGTAACCAAACTCCACTCCATACATATCTTCTACAACAGAACATCAGGACATAAGGTGAAAGGGAAAACCAAGAAATATCGGATATATGGCATAGCAGAATCCTGTCAAAAAAAGGGCATGATTAACTATCACCAAAAAAAAAAAACCTTAACGCTGAGCAACAAACTGGTAACAGTGTTATAACAAAAGAAGATGAACGGTCCACGATGGGGCGGTCTACATCGTGCTGACCATCTTTACTTCCTAGAGTTGTTCTGTTACCCAATTGAGGCTGGATTAACCTGAGTAATTTGCAATTTTAAAAGTTCATGCATAGGGATCGAACCAAGATCACCCATCTAGAACATCATTGAACTACCATAGTTCGCTAAGACTAAAATAGTTGCAAATATTTTACACATTTACTATCAAAGCGAAAAACATGATGTGGTTGGATTAATTTTGTTCCCACATTTTCCAGACTAAAAAATATATACATGTAAATCAATTAACAAATTCTACCAAACTCTCGATCAAACCTTGAAGCAGAAATATATAGATTTGCTGTAGAATATTAGCCAAGAGATTTAGAAATAGGTACATGATAGATGTAAGGATCAAATCTATGTATAGAGACTGACCACAAAACGGTAATTATTATGACTTTTAGAACATACAAGAATAATACCAGAGGGCAACACACGATTACAAAAGAGATTATCAAAGTCAATAAACTAGAAGATGTCAACACACAAGAGTTATCTCCAAAGAATCATGGACAATTTTGTTAGACTACCTAAATAAAACAAGTCAGTAGAAGAAGATTGGAGAACAATATTAGAGGAAGTCAGAGAAACATGCTGAGCAGTCAAATACAGAGGCACAAGACTAAAAATGACAACTTGATGGAATGACAAAGTAAAATTAGCTGTATAGGAGAAATAAAGTAGATACAACACATGGACAAAAAACAAAAGGAACTTACTGAGTATAGAAAAGCAAGAACACAAAGTTATATTGAAATCTAAAATACACGCATGGCAAGATTATAGCGAAATATTAAATTCGGATTACAAAAGTTCAATGAGAAAATTCTACAAAAAAATTAAAGCCCAAAATTAAAATTAAAGCTACAAAACACCAGGCCCAGACAATATCCCTTCTGACCTAATCAAGACAATTAAAGAAATAGAAATTAGATGGCTACAAAGACTATCTAACAAAGTCTGGATCACACAAGATACACCATAAGATTGGAGGAATGCAACAATAGTTCCCACCTGGAAGAAGACAGGTAGCAAAGGGGATTGTAGAGGATTGTATATAGAGGATTAGCGCAACTGAGTTCTACCTGTCAAATATTCTGTACAGTAAAAAAAGGTTGCGCCATATAAAGCCACAGCTCATCATCATCATCAAATAGCTTATCCTGAGTAGAGTTTTGCTATCCCAACAGTCCTCCGGAATTTCTCTTTCATAGGTCACATGTCCTGCCTCTGCAGCCGTCATGATCAAGCCATTAGTTACATCCTGAATACATCTTGACTCACAAATTGGAATTTGGAAGAATAGAAGCTGCACAGACGCAATGTCCGCCCACAGGCATCTAGTGGAAAGGAGTGTCGAATTTGAAAAACATCTGCACGTTGCGTTTGTAGACCAGGAAAAAGCTTTCAACCGCATAAACAAAAACAAGTTGTGGGATAATATGTCAATGACCACCTAATTAACATATGCAAAAGTTTTTATATATAAATATATAAACAGCCAGTGTGCGATTCGAACAAAAATAGGACTATCAGAAAAGTTAAACGTAGGGTCAGGGTACTGGAAACAAGAATGCGTACTATCACTTCTGCTGTTCACATATATCGATCAAATCTGTAAAATAGCTAACACCAGTGAAGGAAACAACCTTGGGTAACTCTTAAATTAATTGCGGGAACGCAAAGGAAAAGGAAGGAAATTAATTTCTTTTTTTTTGCCGACGATCAGGCAATCATATCAACAACAGAGGAACAGCTACAGCAACACATTAACAAACTTCAGTTAACTTCCCAAAGAAATTAACTTTCTAAAGGAATTTCCCACCAACTCAAAGTTAGAATACCCATTTTCAGCTTGGTAGAAAAGGGAATTGACATAGCTAGAAATTGAACACAGAACAATGTTGCTCAAATCAAGTTCACTGCTACTATATTAACTGGACACTATAAATATTAAACAAATAACGAGGTGTGCATACATGATTGTTTAGAATATCTTCCGCTGCATGACATAAAGCTTGTGCTACTGTGGAAAGTTAGCAATCCCGTGGATACAGCAAGCGGTTGTTAATTAATCCATGGATATAGCAAGCAGTTAGCAATCCCTTGGATACAGCAATCGGTTGTTAGTCATCCCATGGATACAGTAAGAGGTTGTTAGCCATCCCATGGATACAGCAAGCGGTTGTTAGTCATCCCAAGCAAAAGAGTGGTTGTTATGTTGGCATTGAGCAGGGCTTCCATGATAACTGGCAATTTTCTGAAAAAAGAAAAACATAAGCCTTCAATAGTGGATACATCACCAAGAAAAGTAGATATGGATTGCAATGAAAACCTTAACAATGCAACATATTGTAATACAGTCTTACCATCAACAACAGCACAACCAGAAAAATTACTTCAGTCCCATCAACAACAATCACAAATGCTTCAATCTCCACAACCACGTAGTTACCATTTATTCAAGATGCAGAAAGTTTATGCAAATGGTCGCTAACACCAGGTAATAAGCGGAAAAAACAACAGAGATGAGATGTTTTAGAAGAGTTGCTGGAGTAACAATGAGAGCTAAAGTTAGAAATGAGGAAATTAGAAGAAGACTTCTAAAGGAAACCAGTCTTTCAATTTATAAAAGAACAACAGATTAAACGGCCTAGTCATCTGAAAAGAATGCTCTTGGTTTCCTCACCACAGATAGTCATATTGAAAAAATATGAGTTCAGAGCAAGAGGAAGACAATGCAAAAGATAGAGTGATGGTACCAATAGCAACTTTGGAGAAATTAATACTAACTTACAAAGCTTATAAAATATGCGCACAGAAGATCCATACACCTTTCCCCAACACCTCAGTAAGGTAAAATGAAGGAAAGGTAGAAAAAAGTTCAATACAATAGAGATAATATTAGAGAACTCACCTGAAAGTCATTAGAGCCTGCGTCAACTTGAACTATGCGAATAACGTCCCGGAGATTCTCTGTCTCAGTAGCAGAGAGTTGTATCACATCTTTACAAGCACCAACACCAGCAATGGCAGTGGAGATACTAGCTTCCCGAAGGTTCTGTGTCTCAGTAGCAGAGCGATGTATCACATCTTTACAAGCACCAACACCAGCAATGGCTGTGGAGATAACATCCTCCCGGAGACTCTCTGGAATGTGATACAACAGTATTATTATATATTTGTCAGCACATAGGCTAATACATATAACTAATGTCGTGCACATAATTCATCAATATTCTACGATACAGATACACAGAAAAGATACAAGCAGAATCATCAACAATAGCTTGTCATGAGCAGAACTTTTCCACCCTAACAGTAATGCAGTATCTCACTCATAGTTGTTGCTGAATTACAACTATCTTGTCCCTCAAGCAGTAAGAAATGAACTGTTACTGGATTTACAACCATCTTGTTACTCTAGCAGTAAGAAATGTGTTATTACTAGATTATATAGAATAAAGCAATGTTACTAAAGTTCGTTCTAAAATTCGAGAACAGCTTTACCGACCGATATAAAATCAAATCATTAACTTGACAGAAATTATTGATTTTTACATTTTTATATAGGTAACAGTGGCGACCTTCCTAAAATATTTTTACCCACCCAAACCTTTAGTGCTGTAAGATTTTCATTATATGTTATTAGTAACATAACAGCGATGTTGATTTGGTATACATGTAGAAGTTTAACAGTACAATTCTCAGGTTTTTTCTATAATTTCGCATTTGCGCCAAGTGAAAATCGGGAATCCCGTGGAATGAATCAGTTCAAAATGTATTCTAACGACTGTCAGTGGCGTAGCACGCAACATTTATTTTCATTTATAGAAGTGGAAGGTATTATTTGTTCACTATGTCACTTTTTTTTTTAATAATATGTAATAGGGATACGCCTTTGCAATCATTCGTCACCATTTTGTGTATTACTGTAAATTTTAAACTTTGATTATCATTTTGTTGTGTTTTTGTACAATTATATAACATAAAAACGTTGTTTGCATCAACTAAGCTACATACCAATTAGTTAAACATGAATTCGTAAGGTCGTGGGGTATATAAGACTGCCTGTACAAAAATTACTGGTTATCCCTCCGGTAGATTTCGTACAAATGATACTTTAGTGTGTTTATGAATTTTGGAACATTGTTTTAAAATAGACACTGCACCCGTGTGCTACCGGTGCCTGCAAGGGAAGCAAAGAATAGTACCACTGCAACCTACAAGGCATGTCGAAAGAGGCGACTGATGTAGGACCTAGGAAGCTATCCTAGTAAATAAAAAGCATCGCAGAAATTGGATGTGCTGGTCTACTTGTAGGCGCATAACTGGCACAACGCACAATTGCTCTTAGGCTCAGATCACATACAAATCATACAGAGTAGTTACACAAGTTGTCGATGTGGAGCGTTCGAAGAAGAAGAAGAAATAGTAAACTGTTATGTGTATATTAAATAAGAATGTTAGCTAACTTGTCTAAGAAGATGTGGGAAAAGATCATGTACAGTCAGACAGTACTGACCTTGACAATCACGACACTGGGCAACAACCCGGTAGCAGTGTGATGACAAAAGAAGGGGAAATAATCTTAGTTTATGATGTAAGTTAAAACTGAGATAGAAAATATATTGAGAATTGTAATGAGTTTTTGTAAATGAGAAGTAAGATGAATTGTTAAAATAATTATTGATCATTGATTACTGAACTGACATCCATGCACTCCGGACAGACCCATAGATGCTCAGTCTCCCCCAACAGATGTTGAAGGGTATGTATACTAATGGTTCCTGTGGCTCACTGATTAAACACATTTCTCTCTATGTCTCCTCAAACATCTATGTCTACTTCTACAGCATGTAATTCCAAACTCTTTAAATTGTGAAATTGATTCAATGTCAATTTTAGTGTCCTCATTCAACAGTAGATCGTCAAGAGACTGAAGAACATCACCCTTATCCATCTTAAACTCTCCAACAATCGATGCAAGCATGCCAGCTCTATCGTTGCCGCGAACACCCACATGATCAGGACAATAGATCTACATGTCTCTGGAAGTTAGAAACCTCTATAGCAGACATCCACTTATGCCGCAACCTGCCACTCTGGACCTTCAGAAGCATCGACTAGAGTCAGAAACAGCAACATCCCCAGTAAATGGAGTCCAAGAAAGCCAATAGAGGGCAGCAGTAACGGTCTAAACCTCCATCCTCATACTGGAAATAGTCCTGTATGATCCATTTTGCTCTGCAACAACCCTACCATGCGTGATACATAACGCATACTGTCACAACGCTCAATAGCCTGTCTATCAAAGGTGACTCCGAGTAGTTCAGCCCAGACTATAGAATTATTCAAAGAGCACCACAACATGCACACCTCAGTTGACCTGACAGCGAGATTCACTGCACCAAATCAAGATGGTATGCAATGTTTCATCTACATCCTTTGTTATGAAATCAGTATAAGGTTCTACAGAGTTAGTAATATCACGAAGAACTTTCATAATATGATTGTCATCCTTATCACCCTTTTCGTTCTGATCCACAAAACACCGAAGGACCCACGTCCATTTTTTGCATCTGTTGTCAAAAGGCTCCTGATGAGCCTCATAAATTAGGAAACGACTGGGTGGTAGTCCTGTTCATTCTGCCATGAAACTGTCACAATTGATGCAGTGATGTATTACCACATACATGTGTTATGAAAGCCTTTCATAAATCCCACTTTGCTCCCTGGCAAATTCTTTGACATCTTTAGTGGCTTTGTATTGGACAGCAAACTGCTCAGCAACAACGACATATTTATTGTCGATTCTTTATTTCGGGCAATCTGTCATCACCTTGCAGCAGGCTTTGTTTGCCAACAATGTTTCAACCATTTCATTCCACCACGGTGGTCGCTGGAAGGGAGTCCTAGCAGTCTTCTTTCTGGCATTCTGTTGCAATGAAGATGTCAAAATCATTCAAAATCATGCTCGATTTGCACTTTGATAATACCAATAGCCGATTCGTAGATACTTGAGGGCAAGTCAAATCTGTCTTCCTTCTAAACCGTGTCTGTCCAGCCCCCTTCTTACGTCCGCTTCTCTTCTCTCCTCTACCTCTTCTATATGCATATTTCCTAACTTGACCTGTAGAAGAACCAGATGGCAGTGCACGAACTCTCTAGCACCTGCAGAGTTCATTGAAACTATTACAACTTACAAAACAATATAAACTTGTAAACAAAGATCATTCAACATTATATCTGGTTATTAAGTGTAAATTTCAAGTATATAAATCTGTATTGTTCGTTTGTTTAAGTAAAATTAATTGTAAGAATAATTTGTAACCCTATTCAATGAGGAGAATATGAAACACGAGAATAAACATGACAAAATATAGTTTTATCAATGGAGCGAAAATAGAAAATGTGAAAAGTTTTTAATATCTTGGTTTACTGCTAGCAACAGATGGAAATTGGATGAAGGAAATTTGAAGAACAAACATGGCTTTACAAAAAAATTAAACAACTAAAAACATGAAATGGAACTGATAAAAAAACAAAGCTCAGAAGTCTAAGAGCATACATATTCCCAGTGCCAACATATGGGTGTGAAATACGGACAGTTAACAAGGCAGTAAAAAAGCATAGGCTATGTGCTTTTGAATATAAATGTTACAGAAGAGTCCGTATATCATGGACAGAGAAGAGGACAAATAGATCTATACAGAAAGAACTCAAAATCAAAGAAAACTGGTTACTGCTACAAATAAGAATGAAAATAAATATTTAAATAAGTATTTTGGACATATAAAGAGACACAAAGGGCTGGAGAGGATCATCATGGAAGGAGGCATCACAGCAAAGAGGAGAAGAGGAAGACCACAGAGAAAATGGATTCAGGATGCAACTGATGGTTTGAGCATGACATCTGCAGAAGCATGACATCTAGTCTATGAGAAAGATAAATTCCGAAAGACTGTTAAGATTGTAAAGTTCTGCTCATGACAAGCTTTTTGATGATGATGAACACTTTAAATAGAACTTGGAAAACAATTTGAATTTTTGAACGTGTCACAATTAGCTTCAGAGTTCAAAGACTTGACCAGTTTGTTTGTTGAAACTACAGAAATTTGTAGATTTGCAAGGTTCAACGCAAACAATACTTTTGTTTATGCTGTATATTGTTCTTTACACTTCCTAGTTCGCTATTTCATAGGCAAATGTCCGTTGTACTTACATTGTCTTTGATATTCTTTATGATTCTGTTCAAGCCAACAAAGCATTACAACCATCTTGCATCATCTATTGTCTTTCCCCAGGTGGATGATGGAATTCGTTGTCCACTCTTGCCGTTAAGCGTAGGGGTGGGAGCTTTAATTTCGTGCCGGATCAGATGAGTCGCCCTTGTTGTGTTTTATCCGTGTGTATTTTGTGTGGTCTTGATATTGTTCCTGCATTTTGATCTGTGAAAATAGAAATGAAAAAGTAATAACTCTAGAATATAATATTTCAAGAATAAATTAAATAATTAATTTAAATTATAGTTTGGATCACAATGGTTGACACATAATATTATATCATCAGCTGACGAAAGAACAATTTTAATACTATGTCTGGACATTTAAAATAGGTTAAAACTGTCAAAGACAAGGGAATTATTATAACATTATTTTTAAATTGTAAATATATTTAACATATCTCAACATACCAAAATGTTATTTATATATAAATCACAATAATATAAATTTACACATATATTTCCGTTTCAGTATGAAATATCTTCATTGCACTCCGAACATGTCCGTAGGACGATATAAGATGATAGGGGCTCCAATCTTCGTAATATCTCCAACAGCATCGAGTTGGATTTTGATTAATGAGCCTACACATATACCTTCTGTGCTGGATTAATGAGCTTACTACACATATACCTTCTGTGCTGGATTAATGAGCCTACTACACATATACCTTCTGTGCTGGATTAATGAGCCTACACATATACCTTCTGTGCTGGATTAATGAGCATACACATATACTTTCTGTGCTGGATTAATGAGCCTACTACACATATACCTTCTGTGCTGGATTAATGAGCCTACTACACATATACCTTCTGTGCTGGATTAATGAGCCTACTACACATATACCTTCTGTGCTGGATTAATGAGCTTACTACACATATACCTTCTGTGCTGGATTAATGAGCTTACTACACATATACCTTCTGTGCTGGATTAATAAGCTTACTACACATATACCTTATGTGCTGGATTAATGAGCTTACTACACATATACCTTCTGTGCTGGATTAATGAGCCTACTACACATATACCTGTTGTGCTGGGTTTTTTCTGGCCAATCTTAATCTACAATCCAAACTCTTGCAATCGACATAGATTGGTTTCAATGATAATCCTCTTTGCGGCAACACTTTATAAAGGTGTTAAGAATGTCAGCTCTATCCATTATCTGGTCCTCTGATATGGAGCCAGTTAACCTGTCTCTTAATGCCAACGACACCCACGTGCACCGGAACGAAGATACGTGTAATTCTGCAATATCTTGACGCAAATTGTTGTTAGTCTATTGTCTGTGCACCGAACTAGCCTCCACCTTTCTGATCATACTAACTGATTCAGTCAGAATGCACGCATGAGTGTAGTTTTGTGACTCTAGCCAGAGTTTTGCATCAGTCATAGCCATTATCTCTAATGGAATGCTACTTTTTAATCTAAATGCACCACTGGCTACCTTGACCATTCTGCAAAACGAGCTTGCAAAGAAGTCCTTGTGGACCTTTCGTGGTAAACTACCGATCCATCTGTGTAAATCCCAACGTTACCTTCATTGCAGTTTCCATTAATGATGGCCTTAATGTTTGCATCCAACACCACAATATTCCTCTCTCTCTCTCTCTCTCTGTCGCTCCCTCTCTTTCTCTCTCTGTCGCTCTCTCTCTCTGTCGCTCTCTCTCTGTCGCCTCTCTCTCTCTGTCCCTCTCTCTCTGTCGCCTCTCTCTCTGTCTCTCTCTCTCTCTGCCTCTCTCTCTCTCTCTCTCTCTCTCTCTCTCTCTCTGTGCAACCTGTCGAATTTAATGACGACCGTGTGTTGCCGGGGCTCCAAGGGAGCAAAAATAGTAACACTACGACAAGGCATGTCGTAAGAGTAGACTGAGGTAGAGAAGCTACCCTAGTAAATAAAGAGCGTCTAGTAAAGAAATCGGATGTGCTAGCCTACTTGTAGACGTATAAATTGCACAACGTACAATCGCTCTTAGACTCAGATCACTTACAAATCACAAAGAGTGGTTTAACAAGTGGTCGATATAACTATCCCCGCTGCACAACATTGGGGAACTCTTAAATCAATTTTATTTTTCCCGACAATCAGACAATCATAACAAAAGACTCCATTTAACATGCAATGAATACAATCTAAGAATAAACTCCAGAACCAAATTATAACATTTGTTAGAGGAAAACTCTACCAATATCTCCATCGACAAACATCAGTTAAAACAACTCGAAGACATTACGTACATAGGGAGCTTTTTTTTCCCTACAAGTGGAAGAATAACTAACGAAATCTAACACACATGCAAATCAAATCTTAGGACAAATATCGTCAATATTGAAATGCAAACATGTCACCATGAACACTAAAAGAGTATTGTTCAACACCATCTTTCTGTCAATATTATTCTATCAATGACAAACCTAACAAATGATGGAAGAAAAATGGTCACGACATAGATGAAGTATCTATGCAGAATGCTCGGACTATCAAAAAGATGCCGATTTAGAAATGAAGACATCAGGAAAAACGTTTGGTACCACATTAGTATTGAACTCCATCAAGAAACAACAAATCATATGGTTCGTCCACATAAGCAGATTACCAACAAACTGTGCTTCTGAAATATTACTCCGATACAATGGATACAAAACAAAAGGCACGACGGAAAACGCTATGGGCAAACACAAAAACCCGTTCTAGAAATGTATTATCCTGACGATGTGAGACAAAACAGGATTAGATAAAAAGAAGAAAGCAAACATACATACAAAAAGCAGTCAGTTTTTTCATCTGGAACTATAATATATTGTATATGACATAATCATAAAAACTACAATATAATTAGCTGAATTATACAATCTTTCTTTCACAAAGAAAAAAAAATAGTGAATATGATTTTATACTAAAGAAAAACGTAGGTTCTACTTACCACCAACTTTCTCACTTCCTTGGTCATCTATCCATATCATCGACTGTCTCAGGCCATATCCAAACATAGACCCGGTCTTTTCTCAGACTGTCCTGCGCACTTTTCAAAAACTCAAACAGTCTCACTCAGGCTCTTTGAATATCGCTCATCGACGCCGGTATTTCCCATAATTCCTGTTAAGCTGTTTACAACGACCGCAGCCCACAGTGACAGAAGGCCGAATAGCTTAGCTGACAAATAGGAAATCCCTTTTTGATTCCTGGCTAACTTTTATATATGTTTGATAGAACACTACGAATTTTTACAACTTTACTCAATTCTATGCTTTCATGATTTTATTATTGATGAAAAATGTTAATAATACTGATATTTCTTATTGTTCAACTTTATTTATAGTATAATAACCTTGATTTAATATGTTGTGTTGTTTTTCAAAGGAATTAGTCTATATAAAACAACACTGGAAAGTGAGGATCACCCGACAGTTGTGGTCTTATTTCTTAGAATTTTTACCTGAGCACTGCGACCGTATGTAATCGGAGGTTAAATCTACGACATTTTTTTTTTTACTAAGTACAGGGGTTTCTAACATATTTCCTACCTCCTCTACGTTACAGTAAATACTAAGTACAGGGGCTCCTAACATATTTCCTACCTCCTCTACGTTACAGTAAATACTAAGTACAGGGGCTTCTAACATATTTCCTACCTCCTCTACGTTACAGAAAATACCAAGTACAGGGGCTTCTAACATATTTCCTACCTCCTCTACGTTACAGTAAATACTAAGTACAGGAGCTCCTAACATATTTCCTACCTCCTCTACGTTACAGTAAATACTAAGTACAGGGGCTTCTAACATATTTCCTACCTCCTCTACGTTACAGTAAATACCAAGTACAGGGGCTCCTAACATATTTCCTACCTCCTCTACGTTACAGTAAATACCAAGTACAGGGGCTTCTAACATATTTCCTACCTCCTCTACGTTACAGTAAATACCAAGTACAGGAGCTCCTAACATATTTCCTACCTCCTCTACGTTACAGTAAATACCAAGTACAGGAGCTCCTAACATATTTCCTACCTTCTCTACGTTACAGTAAATACCAAGTACAGGGGCTTCTAACATATTTCCTACCTTCTCTACGTTACAGTAAATACCAAGTACAGGGGCTTCTAACATATTTCCTACCTCCTCTACGTTACAGTAAATACCAAGTACAGGGGCTTCTAACATATTTCCTACCTCCTCTACGTTACAGTAAATACTAAGTACAGGGGCTTCTAACATATTTCCTACCTCCTCTACGTTACAGTAAATACCAAGTACAGGGCTCTAACATATTTCCTACCTCCTCTACGTTACAGTAAATACCAAGTACAGGGGCTTCTAACATATTTCCTACCTCCTCTACGTTACAGTAAATACCAAGTACAGGAGCTCCTAACATATTTCCTACCTCCTCTACGTTACAGAAAATACTAAGTACAGGGGCTTCTAACATATTTCCTACCTCCTCTACGTTACAGTAAATACCAAGTACAGGGGCTTCTAACATATTTCCTACCTCCTCTACGTTACAGTAAATACCAAGTACAGGGGCTTCTAACATATTTCCTACCTCCTCTACGTTACAGTAAATACCAAGTACAGGGGCTTCTAACATATTTCCTACCTCCTCTACGTTACAGTAAATACTAAGTACAGGGGCTTCTAACATATTTCCTACCTCCTCTACGTTACAGTAAATACCAAGTACAGGGGCTTCTAACATATTTCCTACCTCCTCTACGTTACAGTAAATACCAAGTACAGGGGCTTCTAACATATTTCCTACCTCCTCTACGTTACAGTAAATACTAAGTAAGGGGCTTCTAACATATTTCCTACCTCCTCTACGTTACAGTAAATACTAAGTAAGGGGCTTCTAACATATTTCCTACCTCCTCTACGTTACAGTAAATACTAAGTACAGGGGCTCCTAACCCATTACCTACTGCCCCTAAGTTACAGTGAATACTGTTACAAATGAAAATAACAGAAGTCTGCTTCATGATATGCGAACCAGAAATGACCAAGTAGTAGAGCTGGTAACGGACTGGATCACTGCAGACTGCTAAGAAAATAGGAATCGAAGAGGGATGGTAATCCCGTTATTAACAATCATTTGGCTGAAATCGGATGCATGTGTCCTAAACATGTACAAGTCTATGCGTTTAGGGGCCTACCAACCCAATGCCCAACGTTTACACGTTCTTGGCAAAGATCAAACATATCACAAAGAGTGATTAAAATTGATCGCAAAGAACGAACGCAAAGAAGAAGAAGATTAGTAATCATCATCAAGGTGCGTATCCTTTATAGGTCGTTGCTCTCTTTGCAGCACATCTGAAATTCACTCTGTCTCTTGCCAGTTCACCCACTTCGTCGATGGTCATGTTCATGGTTTCTTTAATATCTTGTAGCCATCTTCTTTTTGGTCTGCCTCTGCTTCCTGGGACCCTGCCCTCTAGTATTGTTCTTTCCAGGCCATCGTGACGCTTGATGTGATCAAAGTATGTAATTTATCTGTATAGTATGTTGTTTATCAGCCAATTCTCTTTAACATTTAGTTCTTTCAGGACACAGTGTTCTTTCTTTTTATGTCCATGGTATTCGTAGGATCTTTCTGTAGCATTTAATTTCGAAGGACTGGATTTTCGTTCTTAATTTTGTGTAATAGTCCATGATTCGCAACCATAAGTAGCCACTGGGAAAATGCATGTTCTCAATATTTTTAATTTTAGTATTTTGCTGGTGATTTGCCACATGTTCTTCATTGTGTTTAACTTCTTGATTGCTAGTGCCAATCTTCTTGAGATCTCTTTGGAGCAGTCACCGTTATTGTTAATTATTGAGCCCAGATATTCATAGCTCTCTACACATTGGAGTTCTTCATTGTTTATTTGGATGTTAGGTTAGCCTTTTGCTTTAGTTGACATGATTTTTGTTTTTTGTGTATTCAAATATAGATGTTGGTCTTCACTATGTTTCTTGGTCTTCATGATTAGGTTTTTCAAACCTTCTTTGCTGGTGGATAATAATACTGTATCGTCTGTGTATCTAAGCTCTGGTATGCATTTGCCGCCTATAGTGAGAGGGTCGTAATTCACATAGTTGGCATCGTCTTTACATTCCTCATGATGTTCTCCGCATATATGTTGAATAAGTATGGCGACAAAATACATCCCTGTCGTACCCCTTTTGAATCTCGAACCATTCAGCTATTTCCCCTCCTATTTTAATGGTTGCCTGTTGTTGGTGGTATAGAGATTCTATGAGTTGTATTATGTGAGTTGTATTATTCCCCATTTTCTGGTGTTGTATATGATCGAATGCCCTGCTATAGTCTATGAAACATGCTAACAGGTCTATGTTGTATTCTCTGCATTTCTCGATAATGAGTCTCATGCTACAGATATGATCTCTAGTGCTTCTACCTCTTCTGAAACCTGCTTGTGTTTCGTGTATTTTATCTTCTAATTTTTGTTCCATCCTCTTCATTATGATTTTTAGTATGATTTTGCTGGCGTGACTTATAAGGGCAATAGTTCTGTAGTTGGTGCATAGTTTCATGTTCCCTTCTTTGGAATAGGTAAAAATACTGATCTTTTCCATTCCTTTGGCCAGGAGGAGCTATTCCATATCTTTGTGCACAATTTATGATATACCCGAACACTGGCCTCACCGCCTGCTTGAATCAATTCCGCTGGTATATCATCGCACCCTGGTGACTTCCCTCTCTTCAGGCTTTTCATGTCCAGGCGCACTTCATCCAACATGGGCTCTGGTTCTGTCTCTTCGCTTTCTGTTATTACCTTATGTGGATTATGTTGGTTATACCTTACTTAAATCCGATGTGTCGGGTACATGATATGGAGACTTTATCAAGAACATCAGTAGAACAAATCAGGTAATTATATTTCACCATCTTACAGGAAGCTACAGACTCAACATAATTACGGAAAGGAGTAAAGGAAACTTTCTTCATTCCTCAAGGTCTATTGGAGAATGCGGTGTTAGACTCGTATTTTTTTAATCGTCGGTACACGATGGGTAATGTGGTAAACATTAAGCAGAGACTCAATATACACTTACATAAACTAGAACAAATCAAACAGTCATCTGCCAGTGTCAACAGGCGGAACCGACATCGGAGCATGTCTTACAGGACTGTCCTCTCGTATGGGAGCTGAAAAGGAGCATGTGGTCACAGACAGTCGACCTGAAAAACTAAACCTTGTGGAAACCTGACATACTTCAAACTGCCTATTTTGTGGTCAACATGACCAGGGATCAGAACCTTGCGGTATATTTTCGCAGTATGATGCAAGTCATTATATTATAACACATAATTATGTAGGTATTCTGGAACTTAGATTCAAACCTGGCACTGATAATACGGTCAGATACTGACACTGATTCCCATTCCTTCAGGCTTTTGCTCGCTTCTTTGGACATCATCATTGCCACACTGGCTTCACGAGGATCTTCTTCGTTTTCCTTGTCCGAGTGGAGCAGCGTTTCTCCCGTCTAGGGTCTTGTTTCCCCAAAGGCATTCCACTTTGTTTCATACAATTCCAGCAGTGTGAGCTTGTAGTGATGCATCTATTTCACCACGTGTGCACATCTGCCTGCATCTAGCAGTGTCCTCACATTCTACATCTCTATACGGGTGGGCTTCTTCTGCGAAATCAACTTGGGAGCCTCTATTTTTGTTGTCTGCGGCCGATAAAGGGTTGTCAGCGCATCAGCTTTCTTGCGAGTTTGGCTTCTGAGCGACATCTGTCTCCGACATTAAGCCATAGTCCTTCCAAAACTCGAGTTAGTTTTGAACAATTTGTTTTTGGTTTCTCTAACTACTTTCTTTTTTAAATGGATGGATAGTTAGCATATCGCAAACCCCCAACCTGGAGGACCAGAAGGCCACATTTAATCTGACCTCTCTCATTTGACCTGTCCGACTTTTGTAACCCTGCCGGCATATTTCTTTGGGTCATTAATGTAGGCAACCTTCCCCCCCCCACCCCACCACCACTACAAGGTATTGACCTCATGGGTGAGGGGCACAAAAATTAATACACGTGAAATGCGCTGCCTGCGAAAAGTTACCAACAACACCAGAAAAGACAATCACCAATAACAGCATAAGAAATAAAGATGGAACAGAACCTTGCTTGAATTACACTGAGAAACAAAGAATGAGGTGATTTGGCCACTTAATAGAGTGCATCCAAACTCCACAGTATGCAAAGTCCTACAACAGACCATCAGGAAAGAATGCAAGAGGAAGACCATGAAAAAGATGATTATGTGACATAGCAGAATCCTGTCAAAGAGCACAAATAACAATCTCCCAAGCCACCAGAACAGCGCAAGACAAAAATAGAAAACAACGACATTGGGCAACAAACCGATAGCAGTGTGACGACAAAAGAAGAGGAAGCAGTTTGGCTAATTTAATTTCTTAAGTAGTGTTTTATTAATTTTAATTTGGAAAAACATATTTTCCCCACTTAGCTACTGTGTGTTTATAAAATTCTCAGAGCTACGACAGTATTCGGATAAAAAATAATTAAGTTATTTTGGCACAAATAATTCTAAACAACCAGAGGTTTCATAGAATAAGGTAGCATTCGGGATATATCACGTAATTCTTGTTCAAGATCATTTGCATTTATATCTGATTCATTTACGACCAAAAGTATTGACTAGAGACTAGTAAAAGCCTGAAGAGAGGGGAAATCACCAGGGTGCGATGATATACCAGCGGAATATTCAAGCAGGCGGGGAAGCAAATGTTCGGGTATATCATAAATTGTGCACAAGGATATGGAATAGCTCCTCCTGGCCAAAGGAATGGAAAAGATCAGTATTTATACCTATTCCAAAGAAGGAAACATGAAACTATGCACCAACTACAGAACTATTGCCTTTATAAGTCACGCCAGCAAAATCATACTAAAAATCAAAATGAAGAGGATGGAACAAAAATTTGAAGATGAAATACATGAAACACAAGCAGGTTTCAGAAGAGGTAGAGGCACTAGAGATCATATTTGTAGCATGAGACCCATTGTCGAGAAATGCAGAGAATACAACATAGACCTGTTAGCATGTGTCATAGACTATAGCAGGGCATTCGATCATATACAACACCAGAAAATGGGGAATAATACAACTCACATAATACAACTCATAGAATCTCTATACCACGAACAACAGGCAACCATTAAAATAGGAGGGGAAATAGCTGAATGGTTCGAGATTCAAAAGGGGGTACGACAGGATGTATTTTGTCACCATACTTATTCAACATATATGCGGAGAACATCATGAGGAATGTAAAAGACGATGCCAACTATGTGAATTACGACCCTCTCACTATAAGCGGCAAATGCATACCAGAGCTTAGATACGCAGACGATACAGTATTATTATCCACCAGCAAAGAAGGTTTGGAAAACCTAATCATGACGACCAAGAAACATAGTGAAGACCAACATCTATATTTGAATACACAAAAACAAAAATCATGTCAACTGATAAAGCAAAAGGCTAACCTAACATCCAAATAAACAATGAAGAACCAATGTGTAGAGAGCTACGAATATCTGGCTCAATAATTAACAATAACGGTGACTGCTCCAAAGAGATCTCAAGAAGATTGCAATAGCAATCAAGAAACACAATGAAGAACATGTGGCAAATCACCAGCAAAATACTAAAATTAAAAATATTGAGAACATGCATTTTCCCAGTGGCTACTTATGGTTCCGAATCATGGACTATTACACAAAAATTAAGAACGAAAATCCAGTCCTTCGAAATTAAATGCTACAGAAAGATCATAGAATACCATGGACAGAAAAAAAGAAAGAACACTGATGTCCTGAAAGAAAGAAATGTTAAAGAGAATTGGCTGATAAACAACATACTATACAGATAAATTACATACTTTGATCACATCAAGCGTCACGATGGCCTGGAAAGAACAATACTAGAGGGCAGGGTCCCAGGAAGCAGAGGCAGACCAAGAAGAAGTGGCTACAAGATATTAAAGAAACCATGAACATGACCATCGACGAAGTGGGTGAACTGGCAAGAGACAGAGTGAATTTCAGATGTGCTGCAAAGAGAGCAACTTCCTATACAGGATACACATCTTGATGATGATTATTACTAACGGGATTACCATCCCTCTTCGATTCCTATTTTCTTAGCAGTCTGCAGTGATCCAGCCCGTTACCAGCTCTACTGCTTGGTCATTTCTGGTTCGCATATCATGAAGCAGACTTCTGTTATTTCCATTTGTAAGAGTATTCACTGTAACTTAGGGGCAGTAGGTAATGGGTTAGGAGCCCCTGTACTTAGTATTTACTGTAACGTAGAGGAGGTAGGAAATATGTTAGAAGCCCCTTACTTAGTATTTACTGTAACGTAGAGGAGGTAGGAAATATGTTAGAAGCCCCTTACTTAGTATTTACTGTAACGTAGAGGAGGTAGGAAATATGTTACAAGCCCCTGTACTTAGTATTTACTGTAACGTAGAGGAGGTAGGAAATATGTTAGAAGCCCCTTACTTAGTATTTACTGTAACGTAGAGGAGGTAGGAAATATGTTAGAAGCCCCTGTACTTAGTATTTACTGTAACGTAGAGGAGGTAGGAAATATGTTAGAAGCCCCTGTACTTAGTATTTACTGTAACGTAGAGGAGGTAGGAAATATGTTAGAAGCCCCTGTACTTAGTATTTACTGTAACGTAGAGGAGGTAGGAAATATGTTAGAAGCCCCTGTACTTGGTATTTTCTGTAACGTAGAGGAGGTAGGAAATATGTTAGGAGCCCTGTACTTAGTATTTACTGTAAGTAGAGAAGGTAGGAAATATGTTAGAGCCCTGTACTTGGTATTTACTGTAACGTAGAGGAGGTAGGAAATATGTTAGAAGCCCCTGTACTTGGTATTTACTGTAACGTAGAGGAGGTAGGAAATATGTTAGAAGCCCCTTACTTAGTATTTACTGTAACGTAGAGGAGGTAGGAAATATGTTAGAAGCCCTGTCTTAGTATTTACTGTAACGTAGAGGAGGTAGGAAATATGTTAGAAGCCCCTGTACTTTGTATTTACTGTAACGTAGAGGAGGTAGGAAATATGTTAGAAGCCCCTTACTTAGTATTTACTGTAACGTAGAGGAGGTAGGAAATATGTTAGGAGCCCCTGTACTTAGTATTTACTGTAACGTGAGAAGGTAGGAAATATGTTAGAGCCCTGTACTTGGTATTTACTGTAACGTAGAGGAGGTAGGAAATATGTTAGAAGCCCCTGTACTTAGTATTTACTGTAACGTAGAGAAGGTAGGAAATATGTTAGAGCCCTGACTTGGTATTTACTGTAACGTAGAGGAGGTAGGAAATATGTTAGGAGCCCCTGTACTTGGTATTTACTGTAACGTAGAGGAGGTAGGAAATATGTTAGAGCCCTGTACTTGGTATTTACTGTAACGTAGAGGAGGTAGGAAATATGTTAGAAGCCCCTGTGCTCAGTAAAAAAAAACCAATGTCGTAGATTTAACCTCCGATTACATACGGTCGCATTGCTCAGGTAAAATTTAAGAAATAAGACAACAACTGTCGAGTGATCCTCGCTTTCCAGTGTTGTTTTATATAGACTAATTCCTTTGAAAAACAACACATGTTAAATCAAGGTTATTATGCCATAAATGAAGTTGAACAATAAGGAATATCAGTATTATTAACATTTTTCATCAATAAAAACCATGAACGCATAGAATTAGTAAAGTTGTAAAATTCGTAGTGTTCTATCAAACATATATAAAAGTCAGCCAGGAATCAAAAAGGGATTTCCTATTTGTCGGCTAAGCTATTCGGCCTTCTGTCACTGTGGGCTGCGGTCATTGAAAACAGCTCAACAGGAATTATGGGAAATACCGGCGTCGATGAGCGATATTCAAAGAGCCTGAGTGAGACTATTCGAGTTTTTGAAAAGTACGCGGGACAGTCTGAGAAAAGACCGGGTCTATGTTTGGATATGGCCTGAGACCAAGGAAGTGAGAAAGTTGTTGGTAAGTAGAACCTACGTTTTTTCTTTATTATAAAATCATATTTACTATTTTTTTCTTGTGAAAGAAAGATTGTATACTTCAGCTAATTATATTGTAGTTTTTATGATTATGTCATATACAATATATTATAGTTCCAGATGAAAAAACTGACTGCTTTTTGTATGTATGTTTGCTTTCTGCTTTTTTTCAAATCGAGTTTTGTCTCATATCGTCAGGATAATAAATTTCTATAACGATTTTTTGTGTTCGCCCCATAGCGTTTTCCGTCGTCTCTGAGGTTCATCTTTTGCGGGGACTGCCTTTTGTTTTGTATCCATTGTATCGGAGTAATATTTAAGACGCACAGTTTGTTGGTAATCTGATTATGTGGACGAACCATATGATTTGTTGTTTCTTGATGGAGTTCATTACTAATGTTGTACCAACGTTTTTCATGATGTCTTCATTTCTAAATCGGCCTCTTTTGATAGTCCGAGCATTCTGCGTAGATACTATCTTCTGTCGTTACCATTTTTCTTCCATCATTTGTTAGGTTTGTCATTGATAGAATAATGTTGGCAGAAAGATGGTGTTGAACAATGCTCTTTTAGTGTTCATGGTGACATGTTTGCATTTCAATATTGACGATATTTGTTCTAAGATTTGATTTGTATGTGTGTTGATTTCGTTAGTTATTCTTCCATTTGTAGGAAGAAAAATGTTCCTAGGTACAGTAATGTCTTTGAGTTGTTTTAACTGATGTTTGTCGATGGAGATATTGGTAGAGTTTTCCTCTTACAAATGTTATTACTTTGGTTCTGGAGTTTATTCTTAGATAGTATTCATTGCATTTTAAAATTTAGTCTTTTGTTATGATTGTCTGATTGTCGGGAAAAATAAATTGTTTTAAGAGTTCCCCAATCTTGTGCAGCGGTGATAGTTATATCGACCACTTGTTAAACCACTCTTTGTGATTTGTAAGTGATCTGAACCTAAGAGCGATTGTACGTTGTGCAATTAATACGTCTACAAGTAGGCTAGCACATCCGACTTCTTTACTAGACGCTCTTTATTTACTACGGTAGCTTCTCTACCTCAGTCTACTCTTACGACATGCCTTGTCGTAGTGTTACTATTTTTTGCTCCTTGGAGCCCTGGCAACACACGGTCGTCATTAAATTCGACACAGGTTGCACACAGAGAGAGAGAGAGACAGAGAGAGAGGAATATTGTGGTGTTGGATGCAAACATTAAGGCCATCATTAATGGAAACTGCAATGAAGGTGACGTTGGGATTTACACAGATGGATCGGTAGTTTACCACGAAAGGTCCACAAGCCCTTTTGCAAGCTCGTTTTGCAGAATGGTCAGGGTAGCCAGTGGTGCATTTAGATTACAAAGTAGCATTCCATTAGAGATAATGGCGATGACTGATGCAAAACTCTGGCTAGAGTCACAAAACTACACACATGCGTGCATTCTGACTGAATCAGTCAGTATGATCAGAAAGGTGGAGGCTAGTTCGGTGCACAAACAATAGACTAACAACAATTTGCGTCAAGATATTGCAGAATTACACTTATCTTCGTTCCGGTGCACGTGGGTGTCGTTGGCATTAAGAGACAGGTTAACTGGATCCATATCAGAGGTACAGATAATGGATAGAGCTGACATTCTTAACACCTTTATAGAGTGTTGCCGCAAAGAGGATTATCATTGAAACCAACCTATGTCGATTGCAAGAGTTTGGATTGTAGATTAAGATTGGTCAGAAAAAATTCAGCACAGAAGGTATATGTGTAGGCTCATTAATCAAAATCGAACTGGACGCTGTTGGAGATATTACGAAGATTGGAGCTCCTATCGTCCTATGCACATGTTCGAAGTGCAATGAAGATATTTCATACTGAAACGGAAATATATGTGTAAATTTATATTATTGTGATTTATATATAAATATTTTGGTATGTTGAGATATGTTAAATATATTTACAATTTAAAAATAATGTTATAATAATCCCTTGTCTTTGACAGTTTTAACCTATTTTAAATGTCCAGACATAGTATTAAAATTGTTCTTTCGTCAGCTGATGATATAATATTATGTGTCAACCATTGTGATCCAAACTATAATTTAAATTAATTCTTTAAATTAATTTATTCTTGAAATATTATATTCTAGATTTATTAATTTTTCATTTCTATTTTCACAGATCAAAATGCAGGAACAATATCAAGACCACACTAGATAAATACGGATATAACACAACAAGGGTGACTCATCTGATCCGGCACGAAAATTAAAGCTCCACCCTACGCTTAACGGCAAGAGTGGGCAACCGATTCCATCATCTACCTGGGAAAAGACAATAGATGATGCAAGATGGTTGTAATGTTTTGTTCGCTTGGACAGAATCATAAAGAATATCAAAGACAATGTAAGTACAACGGACATTTGCCTATGAAATAATTTACTAGGAAGTGTAAAGAACAATATACAGCATAAACAAAAGTATTGTTTGCGTTGAACCTTGCAAATCTACAAATTTCTGTAGTTTCAACAAACAAACTGGTCAAGTCTTTGAACTCTGAAGCTAATTGTGACACGTTCAAAAATTCAAATTATTTTCCAGGTTCCATGTAAAGTGTTCATCATCATCATCATCAAAAAGCTTGTCATGAGCAGAACTTTACAATCTTAACAGTCTTTCGGAATTTATCTTTCTCATAGACTAGATGTCATCTTCTGCAGATGTCATGCTCAAGCCATGTTACATCCTGAATCCATTTTCTTCTTGGTCTTCCTCTTCTCCTCTTTGCTGTGATGCCTCCTTCCATGATGATCCTCTCCAGCCCTTTGTGTCTCTTTATATGTCCAAAATACTTTAATTTATTTTCATTCTTATTTGTAGCAGTAACCAGTTTTCTTTGATTTTGAGTTCTTTCTGGATAGATCTATTTGTTCTCTGTCCTTGATATACGGAGGACTCTTCTGTAACACTTATATTCAAAAGCACATATCCTATGCTTTTTCACTGCCTTGTTAACTGTCCGTGTTTCACACCCATATGTTGGCACTGGGAATATGTATGCTCTTAGAATTATGAGCTTTTTTTTTTCTATCAGTTCCATTTCATGTTTTTAGTTGTTTAATTCTTTTGTAAAACCATGTTTGTTCTTCAAATTTCCTTTATTCCATTTCCATCTGTTGCTAGCAGAAAACTCGAGATATTAAAAACTTTTCACATTTTCTATTTTCTCTCCATTGATAAAACTATATTTTGTCATGTTTGTTCTTGTGTTTCATATTCTCCTCATTGAATAGTGTTACAAATTATTCCTACAATTAAATTTACTTAAACAAACGAACAATACAGATTTATGTACTTGAAATTTACACTTAATAACCAGATATAATGTTGAATGATCTTTGTTTACAAGTTTATATTGTTTTGTAAGTTGTAATAGTTTCAATGAACTCTAGCGGGTGCTACAGAGTTCGTGCACTGTCGTCTGGTTCTTCTACAGGTCAAGTTAGGAAATATGCATATAGAAGAAGAGGTAGAGGAGAGAAGAGAAGCGGACGTAAGAAGCAGGCGGGACAGAGACGGTTTAGAAGGAAGACAGATTTGACTTGTCCGCAAGTATCTACGAATCGGCTATTGGTATTATCAAAGTGCAAATCGAGCATGATTTTGAATGATTTTGACATCTTCATTGCAACAGACTGCCAGAAAGAAGACTGCTAGGACTCCCTTCCAGCGACCACCGTGGTGGAATGAAATGGTTGAAACATTGTTGGCAAACAAAGCCTGCTGCATGGTGATGACAGAGAGCCCGAAAGAAAGAATCGACGATAAATATGTCGTTGTGGCTGAGCAGTTTGCTGTCCAACACAAAGCCACTAAAGATTTCAAAGAATTTGCCAGGGAGCAAAGTGGGATTTATGGAAGGCTTTCATAACACATGTATGTGGTAATACATCACTGCATCAATTGTGCCAGTTTCATGGCAGAATGAACAGGACTACTACCACCCAGTCGTTTCTAATTTATGGGCTCATCAGGAACCTTTTGACAACAGATGCAAAAAATGGACGGAGGCCCTTCGGTGTTTTGTGGATCAGAACGAAAAGAATGTTAACCGTCATGATATTATGAAAGTTCTTCGTGATATTACTAACTCTGTAGAACCTTACACTGATTTCATAACAAAGGATGTAGATGAAACATTGCATACCATCTTGCTTTGGTGCAGGGAGTCTCGCTGTCAGGTCAACTCTGAGGTGTGCATGTTGTGATGCTCTTTGAATAATTCTATAGTCTGGGCTGAACTACTCGGAGTCACCTTTGATAGACACTATATTGAGCGTTGTGACAGTATGCGTTATTTTGGAATAACATTTGATAACAGTTTTATCTTTCAAACATGCTGAATAAACGATACAACGTTGCAAGCATGGTCTTGCATCTCTCAAGGTTATGGTATCCGCACACATTGAGCAGACTACTTGTCCTGTTTCATTAACTAGTTATGCCCATGGTAGATTACAAACTTGGAATCCTCACGATATCAAATCACAATGTGAACTACTCTTAACGTTTTCAGAAAGAAATGTGTATATTCCTGGGCTGCACTAGAGATACTCCCATTGTAAAGATTAAATATATGCTTGGCCATCTGTCACTGCGCGACCGTCATTCAGTCGCCTAAACCAAAAAATATATGCGAGTTACTGTGGATAAGGGACATCCACTGCACAAAAACACTGATGTTAAGGGCACGAGGACCAAGCGTGGCATGTGGTGGATGGCTCAGGCTGAGAGAACACTAGCCAGGGATCACAGTTGACCCCACCAAAAGGGAAGGAATGGATCAAAATAGATGTTAGCATGGCCAATTATCGCAACGTTATCTTGGAAGAGACTGTAGAGATTGGGGCAACATGAAGGCTGAACTCACAATTAAGCAGCTGATATAAGATAATGCAAGTGATGATGTTGTATATATCGATTGGTCGGTTCATCGTAGTGAGAAGTCAGGCTGTGGTTTCTTATCTAGCATGCATGGTAGGGTTGTTGCAGAGCAAAATGGATCATACATGAGTATTTCCAGTATGAGGATGGAGTTTGAGACCGTTACTGCTGCCCTCTATTGGCTTTCTTGGACTCCATTTACTGGGGCTGTTGTTGTTTCTGACTCTAGTCGATGCTTCTGAAGGTCCAGAATGGCAGGTTACGGCATAAACGGATGTCTGCTATACAGGTTTCTAACTTCCAGAGACATGTAGATCTACTGTCCTGATCATGTGGGTGTTCGCGGCAACGATAGAGCTGGCATGCTTGCATCGATTGTTGGAGAGTTTAGGATGGATAAGGGTGATGTTCTTCAGTCTCTTGACGACTTACTGTTGAATGAGGACACTAAAATTTACATTGAATCAATTCCACAATTTAAGGAGTTTGGAATTACATACTGTAGAAGTAGACATAGATGCTTGAGGAACATAGAGAGAAATGTGTTTTATCAGTGAGCCACAGGAACCATTAGTATGCATACCCTTCGACATCTGTTAGGGGAGACTGAACATCTATGGATCTGCCCGGAGTGCTGGGACGTCAGTTCAGTAATCAATGACCAGTAACCAATAACCAAACACAATAAGGTATCATTTGTACGAAATCTACCAGAGGGTAACCAGTTTTTTTTGTACATGCAGTCTTATATACCCCACGACCTTACGAATTCATGTTTAACTAATTGGTAGGTAGTTTAGTTGATGCAAACAACGTTTTTATGTTATATAATTTTACATAAACATAACAAAATGATAATCGAAGTTTAGAATTTACAGTAATTCACAAAATGGTGGCGAATGTTTGCAAAGGCGTATCCTATTACATATTATAAAAAGAAAGGTGACATAGTGAACACATGATACCTTCCACTTCTATAAATGAAAATAAATGTTGCGTGCTACGCCACTGACAGTCGTTAGAATACATTGTGAACTGATTCATTACACGGGATTCCCGATTTTCACTTGCGCTGAATTGCATGTGGAACGCGCAAATGCGAAATTATAGAAAAACCTGACAATCGTAATGTTAAACTTCTACATGTATACCAAATAAACATCGCTGTTATGTTACTATTAACATATAATAAAAATCTTACAGCACTAAAGGTTTGGGTGGGTAAAAATACTTTAGGAAGGTCGCCACTGTTACCTATATAAAAATGTAAAAATCAATAATTTCTGTCAAGTGGATGATTTTATATCTGTCGGTAAAGCTGTTCACGAATTTTGGAACGAACTTTAGTAACATTGCTTTATTCTATATAATCCAGTAATAACTCATTTCTTACTGCTAGAGTAACAAGATGGTTGTAATCCAGTACAGTAACAGTCCATTTCTTACTGCTTAGGGACAAGATGATTGTAATCCAGTACAGTAACAGTCCATTTCTTACTGCTTAGGGACAAGATGATTGTAATCCAGTAACAGTTCATTTCTTACTGCTTGAGGGACAAGATAGTTGTAATTCAGTAACAACTATGAGTGAGATAGTGCAATACTGTTAGGGTGGAAAAGTTCTGCTCATGACAAGCTATTGTTGATGATTCTGCTTGTATCTTGTCTTTGTATCTGTATCGTAGAATATTGATGAATTATGTGCACTACATTAGTTATATGTATTAGTCTATGTGCTGACAAATATATAATAATACTGTTGTATCACATTCCAGAGAATCTCTGGAAGATAGTATCGCCACTGCCATTGCTTGGTGTTGGTGCTTGTAAAGATGTGATACATCGCTCTGCTACTGAGACAGAAAACCTCCGGGAAGATAGTATCTCCACTGCCATTGCTTGGTGTTGGTGTTTGTAAAGATGTGATACAACTCTCTGCTACTGAGACAGAGAACCTCCGGGAAGTTATTCGCATAGTTCAAGTTGACGCAAGCTCTAATGACTTTCAGGTGAGTTCTCTAATATTATCTCTATTGTATTGAACTTTTTTCAACCTTTCCATCATTTTACCTTACTGAGGTGTTGGGGTAAGGTGTATGGATCTTCTGTGCGCATTTTTTTATAAGCTTTGTATGTTAGTATTAATTTCTCCAAAGTTGCTATCGGTACCATCACTCTATCTTTTGCATTGTCTTCCTCTTGCTCTGAACTTATTATATTTTTTCAATATGACTATCTGTGGTGAGGAAACCAAGAGTATTCTTTTCAGATGACTAGGCTGTTTAATCTGTTGTTCTTTTATAAATTGAAAGACTGGTTTCCTTAGAAGTCTTCTTCTAATTTCCTCATTTATAACTTTAGCTTTCATTGTTAATCCAGCAGCTCTTCTAAAATATCTCATCTCTGTTGTTGTGTTTTCCGCTTATTACCTGGTGTTAGCGACCATTTGCATAAACTTTCTGCATCTTGAATAAATGGTAACTACGTGGTTGTGGAGATTGAAGCATTTGTGATTGTTGTTAATGGGACTGAAGTAATTTTTCTGGTTGTGCTGTTGTTGATGGTAAGACTGTATTACAATATGTTGCATTGTTAAGGTTTCATTGCAATCCATATCTACTTTTCTTGGTGATGTATCCACTATTGAAGGCTTATGTTTTTTCTAGGTTTTTTCCCCAGAAAATTGCCAGTTATCATAGAAGCCCTGCTCAATGCCAACTTAACAACCACTCTTTTGCTTGGGATGTCTAACAACCGCTTGCTGTATCCAAGGGATGGCTAACAACCGCTTGCTGTATCCAAGGGATGACTAACAACCTCTTGCTGTATCCAAGGGATTGCTAACTGCTTGCTGTATCCATGGATTGACTAACAACCGCTTGCTGTATCCATGGGATTGCTAACTTTCCTTAGTAGCACAGGCTTTATGTCAAGCAGCGGAAGATATTCTAAGTGCTCATGTATGCACACCTCGTTATTTGTTTAATATTTATAGTGTCTAGTTAATATAGTAGCAGTGAACTTGATTTGAGCAACATTGTTCTGTGTTCAATTTCTAGCTATGTCAATTCCCTATTCTACCAAGCTGAAAATGGGTATGCTAACTTTGAGTTGGTGGGAAATTCCTAATCACCCCACCTGATTGGTTACTTTTCACAAAGCCAACATTTTAGCACTTCAGACAGGCCTATAAGTTCTCAAGTCCTCCACAGCAAATATCATTAGAGTTTGCATGTTGAAGATTTCAATATTTTAGCACTTCAGACAGGCCTATAAGTTCTCAATCTTCCACAGCAAATATAAGAGTTTGCATGTTGAAGATTTCCATGACTCACTGACTAAACTCTGCCCCTTCAAACTTCCTTCTTTGCTTGTATCAAACGAGATATATTGTTTGAGCTACTGTTTAATTGCTTTAACAGTGACCTTTCTAGCTAGCTGAAAGGGGCTGAGCACCAAGTGGAGAGACTACTATCCTACACAACTTTTCAGTTAAAGTTGTTGTTTTATTTATTAAATAATGCTCTTTTTGTGTTCATGGTGACACACTTGCATTTTAAAACTAGCACCATCTGTTCTATTACTTTATTTACTTTGCTGCATCTATGTTTGATTTCGCTAGCCATTCTTCTGCCTGCTGAAGAAAATCAGCCCTGCCCCCAGACATGTGAAGTTCCTGACTTGTTCTAATGGCCGTTTGTCGATGGAGACATTCGTAGTGCTTTTGACTCTAGCGAATGTTCTATAATTCGATTTTATCGATGTTTATTCTCGTATTGTATTCATTGTATTTTGTTTATTCTCATATTGTTTTCATTTTAAGTTAACTGAAGTATGTTAATGTGTTGCTATAGCTGTTCCTCTGTTGTTATGATTGCCTGATCGTCGGCAACAAAAAAGAAATTCATTTAAGAGTTACCCAAGGTTGTTTCCTTCACTGGTGTTAGCTATTTTACAGATTTGATCGATATATGTTAACAGCAGAAGTTGATAGTACGCATTCTTGTTTCAGTACCCTGACCCTACGTGGAACTTTTCTGATAGTCAGTCCTATTTTTGTTCGAATCGCACACTGGCTGTTTATATATTTATATATAAAAACTTTTGCATATGTTAATTAGGTGGTCATTGACATATTATCCCACAACTTGTTTTTGTTTATGCGGTTGAAAGCTTTTTCCTGGTCTACAAACGCAACGTGCAGATGTTTTTCAAATTCGACAGTCCTTTCCACTAGCTGCCTGTGGGCGGACATTGCGTCTGTGCAGCTTCTATTCTTCCGGATTCCCATTTGTGAGTCAAGATATATTCAGGATGTAACTGATAGCTTGATCATGACGGCTTCAGAGGCAAGACATGTGGCATATGAAAGAGAAATTCCGGAGGACTGTTGGCAAAGCTCTACTCAGGACCAGCTATTTGATGATGATGATGAGTTAAGCTGTGGCTTTATATGGCGCAACCTTTTTTTGAGTACTGTACAGAATATTTGACAGGTAGAACTCAGTTGCGCTAATCCTCTATATACAATCCTCTACAATCCCCTTTGCACCTTTCTTCTTCCAGGTGGGAACTATTGTTGCATTCCTCCAATCTTATGGTGTATCTTGTGTGATCCAGACTTTGTTAGATAGTCTTTGTAGCCATATAATTCCTATTTCTTTAATTGTCTTGATTAGGTCAGCAGGGATATTGTCTGGGCCTGGTGTTGTGTTAGATTGGATCATGTTTACAGCATTTCTAATCTCTGAAAGTGTTATACTTTGTTCTAGATCTGTAGTTATGTTTACTGTGTTTTCTTGAGTGTTCAATTGGTCTTCTTGTAGGTTGAGAAGTTCGTTAAAGTATTGCCGCATGTATTCATTATAAATTTGGATTCATCTAGAGCATGTATATTTTAATCATTAATAATTTTTGTTGAATCATATTGTTCTTTTCTATTCCGTGGCTTTAATTTTTTCTAGAACTTTCTCGTTGAACTTTTTTAATCTAAATTTAATATTTCTCCATTATCTTGCCATGCTTGTATTTTAGATCTCTATATAACTTTGTGTTCTTGCTTTTCTATACTCAGTAAGGTCATTTTTTTTTTCCATGTGTTGTATCTACTTTATTTCTCACATACTGCTAATTTTACTTTGACATTCCATCAAGTTGTCACTTTTAGTCTTGTGCTTCTGTATTTGACAGCTCAGCATGTTTCTTTGACTGCCTCTAATATTGTATGTACTCCATTCTTCTTCTACTGACTTGTTTTATTTAGGTAGTCTCACATAATTGTCCATGATTCTTTGGAGATATAACTCTTGTGTGTTGACATCTTCTAGTTTATTAACTTTGATTATCTCTTTCGTAGTCGTGTGTTGCTTTCAGGTATTATTCTTGTATGTTCTAAAAGTCATAATAATTACCGCTTTGTGGTCAGTCTCTATACAAAGATATGATATGGTCCTGGCATCTATCATGTACCTTTTTCTAAATCTCTTGGCTAATATTCTACAGCAAATCTATATATTTCTGCTTCAAGGTTTGATCGAGAGTTTGCAGAATTTGTTAATTGATTTACATGTATATATTTTTTAATCTGGAAAATGTGGGAACAAAATTAATCCAACCATATCATGTTTTTCGCTTTGATAGTAAATGTGTAAAATATTTGCAACTATTTTAGTCATTGCAAACTACGGTAGCTAAGATGTTAGTTCAATGATGTTCTAGATGGGTGATCTCGGTTCGATCCCTAGTCATGGACTTTTTAAATTGCAAATGACTCAGGTTAATCCAGCCTCAATTGGGTAACAGAACAACTCTGGGAAGTAAAGATGGTCAGCTCGATGTAGACCCCCATCGTGGACCGTTCATCTTCTTTTGTTATAACACTGTTACCAGTTTGTTGCTCAGCGTCACGGATTTTTTGGGGGTTTTTATTTGTGATAGTTAATCGTGCCCTTTTTTTGACAGGATTCTGCTATGCCATATATCCGACATTTTCTTGGTTTTCCCTTTCACTTTCTGTTCTGACGTTCTGTTGTAGAAGACTCTGATGCAGGGAGTTTGGCTGCATTCTTATTAAGTGGTCGAACCACTTCATTCTTTGTTTCTCAAACGTAATTCAACCAAGATTTCGTCCCAATTTTCTTTCTAATGCTGATGTTGGTGACTTGGTCTTTCTGGTGAGATTTATTTGCGTCTGTGCTGTATTCATTGTCAAAGTTTGGCTCTGGTAACAGCAGCAAGAAAATGCTGTTGATCAATTGTTAGTGAGATGTGTTAGTGAGATCAACTGTTTTATTAATATGCTTCCAAAGTAATTTTTTGTAGAATTTTCTCATTGAACTTTGTAATCTAAATTTAATATTTCGCCATAATCTTGCCATGCTTGTATTTTAGATTTCTATATAACTTTGTGTTCTTGCTTTTCTATACTCAGTAATGTCCTTTTGTTTTTTGTCCATGTGTTGTATCTACTTTATTTCTCCTATACTGCTAATTTTACTTTGACATTCCATCAAGTTATCACTTTTAGTCTTGTGCTTCTGTATTTGACTGATCAGCATGTTTCTTTGACTGCCTCTAATATTGTTCTCCAATCTTCTTCTACTGACTTGTTTTATTTAGGTAGTCTAACAAAATTGTCCATGATTCTTTGGAGATATAACTCTTGTGTGTTGACATCTTCTAGTTTATTAACTTTGATTATCTCTTTCGTAGTCGTGTGTTGCTTTCAGGTATTATTATTGTACGTTCTAAAAGTCATAATAATTACCGCTTTGTGGTCAGTCTCTATACAAAGATTTGATATGGTCCTTGCATCTATCATGTACCTTTTCTAAACTCTTGCTAATATTCTACAGCAAATCTATATATTTCTGCTTCAAGGTTTGATCGAGAGTTTGGTAGAATTTATTAATTGATTTACGTGTATATATTTTTTTAAACTGGAAAATGTGGGAACAAAATTAATCCAACCACATCATGTTTTTCGCTTTGATAGTAAATGTGTAAAATATTTGCAACTATTTTAGTCATAGCGAACTATGTTAACTAAGATGTTAGTTCATCAATGATGTTCTAGATGGGTGATCTCGGTTCGATCCCTAGTCATGGACTTTTTAAATTGCAAATGACTCAGGTTAATCCAGCCTCAATTGGGTAACAGAACAACTCTGGAAGTAAAGATGGTCAGCTGATGTAGACCCTCATCGTGGACCGTTCATCTTCTTTTGTTATAACACTGTTACCAGTTTGTTGCTCAGCGTCATGGATTTTTTTTTTTTTTTGTGATAGTTAATCTTGTTTTTTAATTTTGGTTTTGTTTTGCTTTTTATTTGTGATAGTTAATCATGCCCTTTTTTTGACAGAATTCTGCTATGCCATATATCCGAAATTTTCTTGGTTTCCACTTCACCTTCTGTCCTGATGTTCTGTTGTAGAAGACTCTGTATACAGTGGAGTTTGGTTACATTCTTATTATGTCGTCGAACCACTTCATTCTTTGTTTCTCAAATGTAATTGATCAACTGTCAGTGAGGGTTTTTTGACTGCCTTAAAGAGTCTAGTTCCTAGCAGGTTATAGCATTTGTTTTTTGCACTATCATCTATCTCTGTGTAGTTTTCTATGAATATGCTTACAAAATATTTGAGTTATTGCACTTGGTTGATTGTATTGATGACGTTTAGTTTACTTCCAACATTCATTATTTCGGTGTTATCGTTATTTTCATGTCATGATGTTTACAATAAATGTACATTTAAAACTTCGTACATGGGGCGCAGCTACCGATTTGAAGCTCGCAGGCGCAGCTACCGATTTGAAGCCTGCGCGCGCACCTACAGATTTGAGACCTGCGCGCGCAGCTACCGATTTGAGACCTGCGCGCGCAGCTACCGATTTGAGACCTGCGCGCGCAGCTACCGATTTGACACCTGCGCGCGCAGCTACCGATTTGAGACCTGCGCGCGCAGCTACCGATTTGAGACCTGCGCGCGCAGCTACCGATTTGAGACCTGCGCGCGCAGCTACCGATTTGAGACCTGCGCGCGCAGCTACCGATTTGAGACCCGCGCGCGCAGCTACCGATTTGAGACCTGCGCGCGCAGCTACCGATTTGAGACCCGCGCGCGCAGCTACCGATTTGAGACCGCGCGCGCAGCTACCGATTTGAGACTCGCGCGCAGCTACCGATTGAGACCTGCGCGCGCAGCTACCGATTTGAGACCGCGCGCGCAGCTACCGATTGAGACCTGCGCGCGCAGCTACCGATTTGAGACCCGCGCGCGCAGCTACCGATTTGAGACCTGCGCGCGCAGCTACCGATTTGAGACCTGCGCGCGCAGCTACCGATTTGAGACCTGCGCGCGCAGCACCGATTGAGACCTGCGCGCGCAGCTGCCGATTTGAGACTCGCGCGCGCAGCTACCGATTTGAGACCTGCGCGCGCAGCTACCGATTTGAGACCGGCGCGCGCAGCTACCGATTTGAGACCTGCGCGCGCAGCTACCGATTTGAGACCTGCGCGCGCAGCTACCGATTTGAGACCCTGCGCGCGCGCTACCGATTTGAGACCTCGCGCGCGCCTACCGATTTGAGACGCGCGCGCAGCTACCGATTTGAGACCTGCGCGCGCAGCTACCGATTTGAGACCTCGCGCGCAGCTCCGATTGAGACCTCCGCGCGCGCGAGACCGCGCTACCGATTTGAGACCTGCGCGCGCAGCTACCGATTTGAGACTCGCGCGCGCAGCTACCGATTTGAGACCTGCGCGCGCAGCTACCGATTTGAGACCTGCGCGCGCAGCTCCCGATTTGAGACCTGCGCGCGCAGCTACCGATTTGAGACCTGCGCGCGCAGCTACCGATTTGAGACCTGCGCGCGCAGCTACCGATTTGAGACCGCGCGCAGCTACCGATTTGAGACCTGCGCGCAGCTACCGATTTGAGACCTCGCGCGCGCAGCTACCGATTTGAGACCTGCGCGCGCAGCTACCGATTTGAGACCGCGCGCGCAGCTACCGATTTGAGACCTGCGCGCGCAGCTACCGATTTGAGACCTGCGCGCGCAGCTACCGATTTGAGACCGCGCGCGCAGCTACCGATTTGAGACCTGCGCGCGCAGCTACCGATTTGAGACCTGCGCGCGCAGCTACCGATTTGAGACCTGCGCGCGCAGCTACCGATTTGAGACCTCGCGCGCAGCTACCGATTTGAGACCTGCGCGCGCAGCTACCGATTTGAGACCTGCGCGCGCAGCTACCGATTTGAGACCTGCGCGCGCAGCTACCGATTTGAGACCTGCGCGCGCAGCTACCGATTTGAGACCTGCGCGCGCACCTACCGATTTGAGACCTGCGCGCGCAGCCTACCGATTTGAGACTGCGCGCGCAGCTACCGATTGAGGCTGCGGGGCGCAGGGCGATGTGAGACTGGGCGCAGGCACGAGGGCGCAGGAGGCGCAGGGGCAGGGCAGCACGGGCGAGGGAGGGGCCGCAGGGGCGCAGGAGGAGGCGGCAGGCGCGGGAGTGAGGCGGCAGCGCAGAGTGAGGGCGGCAGGGCGCAGGGGAGGGCGGCAGGGCGCAGGGAAGGAGGGCGGCAGGGGCGCAGGAGGAGGCGGGGGGAGAGGAGGGCGGCAGGGGCGCAGGGGAGGAGGCGGCGGGGCAGGGAGCGCAGGGGGAGGGAGGGGCGGCAGGGGCGCAGGGGGAGGAGGCGGCAGGGGCGCAGGGGGAGGAGGGCGCAGGGGGAGGGGGAGGAGGGGGAGGAGGCGGGAGGGGGAGGAGGGCGGCAGGGGCGCAGGGGGAGGAGGCGGCAGGGGCGCAGGGGGAGGAGGGCGGCAGGGCGCAGGGGGAGGAGGGCGGCAGGGGGGAGGGGAGCGAGGGCGGAGGGCGCAGGGCGGCAGGGGGAGGAGGGCGGCAGGGGCGGCAGGGGGAGGAGGGCGGCAGGGGCGGGAGGGGGAGGAGGGCGGCAGGGGCGCAGGGGGAGGAGGGCGGCAGGGGCGCAGGGGGAGGAGGCGGCAGGGGCGCAGGGGGAGGAGGGCGGCAGGGCGCGGGGAGGAGGGCGGCAGGGGCGCGGGGAGGAGGGCGGCAGGGGCGCGGGGGAGGAGGGCGGCAGGGGCGGCGGGGAGGAGGGCGGCAGGGGCGGCGGGGGGAGGCGGCAGGGGCGGGAGGGGCGGCAGGGGCGGCAGGGGACGGCAGGGGCGGAGGGGGCGGCAGGGGCGCAGGGGGAGGCGGGGCGGCAGGGGCGCAGGGGGAGGCGGGGCGGCAGGGGCGCAGGGGGAGGCAGGGCGGAGGGGCGCAGGGGGAGGAGGGGCGGCAGGGCGCAGGGGAGCGGGCGGCAGGGGCGCAGGGGAGGCGGGCGGCAGGGGCGCAGGGGGAGGCGGGGCGGCAGGGGCGCAGGGGGAGGCAGGGCGGCAGGGGCGCAGGGGGAGGCAGGGCGGCAGGGGCGCAGGGGGAGGCAGGGCGGCAGGGGCGCAGGGGGAGGCAGGGGCGCAGGGGGAGGCAGGGCGGCAGGGGCGCAGGGGGAGGCAGGGCGGCCGGCGGCAGTGGCGGCTGGGCAGGAGGGCGGCCGGGCAGGAGGGCGGCCGGGCAGGAGGGCGGCCGGGCAGGAGGGCGGCCGGGCAGGAGGGCGGCCGTATCTTGCCTCTCTCAGCAAAGTGTTTTTCATGGTTTCAATAGAATGTCGTCTGGTTCTTGAACCCCTTGTTTCAGAGACATAAGTACCACTGAACAGTGAGGCTACTACTTGTGCATTTGTTGTGACATTTAGATCATTTTCATTGAAAAGTAAACTTTATAGGTACAATATCCAGCGCCTTCCGTTTGCTTTTCGGAAAATCGATCAATTGAACGCCGTTAATCCCCAGTTACATGTCAGTCGAAGCAGAATTGAGATCAACATCAAAATAGTATGCTTATTAAACACTTTAACTATAGCTGTATGATGCAGAACAGTTGAAACCTTTCACGAACTAACTGTGAATAGCATTAATATTGTCGTAATTGCTAACACGACCAGATTTGAGACGGTGTCTATTCTTGATGTCTTCACACTCAAATTTTCATTATACTTTGAATTCACTGAAGTACTCCAGCAATCATAGTTGGTTATTTTGTTCCATTTCCTGTATTTCTTCATCTTTATTTTCTTTTTTTCTAACATCAAAGCGAGCATGCAAAAGAGACTGAATAATAAATCATTCTTTATTTGTTTCGTAAAAACAGTATTCCTTCTCTTGAATTTCGATTATTTCATTTGCATATCCACTGAATCAGCATCGGATTAATCTTCCCATTATATTTTTTTTTTATATCATAACGAGCATGCACGTGAATTATTAATCAGTTTTATGTTTGTTTCGTATCTAATCTCAAAATTAAAAATCATAACAACAATTCGACTCCAGACACTACACGACAGTTGCAAACTAATATCAACAATAATGTGGGTTTTTTTAATATGTAAATCATATAAATTGTCTCCTGCGGGTGTTTGCGACAATAAGAGTGCGGAGAAGCTTGCATTAGCAGCATTGATTGTGAGGGAGTTGAAGATGGATACAGGGAACTTGGAGAGAATATTGTCCGGGACATGATAGTATTCACTGACTCACAGTCCACACTACAAGCTTTAGAAGAACAGCAGAATCAGTCAAGCGAGATCCAGTCATTGGCATTAGTCATCCACAATCTGATTTCCTCCTTTGATATTAATGTCATTCTACAGTGGATTCCTGGGGACACAAATATCCCAGGAAATGACAAGGCAGATCATCTGGCCAAACAGGGATCATCAAAACCACAAATAGACAAACCTGTTAGCATACAAAGTATAAAACAGATTCTGAAAAACAACTCCAGAGAAGATTGGCTGAACCGATGGGCTATGGGGACGACTGGTCGGGACATGTATGCAGAGATGAATAGACCAAACCCCAAGGACAATATAAATCTGCTACAAAGAAAAGATCAAAGCACTATCTTTCAGTTAAGAACAGGACATGTTGGACTGAATTACCACCTACACAGAATAACCCCACACACCTACCACACTGTAGAATGTGCAGTCACTCATGTGAGACAGTACAGCATATCTTGCTTGAATGTCCTGGACTACATAAAGCTAGACAAGAACTCCTCCCACCACACCGATCTGTTCATAATACCCTTTACACTAGTCTTCCACAATTACAGAACACATGCAGATTCTACAAACTGGCATTGGCTGCCCAAGAGTGAAAACTCGCAGCCCTGGTTAGAAGAAGAAGAAGTATCTCTACGACTGCATTTTAAATGAAGACACTAAAATAGATGTTCTATCGATCCAACAATTTAAGGAGTTTGAAGTTACCTGTTATACAAGTAGATTATTGATGCCTGAGGGGCAGAGCAGAGACAACTATAATCTTATGGGCCTGGGGACAGGTAAAAATTATGGGAAATCAGACACCAACCGGTCACGTGACCTCGCATTCCAGTATTATATTATTCCAGTTGTATATAGACGAATTCATTTTAAAATCAACACGAAGGGCTAAATCAAAGTTATATTATCCAACAAGTTCAATAAGGAATATCAATATTATTCATATTTTTCACCAATAAATATCATAGACTCACAGAATTAAGTAAAATTGCAAAAAAACCAGCTTGCAGTGCTCTATCAAACATAAACAAATTCCAGCCCCCAACTGAAACTAGGTCAGGGTTTTTCCCGTCAATTATCAGGCTCATTTAGAAACAATCAGTACGTATACACTTCGACATCTGTTGAGGAGACTGAGCGCATATTGGTCTGCGTGGGGTGTCCTTTCTGGCGTCCTTTCTTGCAAGTTTCTGTAGCTCTTTAATTTTCTTGTTATGAGGTAGCTGACCTCACCTACAAGTCCTCTTCCTTTTTCAACGGGCTTGGAACCGGCATTGGCAGAGTTCTTTGTCAAGTATAGACCAGAGGTTTTGATGAAACCATGTTAGAATATTAATTGTATTTATTTATCTCTGTTTATCCGTCTGTTTCCACCTTCCTTGTGCTCTCAACCTAAACATTCTACTATTTTATATATCTAATTATTATCTATTCCATGTTGTGCATGTCAGCGTTCAGTGTATGCAGCGCTTGCTGTCAAGTACCTTCAAGTGCGTCCTGTATGTAATGTTTCCTACCATCTTCGCTATTTATGAAACCCATCGTTTGCGTGTGCAACCAATGGCATTGACAGCATCATATATGAATAGTAGAACTCATTGTGCTGTACTCTTTGTCAACGTACTTGATTATAAGTCATGCTAATTATGTAGTCGAATCTTAAATTTGATGTCCACCATAATTTTTCATTTAGGTATTATTCCAACAACTTTTCTGATTTCTTTTCGTCTCATTAAGTATATTCATTAAGTATATATAAACATGGCCCTGACTAAGACACAAGAAATAAAGATTACAACATGTGAAATGCTGTCAACGTTACAAGGAGAGATAGTGAGAAACGAGAATATCAGAAGCATCGTTGGTACTATACCATGCATACAGTACATCGGGAAGCAAAGAATCAAGTGGTTCGGCCATCTAATGAGAATGGAACCACATTTACTACCATCCTATAATAATTGACACTCAGGGCGCAGAGCACGAGGCAGGCCAAGAACACGATGGATAGATAACATCTCAAAGTCCCTGCGAAAGCATGGACTGACTGCATCAAGCGCAACACACCTAGCACAAGATAGAAAACTAAATATCCCCACGACGCTTCACGGCAAATGTGGTTAAGATAAGATGTGTCAGACAGGGATGTGTCCTCTCACTTTTACTTTTTATAATATACATGGATAAAATTATACAGGGGTCAAAATTAGAAACGAAAACAATTAATGAATAGTTATTTGCAGACGACCAATGTTTGATTTACCAACAAGAACAAGAGCTACAACAGCATATATTATACGAGGGAAGTCAATAAGTAAGCCACAAAGTTATGTGAGATGGTAGGTAAATGTAGTTGGTGTTTTCTAAAAGTGCCATTAGGTGACAGCAACATCCAACTTTATATTTCCGTTCGCCAGGTGGCGGTATGTGTCTCATGCGCATGCGCAGCGCATAAACAAAATGGCGACTGTACTTACGGAGAGTACAACCAAAGAGCAACGTGCTGTTGTGCGTTGTTTGTGGGCAAAAGGACTGCCTGCAAAGGACATTCATAAGGAAATGCTTCCTGTTTATGCTGACAAATGTTTGTCCCGTAAAACGGTGCATAGTTGGGTAGAAAAATTTTCTCAAGGACGCTCTAAAATTGTTGATGAAATCCGATCTGGTCGTCCTGTTGAGATTGCAACAGAAGCATCAGTGCAGCGGGTGGAGGACATGATTAGAGGTAACAGACGAGTAACAATAGACTCTGTAGCATCTGCAATAGGGTGCTCACATGGTTCAGCATACAGGATAATGCATGATCGATTGAAATTTAAGAAAGTGTGCTCAAGGTTGGTACCCAGAAAATTGAAAGAGGAACACAAAATGAACCGATTTGGCCTGTCCTTGCATCATCTCTGTCGATACGAAGATGAAGGAGAAGAGATGCTGAACAGGATTGTTACTGGGGATGAATCATGGGTGCATCACTACCAGCCCGAATCAAAGCGAGCTTCAATGCAGTGGAAACATCCTTCTTCGCCTTGTGTCCAAAAATTCAAGGTTACGCCATCAGCAGGGAAGGTTATGGTGACGGTGTTCTGGGATTGTCAGGGAGTGCTTTTAACCAATTTCATGAAGAAAGGTGACAATGGGAATTCCGAATCGTACTGTGAAGTTCTATCGATGCTTCATGATGCAATTCGAAAAAACGTCCAGGGTTGCTGACTAGAGGAGTGTTGCTTCTTCATGACAATGCCAGACCACATACGGCTCGATTAACTCAGGAGAAAATTAACCAACTAAGGTGGGAAGTTCTGGAACATTCACCTTACAGTCCCGACTTAGCCACTAGCGATTTCCACCTCTTTAGTCCACTGAAAACCCACCTTGGCGGGAGACATTTCATGAATGACGCCGAAGTTGAATGTGAAGTGAAAACGAGGTTTAGAAAACAGAGCCCGAAGTTCTATGCAGCCGGTTTGGGAGGATTGATAAAACGATGGGATAAGTGCATCAATGTTGGTTGAAATTATGTTGAGAAATAAAGGAACAATGTATGTATAAAAATAAACTGGTTTCAAGTTGTTATCATGTTTAGTTATTTTTCTACAGCCATTTGTGGCTTACTTATTGACTTCCCCTCGTACTATACACCTTATATTATAACTGTAAAAAATATGACATGAACATAAACATAACCAAAACTGAGGTAATGAATATAGGAAGGAAACATAATACACTAAACATCAACATCAATGGCAGTACAATAGTGCAAGTACAGGAATTAAAGTACCTAGGAAGCACAGAGGATGGAAGACTCGACAGAGATATATAAACTGGAGTCCAGAAGGCAAATGCAATAACCTACCAACTAGCACCACTACTTAGACATCCAAACATCTCACTGACAGCTAAACAACAGTTGATCAACAGCATCTTCATACCCACTCTATGTTACCAAAGCCAAATATGGACAATGAATAAGAAACATACACAGAAAATAGCAACATGAGAAATGAGATATCTCCGCAAAGTTACCAACAACACAAGAATCGACAGAGTAACGAATACCAGCATTAGAGAAAAGGTTGGGACAAGACCGGGCTTGAATCATATATCGAAACAGAGAATGAAGTGGTTTGATCACTTAGTAGGAATGTGAACAGACCAAACTGCCTATGAAGCTTTCCACAACAGAATATCAGGAAGGAAAGCGAGAGGAAGACCGAGGAAAAGGTGGATAGATGACGTAGTTGAATTCTGCCAGGGACTAAGAAAACCATCACGCAAGTCACCAGAGAAGCGCAAGACAAATACATAAAACCACAACACTGAGTTAACAACCCGGTAACAATGTGCTGACAAAAGTTGAACTCTGTCAGGGAACTAAGAAAACCATCACGCAAGTCACCAGAAAAGCGCAAGACAAATACATAAAACCACGACACTGGGTTAACAACCCGGTAACAATGTGCTAACAAAAGTAGAAGATACGGTCATATAGTACAGCTATTTAAATTTCCTTTCAGTTTCTTGAAACTTGGTTGTTCTTGCAGAATCTGAGAATCGAAGATAGAATGTAAATAAATTCCACTATTGGGTCCATTCTTCATATGGTCACTCCGTTCCATGCCCCTAAGTACAGAAAATTTTAATAGATAATTGGGTTGGTAGGTTCCGATTTCTACGACTCAGTAATTGTTCGCCTAGAGTTATAAAAACAGAAGATTATTCAAGAGACATAGTTACAAGATAATACGTATCAGAATGAATGGTGGATTACAATTGCAATCAAAGTGTTTAGTTGCAGTAATATTAGTATTAACAGAGATCGCATGTCAACAGTTGTAATAGATTTTTTTTCCTTTTTGGCAGTAGAATATAAGTTTGGTTTTTTACTACTTGCATGTCTATGGTCTCATTTTAAACACGGTCTCTCTGTATGGTCTCATTTCAAACATGTGATCTCTGTATGGTCTCATTTCAAACATGTGATCTCTGTATGGTCTCATTTCAAACACGTGATCTCTGTATGGTCTCATTTCAAACACGTGATCTCTGTATGGTCTCATTTCAAACATGTGATCTCTGTATGGTCTCATTTCAAACATGTGATCTCTGTATGGTCTCATTTCAAACACGTGATCTCTGTATGGTCTCATTTCAAACACGGTCTCTCTGTATGGTCTCATTTCAAACACGGGATCTCTGTATGGTCTCATTTCAAACATGTGATCTCTGTATGGTCTCATTTCAAACACGTGATCTCTGTATGGTCTCATTTCAAACACGGTCTCTCTGTATGGTCTCATTTCAAACATGTGATCTCTGTATGGTCTCATTTCAAACATGTGATCTCTGTATGGTCTCATTTCAAACACGGTCTCTCTGTATGGTCTCATTTCAAACACGGGATCTCTGTATGGTCTCATTTCAAACACGGGATCTCTGTATGGTCTCATTTCAAACACGGTCTCTCTGTAGGGTCTCATTTCAAACACGGGATCTCTGTATGGTCTCATTTCAAACACGGGATCTCTGTAACATAAAGGTTAGATGATCGTCTACCGTGCCAAAAGTAACCGGTTCACTACCTAGGATATTTTTCCAGAGATCCCTGATCTCAGGGTAGGTGAGATCAAGTTTCTAGTCCGACCAGAGACAGACGATAAAACGTAGGTCCCGTGTTCAAATTTAGCACGTAAAAGAACCCTCGGCAGTTTAAATTCGAGAAAAGTAGATTGGAAAGTCGCTGCATGGACAAAATTCATGGAAAGTCGCTGCATGGACAAAATTCATGAAAAGTCGATACATGGACAAAATTTATGGAAAGTCGCTGCATTGACAAAATTCAGTAGAAAAAGTAGATTGGAAAGTCGCTGCATTGACAAAATTCAGTAGAAAAAGTAGATTGGAAAGTCGCTGCATGGACAAAATTCAGTAGAAAAAGTAGATTAGAAAGTCGCTGCATGGACAAAATTCAGTAGAAAAAGTAGATTGGAAAGTCGCTGCATGGACAAAATTCAGTAGAAAAGTAGATTGGAAAGTCGCTGCATGGACAAAATTCAGTAGAAAAAGTAGATTGGAAAGTCGCTGCATTGACAAAATTCAGTAGAAAAAGTAGATTGGAAAGTCGCTGCATGGACAAAATTCAGTAGAAAAAGTAGATTAGAAAGTCGCTGCATGGACAAAATTCAGTAGAAAAAGTAGATTGGAAAGTCGCTGCATGGACAAAATTCAGTAGAAAAAGTAGATTGGAAAGTCGCTGCATGGACAAAATTCAGTAGAAAAAGTAGATTGGAAAGTCGCTGCATGGACAAAATTCAGTAGAAAAAGTAGATTGGAAAGTCGCTGCATGGACAAAATTCAGTAGAAAAGTAGATTGGAAAGTCGCTGCATGGACAAAATTCAGTAGAAAAAGTAGATTGGAAAGTCGCTGCATGGACAAAATTCAGTAGAAAAAGTAGATTGGAAAGTCGCTGCATGGACAAAATTCAGTAGAAAAAGTAGATTGGAAAGTCGCTGCATGGACAAAATTCAGTAGAAAAAGAGTAACAATAAAATTCGTACAAAATATCTTCACCATCTTCAAAATTACATCGGGGACTCTCGCCGGAGCTACAGAGTTCGTGAACTGCAGCTGAGATCGTCCTATGTAAGAAAGAGATTGGGGCACACATGGTTGCTCACCGAAGTGCAATGATGATGGTCCTATCAATCAATCAATCATTTCAAACACATGCCAGTGAGAGTTGAGAAATGACTAAAAATAAAGGAAGTTGATTGAATGCTAATCTCTACCTCCAACATTCTTGATTGCTGATTTTATTTCATCAAATGATTCTGAGAATGTTCGCTAGACATGTTGTATGAAATGATAACATTCTAGAAGTTTCTATTTCTGTTGAGCTCCAATGTTCAGATCTATACACAGCCTATGTGGTACCCGACCCGTGTGGTGCAGGGACCAGCAACTGACGCCAAGAATATTACCACTGCGACCTTCAAGGCATGTCGTAAGAGGCGAATGACCTAGTGAAGCTACCCTAGTAAATAATAGAAGTCGTATCGCAGAAATCGGATGTGCTAGACTACTTGGGGGTGGATAACTGGCACAACGTACAATCGCTCTAAGGTTATGATCACATACAAATCACACAGGGTGGTTAACAATTGTTCGATATGGAGCGCTGGAAGCAGAAAGAAGATTTATACACATATTAAAAGTGAGATAAAATCGTGTACCTTACATACAACTAAAATATTATAATGTAAATAGCGATTGATTGAACTATCATAATTGCTCTTCGGTCAATAATAGCGTGTGTCTCGATCTCTTTCTTACACAGGAAGATCTCTCTCTCTCCCCGTCTAGACCGATGAACCAGATTTTATCATAAACGCTACCGTGGTTTTAAGGGACTCCGTACAGCTTCTCGCGAAGCTCTGTGTTTTCGGACCAGGTTTCTTTTCTTAGGCCTGCTATTAATTGACAGGAAGATCTCAGCAACAGTGCACAAACTTTGTAGCACTGGCTACTAGCTACACTAAGAACAATTTCAAAATTCAAACATGTCACCATGAATACTAAAAGAGTATTGTACATGATCTTTCCCCCGACATTAGACTATCAGTTCCAAACATGAATATTGACATCAATCGACAGAAGAAAACTGGTCACGACAGAGATTAAATATATATTCGCGAAATGCTGAGATTATCAAGAAAAGATTAATTTTGAATTGAAAACATCCATAACAAAATGGGTACAATATCATTACTGAACTTCATCAAGAAACAGCAATGTAAATGGTTCGGAAGCATAAGAAGATTATCAAGTTTTAGATAAAATAATATGACTAGTCGGTCAACAATGTATAAACAATATGGGGATGCTTGTTTTCAATTTTATTTTCAATATATTTTACGTGCGAATTGTTTCACTTTTACTGGCCATATGATTGATTGATTGATTGATTGATTGATAAAACCATCATCATTGCACATCGGTTAGTAACTATGTGTGCTCCGATCTCTTTCTTACACAGGAAGACCTCAGCTGCAGTGTATGAACTCCGTTGCACCGGCGAGAGTCCCCGAAGTTACAAACATTACAAATATTTTACAAAATACATACAAGTGATACATCAGGTTTAA